>JACAZE010000006.1:0-1424067 GCA_014461115.1 Mycena chlorophos | reverse complement strand
CGCCTGCCACAGACGATCCCAAACGTTGGCCCATGCAGGTATATTAGCGAGCAGGGCGATAGAGATGACGATGCCCAAAGCCCCGGTCGCAGACGAGCCGAGTCGAACTGCAGAGTGCTGAATCTTGGGGATGGGCAGGAGCACAAAGAGCGTGAGGGTCGGCACGAAAATGGCGGTTATGATGATACGAGCGAGCAAGGAGGGATGGATAACGACAGAGACTGCGAGGGAGAGTCCAGCACTAAGACACGTATTGAGATATAGCAAAAATGAGCTGGAGTAAGGCGTACCCGCCGGCTAGACCGCTAAACGCGAGTGCGCAATATCTCCATCGCCCCGCCAGAAATGTGGTGATGAGACCAGACAGCAGCCAGACCGCAAGGAATGCGGAGGTTGAGAGGGCCGCCGAGGATGATATTGCGGGGACGAGGAGGGAGAGGAAGGTGGAAAGATGGACTGCAGAAGAAGTGAGAATGAAGCAAGATAAAGTGGAGTAGGCAACGCACCTCCAAAGGCGTAACCGATTGCGAGACCACCAACCCCACCCTCCAAGAGGAAGTATATGCGCTTCCTCTTCTCGAAAGCACCGGGTAGAACGCCATAGCGCTCTGGGGGAAAGGATCGCGTGCGGTCGAGAGTGAGGAATGCACCCGCAAAGCAGAGGACGAGGGAGAGCAGGAGGAGCGGGATGGAGTATGCCAGACGGAATGCGGAGGTCAAGAGGGAGGACAGATAGCTGGCGTTAGTGGGCATAATTGGGCGTCGAGGTGGTGAGAGAGACCCGCCGGATCACCTGATAATTCGGGTTTTCTTCTGACTGCGACATGTACGCGCCATCGACTCTTTCAACGACGCAGTACTGACTTTGTTAGGGTCGCGGTCGTCGTCCAGTCGCCGGACATCGCGCGGGCCAGTCTCCATGTCAGGCTACCACTCGCAGCCCATCTCTACGCCGTCCCGTTTCTCTCCCTCTATCCGCTCCTCGCATTCGCCTACTACGTCAAATACGACCAGTGGCTGGTGTCTGAGGAGTGGACATTCCTGGCCTGCATCACCCTCGGCTCCACCCACGCGCTCAGCTTCCTTGTAACACGCTGGAGCGGTGCTGCACGCGCGTTGATCACCACAACCACCGCAAAATCCCTCAAGGATGCAGACTGCATTCGCATCGTCCCTAACCAGCACCGCGGTCAGGGCGAAATCGTCTCTATCAACAGAAAAGTCGACTCGGACCCGTCCACGTACACCTTCAGCTACCAGCGCGACACGTATGTCGTCCAGTCCCTCGAGCCCCTCGTCTTCACCCGCCTTCCGTACCCTTCCACCGGCCGGCCTCCGCTCGGAGACTTCCTCCAGCCGAAAAGCCTCCCAACAGGCGAAATACCGAGCTTGCTGTCCCTGTACGGCGGCAACGAGTTCAACGTCCCCGTTCCCTCGTTCACCGAGCTGTTCGGAGAACATGCCACCGCCCCCTTCTTCGTTTTCCAAATATTCTGCGTCGCGCTATGGTGCTTGGACGAGTACTGGTACTACAGTCTCTTCACACTCTTCATGCTCGTCATGTTCGAGTGCACTGTGGTTTGGCAGGCGCGTATTCATCTATCTGTCCACCTCCAAGCCTGTTCTAATTTCCGGTACAGCGCGTTCGCACCCTCACCGAGTTCAGGACCATGTCAGTGCAACCTTACCCGATCCAATGCTACCGCGATAAAAAGTGGCAAGAAGTGCAGACCGACCAGTTACTACCAGGCGACGTCATTTCCCTGGGTATGTCATGCGTTCTTACGCGTTGTCGGTTCTGAAGAATCCCCAACAGCACCGCAGCAAAATGAGCTTATCGTCCCGGCGGATGTGCTTCTCGTCCATGGCACCTGCATCGTCAACGAAGCCATGCTGTCCGGAGAGTCGACGCCGTTGCTCAAAGAGTCCATCCAGCTGCTCGATGCCACAGATGCACTCGACGTCGACGGTGCCCACAAGAACGCCGTCCTGTTCAGTGGAACCAAGGTTTTGCAGGCCTCAGCGGCCTCACAGACGGGTCTGGCAGCTCCGCTGAAGACCCCAGACGGTGGTTGCCTGGGCACAGTCCTGCGCACCGGTTTCGGTACCGCACAGGGCCAGCTCGTCCGCACCATGATCTTCAGCACAGAGCGCGTTTCTGCCAACAATCTCGAGAGCTTCCTCTTCATCGGGTTCCTGCTCATCTTTGCCATTGCCGCGAGCTGGTATGTTTGGGTCAAGGGCATCGAGCGCGATCTCAAGAAGAGCAAACTGCTGCTCGATTGTGTGCTCATCATCACGAGCGTGGTCCCGCCGGAATTACCGATGGAGCTTTCTTTGGCTGTCAATGCCTCTCTGGTTGCTCTTTCTAAGTTTGGTATGTGTTGTTCGCCATGCTAAGAGTTGTGGCTGAATATGAACTAGCAATCTTCTGCACGGAACCGTTCCGTATTCCCTTCGCAGGACGCGTCGACGTCTGCTGCTTCGACAAAACGGGTACCATTACCGCAGAGGATCTCGTACTCGAGGGCGTTGCCGGTGTCGAGTAGGCAGTACCATCTCTCAATCTCGACCTTTACTAAGACATCCTGGCAGCGGGCGCCAGAACCTTACCCTCGTCGACGTCAAGAAGGCTTCTCGCGAGACCACGCTCTGTCTCGCGGCTGCACACGCGTTGGTCCGTCTCGATGACGGAACTATCGTCGGCGACCCAATGGAGAAGACGACCTTGGCTGCGCTGGAATGGAACTTGTCCAAGGGTAGGTTGCTTGTTGCGGTTTGTTTGCAGGTTCTTATCGTGCTCGTTAGGCGAAATGGTTGCACCGGCAAGCAACAACGCGCCACACAAGACGCAGCTCGCTATCCGCCGCCGCTTCCAGTTTTCGTCTGCGCTCAAGCGCATGTCGACCATTTCGACCATTCCGGGCGGCAAGACGATCGCGGCGGTCAAGGGTGCGCCCGAGACGATCAAGGGCATGCTTTCGATGGTCCCCGCGCACTACGACGCGACGTACAAGTACTTTACGCGCAAGGGCAGCCGCGTCTTGGCTCTTGCGATTAAGGACATGGACTCGATGGGATTGGATCGGGTGAGGGTTTCACACTCTTTTTGGTTTGTGGGGAAGCTGATTCGTGTGGAAGATCAACAAGCTTTCGCGGGACGAGGTGGAGAGCAACCTCAACTTTGCGGGATTCCTTGTGTTCCACTGCCCGTTAAAGTCTGACGCAGTTGAGACCCTCAAGATGTTGGCTGACTCGTCGCACCGTGTATGCTTCTCCGTTCTTCTCAGCTGCGCCAGTGCTAACACGGATACAGTGCATTATGATTACGGGCGACAATCCGCTAACGGCCGTCCACGTTGCCCGCGAAGTCGAGATCATGGACCGGGACGCGCTGATCCTTGACCTGAAAGAGAACCCGTCCCACGAGGGCGATCTCATCTGGCGCGATGTCAACGAGACCACGATTATCCCGGTGGACCCCTCCGAGCCTCTCGACACCAGTCTCTTCAAGAAGTACGACATTTGCATCACCGGCGCGGCGATGAAGCAGTACCAGGACCGCGCGGGATGGAATCAGCTCGTGCAGAACACATGGGTCTACGCGCGCGTGTCGCCGGCGCAGAAGGAGCTCATCCTCACGACGCTCAAGACGCTTGGCTACCTCACGCTTATGGCGGGTGACGGGACGAACGACGTCGGCGCGCTGAAGCAGGCGCATATCGGTGTTGCGCTGCTGGATGGTACCGAAGAAGATCTCAAGAAGATCGCCGAGAGGCAACAGATTGAACGCTTTAAGAAAGTCTACGAGAGCCAGTTGTCGATTTCGGCGCGGTTCAACCAGCCGCCTCCGCCCGTACCCAAGGCGATTGCGCATTTGTTCCCCGACGCGGTCGCGGCTCAGCAGAGGGCGGCGTCGGACCTCGCTACGGCACGAAAACGGAATCCGATGGAGAGGGTAGGCCAGCCCGTGACTAAAGCGCTTTTGTGCTCATCTCGCTCAGTTCAACCTCGAATCAATCACCAGCAAGATGGCCGAGATGGAAGACGAGGAGGAGGTCCCGAAAATCAAGCTCGGCGACGCGTCTTGCGCAGCCCCATTCACGTCCAAGCTCTCACATGTCGCTGCTGGTGGGTGCTTTCTCGACGCCATCCATGAATGATCTAATTATTTATCCAGTCACCCATATTATTCGCCAAGGGCGGTGTACGTTGGTTGCGACGATCCAGATGTACAAGATCTTGGCTCTGAACTGCCTTATTACCGCCTACTCGTTGAGTGTGCAGTACCTCGACGGCATCAAGTTTGGCGATTACCAGTACACGATTACCGGCGCCATGATGTCGGTCTGCTTCCTGTGCATTTCGCGCGCAAAGGTGAGCTCCTTTGGGCTCTCCGAACTCTTCTAACTTTGCCTAGCCCGTCGAAAAGCTCTCGCGGGAACGACCGCTCGGCAACATCTTCAACCTCTACGTCTTCCTGTCCATCGTGCTACAGTTTGCGCTGCATATCGTGACGTTGGTCTACATGACCAACCTTTCGCATGCTCTCGAGCCGTCAGTCGTGTTTGTTTTCAGCGCGTATTTGCTCACGTAGCTGCAGCCGAGATGGACCCATCGACCTCGAGGCCAAATTTGAGCCAAGTCTGCTCAACACCGCCATCTACCTACTTGGTCTTTCGCAGCAAGTCTCGACCTTCGCGATCAACTACCAAGGCCGGCCATTCCGTGAAAGCATCAGCGAGAACAAATACCTGTACTGGGGCCTCCTCGGCGCCAGCGCGGTTGCGTTCTGTGGGGCGACAGATTTTGTGCCAGAACTGAACCGCTGGCTGCAGATTGTCGAGATGACGCTGTCGGTGAGTATTCTCGTTTCATTGGCCACTTTTTCCGATGCTGATAGTTCTGTAGTTCCGTGTAAAACTGACTGCGAGCATGGTCATAGATTTTGCGGGATGCTACATGATAGAGGTGGTGTGCAAGTATCTGTTTGCGGATCTGGAGCCCAAAGAGATGATCACACGCGGAAGGGAACGACGGGAGCAGCGACGGGCGTTGGAGGAGAAGAAGGCCGAGTAGACTTATTGTACGCGCGGGTGCTTAATCGAGGCCATCATAGTCATGTGGATCTTGACAGCTGTTTGTGACCGACCAAGACTCGACGACCATGGCAAGTTTGGTGCTGGTGTAGGGTGTTGCTGACTCCCTTGCAGCCCAAGGAGATCCGGGATATCAAGCAGTTCATTGAGATTGCACGGAGGAAGGATGCGCGCCGTCCGTTGTTCACCCACAAAATGGCACCGATCCTCATTTCTTTTGCAGAGGCGCGCATAAAGAAGGTGGCCACCAAGAACGGCAAGACGCAGACCAAGTTCAAGCTGCGGTGCGCACGATACCTCTACACCCTCTCCGTCGACGACCCAGACAAGGCGGAAAAGCTCCAGCTTGGTCTCCCTCCGGGTGCGTCGCCATATCTCTTGTTCCGTCTCTCCGTCCTGACGCGCTTGGTTATAGGTCTCGAGGTCGCCGAGATCACGGCCAAGTCCAAAAAGTAAACGCTGTTTTACTACTGCTGGGGTCCGTGTATGCCGACGTATGCTGGGAACAACAAAACTTTATGCATACCATGCCTCAATCGCATTTTCCCTTTCTTGCTTGCATATATTCCCCTCAATATGCGTTCACAAGTGCGAGAAGCGCACTAAGTAGAAAGACGACGCTCGTAACGATTGGAACGACCTTCGTTAAACGGCTCTTCCATCGCCCTCTTCGCCCTCTATCTTGTCCGACACCCGCCTCCAGCGCGTCGATGTCGTATTCTTCGTATGCTGACCCCGCTGGATACCCCAGGTCGAACAGCGCTTGCATGAATTGCGTGCCGTCGAGATGAGGGAGCGGGAGGAGGTTGAAAAAGCAGAGCGAAAGCGTTGCGAGCTTAAGATATCTAACCGCTATGAGTTTTTGCAGGGCGGTACACGTTGCAACTCACGTCCAGAAGATTGTCGCTTGCTTCTGCATCCACCATGGCCATAATCGAGGAACGGTTGTACCGATCTCGACTGTTCACGGTCAGAAGATTTTCGAGACCACCATGAAACCGCCCACCTTGCTCAAATATCTCGTGCTTAGGACCACCCCAGAGTACGACACGTCCGCCTTTGCTCGTCTGCACGCTTATGCGTACGATGTGAACGCTTTCATGGGGACGAACGCATTGCGTGCCGGACGCGCAGTGTTCGTCGCCTTCGCAGCGGTACTGGTCGCCTGTGAGAATGGATATCGCGTCCAGGCAGCCAGTTTTGCTTGAAGAGGTCGAGGAGAAGCACGAAAGCGAGGAGAGCGCGTTAGCATCGCAGCACGAGCGGGAGTTGCCTATGTCCAATTAGATTCAGAAGAGTTGCAGATGGGCGGGGACGTACTCGAGAACTCGAATGTACTTGCACACCATCCTCGATAGGATGTTGGTGAGGACGAAGAGGTCAGGTACGAGGACCACAGATCTTCAGGTGACGCAAGAGAAACGTCGTCGACTTGGGTTATGACTGAGCCTAGGGCGAGATGGCTCCATAAATCGGAGTCCTCGTCGATGTTTTTGACTACGCGGCCAACATTGGATATGTCTCGATACAGCAAGGGCGCAATCGGCCTCGCGAGACGCTCTGTCGCAAGGAGGACCAACCAGAAGACGAGATTGTGGAAAGGCCCGGCAGCGATGATGCGTGCGCGGGCCCACGGCCGAAGAGCATCCATGGCGGCGGCTGGAAAGGAGACGAAGGCGGCGGGGATTGCGATGGTAAAGGATGCACCTGCAGAGACAATGGGGACGGCATCGCTGTAGACGCAGGGTCAAAATGGATCGTTAGGGTTGAGAGAGACGAACAGAGCGGCAGAAATGGCATGGCCAAGCTCGTGCACGATTTGAGCTGCGAAGACAGCTGCGAGGATTGCGGGAAGGTGGTTCAGTGGAGTGGTGATGCCCGGAATCTAGGGCACTTGAGACGGGAGAATGAGCAGATGTGGAGACCTACAATGGGCTTGACGACCTCTTGATTGGGTGGAGGACTTGTAAAGGTGCGCTTCGCAAGCAGCGCAGGCTGGTCCGCGGGTGACAAGGTACTGTGGACCCACGGTGCAACCGCGTGTGCGCAATTCCAGAGAAGCAGTCCCAAAGAAATTGCAGCACCGAGAACGCTGAAGACGACTCCGGCGTTGTAGAATAGTGTTAGCGTCGAGCCGAGGCGGGTAGTTGGACGCAGAGAACGGGAAAGCGCATCATGGCTGGTGTTCCAGGCGGAAGTTTGGATGCGCAAATGCAACTTGTCGAGGACAAGCTGCAAGTTGGTGTCACGTCGACGGGGGTCAAAGCCGCCAGGAAGAATCGAATTCGGACGTTTATGCTGCCAGAGATTGTGTGCGGCATGGATTGCGGCCCAAAGAAGACAAAGGACGAGAACAACATGCATGGAGGATCACGTGTCATACATCATTAACCCACTTGGTCAAATCAAGCAGTGCATCGTCTTTTACATTCCTCTTCACGATCATCTCCTCGACCATCTCGCGCGTAATCAACACCAGTGTGTTTGGATCTGGAGGCGTCGGGAGCGCCTCCGCATACTTCTCCAACCGCTGCTTCACCGTCGTGGGCAGGCCCAAAGTCAAGAAGCCGATCTCGTTAAGAGCGAAGGCAGTATCGTCTAGCCGCAGATTTGTAGCCCTTGCGATATCTTTGATGGTGAGCTGCAGGTAGCAATGGACGGTAGCGGAGCCATCGCGGTTGGAGACCCAGCTCTGGCTCGTCGCATTGAGGAGTTCGGCTTGGAAAGTCAACCCAGGCAGGGCATGCAAAATTTAGAACACACCGATTCGGCTGGCGCGAATGCCTTGGTCTTTGAAACTTGCATCCTCGGCAGAATCCCTGAGCAACCCGTTGACGACACTTGTCGGTGTAGAGGCACGTGTTGGTGGGAGTCTGACCGCAGTTATTTGGCTGTGATCCTCGTCAGTGCCCTACGTAGATTGCAGGCCGGCCCTCACCGGAAGAAGCGGAGCAGCGTCGCGACCCAGTACGACAGATAACTCCGGAGACCGAGATCGGACAGTGGGCGTTCAGGTGTGCCGCCAGCTTTGCCTGCGCGGAAAGAGATCTCGTAGCTGGCTTCGATCATGAGCGTGCCCCAGCCGCCTCGTTGATACGGCGGCAGAGTGACGATGCAGGCGAGGTTGTAGTCGTCGAACGAGACCTTTTCCTTGGAAAAGAACCCGCGCAGATTATGTTGGTTCGAATCCCCTTGTTCAGTTGCGACGTAGAACATGACTGGAGTGGTTTTCATCCCAGGATAGCAAAGGCGGTAGCGAGACGCACAGTTCTCGCAGTCGAAGAAGAGTGTTTTCACGTCGATGAAAAGCTTGCCAAACAGTGCCAGATTTTGGCAGTACAGCTGGAACACACGGTCGGCGTCGCAGCAAGATCCTCCCAATGTCCCGACGCACCTTTGCTGTGCTGCCATCGACCGCCCATATGCGACGCCTTTCCCCTTCGTAGATGACTTTTCCGGGAGGTTTTGTTACTGTGCAGCCTTTACAGTGGGTGTCGTATTTCGAGGGTTCGATCGTGTACGTGAAGCAGAACTCGCAGACGTAGAGATATGGCAGTTCTTTCTTCATGCTGCCCGCGAGGACGTCCAATACGCGTTTCTGGCGGCCGCCTGGTCTGTGCGGCTTGCCATCGGATGCAGTGTCGGTTGGAAGCTGGAATTTTTCGTCGACGAGCGGGTACGGCGAGAAATACCTGTCGTTGTTGAGCGAATGCAGAGACAGGGCCGGCACAGACGCACCAGGTCCGGATTATATATTGGCCAAACTGCACCTTGTCGAAGTTGCGCTGTGCGCCAATCTTCTTGTGGTGCTGGAGGTCGTATTCCTCTTCGGTCATGTCGATTGTTCGCGGCTCCTTCGCTACGCCACCATAGGAGCGGGCATCGTCTTCCTCGTCGTCTTGGTCGCGTTTGCGTTTGCGAGACTCGTCTGGCAGAGGCAGAAATTCGCTCTCTTTGACCCAACGGTCCATCCGCTTGTCCTGCGACACGAAATGGACATAGAGTTCGGACCCGCCGTCGGCTGCCTTGCGTTCTGAGACGACGGTGGCTCGTTCTGTGGGCGAGCTTAATCTCAGTTGATTCCGAGACATTGCTGATGCTGACCTTGCTTCTGCTGATCCGGGGCAGCCTCTGGGTTTCTGACGACCAGACCAGTCCGCTCTGCCCGAACCTCGACAGTGTGGATGGACGGCATATGGTGGTCGGGAGCAGGTGTCGATTTCCTATTCGAGCCATCACGTGGTGGTAATGCTATCTAATCCAGCCACACTGCATGGCTTCCGCCCTCCATGCCCTCGTCGCCTTCGCCGGGAACAAACTCTTTTGGGGGCCACGATGCCACCTGCCTCAGGCGCGCCCCTCCGCCACGCCACAGCCAGCCATCCCACTCTAATACTCGCACACCAGGCTGCGGCGGCGAATCGTCTGTCAGCAGAATCCACAATGCGCCGTCGGGGTCATCTTGCTTGGGTATAATGTCGAGCGCATGAGCTTTCCCACCACCAGTGAGGGCCTCGTATCGCTCAACGAGGTACGGGTTGCCTTCGCCCTCGCCGGCAAACATCCCTTCTGCGTCCAGCCGGAAAACGCTAACCCAGCCGCACGTCGTTTCGCCTTCACCACCACGAGTCGTCACAAAGATGCTTTGCGGAGCCGGATGCGTGGCCGTTGAAGGTGAAAGGAACAGTGTGTCGCCACGGAAAGTTTGTGGGTCTTGGGGATCTTGCGGCTCTTCGCGAACATGGGGCGGAATCAGCGACCGAGACGCGACGTAGGTCAGCACAGAGGAATCAGCGGCCGAATTTATGATGTAGACGTCCAGATAGTTTGCTGCAATGCGTGAGATGCAACTAGAACTGCGCAAATGGTGGACGAACTGTGCTCGGTTACGCAGTACAGTACACGACCATTTGGATGGATCTTGACATGGCGTGGCCCGTCCTCTTCAGCAACACCGTCAGCGCGCTGTGGGGAGGGACTGGAGTCGACGTGGGTTAGCGTCCCATCGGCTTGACGGCGATAGATCTCAATGGTCGACCCTCCGAGAACAGGTATGAAGGCCAGAGGTGCCGAGTCGGCTGGAAACGCAAACTCTATCCCATGTGAGCCATAGCGCTGACCCGATTGAGCGGCTTTTCATATTCGCGGGAAACAACAACGAACCAAAGCTTTGCGCGATTTATCTGCTGTTTCCCATTTGTCTTCAGGGACAAAGTACAGTTCCTGAACGTGTTGGGCGAAGCCTAGCGACGGGTCGACGGCATGGACCTGGGCCGAGGGACCACCGGCGGAGTATATGTGGGAGAAGGGCGGTGGGACGGTGATATACGATGAAGTCGCCGCTGGGAAATGTTTACGATGAGAAGCAAATGTTTGGAATCTCAACGCACAGATGTCGATACTGTTGAGAAGCCGGATGCTAGGGCCTTTATCGATGGCCCAACTGTGGAGTTTGGCCGGAAGCGCCCAGGTTGTGGTGTAGGCAACACGGTTGTCGCCTGCATGACCGAGAGCAATGTATTGGTGAGGACCGAAGGCGGGAACGGTTTGCACAAGATCCAGAGACGGTCGCAGCGGTGAGAAGGCAAGTAAAAATAGAGATAGGGAGCGAAATGAGCCGGCTAGAACGTGGTGGACTGGGGCCGGGTTACTGGCGTTCAGTTCAAGAGCAAGCTGAAAAGGTTCTTGGAAGACCTCCATTGGCAGTGATCAATTCGAGCGATCAACCGCATGACCGCAAGTACCTAAAGCGCCATCGGAGCCCCGTTCTAGCCAATGACGACGCGATTTTTATTCACACCCCCCCTTTCAGGCAGGCCGGAGCTTTAAAACTTGCCCCCCGTCACGCACTTCGCTCCTTGCACCGAACCACCATGTCTCCCGAGTACAACGCCACCAACCCGGGCGAATCCTGCCCCTTCGGACCCGCAGCAGGTACGATTAGAACCTCCATCACCTCCAAGAGCTTCATTGACATCGCCTGCAGGTATAACCTCTCAACCCCGCATTCGCCTCGATCGCCTCTGACCGATCTACAGGCGGTGGAACCCGCAACAAGGACTGGTGGCCTGAGCAACTGCGTCTCAACATTCTCCGCCAGCATACGGTGCGAATCGCGCAATCGCCGTGGGTTCTAGTGCTGATCCATCCTTCCCCAGAGCACCACCAACCCGCTCGGCGCCGACTTTGACTACCGCAAGGAGTTTGCCAAGCTCGACTATGCTGCTCTCAAGGCCGACCTCGCTGCCCTCATGACCGATTCGCAGGGTACGCCATCTCGTCCCCTGCGACAAACATCTTATCGTTTCCCACAGACTTTTGGCCCGCCGATTTTGGTCATTATGGCGGTCTCTTCATTCGCATGAGCTGGCACTCCGGCTGGGACATACAGAGTCTACGACGGGCGCGGCGGTGCGTTGAACCATAGAGGGGGATGATGTTATCTTATCAAATCGTCACAGGTGGAAGCGAAGGCCAGCAGCGATTTGCGCCGCTCAACTCATGGGTGAGCTTGATTCGCATTCTCCAATGCTGGCCACTAACTGTTTTCCAGCCCGATAATGTGTCCCTGGACAAGGTATCCTGCAGCATCTCTATCGGAAAGGAATCTCATCTTGCAATCCCCAGGCCCGTCGCTTGCTTTGGCCCATCAAGCAGAAATACGGCAACAAGGTGCTTCGGCTTGCTCAGCCTATGTCAATCTAATGCGACCGCAGATCTCTTGGGCCGATCTCCTCCTCCTCGCAGGCAACGTCGCGCTCGAGACTATGGGTTTCAAGACCTTTGGTTTCTCTGGTGGCCGCGCGGACACTTTCGAAGCCGACGAATCGACCTACTGGGGCGGTGAGAAGACCTGGCTCGGAAACGACGTCCGCTACGGCGAAGAGGGCGGCGCGACTGTGATGGACGTTGACAACAAAGCCCAAGCCCACGCCTACAAGCTCCAGGAGCCTCTCGGCGCTGTTCACATGGGTCTCATCTACGTCAACCCGGAAGGCCCGAACGGGGTCCCCGACCCGGTTGCCTCTGGACACGATATTCGCGTTACTTTCGGTGAGTGATCTTTACAGCTTTCAAGCCGAGACGCTCAATGATATCCAGGACGCATGGCAATGAACGACGAAGAGACTGTAATGATTTCATTTTCCGCTCTTATTTCTTTTCTGATTACTCTCAACAGGTCGCTCTGATTGCTGGTGGCCATAGTTTCGGCAAGACTCATGGCGCTGGTCCTTCGTCGCATGTTGGACCCGAGCCTGAGGGTGCAGGGATCGAAGCGCAAGGCTTTGGATGGAGCAACTCGTTCGGGACTGGCAAGGGCGCCGACGCGTTCACCAGTGGACTTGAGGTCACGTGGACCAGCACGCCTACAAAATGGAGCAACAACTTCTTCGAGTACCTCTTCAAGTTCGAGTGGGAGCTCACAAAGAGCCCGGCCGGCGCCAACCAGTGGGTTGCCAAGAACGCCGATGCTATCATCCCCCACGCCTTCGACTCGAGCAAGAAGCAGCTCCCCACCATGCTAACGACCGACCTGGCTCTCAGGTTTGATCCCATCTACGAAAAGATCTCGCGCCGTTTCCTTGAGCATCCCGAGTACGTCTTCGTCCTTTCCCTCGATCAGCTCATACTTACACACCATCCAGTCAATTCGCTGACGCCTTCGCTCGCGCCTGGTTCAAGTGAGTTTTTTTCTTCAGCGGAGCACCAGCACGCGTCACTCGCTTTCTCGTCGGCGGAAAGATCTCAACAAGGTCTCTTTCTGTCAACAAAAAATTGAATGCGTGCTGGGTTTCCGGCTGTATCTGTGCCAAGTCACCTCTGAGCTGACCCTCTTATGTAGGCTGCTGCACCGTGATCTCGGCCCGAAGAGCCTCTACATGGGACCTGAAGTCCCTAAGGAGGAACTGGTGTGGCAGGACCCGCTTCCCGCAGCGACTGCACCCGCTCTGTCCGACAGCGACATTACTTCTCTCAAGACCGCGATCCTCGCTACCGGTGTCGCGCCCACCTCGTTCATTCGTGTTGCATGGGCTTCTGCAGCGACCTTCCGTGGCAGCGACAAGCGCGGTGGTGCGAACGGCGCTCGTATTCGTCTCTCGCCGCAGAAGGGTTGGGCTTCGACACCGAAGGAGCTGCCTGCTGTCCTCGCGGCACTCGAGGGTGTCAAGAAATCGTCTGGCAAGAACGTTTCCATTGCCGACCTCATTGTTCTGGCCGGCTCTGCTGCCATCGAAAAGGCTGCTGGTGTCGCCGTTCCCTTCGTTGCTGGTCGTGTTGATGCGACGCAAGAGTCAACCGATGTCGAGAGTTGGGGCCACCTCGAAGGATTCGCGGACGGTTTTGTCAATTTCCCGCCCAAAAAGAAATCGGTGGCGCGCACCGAGGCGTGGCTTGTCGACAAGGCGTCGCTGCTCACGCTTTCCGCTCCCGAGCTTACTGTCCTGGTCGGCGGTCTTCGTGCCCTCAATGCCAACTACGACGGCTCCGCCCACGGTGTCTTCACCTCGCGTCCCGGCACGCTCAGCAACGACTTCTTCGTCAACCTCCTTGACATGAACACGGAGTGGAAGGCCATCTCTGACGATGGCGAGCTGTTCGAGGGCGTCGACCGCAAGACCGGCACCAAGAAGTATACCGCGACCCGTGCCGACCTCATTTTCGGTTCGCAGGCGGAGCTGCGCGCCACCGCCGAGGTCTACGCTCAATCGGACAGTGGACCGAAGTTCACGAAGGACTTCATTGCCGCCTGGACGAAGGTTATGAACCTGGACCGTTTCGACGTCAAGCTTTAAGCGGGAGCAACCAAAAGAAAAGTTGTACGAGCGCGTATTGAATATGTATGTTGTGCCATATATGCAAAGCGGATTCTTCGTTCTGGGTGTGATATCACAGCACTCCTTTCCAGCCTTCACTCTTGCGAAAGCAAGACGAATGGGCCGTTACCTCGTTGACCTTGATCGTCTCGACGGGTACCCCAAAATGTGATGCCGCAGCCCAGCTCATGCTCCGCAAATATTTCTGGGTTTTGGCCCACCGTGGATAATAATTTAGTGACGAATGCGTTGTAGTAGCAGGTGGAAAAACATGGATTGAACAATGCGATTGAAAGAAAAGTTGCAATCGAGCTTGAGGAAATCTTGCAGGGGAAAAAAGCTCGGCACCTGGGAGTCGAACCCAGCTTTCGCGCGCAACCAAATGCTGAACATGTGACAGGCGCGTGTACTAAACCGATATACGAGTGCCGACTTGAAAGGGTATTTTCTGAATGAATTATAGTAGGTCTTCCCACTAATACCGGGCCTAGAGCCCTGCTCGTCCCTTCTAACCCTCTGTTTAGGTACTGTACGGTAGCTGTGTTCTTCCGCAGCACCTGGATTGCATCGATGAGGTCACCGAACACGCGTAGAACATGCTCGAAGGTGGTCGAATGATCGCAGCTTTTATCGCTGCAGGCAAAGTGGCTGTGCAAAATTTACCTCTCTCGTCCATGGCAGTCGTCGGATTCGATTTCGGGACGCTAGCCTCCAAAGTGCGTGGTCGCCATTCTCCGATGTCGATAATTCTCATGGCCACTCGCAGATCGGTGTCGCCAGGCATCGCGGAATCGATATTATCACCAACGAGGTCTCCAATCGTGCTACACCGTTCGTGCCACGTTCCCCCTCCTCCAGGCTGTCTCTTACACGCGTCTACAGATCCCTCGTTGCGTTCGGCCCCAAGCAGCGCTCAATTGGCGAGTCGGCGAAGACACAAGAGACCTCCAATTTCAAGAACACCGTCGGCTCCCTCAAGCGTCTAATCGGTCGCACCGTCAACGATCCCGATGTTCAGGAAGTCGAGAAAAAGTTCTTGAATGCGGCCCTTGTGGATGTTCAGGGCAGTGTTGGTGTTAAGGTGCGTTTGCAGTCCAATTTTCTTTGGGCACACGTCGTTGACCGATTTTCCAATCGCAGGTCAACTACGTTGGCGAACAACAGTCTTTCTCTGCCACGCAACTCGTCGGCATGTACCTGGGCAAGCTGCGCGACATTACCGCGGCTGAGCTCAAAGTGGGCGTCACCGACGTCGTAATCGCTGTCCCGGGATGGTACTCGGAGGTGCAGCGTCGCGCCCTCCTTGATGCTGCCGCCATCGCTGGGCTCAACCCCCTTCGCCTCATCAACGACACCACTGCCGTTGCTCTCGGCTACGGTATTACCAAATCGGACCTCCCAGAGGCGGATTCACCGCGGCACGTTGTCTTTGTCGATGTGGGCCACTCGAGTCTCTCCGTCGCTGTCGTGGCCTTCTCCAAAGGCCAGCTTATCGTCAAAAGCACCGCGTACGATCGCAACCTTGGCGGCCGCGACATCGACTACGCGCTTGTGAACCACTTTGCCCACGAGTTCAAGGACAAATACAAGATCGATGTCAAGTCGAATCCCAAGGCCACCTTCCGTCTCGCTGCGAGCTGCGAGAAACTCAAAAAGGTTCTTTCTGCGAACGCCGAAGCGCCGCTTAACGTCGAGTCTATCATGAACGATATCGACGCCGCGTCCAAGCTTTCGCGCGAGGCCATGGAGGAGCTTGTTGCTCCCGTTTTGGACCGTATCACCGCGCCGCTGCAGCGTGCCCTTGCCGATTCGGGTCTTACCCTCGACGAGATCGATGCCATCGAACTCGTCGGTGGCTCCACACGTGTGCCTGCCGTCCGTGCTCGCATCCAGGAGGTCTTCCCCGGCAAGGCGCTATCGACGACGCTCAACCAGGACGAGGCTGTTGCCCGTGGCGCTACCTTCTGTTGTGCAATGATGTCGCCGGTCTTCCGTGTGCGCGAATTCCACATTTCCGACATCACACACTACCCAGTCAAGGTCCAATGGGTTGCTTCGCCGTCGGACCCCGAAGAGGACACGGAGCTCACTGTTTTCCAAGCTGGTGACAAGCTTCCGTCCACCAAGGCCCTGACCTTCTACCGACGGGAGCCGTTCGACATCGAGGCGGTCTACGCCGACCCTGCCGGTCTCCCTGGCGCTACCAATCCGTGGATTGGGCGCATCACGGTCAAAGAGGTGCCTGCTGAGGTCAACGGGGATGCGACGTGTGTGCGGGTCAGGACGCGGGTTAACCTGCATGGCGTTGTCTCGTTCGAGTCTGCCTATGTGGAGGAGACCATCGAAGAGGACGCGCCAATGGATGTGGATGCTGCTGATGGCGAGGCCGCACCTGTTCCCAAGAAGCGGCGCATCAAGAAGAAAGACGTCGCCTTTGTTGCGACATCAACGTCTTTAGACAAGTCGATTGTCGAGGGATGGCGGGAGGCCGAGAACGCGATGCACAGCGCCGACAAGCTTGTGATGGACACCGAGGACCGCAAGAACGCGCTTGAAGAGTATGTGTACGACATGCGCGGCAAGCTGGACGACCGCTACGTTGCGTTCGTCAAGGTCGAGGAAAAGTCCAAGCTACTGGTCGCGCTTCAGGAGGCGGAGGACTGGCTGTACACCGAAGAGGGCGAGGACGCGACCAAGTCAGCGTATGTCACACGCCTCGACGCGCTCAAGGTGCTCGGCGACCCGATAACGACTCGTTATCGCGAGTCCGAGTCGCGCCAGGGAGCTATCGCCCAGCTACGCGAGACGCTCAACTCTTACATGAGCCAGGCGACGTCGGGCGACGAGAAATACGCGCACATCGAGGAGAAGGACAAGCAGAGCGTCATTGAGAAGGTCGCGACTGTTCAGAAGTGGCTCGAGGACCAGATCGTGCGGCAAGCGGAAAGCCCCAAGAATGTCGATCCCGTCCTCAAAGGCGCGGACATTGAGAAGAAGCGCGACGAAGTTATCTACTTTGCGACGCCGATTCTCAACAAGCCCAAGCCCAAGCCTCCGGTCATTCCTGGCGGTACTCCTGGCGGCACACCCGGGACGCAGACGCCGAAGGAGACCGCCGAGCCCGCTGCGGAGGCCCCCAAGACTGAGCAGGGCCCGTCTGAGATGGATATAGATTAGTGGTTAGACGCACTAGATAATTCACTGTAATTCCTCATCGGTCCACGTGATCACACTAGCTTTCTCTCGTTTATGCAGCCTCGTCGCCAGGACACATTTGACATGCAGGATGGCTCAGCAAACTACGCCGGCGCCAGCGACTCGGAAGAGCACTCTGTGCTCGAAGATTCGGACAACGAGGACCAGGAGGACGAATTCATGGACGACGACGACGACGGATCCAGCTCGCTGTCCATCCCCAACGAGAGCATAGACTTCGATCTCGTATACAGTCTGCACAGGTGCGTGTATCTGTTGGCACCCATTGCCTCGTTTCATTAGCTTTCTTGTTTAGTTTCGCCGCAACCGTCGAGGGCCAGGCAAATGTGGTCAAGGGCGACAGCCTCTTCCTCATGGACGACAGCAACAGCTACTGGTGGCTGGTCCGCGTGCTCAAAACCCAGGAAGTGGGCTACATTCCTGCGGAGAATATCGAGACGCCGTTCGAGCGACTTGCTCGCCTGAACAAGCACAGAAACGTCGATGTGCGTGGCCAGAAACTATCACTCACTACTACGAAACTAACTTCGTATCATGTAGCTTGCCTCGGCAACACAGGCTGAGCTGGAGACTGATGTCTCGCGCATTCGGCAAGGATTGGACCAAGCGCCAGCTAACGCCCCGCGTGTCGGCAACACCGTGCGGAATCCAATGATCCAACGGCGGTCGCTTGCTTTCTCGGCTGCGCTCAACGTTCATCGGTACCCTCCTGCAGTATGGAACGAAGAGGAATGGTTGATTGAGCGGGAGGAACGACGCGCAGCGAGCATGCATGAGCGCGAACAGGATGGCGACTATGACATGGACGACATGACCTTCGACGACGACGAGGATCATGAAGAGGGCGAGTGGGACGTGGGTAACTTCGAAGCAGAGGACAGAGACCTTGCGGAAGAACGGCAACAAGTCGAGTCTAATCTTGCGAGAGAAGCGCAACGCGCGCCTCCTGCTCCCGTTGCCGCTGCTGCTACACCCCAGCCGCCGCCGCCATCCCTGCCGGACGAGAGCATGAACTGGGAAGACACCGCTCCTCGACAGAGGTCAACCCCGGACCCCGTCGCCGTCCAGCAACCCCCGCTTCGCACTGCTCGCTCCGCGGAACGCATGGTAGTAGATCCCATGGAGTCTACCGAGACCCGTAAAGTCTCTGTAACGCCATCTATTGCGCGTGGGGACGACATACAAGACAGCGAACGGGAGCGGGAGCGTAAACGCGAACGGGAGCAAGAGGAGGAGGCTGCCCGTAAACGCAACAAGCCCGCCACGCCGGTGCAGGAGCTGAGGCCCGCTCAACAACAACAGCAACAACAACAACCGCAACAACAGCAACAGCAACAGCAACAGCAAGCGGCCCCAGTCTCGTCGGCCAAATCCACGCCTGCTTCCAACGGTGGCGGAAAGCTTCGTAAGGAGCGGGAGCCACCTTCCGAAGACGACGGCAAGAAGAAGAAAGGCGGTGTCTTCAGCATCTTCTCGCGCAAGAACAGTACCAAAGAGAAGGGCAAAAACTCGTCGATCGGCTCAGAAAACGACCTCAATGGTCGAATTTCGGACGAAGCGGGTCGGCGGCCGTCCAATGGGGGGTCTGGCGATGGGATGTCGTCGCCAACGACTGCGACGGCGATGCAGCAGCAGCAGCAACAGCAGGCTTCGAACTTGCGCAACTCGACCGACCCCAAACGCATTCAGCAAATGCAACAACAGCAGCAGAACTCGCCGCAGGCCAACGCGGCGTCGCAGCTGCGCCAGAGAGACCAACAACAACAGGCACTATACCAGCAACAATACCTCAGCCGCACTCCCTCGTCTCCTCCCGAGGTCTCGTATGGTCTCCAGTCGGCTTCAGCCTACATGGGCAGCAGCCAGATGAGTTCGGCTCCCAGCTCATTCCACAGTCCTGCGTCTGGTGGCCGCCAACGCCCGGGATCTCTCATTCTGACACCGTCATCAACCAACGACGGTATTGGCGTCCCCGAACTCAGCGTCATTCGCGTTTTCGCCGGCCAGAACCTGCAGACGGACGCGACGTTCAAGACCGTGCTCCTGAACTCGTCCACGACGTCCGAGGATCTCATCAAACAAGCCGTTCAGCGATTCCGCCTCGATGATCTCGACCCGGATGAATATTTTTTGACGGTCAAGCAGGTCGAGGGTTCGAGCGCCATTCTTCGCAGCAACGAGCGTCCACTGGTGGTGTTCGAGGGCTTGGTCGAGAGCGCCCCGCGCGTCAAGCGCAGCAGTGTCGGTAGTGTCAGCTCCGTCTCAAGCAATCTCTCGATGCATCCGGCCATCAAAAAATTGGATATGAACGACTTCACGGACGACTCTGTCGTCAAGTTCTATCTTAACCGAAAGGGCGGGGACGACTCGGCCAACGAGTACGATGGCGCCGACGACACCATGGTTGCGGAAACCGCTGAGGGCGATCCCGATTCCGCCAGCCCCGAGGCATCGGGCCGCCAACGATTCCTCACCGTGTCCACCTCGGGCGGCAACGATGTTCAGCCAGAGCGCTTTACTTCACCGTCGTTCCGATTCCCGCTGCAGCTGGTCGTGTACCCCGAGGATCTGCCGGATGATATGGTTTTCGATCCGATGACCGAGGCGATCATCTTCAAGGATACGCTCAGGGAACGCGGCCGTCCAACGGGTGCATCGCCCGGCGTCTCTCTCAACGTGCGACGTAAGGTGTTCATATTCCCCAAGAACGTCACCGTCGCGGAGGTCATCGAAACCGGCCTTGAGCGGTTCGGTATCGAAGAGGGTGTTGTTGATGGTGGAGACGAAGTCGAAGACAAGGTCTCCAAGAGGAAGAGCGCTCTTCGGGTACGGTACGGCTTGTCAGTGGACAACGGGATGGGCAAAGGTGTGCAGATATATAATGCGACGTGCAGTTTGCTGACTTCGATTCAGAGCGAGAACTCACGCCAACCAGCCGGGTTATTGACGCGTATCTTCGACCTCCAGCTTTCCGCACTGCGCAAACGAGTATGCCGAATAAGCGGCGGTCGATCGACTCGGCTCAATTACTCGGCAATGCGGACGATGTTAGCCCAGGCGACCCTACGTTCATTCTCCGTCGTGCGACGGCCTACCGCAGCTCTGCAACCTCCAAGAACCGTTTGTCGATGGGCCTTGACGAGATCGCGTTGCAAAAACTCCATCGTGATTCGGCGTCGAGCACAACATCTTCCGAGCCTCGCTCTGCTACCAACCCTGGTCTCTCGCGGGCCGAAATCATCGCAGCGCAGCGCGAGGCGACGCGTGCCAACCAGAAAGCCATCCTGTCGGCGTCAGCCAACTCGGTGCGCGGCATGGACGTGCTCCTTCCGGGTAATGCGATGATTCGCAGCGCGTATTCCGGCGATGAGATGCGCTATTCGTATGTCCAGCCCGACGGCGAGACATACGATATCAGTGACATCGTGCAAGAAGAATGGCAAGACACCGACAGCAACAAGGACGTTCTGCAGGATGTTCTTGGTCGCAACAAGGACCGAATCGGCGAGAAACTGGATCGTGTTCTCAACAAGATTCAGACCAACGGGCCTCGACAACCAGCTGTTGCGGTGGGTCGGCGATCTGCTTCGCCGGATTCGCAGTACTCGACGGACGACCGTTCGCGCTCAGTTACGCCTGGCTCTGCAAGTCTTGTTTCTCGAACGCCGATTCCCGCTGTGCGTTCCAATGGTCAACTTTCTCTCGGTCGCCCTGGAACCTCGACGCCGACTGGCGCGAAGCCCGTTTCTGCTGTTGCTGGAACGGTCCCGGGGCTTGCTGCGCGACGTCAGCCGTCTGTTACTTCGGTAGCAACTGACGATGCTGGGTATGCTACGCCGATGGGCCAATCGCCGGACAGCCCTCTACGGACACCTACACCGAAGGCGCCACCGCCAAAGCGGATCCATTTGACTGACGACGACTTCGGCGTCTCGCATATGATGGCGGTCATCCAGCTTCGTGCCTCATCTACACCTCGGAAAGCGCCTGCTCCCGTTGACCCGGTCGACGAGATGCTCTTTGGTCGGCAGCTCGAAATGAATTCGCTGCATCCCAAAGTACGCGACATTTATGCGGGCGCGTTCAAATACCTCGACGATACGGACAAGGTGAGCAGTTGCTGGCAGAGTTTGGATTGTTACTGACCATTGTTTACAGTTACTTGACGACTTCATGGCCAAGAGAAAGGCACCGTCGTAGCCATACACTCCTTTGAAATTGTTATTTACTGCTTATCTATCGAATATTATTCGCCACGTGACAAATCATGTGATCACGAAAATCTTGACCAGCACGATGGTATGTCTGGCGCGTCGAATGGCGAGTCTTGCTGACCCCAGCACAGAAAATCAAAGTTCTCCAGCACGATGTTTCCACGCATCTTCCCCAACGCCCTGGCGACCCCACTCCGATGTCGCGAAATCTCAATCCGTTAATGCATCCCTTTGCACGAGCTCGAGAACGGACTCGAGCGCTCAACGCCGCAAAAATGGATCGCATGTTTGCCAAGCCATTCATCGCGAGCTTGGAGGGGCATGTTGGGCCGGTGGAGTGTATGGCAAAACGACCAGGCGAGCTGACCACAGTCGCGAGCGGAAGCTGGGATGGAGGTGCGTCGCCCGCGTTCTATTGCCCATTTAGAACTTACAGGGCTTCAGGGATTGTCGTTCATCATCTTGCGCGAAGGACGCAGCTATTACACCTGCCGCAGGCCCACAACAAGAACAAGAAGGTGTCGGGATTGTGTTTTTCGCGCGACGGACGGTTGTTTAGCTGCAGTACCGATTGCACCGTCAAACTATGGAGTATGGAAAGCACAAACTCGCAGCCAATATCGGTCTTCACTGGCAAATCTCCATTAAAGTAAGTGCGTATCTTCGTTGCTCGAATTTTTATCGAGTCGTCAGTTCCATTGACCACCACTACTCTGATCCACAATTCGCGACGGCTTCAAATCTGGTTCAGCTATGGGACGAAAACAAGTGTGTGCCAACAACGAACTCAGAGCTGAATCTCATTTAAACTTTAGGAGTCTTCCCATATCCAACCTAACCTTCCCAACATCGGTGGAGACCATAACGGCCGTACGCTTCAATCTTGCGGAAAAATCCGTTCTGGCTAGTGTGGGCTCCGACCGAACTTTCACGCTGTACGATATTCGAACAGGGAAAGCGGAGCGGAGAGTGGTCATGAATATGAGCAGTAATGACCTCTCGTGGTCACCAACATTCCCAACGACCGTCTTGCTCGCATCAGAAGACCACAATCTCTACACATTCGATGTGCGGAATTTGGCCAAGCCGACGCAGATATACAAGGGCCATGTTGCTGCGGTCATGTCGTGTGACTGGGCGCCTACGGGCTTGGAATTTGTGAGTGGTGGGTGGGACCGCACGGTGCGGATATGGAAGGATGGCCAGGGTCATGGACCGGAGGTGTATCACACCAAGCGGATGCAACGGTATTGTTCTTTCTCGCTGTGCAAGCGTTGGGACTCATGGTTGCAGGGTCTCTTCGGCGCTGTTCACGTTGGATGCCCGATTTGTACTTTCCGGGTCTGACGATGGGAATGTGCGAGTATGGAAAGCCAATGCTTCGGAGCGCCTCGGGATTATCACTGGACGGGAACGGGCTGCGATCGAATATCGCGACGCGCTCAAGGAGAAGTGGAAGTCAGATAAAGAGGTTGGACGTGTGGTGCGGTCCCGACATGTGCCCAAGGCCGTGCACCAGGCATCCAAGCTCAAGCGGACGATGCTTGACGCGCAACGTGTCAAGGACGAGCGGAGGAGAAAACACACACGTGAGGGTGATAGCAAACCGAAAGCGGAGCGCAAGAAGTTGGTTGTTGCAGAACAAGCATAACCCAAGATACTTTTGTGCAGATAGGAAAATCAACGGACGGCGACGGTTGTGTCGGCGGCGGAGGCTGGAACGCCAGAACCAATGCGCGAGATGGCTGTACCGAGACCTGATGTCCGCAAGTGCAATCCTCTCGTCTTGTCGATGACACTCTGGTAGACCGGGGCCGCTGGTCGGAAAATCTCGATAACGTTCTGAGTGATGGTTGGTCACGTGGTAGATAGACAGCAGCAAAAAACGCGGCACCTTGTCTAGGTCGATCTTCGCGTCCGCTCCCATCCGAGATTCGCGTATTAAATTCACGATCCATTTTTCACCCTCGTCCGGCGATAGATTGAGGCGCTGGGAGAGATCTCGAATGTCGATCTTTTGGTATGTTCGACAATAGGCCTCGGTGATTAGGTACCGAGCATTGTCGAGGAAGTCGGCAGCAAACTCGCCGAGGAAAAAGTCCTCGCTCAGGACCTGCTCGGCGAGGCTGAGCTGCTGCTGGGCGGCCTCGAAATCAAACTCGAGATAGAGCTCCTTGAGGAACGACGTAACGGGGTCCTGGTATTGATATTCCTCCATCTGCACCACTTTTATGACCTCCCTCAATGCCGAGCGTACACGCGGAGAAGCCCCGGGAGGTGGAGCACGCGAGAGGACAGCAGCAGCTGCGAGATAGCGCAAGATCCACGGGCACGCTGTCTGGATGGTGTTGAGGTAGACAGGGGAGAGGAACGTTTCGAGGAGCAGGGTGCGGCCGGAGGGATGGTTGAAGTAGACAAACAATGACCAATGTAGCAGCCATGTTCGCGAGTGCAACTGGTTGATTGCGGGCCCAGGCAGTGCCCGCGAGTCGATCGAGTCGCGTAGAGTGTCCAGCTCTTGTAACGCGGCATCCCATTTCCCCGACAAGATATCGGACGCGAGCTTGCCCCATTGCGCAGATGTGTTGAGCTCCGCGTCTGTCGACAGCACACGGAAATGGTAGAGGTAGTCGGCCGCACCACTGTAGTTCCTGGAAATGCGTGTGAGCCCGGATTCTGTGAAAACCGACAAGGACTTGCCCGTAAGAGTACTGGAATTGGCCGAAGTGATAGAGGGCCGTTATTTGGTCGAGAGTAAGCTTGGAAGCAGTGAGACGACGCGCAGAACAGTAAAGATTGCGTGCGTACGTTGTAGTTGTCCTTGAGATACTGCAGATTGTGCTCCTTGTCCTGCCTCAGCGCCTGGGCTACATCGGGGTTCTCTATGACATCCAAGACGGCCTGCGCCTCGTCTTGTAGCCTCTGGTGCGTCAATAACGTGTTGCGGCGTTTTTCCTCGAATTCTGCACGACAGATGAGGTGAATCGCAAGGACAGCGATGAACCCACCTGCGGGGATCTCCTTATCTGGATGCAGCTGAGAGAACAGCTGTGCAGCATAGTCCACCATGTTTGTGCCTTTTGCGAGCTCATATTGAGCGAGTTGGATGTCTTGGACGGCAAAGAGAGGCGTTTCGGATAAATGGGCGAGCATCGGCATACTCAGATGTCTGTCGAGGTGTGGCACGATCCGTTTTGTGAGGTCCCACTCGGCCATGTTGCCCTCTATTCGCTTGCGAGGTCGTGGTTTGCGTCCAAAAAGTTTGATCTCGTCATGCCCCGAAATGGACTCTCTTCTCGCCAAAGCCGACGCTCGAGCAAAACGACGCAAAATCACTCATGACCGCACGGAAGACTCTCTAAAGCACCATTCTTCCGTTCCAAAGTCTCTCCGCGACAAAGAAACTGCCCAGACACAAGATGTCTTCAAGCACATTGCGAACCCCAAGCTGCGCAGGCAACTGGACCACACGGAAGCACAAGCAGCGCGCGCAAAAGCATTGCTGGAAGATGCAGAAATGCTGCTGGTCGAGGACACAGGGTTGATGCAGGCTGAGGGAGACCTGGAGCGCACTTGGAGAGTGTCGCAGTCGGAAATCGAGCGGGGTGCTGGGCATACTGCCGCGCAAGGCCGGAGAGAGTGGAAACTCGATGGAGGGCCGTATAGGTCCAGATATACGCGAAATGGTCGACATCTGGCCATCGTTGGTAACTCGGGGCACGCCGCAACGTTCGATTGGATAACAGGCACTTTGCACACCGAACTGCAGCTCCAAGAGACGTGTCGCGACATAACGTGAAGTGTTTCCTTACTGCATGGAATGTCGACTGACCTCTCTTCACTAGTTTCCTCCAAGATCACTCGGTTTTTGCCGTCGCGCAAAAGAAATACGTCTACATCTATGACCAAGATGGTGTTGAACTACACTGTCTCAAAGCGCACATCGAGCCGACGCGACTAGAGTTCCTTCCGTACCACTGGCTACTTGCGAGTATTGTGCGTACCCTGAACCTTTCGCTCTAGCGTCGCCTCAATTACTCGTTCTAGGGCCATGCCGGCTATCTGAAATACCAAGACACGTCGACTGGCCAGCTGCTCGTCGAACATCGAACAAAACTGGGCGCATGCAATGCAATGACGCAGAATCTGCACAACGCGGTTATACATTTGGGCCACCAGAACGGTTGCGTAACGCTGTGGACACCAAATTTGCCGCATCCAGCCATTCAGCTCCTGGCCCACCTCGGACCTGTTTGCAGCATTGCCGTTGATCCCAGCACTGGAGGACGCTACATGGCGACCGCTGGACGCGATAGCACGGTCAAAGTATGGGATTGCAGGAACTGGAAAGGTGCTGTGCGCGAATGGTCGTCGCGTGGTGGACCCGCGGAGTTAGACTGGAGTGCTCGAGGCGCTCTTGCGGTGGCTAGCGGCGGCAATGTCAACGTGAGGTCGCTCTGAACTGTTTCAAAGCCAATGCTAAAATTCCAGCAAGGTTTACACCTCCCCGATAGTACAACAAACTATGCGCGGCAGCACACAACCGCCGTTGTACCTCACCCATCCGATGCCGCATCGACCGCTGGTTTCTGCACAATTCGCACCCTTCCAAGATATTTTAACAGTCGGCCACGCGGACGGTCTCTCGAGTGTCTTGGTTCCTGGGGTTGGAGAACCCAACTTCGATTCAACAGAAGCAGACCCATTCGAGAATCGCAAAGCACGTCGCGAGAAGGAGGTCAAGGCGCTCCTGGACAAGGTATGCGCGTCTTGTGGACTCGAGAGGGTTGAATCTGACACCACGAAAAGATCCAACCTGACATGATCACGCTAGATCCCGAATTCATCGGATCCCTTGCGCTCAAACAGTCCACTGCAACGACTCTGGACGGTAAGCCGGCGCAGGAGGTGCCATTTGCGCGGCTGCCGAGACTGGAGCGGCTGCGCATTCAGGGCAAGGCGGACGAGACGGAGGTGATTGACCCTGATGATTATGCGGCGGACGGCACGAAGCGCACGCCGGAGGAGAAGGAGCGCAAAAAGATGCGTGGCAAGGGCAAGAGTCTGAAGCGATACTTGCGGAAACAACGCAAGAACGTTATTGACCCGACAGCCGTCGCGATTCGGGCGAAATTAGAGAAACAGCGAGAGGAGCGGAAGAAGCGAGAGCAGGGTGAGAAAGAGGCTGTACGAAAGGCGTCTGCCCTGGATCGGTTTGCGAGTAGCTAGGATTCACGTGATTTTTGATCTTGACCATGAACCACAACGTAGTGCTGCAGCACCCAATACCGACGCGGATGGAGGCCTATGACATCCCCGAACCTCCGTCGACCCCCGGGTCCCCCCAGGGCTACCAAAGATTCTCCTCCTCGCCGGGGCCAGGCCAGCAACCTCAAAATTACGCGCCCACTCACGTCGCGGCCTACACCACTCCCTTCCAACAACATCCCCATGCCCAAATACCTCATGGTCAGATGCCTCCGCCAATGATTCCTCAACCCCAGTTCGGGGCCTGGGGAGTCAACGACGCCACAGCCCAGTTCGGGATGCAGCTCGGCCAGAGTGCCGTTGCGGCAGGCCAGGAATACGTCCAGCGTACCGTGCGTTGTGCCTTATGTCTCGCGGGATATGCTGCTCATTTTTCTCCAGTGGGGCGGCGTGTTTCCGAGTGCACGCGTCAAGCCGCACTTCAACGTGTCCAACTCGTATGTGATGCGCAAGTTGCGCGTTCTGCTTTTCCCGTGGACACACAAGCAGTGGGGTCGCAAATCGCATCGCACAGACGCTGGCCAGACAGAGTACCTGGCCCCGAGGGAGGACGTTAACAGCCCCTGATCTATACATCCCAGGTACGTGGCACTTTCGCGCTGCAGCTTTCGCTTATAGCCAATAGTCATGGCCCTGGTCACCTACGTCTTGCTTTGTGCCCTCGACGCAGGTCTTCGCGCACGCTTCCATCCTCAGGTTCTCGGAGAATCAGCGACGCGCGCCATGATGGTTGTTTTCCTCGACTTTGTCGTCGTACAGCTTGGCTGCTACTTTTTGAACGTGCAAGGCGCAAGTCAAGCGGTGGATATTATTGCCTACGGCGGATATAAGTTTGTGGGGTGAGTTTACTTCTCGAACGTCTTTGTTTGGCGTTGACTTTGCTCTGCAGCGTCATCATCATCGTTCTGGCAGGCTTTCTCAATCTCGGGCGGACGCTGGGATTGCTCACTTCTTGTTATTTCATTGCCGCCAACTCCTTCTTTCTCGTAAGCCACCCTCTTGCTCAACGCGTTCCACACTCATCCGACACAGATGCGTTCGTTGGGCTCGCTGGTGCTTCCCAACGGCGCCTCCCGAGCTGCATCCTCAGACCCGTATGCGACAGCGCCAGCACCGAAACAGCGACGGAGACGCATTATGTTCTTGCTTTTCGAAGCCGCCACTCAAATTGTTTGGATGACTTTCCTAGCGCGTATATAGTTTTGTAGACCAAGTAATTTTTGAGAGGCGGCAGTTCGAAGTCACACGCCAACTTTTTCTTCACGCCGCGATGGCCAAGAAAACCTCCAAACCCGGACCCGTCGCACCGGCGCTCATCGATGGCCGGGTCTCCCTCGACCAATGCAAGCGCGCCGTTGACGCGCTCCACAAGCACTTCGAGCAGCACCGAAAAGCGGAAGACGAGACGAACCTGTTGCCCGCAAAAGAGCAGCACGTCTGGCTTAGCATTACCGTCAAGAAGATATCTTCTGTTCACCGCTTCAAGCCCGTCAAGATCCCGATTGTGCACCCCATTGTTGACCCCCGCGTCGAGGCGGTGTGTCTCATAACCAAAGACCCGCAGCGGAAATACAAGGACTTGTTGGAGGAGCAGGGCATCAAGTTCATTTCGCGTGTGGTGGGCATTGAGAAGCTCAAGGGCAAATTCAAACCCTTCGAGGCGCGGCGACAGCTGCTCAAGCAGAGTGGTCTCTTCCTCGCAGACGACCGTGTTATTCCGCTGCTGCCAAAACTCCTTGGCGTCAAGTGGTTCGAGGCGAAAAAGTGCGTGGTTTCCTGCTCAAGCAGAACCAAGACGACTGACTCATGCCGCAGGCAACCAATTCCCGTGTCTTTGACGCGAAAAGATCTCAAGACGGAACTGGAGCGCGCAATCTCGTCCACGTACATGAACCAAAATCAGGGCACTTGCACGTCCGTCCCCGTTGTCTAGTCATGGATTCCTTTATTGACCATATCCAGCTCGGTCAAAATTGCGAAGCTGCCCACGCATACCGCTGCACAGACGCTTGCAAATCTTACAGCGGCGCTACCCGCTGCAGTGAACGGGGTCAAAGGCGGATGGGAGAATGTGCAGAGTCTGGTCCTGAAAACCAACTCGAGTGTGGGCCTGCCGATCTGGAGCTGCGATCTCGGGGAGAATAGGTGGGCCGGCATGGAAGAGGTTCAATCGGACGAGGAGTTGGAGGAGCACAGTTCGCCCAAGGGCAAGAAGCGAGCTGCGGTTCTCGACGAGGAGGATCATTCCAAACCCAGAAAGAAGAAAGCGAAACGCGATCTCGTCGAGATAACCCCGTCTGCATCTGTCCCTGCGCCTATAACGGTTTCCGCCTCGACGAAAACGGCCCAGGACACGCCCAAGGTGAACGACAGTCCTCTCCCGACGATGAAGAAGGCAAAACGCACGTCGGCCGTGGATAATCTCCCGAGACCACTGAAGGAGAAGACTGAACTGCCGAAGGAGGAGAGCAAGAAGAGTAGGGAGAAGAATAAGAGGGTCGACATCGACGAACAAGTCGTGTCTGCGTCTCCGACAGTCGTCGAACTCAAACAGAAGCGGGCAGGGAAGGTAGGGGAGCGTAAGAAGGAGGTGGTTGCGCTCGGGAAGGACGTGAAGAAGAAATTCGGCAAGGGAGTGAAAGACGCGCTCATCGGACGTAAAGCAGGACAGTAGAATACAGTTTCCATTGGGTATCGGGCTGACCGGCAACGAAATGAGTGAAGGACGGGTTGGATGTTGTTTACAACTACGCGACTCAGCACTAGCATTGCAAACAAACCGAAGAACTCACTCAAAAATGCTTCTTGCCTCATGGAATCGATTTGATTTGTGCGCCGCCGTCAGTGTCTAGCACCAATTTCGCCCGAGGCTGTAGCCAGGGTGGAGTTTCGGTCATCGGCGGGGTCGGACACCGCTCTTTGGAACTCTTGGTTTGTTTCGCGGTCGCTCCCATGCCCTTTTCCTGCCTCAGCACTTGGTTCTTGCTCGGCACACAACCCATCACGTCTGCCCCGTTTGTGAGTAGGACTTTGCAGTTGGTGCAAAGGGATATATACCTGGAGCGGTGGTAAGGGGAGACGGAAGGGAAGGAGGAGCTCCACATGCCAAAGCGGGGGATTATAAAGCTTGAGGGCGTCGCCATGGCTCATTGAAATTGATTCGGGGAAGCGGGTTGGTTCGTCCACGCGTATGTAATTGTTGTGTGCTAGTAGCATACTTCATACGGAGCCTCAGAGCCCGTGTCAGTCGACGTTCAACGCACATTTTGAGCGCGTATTCCCGTATTCTCGAGCGAAAACATGTCCAACTGTGCTAAATGCGAGCTTAGTGGGCCGGTCTAGACCGCGCCGATCTTGATCTCCCGGACAGCGGCTAGAGCCAATCGCTTGCCTCCAATGAGAGGAAGCGCGTTACAGTTCAACTAGGACCATAGTACTAGTACAAGAGGACGTTAGTGTTGTGGCGCTCAAAAGAAATGGAAGCAAAATATTCCCGAAAAGGAAATAGGAAGAAAGGCACAGAAGATCTCCGGCGGACTTCAAGACTTCATTCACTAGAATCTTCTTCCATGCCTACATGTACATACTGTAGCATCATATTCGATACACTAAGGGTTGTGACCATGTCCTAGTTAAGTTAGTTAAGTTAAGTTAAGTTAATACACCATTAGCCCGCGCGGAGCCGTGGTCAACATTAAGATTAAGATTAAGATTAAATGGCCAAATGGTCCCACATCTGGGTACCGGCCAACTCAACCACTCAACGGGGGTGAGCTGTACCCTCTAGGGAGTACGTTGTCGTGCCTGTTTTATGTTTAGCAAGAAGAAGAGAAGGTATAGCTCAACCCACATCTTCAAATTCAGCAACTCGTACTGTGTAGCGTTAATGCCAGTGCCAGCTGGAGAGGCTGGGAGTGAATTGCCTAATTAGGAAGTAGTGACACCAGTGACATGACATCATTGCGGAGCAGGTGGAGCATCACCGTCGGCCATCAATGACGTCATTGCGGAGCACCGTGCATATAAAAGGACCCGTACGTAAGTAGAGAAAAGCTTTTTCCCCCCCACTTTACCTCTCTGTCTGTATTTAGGCTTAGGCTTGAATATACCTGTGACTAGCCATTGAGCTCACTTTATTAGTGCACTTGTTGGTTTTCTACTGCATACTCAGACTCCTCTTTGAGTACGCAGACCCTTGGAACGAAAGCGAAAGCCAGTCGGAGACTGACTTGATAGTGTGAACTGCTTGCTTTTGCGAGACTGCGTCCGCGACCGAGTTCGGCGGGCCCTTTAGTCTGCGCATTACCAAGTAGCAGAGGAATTGCTCCCTTCCAGAGTGCTGGGGAATTCTTTTTCTACTGATCAAGCCCTCTTCCCTCTATTTCCCTTTTCTCCATCTCCTACCCCCAAACCCTATCCTTTCTGGATAAAACCCCTTTCACCAACTCACCGAACTTATGTGCGTTTGCTTGGACAAAGTCGCTCCCAGCCGCGTACGTTGGATAACAATAAATCCAGCCGACATCATTGGAGCCCACTGCGAGGGATACGTTTGGTGAAACTACACAACACTCTACAATAACTCAACCCCCTTACCTCTCCCAACCTCTACTTCCATCATCCCAACCTCCCTTGAATTCATACCGACACCATGCATTGGAATATTATCGACACATCTGGGGACTCGTATGATGCGATGCTCGCTGCTCAAGCTCAGCAGGAGGAATTTGATAAGCATGATACTCACTGTGCCTCCTCAAGCAAGCACAAGCTTCCAAGCCATCACCACTCCAGGCATACATCTGATCGGAAGGGCAAAGCACGTGAGAGGGATGCAGACAGTGAGTTCCTTGATAATCTTGCTAGTTCATCTGAGCCAGAATATACCAGACCCTGGCCATCACCACCTTCTACCCCAGAACCAGACCCATGCATTCCCGAATTCCGCATGCCTGATCTCCGCATGCCACCCCACGCTCTTTTGGCGCTCCATTTCGAACCTCTCTGGACATGCCAATACCAGGAAGCAAAGAAGCACCCAAGACCTTCAAGGGCAAGTATTACGAAGCTGATCGTTTCGTCACATGGATAGTTTGTTCACGAAGAACCGCGTAGATGATGAACGAGAACGGTGTAATTTTGTGCTCGATTATTGTACTACCAACGTACAGAACGTAATCAGGACAATGGAACATTTTCGTGTACCTCGTTGGTTGGGTCTGCGTCGTGAAATCCTGACCATGTTCGACGCGGAACGGACCCAACACAAATATCAGCCGGCCGATGTGGTCAAACACGCAAAAGAAACAACGCGACAGCCTATCTCTAACATGAGCCAATGGAGGCGCTATAATGTTAAGTACAATATTGTCGCTGGTGGATTACTTGCTCAAAAACGACTTTTAGAAGAGCATTTCCAAGTCTATTTTTGGTTTGGAATTCCGCGGGATTTACCGCAACTTTGGAGGCGCGCATACTTCATGGCAGATCACTGCTGAACAACGCACAGTACACCATGCGCGAAATCAACCTCGCCGCCGAGTGGTATTTCCGTCGTACGCGTGCAGAAACAATGTTGATTGACGCCGCCGAGTTTGGGTTTGAGGGATTTGCGGACGACGAGGATTCGGACAGTGATTCTTCCGACACGGATACCGATTCGGATCATGATCGACGCCGCTCAAAAGGAAGAAGAAGAGCCAGGCAGTTCCAGGTCTCGCAAGTCGCGAGAATCGGCCAAGCCCAAGTCAACCTCTGGCAGTGCAAGCAAAGGCAAAGCAAAGTTTGACGGAAACGAGGAGGAGATTGCGGGGATGATCAAGCAGCTGAATGGGATGAAGCTGGATGATCCTGACTATGCCCCAACATATTTCAAGGTACTGTCTATGGATTCTAGTGGCATTGCCAGGACTTGTGTTAAGGCACCTGCGGAAAGCCAGCAATCCACCTTGCAACGACAGAACTACCCACGGCGTACCAGTTACCCCTCAGACGACCCCCGTCGGGCGTCCCGCTGAGCCCTCTACTGCCCGTATTACGACCACCGCCTCTGCACCAACTGCACCATCAGCTGCTGCAACTTACCCAAATTCTATTCCTATTAGTGATCAGGAATGTTTTGGATGCAAGAAAGCTGGTCACCGGATTGATCGCTGTGATGCGGTGAATGATATGATCCAGCAGGGTCTCTTAGCACGTAATCCAGAGTCAAGACGGATTCAGTGGGCATCCGGCGCACCACTTCGTCGAATGCAAGGAGAGTCCATTGTGGAAGCTGTGGAAAGGGTGACAAGAAAGCAGCAGCCATCAGCAGGAGTAATGCTCACTTTTGTTGAGCCTATTCTTGGCACTCACGCAGCAGTGGAAAACTTCTATCAGATACAAGCCCAGGTACGAGAAATCCAATCTGAGGACTCAGATTGGCAATCGGACGAGTCCAAGAACAAGCCACAATATTATGATGAGGCTACGGAAGACTCCGAGTATGATAATACAGTCTATCTCTCGGTCCCTCGCACTGTTCAGTTTGGGAACAATGAGCAGCAAGTCTACGAAGCTGAAAGAACTGTGCCAAGCACACGACAGGCACGCCAAAATACGTTTAAGGGAGTGTACCCACCACCGCGAGAACGTGCTGCTGCTAAAACTGGTTCACCGTCTAATTTGCCCGCGCATCACACGACACCCCCCATCACACGTGGATCTGCCATTCCGAAAAAGGAAATTGCCAAACCGGCTTCTACGGGCTCATCAGGCCCAGCCCTGCAAACCAAGCCGGCTCAGTTGCCACCAGCAAAAGCCCCCGTGCGCCCGCCGACGCCACCGCTAAAGTCAGCAACAAGGAAAATCCGACCCGACCCTGTCGATGTCATACCTGACATTGCGCCATTTGACGCTCGAGTTCCCCGCTCCAAAAGGGACACGGAGATGCCTGATGCAGCTCCGATCCGCGGGCATACCGCGCCCCTTCCTCGAGATCCGCAGGACCCGGTGCAGCGTTCTGCCCCAACCGAGCACACTAAACCCGAGAACCATGCTCCGCGAGGAGGCCCCATTCGGCAATCTGCAATCTCACAATCAGTCAATCGGAGCGAGGTAACCAATCGGGTATTGGACACAAAATTAGAGGTTAGTCTTCGAGAACTTATGGAGGTGTCTAAAGACGTTCGCACCGAGGTAACCGACTTGATACGGCCACGGAATCCCAAGTCGAAGGCTGTCTTGATGAGTGCAAGCACCTTGCCCCGAGCCGTTTGGAGTATGGACTGGCCCCGAACAGACGGCATTCTGATCAAGGTAGAGATGCTAGCCGGGGACCTTCCAATCGTCGCCATAATTGACACGGGGTCGCAGCTTAATGTTGTTCGTGGAGAGATTGCACGCCAGAAGATCAGGCGCGTCGTAGACATGACTTGCATAATCAAAATGAATGACGCAAACGGTGGTTCTGGCCAGCTCCGTGGCTTGATTCGAGGAGCTGAACTTGAGTGCGGTGGCCTACGAACACGCGCAGATCTTTGGGTTTCCGAAAAAGCACCTTTTGATCTACTACTTGGACGTCCATGGCAGCGTGAAAATAAAGTCTCGATCGACGAGAGACGTGAAGGAACCTATCTCGTGTTCAAGGACGGCATCTCTGAGCAGCCCCGCTTCGAGATGTTGGCTGCTCCAGCAGAAACCGAAGTGGGAATGCCGGCCCTGCACGCTTCTACTGTCAACAACTTAAGCATCGACCTTAACCTCGACTCCGCATGCCCAGACCCCGATCACAATTTTGGAGCAGCAAGCACCTTCGCGCTCGTTCCAGACCCAGGCCGCTCGACATGTGAAGATGCACACACGGCGGCGGCGACTCAAGCAGGTGGCGAGGTGGAACAGCTCGCGGTTTTCGACGACGCAGCGTCTTACGAGGAAGTAAAGGCTGAGCGGAAACGCTCGTTAAACACGGTGCGCGACGCGATGCGGAACCAGCAGGTTCCAAGAATAGACAAACTCGAGGACTACAAGACGAGCACCATGACTGGGGGGGAAATTGACCCAAGGAGCGCGTCGTTTGTAGCACTCGAGCGAGAAAAGCAAAGGCTGTTTTTGGAGGCAGCGGAACACTCGGATCGCATCGAGCCATTATCGTTGAAGCAGCGAGAACATGGGGATGACTTCCTTTTTCAAACACACGGAGAGCTTTTCAAGGTAAGAACGAGCTTACTTGAAGGGCAGGTCAGCTGGAGATGGACAAGACAGCGAAGGACCCACTTCGAAATCGAGGAGGCTCAGCCGCGGCCAAACCCTACTCGTGACGCGGCCACAACCGAACCAACGACGCGTTGTGGGCGCTTGGAGCGCGAGCAAACCAAACCAGTTTCCTCAAACGGAAGGTTAGAAAAGCAGGAAGACGGAAGCAACAAGGACATACCACTCTCTTTCCGTTTCCCCACCCTGTCCTCTTTCTCTTTCAACTCGACGACGTCCTGGCTCTTCAATCCGGCGCCTTTCTCCTTGTCCCTTGGATTCCTGTTCGCCTCAATGGACTCCAACGCGTCCCGCAGCCCGGCGGAGCGCCTGGCGGCGTTGTTCAACCAGCGGTCGCACTCAACGACGTCCCACCACCCGTTTACACCCCCGACCCAACACACAACCGACGAGCTGGTTGCGGCGACGGCCATGTTGCAGCTGCACGACCCTGCAACCACGGCGAGCACGCCGATCGTGGAGCCGAACGCTTCGATGGCATCGACCGACGCGTCGACCACCACAACCAACGCGACGACCGACGCGACCCACGCGTTGCAGGACGCGGCGCGAGCCGTGGCCGCAGACCCAGCACCCATCGATGCTGGCAATGGTCAGTTATTTGACATATGGGCTCGTCGCGTTCTTCATTTACCTCCGTTCCCAGCTAACTTCGCGGACGATCCACCCTGTACCCGTCCCTCGCCTCGCTCTCTGCTGGGAATGCTCGAGTCCCGAGCATCTCCGAAGAGATTGCCCTCACTGGGCTGCGCAACAACAACGTCGACGCGATCGCGCGTCGCAAAACGGCACCGCGGCCAGACTGGCCGCATCCGTTCGCGGTCCGCAACAACCAGAGCTTCGCGGTGCCGCAGTCGACCAGCGCGACCTTCGTCAAGGGCGGTTCGGTCCCGAGCGTTCGGAGCTCGGACAGCCACGAGATGAAGACGTTCACCGCGAGTGAGTCGATGCAAGGCCTCCCTTTTGGAGACAGGCCACTAATGGTCGGGTTCCCAGACATGACGACCAGCGCGACCAACGCCAACGCGGTCGAACAACAGCGCCGAGCTGGGTAGGTTGTCGCTTGGAGTTGATCAGGACCGAAAACTGACCCAAGGAATTCCAGACGTACCGCAGGCCCATCCCGCATCCCTCGCTTCGTCCGCAGCGAACCATGCAACACCGACGCCGTCCTCCTCGGCATCAACAGCCACGGCGCTGGTCCCAGCAACCCCGTCCCTGCTCGAGGACGGCGTTCAGAGTCCTTCCCTCCCCCGTCAGCGTGCTCCAGCTGCCACCATTCGTCTTCCTCCACCCCACCTTCCCTCCTCCGCCGCGAACCCTTCAACGCTGAGGCAGTGGCGGCGTTGCGTTCGTACGTGCCGACCTCGACAGCGATGGACACGATGTTGTGGTGGGCCGGGGAGTATCGACAACGCGCCGCTCGTGCAACCGAGTTCGAGCATTACTTGGCGGCGGTGTCGGGCTTCATGTCGCGGTTCCAGCCCGAATTGGAGGCAGCCCGAGCGTTGGTGTTGCAGCAGTATGGCCCCGAGGCGATCCATGCCTGGGAGTTCCTGTTCCAGGCACTGAGCTGGATGCAGGAGGAGCTTCGCCGAGAGTCCGGGAGCTGCGACGATCGAGTCGAGGTCGCGATTTTCGGCTACGAGAAGAGCCTCGAGCAGGTCGTTACACGACATCGACGCGCAACTCCAGCACGACATCGTCAACCGTGCTTCCGACGGGCAGCTGCACGCGCCTCCGCCGTCTCCGGAGTATTCGCCTATTGAGACGGACGACCTGTTCGACAGTAGCTCGAACAACTCGAGCGGGTCTTTGCGCCAGAGTGCTGAGGCTCGCGAGGCGGGAGCTGCTGCCCAGAGTTTGGCGGGACTGGCAGGCGCGATGAGCAACACGTTGGACGTCGAGCAAGAGCGTCTTTGTGTTGAGGTTACTGGGTCCATGGGCGTTGGAGCTGCGACGAGTGCGGACTGGACTCAAGCTAGCCAGCGTGACGACAGCTCGTCTGATGGCTCTCTTCCCTCCCTCATCTCCGCTTCTCCGTCCCCACCATCGTCTCTCGACGTTCAGCCTGACCACGACGCGGCGTTCTCGAATAACAACGGCCTGAATGCGCTCGGGAGTCCAGGTACAGCCGAATCTGGCGCTGCACAATTTTTTCTTACGCGTGCTGTTCTTCAGACTCGTTCAGCTCGCACGACAGCCCTCGAGTACGACGAGGCCTACCAACACCTTGCGCACGGATACTACCACGAAGAATCGAGTGCGGGCCCACACCCCTGGACGCGTCAGCTCGCATTTGGCACCGAATGGGGTCAACCGGCCCTTCCAACCCTCATATCCGGCCGCCATCCAGGCGCAATGGAGCTGGAACGACATGTACAGCAGCGTTAGTTCACTGTCCACCCGGTCTGGCGAGCGAGAAGGTGCAGGAGCCAACACCACCAGTTCCGCTCTCTGGTGTAACCACGCGAGGCGAAGAAGAGTGCGTACCCTCTTCTCCAGCCCCGAGCCCTCCGCTAACAAGTCGATTAACGAGGCCGCATCTCACGATCCGCGATCCGATGTTGACTCCCTCATGGAGATCGAGTATCTCACACTCGACGACACGTCCTCGTCCTCGTCCGCACCGCATGCCGTGCCGACGAGCGAGAACACCACGACGTCTGCACCAAGGGTCTCGCACTCCAACAATGCAACGACCGAGCCCGAGCCCTCGATCCACAGCGCTACATTCACCCCCGACGCCACCACCACGTCCCGTGTCTTCCTCTGGGATCGCGTCGAGCCTGAGTACACGGTGAACGACCCCAGCCACCGTGCGTTCCGCTCTCGGGAGAACGAGGAACCGATGCTGCCCGACGAGATCTACGAGCGGCACGGTGCATTCCTCGTAGCCCCACGCAAGACGGGTTTCGCGTCCACGGCTTCAGCTCCGGCGACGACGACCCCCAACCCGTCCGTTTGACGTGTTTCTCGCGGACCTCGCTGCGCACCACCATCCCAACGCGCCATCGCATTCGCTGGGACCGCTCATTCACCACCAAATCAACGAATGGGCGGCCCGGGACGTTCAGCGTACGGGCGAGACACACGCGAGTCTGCAAACGGCGTTCGACAGCATCTACAGCACACGCGGGATCGTCTCGTTCATCGATGACGAGGCAATGGCCAGCCCCGACGGCGTAGCCCGTGTCTATATCTACGACCACTACTACGCACCCATCCGTGTCGATCCCGCCACCCTCCATCGTTCTCAGCACCCGGTCCGTTTCACTGGGCCGCACTTCGACGCGTTCCGCCGCATCCTCAGTGCCCGGATCGACACGCTCGAGGCCTACCGGCTTGGGATGTTGTATGTGTTGGGCCGTGGTGTCGACCTGCACAACGCACTCTACGTGTGGTTCCGATACCATGCGTGGGCGACGCGCCGCCGATGGTTCACGCTGCACCCGCTTCTTCGCCCCGAGGAGCGGGCTCTTGTCGAGATCCTGCAGGCCGTGCTCCTGGAGCTTGGCGAATACACCATGGCCGGCGCATGGGAGGACATCTTGAATGTCCGTCTCGTGTGCGAAGGTCAGATTGAAGCGTGGCTTCTCAACGGCTCACTCGACCTCGAGTTCTTGGAGGAATACGACGGCGTCTCCACGCGCTGCATCCAGAACCTCGAGTTCGATGACGACGCCCACACCGACGACGAGCTCGACGAGTCGTTCGAGTACCCCGACGACCAGCTCGAGTACATCGATGACGTGCCCGCTGACAACGGCTATTTTGCTCGAGACCAACACGGCAACTACGCGCCGGACATCGAGCGGGCTTACAACGAGGACGATACGGACGAGGAGGAGTTTGGTGAGTTTGCGCGCGCCGTTTATTTTCGCTCCCAAGCTAATCCTCGACCTTCAGGATCGAGCGAGCCCTCTCCTCCGCGTCCCACCAACACCATCAGCAACCACGTCGCACGCCCGCCTTTGGTCCATACGCATAACGCTGCCCAGCCCAGCGTCGAGACCATCCAAGACCAGGCCCTCGCATCCAACCTCGCAGCTCAGTCCGCTGATAAGCCGCTTTTGAAAACACACGTAGAATGGCAACATTTTGCGCGTCTTGACATTCGCGCGCATCTGGAACTAGCGTGTTTCCCTGCGCGGCTAGTGGACTTATCTGCGGAGGTGTCGTGCATGCAGGAGAAGGGCATACCGCTCGTCGAGGCATTGCTGGCACTGGGTAAACCTTGTCAAAGCAGAGTCCAAGTTGGGTCCAGTCCAAGACCTAGCAAAACACCAAGAAGGGGAGCGACCTGGGTAACCCGGAGAACCCGGAGAACCAGGAGAAGGGTGTGGCAGCCCGGACTCGAAGGTAGAACACCGACAGGGGGATCCGCGCATGGCAATAGGCATGTGACCGCACCTCGGGCATCGCGTGGGGCATGACGACGTTGCAACCCGATCTCCGGATTATCCGTATGACGCGGGCCTGATCAGAGAGCCAAGGCGAGGATCGGATGGGCTCCAGACGGTGTTAGGAGGGTTGCCTAAAGCCTGACGAGGACGATTCCGTGAAGTACTGGGCCAATTGGGATATTTGGACATGGAGCGGGACGGCACAAGAGCCGCGGAGAAGGAGGAGAAGGGTTCCTGGGAAAGGGAACGGCCCGAACGGCAGAAGACTCGCGCCCGAGCGGCCTCAACAGTACACTTGGACGGGTAACACCGGCGGATGTGATCGGACAAGCTCTGTCGATCGCACCGCAACACACACTAAACCTGGAGAAGCCGGAGAAGCCGGACTTGGATAGGCAAGGGATGGACACGAGCCAGGATAACGGAACGATCGGCTTGGGAGCGGCAGCAAACGGATTAGGGTATAAAGTAGATAGTGGGGGACTTGGAGAGGCATCCTATCGCGCCGGAGTGCTGCGGGCATTAGGGGTCTCTCACTTGTACTTTGTGCGGGTGTTGGGAATTGCTACAGCCTTGTCGGTTACAATCGCATTTTGGGTTTCGGCAGCGTCTATTGTCTCGGCAGCGTTCTGTGGTCTCGGCAGCGTCTTCTGGTTTCGGCAGCGAAAGTGTCTCGGCAGCGTACAGTCTCGGCAGCGTTTTAGTGTTCCACGCGGGGAACTTGGGGAAGTCGGACAAGTCGGAGAAGCGTCTTTACACGTTATTTGACTTTGTCAATTTGGGATCTGGGGCTATAGTCGAGAGGCTTTACATCTACGCGCGAGCATCGGGTCTGGTCTTTCACTCCGCCTGGAGGAGACATCGGGCAGTACGCTTACGTTGCAAATCAACCAAACCACCAATACAACCTATCTGCGAAACTCAAAACCGTATCCAGCCTCTACAACCTTTACCAACAAAAGGCTCTGTCCCTAGAGCCAGAACTCGCTCGGTGTGCGGCAGCGCACGGAGATCCCGGAGAGCCTATCCACTTGACCCGCGGTCCTCGTCTCCTCCCGGAGAAGAGGTTTTTGTGTGTTTGTGTGTGGTTTTGTTTTGGGGTTTTTCCCAGTCTGTTTCTCGAGCACCCATCTCATCTGGAGCCCACCGCGAGGGTGGATACTAGCAGATTTTGGTGGTTTTGGGCGATTTTGTGAACTTCGAGTTCAACAATTGCGCCGGAGAAGAAATCGGGAGGGAAGAAGAAGGCTTCCATACCAGAAGCAGTTGGTGTACCCTCACTCGAACGATTCCTGAGGGACGAGCGGGAGTTAAACGCGCCTAGAGACGAAACACGGAGAGCGAACACGGCGTCGAACAGTCAACGTACTCTTCGTAGCTCGAATAAGCAATCCAGGGACCCTCCAAGGTTGTGCCAAGAACCGTTCAGAACAAGGGAAAGAGAGTTGCACCTTCTCCTACTACGCCGGGGCCATCGACCTACCAACCGAAACTCGGAGAAGGCGAATCCCTAAGCGACTTAACGGACCTTTCGGAGGAAGACTCTCTCGATCTTACCGACCTATTACTCGACGCAAACCAATCGCTTTTTCAAGAGACTATACAAGAATTTTACAACACAATGGCGGACGAAGAAGTACAACAACCACCACCGCCCAACAACAACCAAAACCAACGCAACGTTAGTTTTCGGGTACCGGAGTCCTGGGAGAATAATCGACCGGTTCGATGGGAGCAAACCCAGCGAAATTAGGGAGTTTATCGCTCAGTGCGAACGTATCATATCTATCGGCAGGGTTACGGATGATCAGGAGAAGAAAGACCGTGTTATCGGCTATGCTTCGGAGAGCTGCGCAATGCGTGGCGCTTCTGACGAGTATAGGCGCGAGGAGTCCTTTGAGAGTTGGGTGAGGAAGCTTAAGGCTATCTATCCCGAGCTCGAACGACAAGAGAAGGGTAGCTTGGAGAGTCTGCGCGAGATCTGCCAAGAAGCCCGGGGAGTTACGAGAGCGGAAACCGGCAGAGTGCTGCGGTTTTGCGCGTTCTTCCGCGGAGAAGCTGTCAAACTGACACTCCCGCCGGCGGAAGTTACGAACAGTAGCCTCGTAGCTACGTTGCTTGAAACCCTGAGTCCGGAGTTTTCTACGTTAGTGGAGAATAACATGAACTCACCGGGAATCGAGGCAATCTGGGCTGGGGACCGCGAGATTAGAGAGGAGGATGCTGCTAGGGCAGAGGAACCGTTAGTCGTGAGACGCGGGGATCGACTGTCGTGGCGGAAAGTGCTCAAGATTGTGGAGTACTTAGCGGACAAGTGGACGGGACGCACGGCGTTGTTCCAGTTGACCGGTGGGCGCCAAACCATGGAACCCCGGTTAACGTGAACACCGGACCGCTTCTCCGGGATCCAGGTATCAAGCGCGAGGTGTCGGAGAGGATAGAACATTTCGCTCTCGATATCGCGGTGATGAAGGACACTCTGAACGTCCAGGATAAACGTATGGACGCGGCCCTGAAGCGTATGGAGGCCGTGCAGGCGGAACAATTGCGGGCCATGAACCAGAGTCTCAAGGAGGGCACCAGCTATAAGCGGGAGTTCACCGCGGATCACGGTTCTAGGCCGAACTTCTCGAACGACATCAGTGGGCTAGATTGTTATTGGTGCAACGAGAAGGGGCATATGTCGAGCTCTTGTCCAAGGAAAGACGAGTTGATTGAGCAAGGATACGTGGTAGCCAGGGGAGAACGGACAGTTGCGCCTGTCGGATGGGGGGATATATTCCTTGTTATCCGGACAACCTGTCGAGGGATCAGCGTGTGCGGGCGATTATTCGCAAGGGAACGTTGAAGCCTAACCAGTCGGCGAACTTGTTCGCAGCTGGGGACTTCTACGACGATGGAGGTCCGGGTTACGACCCAACAAACGACCGTCTCCGTGCCTTGCAAGTACAGAACCAGCGCTTGCAAATGCAGCTACAGCAGCAGATGCAGCCTGGGCCGCTAGCGCAACATTGGGGACCAGCCGGACAAGGTCAAGGGATGGGGTTGCCGTATTCCAGCGCAGCCTGCATCGGCCTTTTTCCAGCAGCCGGGTATTTACCCGAACCCAATGCATCCAATGAACCAGCCGGGCTTCTCCGGGTTTTGTGGGCTCACCCGGACACCTAGGACAAGCTCCGCAGTACACTCAACAGGGTAGTCAAGGCATGGATGTCGCGCAGTTTATGAGCGTAATGCAGCAGTCGCTCAACGCGCTTTCTGGCAATAATCCAGAGAGGTCGCAGTTTGCGCAGACTCGGTCCGCAACTCAAAACGAGGGCGGGCAGCAGCAACGTTTTTAGAGGGTTCGAGGAAGGAGGCTGCGAGGGATAGGTCCGCCTTCTCGTAAAACAGCGAAGCCTCCGGAGAACACTCCTAAAGCTGCGGATAAGGCGGATAACTGGAGAGCGAGAGTTGAAGATGTGGATTCAGACGAGGAGGACGAGGTGTCGTCTCCTCCAGCGCAGAGGAAGCAGAAGGAGCCAAGTTTTGGGTTGAGGTTCCGCGCATGAAGCCTGCTCAACGACGCGCGTTTTGAACCTGAGGAATCGGAAGAGGAAGACCCGGAGATGATTTATCCCAGTCGGATAAAGCCCCAGTCGGAATCGCCAACTCGGGAGAAGAAGCCAAGTCGGAGGGCAAGGAGAGGGCGTATAAACTGGTTACCCGATTCGACGACGCAGAGACTATCAAGAAATTGGTTGCGCAAACGGGCAAGATGAGCGTTGAGAACATTACTGTTGGAGACCTGGTCGCTATGTCCCCCGCCACGCCAAGGAATTGAGGAAGTCGATGAGCAGAGTCAGGGATCCAGCTAAACCCGTCTTGCAACAAGTGCTCGGAGAAGAGGGGCCTTGTTTGCCGTATATGGAAGATGACGTCGCGGGAACCGGAGATGTCGGAGAAGGATTGGCCCATGACGTGCTGCCTGTCGAAGATCTGCCGGCGGTCGACTCTTTCTATATCTCAAGCGCGGAGGATGAGGATATTGCTAGCGGTGGCTACGTGGCTATGGACCCGTACCTGCAGTACATGGCGGCGTCTCGGATAGCGAACAGCCTAAACAGGTTGTTTCCGGGATGGATTCGGCATCCCTACGGGTTGTATTCCCACTAGTGGCGTCGCAGCAGCATGTGGAGTGTGTCGTGGATAGTGGATCCCAAATTGTGTCTATGTCGAAAGCTCTGGCCGAGGAACTTTCCATTCCGTGGAACCCGGACGAGCAGATTATGATGCAAAGTGCAAACGGGCAGCTGAAGAAGTCCGCGGGGCTTGCGCGTAACGTGTGTTTCTTATTCGGCGACATTGCCGTTTATCTACAAGTGCACATTATCGAACAACCTGCCTACAAGGTTCTCCTGGGAAGACCGTTTGACATCCTAACGGAGTCGCGGCTGGAGAACTTTACAAATGGCAACCAGTCGATTATTATCACGGACCCGAACTCCGGGCGCCGGTGCGTAATTCCGACTCGTGCGTGGGGAAGCTTCTCGATCGCCAAACCTGTCCACCCGCCGGACCCGCCAAAAACGGAGAAGCAGCAGAAGATACCACGCGAGCAACAGATGAAATCTGAAGCTGGTGCGGATTTTCACAACTCGTCCAGGAACTAGTCGGTGACGATTGGGGAGGCGAGGAAATGTGCTTGAAATTCGGATTGGACGGAGAAGGAGAGGTGGTTATTGAGGGATACGCGTTGCCTAAAAATGGGCGAACATTCACGGCGGATGAGGTGAAGATGAACTACCTTCTTGCTAGTCGAGGTAGTGGAGCGTTGGCAAGGGACGAGGAGGTGTCGAAACTTCTCAGCATGTATGCTGGAGAAGCTGAGTTGGAGAAAGACGAGAGGACCGGAGAAGTCTGTCAAGTGCTACAGTGGCGGGAGACTCTCACGGATGGTGTTATGGATGAGGAAACCGGTGAAGTCTTCGATATAGAGGATTTTAACCTTGGCACATCTCACCGGCACAACCCGGAGAAGGCCTGTTACAAGTGCGCGGACGCCGGCCGACAGAGAAAAGAATGGCTCGGCGTGGAGCCAGACTTGAGGGTGCTTGACGCGTTTGCGGGCAAGAAGTATAAACCGGTCGCCTTGAAAACGCGCCCAGTTTACGGAGAGCTTCCGGAGGAATACCGGATCAAGCGGGAGATTCGCGATGACCCGTTGGAAGGCAAACCAAAGCTTCCAACGCATCCCACGGACTTCGTGCCAACAGGACGATATACTCAGGAACGGAAGGAGATGATGGATAAGGCTCACCCGGGAGGGATTCCTTCTCCCGGAAGAGCGGAAGCTGGTACACAATATTGTTATGATGCACCCTAACGCGTTCGCGTGGGACGACTCAGAACGCGGTACCCTCCGTCAAGACTACTTCCCCCGATTAAGATCCCTACGGTACCGCATAAAGTGTGGGTGGAGAGGACGATTCCAATCCCGAAAGGGCAATACGAAGAGTTCTGTCGGATCATCAAGCAGAAAATCGAAGCTGGAGTTTATGAGGAATCCTCAGCTTCGTATCGCTCCAAGTTCTTTGGGGTGGTCAAGAAGGATGGGAAGAGTATTCGCTTAGTTCACGCGTTGGAACCCTTGAACGCAGTCACCATTGCGCACTCGGGTATCCCGCCCGGCAACGGAGGAGCTCGCCGATCACTTCTCGGGACGCGCGTGTGTCGCTTCTGGGATTTGTATGCGGGGTATGATCACCGGGACCTAGACGAGTCGTCCAGGGACTACACTACGTTCCAAACACCGTTTGGAGCCATGAGATTGGTCAAACTGCCTATGGGATGGACTAACTCGGTACCCATTTTTCACGACGATGTGAATTTTGTGCTGAGGGAGGAAGTTCCTCACGTTACGATGCCCACATTGACGATGTGCCCGTCTGAGGACCGGCCACTTGTTATGTCTTACCTGACGGAACCGAAGAGCGGATCCCGGAGAACCCGGAGATATGCCAGTTTGTGTTTGAGCATCTCGAGAACGTTCTCCGTGTTATCCAGCAACTGGAGCACTCAGGGCTGACCATCTCCAGGAGGAAAGCAGTGTTGTGTGCCAACACGGCAGAGATCGTCAGGCACATTTGTGCATTCAAAGGCCGGCGGCCATCGACAGATCGTATTGGGGTTATACAGCGGTGGGGTCCTTTGAAAAATGTGTCCGAAGTGTGCCAATTCTTTGGCTTACTGACCTACATGAGACAGTTTACCAAGGATTTTGCCATCAAGGCTAAGCCCATTAATGATTTGTTGAAGGCGGGTGTCGAATGGGAATGGGGTGAGGCGCAGGAGAAGTCGATGCAGGCATTGAAGGACGCGGTGGCAAACTGTCCGGCTATCCGACCTCTGAACTACAACCCGGAGTACGAAACGGTGCTTCAGGTTGACACGTCGTGGAAAGCTGTTGGGATCGCGATCTATCAGACGCACCCGTCGGCCCCGGGAAGCGCTACTACGCCAGATTTGCTTCGATACCTTTGGACGAGAGACAGGCGCGCTTCTCCCAGGCGAAACGCGAGCTGTGGGGAATGAAGAGAGCGCTGGAGCACGTGCAGTATTGGCTGCTGGGTTGTAGGAACTTGGTGGTCGAAACGGACCGTTGTATATTAAGGGCATGCTCGAAAATCCAGGAATGGGACCCTAACGCAACCATAAACCGTTGGATTGAGCAGATCCTTATGTTCCACTTCCGTCTCCGGCATGTGCGGGGAAAAACATTTACTCCAGATGGGCTCTCCCGAAGAGACGTTCAACCCGGAGATGAAGAGTACCCGTCGACGGATGACCCACCAGATATTTTCATCCCGGAGAAGGACGCGGGCTGGGATGAGACAGCGCCGCAACCTTACGACTTCGAGAAGTTCAAACATTCTATTGACACTCGAGGTGGTTACTATCAAGATAACGTAACCGAAACCGGAGAAGAGATTCTGGGGAGCTTTTTCACGGATTGCGCGGAGATCTACTCCGGGATTCGCGACGACGCTGCGGTTGTCCGGGAAGCATACGCAAAGGAGGAGAAGCCAATCCCTGCGTACTTGGAGGAGTTTGTGAAGGAGACGGAGATGTTGCTACCTGACGTCGCGCTCAAATGGGACGACGTGAAGCGGGAACCTTATCCTAAAGAGATGCGTTCAAAGAACGGAGTGCAGATGGACGCGCGGCTCGCGATACTGAAGGAGTGGCTCAAGAATCCGTTAATTCGGCCGAAGGGCTTCTCTGACAGCGCGCATCATGCGTTAATCAAGTACGCACGGAATTTCTACCTTAGTCGGGACGGACGATTGTTCCGGAGAGGCAGGGAAGGGACCGCGCAGGTGGTGGTTGAGCCCGAGCATCGGATGTTTATGTTGAAAGCTGCGCACGACAGTCTCGGACATCGCGGAGTGTACGCGACCAAGTCCTTGCTGGAGTTGCGGCTTTGGTGGCCTGAGCTGGAGAGGGACGTGTCGTGGTATATCAAAACTTGCCACTTGTGTCAAGTCCGGCAAACCCGACTACTGAAGATCCCGCCGGTACCGACGCACACGCCGAGTCTTTTCCGAAAGATCCACACGGACGTGATGGTCATGGGTGCCACGTCAAACGGGCATAAACTGGTGATTGCGGCGAGAGACTCGTTGAGCAGATGGCTGGAGGCCATGGGGTTGAGATCCGACAACGCTGCGGCTGTTGGCCGGTTCTTGTTGGAGGCTATCATTTGTCGGTGGGGTTGTCCTGAGGAAATTGTTACGGACAACGCGCCACAATTCCTGGCGGCGCTGGAGTGGCTGGAGAAGAAGTACGGGATTAAGGGAATAAAAATCTCACCGTACAATTCTCAAGCGAATGGGCCTGTGGAGAGTGGCCATCGCGATGTGCGGCAGTCCATCGTGAAGGCGTGTGGTGGGAACGTCAGTAAGTGGTACTGGTTCCTTCCACAAGTGGTGTGGGCGGACAGGGTAACAGTCCGGAGAGGCTTGGGCTGTTCTCCGTATTTCGCGGCGACTGGTTGTCACCCGATTCTGCCATTCGACATTGTCGAAGCAACCTGGCTAGTGGAATATCCAGACCGAATTATTACGACGGCGGAGCTGGTGGGTTTTTGGCGCCAAAGCGTTAGCAAAACACCGCAAGCATATCCTCGAGATGCGTTCTCGTGTTTCCAAGGAGAAGCTGGCCGCGGTACGCCGGTACGAGGAGATCCACAAATCGGTTATAAGGGACTACGATTTTACTCCTGGGGACCTTGTCCTTATTCGCAACACGCGTATCGAGAAGAGTCTCGACAGGAAGGCGAAATTTCGCTATCTCGGGCCGATGGTTGTAGTGCGGAGAACGAAAGGCGGATCCTATCTAGTGTGCGAATTGAACGGGCGCAATGTGGCCTGGCAAGGTTGCAGCGTTCGCGTTATTCCGCACGAATTCCGGAGAAAAATACAAATCCCGGAGGATGTGGAGAAGCTAATCGACATGACAACTGAGGAGCTGAAGGAATTGGAGGAGCGCGCGCAGACGAGCTGGATGAGTTTTGGATGAACGACCTTCAATTCGATGGAGTTAATCTGGACTCGGAAGACTCGGAGATCGAGGAGTAGAAATTTGGCGTTTGTTGGGCTCGAACCGGCGATCTCGCACAAATCGGATAAGATAAACGAGTGCGGGTGCGATTGTCATTCAGTTATCAGCGAACTTCGTCGTCCTCGTAGTCCCAAGTACATTCGTCATCGGCGAAGTAACTATAATGGGGTCTCGTGGGGGCGGTCGGGAAAGATGATACACATGGCATTTTCGCTACGATATATGCCTGGGGGAGTCGGAGCACGAGCGTCAAGAATGGGGGACTGTAACGACGGTGGTGGAAGCGGATAACGAGTTGTGAAGGAGTGTGGAGAAGGAAAGGAACGGGTATCGTGAGGCGGCTCATACGGAGATAAGGGCGGACTCAAGCCACCTTGTCCGAGCTGGAAATCGCCTCGATGTACTCGGCGGCCTGACTACTCCCGGGTTAGTTGGGAAAGGTGGAGAAGACTGAGCGACGCAGGGAGATCTTCCTTAAGGTCGATACCGCGCTCGTTGCAGATCTTGATGAGCTGGCGGTACGAGCCGATGGTCGAGAGGTAGTTGGTGCAGGAGTAAGCCATGCGCTGAACCCCGATGAGCGCCTCCTGCTGGCGTACTGGACCAAGTCGGAAGCTGGTCGTTGGTAACGGAGATCTCTCCGACTTGGTACCACGTCTCGATGAGGTCGTTAACGGACGTGTATTCGGACGTCGGCCGGGCACGCGAGCTTGACAGGGTGCGGGTCGGGGATCTGCATGGAAGGAGAACGCGGAACTGTCAAAAGCGGGGCAGGTGACAGTTCAATGCAGAACGCACCTGGAACCGGAGAACGGTTTTCGTGGGCTACGGGGATTGAGGAGAGTGCGGAGAAGCTGACGAGCAACGCACGAAACGATCCGTGGACGGGGATTGTCGACGGCCATCGCCGAATCGTCGGTTTCCTCGACGGAGTCCTTGGAGTTGTCGGAGACGTCCGTGGGAACGAGAACTTCCTCCGCGGGCTGCTTGCCGCGCTTGGGCTGGGAGACTCGTAAGTTGAGGGAGAAGGTGTAGCGGAATCAACGCACGCGAGAACGCCGGCGGTTCAGCCTCAAGCTGTTCCGGGCAAGGAGTGTTATCGTGGGGATGGTGGTGACAGTGGTAGAGGCGCACCTCTCCATCCTCTGCTGAAGCAGTGTCGCGCTGACGCTGCAGAAGCTTGAGAATGGAAGGGAGGAGCAACGACGAAAAGCCGACTTTGCTCGAGCCAGTGCGACTCTTATCCTATGAAGATGATTAACCCGGAGAAGAAAATGGCGAGGACGGGAATCGAACCTTGAGCTTCGAGTTCACCGCCTTGATGGATTCCTCCTGGATCTGAGGATAATTGAACGTGCGAAAAGCGGGGAAATTATCTTGATATACCCGCTTGGACTCCGACTAAAAAGCGTTGAACGAGGAACGCGGAGAAGGCGAAGTACTCACCTTGGGAGGAATGGCGTTGACGGTGGACGCGAGTCTGGCGTGCTGCTGAGCGGCCTGTAATTCCGAGTCAGCAATTTGCAGAAATGCATTGTTGAACGGACCAGCGCCTGTTCAAGGGCGACGAGCAGTGAGCGAAAGGATTCCGGGGTGAAGGGATCATAGCGTACGCGCACCGCTTCGGCTTCCCAGTGCGTGTTAAGGTCGATGAGGCGATAGATGTTCGTCCGGAGTTTCTGGATCCCATTGAACGAGGGATTCTGAACGCTGAGCGTCTTGGTTATGTCGATCAAGACGTCAACGGCGGCCTTGGCATCGGGGAGGATATCGGGGTCTTGGGCGAGCTGGTTGGTGAACTTGTCGTCCGCGAATAGAGTACCCTGTGCTTCTCTGTCAGTCCTGGGAAACACGGCGACCACGGAGATGATGCATACGTGCTGCGTAAGAATCGCGGAAAGCGCGAGGACAGCGATGGTGGGCGGCGAACCCTTCAACGACTTAATCGTCTTAAGGGTATCGCGTATCGCATGCCGGAGAGTCCCTCCGATTTTCACGGGCGAGCTTGGGCTCCGCGTCGGGCATCGGAAGTGGGTGTAGGGACGATGTTTGGTGGAGGAGATAGATGTCCACGAGTGCGGAAGAGATAAGAATGAGTGTGGACGGTCGGCAAGGCTGGCTGGCCGAGTGAGAGAAGAGAGATGGAGTCGCTGTCTGAGAGGGACAGTGGGGAGAGCCTCCCTAGCATTTAAGGATTCGCTGGGACAGCGAATTTCAAGAATGGGGGAGAGGGGTGAAGTCGTACCGACTTTCTGGGTATCCCAGTAAGACGCGAGTTTTTCGCGATCCTACCCGGGTTTCCAGGAGAAGGTATCCGCACACTTAGGAGAAGCCGGAGAAGCATTTCAACGGTGTATTCTTTACGCGGGGGCTAGGGAAACGCATAATCTAGGACGTTTGGGCCTGGAAACAACTTCTCCTACTTGTCCGACTTACCCGACAACTTGCCCATTTGGCTGGACAAGCTTATCAAGCTTCTCCGATCAGAGATCTGTCAATTGACGATTCGGGCAATTCACGCAAAAGAGAGGACACAACGTTCAATCAATTTGCTAAAAATGTATGGTAGAACAAGCAAGTGGTTCTACTCATACATGGGACACGGGGAGCATGGTGGTTGGATATGTACATTTTACGGGCGCGAAAAGCGACCCGGACAGCGACAGCGACACGACACGACAGCACGACAACGCGGAAACCGACGACGAAGAAAACGAGGCGCACGGAGAGAGTGGAATTCGCAGAAAGGAATCTTGGAGAAAAGAAAGCTGAAAATCAGTGAGCGCGGAGAACCCGGAGAAGGGATAAATGTACCTTCCCGGATCTTTAAACGCGCTTGCGTCCCGGCTTTCCTTCTCCTCCTACTGCGAACCTTCCACCTCGCCCCGCCCTCGACCGGCATGTCCATCGGAGACGTTTGCGACTGGGCCGCGGGGACCTCGTCGTCTTCTTCGCCTTCGGCATCTTGATCGGAGTCAGCGGCGTTGAGAATTGGGAGGAGCCGCACCGGCCAGCTTCTTGTTGAGCTGCGAGAGCGAGAGGCTCTCCTCCATCTCGTCGTCCTGCATCTGAAGCTCCGGCTGGATCGCCGACGACCCGACGACGCGCCCGACCTCGACGGACCAGCCACGGGCTTGTCGCTCTCGACGATCTCGGCGTTCTTGCGCTGCTTGGGCGGGACGCACGACGAGCCGAGCAGGAACTTCTGGATCTTGTCGAACCGCACGAAGAAGTCGTTGATCTTGGCGATAGTGGCGGCCGGGCCAAGACCAAAGTCGAGCGCGCCGCAATACCGTCTTGACCGAGCGAGTCGCCGGTGTCCGCGATGTGCGCATGGAACGCGCGAATGGCCTCGGCGCGCTCGGCGACTGCCGCGCCGTGAAGGTCCGCGGTCCGCGTCAGCTGCTCGTTAGCTCGGCCGATTCTTTCGACGAGCCGACGCGTCTCTGTAAATCGCGGAGAAGAAAAATGTTAGACGGATGAGAAACGGGAATGTAGGAGAAGATGGAGACGTACCTCCGGGGGCGGTTTCGACGAGCGGACGCATCTCCTCGGCGACGCGATCCATCGCGTTCACCGGGAAGAAGTGCGTGCACCACTTGACGAAGTCGCGTTGGTCGGCGCATTCCTTGCACCACGACCCGTAACCTGTCGAGTGGCAGTCGAGCCCCTTGATGACGCAGTGGGCGCAGCGATGCTTCTCCTGCAAGGTCGGAAGGTTAGCGCGATACTCGTGAAACCCGGAGAAGGAAAACACGTACTCCGTGAGCGGGGCGTCGTTGTTGGATCGACGCGAGCGAACTCTTGAAGAGTAATCGGGTTCAGCGGTACCCAAGTCGACGAAGACGAGGGATCCGCGAGCCGAAACGCATGTCGTTGGTCGGGGACGCGCCGTAAAGATGTTGATGTTGCGGCTGCCGGGCGAGGAGAGTGTGAGGAGAATGGTCTTCGCCGACCCGCCGGGCAACGTGATGGTCACCGTGCCAGAGCGCTGTTTCGCGGGCAGCGAAAGAACCTCCGCAATGGCGCGGAGAATCGGCTCGATGATATCGACCTTGTTCATCTTGACGCCGTTGATCTGGATGATCTGCGGAATCCACCTCACGCAGCCGAAATTTCGCGCAAAGTCCCTGGCTGAGCCAGTGGGCGTTGCGCGAAATTTCAGGGGTTTCCTTTTTTGGTTCCCAGCCGGCCGGCGGCAGCTTTTTTACAGCGTCCTCGGCACCTCGGCATCCGTTATATGTGTGATGGTCGCAGAAAAAAAAAAGCTATCCTTATTTAATAGCATCCCAAAAAGGCATTACGCCAAACCACACGTATTTACGGTATTTGGTGCAAATATTACCCAGCCTACACATCCCATTCGTCCTCATCCACATCACCACGCTCTGCAAGCTCTTCATCGTCTGTGTCCGTCTCGGGCTCCGCCTCTAGGTCCAACTCTGCAAGCCGCAGCGGATCATCCACGACTACCTCGCGCCGCCTACGGCGCCCTCGACCCACCTTCTCCTCCGTCCGCGCCTCCGCAGCAGCAGCGACCAGGGACTGGTACAGCGCCCTGCGCTCTTAAGACAGTACGCCATCATACCCTCCGCCTCCGCAGTCGGAATCTTGCCAATGGGGATGGTCTGCGCGCGCTGCAGCCACAACGACTTGTTGTGTTGGAGAGAAAGAGGCACTCGGTCTGCTTCTGCTTGCAACATGCGGACCTCCTCGTCCCAACGGCGGCTGAGGGCGAATGCCTTGCACCATTCTATCCGGACAGCTGCGGGGCATGAGCGAACGAGGCAATGCAGGCAGAAAAAGACACGCCTTCGTCCATCGCTGCATCTGCTCCAGTTTGAGCCCCGTGCCAGATCCACGACACCATCCTCTTGTTCGAGCCCTCCTCGAAGTGCTCGTCTTCTCCGGCGTCGTCGTCGTCGTCCCCTCCGTCCTCATCGTCCATGGACTCGGGTTCCAACAAGCCGCCCTCCTCTCGTAAACGCTCCCTCCTCTGGATCGCCCGCTCCCGGCGCTTCTCCTCCTTGCGAGAAAACACCTCCGCGTCTTTTAGACAACGAATATCCTTCTTCTTCAACCGACGAAAGCCCACTGCTTGCAAGTCGCCGTTCTCGATCTGCAGCAACGCAAGCCACGAGGCCTGATACTTCTGGCTGTGGAATAGAACATGGCTTTCGTTCTTGGCGATTGTGGCCTGGGATCGCGTGTTCATGGCCTGATGACGGACATGGTTCTTTTTGAAGAAGATGAGGTGGTACTTGAGGTGCAAGAAGCTCCGCAAGTTCGCCAATGCGGTTGAGCACTGGCCCCGTCGAAGCTTACCCTCCATGGACAAGAGGAGTTGCTGCATGGGTTCCAGCTCGTCGTCGTTGGTAACGCTGCTCCTCCATAGAGCCGCGAGCGAGGAAGGAAGGAGCAAGGGGACCTTCTCGGCTAGAATATCTTGCGGCAAGTCGAGCGCATGGAGTTGAACGAGCGCGTCGGGCGTATAAGCAGCCTGCAGAGAGCGGAAACGCTCCTGTTCGCCGTTGAACTTCCTGCGCAGGGACCCCAGGTTGATCTGTTCCGCCGTGGACTGAGATTTCTTGACTGCGGCCTGGGTTCTGATTTTTCGCCTAGCAGCACGTGACTTGGACGAAAATGGCAAAAGTATGAAGAACGTACTGCAGGTCTTCCAGCGACAGCCCGAACTCAATAAAATCGACGGGTCCAACTTCATGTCGACGCGCTACTCGACTGCGCTTCGCGTCCTTCTCTTCTTCTTCTCGGACCTTGAGCCGCGCTTGAGCCTCGGACATCCCTAGAAAGCACGTCAGCCAGGAAGCAGGAGCGGCAGCCCATTCGCTTACCCTTCACCTCTGGCGCGTATGGATTCTTCTTACTGCCATCATTTTCGTGCTCCAAGACCATATTCCGCCATTCGGCAATGTGCTCGGCTTGCTGGTCGGAGAAGGACTCGAATGCTTCGAGCTGCCGGTCGCGCTCGATCTCAGCGTTGTCAAGCCGGCGGCGGAGCAACGACGCTTTAGGGAGAGGTGAGATATAGCTTGACGACTGAGGGACGGACTTACGCAAGCCAACCAGCTTCCGAAAGTTCCAAAAGCCCCAGTAATCGTCCAATAGATCCGACCTCGCGCCCGGACCCATCTGTCTCGTGCTTGCAGCCATGCGAGCTGCCCCAGCCCAAGCCCTCTCGATCCCTTCCGCATCGGTTTGCCCGCTTCCTGGGACATAATTGAGGTTGTATTTCTTCCTGCACTCGTCGGTGTGGCCGAGAATGTGTAGTTTCGGGACCACGAATCGGATGAACTGCCGAACGAGGACGATTCTGATGAGATGCGGAAGGGCCGCGAGTCGCTCGAAGATCCGCTTTGACCACTGGCAGACGATATCGTATGAGGCCAGTAGCCGCAGAAGCCGATGCAGGTGTCGGAGTGCGGAGGCGAAAAGATAGTCCATGTTAGAGTATCTGTATACAGTTGATAAACGAAAAGAATGCTGCAGCATTAAAGGACCACTTGCCTTTCCCCTTTCTGTAGATCTCCAACGGCGTTCGGGAGAACAAACTCATGGCGGGCGCAAACAACCATCCCGACACCAGTCGCGGCGTACCCCTTGGAAAACTTCGTGTTTGCCTGCTCCAGTGCCGCCAAGCCACTGCAGGTACTCATCTAACCTGCATTAGCCTAGGTTATTTGAGAAAGAAATAGAGCGCGTACCTCTTGGTCGTTTGTGGCGGTCCGAAGGTAAGCGCGATATGGCCCAGGCTCCACCATGTAGGAAGAACCTGAGCCTAACGCTGGGTCTCGGAGTTCGCTCGAGATCAGACGCCGCTTCAGGGCAAAGCAGGCGTCGGTGGCCGTAAACTGAGTGTAAAGACACCTTGGACAGAGCGTTAGACCTGGCCATGCAAACAATTAACGAGAAACTGACTGGTCCTCGGGAGCCGCCTCCGCCCAATTCGAGGGCAGATTAATCTCCGGGCAGGGACAGGCGGGGCACCGGACCGCCAACTGCCCCGGCTTTACATCCGCGGCTGCGTTTCCTTCCAAACCGAACACCCCGGCCCGCTTGAGCATGAGAAGCGAACGGTACTCACGCGCCATCCGAAGAAAAGCGCGGTAGCGATCGGGAGGTTTGAAGCCCGCCGCATTGGTGGAGAGCTCCAGAACCGCGTAGAAACTCTGCGCGGTCATGCCGGCCTGTAACGACGCGAGCTGGAATAGATCCAAGCAGGCTAAATGACGCGCAGCTCTCCGGTCGCTTGACGGTGGCGGGGAAAAACCGGTTTCGCAGGAGTTGAAGGTAATGGGGCTCGTGCCCGTCGCAGTCGCAGTAGTCGAGCGTGCGACATCGTGAACGCCGTTTGTATGAAGAACGACGAATTCGTCGCACGCTGCTTTGGGGCAGGGACAATTGCGAGCGGCGCCGTCATGCCCCAATTGGATTCGAAGGCCGAGGGTCTTGAGCGAGGTCTTAGAATAGAAATCGTTCTCCCATTTCTAGACACTGTAGCGACCACCCTAGAGACTTAGAAGAAACAACTTACCCGAATAGTATGAAACGGAAGCTGGCCGTGGGCAGCCACACAGCATTCCTTGCAAACAAGAAGCCGGCTGCAACAGTCGTCGCAGCGGTAGGAAGCTGGCTCGACCAGGAACCAAGCAAACAGGGCAGCCTTCGCTGGCGAGGTTCCCCCGCCCATCGTGCCATAACAGAGCACGGAGGTACACGTCGCGGCAGGAGGAAGCCCAGTACGCGAGAGCGGGATCCTGCCGGGCCGTCGTCAGCTTGTGCAAAAGAAAAGACCGAGAGACCCACCGAGGGCTTAACGACTTTCACTTGAGGCTCAATCGGCCCTAGACCCTCATTTGCTTCAACATCCAGCTCGTAGAAGTCGTCTTCAAGTCGAATGGCAGACGCATCGACTCTGGCCCGGCGGCGACATGGGACGAACCACGACGTCGTTTTTTGGACGGAGAAGGGGCGTCAATGAGGGCCGTTTCTGCACGACGGCGACGAGTGTTGTGCGAGATGCGGGTCGTTTCGGCGGCGAAGACCACGGAGCCAAAAGCTCCTCGGCCCCAAAAACCTCATCAACGACGCTCTTGGCTGCGTAATTATTCTGCCTGAGACGATTGTTTGCTGCGCGGCCACGGCCCGCCATGGCCAGCAAAAGGTGAAGGCCGCCTGTGGTTCGGTTTCAATGCAGGAGGCCGCGCCAGGGTCATAGCACGCAACAAAAGCTTGAAGTTTGATAGCCGCCTACAAAGGTGCGTACCAAAGCGACCCTGCTGCACCCTACAGCCACCTGCGCCCCAGCATCCTCGCAACCTAGCCATGCTCCAGCTACCCGGTATGCCCCCAGAGCTCCTTCCTCCCCAACTGCGTGTCTCCCGCTGCCCATATCACGCCCAAACACGCATCCTGTGGCTTCCGTCCATGGATATCCGGAGACGCGTTTGACGCGTGATATTGCCAATATTCGCGCTCCTTTGGCCTCGCCAACGCTATCCCACGATACCGCGCACTGACGCAATCCCCGTAGCCCGCAAAACGCGCTCTGGACGCGACTTCAGCGACTTCCGCCTAGAAATCCTGGACGTGGACGCCGAAGAGCTGGCAAAACGGACAGCCCTCGAATGCCTCACGCGAGCCGGAGGACTCGGAGGACTCGGAGGCTGACTTCAAAACGGATGCGGAGGAGGAATCGGAGGATGACGCTCAGATCACGCCTGTCACCAACGGGGCTCTCGCGGAAACGCCCACTGCTAAACGGAAGCGGAAACGCCCTCAGTTCATCGGAGCCCCATCCCCGACGATCTCTGCGCAGGCCGAATCGTCTGCGGCACCCACCCAATACGCAGACACCTCCCTCCCTCACCTCGACGCTGCGGCCCCAAAACCAGATCGCCAACGCTTGCGCCGACGGAAGCGACGCAAGACGGAACGGGATGCAACCCAGGCCGAGTCAGGCAGCAAGTCCAAGACGCACTGCGTCAAGCGTACCACCGAAGCAAGCCGCGTCGCGGTCGAGATCGACCTGGACTCTGACGGCGCCCGCGAACCCACTACTACGTCGGGTTGGGTTTGCTTGAACGACACCACCATCGACCGCCGTCGCGAAAAGGCTGCGAACGCGACGGAGATGGGGGCCAGCTAGTGTGCCGAAAGGCTGCAAACTCTCGCTGGAGGCGGCCCTCGAGCTGGGGTTTTCTTATGACGACTGGGACGGGTGCGTGTCTGCTCTCCTTCCACCGTTTGTGCTGAAAGCCCTCAAGGAAGTCGCAAATCATATACATCGACCGCAAAGGACGCGAACTCGCCGTCCTCTGCGGCCGCCCTCGCGACGACAACTGGGACGCTGAGGTTGCCGAGGCCGCTGCCCTTCTCATGAAGGAGCTAGCCCCGCAGCTCTCCCCCCTGGATCCCCACTCAACGAACGCCGCCCAGGACACGAAAAAGAAGAAAAAGAAAAAGAAAAAGAAAAAGCGGAGCACTCGGCGAGGCGACCACCGGGCTGAGACTGTTGGGGTTGGAATGGGCAATGGGCGGACCCAGCCCGCGAACTTCCGCAACGACGAAGACGATGCCGCCGTCCTCGAGAAGCTCCTTGGCTCCAGGCCGTTCACAAGGGTGGCGGGCTTTTGTAAATGTGTGTCTTTCGCTCATCCGCGGCTTTCCCTGCTAATTTTTTCAGCGATGCTACTCAACTTTGCCCCGCGCCTGCACGACTACTACCAGAACACCATGGATGCCCTCTTTGAACGCTACCCTTGGCTACGTCGTATCTTCGAGCGCCACGTCTCGGTCTTTCCATCATGCACATTTAACTTCGGGCCAGAGACCGTCACCATCCCCCATCTCGACTTACTCAACCTCGCCTGGGGCTGGTGCTTTATCACCGCCTTGGGCTGGTTCGACCCCAACAAAGGCGGGCACCTCATCCTTTGGGACTTGAAGCGCATCGTGCACTTCCCTCCCGGATCATCCATCGCGATTCCCTCGGCCCTCATCCGACACTCCAACGTATCAATCCAACAAGGCGAAATTCGCTATTCATTCACTCAATTTGCCGCCGGCGGTCTCTTCCGCTTCGTGGAAAACAACTTCGAGTTGAACGAGTTGGTCCGAGTGAGGGTGGCACGCATGTCTGTCGAGGAGCGTGCACAGTGGGTTGCAGCAGAAGGCGTCGAGGTTTTCTGAAGGACTGAAAATGTACACCGTCCATAAAATGCAGTAGGTTAGGCCAGTGGAAGATGACATGGGCAAGCTACGAACTACTTCGGCTTCAAGAATTTAAGATGATGGACCCGATCTAACTCGACGGCCACCCAATGCATGTAGACTCTCGACATCGCCAGCTCGCGCGCCTGCAAGTTCACGTCGTAATTCTCCAACCAGCGCTTGTGGAGATCCCACAGAATGCGCAAATGCTGCTCTTGGGTGCGCCACCCATCGGTCGCATCTATCCGGCCCCGTTCCTGGAGACGTCCGACGCGTCGCCTCGAGATCTTGAAGCGCGAGCATGCGCCGGGCGTGGACGGCATGGACCAGCAGCCGTGTTTCAGCCCTATAAGCAGGCCCCAGGCTTGCGGGACGATATTCGTCGGGGATATCGAACGGCGGAGCTTCGAGCCAGTGCGCTATGGGCGTCGCGTCGTAATCCTCCCGCAGCGCGTTGCGGTACGCGGGCTCCTTGCTAGATTTGGTGTGGTCCTCTCGTTTAATCCAGAGGTAGACTTCGCTAGGGAGAGGTGGAGCACGAGGCAGGCGGGAAACTGTGGTGTGCCGACGTGAGCGGCTCTTTCGCTCTGTATGCCTAGTAATTCGCCCACTGTAACCGGATCGGCGTCTGAAGAGAGAAACTTATTAAACAATATGCGCACCTTTCGGTCTTCTCCCAAGAAGCCTTCTGTTTGGCTCTCACGGCAGCCTTGTCGGCTTGAGTGAAGGCGTGCGCCGACCGACCCATGGTTCGGGGTCAGGCGCCAATGGCGGCTCAGAACAAGTCACAGCTTGAGCTTCTAGGAAGGGTCGAGCGAGATTGGAAGATCCTCAACAGAAGTCTCGCCGATTTTTGGTACCAGTCGCTGGGGGTGGGTCCCAAAAGCAGCCTTCGATTTTTTTTGGAATTAAACGCAGAGTGGATGGTCAATTCCGAGGGGACAACGTTGTCTCACGACTTTTATATGCCTGCTGATTGGCTAGCGGTGGTGTCCGGAATTGGGTCCCGTCAGAGTCCGTGACTCCGTTTTCCCGCTCCCGCCAACACGATGGTCCAGTCGCCAGCAGAGCGGCGAGAGGCTGACCGACAACGCAAAGCCCGGTGCGTGCCTCACTAAATGAACAGGATTATGCTTATTCCTCCTCAGGAAATGGGCCGAGCTACGCCAGGATCCCGAGTTGCACAAGGCGGCTCGCGAACGAGCCCGCCAGGCAAACCGCGAGTACAGAAAAAGGTGAGCCAGACCCACACGCACCTAGTATACTGCTGACTCGAGGTAGAAATGCAGCGTTTTTGGCTGCCAAGCAGCGGCTCCGTCGCGCCCAGTGAGTTTTGCAAACGTTCAGAGTTTGAGCAAACTAACACTGTTGTCTAGGATCCCGCGCAAGCCTCGGACGCCGCGCGTACCAGGGATACCGAAAGAGGAGCAACACTGCCTGGACCTATTATTTTTATCCCAAGCGCCTTCAACGTGGTCATCCAACGCCTCTGCTGGCTCGGGCTCTTCTGGCGCACACTCTACCGGCTCGGGCTCCTCCGACTCGGGCTCTGCTGACTCGCCCTCCTCCGACTCGCACTCTGATGGTTCAGGTTCGCACTCGGGCGTGGAACAAATTTAAATTCTCGGGCGTAGACTATTTACGGCTGCTGGAAGACGGGGTTCGTCCCAGCGCCCACCCTCTGGTTGTAACGTCTCCTTTGCTGCTGCTCAAGCCTGGTTAGTTGGGTCGTAGTAGCCCTTTGTACGAACTTTGTTGTTAGTTACGGCCAGAGTATCGATATCCTGCCTGCTTGGAATGTGACTGCCTCGTGGCCTTTTGTCTTCTTGACCACCACCACACCTTCATCACCCTGCTGCTCATGGAGTCGCAGCTCGTACTCTACGATCGGCAGGCGCAGCGTGAAATCTACCTTAGACAGGAGAAGGCGCTTCAAGATTTCCAAAAGGCGCATTTCACCATTCCACGTACCTTCTCTGCGGGACACTATGCAGTCCAGGTCAGAGCAAACGTCGATCTACGCAGTCCATACTCACCGACTTGATTAGTTCAAGCTTCCTTTTCTCTCTACAGCCAACGATGGAGAGATGGTTGGCGTTGGGCTCGCGTTGATCTCACAACCCTACCCCGGCCTTTATCGATGTAAGCCATTTTTATCGATTGCCTTTGAACCTTTGCTGAATTCGATATCCAGCCATCCAGCCCTGGGTTTACTGCTCAATAAAGCCCAGGAGGCGGTGTTTCTTGAACGCGGAGAGCCTTTCGCGCACCCCTGTGTACACCGACATAAGCCTCGCGGGGCCTTATTCCCAACCGCGTCTCTCTTATGACTATACGGCGTCCACTGCCGTCAACCATGGCTCGACTGCCATCCTCCGACCCAAGAAATCGTGCGTTTCATCGTCATTTTGTTGCCTCTGCGCTCATCTCGAATCCAGTCCAAATCGGTTGTTGGTCGATGAGGACGCGACTGACAACAACTCAGGTATGCATTCTCTCTTTCTCTCCCTTATAAAACAGCAGCCTCATATCTTATAGTCGCCACGCTGAACCCGACAATTGTGTTGTTCAACGATGGTAACTTCAGGTTGGGTCGGCGTCGCCTCACCTCGGGCCGCTCTTACCTCCCATTCGACTTCGCCGATGTCAACCTGGTTGGTCGTCTCAAAGACCTTCGGCGTGTGCGTCGCGGACACGGGCGACGATGCGATGAAGGTCGAGGAGGAGCATGTCTGAGGGACGACGACCTATACGCGTAGGGCCGCTCGCGCGTGAGCAACGGCGACGATTTGTGCCGCGTAGATCGCAGACGGGGCAGCTGCTCGAGGGACCGACGACTTGTATGCGTAGGTTGGCAAGCGCGTCCAGCAAGGATGACTCGCATGTCTAGGAGGATCTTACATTAGTTTGTTCTTGCTATCGTTTCTGTTGTGCTTTCGTTTCTCCCGTGTCTTGTGGCTCAGTTTTGTTTCAATTACCACATTACTTTTGTTTTCGCTGTTGTCTCCGTCGTTTCCGTCGCGTGCTGTTTGTTCAAAGATTCTATTTTGAGTTCGGATACAAATCACCATGAGCGGCTGTAAGTACAGTAAAAGTACTACGCCATTGTCTATTTCTATGAAAATCATATCGAATTTTTCTAAAGGACGTTGGACAAGTTGAAGGCGCGGTTCAAAGCGAGTCGGGCGGCCGGGGTAGTCGTCTTCAAGAATAAGGTCTACGCCGGGATGGTAGTAGAACCAGTCGCGGCGTCGAGCGCCCGCCCGCGCGTAATAGGCGGGCTGCTGCGCGCCGCCGCGGTGGCCCAAGAAGGCACCATACGCGCGCCGCCTGGTCGTCGGTGTAGCACGACGCAAGGCTTGCAGCTGCGAATTTGCGGCGCAGCTCGACCCAGCCCCAATTCACCACCTCCGGGTTCTCCGCGGCGCGCTTTTCAAAGTCCTCCCGCATGAGCACGCGGTGGTAGGCGTCCCACATCATGTTCTCTCGGGAGAGAGCGGCCGAATTGGCGGCTTGAGCCTTTTCAGTCGTGCATTTGAAAAGAAAAAGCGGTAGACGCACCCATATTTTGCCGGGCTCGAAGAAACTGGCGACAGAGTTTGTTTTGAGCGGCGTTGGGCTTGACGACGCCAATGATACGCCCACGCAGGAGGTCGCGGCCTTTTCGCACCTCGTGGAGGTAACGCATAGCGCGGCGGCTGGCGGGGGTGCAGATGGCGTGGGGCTGGTTGCGCAGGTGCCGGCGCTTGGGACGAGGGAGCCAGGGTCGATTGAGGTAGAAGCGCATCTGAGAAGTGGTGGCCAAAGGCCAGAGGGAGGCGGGAAAATATCTTATAAGCAGAGAATCCAATCACGAGGAATCCGCACGCGTGCAAAATCGACCCTTGTTTACCTCTCCTCTTTCATGTCGAATAACAATAACGAGGACGGCGACCACGTCGAATCGGACGACGAGATTCACGACCCTTCTGCCCCTTCTACCAGTGTCCCCACAGAATATTTCAGCCGCAAAATCACGAAAGTTCGGGCCAAAGCCACCAAAGAGGGTCGAAGTATGGGCGCAGCAAGGAGAAGTGGCGAGGGCAACTTCAAAGGACCGCTGCTGGATGTTCTCCAGCGGCACTTCGAGTCCTTTCCGAGGGGAAAGAAATCAGAGTGGCGCAGCTTGCCTCCTGGGCAATCACATTGGGATGTCCTCATGGCCGAGGTCAACAAAATACATCCCTGGCGTCTAGACGGCGCTGTCGCTGCCCCGGACCCACACTCCGACGACTTCTGCGATCTCAACCGTGCTCCGGAAAACGACGACGAGCAAACGACGAAACAGGCGAAAAGAAGGAACTGCTGGCAGTGAGTGTCATTTGCTAGCGGTTCAAGAGACGTGTTACTGACCTTTTCACAGAAAGTCAAACGCTGGTTCAGTCGTCAGGGAACCTCGACTGCCGGCACCAAAACCATCTTCAAACCAATCGTCGACAAGCTGCGCCAACATGACGAGCGTGCCCCACATCGTTCTGCCGAACACCAGTTCTTTTTATCACATCCGGACCATAGAGAGCAAGGTCCTCGCTACTTTCCGCAAGGAATATCCCGACGCCAGTCGGAAGACGTTTATTGGGGCATTGAACAGGCTCGCTCGCTCCATGTACGCAGAGGTCGACGAGGATGTCCGGGAGCGTCTCAAGGCCGAACACGACGTGTTGCACGGCAGCGCTGAACGAATACCGCGAGGGTTTTGAAGATGACGAGCTGCTGGTAACAGACGAAGCGCAACAAGAGTGAGTGACGTGTTCCCTTATACCCCCACTATGTAGTACTGGCAATGATTCACATGCTGATCATATTCTGCGCAGAGCTCGAGACAAGCTCGGCGCGGCTTTAGTCCCGCTTATCGACCAGATCGAAAGTTAACAGGCATGCGGATTGCTATCTACTGTGCTCGCGTTCACGACACTGGCGACCCCAATCCTCAAAAAAGATACTCCCTGCAATTCAAGTCGTGCGTTTTGCTCTTTCGTGCATGATTTAAAGCTGACAATGTCGCCAGCTTGCTTTCTGGGCTACGTGATGGCCAGCCGGAGTACGAAGACTTCCGCAAATCGTTTCCAGAGCTGCACCGACAGAACATGCGCAATTGGGGCAAGCACGTCATGAACATCCGTTAGTACTTGTCTAAACAGTAAGTTCAAAACTCACCTTTTGGTAGACGAATCACAGCTTGCGTCAAAAGAAGATCTCGATGCCGATCTCGAGAACGAAGGCGAGCAGGCAGAGAGCAGTGGCGACGGCAACCAGGCAGAGAGCAGTGGCGACGGCAACGCTCGTAACACGCGCGCGGAGAAGCGGGCTCAGCATGTCGCGGGGAAACCTGCTACCACGAACGGTGCCGCCCAGAAGCCTGCTGCCAAGAAGGATGGACGGCGCAATGCATCGGGCGGGAGCCTCCCGCGGAGATGCTGCTATGGTTGGCGATGACGATAACGAAATCGACGGGGACAACGGCCCAGCCGCAGCCAACTTCCTGGGACACGACCTTAAGCGGGACCACATCCCTCGCTGCGGTTGCTGCCGAGAAGGAGAAAAAGCTCGCGCGTTTGCGCGAACTTCGACCAGAGCTTCATTCCCCAACCGGAGTTGCCCACCCGTAACAGGGTTATGCTTTCGAGAGATGGCGAAGACGAGGTGGCGAACGCGTTGCGCGGGCTTGGGAACGGAGACTTCATCACTCTGCTCCGACATATCCGCTACCCGCGTTACGAGCCAGCTGTCGGAGAAGCGGACGACGACACGCCCGCTTACCGGCTTTCCGAGTACAACCATCCCCTTCCGCCCCTCGTCCGAGCTTGGATTTGCAATCCAAGTTTGTCCATCCGCGACCGGGGGAACTATGTACTTCGGACGGTTCATTTCGATCCAGACAAGCTGAAACGGGAGGACGAGCGGCTAGAGAACGCGAGTTTATGGAGGACGTTGGAGAAGGAAGCAAAAAGACGAGGGTTGTTGGGGTCGGCTGCAACGTGGGGCGGGTCTGATCTTGCGGATGGGTCCAAAGCTGCCAAGAAGCGCAAGAAGAATGAAGAAGAGCCTGACGCGCCGTCCCGCAAGCGCAACAAACAGAGCAGGAAGGGGAAGCAGGGGTTGGAGGAGGGCGAGGGCGAAGGCGAGGGCGAGGGCGAGGGTGAGGCTGAGGCTGAACCCAAGACGCGCTCGGGTAAACGCCGCAAGTCCCGCTCGAAGGGAAAAGAAGGGGCGGGCAAGAAAGTGAAGGGGAGGGGGGACGAAGCGGAGGGTTTGACCTGGGTGATGAAGGAGGTCGAAGACCTGCGTTGGGAGTCGGGTGAAATGAAGCAGTGGTTGCTCAACTTGGAGGGCGGCGGGAGCAAGTGGACAGAGGCGGTGAACGCGCTGTTCGAATACGAATCCGCTTTCAGTTATCAAACGCCAGACGCCAAGAGACCGGTAAGCGTTTACCTGTTCGGTGTCTTCGCAAGCTCATAGCTCCTCTTAGGCAACGGTGTTTGCTACGTCGGGTCGTCCTAGTGCGGTCGAGTGGTGGGTCAACCGTGCACGAACTGGAGTTCCGCCTATTGCCGACATCGTCGAGTTCAGCAAGAACGTTCAAGGCTGGTGGCGCAAGATAAACCCCGCGGGGCGTCGTGGCCAGCAGGATGAACCATTAGTCAAGCGCCGCTCGAAGGACTGGACATGCCTCTTGTGGCCCGGGCCGAATGGTTTCTTCAACGTCTTTGCGTGCTTACTCTGGTGGGCCAAAAAGCTCAAGGGCCGTGCTGAGGAGAATGGGCAGTGGCGGGAGATGGTCGTCGATGTTCGTTGGGCAATAGGCGAAATCACGCGGTCAGTCATGCTGCCAGTCCTTGATTCATTTCAGACGTTGATTCATTTCAGAGCCATGCTTCCGCGGATTGAAAAAGCGGTGCGACGTCGACGAAGCGCCGCAGGACAGTATGGAGGTAGATTGATGGGGGGTGGGCGGTAGGCACGAATTTCCCAATCGGGTCGGGCTCCATATCGTGTATTTATTCGATTACCTAATTAGGCCAAATCTTATCCTGCGCTATTATTTTATTATCTGGATCAATGGGATCAGCCGGAGACCAGCGGCCTGCAGCAGCCAGGTGGCTGCCGCTTTGCTCACGTGCTGTCCGAATCGGGAAGGGATCGAGACCCGAAATTTCGCGCAACATCCACTGGCTCAGCCAGGGTTTTTTCGAGAAATATTGAGTGAGTCGGCTGCGGGGTTCAAGAGGTCGCGGTCGCACAACACGATGCGGTCGGCGAGACAAGAAAAGAACGCGGCGATAGCTTGGGGAGTCGTCGTTGACGCGAGACCCTTGGTTCGGTGGAAGATGAAACGCTAGGAGAAGGAAGGCGTTAGTGGCGGCGAAAGAGGAGAATGAAACAACACTCACGAGAGGACGACGAGCAGCAGAGAGTGCTGCGGCGAAATCCTTGTCCGACACCGGCTTCTCGTTGGTGATATGAGGGGCGAGAGTGAGTTGTTGGACGGTGCGGACGATGTTGACGCACTCCTCGCAAGCGAGGACGCGGAGCAGAGGGTCCTTGGTGTGCTCGGCGACGGCGGTTTGGGACGACATGGAGGGAGAGGGAAAAGAGGAAACGATGAAAAATTCGCCCTCGACGCCTTATGAACTCCGGAAATGGGGTCTGTCGTAAAAGCCGAAGGGGGTCCAATACAATTGTTGGATCAGGTTCTCCGAGCTTGTTTGGCGAAACAGAAGCCGAGGCGGTGGCTAAGCGGCCTTGAGGATGACTTGTCTTAAGCTAGAAGGCGAGCCTATTCTTGATATCCGGCTGCGGTCCAAAATAAGAGAATTGTCGAGCTTGAGGAGATGGTCCAAGGAAGCAGGAGAAGACGGAGAACGGCGAGGAGCGTCGTAATTGAAACCCGCGGGTGTCAATGACTAGGGGCGGTGACAGTCATCACGGAAGCTTTTCATAAGAAGCCTGATGATTTGCCTCCGTGCCCGGATCGGCTTAGTCGGGGACCTAGGGGAAAGGAGTGCCACACGGAGAAGGCGGTCGATTGGGACAATCGATTTAAGAATGGGGGAGATGATAAGCCGCTTTTGAAAACACACGTAGAATGGCAACATTTTGCGCGTCTTGACATTCGCGCGCATCTGGAACTAGCGTGTTTCCCTGCGCGGCTAGTGGACTTATCTGCGAAGGTGTCGTGCATGCAGGAGAAGGGCATACCGCTCGTCGAGGCATTGCTGGCACTGGGTAAACCTTGTCAAAGCAGAGTCCAAGTTGGGTCCAGTCCAAGACCTAGCAAAACACCAAGAAGGGGAGCGACCTGGGTAACCCGGAGAACCCGGAGAACCAGGGAGAAGGGTGTGGCAGCCCGGACTCGAAGGTAGAACACCGACAGGGGGATCCGCGCATGGCAATAGGCATGTGACCGTACCTCGGGCATCGCGTGGGGCATGACGACGTTGCAACCCTGATCTCCGGATTATCCGTATGACGCGGGCCTGATCGGAGAGCCAAGGCGAGGATCGGATGGGCTCCAGGCGGTGTTAGGAGGGTTGCCTATGGCCTGACGAGGACGATTCCGTCAAGTACTGGGCCAACTGGGATGTTTGGACATGGAGCAGGACGGCACAAGAGCCGCGGAGAAGGAGGAGAAGAGTTCCTGGGAAAGGGAACGGCCCGAACGGCAGAAGACTCGCGCCCGAGCGGCCTCAACAGTACACTTGGACGGGTAACACCGGCGGATGTGATCGGACAAGCTCTGTCGATCGCGCCGCGCAACACACACCAAACCTGGAGAAGCCGGAGAAGCCGGACTTGGATAGGCAAGGGATGGACACGAGCCAGGATAACGGAACGATCGGCTTGGGAGCGGCAGCAAACGGATTAGGGTATAAAGTAGATAGTGGGGGACTTGGAGAGGCATCCTATCGCGCCCGGAGTGCTGCGGGCATTAGGGGTCTCTCACTTGTACTTTGTGCGGGTGTTGGGAATTGCTACAGCCTTGTCGGTTACAATCGCATTTTGGGTTTCGGCAGCGTCTATTGTCTCGGCAGCGTTCTGTGGTCTCGGCAGCGTCTTCTGGTTTCGGCAGCGAAAGTGTCTCGGCAGCGTTTTAGTCTCGGCAGCGTTTTAGTGTTCCACGCGGGGAACTTGGGAAAGTCGGACAAGTCGGAGAAGCGTCTTTACACGTTATTTGACTTTGTCAATTTGGGATCTGGGGCTATAGTCGAGAGGCTTTACATCTACGGCGCGAGCATCGGGTCTGGTCTTTCACTCCGCCTGGAGGAGACATCGGGCAGTACGCTTACGTTGCAAATCAACCAAACCACCAATACAACCTATCTGCGAAACTCAAAACCGTATCCAGCCTCTACAACCTTTACCAACAAAAGGCTCTGTCCCTAGAGCCAGAACTCGCTCGGTGTGCGGCAGCGTACGGAGATCCCGGAGAACCTATCCACTTGACCCGCGGTCCTCGTCTTCTCCCGGAGAAGAGGTTTTTTGTGTGTTTTGTGTGTGGTTTTGTTTTGGGGTTTTTCCCAGTCTGTTTCTCGAGCACCCATCTCAGCGCTGATGTGCATGGAAAATAAAACCCACAAAGACAAAGCAGGAAACCTTAAAGCCCTAAGCAGAAATTCAATAGATCAGGTGACTGGAACAAAGAGTCAGGATCACAGTCATTCAGAGTCATGGGAAGAGTCAACCAGAGTCAGCTTGAGTCAGTCAAGAGTCGCTTTGAGTCGGTGGAAAACTGAATGGAACCAGTCAGACTGAGTCAGACTGAGTCGCAGAGAGTCAGCGAGAGTCGGAAGGAGTCGGTAAGAGTCAGATCAGAGTTACCATAAAAGGGTGATGGTTCCCACGGGAAAAGGTATATAAGGGCCCAGTTTCGACAGCTGTAGAGAGTTCTCCCCCCAGCTCCAGTTCATTTGTACTCTAAAAGTCTAGCTTCCAATTGAATTGGCAGTTACCCTTCTACACTGTTTGCTTGCTTTGATTATCCTTCATAGTCTCTTCAGGCTAAGGAAGGTGATCTTTGTTGAGTCTGAACAAGAGGACCAAGTTTCCACCAACTTTGTCCTGGTGAATTGATATACCTGACAAGTGAGTCCAGTAAGAGATTAATTCTCTTGCTGAGGGAAGTTGCTTTGGTAACTTTCTTCTCTCTGTCAACGAGTCCAGTTAGCGGGTAAATTGCGATCTTTGACTCTAACTGAGGGAGGCTATTTGAATAGTCTTCTTCTCGTTCCGAAAGCAAGTCCAAGTCCAAGTCAGCCTAACAAGTCCAAGTCAGCCTTTAACAAGTCCAAGTCAGCCTTTATCAAGTCCAAGTCAGCCTTTACCAAGTCCAAGTCCAAGTCCAAGTCAGCCTTTACGAGCGCTTACGAGTGAGTCCAGTTACGAGTTAATTGCGATCTTTGACTCTAACTGAGAGAGACTACTGATTAGTCTTCTTCTCAAACAAGCAACCCAACCCCCCAAGCTTATCAATTTTCCTATCAAACTACACCTCCCTGTTTACCCGAACTAAACGTGAACCTTCACAAATAACTTACTTCCTGAAGGCCACGGAGGACATTTAAATTTCCTCACAACAGCGCTTGACGGAGTCTTCAGAACATGCAACCAGATTTGTGGCGTGCTTGTACACGTTCTTGATGTGCTTTTGTACACGCTTCACAGATATCTTGAGATTGTGATTGCTGCGCTGGGTGTCCATGTATTTGGCCTGGAGAATGTTGTTTTTGTCTTGCAGCACATCATTTTTTTTCTGTGTGCCGCTTGCAGCTTGGATTCCTTCTTCTTCATATCCAGATATACCCACTTCTCGTTCTCAGCCAACCATCCCTTCAATCTCGAGATCTCCTGCGACAGGATCTGCAGTCGGGTTTGCATGCAAAACCCTGGATTTTGCCACAGGGTGTCGCATGCAAAAAATGTGGATTCATCACCCATTCAGTTCTGAGCCCGGCTTGAGGCTAGGATCACTCTCCGGCAGCCTGGCAGGTGTGACATTTGTGACATCTTCACCCAAAAACAAAAAGAGATAAAAGATGATCCCTGCATGGAAATAACCTAAAAAGGAAGTGGAATCAACCAATGTGGCCCAGAATGTGACACAGGTGATCAATTACCCTAAAAGAAGATTTTCCGTAGGATATCATGATTTTTAAATCCCATCACTGCCAACTAAAAAAGGTGATTTGTACAGGTGACTATATAAAGTTGGTTATATTATCATAGAGTTGATGGAAATCAAAGTTATAGAGATTTGTAATCTGAACAATGCTTCTCTTTTGACTTTTGCCTGAATCATGCTAGTTATAGCGCTATTCAGGAAACGATATGCTGATTTTGCTAATTTTTGTCTGATTGCTATATATGTTAGCTTTCAGTAGACCGTTTGAGCTGATTTCAGTACTCTTGGAAAGGATTTTTTTTTTTCTTTTTTTCTGATGAAATCATGTAGTGGCATCACCTACATTATAATGTTGATCAAGCATCAAAAGTGGAGATCTAAGTGATATTGTGTGCATATCGTGGTCAATTTCAGTACTCAGTAGCTTAATATATACTAGAGGACTGCCTGGACTGCTCCTTTGTCTCTACTATTAATCCCTGCCTCTAGCATATGAACATGCATCTCTAAAACAAGAATAACCACCAAAACAGAGCAAAAAAGATTGATCCATTCTTGATTGTGCAATATCATTGTCAGTTCTCGTCTCATTGCACCAATCTCTGCAATTTCTGACAGCCCTATACCTTTACCTTTGGAAATGTTACCAAGTCTATTTTTAAACCCTGTATATATGGCATAAGTTACAAAGTACCTGGGATAGAAACTAAATTCACTGTGCATTCAATCCTCCTTGAATTCCAATGAAGCTTAGGTGAGACCCATTATATGGTGTTATATTAACTCATTTCAAAATATAAGTCTGTTATCTGCTCTGGAAGCCTAGAAAAGAAGTGTGAAAATATCGAATAAAAAGAACTACAGTATTTTGTATAGATATGGAGCAAATGTAGATGGATAATAATTGTGAGGATGCTAGGGGGTTCAGAGGGGTCTTATGTAGCTTCCCACCCTAGCTGTAGGAAGATCAGATTGCCTCACAGCATAGAAATTCTGTGAATGCTCTTGCTCTTGAAATGGACAAAAATCCAAAATAGAGTATTTTATTCTATGCCAGTGGCCAATAGCTTAGATAAAGGTCTAAGATGTATTTGGGGATGTTTTGAACCATCCTACTTCATCTGGAAAAATTATCTGAGCTGTTCAAGAGTTCAGGCAAGATGAGGTAGGTATGCCTAGGCCCAAATGTTCATGCTCTAGCAATACACTGACTGAAACACTTTTTTAAGGGCTCTTAGTATCCTCAGGAAAGTTGTAGATACTATTTAAAGACCCTGTAAGGTATTGAAAGTAACCTTATCACTGCATTGGATCCCCTAGAATTCCCTAATCAGTGTTATCTAGACCAAAGAAGATTCATTCATAGCGTCACCAGTGCTCAACATTTCGGGATACTTGAGGTGTTGTTGGGAAGGGGTTCATTGAAGCTTCCTGAAACAGGTAAAAATATCAAAATCTATAATGGTCTGCCAACAAAATTGCAGGTACAATATTCAATAGTAAACTGGGGCATCATATGAGCAATTCTGAAGCTATTAAGATGCTATTATGCTTAACTGGTAGCCTTGGATGGCCCCCTACATCTAGGCCCCAGGATCAACATTTTTTGAATAAGGCCCAAGGAAGCTATCACCTCCATCGGTATTTCACAATGTAGCCATGGAAAACAAAGCATATCTTAAGATCTATCACAGCTATATATATGGCCAGTATAGCAATGGAGCCAGGCCACCTAGCTGAGCAGTATGAGCCTATAAGCAAGTAGATTCATATAGCGGATCCTGCTTTATAGACCAATCAGTGGGATCATGCATGAATTTTGAAATTGATTTGCCCATTGTGAGCTTGATTATACATGAGAAGCTCTGAAACTCTGCTAGCATGGTCTCCTAGGGTGTCCCTTCAGTTAGGCCCTGCTAGCCATCAGGTATGAGCAAGGGATCCCATGGTTATATAGAGCCTTATCAGTAAATGCAGGATTTCTCCACAAGAGCTTGTTCTAAGCTCATGAGAGTAGGTTCATCTTGTTCAGGCAACTCATCACTATCTGCCAGTATATGTTTTATTTCAAACGGCCAGAGGGCTGGCAAGAACCAGCTACATTCCACTTTTTTACAGCAGTATTTGGCATTTTGCACAATAATGGATAGGAATCAGGCCAAAGTAAATTAGGAAACATTGTAGAGCTCAACGAGGGCTACAACTTTTGTTTCTATAACATCTGTGACAATATCACACATTCCCTGAGTCATCTGAAGAAATTTCTATTTTGGAAAAAGAGTCACAGTGTCACAATTGGAACATCTGTGACATATTTCCATTCTGGGGAATGAGTGACAAATGTCATAAATATTCATCACTCATAGTGCAAAAACTAGATCATCAAAGGCAGCCTTGGGCTGGGAGGTCTAAATGTAGCAAGATTTATCAGTAGTAAATCCACGTTTTTGTGCGCAACTGTAAGGGCACCAGCCGTCACAACTGTGACTGGCGTGACCAGTGCCCGTCAGCCACACACACAACCACACCAAGGGCGGTGGAGGCTATGGTAATGACCGTACCGGCAGGGACCGAGGGGATGACCGATGGTGGGGATGAGACCATGGCCGAGAGTGATCGCACCACAGCAATGGGGAGGAGATCGCAATGATGGACCAGGAAGAGCGGGACGACCTCGAAGTCGAGCAAGAGCCGGGGTACCGACGAGAAGAGTCGTCGCAGATATCCAGGCAGGGAAGAGGGTCCAAGCACCTAGCCACCGAAGCAAGTCTAACAACAGCTGCGCAGCCGGGACGGCGCGGTGAGCGATGTTGCGACAAGAAAGGCAGCCAGTGAGTAGGCGCCATAGCCAAGGCACAGAGCGGTGCCAAGGCCAGTACCAGAGTGGGCAACTGGAGAGGGGTGTCGCCAGGTACCATAACCACAGCCTGATCACATGCCAGGCCCCATGGGCCCAACAGATACTGGAGCCAAGGGAGTAACAGGTGACGTGACTACCTGAGGCCGGGGAGCTGAGGGTGTCACATGTGACAACAGGTGGTTTTGGCTTGGGTGCGAACAGGTACCGGGGAAGAGCGAACACCTGGACCACCCAGGGTGCGGACCGCAGCCGAGTCGGTGCAGGTCGCCATACGAGGATGGAGGACGACAGGATGACAGATGTCATTGGAAGAGGGGAAGCGGTACAAGGGCGAGACCACCCAGGTAGAGAAGGGGGGAAGACACAGTGTAGACCAACGGCGCGACACAGAGTGTATCGCGGAGGCGACGTATGACGGGCGTCGCCAGGGGGCGGAGAAGTTGTACAACAACCAACAGACGAAGGGGGTGGCGGGTCGAGGAGAAGGGCAAGGTTTGCCGAGTGGTGACGAAGACCCCAGTACCCCGAGTAGCTTCAGCATGGCCTGCACGACACAGATGGCCAGAGGCAAGAGGCTTGGAGTGACGAAGGACAGAGCGCCTGCCAACAGCGGCTGGGACAGAGCGGCCCGACTGGTGGACGACCAGAGCGCTTCACCGACGCGGCGGCTACTAGGACATCCGGTAGGTCGTACCAAGAACAAGGCAACCCAGTGCACCACCTCTACGCAGGGGTGACGACCCGCGGTAAGGAAGACAACGACCCAGGGGTGGCAGGCCTAGGCCGGGCGGAGAAGAGAGTGGGGAAACCGCACTGACGACGCGAGCAAGCGGAAGAACACGAAGCAACCGACTAGCGAGCGGAGAACCAGAGTAAATTAGCAAGCCCCAACACCATGTAGCTCTAAGACACACCTAGCGAGCGGAGAACCAGAGAGATTAAACCCAAGTGTCTCTGGTGCTCCCCTCGCCTCTATATACTGAGCTACGACGCGAGAAGAGAAGCCTGTGCACCACAAGGTCCGGCAGTGCAAGGCAATGCACATGCGGCAGGGCACGTGGTGCGCAGCATGCTCGCACAGCAGCCTGAGAACGAAGATGTGATAGCGTACTGGGAATGGTCTGGAAGGGGCACAACTGGAAAGAGGAGAGTCTGCTGAACACAGTGATACCACAGACAAAGGGGAACGGACGAAGGGGAGTGGAGGAAAGGGAGGGAGAAGGATGGGAAGGCTATTGCCATGCAGATAAGAGCGCAGCATGTGAACAGCCTTTGACAGATGGAAGCCAGGCAGTCCAGCCCAGGTCCGGAGCGCCAGGAGGATCATGATCAATGATCAGAACACGATGATGGCAATGGGAATAGTGATGAGAGGACTGGGGGAGTGTGCAGTGCCGAAGGGAGTCGACCAAGGCATGAGGGCGACGCGGGGGGAAGCTGCAGAACACCAGAGGTGGTGCAGGGTGCGGCACAGGTGTTGTAACATACAACACCTAACACCATTACAACAGCGTCTGGAACAGAGCTCTCCTTGAGGATGGACCTCGCTTAGTCAGCTTGACCAACCGGTCATGGTGACTAAGCAGAGGACAGTGGCTTGTCGTTACTAAGCGAGGGGTGTTTCCACACACATGACGTTAAGCAAGGCGGTGTTCCCTGACAGCAACGCCTTGTGGCAAAATCCAGGTTTTTACGTGCAAATCTGAGTGTAGCAGCTGACTGGGATGCTTTATAGTCGTCGCATCGCTGATAGACGAGCTATCGGCTAGCAGCGGGAAAACGCCAACACCGGAAAGAGACTTTTGCTGAATAGCAAAAGAAACCAACCAAGCAAAAGACCACCAAAAGCGTTCCTAGCAGCTATCACCAATACGAGTATCGGCCCCAAGGTTCAGAGCCAACAAGGGTTGAGTTGTGGGGTTTGTGGAGATTTTGAACACTAATCCAGAAGTTGGGAAACTCCTTAATCAGAGATTTTCACTAATCGACGTTTCGCGGGAAAACCGATTAAGCGGGTTCAGTCTTGGATAGACCGAAAGCGGATGCTAATCCGAGTGTTTGATTCAAGGATAATCACGGAGTGATTAACGTCTTGTGTAGTTTGATTTGAGAGCTTTTCCCAACTCGATCGACCAGAGGTTTGTCCGAACCCAACCAACAAAGCCAAAAACTCAAGGGTCGTTCCCTTAATCTAATCCTCAAGCACAAGACACCGAGCCCGAGAGAGCACCGGAGTACGCTCGATCTCGTTTAGTTAACACCAGAGAGCACCGTGAGCACGCTCGACCCAAAGTCCCCAATCCTTATCCAAGGAGCGCCCGAAGCTAGCTCAACTTCCTTAATCCAATCCACCGAGTCCACTTAGAGGGAGCACCAAAGTACACTCAACCTCGATCAATCACTGTAACCAAGCCGAAGACCTAAGTCCGATCGCTTAATTCAATGATTCTTATCCCGATCCGTCAATCCAACTTAGGATTTGCAACTTCTGGCAATCCGCCGTCTGTCCCAAAACCCCGTAAAATAGCAATCAAAATATGATGGGTACTGTTTTGCGTAGGGACCTAGGGCCCCAAACGCTGGTTAAATACATCTCTGGGTAGCGTATAAACACAAACAAACAAACAAAACGCGTCCAAATAATCCGTAAAGCGCTCCTTCTCATTAGCCACAGGCGCAAATCCTTGGCCGGCGTCGTCATGCCGCTAATCCGATCAAGCGCCAAGTGTCGATCCTTGTCTAGGCTGCCGCCGAGTCGCTTGGTCGTCCTATCCCATCCTCCGAATTATCCTTCCCTGGCTAGTGCTCGATAGCCACAAGCAAGCTGATTCCAGGTGGTGCCCCCCATGTCGTGTGTGTAGGGAAAAGCCGTCTCGGAAAACGTTCCTGAAACCGGCTGTCGATCCTCGATGGATTCCCATGTCCGGGGAATCTCAGTCTGATTAGTCGTTGTTGATTAGTCCGTTGGGTCGGGCTAAGCTGCCGAGTCTCTCATTAGGCCGAGCCGGCTAATCCGAGGTTTCGCGGTCACGAGACTCCAGTGCCTAAGCTCCAACGCGGCTTAATCACAGATGTCGAACTTCCTAGACAGATGAACCAGTCTTTTCCTATAGATCGGCCCTAATCTGTTTCCTTCCCTTTTTGGTGTGCTCGGTGTCCAACGAGGCTATTGGCCACCCATCGCTTGTCCAGGCGGAACCGATTAAGGTTCTACTTCTGTCTTAGCCGGCCCTAAGCGCTATGACACGCGTCGGGGCTGCTAATCCACCCTTCACTCAAGCCTAATCCAATGCTCGGGTACAGCACCGATTAGCCCTATTCGAGTTGATTCCACCGCGCAAATATTCGCCAAAATCGCTCAATTTCAGGTGTATTCCGTTTTCCAGCATATCATCGCGTGGCAAGATAAAGCACGTGCTGCAGCTCTTCAACCTCCATCTACAGCTTCCCGACCCTCTGCTCAGTGACCCAGTCCAGAAAAGCGACAGATGGAAATGTCTGCGCCGCATTGCAAGATGCATCCCGGTCATTCTCCTTGTTCACAGTAGTGCGGGGCATCTGCTTCTACCGTTTGGCAGCGTGAAGAGCCGCAAGATTCGGCGGTGCCTTCTATTTTCCAAACTTATACCGGCAGGCCTTGTTGAGTGGGTCATCCATAGGGAAGAAAAATACGAAATACATGTGAAAACACGCCCAGCAACACGTAGGGACCGTGTTTGATGGTGGGTCACACCTGCGTCACACGGCACCAGCAAGCACCAGACTCTGTTAGGAAATAAATTAGTCTGTATGTGTGCTAAATCATGGTAAATCAATCGATTCGTAACTGTCGTGGGGTTTTGCCCAATTCCTCCAATTGGCGGCAAACCAGTCCAAAGGCTCCAATGTGCTCCAGACACAGCCGCTGTGGGGTTAGCCGCCGCGGGGTCCTCAGACGGAATCTGGCAAAACCACTCGACAGTTACAAATAGACTTGTTGCACAACAGCCATTCAAGCCATTGAATGGCTGTTTTTGCGTTGCGCAAACCGATGGCTCCCGGTTGTAAAGACTCATCGGATGGCTGGAAATATTGCTGGGAATGATGGCCAGGACATTATGGGAGCATCTGCAAGTGATAGCATCAATTTCAACCCCACAAAACGTGTGATCACCATCAACACCCGATTTTCTGCTTGTCTTGGCCCTGTTTTATGGCCCGCAAGCCAATAGACTGCAATATTGGAAATTGTCACCCATTGGTGGCCTATCCACTGACATGCGGGCGATGTTGTAGGGGCAACCCTACAGTACCTGTGTGCCCAGGACGACACAGACAAGACTGTCAATGGCAGAGGAATCCAAAGTATATTAGCCCTAGCTAGTGTGTACAGAGGTGCTAGACACATACCTGGCAGAGGAATCCAAAGAGAACAAGTCTAAGGAGCCTTGCCAGGGGGGTGTCACAGGTATATGTGACGCGTGTGATGAAGCCACTGATAAATAAGAGCAAACAAGAATGAGAGGAGAGGAGATTAAGAGAGATAAGAGTGAGAGAGAATAGGAGAGAAGAGAGGAAATAGTATAGTAAGGAAAAAGGTAGAAAAGTAAAGTAATGGAAAAGAATAGGACGCATATTCGCATCAAACTCCGGTGCATGCAAGCAAGGGCCTGGGAAATGTGCAGTCCAAGTTGCGGCGATGAAGTGCTACCGCGTCGGCATTCTCCTCGGCTGCAATCTGGTCAAAGCTCTGGTGGACTTGGCTGTGCTGGAGACTGAGCAGGACGGACAGTACTGCACTTCAGCAACAGCGAGATACGGCCCCTTAGACTCACTAGTTTGTTGGTCGTTACTGAGTGAGTTTCGCAGAAAGAGGACTTTAAGAAGACTACGACTATTTTCGGCCGGGTTTTGCGCAAGTTCATGTCGGCGTAGACTAGATTTACAGGGGAATATATGCTATCTATACGAGGAGGTTCTATCTAATCTACATTTGCTGAACGTCCTGGGCAAACGTTGCGGCGACCAGCATCGGGAACACGAGTGTTGCATCAGCGAAGACCTAATGCGAGTTTATGCATGGAGCTCTTGCAATTGAGGAACCGTACCTTGACTGCCTCCGCCCCAGCCCGGATTTTGCCCCAGGACACGGCCTCGTCGGGACGAGCACCAGAATCCGATCCATCGAACTCTTGTCCGGTGTTCTATGCACAGAAATTAGTGGGCACAGATGATCAAAATCTCACAACGCACGATGAACACCGAGTAATCCGCCCCATTACGCTGTCAGGTTCATGAATGAAGGTCATCCACGTGCTGGAAGCCATACCATGAGCATCGCGTTGGCTATTTGGTGCTTGCACACACCACCGCCGAGCACGATCATGCCCGCTTTTTTGGCTTTGCGAGAAATCTCGTTTATTTCACGGATATCACGCACGATGTCGATAATGAGACCCGGATTGCGGAAAGAGTGGAAGTAAATCATATCCCCCAGGGACCCATCGGTCAAAGCTGGGGAGAAGACGGGGATGTTGTTCTGGCTGGGCTTGAGACGGCGCTAAGAATAGAACGGAAACGCGTATATTCACTTTGTATGCCCAATAGTACACCGATTCCTCGTTGTTTATCTCTTTTCCTAGTCGATGGATGAACATGCTTGGTGTCCACACCTGCCCCGTCTGCTGCTGCTCCGCCAGCATGGTGTCGAGGATGGGCGTCAGCCAGTCTTCGAACTTGCAGTAGTTGTCGTTGGGGATGACCAGATTCCCGATTCTGTTCATTCCGCGTCTGCGCAGATCGGCGCCGTCGAGGTTGAAATCAGCAAGATACGTTTTTCCAAGGCACTTGATGAGGTCTTCTTCAATGCCTCCAGCTGTGGTGACGAGCACGGAGACATGCTTGTTTTTGACTAGATGCAGGATGACCTCACGCAGACCCGACGAGATGAGATTCGACGTGTAGCCGAGGAACACTTTGCAGCGCGTTTCTGCACGGACGGAGGGATCGAGGTAGTCGTCCGACTCATCGGGGCCAATTGGCTCGTCGGAGAGGCGCCATGTACGCTGTGTCGCGTCAGAGATGCAAAAAATATACGCGTCCACGGACCATTTTGTTCACAACATCGATCGCACGTCCGAGACTTGTAGCCTGGAAGCCAATGCGCTCGTAGCTTTTGAGGAAAGCCTGGAGAGAGAGAGGGCTGCTGAGATCGGGGCCCTGGACAGAGATGGTGGTGGTGGGGTCGACTGGGTCCGAGGGCGCGAGGACTGCGGCAGAGGTGCTTGTTGGGACAGAACCCATTTTTGCGTGACTGCCATCAGCTGTCCGCGAATTCCACGTCCTTCCAGCGGCCATGGAGGCTCAGGCGGGTCCGTTGTCGATTCCCCTCCCCATGTCTCCACCCCCGCACGACGACCCACCACCTCTCCCGGTGCTGGCTCACCAGATCACGGAGACCGACGACGAGGCTCCCGCGACTGCGCATAATCCCGCTTCGCGCATCCCCGCCGCGCCAATTAACGCGTCGTCCACAACCCCAACAACACCCAGCTTCCCTCCAACGCCACCCGCCAAAACAATCCCCATCCCCGTCGAGACAAATGGCCATAACAGGCTGGCTGCCAGTTCGCCTGCGCCGGACTCGCCGCCCGCCCATAGACGCTCGATGACCATGTCGAGGGGCAACACCGTCTCGGTCCTCATCTCCTCGGCACTCGAGACCATTGCTGCACAGGCAAAACGCATTCCCGCGTTACGCGACAGCACACAACGCGCGTTGGACCTCGTTCGGGCCAACCAGGGCATCGACCATCCCGAGGAAATATTCGAGCCTCTACGTTTAGCGTGCGAGACGCGGAACGAAAAGCTCATGATTGTCAGCTTGGACTGCATCTCCAAACTCATTTCCTACTCGTTCTTCGTCGATTCGACACCCACCTCATCCCATGGTCTTCCTTCGCCTCCGCCCTCCCCAAACCCACTCCACCGCAACGCCGCGGCAGAAGCGTCGCAAACCAACCTGCATCCCACATCACTAGTCGACCTCGTCGCGAACACGATTGCTTCTTGCCATTCCGAGACGACTCCCGAGGCCGTGTCGTTGCAGATTGTCAAGGCACTACTCTCTCTGGTCCTGTCCCCGACCATCCTTGTCCACCACTCGTCGCTGCTTAAAGCAGTCCGGACGGTGTACAATGTGTTCTTGCTCAGCTCCGACCCGGTCAATCAAATGGTGGCCCAGGGTGGGCTTACGCAGATGGTCCACCACGTCTTTACGCGGTGCAAAGTCAGCGCGGTAGCACCTGACGCCGTGTCATCCACGCCTAGTCAAGAAAACGGGACACTGCCGTCCGAGTTGAGCCAGGAGGTGGTTATGGAAGCGGAGACCGCGAGCGTGGCTGACACGGACCCGGACATGGTTGAGGTACCACTGGAGCCACCGAGCAAGGTAAATGGAGACGCGAATGGAGTTCATGACGAGAGGTGCGTCGCATGCTTCTGCGTACCAGGTTTCTGACCACGTTGCTTAGAGAGCCTGTTCCCCAGCAAAGGCATTCTGTCGATGGATCGCACGACGGCCAATCCACGGGACATGGCCACCGGGAGATGACCATGAACGATCTTTTCATTAAGGATGCGTTCCTGGTCTTCCGAGCTTTATGCAAGCTCACCATGAAGCCACTGAACAACGAGAGGTAAACGCGTTCGCTCCGCCTAGATTCGACGCTGACTTCTAAAAGTGAACGCGATATCAAGTCGCACGCTATGCGCTCGAAATTGCTCTCCCTTCATCTCGTTTTGACAATCCTCAACTCCCACATGCCGCTCTTCGTGGACCCATCCGCGATAATCTACTCGAGCACATCGCACGAAGCGACTACACTCGTTCAGGCCATCAATCAGTATCTTTGCTTGAGCTTGAGCCGCAACGCCATCAGCACCGTACCCCAGGTGTTCGAAATTAGCGTCGAGATCTTTTGGCGCGTAATCTCGGGCATGCGAACGAAGCTCAAGGTGTGCTTTACGTGGCGTTTCATAGGGTGTTCGTACTAACAAGCCACGCAGAAAGAAATCGAGCTTCTCTTGCATGAGATCTTCATTCCCATTCTCGAGATGCGGACCTCCACCTTGAAGCAGAAGGCGGTCATCCTTGGTATGCTGTCTCGACTATGTCAAGACCCGCAAGCCCTTGTCGAGATTTATCTCAACTACGATTGTGACAGCGAGGCAGTCGACAACATCTACGAGCAGTATGTGTCTCTCTTGTGCTTCCAAATGTTGAACTGACGAAATTGCAGTCTGATGAACATTATCTCCAAGATTGGGAGCATGCCGTTTGCCACTGCTGCGCCGCAGAAGGCCAGCGAGCCTCCGAGTCCCGCTCTCAGCCCGACGGTCAAGAGCACGGGGTCATCATCAATACCACCCTCACTCAGCACGACCGCACTCAATGTGTCTGGGTCGATGGATACATCGTCGATGGGCTTGTCAGAGAGCCAGCTGAAGCGCCAGGGACTCGAATGTCTGGTCACGGTGTTGCGCAGTCTCGTCGCATGGGGCACCGCTTCTGGCAAAGCGGAGGATGCTTCAAGCCGCTCGCAAACGTCGGACGAGCGGCGAGACTCGATTGACCCCGAGAGACTTTCCGGAAGTGTCAGTACCGAGGCGCTGCGCCAACCGACTCCAGACATCGCGGACGACCCGACACGGTTCGAGAGTGCGAAGCAGAAGAAGACGACGCTACTTGAGGGTATCAAGAAGTTTAACTATAAACAAAAGCGGGTGTGTTGGTTTCTCATTCGATGTATCGTGACTGATTGTTCTTTGTAGGGCATCCAGTTCCTCATCGACACAGGCTTCATTGCCAGCAACGCGCCTCAGGATATTGCACAGTTCTTGTTGCATACGGATGGTCTGAGCAAGGCGATGATCGGAGAATATCTCGGCGAAGGGTGCGCTGCTTGCTCTGGACGCGTTATTTGCTAACTTAGTGTCTCAGGGACGACGAAAATGTGGCCATTATGCACGCATTTGTTGATCTGCTCGACTTCAAGGACCTCCCCTTTGTCGACGCTCTACGACTGTTCCTTCAGTCGTTCCGGCTGCCCGGAGAGTCGCAAAAGATCGACCGGTTCATGCTCAAGTTCGCCCAACGATACATCGACGGCAATGCGGGAACGGTGTTTGCTAATGCAGGTACGACATCTTTCTCTTCATGGGCAACTAGGTTCACATGATGCAGATACAGTCTATGTGTTGTCGTACGCGACGATCATGCTTAACACCGACCTCTATAATCCTCAAGTCAAGTTCCGAATGGACAAGGCCGGCTTCATCAAGAATGTCCGGGGCATTAACGACGGTGCGGACCTGCCAGAGCAATTGGTTCTCGACATTTTCGACGACATTGCTGGCAACGAAATTCGGATGAAGGACGAGATCGCGGCTAGCGTCAGCATTCCTTCGGGCCCGGGTCTCGCTGGCACTCTTGCAAACGTCGGTCGGGACCTTCAGAAGGAGGCCTACGTGCTCCAGACGAGTGGCATGGCGAACAAGACCGAGGCGATGTTCAGGACTCTCATGCGCACCCAGCGCAAAGGCGGCAAGGAGTTCTTCAGCGCGTCGCACTTTGTTCATGTCCGCCCTATGTTCGAGGTCGCTTGGATCCCGTTCCTCGCTGGTCTTTCGGGACCGTTGCAGGACACGGATGATCTTGAAGTCGTTGAGCTATGTTTGGACGGCTTCAAGAGCGCGATCCACATCGTGTGCTTCTTCGGCCTCGAGCTGGAGCGAAACGCCTTCGTCACGACGCTCTCCAAGTTCACGTTCCTCAACAATCTCGGGGAGATGAAGACGAAGAACATGGAGGCTATCAAGACGCTGCTTGACATCGCCGTAACTGAGGGAAACCACCTCAAGGGCTCGTGGCACGATGTTCTCACTTGCGTCAGTCAGCTTGAGCACATGCAGCTGATTGGGAGTGGAGGAGATGCGGAATCGGGTCGTAAAGGGTACGCAGATTTTGCTGTCACCTTTTCTCGGCTTTTGATATTTTCATAGCCGGCAACGCAAGGTTCCGACGGAAGAGCTTGCGAATGAGAGCAGGTCAACACATATCACTGTTGCGACAGACATGGTCTTCTCTCTTAGCCACTACTTGTCCGGGGTAAGTTGGCAGTGCCCTTGGTCTCCCTGACTCACTCATCACGCGTTTCCAGACCGCCATTGTCGATTTCGTCCAAGCGCTCAGCGATGTCTCCTGGGAGGAAATCCAATCCTCCGGCCTCTCGCAGCATCCACGGCTGTTCAGCTTGCAGAAGCTTGTCGAGATCTCGTACTACAACATGAACCGCATTCGTCTCGAATGGTCAAATCTCTGGGATATTCTCGGCGAGCACTTCAACCAGGTAAGATCGGCGTACCAACTGCTGGATATTGGCTAATTTTCGTTAAGGTCTGCTGCCACAATAACCCCCATGTGTGCTTCTTCGCGCTCGACTCGCTACGTCAGCTTGCGATGCGGTTCCTAGAGAAGGAAGAGCTCCCGCACTTCAAGTTCCAGAAGGACTTTTTGAAGCCGTTCGAGCACACGATGATCCACAATAATAATCCCGATATCCGCGACATGGTGCGTTTGGAGTGTTCGGGGTGGGAGATGTTCATTTGTCGTCTAGGTCCTGCAATGCCTGTCGCAAATGATACAGGCACGGGTAGAAAACATGAGGTCGGGCTGGCAGACCATGTTCGGTGTCTTCCAGGCCGCGTCCAAAGTCCTCACAGGTACCCCGTTGTCCATGCTGTGTGACGTAAGCTCACGTGACTTTAGAGCGAATCGCGACTTCCGCTTTTGAGATCGTGACAAGGCTGAACAAGGAACACTTTGGCCCGATCGTTCAATACGGCGCGTTTGCGGACCTCACCGTCTGCATCACCGACTTTTGCAAAGTCAGCAAGTACCAGAAGATCAGCCTTTTGGGTATTGCGATGCTACGCGGCGTCATTCCCGTCATGCTCGACTGTCCGGAGTGCTCATGGTCTACACCATCCTCACCCACGGCTCCAATGGACGACAATATGATCAAGTATTGGTACCCCGTCCTGTTCGCCTTCTACGATATCATCATGAATGGCGAGGACCTCGAAGTTCGGCGACTGTAAGTTAATTTGTCTGCTCGTCTAGCCGATCTTCATCTTTTTCAGAGCCCTTGACTCGCTCTTCACAACGCTCAAGACATACGGCGCCAACTACCCAGTCGAGTTTTGGGATACAGTTTGCCAGAAGCTGCTGTTCCCTATCTTCGCCGTCTTGAAGTCGAGTCAAGACGTATCTCGATTTAGCACGCAGGAGGACATGAGCGTGTGGCTATCCACGACGATGATTCAAGCATTGCGGGATCTCATTGACCTGTACACCTTCCATTTCGAGATCTTGGAGCGCTTCTTAGATGGTCTGCTCGATCTACTGTGCGTTTGCATTTGCCAAGGTGAGCTAGTTCATAGCAGGCAAGGCATCTGCTCAGATACTCGCAGAAAACGATACTCTTGCGCGCATCGGCACGTCGTGCTTACAGCAATTACTCGAGAACAACGTGCAAAAGCTGGATCCCGCTCGATGGGACCGAATCACGACCACCTTCGTCAAGCTGTTCAAGACGACCACGCCGCATCAACTTTTCGACGAGAGTTTACGCGTAGAAATCGACGGCAGCACTCTCGATCCATCCGACTCTGCGGGTGAGTCTGCTCGCGTCGCCTGAAATCTAGCTTATCATGGACCCAGAGGCGAACGGGACCATCCTTCCGGCACCACTCTCTCCCAACGGAGAGCAACCAAGGCACGATGCCAAGTCGTCCAGCGCGGATCGTCGTCGTGTCTTCAAGCAAATCATCGTCAAATGCGTGCTGCAGCTTCTGCTCATCGAAACGACGAACGATCTGTTACGAAACGACGACGTGTACACGATCATCCCGCCAGAGCATTTGCTACGGTTAATGGGTGTTCTCGATCATAGCTACCAGTTCGCTCGTAGCTTCAACGAGGACAAGGAGCTGCGAACAGGGCTGTGGAAAGTTGGTCAGTGGATTTGCGGCTGTCTCGTGAGGAGTGGATCATTGACGCATGTGATAGGCTTCATGAAGCAACTACCCAATCTCTTGAAGCAAGAGTCAAGTAGCGCGTCTACCTTGGTGAACGTGCTCTTGCGAATGTACTTCGACACTCGCTCCGAACACCAGGCTGCTCGGCCACAGATGTTGGACAGGTTAATGCCGTGCGTACTTTTGCTCTGGAATCCACATGTGTATTGATACTGGGCTCAGATTGGCGCTCGGCATTCTGAGTGACTTCAACAAGCTGCGACCAGAGACGCAGGGCAAAAACATTATCGCATGGACACCGGTTGTCGGCGAGATACTAGACGGCTTCTGCCGATTTGGACACCAAGATGTGCGCAGTTCTCCACTTTCACGTGAGTATTCGCTGACCCTTCTCGCAGTTCGCCAAATACTTGTCATCCATATATCCCCTCGCCACCGAGCTCATTACTCGAGATCTCGGACCCGAGATTCGCCAGAGTCTCCGGACGTACTTTTCGCGAGTGGGGGTTTCGCAACGTATTGTGGATGTATCATAGCAGGATAACTTATCAGCATTTCCTTGCACTCTCTGTACTTATAACGATAATTCCACGCAATATTTAGTCCGAGATATCAATGGTAACCATATCCGTTCCCATTCTGGAAGCCTCCGCCCACCCAGCCTGTAGGTTGTGCAACCATGGCTGGAAGGAGTCAGTGCTTCGGACGAGGAGTTTGACGGCATACGTACGGTTGGTTCGCAAAGCATCATAACGGTCTGCAAGTCATATGAGAAAGCTATGTTTCAGTCTGAACCACACGTACCAGCACCCTGCGGAGCGTTAGCGTTATCCTCTGCGCCAAACGTTCCCGACTTCATCTGGGCAAAGATATTCGCAGGCGAAGTGTTGTTCGGCGGGGGAGAGGCCGGGAGTGGCGGCGGAGAAGAGTAGCCGGGATTGCTGAATGGCGACTGGGCAGCAAAGCCAGTTGGGTCTAGCACGGTCAGGTGATTATCAGGCACGTGACTGGTGCTTACTAAACGAAGGGCCGCCTCCGAACGGCGCACCAGTGGGTTGAAACGAGAGCGGCTGCTGCGCCGGAAAGCCAGTCGGCTGCGGCTGCATAGATCCGGGGAAGCCGGTCGGTTGTGACGAAAGGAATGGAGAAGGCTGCAATGTGCTGCCAAAGGACGGAACCGGTGGAGGTCCTGCTCTCGTAGGCACGAAGCTGTTGAAGCCCGTGGTGGTAGGAATGAGTGGTTGAAGAAGAGTCTGATTGGCGGGCACTGGCGCATATGGACCACGAGGGCCGTTGTACGCCGTGGGTGGTTGCGGCGACGGTTGCGGCGAGGGCTGCGGCAGCAGGCCCGCTTGTTGGTTTACCAGATGCTGGCCAATCGGGACGGGAGACGAGCCCATTCCTAAGCCGGACACATAGCCAGTCGGCGTCGCAGTGATGGGGGGCGACGCTATTGGCGGCGTCGCAACGACGGGCTGCGTTTGCGGAGTCTGGGAGCGCAACGCAGAGAGCCGCGCCAGCTGATCGAACACGTCAGCCTCCGTTGTCTTCGCCAGAGTGGGCGGGGTCTGAACGACGGGCGGCGTCGCGTGCGTGACGGGGGCCGGAAGAGCCGCAGGCGGCGGGCTTTGGGTTGTCGCGGGCGGCGGTGCAGGAGCAGCAGGCGGGGTCGGGGCTGCGGGAGTTGCTGCGGCAGGCGTTGGTTGCGTAGGCTGAGTTGAGCTTGGCCGGTTGGTCCACGCATCGTCATCAAACCCACTGACCGGTGCAGCGGCAAGCGTCGAGCTTGATCGAGGCGGTGGCTGGACGGTTGTGGGCGTCAAGGCCTTGGGCGAACTCGTGCGTTGGATCTGATCCGAGACTGACGAAATGGCCTGCAAGTCCACCGACGGCGGCAGACTTTTGCTAGGCTGCGGCCGACCACGACGAGGATTCTTAAGCGCCCCGCCAGGAGTTGTGAAGAGATTCGGAGGACTCTTCGAGGAACCATCGTCAACTTCCTCTCCTTTCTTCTCCGCCGGTGGCCGACGCTTGTCGATGGCCTTGGTCACTCGAATGATGTCGCCCTCGCGCAGACCAAGCGAACGCATAGTCGCGTCCGTAATATCGAGGAGAATAGTCTCGTCCATCTTGTCCCGCTCAAATGCCGCCGCATAACGCGTGCAATCGTCGAGATCGCATCCAGCGCTAAGGAAGAAATCGAACCAGTCAATGGTCGGCTTTTTCGGCTGCGGCTGCGCCATTGAAGCCCGTTTCGCCATGGCCAGTGGAACGTCGTCGTCGGACATCTTCCGCGAACCTGCTGCGGCAGCCGTCGCCGTGCGAGAGGGTCGTTGCTTGCTGGTCATCTTCTCGACGTACTTGATGTCTTCCAAGGACATCTTCTCCGCAGGCACCTCGACGATGACGCCGTTGGTCTTGTGTAGCCTGAATTTGCCGCTATTGATGCCGAGGAACGCCGCATCGACGCGGAACTGGCCGCTTCGGTCATGCCAAACGCGAACACGGTCGGCCGGAGGGACTGAACAGTGATGAGTTGTGCGACAATGACCACGAAAAAGGGCGTACGGGCAACTGGATCGGGTGAGGTCCGCTTGTTCTCTTTCTTGGGCTCCGGCGGAGAGCGACTGCAAATTCATTAGATCGCAAAAGCAGAGCCCGTGTACCACTCACGGTGCTGGTGGTGGGGAGACGGTGGCAGGACGAGCCGCAGCGGCCTGTTGGCGTTTCTTACGTTCCGCCTCAGCCGCGGCAGCCTCTTTCGCGCGTTTGGCCGCCTCTTGTTTCTTCCTCTCTTTCTCTTGCCTCTCCTTCTCCGCCCGTTCATTCTCAGCGCGCTCCCTGTCTGCCCTCTCTTTATCCGCACGTGCCTTCTCCTTGGCCTTGCGTTGCCGTTCAGCCGCGGCCCTCGCTTCAGCCGCTGCAGCTGCTGCAGCCGCGGCCTCCGCCGCAGCGGAACCATCGTCCTCTTCCTCCTCCTCCTCTTCCTGTGCTCCGGTTTGCGCGGGTGCCGCAGCGCCAGCCTAATGCGATGTCAGCGAACGTTGCAAAAGGACTGTGGGATGCATACCTCGAGATATGACGCAGGAACGACACCTTCCTGGCCCTTGGCATTGCGACATTTCCACCATTCATCACCGTCTCGCTCCAGAATGAGTAGGTGCTCGCCCTCGGCGACGGAAAGCTCGTCTTCTCCGTCGGCGGTAAAGTCGTACAATGCGGTCGCAGCATCCCCGTCCTGCGCCGCAGACTCCTCCTCTTGCTCCTCTAGTTGCTCTGGCTCTGGCTCTGGCTCCTCTTCTTCTTCCTCGTCCTCGTCGTTCGGAACCGTGATGACGGTCGGCGACTCGGACGAGAAGTGAACGCTTGCCTTCTTGTGTTCCTTGGCCGGGGAGCTATCCCGCATAGCAGAAGAGCTCGAGGGCTCGGGAGAAGGTGCACTGGCCGAAGAGAGCTCCTTGGAGGAGTTGAGCTTGTTGACAATGGCGTCCGCGTTGTCCTTGGATCCGACGCTAAAATGCAGATTGATGGCGTTTGGACCTCCGACGTCGATGTGAACGTGCTTGGATTTCTCGACGTTGATATTCTGGATATCTACCGTCTGCCACTTCTGCACTGGAGTCTACGCATGATTCAGCGTAAAAATTGTGGAATTGAACGGTGGGCGCACCTTGTCGGACTCGCTAGCAAAGAATACGGCGCCATTGCCGATTCCGAGGGTGCCTTTCTTCTTCTTGCCCTTTCCATCGACCGCCGAGACGGACCAGGTCTTGATATCGTCTGCGGTGATTTTGGTGGAGGCAACGCGCGCGGCCGGATCGACATATGCTGGCTTGGGGGGCTGATGATGATGAGCATGCGACGAGGCCCAGGGTACATGACGAACCGAGTCCGGAACCACAATCTGCGCAGGAGGGGCTTCTTCTTCGCCGGTATGTGGCTCGACGTAGTTGGCGGGGACGTAGCCGGCCTTGCCGCCGTCCTCCTCTGTCTGCACCAGGAGCCATTCCTCGTCGGCGTCGAACGCGAGGAGGATTTGGTCCTCGGCTATAGTGAGTTCGCCGGGAGCATTGGCCTCGTAGTCGTACAGAGCCTTGACGACGGACGAATGGTCGGCCTGTTGGGATAAAGTTAGAAAGTATGCGTGGGGTGATAGCGCGTTGGACGCACGGGCTCAACGTAGGCTGCGGGAACGAGTCCGACGGGAGTGTCTTCCTCTTGGGATTCGCCTTTGATCTTGACTTTCCACCAGCTGTATTTGGCGGTGAGCAGCAGGGTTCAGAGGGCCGGAGAGGCTTACTCCTGGTCGACTCGTTCCTTGAGGAAGAGTATTTGGTCCTCCTTGATGGCGATCTCATCGTCTGCGCCAGCCTCGGGCTCGTAGTCGTACGACGCCTTAAAAATATTCTCAGCGCCGAGAAACGGTCAGAAAGGCAGCAGAATACCTTGAGGACAGCGAGGTACCAAGTGGTTTCGGCCATGGTGGGTCACAACAACCTGAAGTGACGTCGGCTGCGGCGAATCCTCTCATCTTGCTCTCGACCACAACCTCACGACGATTCATGATGCAAGGTATCCCGCGCCACCCGCCCCGCTCTATCCTGAACGCATCGCTAAACCTCCTCAAGGGTTCATGTCCTATTTCGGCCGCAAGGACACAAAGCAGTCCGCGCGAGACGCCATCGTCGGCTTGCGGCAACAGCTCCAGCTCATTGAGAAGAAGGAGGAGCATCTTCAGAAGAAGATCGACCAGGAGCTCAAGATTGCCAAAGCAAATGCAGTCTCCAATAAGCCTCGTACGCGCTTTATCGCTCGTCTCTACTGCTGCTCCGTTCCCAACACCGCTACCTTGCAGTTGCGACCGCAGCATTGAAGCGGAAACGTCAGAACGAGACGCAGCTAGAACAACTGCGGGGACAGCAGATGCAGTTGGAGATGCAGGTCGGCACGCTCGAGTCAGCGAACCTCAATGCGGAGACCATGGCCGCAATGAAGAAGGCGTCCGAAGTGCTCCAGCAGATCCACGGCAACATGTGCGTTGTTTTCTACCCGCCTTGCGTCTCTAATTTATCCTCCGTGCAGGTCTGTCGCCAAGGTCGATGAGACGATGGCGCAGATCAACGAGCAGCGAGAGGTTGCGAATGAGATAACAGAACTCATTTCAAACCCCACCGGCGTGGATGCTTCTATGGATGTGAGTGGTGATTATTGCGCTCCGCTGGCAGATTTTGACGCATTTGGAACCTCTCAGGATGAACTAGCACGCGAGTTGGCAGAACTGGAGGACGAGGCGCTTACGGACCGGTTGATGGGTGCAGAGCACGTCCCTGTACATGTCCCGCCGGGTGCCGCTCCTCCGCAACGGGCGCCTGCCGTGGAGGACGACGAGGAGGCCATGCTGCGGCAGCTGCAGGCGGAGATGACCGCGGCCATGTAAGCCAGTGGAGGAGTCTCTCTGTTTTCTATCTATCGGGCCTTTGCATACATATCTAGCCAAATGTACGTTTCTAATTCGATGTAGCACAAGAAACGCGTCGAGGCCGCCAAATCCGCCCTTCGTTTTCGACTGCGCGGCGAAATCGTAACTTACACGACGCTGTAGATTGAGCATGATTCCTCGTCGAGCTGCAGTCGCTCAGAAATGGCATTGCGTTGTTAAAATGCTCAACTTACCGAAACGGTGACCAGGCCGTCCTCCGTTAGCATAACCGCCATGGACGCAGGTATCGCGACCTTCTGAAGAGTGAACGGAGCGTGTGTCGTGACGGACTCCAGGAAAAACCGATGTTTCTTGTCCACTTGCGTTGGATGGACAATCCGGTTATCAGTCGATGTATAGAACGACGTGAAGTCCAATATCTGGCAAGTATTCCGGCTGGGTTGGATCGCGCACCGCAGTCCGTATACGCAACAGACCCAGGTTTCGGAAAACCCTTTTGGTATTCGCAGCATCCGCGTTTGGGTTGGACCCCAGTCCGCCCAATCGATGCAGGCCTTGCTGGGATTCGCGTCCAGGACGTCCAGGATGGTGGACAAGCGAACGCAGAGAAAGAAGCTGCAGTCGGTGGTGACAGACCCGTCGTCTTCGAGCTCCAAGCCGCACAAGGAAACGACGAACAGGCGGTCTGCATGCGAGGTCGCAAACGGACACTCGCGTGTTGCGTTTTCTGGCCACGAAGGTGCTGATTCTGTCAGAAGCAGCAGTTCGATTTCACTGGGGTCTCCTCGGTCGATGGCGGGAAGCAACAGGGTGCAAGGGTCGAGAGGTCCTTCTACGTCCACGATGGAGAGCTGGGGGGTGATTTTGGCGGATTCATCGTCAAGAAACGTGACGATAAGTCTCTTGGCGTCAAGGAACGCAAAGGATGTCAATGTTGGGCCGTACATGTGCTGGTGGGTGAGAGGATTGTCTGAGTTGAACAGACCTGAAATACCTTCTTCAAGGCCCCCGTCTTCCAATCCCACACCAACAATTCACAGGCTGAAACTTCAGTGTCGATTTCAGACATTACAGCCATGTACGTCCCAAAGATACGGATTTGGAACGCCTCGAAGGTGCTGACCGGCGGCTCCTCGACTTGACGAACGAGTCGGAAAAGACGGGCGGCCGGATGTGGTTGGCCAGTATGTAGAGAAAGAAGATGGACCGAGAGACCCCTTTAAATGATGAGAAGGCGAGCCAACTATCCTCAGTCTACTTACAGTGATGCGACTTCAACAACAACTAGAAGGTCCTGCGAAAGGTCCATGGAAAAATCCACAATCGACCCAGTAAATACCGGAAGCTTCCAGTGGTCCGGTTGCAGGCTTTTGATAGCGCATGGGATGCGGCTGAATGCAAAGCCATCATCCGCGCTGTAGGTCGCGAAAACATTGCCGACAAGCTCCCAGTATTTTCCAGTGAGTTTGCATTGCGTCTGGAACGCGCGAGATTCTGGATCTATGTTCTTCCAGGCATCATTATACGCGAGCAGGGCGCTCAAACGCGCGGAGGAGGAAGTGGCGAAAGACGAGTTGGAGATGTCGCTGAGACCAGCAAGCTCGAGAGCAACAGCGTACTGTACGGCTGATGAGTGTTTTATGAGACGGTGGAAGCGCTTCGAGATGCGACAGAAACGGGCGACAGAGACGGCGTCCAGCCAACGACAAATGGCGATGAGGATTTCTGGGGGAAGAGTGGAGAGCATCAGAAAACACGTGACCACACGGTCACGTGGATAAAGCGAACCATCCTCACTGCTGCCACCATGTCTGCAAACGGGTCTCCCATCTCTGCCCCCATCCAGCCACTGCACAACCCAGACCAGGCTGCACACGTCGTTGTCCCCAAGGCGCCCCTGGGAAACGTCGCAAACCAGCCCGCCGCTCTCGGCGCAGGCGCAAAGGCCCTCCTCGCCAAGAAGATGGCAAAGAACATGTGCGTCCCTCCTGCCTGCCCACACACATCCCAGACTTACAGTGCCACGTAGTAACCCCACCTACATCTCTCCGACGGACAACCTGATGACGCCCTGTACCCAGAAGTTGTCTGCAGCAAAGAAGAAGCATTTCACAAAGTGCGTCGCAAATTTCGGCTCTTTCACTCTCTGACGCATCGCAGGGGAAACAAACCAATCCAACTGTTTGCCCCCGCGGAGGAGAAGACGGATGAGAGCGACGACGAGGAGGCAGTGGCACCAACATCGGACCAGCAGCCAGCCGCTGCCATGCAAGTCGACGACGACGAGAATCCCTTCTAGTCGACCCGCTACTCTCTCCGCTCATGACCTGCTACGATGTATTGTATCGCATATAGGTGGTCTGGATATACTGCCCTTGTACACACGAGAATGCCATCATTTAGTTCCTCGCTCAGTCACACGTCGCGACGCGCGTTCCATGGCTTCTGACCTCGACCTCGATGCTCTTCTCCGCACAAACGACTCCCACCAGCTTCGCGAGCGCGTCAGTGCTCTCGTCTCCGATCTTCTCGCCCATGCAGACGATCCCTCTGGCAACCAGCTGTCCCATGAGTGCGTGCTGTCCAGTGTTACACCTCACGCGCTCACGACCTGCAGGCAGCGTACGAAGCTCATCGAAGACCTTCCGAGGTTAACTGAGAGTCAAATCCACGACGCGGGTCACGACGAATCTCTCTGTGCAATCTGCTTTACACCGTTTGGCGCGCTTTTGGCCGAGGAGGAGACGGCGCTCGCCATGGACTCACCCGCGTACCCTATAGACGAATTGGGCGTTACGAAGCTGGGCGCATCTTGGCAGTGCGGCCATTTCTTTTGTCGCAAGGAGTGCGTCCTCCGTTGCTCGCTTGCTCTAGCCATCTAATCTACTCAGCATATCGAAATGGATACGCAGCGGCGTGAGCAGCTCCTTCATGCTGCTCGATATTCGAGCCTCATAATCGATCTAGCATGCCTCTTGTCCCATGTGTCGACGGTCGCTTGCGGAAGCGTCCGACGGGCAGCCCGCTTCCAATAGGAGCGAAGAGGACACTGCACTGCTCGAGCAGATTCAGACGTTCATGCAGCAGATGCATTCCAGCGGCTCCGTCGCGTACGTAGACCACGACGGTGAATTTCGTGGCTTCGGCGACGCGCTCTATGTCCCTGCAGGAGGCTATAACGACGAGGATCGCAGCGAGTTTTCGGGCATGTACTCGTAGGCTTTATCACCATCATCAGATACCTTTGATTGTATCATTGATGTCTATATATTGTTCGAGTCAAAGTCTCCCACTGACTCTCCCAGCGCCGAAATGGTAAGCGCCGACCTTACTTGAGCACGGCACGTGTGCCTGGTAACTTGTATTTAACCATGGGCCCAACCCCTCTGCCCTCCCCGCCGAACTTGCGCACTAACATGATGACACTCCCATTTTATGTTTGGCCGACACTGTGGACCGCACTGGGCGGGTTCTTGTGGGGGTACGCCGCTGCCGTTCTCAGCCGCCGTTGTCGTCGACGATCTCACTCAACCTCTCTCTCCATAGCTATGATACGGGCAGGTAAGTTGGCCGCCTTCGCACCGTGGGCGCATCTTTTGAACTTTCCAGCGTCGGACCAATTACGGTGATGGCCCAGTTCGAAAAGGACTTCGGGCACATCAGCGCAACGGTTCAAGGTCTTTTCGTCTCCGCCATTATCGCGACGGCGGCACTGTCTTCCATCTTCTCTGGCGCGTTGTCCGAGCGCATCTCCCGCACGTACACCATTTCGCTCGGCTCGTTCATATTCGCTGCCGGAGCAGCCATCGCTGCTTCTGCGAACACACTTGCTCAAATCTTCGTTGGCCGGTGTGTTTCCGGTTTTGGGGAAGGCATATTCATCTCCAGGTGCGTTCGTGAGCTCGGCTGTTTGAACTAGGAAACCGAAATTCGTTTGCAGCATCACCGTCTATGTTATGGAAATATCACCGACGGCGATGAGAGGGCGCACGATGACGACCGTGCAGCTCTTCAACACTCTTGGCGTTGCTGCAGGTAAGGGGACCTTTGTTGAACATAGTAATTCTTGATGTGTTGTAGGATACTTCACTTGCTTTGGCTCGGTCAAATACCACAGCAGCATCGCATGGCGCGCACCACTCATCGTGCAAGCCGCCGTTGCAATGGCTCTTGCCGTTGTCACTCCCTTCTTCCCGCACTCCCCGCATTGGCTTCTCAGTGTTGGTCGCGTCGCTGAGGCCGAAAAGGCGACGACCCGCCTCGGCTTGCACGTCACCGAGATCCGCAAGGAGGGCGAACTTGCTGCAGGCGACGCGGCCGCAGAGATCGCCAAGCTGTCTCCCTGGCAGCAGGTCAAAGAATTGTGGGCAAAGGATGTCCGATTCCGGACTTTCTTTGCTTTGTTCCTGATGAGCATGCAACAGGTAAGTACGGTCGTGCTTTGTGAGGCACGCTAACCTGGACTCGTAGGCGTGCGGCATCGATGCCGTGTTATATGTTCGTCTCTGTGCCGTTTCAAAGGACCCGGTTCTTACTTTTTAACAGTACGCGCCGACTCTCTTCCAACAAGCTGGGCTTTCCAGCACCGAGGCATCTTTCCTCGCCTCCGGCGTCTCTGGAATCCTAATGGTGGTCTGCACGGCCAGTTCACAAGTATTTCAAGATAAATGTGAGTGGTCTCTCAGGTCGTAAACCGGTGCCAATTTGCTTTCAAGGGCCGCGCCGCAAACAAATGATTGGAGGTGGCATAGTAATTGGTGGCTGCATGCTGCTCATGGGCACCCTCTACGCGACCAATGCAGCCCACACAACGGGCGGCAAGCGCACCTTGATTGCGCTCATCTACATCTTCATCGCAGCCTTCGTCACCAGCTGGGCCGTCGTGATTCGCGTCATTTCAAGCGAAATGCAGCCCAAACGCACACGAGCCCCAGCGTCAAGTCTCGCTCAATGCGTAGGCTGGGTGCGTTTCAATGAACTCAGATAACAAACGGTTGGATGCTGACTGTTTTTGCAGGCTGTAAATTGGGTGATTGCCTTCTCGACGCCCCTCTTTCTCTCTCGGTCCACGGCTGGACCATACTTCCTCTTCGGTGGCTGCTCTGTACTTACCGTCCTGGTGTGCTTCGTCTGGCAACCCGAGACGAAAGGCCTGAGTCTTGACGCCCTCGAGAAAAAATTCGAGGAAACCGAAGTCCAATCAGCGATCCGCAAGCTGTTCAGCAAGCCTGGCAGAATTGTGACAAGCATCCAGCTCTCCAACATGTAACAAGACGTGAATTCGGCGGAAATATTTCCTTTAAATACTTGAGTAGCGTATGCAAGTCGATAACGAGTCCGTTCAGCGTCCCAATAATTAGTTCCGACGGCACCACCGGAAGAGGTTGCGCTTGAAGAAGTAGAACAAGCACTGAGGTAACGTTAGCGGGCGGATTATTGACCTAAAGGAGGGGCCTACCCCGATGAACCGTACGAGCGAGAGCCCGAACGTCGAGTAAAGAATCACTGAGAAGTAGATGTTTTGCTTGTGGATAAGCTCGTTCTCGTTGACCGTCTCATCCGAACTCTCAAGGCCGTTGAGATTCTCGATGGCGACGGCGAGGGTCGCGTTCGTCAACATCCAGGCCGCGACAAGACGCGTGCGAAAGGTTTCTAGGGACGTTCAGACTTGCGGTTCAGAAGAAGCCGCTCAGACACGCACTGTTTTCGTCATCCATCGTCGGCTTCTCGGGGACCTCCTTAGTTTGAACCTTGGTGATAGCACGCGTAACAGTCTCCTTGAAGGCGGCGTCGACGCCCTCTTGGTTGATATGGGTATCCTCCACGACAGCAGCCTCGTCGGTCTTCTTGGACGAAACAGAAGGAAGAACCTCTGCCTTGTCGCTACCCTTGGTGCCCCAAGAAACCTAGACACTGTTGGAGGAAGAGTACACTCGGAATCATCACGCACGTCGTGCAAGTTACAGAAAGCGTAGACGTTGAGGACGTTGGTGAAGCTCGGTGCAAGAACTGTTGGAGTACTTAGGTTGCTAGAGAATCAAGTTTCGGTGACGTACGAAGGTAAGGGAAGAACGACGTGAACAAATGCCACGGATCGCGCTGAAGACAGGTGAGAAGGGGTGAAACAGGCGGAGAGACTAGACCAGCTCACGTAGAGGAATGAAGAGACTGCGTAGATACCGAAGGTTGACAGCATCGCCGCTATCAGCGCTCCGACCGGAGGTTTGAAGAACGTCGCGATAACTTGGGATGCTGACTCGCCCTGCAGTTGCTTTGGTATGTTCTAACAAAGATGTCAGGACTGTCTCTCATCTGCGACGTGCGAGAGCTCACGGCGAAGGCTTTTCCCGTCAACCAGAACGAGCAAACGATAAGGTACAAGGCGAGGAATGCGTAGACCCATAGCGTCGCGACGTATGCGAATCGTTCACCCTTGGGCCGATTACCAAGGGCGAGAACAAATTGCAAAGCGAGGAAAGCGAGGTAGAGCCACTTGAATCCGTCATTAACCCAGTGTGTGATGTCCGCTGTGCCGAAAATGATGATGTTTTGGGTAGGGAGCAGGTCGATGATGATACTGAAGGTGAGCCAGATGTTGGCGAGCGCGAACCAACTGAAGATGAGCGAAAATATGTTGTACTAGTCACGTGAGAAACGTCGTCCCCAAGTCTGGCAAACAATACGCACTAGAGCCTGAACGTGGAGGAAGAACATCCGAATGATTCCGTGTCCAGATTTGTAGAACATGAAGAAGTTGACGAGAGCGTAGACCGACGCGGCGAACGAGCCATTCAGCCAACGACGACGTTGCCCGATCAACTCAACGGCGCTCTCGGGGACATCTGTTTCGGCTTTGCTTGGCTTCACGTATGTTAAAACCCAGCGATCTCCGGCTTTGGCGACAAGTTCGAAGCAGAGAATACGATCCTCAGCTGTACCAACAGTGAGCAACATGGTCGAATCGAGGGTTGAACGTACCCAAGAACATGTTCTTCGTGAATATGTTCATGCCATAAATACCCTTGGGCCCGAGACGATCCGCTAGGGAGTGATCTCCGTGGAAGTATTGCTCCAGCGGCCGCCCTTGAATGGCGCGATAACGGTACGCCGAGAAAGCGCCAGGAAGCACTGAAACATAGCCGAAACTGCTCTCGAGCGGTTTGTCTGACTACATGTCAGGTTCTGTGGCTGCAAAGCCCGGTCGCGACGCACCCAGGATATTGGACATTTTGTACTCAAAGTTCTGAGCAGCCACGAGCGGGTTGAGAAGCTTCTTGCCGCCCTTGATCATGGCATGAATCTCTCCGCAGCATCCACCAAGGTTCGGGTCGTTATAGAACCTGATAGAGGACGATTCGGCGGCTATTGACACGAAAGGAAAGGCGACTTACGCTTCCCATAGGTAGTAGATGGACTTGTGGCCGGGTTTCGTGCCCGCGTCGATGAGAACGCAAGTCTCAGGCTACAAGCACTGAGCGACATGACTCTGGCAAAAGAGCCCGCATACCTGGAGCATTTTGCCGATTGCGTTGAAAAGCCAGCGATGCGAGTTAATCTTCTTTTGGTTTTTGGCCTTCACGACGAAGATGACCTGGACCGGAACGAGGTTGTTGGCGTCGTTCGGCTGGGGAAGCACCAGCTGAGGGGTGGAATCGATTGAGAGCTGGGTCGTGTACTACGACGGACTAGATGAACGTGGGCAAGAGCGGCAAACGACAGAACTCACCTCGAAGACGTGGCCAACAGTGGGCTTCCCGTCAATCTCTTTTTTCATCACACCGTCCTGGTATACACCGACGGTGGCCAGAATATCCAGAACACTCTTGTCCATGGCCTCGAGACCGTCCACAATGAGGGCGACCACAATCTTCTGCCAGCCGGGATTGCCCTCTTCGGCCGTCCGACGCCAGAACTTGGACTGCTTGGTCTTGCAAATGTCGCGAATATTGAGCATGACACTGATCGCGCCAGGTAAGGAGGCGAAGAGTTTGAGCAAGTCGAAAGGCTTACCCGTGCAGAGTACGAGCGTAGAGGGTCTTGTCCTCATTGTAACTGGTGACGGCAATGAGAATTTCGGTCTCGCGCTTGTACAGCTTGGTGCGCAGCGAGTAGCCATTCTCCTCGGAAAACTCGTCAGGGTCAACGGTTGCCGCCGTGTAGCGCATGTGGCTAGTGACGTTGAGAGAAGTCCTTGAACTATTGCAGTTTACTTACGAAAACTCCGTAGTACCTGTTTGGCGGTACTGCGGCTCGATGGCGCTGTGAACAGCGGTGGGGACGGCATACTTTTGATAATTGTGAGACCAGCGCGGTCAAAATTGGAGGGCAAATACCTCGGCGATGAAGTTGCCGTCTGTGAGCTTGACTTTGCGCGTCACGGCGCGGTCGCGTTTGATAGTTTGGCGTCGGCGCCAGCCATTGTCCTGGATAGGGTCAGAGATTGAGAGTGCAGAGAGGTGCGACGAACGGTGGCCGCGGAGGAAACGACCGAGGCAGGGCGGCCGTACGGGTCACCAAACGAGTTGGGGTCGATTGGGCTGGAGAGACGCGATTAGCAGGCTTGTTGGCAGCAACGTGGCCGAGAGACGCACCCTGGAGGGTAGAGCTCACCACCGGCCCCGGCCAACGGCTGCTTCTCGACAAAGTCGTCGTCGTCGTACTGGTCGTGCTGGCCGTATTGCTGAAGCGACGCTGTAGATTCATTGAAGCCAGCGTTGGAGTAGGACTCCTGGAAGTGCGGGTGGGGACGGTTGTCCCTGAATGGGTCCGAATACGTCGAAGACGACGACGGCAGTGGCGGACGCTGGTCCATGGGTCGCTAGGTGGTGGTGGTGGCGAAGGGAACGCTCCACCTCGTGTCGATGCTGGTTTTGTATCTGAAAGCCGGTCACAGCATTCATCCGACATCGCCTTGACTTTGCCCGCCAACATGAATTCCGCACAGCCAGAAATTATACTCTATGGGTAATGCGGCCTTGGCCTGAGTTTCGAGCCTTTTTCTCAACCTGGGTAAAGCTACGCCGCGTCGCCCTACACTGTCAAAGTGAGGCGCCCACAACAAAATCTCTGAACCAGCGAGCCAACATTTTTCAAGGTCGATAATATCTTGCTCCTTAAACAAATCCCCTACCGCCGGGTCAATGTACGCAGCAACACTGCATCTGTGTATTCAACAACCGCGTTTGCAGGTCGCCAACGTCGTCGACGCTCGTCCCGAAATCTCTCAAGCATTAGGCATCGGCTACCGCCGAATACCTATCTGTGCCATTGGTATTGGACTTTGGTGCATCCGTGCCCTCCTGCCTGACTGCATACACCAGGCAACGATGTTTACTGCGATACCAGGCATGCGCCGGCTTTTAACCTTCTCCGAGCCGAGCCATACTTATAGTGGTTGGCGCAGCCTCATCGCCTCCGCCCTCGAGCGCCGATTTCCAGCTGCTCGTGGCTTCGGGACGCTGTTTCCTAATCGCAAAGGCTCCCCGCGCGCAGATCCCGGTCTCGTCAAGGTATGGAAACGTCGGAGGTGTCGGCTGTGCTCACACCCGGCGGTCATCAGGCCGTCTCAAAGCACTGGGTAGACGTGATTTTCCCGCTTGCACCTGCGCTACTGCCTTGGGAGCGCTTTCCGGCCGCGTTTGTTGAGGACCGGAGCAACTTGGCCGGCTCGAAGATACGACCAGAGGCGATTGCAGCGAACCGCAGCAAAGCCATCAGTTCACTCGCGGCGCATTTGGTATGGAAACTGCTCCAGCGTTTGTCCCGCTTATGTTGCGCAGAATCTCGTCGAGGAGCAGCTCTCTGATGGCCGTCAATGGCTGCTTGACACCGAAACGCCGTCTCTCGCAGACATTTCCGTGCATTTTGTCTACGCTTGGACCAAATCTCTTCCTGGCAGTAAAGAACTGTTTGATGAGCAGGCGTTTCCCAACACACTCAAGGTAATTCTATCTGCATACAACTTGCGCTAACGCCCGTCCTCAGTGGCTGGAGACCGTCACCGCAAAGCTGGAACAACTCAAAGGGAGCATGCCGCCTCCGCAAAAGATCAACGCCGCAGACGCCGCAGCAATCATCGCCGCGGCGTCTTTCGAGCCGGTTCATGTAGTTGGTTTCGACGAGCGGGAGGCCGCACGATTGGGACTCAAGGCGGGTATCCAAGTATCCGTGACGCCGGACGACAGCGGTGCGGCGCCCATTCTCTTTCCTGATCGCGCAGACACTGAGCCTTTCAAGGTCGCGCGCACCCAACGGTTGGCAAATTAATTGCCTTGAGTAGGGAAGAATTTGTTCTTGAAGTGAAAGCAGCTGGTGGACCTTTGCATTGCCACTTCCCGAGAGTTATGTTCACGGCAGTACCCGCTCAGCGGTCCAAGTTGTAATTCCAAGTGTAATGGAGAACAACAGTAGTGGGACAGAGCCTTCTTCAGGCCGCGATGCGGCAACCAACGCACGTTGCAAAATTCTACGGCAGGCACCCAAGCAAAGTTCTAAAGCACGGCAAAACGAGCTCTTCGCCCAGTGTCCTTTTAGAGCAGACCGCGACCTCAGTCCTCGTCGTCGCTGCGAACATCTGAAGCTCCCTCGCCTGTGGTCACAACCCGCTTGATGACCTGGATGATCGTCCCGAACCAGAACAGTTGGATGACCTGTTCAAGGTTAAATGATGGTACGAGGCCAACGACTCGTCGAGCGTACCTGAAGGGCGGCCAGAGAACCCCAGAACATCCAGAAATATTGTATCGGGATTAGGGCCGGTACATAATACCACACGGACACGATCACGAGCAGGAATACGATGTGGCGCGTGAAGAACCACGAGACGACGAATAGGGCAAAGAGACTGTCGCAGACGGCCTGAGGGACTTCGACGTAGCGCATCATCTTGGCGATCTGGGGACTGGGGATCAGCCACCTGCGGATTGACGCGTCGCGCCCGCATACCGGAAGGAAGATGTCGCACGTGTCCATGAGGACCATGATGAAGCTGCCGACGCGGGTGAAGTGGAAGTAGTAGCTGACGGCCATGAGGAAGACGGTGATGATGTGATGCGCCAGCATCTGGTAGTGGTCCTTGCGCGGGGCCTCTGCGTGCAGAATCAAAATCTGGTGCGTGTAGAACGCGGTTTGGGTGAGATAGTAGAACTTGAGCGGGCCCGCGACCAAGACGTGGGGGTATCCGTCCCAGAGTGGTCGGTAGTTAAAGAGCTGGGTCGGCAGACTGTAGTTGACATACTGCAGAGAAGGATGAGCGCGCTGAAAAAAAAAATACGACCAGCGAGGTAAACGTACGACGCCAAAGCAGAATTGTATCGGATAGTACACTGCGGACCAGCCCTGCTCTGCGAAGCGCAGGACACTTCTATGGATGTGTCGGAGCTCCTGCTTGGATGGGGAGTGTCCATTGGCTTTCTTGCCCGCGGCCAGACGTTTTTCGTTGAGGTTCTGCATGAGGCGCCATTCCGCGAAGGGCTCGAAGATGTAGATGCGGAGAATGTCGCGGGCAATGGCCATGAAGGCCATGCATGTTATAATGAAGCAGATGTCCTGAGGCCCCGGCAGGTAATGGGGCCAGCCTTGGAACGAGTCGGGGTGTTCAGGTGGGTCGGTGCGATGGGAGAGCACAAAGAACGGCGCGAGATATGGCGGCAGCCATTCTCCAGACGGGCTTGAGGCCAGCATATTTACCAGCAAAGAAGTCGTGGTGGCTCGAGAATGAGCGCTGGCGAAATACGGTCGCGCACGTGACCTGCCGATGTCTTCCTCGTCCCCCTCCCCCACCCTCTATCTCAACAACCTCAATGACAAGGTCCGCAGCCCCTTCCACCCCCCAGATCTCCTCTCAAGTCGCCCCAGATAAACAAAGAAGAGCTCAAGACACAACTCTACGCGCTTTTCACAACCTATGGCAAGCTCATCGACGTCGTTGCCTCCAAAAGCCAGCGCATGCGCGGCCAGGCCTTCCTCGTCTTCGCAGACCTTGCCGGCGCGACCACCGCCATGCGGGCCTGCGACGGGATGATATTCTACGACAAGCCGCTGGTGCGTATGCCTGCTCGTGTTCCCTGGCGTTAATTTGACGTCGTCCCAGCGGATCGCGTATGCCAAAACAAAGTCGTACGCGACTTCCCGCAAGGAGGACCCCGCATTCGTGCCTCCTACTGCAGTCAACGCCAGCGCTATCATGCAGAATGGTGTCGATAAGAAGCGACAGCGGGAGGATGGCGCCGGAGACGATGAACGCAACGCAAAGCGCGAAAAGCAGGACCAGGATGACGACGATGAGGAGATGGAGATCGAAGACGACGACGAACAACAGAACGCGGTTGCTTGTGTGTGCTTTCTGCTGCATGTCTGCTTGATCTGAACTGTCTTTGCAGCTGGAGAGGTTCCTGTACCATACCCAACAGCACGTCTATTGTGCACGAATCTCCCTCAAGAAGTATCCGATGGGGTGCTATCGGTACTGTTCCAACAATATCACGGCTTCAAGTCCACCAAGGTTGTACCAACCGACGTTCCCAACGGTAGATGCCCCCTTATTCGCGATCCTTCCCGCGTCTTATTCTCTCCAGTCAAAAAAGCGCAGGTATTTTTCGATAGCCCACAACTGGCGGCGGTGGCCAAGGAAGGCTTGCACGGTTTCACACTCAAAAAAGACTGGATAATGTCCGTCCAATACATCTAATCAACGTTTTGTTGCTCTCTTGGGTGAGCGAGCCTTTCTGTGTGTCTTCAAACCGACTAAGTCGCGCAAAGAAAGTACGTGTTTCGTTCTGCGATGGTGGTGCCACACTCTTTCTGGCTGCGAACCTCACTTCGACAGCGCTTCGAGGATCTTTTCGCCTACTCCGACCGCACTATTCGGGTTTTGTCCGGTAATCAGATTGCCGTCAACAACGACCTTGGACTACGCGAAATTCAGAGCGCGACGCGGTGGAGAGAAAGCATACGCACTCCCCACGGCTCAGCTGCCTTTTCGTAGTTCCCACCAAGGTCTTTGATGCGTTGCTCTAGCAAGAACGGCACGTCCTATATTGGCGCTCGAATCGATTCCTTTCGCTTGAGGAAACTTGCACCGACCTTGACTTTACCGACCTCCGAGCCAGTCAGCGTTTGGAAATTGCAGCAAACGGGACATTCACCTCAATCTCTTCGGCATCCGAGAACCCGGTGACGCGCTTGCCAGCGAAAATAGACCGTCCATTATCATCCGTGACGCCCACGAGTGCTGCGGGGCCATGGCAGACCGCGCTGGTGATCTTTCCCCCTCGATAAAACTTGGGGGCACGGTCAGCAAATGCGACACGAAAAGCCGGCACTTGCCTTGCTCGCCAACTCGATATTCGCTGTATCAGACGCAAGGTCGATCACCGGTCCATGACCCCCAACATAGAAAATCCCGTCGTAGTAGGCGACATCGACCTCGGAGAGTTTCTTGGCTGCAGCGAATTTCTCCCTCACGGCTTCGTCGTCAAGAAATTCGGTGCTCTGTGCGTCTTCCGCGAAGGCTTTGACCGAGCCTTCGTCGACCGGAGGGTTCGGTCCAGCGGGGCTGGCAAAGTCGATGGTGATGCCATGGTTCTTGAGAACGTAGTATGGATGCGCCGCCTGGAACCGGAAACGTGAATGAGGCGCTTGAGACGCGTCAAATAGTTACTTCTGGGAGATACCAGCCGGTCTGGTTTCCGGTGAGGGTCTTGTTGCACGATGTAAACACGAAGAGAACCGCCGGCATGGCGGGTGGGAGAGAGAATTATTCTGCAGTGGATTACATCGGAAGCGCGTCGTGCTGATCGTCATGCTTGCCATATCGGGGCTTGCTTTCAGCTACCATGTCAGCGTTCTTTGGACTGTAAGCGAATCGCGCCTTCGATTAACACACCAGCACTCAGCAGCGCACAGCGGAAAGACGCGTACGTTCAAACCGCGCAAAGACGTTCCCGAGGGCACCAAGCAATACCAGCTGCGCAAGTATGCCGAAGCAACTCTGGTGCGTTCTGTCGACACACAGAACGAGAGCGCGCATTCACCGAGGCTCAGGGCTCAGGCAATCTCAGACTCGCCGTCCAACTTCCCGATGGCGAGGATCTCAATGAATGGCTCGCCGTTCATGGTGCGTCGTCGTCGTTTAGCTTGAGCATCTAATTGAACCCCTTGATTGCAAAGCGGTCGACTTCTTCAACCACCTAAACATGCTCTACGGGACCATAACCGAGTTCTGCACGCGTGAAGAGGTGGGACGGATGGTTCTCCTACTGCAGCGCAGTGCACTCACGCGAGATAGTGTCCCATGATGTCTGCTGGCCCAAGGTTGAGCGTGATCCTCGGCTAGCCCAATCTCAATCTCATCTCGCCAGATACGAGTATCTTTGGGAAGATGGCGTCAAGTACAAACGGCCAACGAAACTCGCGGCACCCGACTACGTCGACGCGCTCATGAACTGGGCTCAGGGGTTGCTGGACGACGAGGCCGTCTTTCCCAACAGAATTGGCGTGCCTTTCCCCAAGAATTTCCGAGATACTGTCCGCACCATTTCTCGGCGTCTGTTCCGCGTCTACGCCCACATATACAGCAACCACTTTGACCACATTTGCGCTCTCGGGATTGAAGGTGCGTGCGGTATCGCGCGTCCCGTGCAAGGCTGAGCGCGTGTCGTGTAGCGCATCTTAACACCAGTTACCGACACTTTTTCTTGTTCATAAACGAGGTCAGTGCTTCTCGTCCTAGGCCGATACGCGGTCGCTGAAGGACTATAGTTTGGACTTGTCGACCAGAAAGAGCTCGCGCCGCTGGACGAGTTAAACGACGCAATCCTTGCCGAAGAGAAGACGCGATAACTCTGCCAGTACAACAGCTGATGTCTTTTCGTGTGTTAATGAGACAAGAAGTGCTACAGTGGTGGTGGGTGTCGCCTTCGTGTATGGACGACAGTATGTGGGGAGCTGGTATCGTATGGGGTTAATAGTACATACAAGGGTTGCGTACGTGTGTTGTTCATGCAAGTGGTGTTACAATGTGCGACCAATCAAAGACAGAAAGACGAAGGATGCGAGAATGTTCTAACGCGCAGGTTCATATCGTACGCTGAAGCCCGATAAGTTTTCGTGAATGCGTATTTATATGATCGGGACGGACCTTTACGACCGACCATTGCAAGATGGTGGCTTTGATGCGGTCGTTGAGCGCAGTTTTGCAGAGGTCGCACGTCAGATGCTCGCCGAGCGGACGGAGTGCAGACTCCAACGTTGGTGTGGACATATCTAGCAGCGCGATCAGTCATGGGTGGTGTGCAGATGCGCTAGCGCAAACCTGGTCGAATATCCCAAACAAGATATGCGACAGCGAGTGCCCATGCTCTCCCGAGACTTTTTTGTGAAGAAAAGTCGCAGGTGTTGGTTGGGGCATGTGGGTGTGGTGGGGTGCCCAAGACCCGTTTCAATGCTTCGTTGCGTCCAAAGTGCAAGAAAAAGAGGCTAAAAGATTGCTCAACGTCCACGTAACAGATAGCAGTAGAGCCGAGACTTACCGCTTGAGATACGTAGCACCTATTCGCTCCACTTCGTAGTCGGTCAAGCGGGAGAGTGGGTACCCGAGAAGGTGTGCAGAGGTCGGGACGGCCAGGTCTTCCAGGGAGTAATGCGCTGCAAGAGCGTATAGTTGGAGGGGAAAGAGTGGGGCATGGGATAAAAGCATGGTGAAGAGCGGTGTTGACGGTTGTATCTGCTCCCGAGATGAATCGGAGTGCGCAAACCGATTATCGACGGACGCACCTTGGACTGCGGGTCCATTCCATACGTGGTCATGGCCTCCACCGCCGCTGAAAGTGTTTCTGAAGAGGGCGTTTGTCCATGTAGCGCGGAGAATGTGGGAGCGACTCACCGAACGGCGGCTGATAAACGGCCGACGAAAGATCGTATGCAACGTGCAGGATGATATTGAGGACACCAGATTGCTCCGGGACGCTGAGAACTGGCTCCTCGGTTGTATCCGACGGTGGCACGGGCAACATGGCTCGAAAGTTGTTGTTGGAGGCTTCGATGAGGACATCGCTATGCACATAAAAATACACAGCGTCCTTGGACAAGAGGATTATGTCGGGTGGTACACTGCCCGCAGGATGGTGCTGTGCATTGGGGAAGAATGTTGTGGAAACGCTAACGAGGGTGGTTGGTGTCTGGGACGTCTCCGGTGTTCGTGTTGCAGGAGAACCGTCGGTGGAGCGCTACAAGCGAGTGAGCGAGAGGAGGCAGACGAGGGAGGCAAGCGTACTGGAGGAGTGGGCAGCTCATAGCTGGCGTCGAAGTCGTATTGGACGACGCCATTCGACCAGTCCTGGACTTCGTAGCCGTTCATGGCGGGAAAGAAACGAGCCGCGCGAAATGTGACACTGTCACACCGTGCTTGCACTTGGATCACTACCGTAAAAGGAATACAGATCGAATGCCCTACGACGGCCGCCTTTTGCTCCTGTTTATCGCTTCCCTCTCCCCAAACTTCGAGTCGTGTAGTTCCTGAAAACACGCCCATCAGTATCAACACCGCCATCAGTCTCAGCTCCACACACCATATTCGCAAGCCGTTTTGCCGTGCCGACGGCATTCATTTTTTCCAATACGCGCGACTCCGGCAACACCAGTTCCTGCAGCTGCGTGTCTTGTAGGCCATCAGCGAATGGCTCCACAAAGTGCGGGGTCTCACGGATTCGCGCCTCGATCTTCAAAACCCGCTCTTCATCGCGTTCTGTCACGAAACTGATCGCAACGCCTCCGCGGCCCGCTCGCGCAGTTCGGCCTACTCGATGAGTGTACTCTTCGGGCTCGTCGGGCAGGTCCCAGTTAACGACGAGCGCCACATCCTCGATATCCAGACCACGCGCCGCGACGTCAGTGCAAATCAGAACAGGCACCACAAAAGACCGAAATAGAGCCAGCGAATTGAGTCGCTCTCGTTGGGTCAATCGAGAATGCAATGCCGTGCTCCGAATCGAGAGTGTCTTCAGCATGTTGGTCAGGTACGCTGCCGTGCGGGCCCGACCACAAAAGATGATCGTCGGCGGCGGCTGCTCTGGCATGTCTTGGTCGTCGACGGATTTTTGTTGCTTCTTCCCCTTGGGCTTTGCGGGTTCTGGAGGTGCGCGGCGAAGGTGGATGGTCGCTTCTGGCGGGTTGCAGAGCAAATGGAAGAGGTACATCTCTCGTACGTGCGACGGCACGAGGAGATAGAGCTGTTGCAACGTCTCCACCGTCTCAACGCTACGAAGGCTAAGCCAGAGCGTCTGTTATGCGGCGCATATTACTTACGCGTGCGCCATTCTGTGGATGAACGGCCGTTCTTTGCCTGGCCTGGGCGCCGCTTCGACCAAAGCATCTATTGAAGGCGTAAGGGTGGCGGTAAACAGGCACGTCTGTCGATCCTTGGGCAAAGCGCCAAAGATTACAGCCAGGTCAGGTGCGAAGGTGGGATTGAGAAGTCGGTCTGCCTCATCTAAAACCTTTAAGATCATCAGAATAAAGAATGCGAAGGCTAATTTGAAGGACCAGAAACTTGACTCGGGACAGATCCCATTCGCCGTTACTACTCTTCAAGTGATCCACCATACGCCCTGGGGTGGCGACCACGATATGCGGCCGCTTCCCAAGCTCCAGTGCTTGATCCATCATATCCATTCCACCAACGATAACGGCTGTGCGGGCGCTGAGAGGCCCGCCTACAACTGCCAGTTGCTCCGCAATTTGGAAAGCGAGCTCTCTGCAAGGTATTAAATCCATGTTCTCCGATCCAAATAAACAATCCGTACCTGGTTGGAGTGAGAATGAGCGCAAATATTCCATAGGGATCGACAGAAAGTTTCTGGAGGATCGGTAAAGCAAAAGCAATGGTTTTGCCTGAGCCCGTCTTGGCGTTGCCAACGCAATCTCTCCCTGCATGATAGTCGGCTACTCGACTCCTCGTGGCAAGTGGCATAAATACCTTGTAATAACGGCGGTATACATGCGGCCTGAACCTCCGTCGGCACTCGTATAGACATCGCTGCAAGTGCAGTTTGCAGTGGAGCAGAAATTCCAAGAGCAGCAAAAGACGTGATTTTTTGAGGAGCAGGCGCGGAGAGTTCAGAGCGACTTTTGAGGCCACCGAGCCGCGAAAGATTTGGTTCGAAGGAGGCGGAGAGTTCTTCGTCGTCAGACGACGATAAGTCTTGGTCACTGCCGTCGCCATGCTCGGGCTCGTCCAACTTTAAGCGTTTTTGAGATGGTTCGGGGTCTGTGCCTGCGCGTTTGAGGCTCATCGCGGTCACCGTTAGAGAGTGGTTGATTCAGCACGTCAAACTCAAGCTTGAGAGCTTACCCCCACGAGGGTTAAAATGCAGTCGTGCCTCGCGAGGACTGCCCATGGCAAAGTCTATCTCCTCGCGTACCATCCAGGTCATAACATATTCCACCCCACTGCCCGCCGAGGATGTGTTTTCGCTCATCGACACTGAGGTCGCGCGTGGGCCACCGATTACGGACTGGCGCCGACCTCCAGATATCACTCCTGAGCAATTCGCACGACGGGTCGACGTCTCAGTGGGCATTAGTGGATTCAGGTACGTTCTCTAGGGCTCGAAGCTCGACGAGGTTGAGTTTTGTCCAGATTCTACAATTGGTACGACCACGGAGAGTGGTTGCAAATCTACAACAAAGCGGACGACCCTGCATGCGCTGCTCGCGTCTACGTGCTCGGCAACCCGCTCATCGCACGAACGCTTTTGAGCCGCGATCTCCGCGCCGGCCTCAACGTCCCCATCCGTCTATTCGTCATGGGCAAACCGGACGGCAAAGGCACCGAATTAATCTACCAGCTTCCCTCCTCTGCGATTCAAGGAGATGAGAAAATGAAAGCAGCGGCCCATGTTCTCGACGAGAAAGTTGCGCAGCTGGTCAGGCGCGTCATCCAACCCTCCACGAAGCTTTGAGACGAGAGACTTTGTACTGATACATACACGAAATTATGAGATACAGTAGTCGTGGAAGGATACATTGGGCGTCCTTACTGCGAAGAGGTCCACGAATGGAGCGTGAAGCTCGGGTCGATACTAGCAAATGGACTCTGGAATTTCGAGGTCTCGAAATCATCGAACATCGCCTGGTTAAACAGTCCAAGCTGGTGCCCGAAGTTGTCGTCGCCGAAGCCGTGAATACCCGGAGTGGTGGGCAAAGATGTTGAAGCCAAACTGGGAGGGACCTGGTATTTATGAGACGTGAAGATGTCAATAAAGAAAGAGAACCTACGAAAGGCATGTCGCGCATGAAACCCGACGCGGACGCAGGACGTTCCGGACCAGCAAGGTTGTCGGTCGAAGGCGCCTCGTCGAGTCGTCGAATAAAGCCGAGAGAGGTTGAAGGTCGACGCGGCGCTTCGACCTGCTGACTTTCAAGGCGAGGAGGCTCAAAATGGGGGAAGCCGCGCAAAGGGAAGAAGGATGGCACCGGAGGGATGCCGTCGTCGTACGATGAAAAATGCATGGGCCCACGGAAGCTAGGGACGTCCACTGGCATCGCTGAGTAGCACGAACGATCCAAGGGAGAGATGGTGGGCGATGTCGTTGGATGGTCCGTAGAACTCGTCTGTGCTGTTTGCCAGTCAAAGCTCTGCATGCCAATGGGGATAGGTGGCAGCTGCAGTGGTGCCGGCGCGAGAATCGGCGATTCGGCGTGTTGCTGCGCTAACGCTTTCTCTGCCGCTTCCTTGGCTTTGCGCGATGGGCGCACCGATGGCCCGCGGAACTGCTCCCCAAAATGCTCCTCCCGCAACCGCCGAACGAGTTTTTCGGTGTCTTCGAGCGGAACCCTCGACTTGAGCTTCTTGGCCCGACGAGCGGGCTTGAAGTGGTAGTCGGGATATTGGTTACGATGGATGTCACCCTGCTCCTTCGCCTTGTCCTTCCACATCTGCTTTTCAGCCGGCGGAAGTAGGTTCCACATTTCGCCCGCAAGACGGCTGCGACCTGATTGAGAAAAAAAACGAAAGGAAAAAGCGGGCGCACGAGAGGATCTGCTGATGCGGCGGACATTTTGTCTTGACCGTGTCTTTCTTCAACAAGTCGGAACGGAACAGGATGAACGCGTTCGGTGGACGTGGAATGCGCCTCTCGGATGGCGGCGTCACTGGTATAGAAATGTAGCCATCCTTGAAGCCGGCGTCGTAAGCGAACGGGGAGGTCGAGGGCGAGCTAGGCCGTGGGTTCACAGGGTTGGCATCTACTGCAAAAAAAAAAAGAATAAGACGAAAGAAAGACGGTCAAAGCGTCGATCCGCACCACGGGTGTCCATTGCTGCGTAGGAGAGAGCGGCGCAGGCGAGAGGATCCCTTCGGGCTTAAGTACATTGTGGACCCGCATTGAAAGACTGCTTAGTGACGACATCGAGAATTGACTGGGGAGAACGAGGCAGATGAAGAAAGGGAACATCGAGGGGGGAGCCTTTGAGAGCAGTTGGCCCGGGACACGAGGCAGGGTCGTGGCAAAAGATCGCGTTGCAACAACGGTATCATATCGCAAGAAAGCAAGCTCAGGCAGAGTTAGGATCGTATGTCCGTGGAAGCTCGACGCCGACGCGGCGCCCAGTAGCCCTGTGGCGCGTCAGTGACTTGAGGGAAACAGTTGAACGGGCACGCGCTTTATCCGCTCATCCTCGGTGTAGTTGATGGTTGGGTTGTATTGTTCGAGCAATTCCTGGTCAAAATGAGACAGTTGGACTTGGAAGTCGCGAGTACGCGCATTGTAGACGCGTTGAGAGCGCATAAAAATGAGCGCGTTTTGGATGTCGGCTTCGGCTGAGATGATGGAGCGGAAACCTGCGGTGATTGCAGGGTTGAGTTTTCCGGGAGCGACGGCCTGAGGGTGGTGAGGAGTGCACGGACGAAGGGAGAGCACCGACCGAGGCCCTGAGCTCTCTGAGGACGGCGCGGTAGGTGGCAGCCATGATGGGAGCAAACGTGACGGGCTAGGTGTGGATGCTTGGTAGAGTCCACGATGGCTCGTGTAATAACGACGCCTCTTAACGCACACTCCATGCCCTTCCTACCCGGCGGCTTCAAGCCCGACGACGATGGCTTTGCCCCCGACTTTCGCTCTATCAAGTCGTCGTCGTCGCCCAGTCCTCCACAGGGCCCCTTCGACATCCGGCCCCCGTTTGAGCGACCCTCTCCCATCCCCCGCCAGACCAGTGCTCGTCTGGACCCGCTCAAAGAACTCGACGACCAAGCCGAAATCCCCCCGCCCGTGGCTCCTCAGCCAGCTTCCCCATTCTTTCCCCCGACGAATGGGACCTCATACAACCCTCCCGGAGGCCTTACATCGGCCTCACCCGTCTCCTCCCTGGACTCGGGAAGCCACTTTACTCCCAGCGACCACGCCGCCCGCTTGTTCGAGGCCCAACTCAAAGCGTCCCCGCTGATTAATGACATCCTCGAACGCGTCAGTCGCTGCGAGCTGTCTGTCCGCGAAATGCAGCGCGATGTCGGCGAAGTCCAGCGCAAGGTCAACGTCCTCGTCGACCGCAGCCTTGGGATCAACGCCCAGCCGGAGTTCAAGGACCCATTCGCAAACACACAAAGCTTCTCGTCTCCGCAGCTCAATGGGCCCCGACCTTCCATCGGCAACATTGCACCCAACCAGGCCAACCCCGCGCCGGACGACTTATCGTCGGTGGCACAGCGTCTGGATCTGCTCACTGCCTCTGTTGGCCAGCTTGCGGCGGCGTCGCACCAGATCCATGCTTCGATTGCTGGCAACCCTCAGATGGATATTGCTCCAAACCAGATCATGCCGCCGGGCCTTGGCCACGGCCTGCCGAACCGTCCCGACCTCCGACCTTCGCCCCGGGCTCCCACTACGCCGATGCGTACCTGGTCCGCCGGAACTCTTGACCTCCCAATCCGTCCGACGGACCCTGTGCGGCAAGATTCGATGATGCGCGACAAACGGCGCTCTGTCTCCGCCCTCATGCGTCGCGACTCGGCGGGTGTACGAATTCTCGATGCCCCATTAGGCACGTGACTAATCCTTATATAGGTGTTGGACGACGGTTGGAATGGCGGTTCGCGCGACTCTGGGCCTATGATCTCCAAATGGGAGCAGCTTAGCCTTGCCCCCGATCTACTGCGCTCGCTGAGCAAGTTTGGGTGAGTGATTCTTATTGGTGCGCTTAGCGCTCTCTAATCCGTCGTTTAGTGTGGGCCCTCCGAACAAGATTCAGCAGCGAGCTCTTCCTTTCCTCCTCCGTGGAGCCGATATTATTGCGCAGGCCCCGCCAACTCAAGAGAGAATTGCGGCCTATGTGATTCCCGCTATCCAAATCGCGGTCACCAACATGTCGCGTGCCAGTCGTGGACCCATCGTGATTATGGTGTCTACCACCGTCGACCAGGCGACGCAGGCCCAACGCATGATTCGTGATCTTGGGGGTCCTATAGGCGTCAAATCTGCGTTGGGAGTCGGCGCCACCTCAAACGACATCAGTCAAGAGTTGCGTCTTTTGCAGCAAAGCATGCCCCACATTATTTGCGGCACTCCGCAGAAACTGCACGCGCTCTTTACTGCATCCGGCGGTTTGGCTGGCTCTGAAGTTCGCTTCCTCGTCCTTGATGAGGTGGATCAGTTGATTGCCCGCAATCTGCACGAGTTTGTGTTCAATATCGTCAAGCTCTTGCCGCCGCCTCGATCACGTCCCTTGGGCACCAACACGCCCAGCGCCACTCCCGGCTCCATTTCGCAACCGTCCTTCTCTTCGCCGTTTGATTCACCCATCCCGGGAAGGCGGTTCTCGGGCATTTCCCCTCCGACGGAGAACCCTGCCTCGGGGCCCATCGAGCGTCAGACTGCACTCTTCTCCAACACCGTTCCACAGGACGTGCTTAATCTCGCGACTGCGATTCAACTGCGCGAGCCTGTTCGTGTGCTTGTTCGCCGCGATGGAAACGTGACCCACTCCGACACGACTCAGAGCTCTCGTGGTCTCCGCCAGTTCTACCTCTACCTGGCGTTTACTGCTGGAGGTCGCTCAGATACTCTGCCGTCGACTCCGGGAGGCGGCCTCGGCATCATCGGGTCTGGCCGCGGAGCCTCGAACGCCGAAAGTGCTCAGGCTCGCGAGTGGAAACTGGATGCTCTTGCTGATTTGTTCGACGACGTTGACGTGGCACAGGCTATCGTACATGTTGGTGGCATGACGGCGCTTGACTCGGTCGTCTACAAGCTAGCCAGCCGTGGTCTGGAGGCTGTTCCTCTCGTGAGTCTTGTCTTTTTGTGTACAAGTGCGGTACTGAGCATCTCTCTAGCACGGCGACATGAGTGCAGGCACCAAACTTGCCGCCCTCAACAAGTTCCGCGGCGCGTCCTCTGTCATTATGCGCCAGCCGACAGCCAAAGTCCTCGTCGTGTACGATGTACAAGTCAAGTCACCCGACGTGACGCATGTACCGCTCATTATCAACTACGGCGGGTATTTTCCTTGTCAGATCGACGCCACATTGAGACTCTTTCAGATTTGCCCAAGGCAGTTGAAGAATACGCTCATCGGGTTGCCCCCGCCATCGCCTCGAACTACTCCCGCGCTGGAGTCGTTGTCAATTTCGTGACAGCTACGGGAGGAGATGTGGAAATGTTACGATCTATAGAGTGTTTCTACAAGTTGAGTTGCTTTTGTGTTCTTAACTTTTTACTGAGCCTTTTTTGCTTCCAGAATCAAATGCGTGCGTTTCCAATTCTTGCCACGACTTAGCGCTGCTGACCCTTCTTTCTAGCCTGAAGTCCCAATGACCCTCCGCGATATTGTCTAACATCAACGAACCGACCGACTTGTTCTTGTATCCCTACGCACGTCCTTGCTGTTGCTCCCGGCCCTTCATGTTCGATACCCTTATACTGCACCCTCTGTGTCTCCACTGTCTCGTTATCACCTGGCATGGGCGCGTCGTCCATCGCTCACAACCCCACTGTATAGCAGAATCTCTCGTCTCACTTCATACTTATGTGGAAGGCGTTCAACCTCAAACACTACTTTATATAGCGATTTGGACAATCATCAATGTACCATCTTCACTGCAGCTTGCGAGTTCCATGCGTGCCTGGAGAGTATCCGACTTTGGGGAGGGTCGCCAGCTCAGTCGATGGATTTGTCCGACGTGCCTGTTTGGGTACGTCAAACGAGCAGCAGGTGCGTCTGGTTTGGCTTACTGTGATTCTAGGGAACAATGTAGTTTCCATTGTTCGCTTTCTTGGGCGTAGACGAGGACAGTCCCGTTTTCCAGCCCGATCGCGAGGTAGCGACTACGAATGTTGGGATCACGTGACAAATCAGTGTTTGAAAGTGCCACTTACCGATTCTGGGCGTCCAAGGGCGACAAGTCCACGGCGGTTGCAGCGTCATTTAGTTTGAATGTATGCGCGGCCGTCCATTGGGATGCTTCAGCAGCTTGATGCCAGATTTTGACCTGAGCAAACGAAAAAAAAAATCGGAGATTCGTGCAAGTAGAACGTGCCCTACCGTTTTATCTCGCGACGCCGTGACAAAGATGTTGCTTTCTCGTGCCCATGCGCAATCCCAGATTATCCGACCATGGGATTTGTCGGATGCGACAGGGAGAAAACCTGTTCCTCGGTTGAGAGAGTCTGAATGATCGGATAACAACTACCTTTATCGCCGTCCGCCTCGAATAATCTCCAGGTCCGGTCCCTCGAGACGGAGAGGATGAAGCGATCATCTGGACTAAACGCGATGCGCGTGACGGTGAGGGTGTGTCCTGCGAGAGGCTGACCAACAGGCTGCCATTTCCCTGTATCGTAAACGCGTACGACGGCATGTTCGGCGGTTGACGCTTTGCAGGCAGTGGCTATGTAGCGTCGAGAATTGGACGCTGCGAGGCTGATGGACTGTATTTTGTTAGAAAGCGTTGAGAGTGAACGCGAGACTACTGACTTCGTATCCATGCCCAAATATTTTCTCGGTTTCAGGCCACAAGGTGGTCGCGGCAAGCTCTCCTTCGAATGGTAGCCGAGCAGTTTGACTGGGTCCTGCTGCGGGGACCACAACTACAAACGTATTAGCTTATATGAAAGCCATAAGTAATGAACCAACCATCTGCAACTGCTTTATTTGATAATCCCAGTGGCGGGACACTGGCTGCAACAGGACGAGCCTGGCGCATTTTCAGCCCACAAGTAGAGTTCAGAAACGGCGCTCACCTCTTTTGAGAACGTTGCGATCTCAAGCTTCTCCACCGCGTCAACGAAGACGCCGGGAGCCTCGAAGACACGGGCCACCTTCTCATCGGCAATGCTAATGAACTTCAGAGCATCCAGAAATTTCACGGCTACAAGGTCATATCCGTGAACTTGAGGACGCGATATTTCGTGCCATGACATCAAGTCGTCGGCACCGCGAACGGGACCATGGATGCGCGTAGTTTGATCGAGGCTTGAGGTGCAATGAGTTGCGTTAGAAGAGCACAGGAAGGACGTACGCAGTGGAGATGAGATACTCGCCATCTGGACTCCAATCGAGAGACTTAACTGGCCCGCTGTGTCCTGTGATCGCAGCCACCTCGCTCCAAGCATCGTTGGCGCAGCGCCACCGCCGCCAGCCACCTGACCAGCCCCAAGCAAGTGCTTCGGAGCCGTTCTGCGCCCATAGACCGCCGACGAAGCCACCGAGTCGTTGTCCGCCAACATCGCCGAACCGCTGCTGACTAATCCAGATGGTCGTTTCTTCGGTCGGGGTACGAACCGGCGACGGAGCCCATAGGATCAGAGACGAGTCGGTTGAGGTGGAAAGAAGGCTGGCGTCGGTTGCGGCAAAGGTGGTTCGCCAACATAACGAAGTTACGCCTGCTTCGTGGCCCATAAGCAGGGCGTCGAAGGTGATCGAGTATTGGGAAGAGCTGCCTTTGTGGATGAGCGACTTTTTGCGAAACCAGGATCGCGTCTACCTAGCTTCGTCGTTCTTGACAGTCAATACGTGGCGCTTAAGAGAAATCTGGCGGCCGCCTTCCTCTGCGTCGCCAAGCTCGCCGAGCGAAGCCTCGAACGCATCGAGAAGCGCGTCACTAAGTGGATCGGAGGACTGACTTGCGCTCGAGGACGCCTGTTTCGCCAAGGGCTCGATTTTCCATAGTCTGATCGTCGCATCTTGAGAGCCCGAGGCAAGAATAAGAGTCGAATCACGTTCAAGATTAAATGCTAGGCATTTGACCCAGTCTTCGTGTCCTTGCAGAACAGCGGAAGGCACGAACTTCATTGGCACGGTTTCAGCAGACTAAAACGACGATGAAGGAGAGCATACCGCGTCGGCGGATCGCGTCCAAATATGAATGTTGCGGTCGGTGGCTCCGATGGCAAGTAACTCGACTTCGACCCAGGTTTAGCGTATTTCAAGAGGAGAACGCCCATAGTACCTTGAGATTGCGGTAGCGTGGAAAGAGCAAGAGACAGAGCATATTTTCCCCGCAGAGAAAACGTCTGAACTTCTTCAATCTGAGCTAACTTGCTGGATTATCCCGCACAAAATCCTCAATCCAAGAGAACCTACACGCGTCGAGCGAGATTTGCCATAGTTTGACACAACCGTCAGATGAGGTCGTGGCCAGAGAGCTCCCCAGAGACGTCAAGGCGGAAATTGCATGTGTATGGGCTTGAATTTCGGCTGCGACGGCCCACTGAACGATAAATCAGACGCAGCGCTGATCTAGACACCGAGAGTGGTATGCCTTCTCGCCCGTTCGCTTCCAGCACCGTAAGTTTCCCTTGTCGTCTGCTGTCGAAAGGAGGTCATTCGCGAGGAATCGAACGCAAGTGATTGCTCCTTCGTGTCCAACAAGTTTCTCAAATACGCCACGATCGGTGCGGGTATCCCAGAAAGCAACAAGGTTGGAAGACCCGAATGCGACGAGTGACGCGTCGGAGACGTCTGCGGCTCGTGGATAGCGGTTGGTTGACGCGCAGATGTACGATGTGGTCGACATCCAAGGTGCAGTAGTGACATTGATGACCATCCTTGGCCACGGCGTCGATGTTGTTTTCGTGCCCCGCATCGCCGCCTTGTTGAAACGCTTCCCCCAGAGGCTCCCAGCCAAGATACTCAGTCCTGAAGAGACGACCGACGAGCATCGACCTGAAGATCCTCAGTTCATTGCCGTTCGGTACGACGCGCGCAGTTTCTCTTACGACCACTCATAGGCCTTGAGATGGGCAGTGAAAGAAGCTGCTTACAAGGCGGTCTATCCGTATCATCGGCCGACTTGGAAGGATTTCTCATACCGCAGCCTTCGCGAAAACAGAAAGCCCGAGCTGCGGTTCCATCCCTCGTCGAGCCGCGTCGGCAACATCCATGTTTCTGTGAGCCACGACGGAGACTACGTCTTCGCATCGGTCATCGTCGAGGTCTCGACAGAGTGAAGGAAAGCGTTAAGTGGTGGTACATTGCGAGTTCTAAACAAACAACAGATCATGCAGCGTCGCTCTGCGGCCACCATTCCGGTCGCCATTGCGATATGCCCCATTCAGGGCTTGCGTCGGCGTCCAGAGTGAACGCAAGGTTGCCCTGCTCTGCTGCCTGGACATGTTCGAGCCGCAACAAAGCGAGACCAATACCATGCGTCGAGTTCAACAATTTTCCTGTTCCTCGCGGCCGCACGCCTCCCTCGCGCAATACAAGTGGCCGGATCTCCGAGTTTGCTGCAAAGCTGGGAATTTCCGCCCTTGGTTCGGCGGGTCCATCGGGTCTGAAGAGTGGTATTAGCAAATAGCGTTGGCGAGAATAAAATATGTACCGTGCATCGGCTGCATGTATTACGACTGGTAATATTCGTTTCCGAATGACCCCAGTGTGGTACGTGCGAACTGTAAGCTCTTGCCCCACATAACAGCCTTTGCGGAAATCCACTGCGCGATATTGAGTCGCATCCTTCTTGTTTAAAAAAACGCGGAATTGACTAACCTGCGCCCATAATGTCCAGATTGGACTCCATCGGAAACCCAAACATCTCTCCGGTGCCTTCTGGTACACCATGAAGCATCCGATGCAACGTGTAGAACTCGGAGGGCAGAAAGTCATGCGAAGCGGACTCTGGAGCTGAAAGGCAAGTTATAAACACGTTTGGAAGACCGCGAAATTGACGTACGAGTATCTTTTTTGCGCACAAGAAGTCTCCTGCCCATCCCCGGAGCCCGCACATCGCGAACCTCTAAGTCAGCGGTACCCCACGGAGACACCGAGTTATCCCAGACCGGTTCGGCAACACCACTGTGCTCAGCCCATCTCCACTGCCTGGGGGCTTTCTCTGCGTCGGCAGGAGTGCCCCAGGCGGCCCAAACATCGAATTCGTCAGATGCATCCCGGACCTTGACGCGGGATCGCAGAATGTAGCGCTTCAAGAGCTGCAGTAGCGGGGGAGCATCGGCGGAGCGGGAATCATAGTCAATTAGATAGCTCTTCTGGCCGTCCGGTGCGGTCCGAGTGTAGAAAAAGGCATCGTAGAGGACCTTTCCTTGTGCGTGGAGGAATGCAGAGTAGAACGGACGAGGAGACGCTGGGACGGCGCCGGACACGAGCCCATTGAGAAACTCAGTTGCCTGTGAGCCGGATAACGACAGGACTGTGCGGTAGGGGACGCGTGCGACGGTGGGGACGCGCGACACGACGGGAGGCAGCAACATGTAGGCGCTCGTGACCTTGCTGCTTTCTGCTCTCAACGTCCATGTCTTCATCGTGCACCGGCCTCCTTGACGCGATGCGCGAATGCCTCATGCGCTCAGACTGCGTCGTAAAAGACGGCCGCAAGCCATCCGAATGCATCCGAAATCACACAGACGAGCTGCCAGAGGAATGTCAGCTGCTGAGAAAGGCCACTTTTGACTGCAAACGCGGGATGGTGCGTTCCCCATTCCAGTCCTCCACATCCCGCTCACTTGCTGCTCAGGTGGATATGCGACTGCGCTTCCGAGGAAATCCTGGCTTTCACTATGTACCCCCGAGCAGACCACCTCCCGCTGACGAGCAATAAAATCACGTCGTCATTCGGTCATAATTGCGCGTTCCGGATCCACACAACTGCTGGGCTGCTGACCGAAGCTCTTACTCACCCGCAAGATCCAAAACCCACAGGCACCTCTCTTGCTCTCATCCATTACATGGCATCCACGAAACACTTCATGCTCTACACGGGGCCCACCCCCAACGTAGGTGTCGCACCCTCTTGTTCCTGTTCACGGCTACATTTCAGTAGGGATACAAAGTCTCGGTTTATTTGGAAGAACTGCGGGCCGCTTATCCCGATCTCAAGCTCGACTACGACGTTGAGAATATTGACATATCGACTAACCGCCAGAAGGAGCCGTGGTTCATTGCCATGAGTCCTAACGGGAGAATTCCAGTTTTTGTCGACCGCTCGCGCAACAACTTTGTCGTGTTCGAGACGGCTGCGATCCTTCTCTACCTCGCGCAGCACTACGATAAGGAGCATAAGTTCTGGTTCGACCCCGAGACCAGCCCCAACGACTACAGTGAAATGCTCCAGTGGATCTTTTTCGCCCACGGAGGTGTCGGTCCGATGCAGGGCCAAGGTGAGCGATCTCCGTTATCTATACTTGGATGGAGGCTGAGACGCGTCGCAGCCCACCACTTTCACTTGGCTGCGCCTGAAGATATTCCCTACGGCAAGAAGCGTTAGTTGCCGTTTCTATCGCTGGCATGATTGGCCTCACGCAACCCAGGGTACACGGACGAAACCAAACGCCTTTATGGAGTCCTCGAAATCCGTCTGGGTCAAGGCCGCGACTGGCTTGCTGGACCAGGACGCGGGGTCGTGAGCATCGCCGACTTCAACGTCGCTCCTTGGATTCTCAGTCACGCGCGGGCCAAAGTGGATCTCGACGAATTCCCGTTGTTGAAGGTTTGTGGCGAAAGTTTGGCACACTTCTCGCGATCTCACATGTTGCAGGCGTGGCTGGAACGCCTTGAGGCTCGCACAGGGTTTCAAGCTGGGTTGGCAGTATCGCCTCGCAAAGCCTGAACAAGCAACGGATGTAAAAGCATTCCGGTCGTAACCAAGTACTGTACACTATGTCGCGCGCCTTACAGATACAGAAAGCAGAAGAACGTTAGCATCGTATGGAAACATGAAGGTCGTGTCATGGTCCAGCAGTGGTCTGGCCACTGTGTAGGCTTGTCGTGTTCATTTAGACGTGGTAGATGGGCCGGCCCTTGCGGTCAACCTCGGCTCCGGTTCGCGCGTCGACATACCGACGGGGTCGCGAACGGCCCAGGAAACCCCAAGAGCTGGAGGACTTGTGCCGATGCTGGCGGGCGCGGAAGCCAAAAAAGCGGCGGATGCGCTCGCCAAGAGTGAGGTGGTACCCGTATCCATCGTAATGGCTTCCGTGGTGGCCACCGTGATGTCTAGATCGGTGGTGTCCACTCGACTTTTCGACAAACGATCAGCTTCCGCGGCAGGACACAACAAGCAGGATGCGCACCACGACGGTGCCTGTTACGACTGTGGGGTTGTGGTGGTGCCGGTGGTGACGGCTGCGGTGGGTTGAAGAGTAGGTTGGTGCCACTACAACGGGAGGTTGCTCATATTGGGAGGAACCGTGGTAGCCATGTCCGTGCGAGCGGTGCGACGTCGTGTACGCCATAGGCGGGGCATATGATCCTTGCGCGGGATAGTAGCTCATTTTGTTCGTGTGCGTGCGGAAACGGGGATGGGAGCAGGATACAAGCTTCGGAGGATCTTTTAAGGCTTGGCCCCGGCGCTGTTGATGGATGATCGCCATTGATGTCATTTACAACAAGTTTATCTCCGTGTGGAAACTGCTCCCCATCTCACTCCAACTCGAAATCGCCTTCGTCTAGATCGTGAGGCTGTTTGGCACTTAGCTTATCACCTAGGCGCTCGAGCTCAACCAAGGGACGGACCTCTTTGGGTTCCTCATCTTCGCCATATTGCATTGTGTAGTCTATGTGGCTGATAACCGTGTCCAGCGAATCGGACGAAGTCAGATCCAGCGGGAGGAACGAGACGAGAGGATGGTCCTCAATCTGTCGACGGTAAGCAGAAGCTGTTTGTGGGGTACCCCACATACCAGTTGAACGATAGCTTGATTGAGCGCATGAAATCGCGGGTTCGCTGTATCACCCTCTTGGCCCCGCGCAGAAGCAAGCAGGAGCGGGTCTGGATCGAGGTATCTACAGCACAACGAGTTAGCCAGGCGGTAAAGCAAGCTCAAGTGGAGTACACGGAAATGGCTCCGCCACAATCCAGAATCATGACGAACCTTGCAATATTGCGCCGGCCTCGCAGTCCGTTCCTCGCTCCACGCGAAGAGTCATCGGGGTCAGCAGTGACAAGATCCATTTTGGACATAATATTGATCCATGGGATCTCGAGGTTCACCATGGCGGACATTGCCGATAAGACACCGCTGTGTGGCGTGTAATTCAGCTACGGGAGGAAATGAGCGCGAAGGGGACTATACCTGAAGAACTTGTACTTGTCCTCCATGAACTGCGACTCCACCAAATAAACTGCACTCGTCCGGATTCCCATTTTGGTTAGGTTCTGCACGAGCGTCGGTAGGAACGGGTGGTGTGTATACAGCTCAATTTGACCTGAAACGCGTCAGGACAACCGGTGCAGAGCACAGAGAACTGACCAGGACAGTCAATGACAAGGTAGTCGTCTTCGTAGCCGCCCAGCGCCTCTTCAAGCCAGTCGAAATTTTCAAGAAGATATCTGGAAATCAAGGTAAGACGACGCCTGATGTATGGGCTGAAGCTCACTCACTCAAAGCAGTAGACGAGTCCGCCATTTGGCCCGTATCCCAGCTCACCCATTACATCCTCCAAGCTCACTAGATCTTTGATATCGATGACTGGTTCGACCTCGAAGCTCTCTTCGGATGCTGCAGGATCGAGGTTTACGAGATGACCAGTCCTCTTCGGAGGCGTCAAAACACGCTGGAATACTACATGCATTTGCCCACTTTAAGGGCCGTGAGATGGTTAAGGTATGACCTGGTAAAAGTAGATTTCCCTGCACTGGTTGAATTCTGGTTTTTGCTGGGGTTTCGTGACTTACCCGCCCCAGCCGGCCCTAAAGGCGAGGGAATTTAGCATAACCGCACTGGATGCGGAGGCTGCATACCTGTTACCAGCACGGCGTAGCGCATCTGAGATACATTAGACTGAGAAGTTAAATGACCTGAGGACCGACCAACAATATAACCCAGGAATGGACGCGTTACTGCGGGTGATGTATGGAGTCTTGGCAATGCAGCCAGAAGAGGGCTATGTTCTGTCCTCGGCGTCGATTCGCAGCGCTCGCAACGCGACTTTAGATTGAAAATTCGAGACGACTGAGATCTCTTGAGCCCGCGTGAGAGAACGCCTCGACCTTAGGTTCTATGCAGAGACTTTTGTCCGGTGAAATTCGGAGGAATACAGGCTTGCAAGAAAGGATCGCAACTTGCAAGACGCGTCTCTTCGTGGATGGCGGTTCAAGACGAAAGCGGTCAAATGCGTGACTGATCAACGCAAAGGCCCTTTCCTTCTGCTCTCACCGCGAAATGACCCTGCCGCCAGTCAACCCGTCGCAAACCGCGTCGGGCATCGCTCTCGATCCCCAGACCCTTGAGCGTGTCATCCCTGAGTCGCGTCGCCCCGATGGATCGTTCGTTTAGGTTTTCCTCGGCATGTTGCTGTTGCTCATGTTTTTACGTCCGCAGCGTCCGCAAACAGCTCAAGATACGGCCGGGCTTTACTCCTCAGGAAGACGTTCGCCGATTCCGAGGTATGGAATTCATCGTGCCCTGTCTGCTGCCTCACATAATGCGCTAGGTACAAAGCAGGCCGAGGCTGATGCGCGACAGCTGCCCAAGGGCCACATTATCGGGTGGACACCTCCGCCGGAGAAATCTGCAGAGCCCACAAAGCCGATGAGCAAGAGCCAGAAGAAGAATGCGAAGAGGCGGGGCAAAAAGAAGGAGGACGCGGTCGCGGACAATTGGGAAGATGAAGAGGGCGACGAGGAGGAACCAGCGCCCAAGCCTGCTGGTTCTGCCGCCCCAAGCGGAACGCATACGCCCGAGAAACCTAACTGGGCAGCAGCGCCGGACGCGTTAACGACGGAGATGGACAAACTCAAGATCAAATAACTTGAATCGTAGTGTAGCATAGTGTACAGTAGATCTATTCCTATCGGTTTTATCGTGCCTAGGTAACCCAGCCCTCGAGTGAGCCCTCTTCTAACGGCTGCTTCATGTCTTTCCCGGATAATGGTACCTGAGCGGTTGGTGTCGCCCCAGGCGACGTGGATTTGGGCTTGGGCGACAACTCCATCGAGGCGATAATTACGGCCAAGAAAGCAAACAGGGTAACTGCATGATGGTCATGAGCTGCAGAACGCGAACGCAGAAAGCGACGCACGGACTGCGCGTCGAGTGTTGTCCCATTTAACCTCCTCAACATCGCTACGCAAATCGCTAATCGTCACGACGGCCTTGTTTAGCAGTTCCTACGCTCATCAGCCCAATTATGCGTATACTGGGGAGGTAGAGCGCACCTCGATGGCAATATCATGTTGCTTGAACTCGGACTTGGCTTCGTTCTTCCTACTGTCGAATTCCAATTGTATTCTGCCCCGACGTCAGAGCAAGAAAAACAGAGGTCAAGGAACTCCGCACTCGTGCTTGAGCGTCGCAATGTCCTCTTTCATCTTGATATCCAACCGGTCAACCTCGCGTCGAAGCGCCGTGGTCGCGGTCTTCATCGCGGCAGAGTCGTTGTTCGTGTTCATAGTGAATTCGGCTCGGAGCTCGGCCAACGCAGCACGAAAGAGATATGCTTGCTTTGGTCTGGATTACAAGGAGGGCAAATGACCTTGGAGTTAGACGTACGTTGTCCAAGTCCTTCACGGTCAAACCCTCCCTCCGAACCCGTCCCATCCGGTCCACGAGTAAAGCACGGGTTGCCCTCATGAGACTGCGTGCTGTGGGTGTGGGAAATGTCTTTTCGAGCGCAGCGAAGAATGCATGCGTGTCGAATGGCGGGTTGGTCGAAGCTGTCGCTGAGGAAGCGTTGGTTCCGCGCGTCATTGCGGTCGGAACAGCCGGAGGGGGATCCAACGGAACGGGATCACTCTCTGGCGGCGGATCTCGTGGCGGCACTAGAGATATCGAGCGGGAGTCCGAGTGAACGGCTCGAGCCAGCGGTAAACGCAGCATTCGAGGAACTCGGATGATCATGGTCGGGAGAGTAACGGCGTGACGAGCACGTGATCCCATCAGCAAACTTCGCGTACTGTCACTCAGTCACGCTCTCCTCTCCTCCTGCCACCACGGTCCAAGGGACGACATGTCCTCGAAAGAAAACATGGGGCAGTCATCCGTAAGTACTTGCCACTCCCTGGTCTCTCGCTCACCTCGCTGCAGTCTCAGCCAGTCAAACTTGAGCCCACCGAAGCACGCGTCCCCGTCGCGCTCACCACCTCCACCTCCTTCAACGTCAAGCCCGAGCCTGTCGAGCAGGCGCGTCCTCTCGCTTTATACACGCGTCTTCTGACCATTCACAGGATATCCCTCTCAAGGTCGAGTCCAATGTCAAGTCCGAGTTCACGGCGGACTTCGACGACGACGTCACGATGCCCGACGCGAAAGTCGAACAACAAGAGGCCAAACTAGAGGAGCCAGACCCCCAAGTCGAGGAACACGAGATCCAACCCAACGAGTACAAGGCGACCTACACAACCTTCCAGTCGCTCGACGAAATCGAATACACTCCTGAGCTCGCTCTTCAGCAGGGCCTCAAGATGGTGGCCGACCTTGAAGCGGTACGTTGCCTGTGTCCCTAGACAGCGCGTGCTCACAGAGCACAGGGTATCCAAATACTGCAGCTGGGGCCGCGTCGTGCCGAAGTTTGGGGTCGCGATACTGCCCAGTTCGTCAGCTTCTCTCTCCTCCAATTCTCGCTAATGTCCTCTAGCCTGCGTTCCAGTGGAGTACCAAAGACTTTGATCGCAATTTGTGGTGGTCAGTTGCTTGTTACTTTCTCATCCCGGCGCTAAGCGTTTCCAGGCACTGGCGCCGGGAAATCGTCGATCTTGAACGCAATTTTGGACAGCAACATTGTGCCAACCTCCGGAATGAGAGGTACGTGGCTTTTGAAGCCTCCAGCTCCCTGCTCACCGCGTTCAGCTTGCACGGCCGTCGTCACCGAAATCGCATTCAACGCGAAGCCAACTATCGAGGCAGATATCTCTTTCCTTTCGCGCGACGAGTGGAAGGTGCGTAGTTGGTTCCTTCTGAGCGCAAACTTCTCACCCGCGATCATAGGCGGAGCTCCAAATCCTTCTCGACGACCTCACGGAGGAGGACGGTTCTCCTAAACGCACAAACGATCTCAAAAGCGATGCCGGCGTCGCCTGGCAGAAGGTGCACGCAGTGTACCCGACCATGATCATCGAACGCATCGTCAAGATGACGCCCGACCAAATTATCTCAAGTAACCCGAAAATTGAGAAGATTCTGTTAGTCTTTTCTTGCTTCTTCGCGTCTCGGATACTCACCATCCTGCAGCGGTGCAACCAAGAACATTTGCGCCAACAACACCAAGAAGTTCGGCATCGAAATTGCCAAATATGTCGACTCCAAGGACCAAAAACGCGGAAAAGACAAGGACAAGAAGGACAAGGACCGCGATCCCAATGCTCCTGCGTTTTGGCCGCTTATTCGTCAAGTCGTACGTGCAATCACCTTTGTGGATGCAAGCGTCGCGTTGACCGACACTTCTTAGAACGTACGAGCGCCTTCCGATGCCTTGTCGACCGGCGCTATCCTCGTCGACCTTCCCGGTTCGTTGCTTCGATATGACGATTTGTTTTGTCTCACCTGCTTGCGTAGGTACCGGAGACGCCAACGCGGCACGAAGTAAGCCTTTGTTTCTCTAACTGCAGTGCCACTCTAACCGTTCTCTTAGACACCATTGCACGCAATTACATGAAAAAGGCAAATTGCATATGGATTCTTGCCCCCATTCATCGGCAGGTCTTTCGTTTCGTGTAGAGGATAGTACCTTACCGCCTTTTCTAGTGCCGTTGACTCCAAGGTGGCCAAGGACCTGCTCGGGGATGCCTTCCGCACGCAGCTGATGATGGACGGCGGCTACGATGCACACACCATTACCTTCATCGCGACCAAATGCGACGACATCTCGTGCTCCGAGGTTATCCAGAACCTTAACCTATACGACGAACCGGAGCTCGAGGACATCCAGAACCGGCTGCACCAGCACACCAAGGAGGCTTCCGAGTCCAAGAAGAAGCGTGCCGAAGTCGATGGACGCGTCAAAGGTCCGTTTATTTCTCTCGATTGACGACGCTTGCTGAGCACGTGACTCAGCTCTCAACAAAGAACTCGCACATACTCGTGCCATCAAGGAGGAGCAACAGAAGCACCTTGACGCGCTTCGCGAGGGCGAGGCTTTCGTCCCTGTTCTCACGGGCAGGAAGGCGAAGAAGGCCAAGTCCGAGGATACCACGAAGAGCAAAAAGCGCAAGAACAAGCGCGGCGGAAAGCCTGGGTCTCCCAAGCGTCATCGCAGCTCTTCTCCAGGCGACGAGGGATCCGACAATGACGACTCGGACGACTCGGAGATCGAGATCGACTCGGACGGTGGTGTGTCGGACTCGGACGACGCGATGAGCTTCATTGACTCGGACGACGACTCGGACGACGGCAAGAAGCGCAAGAACAAGAAGAAAAACAAGAAGGCTGCCAAGTCGGACGACGAGGACGACGACTCGGATTCAGATGAGCGCGGTTCTGAGGATGAGAAAGATTCGGATGGCGATGGAGACGATGACGCAGAGGATGTGGAGGAGGTGACCGAGGAGTCGTTGAAGGCGGCCATCGAGGAGAGCAAGCAGAAGATGGCGGATTGCCGGGCCAAGATCAACGAGGCGCGCAAGGAGCGCAAGGAGCTCGGCGACCTGACGGCGTCGCTTAAGGAGAAGACCGCAGCTGTCCAGAAGGTTTGTTGACTCGCGGACTTTGGTTGACTGTTACTCAATTCCTGCCGCAGGAGAAGAACGCCTTTTGCGCCCTCAAGCGCTCCGAGTTCTCCAAGGACGTGCTCAAGGAAGATTTCAGGTCAGGTTTGAAGGAGCTGGACGACGCCGCTGCTGAGGAGCGCGACCCCGACAATTTCGACCCCAGCGTCGCCATACGCGACTACGACGCGATCGACCTGCCAGTATTCTGCTGTTCGTCGCGCGACTACGTGCGGATTACAAGTGAGCGGCAGATGAGTATCATAGTCACGTGAAACTTACTTGGTTGCAGAGCAGGTCAAGGGCGACGGTGATCCAAGTTGCTTCACCAACGTCAACGACACCGGTCAGCTCTCCCATAGCATCCCGCCTGCATACAACTGATCCTCTTGAAGGCATTCCCGAGGTGCAGAAATGGGTCAAGACTTTGACCGTTTCTTCTCGCGAGCACGCAGCGCGCACCTTCCTTACGCAACTCAAGACATTTGCCGCAGACGTTCGGTCGTTTGCAGCCGAGAACATATCGGTGACGCCTGCTGAACGCGATGCGCTGCGCGAGAAGTGGGAGTCAGGCGTTCCGCAACAACCCGAGGTTGATGACGACGAGGATGATCCCTTCGCGGCAGTTTTGGGTGGCTACAGTGGCCCCAAGCTGCATACCATGCCCGAGATTGTCCCCAAACTGGACAAGCTCGGCAAGCCCATTGGGATCACCCCGCGATTGGTCAGCGTGCGTAAAGACGAGCTATCTCGACGCACAACCGCTCATAGAGGATACAGGAATTTAGCCACGTCGTCGAGGAGGGCGTGGCGTCGCTCAAAGACCACCTTCGCGACGGTCTCGAGGATCGCTGTCGCGTCGGAGCCACCAATGTACGTGTTCATCTCAACGAAACGAACCAGCCCTCTAAGATTTTCTAGGCTGCCGATGCTGCTGTTGCGACCTCGGACGAGTTTGCGGCATCCATGCACTGGGCATCGTATCGTGCGACACTTCGACGCAATGGCGAGTATCGTCGCGACTTGAATGCCGAGCTGGTTGGACCATTCACGCGCAACATCGCGCAGTCGTGGCACCAAGTCTTCGAAGCAGACGTGTTCAATCAGTTGCTCAGCGACACGTCCGAATGCATTTCGACGCTGGTCAAGGACGTCGAAAACTCGGCTGCTGTCGGTCTCAAGGAGCGGACCAAGGCGCAGGGCGAGACCTGCCGCGAGTCTGCTCGCGTCGCCCTCACCCAGACCGTCGCCGAAGTCAAGGCAACCTTGATGGAGTCGCAGAAGAATGTGTCGCGTTCTATTGCACCGTTCGTCCAGAACGCCCTACTTTTAGGGTACGAGTCGGCGATGGAGGAGCGCGGGACCGGCTCTGTCGCTCGCCAAAAACTCGTGTTCCATAAGTTCGTCGACAGCCGCAAAGACACGCTGTTCGAAGACGGCGCGGATTCGGTCATGGACCAGCTCGAATCGGCCGCTGATGCCGTTGGCGACACGCTCAACGTCGCTATGGAGCTGCTTGCGCAGAAGATCGAGACCAACCTCGCAGTGCTCTGGGAAGTTGTTGCCGACGACCCGAAGCAGGCCGCCATCCGCACCAAACTCGTTGCCGCCGTCGATAAGATCCTGCACCAACTCAGCCTGCTCTCGAGCGCTGCCGAAAACGCGAAGCATGCCAAGGACGCCTCCGACGAGATGCTCGTTGACGTGTAGAATCTCGGGAATCTCGTCTCTATACCTTACGATCGCGTTTCGCCAAGTAGTGTACTCTATCCTCCTCTGTCTACCCTACTTTGTTGTACATACCAGATGTTGTTTCGTTTCGCTTAAAGATTCCATTGCCTCATACAAGAAATGCGCTGCGGCGTTCGCCTTGGTTCCACTCACTTCTCAGAGCACCAATGGTTATTCAAGCGCGGGGCATGCACAATAAGAGTCGCGGCAATGCATCAAGAGGAATCGCGTTGAAAGTTACAAGACAAAGATATACAAGCTTTCCACAAGACATTAAGATGAATGTAGCGTATTCCGAGTGTTCACACTGTTTCCTGTGTTCCGTCCAATATCACAGCCGTTGTGGTTTCCAATGCCCCCGCATGAGTTTGCGTGCAACGTCTTTCTCCGCCGTGCTTCCGCGTCTCGTCCGCGTCAATCCCATGAGCAACGCGCGGCCTTCGGTGAATTCGATCGGGTTCGCGTCGCTTTCGTTTTCGTCGTTATCGTCGTTATCGTCGTCGTCGTCGTCGTCCTCCTCCTCCGCGACCTCCTGCTGATCGGCGTCTTCGTAATTCTCTTGTCCATCTTGTTCCATGCCGTCCGGCTCGGTCTCCATCTCGACGTAGGCCGGGTCTTCCTCATCGTCCGCGAGCATGATGTGGCTCAGAGCCTGTACTTGATCCTCCAATTCGTCAAAATCCGCCTCTTCTCCCGCTGCTGCATGGTCGTAGAAAGCTGCAGCAGGGGCGTAAACCGGTTCGTCCTCGTCCATTCCCTCATCTCCTTCCTGCAAACCCTGGGGAATCCCTTCGAGCTCATATTCCGCCTCATCCTCCTCCAGACGTGTTTCTATGTGTTGGGTCCGCGATTGAAAGCGTTGTGAAAAGTCTCGTTTGCGGGCGGGAATGCGGAAGCGAAGAGGCGATTTGCGGGGTTCGACAACTGGATCATCAAGCTGCAAGGCGGAGACGGAGCGCTTCTGCGAGTCTGCGGCTACGCGCGGGGGTACTGGCCAATAGGACGGGGGTTCGGGAAAGTGACGGGAAACGGGCACAATGGGACGCGGGGGACGATTGCAAACTTGCGAGGCTGATTCTGAAGGGCGCAAGGATGGGCTGGACGGAAAGATCGGAGCATCAGAGAGGGCAGAGGGAGCCCATCCCGGTCGCTGAATATCGAGAACGACAGTGCCTTGAACTTGACTGCAGCTTCGTTCCTCCTCTTGATCCGGTATTTCTGGCTCGTCGACAGCAGACTCGAGGTCCCAAACTACGGACCCAGCGGCCTTGGAATCTGGAGCCTCGGACGATTGAGACAAGTCGTCGGCAACAGCGCGCTGCTTCTTGCCCTTGAGGAACTCGGATTCCGAAAACGGCTGACTCGATTTCGCTTAAAGTTACGCTCAGACATGTACGATGAAGTTGAGGGTAAGAAACCTTTCGATTTCGCTTTGGTTTTGGCATTAAGCGAGGCCTTGCCCTTCTTGAACACGCCAACAGCCGACGGAGGTTTCAGCTGAGAAGGGGGTCAACGCGAAGCTTGTAGCTGAACAAGCAAAGCGCACTGTGAGGCGGTTTTTGGTGACGTTTGTAGCGGAGAATCCATGCATGAGCGCGAAGTTCTCGGGTTTCTTCTTGTTCCGCTGCGACTTGCGTGTAGGCTGCACCGCAGGTTCCGAAGGAGGCTCGACAATGGCGCGTTTCGCTCTTTTGCGCTCTCGCCGCTCCGCGAGACCTAAGCCAGGTTGAGCGAGACCAGCGAGATGAGAGGAAACGTACGAGCAGTCTGGTCCGCGTCGTCGTCGTCGTCTTCATCATGTGGGCGTTTCTTGATCTTTTCCTTCGGTGGATTCTCTTTATCGCGGGGCTTGGTGGTGATGCGAGATCTGCGGACGCGGGCGGTGAGGATGGGTGTCGCAAAACCGATGGTGTTGGTGGAGCCGGGTTTTCGGGGACTGAGGTAGGAGGAGACGTGGGGTCGCTGGCGGTCGACATAAGACTGGACATATGCGGTTCGATCGACGACCTTTTGGCTGTGAACATGGTTTTAAATACAGGCGGTGTTGCCGACCTTGGGTATTTGTTGGAACGAGTCCATCGAGGTTGTGGTCGGGATTAAGCGTGTCACATGTACATCGCCGCCTGGGCTCGTCGTCTCTGCAGTCCTTTGTCCGTCTTTTCCAAGCATTTGGATACTCTGCCCGAGCCCACCGCGCACTGCGTTAGAGAATATATTTTGTCCAAACGCACGCGCGTTTCATGACCAAGCGGGAATGAGTGATCGGTGCCGACTTCGGCGTCAACTTCCGTCGACTTTGGTTCTGTTCCCCCATGTCCGACGGCGACGTCGCCCCGCTTCCGTGGTACCGTCGCCTGGCGACGTTGCGCATCGAGGACCTTTTTTCGCGCAAAAAGGTTGCAGGCCCGCCCAGGACAATCTATGTCAACCAGGCCCTTCCTGCCGACTACCTCGACGCCAAAGGAAACGTAAAATCGGAACACGTCTATTCTTCGAACCAGGTGCGCCTTCCCTCGTGCTCTTGCCTTCATTTCTGAGCCTTCCCAGGTAACACCCCAATAACTGGTCTCGCCCGCCGCTGACTCGCGCCCAGGTGATTACGAGCAAGTACACAATTATCACCTTCTTGCCTCGGAATCTGCTCGAGCAATTCCGTCGTATCGCCAACCTGTGAGCTTTACTAGCCTTCCTAGAGCGCATCGTGCTGACGCTGTGCAGCTTCTTCCTTGCCCTTGCCATGTATGTCTCTATGTCCGCTTCAACCCGCTTCACACTCTGAACCTCGGCCAGTCTACAATTTTTCCCCGAATTCGCCACAGTCTCTGTCGGCGTGGTCATCCTCCCGCTTATTATCGTCCTTGCATTCACCGCAATCAAGGATGGCTGGGAAGACTTTATCCGCCATCGTTCCGACCGCCGAACAAACCACAGTCAAACCCTAGTGCTCCGCGGGGGCAACTGGACCAATCCCAACGCCACGGAAGCCAAGAGTCGTACATTCGTACGCGCACTCGTCCCGCAGCAAAAGCCGCAAGCACAGAACGAGCATCCGGACTGGGAGATTACCGCCTGGGAGGACATCCGGGTCGGCGACTTCGTCAAAGTCCGCGACCACGAATCCATTCCAGCCGACATTCTCATCTGCGCTACGTCCGAGGAAGAGAATGTAGCCTTCATCGAGACCAAGAACCTCGACGGCGAGACTAATCTCAAATCGCGGCATGCCGTGCCGACCCTCGCCCACCTGAACACCGCCGCTGATTGCGCAAACGATCTCAACTCGTTCTCCGTAAAGGCCGATCGACCCGACACCAATATGTTCAAGCTCAATGCGACGCTCGTCAAGGCCGACGAGTCCGCGCCGGTCGATCTGACGATGACACTCTTACGCGGTACCGTGCTCCGGAATACGGAGTGGGTCATTGGCGTCGTCCTGTTCACTGGTTTCGACACCAAGATTGTCAGGAACTCTTCCGGAGCTCCCAGTAAACGCAGTCGCGTTGAACGACAAATGAACCCTCAGGTGTATGTGGCGGTCAGTCTCTTTGCGTTCTATTTTGACGTTGTACTAGGCTGTTCAACCTGCTCTTCCTGTTCCTGATGGCAGTGGCATGTGCTATCGGCGACTCTGTTCTTGAGCACCACTACCAACCTCTGGGTGCGCCTTGGCTCTACGGAGATGACCGATCCGGCGACAACCCATCTATCAACGGTCTTGTTACATGGGCCTTCGCCTTCCTCACGCGAGTCCACAAACCCTGTCCCCATCCCGAGGGCTAACTTTACATCCAGCTTCCAAGATGTTGTGCCGATATCACTGTACATCTCGATGGAAGTCGTCCGCACGTTCCAGGCCGCGTTTATCTTTTTCGATAAAGATATGTGGTATGCGAAAACCGACCAGGCGACTCTCCCCAAGAGCTGGAATCTTTCCGACGATCTTGGTCAAATCGAATACATATTCTCGGACAAGACAGGAACTCTGACCCAGGTCTGTCACACTAACGTGACTCGCCTCTTCTGCTTAATCTCGTTGTAGAATCTCATGGTCTTCCGCCAATGCTCCATCGGCGGTCGTGCTTATATGGGTGATCCGGAGGATGATGATATGGCCGCGCTCAAGGAGACCAACGGCAAGGATATCTCATCCTCGTCCAGTGCATCCTCTGCCGAACGGAACGACTCGATACCGCACTTCAAGGACGCGGGCCTGACCGCTGACTTGAACGCTGCCGTTGCTGCCGACCCAAATTCGGAGAATGCTGCTCATGCTCGTTCCCTCAATGGTTTCTTCAAGGTCCTCGGGCTCTGCCATACAGTTCTCACTGGCGAAGACACTCAAACCGGCGCCATGCAGTACAAGGCTCAGTCTCCGGATGAAGCCGCGCTGGTGCAAGCTGCTGCCGACGTCGGATTCGTCTTCCTTGGCCGCGACCGCGACTTCCTCAGTCTCCGTACCCCATTTTCCGACGTTCCCGAACGCTATCAGTTGCTGAACATCCTCGAGTTCACCAGCGCTCGTAAGCGAATGAGCGTCGTGGTCAAGCAACTTGATGACGGGGATGAGCGATTGTTCTTGCTCACCAAGGGCGCGGACAACATCATCTTCGATCGGTTGAAGCCCGGCGGGGAGGAGCTCAAGGCCGTGACAGAGGGTCATTTGAGCGAGTTCGCGAATAACGGTCTTCGAACTCTCACCTTGGCGTACAAAGTCCTCCAAGGTAACTCGACCGTTTCTCTGCGTCTGCTACGAACTAATGAACGCATTAGAGGATGAATATGCCGCCTGGAGCGAGCGGTATCATGATGCGACCATTGCGCTCGACGATCGCGAGGAGAAGGTCGAGGCGGTTTCGGATGAACTTGAGCGCGATCTTCGTTTGCTGGGCGCGACTGCCATTGAGGACAAACTCCAAGACGGCGTTCCGGAAACGATCGCCGACCTGAAGCGGGCGGGCATCAAAATATGGGTAGCCACCGGCGACAAGCTCGAAACTGCGATCGGTGGGTTTTAGCCTCTTGCTCTGCTTTCCTGGCTCACAAAAGACCTACAGCCATCGGAAAGAGTACCAACCTGATTACCCCGGACTCGAACATCATCATTATTCGTGGGGGCAATGACCGTGGCCGGACTATCTCACAGCAAATGCAATTCGCCATCGACACCTACTTTTCCGACTCCGAAGTGTCGCGGCCGCGTCGCTCTACATCAGGTCACGAGGGAGAGACTGAGTATCCGCTCCAACGTGTCGATACTGGGGTCACTTCTATCGTCGGAGAGCACAACGGTGAACGCCCAGGTGGGTTTGTCCTCGTTATTGATGGAACGGCGCTCCTCCATGTACGTTTTGTCGTGTTTTTGCTTCTTTAATTTTACCTGCGCTCACAAATCTGTAGGCTTTCGACGGCGCGGCCAACAAGGCGTTGTTACTCAAGCTCGGTACCATGTGCGACGGCGTTATCTGCTGCCGCGTCTCCCCCTTGCAAAAGGCTCTGGTCGTCCGGCTGGTGAAGGATGGGCTACGTGCGATGACATTGGCCATCGGTGACGGTGCCAACGATGTCAGCATGATCCAGGCGGCCGATGTTGGCATTGGCATCTCGGGCGAGGAGGGTTTACAAGCTGCCAACTCGTCTGACTACGCTATTGCGCAATTCCGCTTCCTCAAGAGGCTGTTGCTCGTCCACGGACATTGGAGCTACGCGCGTAATGGAACAATGTTCGCGTTTAACACGTTTGGCTCGACCACTACTGATCTCTTTGTCAGGATCCTCAACTTTTTCTACAAGAACATTGGTTGGTGCCGCTTTCTAACGGTAACCTTTCCTGATTTGAGAAACAACAGTGCCGACTGCCGTCTTGTTCTGGTTCCAGATCTACAACGCTTGGAGTGCAACCTAGTAGGTCAAGTCGTGTCTCATGCTAATTCCACTTATCTTTCGTTCAGCCTTTTTGCCTACGTCTACGTCCTCTTCTGGAACTCTTTGTGGACTATTCTACCAGTCGTCGCTATTGGGGTATTCGATCGATTCCTGGGTATGTCCAACCTTGTGTTGCAAATGCGACTTTGTTCAATGTTTCTCCAGACTCTGAAGCTCTCATGGCCGTTCCCGAACTCTATCGTGCTGGCCGCGAAGCGCGGTGGTTCAACCTTCGTTTATTCTTCATATATGTTATAGATGGCGTCTACCAGGTAAGTATCATTCAGCTCATGGAGACCGCTCACCGCGTTTGTAGTCTGTCATCATTTTCTTCTTTCTCAACTACACCTACATGGTCACCACGACACGCCCCGATGGGTACAGCACCTACATCAACGAGGCGTCGACTACCATGGCTCTTGCCTCGATTATGGTGGCAAATCTTTACACCGGGCTAATGACGACGGCCTGGACGTTCTGGATTTTCTTCGCCCTCGCCTTCGGCATTTGCGTGGCATGGGGTTTCACGGCCATCTACTCGATCATCGCACCCGGATACGCCGTTACAGTGGTCTACGGCAATGACCACTACCTCATGCGCTCTGCGTACTTCTGGCTAGGAATCCTGCTCACATTCTTCCTCGCATTCACGCCCCGCTACCTCATCAAGGCCTGGCGGTTCGGCTATGCCCCTACCGACATCGATATCGTCCGATGGATGAGCCTCAAGGATCCAAAGCGAGACCTCAGCGAACTGAATGTGCGCGGCCGTGCTCTGGCACAGATGAAACCGCGACCAGCTTCTGTTGCCGCATCCCGCGCTTCCCGAAGAACCTCTAGAACGGGAAGCATCATGACCCTCGAGCGACCACGGATGTCTATCGATCCTCGGAGCGCAAGCACGACAGACATGGCTACCGGTCTCCGGTCTGTAGACCGCGGGTTCGACTTCGCAACCGAGGAGGGTGGTGTCGCGCTGCGTAGGATGCAGACAAACTTGTCAGAGAAGAGGGCCAGCAACCTCAATCTAGCCGTTCCAGGGGAGAATCGGAGGAAGGGCAAACTCTCAATACGACGAGGATTAAAGTCGTTGACCCGCAAATCACGAGAAGGATGACATAATGAACTTTAATATTTAATAGCTTTCGTGTATCGAGCACCCTTGTATCTCTACCATCTTTTCACAAGGCACACCTGAGACTGGAGCTGCGATTGTACCGGATTACGAAGCGGAGCGTCCCTCGTCATTGACACGTTGATTGGGCCTTTGTCAGTGCCAACTAGCCTTTCTTCCTCCGCTCAGTTGGACTATAAATACTAATGGGGCCTACGCTTCGGTTCCTCTCTTCTTGCCTTTGCCTCCTTGCTCGACTGTGTCGTGCACCACACTCTTTATTAAGTCTTCAAAGCCGATAATCTTCTACATTCACCTTGCCAGCACCTTCGTCTGCGATGAAGTTCTCTACTGCTCTCTTCACCCTCGGGATGAGCATCGTTGTGTCCTGTGCCCCCGTATCCAGGCGCGGCGTCGAGCCCTCACTGGTCATCGACTTTGGCATCATTGCTGGGTCCGTCCATTACAACGCTTTTCGAGTCTTTCGTCTTATCGTAATGCAGCCAGAACCCCGACGGAAGTGGTTCGGTGCGTTTCAATCGGAAGTTCTTTTACAGCTCACCAACCGAACCTCAAGTGCACGGGTTTGAATGGGGTCCTCATTCCTTGGTTCGTTTTTCGTCAATAGCGGCATTGAACCCATCCTTATTCCCAGTCAATGCCCGCCCTCGCTCGACGTCTATATCCAATCCCTCAGCGCGAATGTGCGAGCCGGCCACGACGTCAACAATCCGTCCGTGGCAGCTCCGTTCCCGACCGACAGTTCGATAGCCTCCCAGGTAAAGTCGGCGGCTGGTGGACGAGCATACTCAACCTCTCTGCAGATTACTCGTCTGCAGACCCAAATTTCCTCGCTGCAGAATTTGAATGGTTCTGGTGTCGGGTAAGCGTCTTTTTTTGTTTTTCACCTCGTATTGGTCCAGCACTCATTGTTCTCGATGTAGTTGCCCCGGTACAATTCATATCGTCTTCTTCGGATTATGTCGAGGGCTTATTTTGCTGTTTAGCCGCTGCAACGACCTGGAGCGGTGAGTTGTCGCTGCTGAATGACTTCTGGAAATCGATGTGGGATCAGGATTGTTGGCTTCCCTCCTCGTCGGAACCCCCGAAGCCTCGGCTCCAACTGTGGAAGCGACCAGTGTGGCTGCAGCCACTACCGCGGTGGGGGCGGCTACGACTGCGGCTTCGACGAGCATTGACCCTTCGCTGATCGTCGATTTCGGTGTTATCGCTGGGTACGCATTGAGTGATTCCGAGTCGAGCTGCGTCTCAAATCTAACGAGCGCCGTAGGCAAAATCCCAACGGAGGCGGCTCTGTATGTGTCCTGATTTATGCAATCGCAGTCTCGCTCACCGTTTTCCAGTGCTCGGGCACAAACAATGTACGCACTCGAGGCTCAGGCGCCCGTTTTCAGGTTTTCAAGCTCCTTTGATAGGTTCTCATTCCCTGCACATGCCCACCCAGCCTCGCGTCATATACCGCTTCGCTCGAGGCCAACGTCGCAGCAGGACATGACCTTAACAATCCGTCGGTTCCTGCGCCGTTCCCAACCGATTCTTCGCGCGCGTCCCAGATCACCCGCTTGCAGACCCAGCTCTCGACGCTGCAGAATTTGAACGGCACCGGCGTTGGATGCCCAGGTAGATAATCGGATCTGTATGCATCGGGTCAACTGTTAACCACCATTTCCCAGCTGCCTCGACAATCTGGAGCGGTGAGTTTTTTTTTCTGCTACGGCGGGCAAGGAATTGAGGCTTTCCAAGCGCAACTAGCATCCCTGATTGCAGAGCAGTAGATCTTAATTCTGTTTACATTCACAATCCTTATCCCAAGTCGAGACTTTATGAATCCTCAGGAGTAAATTTAAGAACATGAGCCCGACAGGGAATGCTGCTAGATAGGTTTGCAAGGGTTCTTGTGTGCTGAACGCCGAGCAGGAGAATCCAGTTAGACATCCCTGGACCCACAAAAATGGCGAGGCCAGTGGCCACGACCGACGAAACATTGGATGGAAGTAAATCATCTGTTCGAGTGTTTCTTTCTTTCTTCAACCTAGAACAGTCGCTGTGATGTTACAAATACTCCATTTCAGAGCCACTAATCATTACATTGAATTTATGCCCATGCAGCGCCGACGATCCAGGTTGTGTCGTTGACAAAGAGAGTCGTGGTGTCGAAGTCAGACGGGCCACCGTTGCTCGCCGCGTACCCAATGGCATTGTAATGCCGGAAGTAGTGCGCAGGATACGACCACGATCTGATACTGTTTCCTTCGCCGTTGATTCCGCTCTGCGGACACCAAGTCGCGTCGGTCCCGAAGAGCGCCGAGCCGTCGTTGGCATCAACGTAGAGCTCGAAGCCACTGTGGCGAATGTAGCTGCCGGGCGTATCTCGAGACTCGAAGGAGACGCATCCGCTGTTGCCCAGACCGGTCACGACGTTCCAGCTCGCGGAGAGCTTCAGTGCGCTGTCGGATGACGAGTCGACCACTTGGGTGTTGACCTCGTCGCCAGAGTGAGCAATGTAGCGGGTAGTGCAGCAGGCAGTCGTGGCTTGGAACGAGACGGCCGACCCGACGCTGACGGCCGGCCCAGAAACAAGGGAGGTAACCGCGTATCCCGCAGCCTGGATATTCTGCTGGACTTGGTTCTCGATGTCATCAGCAGGATAACCCGTCGTCATAACTCCTGAAAGATATGTTCAGAACAGCTCCGGAAAGCCCCAAATAGGATGAACCTTCATAGAAAGTGCCTTGACTCGCGTCGCTGTTATCACCACCGATTCCCAGAATGATTGCACCCTCCTTCGACATGGGGTTGTAGTCCGGCGACGGGCGGACGCCAGAGTAGTAGGTGGCGACGTTGCCACTACAAGAGGTTACTGGCGAGCGGAGCAGCGTAGGAGGCCAACGCACGTAGTGGGATCGCCCCCACGGACGGCCCATTGGTTGCCTGGCTCGCCTTTGACGAATCCAGTGATAAACCGCGACGTGACTGCGGGGTCATTCTCGTTGACGGCGGTGTTGTCACCTTGAGGTCCTGGTGAGCTGATGTTATGGGGAAAGGGGGGAAAGCCGCACCGACATAGAGGCCGTTTTCGAGGTCAGCAAGAATCCAGGGCCCAGAACCAGCGCCGGTCGCAAACCCGGTGCCTGGAAACAAACGTGAGCGAAAGAACCAGAATCTCAGAGTCGCTGACCGAGCCCGAAGTAAACCGCCCTGCGCTTGTGGTCAGCGTATACACGGAACGGCAGATATCACACGTACTCCATGTGGCCATTGCCGGTATCATGAGCGGAAACCTGCGCAATCATGAGGACGCACTGCCAGTATCGCGGTGATTATTCACTTCAGCATTGCCATAGTCCATGCAGCATCCGCCGTTGTAGTGCGTGCCATCGAACACGGCATACATTCCCTCGGCCGCATCGCCCTGTGGAGGCTCAATTTGGATCTGATTCTCCGGAATAACAACTCACAGTCGCGATACCCTGGAGATCACGTGAGGAAACGAAGAAACTCTACGGTTCAACTTACATTGGTCGCGTCATTGCGGTATCCGGTACCAGGCGCGATGAAGACGCCAAAGGCCAGAAGGCCGTTTAGTGTGACTGCCAACATGGATTAGCAGGGACGGGTTTGGCTAAGCCCAGACGACGCACCTGGTGCTCCGAATGCAGCAGCTTGGTTGTCGTAGCCATTGGGGTCAGTGCCGGTGGCGGCTCCACCAGGAGGAGCTTGCGTGAGATGGTTGCCTTTGCCAGACCTGTTGTTCTCATTAGTTCTGTGTTCTTCAAGTTGACTCCAAACCGAAAACTTACTGGTCGTAGATGGTAGTTATAACACAAGTTGTGTCCACGCAGAAATCTTGGGAGGCGGGACCGTTGGCTACACCGCCGGTCTCGATGGGGTAAATGTCGACCGTGACCTGGTCAGAGTCGCGCAAGATTTGGTAGAGCGCGCCGTCGTAAGCACTATATAGAGCACGGGTCGTCGAGTGCGCTGCGACACAAGGAGTGCCGCCGGACGCGTAGATGTCGCATGGTCCTGCGGCCACGCTCGTGGCGGCGAGGACGACCAAGGCCGAGAGAGTCGAGAATCGAGACATGGCGGCGATGACAGTCCCGCGGACTGAGAGCGCATATTTATGCGCAAAGGCCCAGAGTCAGGCGGGACTGCAACGGCAAGATGGAACGAGCAAGGCCGCATGGATGGCGGACGCAGTGATGGCGCATGACCCCGTAGAGACGCAGCAGAAAGCACCTACAGGAATAGATTCGGGCTCAGGCGCCGATACGCGGCTTTGTGCATGCTCGAAGGAAGTTCTAAACTTAGCGTAGAGATCCCAATGAATAGAGAGAGAAGCTTATACGCTGGGCCACAGCCAGGGTATTCCTGGATGGACATCTCTATCAGTTGAGAGGGAGAGGTCGACAACGATAGTAGGAGTCAAGCAGTCAACGCTTATGTAACGACCGTGACACTCTCTGTCCTCCCGTTCTCGATGCACTCTCCCGATCCCGACTCTGGGTCTTCGTCCGTGTCGGACAATGAAGAGACATTCCAGGCCCCCACCGGTGGACCCGCATCGATACTCAGTCACCTCACGTCCTCGTTCACGGCTAGCCCTTCCAAGCGCCGCTTGCCTGCAGGATCCTCTTTTGCCGGCTCGTCCAGTCGCGACGTCAAAAGCCGCAGACGCGAAGATCCAAGACGCGGGGGCTGGGAGATGAAGGAGGGTGGCGGCAAGAGAGACAAAGAGGAACTCGTCGATCCGCACATCGTTGATACGTTCCGCAAAGGTGCGTAGTCGCCAGCATTTCGGCAGTCAATAATCGATACTGACGCTCTCAAGAAATTGGCGACCCTTTCAACGAAGCCAATAGTAAGGCTATGAGCTGAATTACCACTCCCGTACGCGAGTCATGCTTGCTTGGTGCCCGCGACTCAACCAGTGCAGCTGTGTATTTCTTGTCGCGTCCAGAAGACAAGTGTAATCATCCCAATCATCCCATTGACGAAGAATGCACTCCGTGCTGCACCATGGCTCTCCATGTTCCCGGCGAAACTATCCATCTCATCTAGTCGACGAATGCCAATCACGATGAATGCTTAGCTTGACCGAGGTAGGTAGGTAGGTAGGTAGTTATTACACGGCACGGTCCCACTCAGGAACGCCGGGTTGCAGGACTTATCCCGGCGTACACGCACTACACAACTTGTACACCTTCGTCCCTGGGCCTCTCCACAGATCCCTAGCCGAGCTCACGACACGCCATAAATCGCCGGCCGCTGTAGAACTAGCAGAACCATCAAGAGACAAAAGATTTTTGAGTTAGCATCATTCCCTTTCGCCTCCGCGGCGGACCGGAACCAGGTAGAATACTTTCAAGACCTCGTATATGAATTTCGCCACTATCGCGATCGTCGCTCGTGGGTAGATCAGAGCGCAGAGGAACTGCGTGTCTGTCTGCTCGTAGTATTTGCGCTCAAGAGCTGGGATCTCGGAGAAGACGCGTGCTAATACCGCGGAGCGGAGTTGTGCCACGAGCGCAGATGCGTTGCAAGCCAGAAGAGCGTGTTCCGGAGTTTCCACCTCAGTGTAGCAGAGCCGACATAAACGTTGGTTCCTTGGAATCGGGGGGTGCGCGTGATCTGTGTAGCGAAGCACCTCGACAGCGAGCTGGTGCGTAGACAGGAGCACGGAGGTAACTGCCTCTCGATGTGCTTGTGTCGGAACCATTGATAGATAGTGTCGCATTGTCGAGGTGATATGGGCGGGAGGCTTGTTCTTCTGAGGTTCGCGGCGCCCATGAAGTAGATAGAGCTTGTGCGACGCATCAATTTGAGCTTGCAGCCATTCTAGGCAGCGTTTCTCCAGTTGCTCGGAATATTTTCTAACCTCTTGGTGCGTCGTGTTGCGCGAAAGGTTGAGCGGCGGGCACCCAAATGGCAGTCGCTCAATCGATGTCGCCAGATCTTTGGCCCACGAGCGTTTCGTGGGGAAGTTCGCTGCGAGATCGATTGAACTGTCGAGCGCCGCACGTATCGGAGCCGAGCGTGGAAGCTGGAGGATGGACTCAAGATAGCCTAGGAGGATGCGCGACCGACGCGGGCGGAGGGGCATGATGCCGGTCTCGGTGAAAAGAGTCGCTACTGTAGACCGTGAGTGCACATTAAGCATACGCCGCAGGAAGTTCAGCTGGATCTTAAGCAGCGGCTTGATGTGCACGTTCTCGGCGTCGGGCATGAGTTCGCAGCCGTGGATGAGATGGCAGTCGACTCGTGCCATGTACAGCGTTTTGAGCTGCTTTGGCGTGAGTCTTCCTGTAGCGTCCTCGGTTCCTAGAACTCCGTGGCCAGCGTAGCGGGCAGTGCGTGCCTTTTCGGCATAGTGATCGGCAAGGAAGCGGCGCGGTTCTGACGAGAAGTGGACTCCAACATATTTCTCTTTGCTTTTGACAGAGAGAACGACACCGGCAAGAGTGAGCGCTGGCGGCAGGAAGCTCCGGGGGGCGCCGATAACCATGATAACGGTCTTGACCAGGTTGACGATGATGAAATTCAAGCGGCACCATTGCTCTAGAGTCGCGAGCTTTCGCTGTAAGCCCCGGGACGACAGAGAGACCAGAATCAGATCGTCCGCCTGGGCCAGGAGAGCGATGATCAGGCCAGAGAGGCAGACATCATCACCATCCGCGTCGAGCCTGAGGTCCGCTAGGAAGAGGTTCCAGAGTATTGGTGACGCGGGGTCTCCAGTTAGAACGCCGACCAGTGCCTTGAAGGAATCGGACTCCATGTCTCCGTGTCGGACATGATATGCCATCTGCGCGTACAGGGTTCTCAGCCAGTCAAAGATTGGACCGCTCATACCCATCCGCGTCAGCTTCAGCCACAGCGTCGGGAGATCGGTGGACTGGAACGCGTTTGTGAGGTCGACGAAGATGACGAACAGTGGTTTATTGAGAGCTCGAGCTTTTTCGATTGCGCAGCGGAGGATGAAGGGGTTGTTGGTCGTTCGACGGCCTTTTCGAAAACCGTTTTGCCATGCCGGGATTTTTCGGTTTGCCTCCGCCCAATCCCGAATCGCCAGTGGATGAGTATTGTCAACCCCTTCAGGAAGCAGCTCTCGAGCACGACGAGTCTGTAGCTGTCCGGGTCGCTTGACGGCTTTCCGCGCTTCAAGATCCCCACCATCACGGAGACAAGCCAGACCGATGGTGCTTCTCCCCGGCGGATGCATTCGTTGTACAGGTGCGCCAGATCGGCAGGCGGAATTTGTTGGAGCTCTCGATAGGTCGTCGCGTCTTCTCCTTCGGCAGAGGGACCCGAATGTGCGATTTTCAGATACTCCATCAGTTCCTCGATGTCCTCTTCCGTCCATAGACGTGAAAAGAAGCCGTCCGGCGTTGAGTCCGCGGTGATCTTGGGGAGGAGCTTCGCTAGGGGCGGCGTTTATCCGGTATTGTGCCTCGTCAAACTGCGAAGGCAGGGAGTTGGGAGGGTTCACTCGGCGCTGGAAGACTCCCTTTAGCCCACCCGCCGTTACCGGCGTGGGTTCCGGTTTGGGGTCAGCGAATAAGCGGATAGCTTTCCAGAAGGCGGCAAGCGAGGGTGGGTCAAGAACCTTCTCTCGGTTGCGCGCCCGTATGGCTCCAAGCTTAGCACGGCCCCGGTGAGCTGCGGGATAGCGCGTGCGCTGCACCGGGCGCGTTATGGGCTCCTCTGGACCGCCAATGTTCGGGATGTCCGTAGTGATCTTGTCGATTGACAAAGCCTCTCCCAAATTCATGCCCGGGTCACTCGGCCTTATTATTCCTTCCGGGTGCTGGGTGGCCCGAGGTAGGTTGAGCCCGCGCCGCGCTTGTTCGACCGCCGCGATCAGGTGACCGTTATGCATGGTCGCGTCTTGTTTGAGCCAAATGAAGTGGACTGGCGCTAATCGAGCCTGGATCACCGCCAGGATTTTTGCAGGATATCCCCGTTGGCGCACCTCCAACCTCGTGCCTGGTTTGCGGCCGCATGATATGCAATGGAGCGAATAGCATAGTCTGAGCGGGTGGAAATCTCGAGCGAGCGATTCATCGGGGCCTGGGCTAGGGCGAGCAGCACTGCAGTGAGCTCTGCACGGGCGCTTGTTTGCGTTCCGAATACTCTTGCTGAGTGGTTGTATGCCGAGTCTTTTCCTGCATACACCGCTGCCGCCGCAGTCGCGTTTGCCTTGCCCGGATTGATACACACACCATGTGCCGTCAGTTTCAGAGCCGGTGTTGTCGTGTATGCGAGACCGTATACGAGGCGACGCTTCCTGGCCTCGTCTTTCCCCGCGTCAAGAGTCTGGATAAAGAGCCGGTCCAATTCCGTTTCGGTTGGCAGATTGCGCCGAGCATCTAGCTTCCGTCGTTTTGCACTTTGGCGGCTCTCTGTGCCCGTAGCTCCACTCGTGCTTCAATCCAGATGCATACCGGCGTGGTCATAGCCCGGAATGCGGTCATGGATAGTGAATTGACGGATTCGTGGCCAGAGACTTCTCGATACGGCAACATAGTCAATGACTGTCTTTCGCGAGCCTTGAAAAGATGTGAATTTCCCGCTTTCCGGACCGAGGCACTTTGCGCCGTTCACAATCGCCATTTCACAGTCCGACAGCGTCTCCCGCACCCAGCCTCCGCGTGCATCGGGTCTGCCGAGGTCTTGAGATTCTCGTTCGGGTCCACTTCGCTAGCCCGTTCAGACTGTGTGCGCGCATTGGTGTCACCGTGGAGCGATATCTCAAACCCCGCATTGTGTGCGAGGGTCAGCGAGGCCGCCAGAGCACTACACGGTTCCTTCTCTAGCACACCTTGCCATGTGGATCCCGCAGGCAGGAGGTAGACGTTGTAGATGAGCCACCTATCGAGTTGAAGGACCATAAAATCGGGCCCCGATAGATCCTCTCGGTATGCGCAGGGGAGGCTTGAGCGATACATGATTGCAACGCCACCCCACGATCTCGAAGGATTCTTTTGCACGGCGTGGGCGTGAGACGAGCGTGTACCCGTGCGGGACGGCGATCGTCTCGTGCTGCCTCGGTCGCAGGTGAGTTTCTTGGATTAGGTTAATGTCATACTTTTCAGTTTCTCTCCGGTCCTCCGGGCAGCTCATTTGGAGAAGAAAGGCACCATCAACATTCCAGCTACGTATTGAGACAACGCGGGTGGTAGTGAGGTGGGAAGAAGCACTCGAGGATTGTAAAGATGTAGAAGAAGTGGTGGTCGGCCCGAGGGCCCGTTTTGGGGGGTAGAGGGAGCGACTGACATAGTGTATGTGTCCGTTGCACTCGTTCGCCCATTTTGATCATAGGTAAAGAGAAAAGAAGATGACGGGAAAAGATATTGAGCTTGAGCTGCCCCTCCTAATTTAAACGCGGCGACGGTGGATGGGTAAAGCGCCAAGCGGTTGGCATTGCCATTCCAGCCAAGAACCATGGCGTCGGGCGCCCATCGCGGTTGAGAAGCGCAGCTCGACATGGGTCGGCGCCCTGCCGCGGCGGACCTGGAACGACTCGGAGCGGCCCACAATGCGCAGGATAGCCCCCCGAGACTTTACGCTTCCACTCCGTCAACGACGCGTTGTATGCGGGGAGCGGCGGCCACTGCGCGGGGCCGATCTCGACATCGAATTGGCCGCCAATCCCAATCATGGGCAGGTTGTTTGCCGGCGCCGCGGGTGCATGCGTTGGGCCTGGAGCGGTTGCCACCAATCTGGGGGCAGTGGGCCAGCAGTCTGGGGCAGCGGCGCAGCGCTGACGGGCGCAGGAGGAGCAGTGAAGGGGGCAGCAGCGGTCGGCGCCGGGTTGGACGAGACGGGAGGCTGTTGGACCGCTGCAGGGGCAAGGAACGGCGTCGGCTGGACGAGCGATGGCGCTGCACGGGGGGGTATTAGGCCCGTCTTGCATGTAGCCATCGTTGGCATGCACGCGTTTACCATTCTCGTTGAAGTCGCCAGTCGGGAGGTGTTCCATCGGCCCAAACGAGGGCAGAAGCTCCGCCTCGAGACGAGCTACGGTCGCCTGAATCAGGGGCGAGCGTCTGGTCGATGCTAGCGTTATGGGCCTCCAATGCTACAACCCGCCGCAGTGTTTTCGGCATTTGCTCCGTGCGTGTTGCTCGCCTGGATAAGCCCGTTGGTTTCGGCGCGCAGCGTGGAGACCTCGGCGCCGATGGGCGTGTTGTCGAGCGTCGTCATGCCCGTGAGCCCCGTCGCGAAGTTGTTCTTGAGGGTGGCGACCTCCGAGATCAGAGTCGCTGTCTGGGCCTCGAGGATTGAGACAGAGCCATACGTCTGCGCGTAAAGGTCTTTGACGGTCTTCGCGGGCACCGCAGTGAGCTTGGCGGGCAGAGAGCCGCTTGAGGAGATGGAGCCCTCTGACGCTAGAAGCGCCGGACGTTGCGGAGGTGAGGGTGGAGGGCCTGCAGGCGGGCCAGTTGGCTCTTTTGCTTCTGGGATGCGACGGGGCCAGTCAGAAATGCCTCTTCGTCCGAGTGGGCGCTCACATCGTCGGCGAATTCGGCAGGTGGAGGGGGAGGAGCAGGAGGCACAGCCGGGCTTCCCGCGGTGCCGTTAGCCGAGGCAGACGCCGTGATAGACGCCACCGGATTAAGCGTGGGCTTCTCTGCGTTGTTGGCCATGGGCGTCGTTTTCTTTGCGCGGGGAGATGGGGGAGCAGAGAAGAGTGAGAGGATGTCCAGATATTCAAGGAAAAATTTTCTGATGGCGCTGAGACCGAGTCCCGGATATTTCGAGGTCCGAAATCCGGGTGCACAGGGTCCTGGATGCTTCCTACTCTCTAGAGGGTGCTTGGTAGTGGTGTATTGCACCTGAGAAAGGCACCAAAACCCCGCAGTTGCGCTCGCAGAACAGGATCGCTGCCGGCACAATGGAGTTACAGTAGCGCGTCGTTACTACGCTTATCTATGTTTCTCTCCGATTTAACCACCGATTGCGCCGCGTTTTTGCGCGGGCAGGCACCGTATCGCACGTTTCGATCTAGCGCTGCTCTCTCGGATGCCTATGGCGGCGATGGAGGGCAGCGAGGCTCGGGCGTGGATTTGATGATGATGGTCCGGACGAAAATGGATTGACCATGCGTTTTGATATCGCCGCGACTCTTGCTGTGTTGGATCGCTGAAGCATATCACTGGGGTCGCTGCAGGTTTTCGCAAAGCGTGGGAGAGAATCGCGGCCATCAAAACTACAACGCCAAGTGCCCAAAAAGGAAATTCGTCTGTGTAGGAGAGTCCAGAGTGGAAACAATACTATATCGACGCATAAGCACCTCCCCCAGCTTTGGCGTCAACCTCGATCGCATCGCGAAGACCCATAACCTCGAAGAATTCGCGCGGCCCCATGCCCTGGGCAGCAGCAAAGTCAGTGCCCGTCTGTCGAAGGCTCCTCATCGCGGCCCGAAGCGCATGAACCATTGGAACGCAAGATGCAAGGCTGAATACTGTGCGGATTGAGCTTCGCTGTTCTAGAAAATATTCTCGAGACGTACTGATGATCTTGGCGCCCATAGCTTCCGCATCTTCAGCTGTGAACGACGGCGTCAAGCCACCAGAGATCACATTCACGAGGACCTATTTCGATCAATACATGTTCACTGTGATGACACTAAACTCACAGGTTTCGGGGCTAATGTTTCGACGACTTCTTCGACTAACTCTTTGGACTTGACACCCTGATATTCGTCAATTACGTCTGTGTCTTCGAGAGACGAAATCGAACCTCAATGAAAAGGACATCCGCCCCAACCTGGCTCGCCAATTTGAGGCGCTGGATGGCTTCTTCCCAGCCAAGACATTGAGCAGAGTCCGTGCGGGCGATGATGACCTGCGCCGCTCATAAGCCTCATTGTAGGGTACGACGCGCGAGCAACTACTCACGAAGTTTGAGCCAGGAATAGAATCTCGGGCTTGCACCGCGGCGCGAACCCTCATGAGATACTCGTCTCGGGAGACGACCTGCTTTCCAAGAAGATGCCCGCAGCGTTTCGTTTGGACCTGGTCTTCAATGTGCAGAGCCGCAACGCCAGCTCGTGCGTATTTCGCGACCGTACGCGCGACCATCGGGGCACCACCGAATCCGGTGTCGGCGTCGGCGATGACGGGCATGGACGGCTGCAAACTGCAAACCATTTCTGCGGCCTTGCGGAGCGTCAGTTGTTAACGATAAAGAAAGGAAAGAATCAGCGTACTCCGACAAAGTCGTTGAGCGTCGCGATGGCAAGATCTGGTTGGCCGAGTCTGGTGCAAATGTGAGCGAGAGAAGAAAACAGCCAACATAACGCGTGCCTGGAAGCCGTCGTCGCAGCGCCGCTGAGATAGAGACAAGTCAGCCAGGGCAACCCGAATCCAGTCGCAGATAAAACGAACCTCTGATACAGACACTCGAATCCAGCCTCAATCGCACAGCGGGCACTTATGCCGTCGCAAACACCTGGCGCAACCTGGACGTCGTCAGAACCTCGTATTTCGAATCGCGTGCCAGATATAAACGCACGACGATGCCCGGTCGCGCGAGCATCTGCCGCAAGCGCGTTGCGGGATCTAACGAGAGAGGGCCGTCCATAAAGTTGAGCGGGTCGAAACGAGGGTTGTAGTAAACAGAGGATGAGTTCGGCGGAGGGACGTGGACAGGTGGCGGCAGCAAGCTCTTGAGCTTGACCGGCGAGGGCGGCGAAGTCCAGAGTTCGGTGGTGGTCGCGGGAGACATTATAATCGTTGGCGAAGAAAGAGGGATGAAAGCGCGCTATGAGCTGGAGGAGGTGAGTGTAGACGCGTGCTTTATAACGCGTCGCAGAGGGGCCTCAGATGGCGCTATCGAATGCTCGTATTAGGTCCACCCAACCGCCCAAGCACACTATAGCTTGAGTTGGAATTCTTGGCCTCACGTCAGACGAGTCGCGGAATGGCCATGTACAATATGGAGGCCCTTGGCTTCCTAAACCTCCAGGTTGCGAATTCAGGTGCCGAGTCCGGCTCCGCTTGAAGCAGTTTTTGAATCCATAGCACGCCGACATACACGTAGGCGAAGAGCAGAAGTCGTCGAGGAGATAGCGATGGAGGTCTTCGATATCGGCGGTCGATCCCAAGACGAACCGAACCGGCTGGATCGCTGCTTGAGTTTGCCACTTGATGACAGAATACTATGTGGGTCCGCATTGAAAAGGCGCGTGCAAAGCGCATGAGACGCCTCTGAGCGTTCCAGTTACATGCCACCGTGTTGTGAAGGCTTGTCGAGGCGCGGAATTCGGCGTAGAAGGAAAATTCCTGCCAAGGTGCCAAGGGCTCGACTGAGCGGCAATAACGTACGACCTAAAGCCGGTATTCCTGGTCGTCCTTGAGTTTTCGAAGCTGGAAACTTCCGTTCTGTGCGGTCAGTTGAGCATTTTCTTGACTAGTGAATGGGTCCATGCGGCCTGCAATGGTAGCACTGACGGCCTGGACGATAGAGCAACGTTGCGGACGTCGCGGACGTCGATGTTCCCCGGTCCACAAGCGGAAAAATAAATAATGCCAAGTTGCGGTCGGAGAAGCGCCACCCCCGCACCGCAGAAGCGAACGCCCAGTGCAGGACGCCTCGGAGAATGAAGCTTGGCGTTGAAGAGGGACGGGGATCGAGCAAATCTTGGCATTTAAGAAGGAGCGAGCTCAGGACTAGATCGAGAAAGTCCTTCGTCGTGGCAGGACGATGCCGGTGGGCGTGTCTGCCGCGGCTGTCACGAGCACCAGTCCCTTTTCCTTCTGACCACGCAAGCATTCCCTGTCTGCTTTCCATCTTGTGTCTCAGTCAAACTACGTGTCGACGACAAAATGCGGCCCCGACCCCCGGCCCGTCGTCAACCTCACCCGCGGATCTGTGCAGGCTCGGGTCGACAGCCCTTGGCAATCTTCTTGACCACCCGATTGCTGGACCGAAACGGCCGCGAAGCGCGGCCGCTGGTCCTCGGTCCACTACTATCGTGCAAAACGGGTCGCGGTACGGCTTCCATGATTTTCTGGGATCTACGCGAACGTCGAACAATTAATACGGAAAATATTCGTCTCTCGTCCTTTACGCCGTGTACACAAAATACACATTCCTGTCCAGTAATGAATCGCCACTCGGTTGGAAGCATGAAGAGGCTCACTGTTTGTCGGTCAAGTCCGCAAACGCATGCTTCTCGCGCTCTCTCTGAACGTCTTCATCGGTCCACCCGCGCGCTTGCTTGAGCCTCTCCAACTGCGCCCTTTTCTTTCGGTTCAAGCGGAGATTGACCCAGCGCAAGAGTCCCGAAACGAACAACTGGATGCAGAGCAGCAGCATGATCGCGACTGGCGCGATTCAGCGACACATCCGAGTCTGTGGGGGAGAGAGTGTACCTTTGCCGGGAATGTATCCAGGAGCGTCTTGCGGCTGAAACAGTTGCGTCCCGACGATATTCCCGACGGCAAAGAAAGCTAAAGTTAAGCCATTGATGGTTACTTTCTTCGTGTAACCGCTCGTGTTTGAGGCGTTGTACGCATATATCGTCGACAGCGAGCTTCCGAACGTGCCGATCAAGTATATGCCGAAGAGTAGTGCGCCTTTGTTGCCGGAGTTGTTCAAGCCAACCAGCATCGCTGTCGAGCGTCCCAATATTGGCATATCGCAGAACGGAAAGAGACACAAGCGCACCCATGCCCACTATCGTCGGAATGAGAGCCATGATGATGGGTGTCTGCCGCTCATTCTTCTTATCGGAATACCAGCCGCAAAACAGAGTAGAGATTGCCGCTATGGCTCCAGCCGGAGTGTTCAAAATCAACGTTTGTTTCGCGGTATATCCGAAGCCCTTAATGATGATGTTGCTGTCTGCAATACGGCGTTCTCAGTGACAATTTCAGAGCGCAAGCGATTCCTACAATTGGATAACGCGCCGTTGGGGATGCTCGCTGTACCTTGTCAGCCGAGTATTTATTAATACACGCGAAACGCACTTAATATCGTCGATAAGACGACCAACCACGTCCGAATATCGAGCAACGCCTCAAAGATCTGTTCCCTCTTGATCGTCTTGTTCTCCGTACCGCCCTGATCATTGCGAACGCGCTCCAGCGCTGCGATTCGCTCTTCCTTGGTTAGGAAACGGGCGTGAACAGGCGAATCAGGGAGCCAGATTAGGACGCAGATGCCAACGACGATAGCGAGTCCGCCGAGAAGAATATAGATGATTTTGTAGGGAGCCAAGCGCGTTCCGGAGTAAAAGGATATGCCCTAGAGAAGTGTGAGCGATTGTTTTATACCGAGGGATTATCTTCGCGTACATAGGCAACGAAGCCGCCGAAGATTTGCGTGCATCCGTTCTAAGAGCTCAATTGAGGACACATAATCCAAAGGCACGAATAACGCCAACCATGACATAGAACCAGGATATGCGGCTCGCTCTTCACAGGATTATAAGCAGCCGCAAGCAAAAACGCTGGACGATCTCACTGTTCGTTCTTCTTGTAGAACTGAGATAACGATAAGATAAGATTGATCTCGTCGAAAGCACTGATAAGAGAACCAACCATCGAGATGATGAGGATGAGGATCGGGGCGACGCAGCATTCGCACATTCCTGAAAAGCGACACCTCTCGGATCGAAAGAACAAGTTGAGCAGGCAACGTACCGAGCAGGAATCGTAAGGCAAAGAACGGGCCAAAAGATGTGGGAATAGCATGCAGCATCAGAACTATGCCCCAAAGGATAATGTTGGCGCCGAGATACTAGCGGATCGCGTCAGTTTGAAGCGCAAAAACTGGAAGATATCTAATGGTACCTTCGCGATGCGGAGTTTCTGGGCAATGTACACGGTGGGGAACTCGAAAACCAGAAATCCTACCGAGGGTGAACTCCGACATGGCACCCAAACAATTGCGACGCACCAAAGTAGAAGCCCGCGGATATGAGGTTGTAATTCTGTGTTGCCTTCAGCATATTTCTTCTGGAAAGACTGGCTGGTGGACGTACAGTCCCAGGAGCAATGGGGAATCCCATAATGGACGCATAATTCAGCGAAGTCTTGTCCCTCGGAGAGCGTCAACTTCAGCCCACCTTCAAGTCACAGAAAAACACACTCACAAGAACTGCGTAAAATAGACGGCGGCACATAGCGGCGGGATCAGCAGGTCCTGACAGTTTGGCGGCGTCAGCATAGCCGGAGTGTGGGCAAGTTCATAGGCATACGAGCTTGCGCCGCAGCTTGAGATTATACTCTTCGCTGAACTGTGTGGTCTTGACGAGGCCAACGAGACGCAGCGCCTCGTCTCCATCGGCCGAGTTGATTGTGCTGGTGTCCTGGCTGCGATCGCCAATAACGTCCTTCTCGTCCGAGTCGACGCGTTCGCGGTCAAGAGAGCTCGCTTTCTCCGACATTTGAGTAGGTGGGTCAAGAGGGAACAAGCAACAAGCAACAGGTCATACGAGTGGCGTAGATATAGAGAACGCCCTTATCGCGGCACCCCGTGGGCGGAGAAGGGCGGCTGGGAACATCAGACTCCAAAGGGCTTTCGTTCGGGTGCCTTTATTATTTTGTGTCCTATACGGGAACGAAAAGAACTGGGATGCTCTACAACTTCTGGATAACGATGGCCGACGCCGCGCCGCCCTGGAATCGACAGTTAGAACAACATGAAACTCGCAGCAGAAAAGACCTTACACCGTTGCAAACACCAGCAGCGCCGTACTGGCCAGACTTGAGAGCGTGTACGAGCGAAACTATTATCCGCGCGCCGGAGCTGCCGATAGCATGGCCAAGTGCCACGGCACCACTGTTGGGACCTCGACGTGAGATTCGACGACCAAGAAACGGAAGGCGAACTCTAGCTCACCCATTGACGTTGATCTTGGCGGGGTCGATGCTGAGAACCTGTTCGGCAATGCGGACCACCACAGAGAAGGCCTCGTTGATTTCGAAGAGTGAGATGTCGCTGACAGTCAGGTTGGCCTTCTCAAGGGCCTTGGGGAGCGCGATGGTGGGAGCGATGGGGAAGTCGATCGGCTCGACGCCGGCATCGGCATACGAGACGATCTTGGCGAGTGGGGTGATGCCGAGCGCCTTCGCCTTCTCGGCCGACATGAGGATCAAGGCCGAGGCACCGTCACTAAGCGGCGACGAGTTTGCCGCCGTGATGCTTCCACCCTGCTTGAACGCGGACCGGAGGCTGGGGACTTTCTCGTAGATGACGCGCTTGTACTCCTCGTCCTCCTTGACGATGGTGTCGCCCTTCTTGCCCTTGACCGTAATCGGCACGATCTCCGCCTCGAACGCGCCAGATGCCCATGCGCGTTCTGCACGCTTGTACGACTCAATGGCATGCGCGTCTTGAGCCTCGCGGGAAATGCTCTGCTTGACGGCGGCAGATTCACCGCAGTTGCCCATCGCCTGGTTGTTGTACACGTCCCAGAGCCCATCGTTTTCAAGCGAGTCGATGGCAGTGAACTTGCCGAAAGAAGGGTTGGCGCGTGGAATGAGGAATCTAGCCACAACGATGGTAAATGAAACAAGCGAATAGAGAACGCGACACGCACGGTGCGTTGCTCATGCTCTCCATGCCTCCGGCCGCAACAACGGAGCGGTCACCGAGCTGGATGCTCTGGGCGGCAAGAATGACCGACTTCATGCCGCTGGCGCAGACCTTGTTGATGGTCGTGGCGTCGGACGACGTGCTCAAGCCAGAGTTGAGGGCGACCTGGCGAGCAGGCGACTGACCGACACCTGCTTGAACGACGTTGCCAAAGTAGAGCTCCTCCACGAGGGCGGGATCCACTTTGCTCGCGGCGAGCGCGTGCTTGAGCGCCGCTGTGCCCAGCTGGGGGGCCGTGAAGGTCTTGAGAGTGCCGTTGAGGGAGCCGGTAGGGGGTTCGGGACGCGGCGACGATGACGGCTTCGTGGAGAGGCATGGTAGAAAAGTGTGAATGCAGCTGTCGCAAGCGAGGCCCGGCCTTATAAAGTGAGCGCCCGCTTAAGAACATCCGATTTCGGGGCAGAAATGGTACGATCACACGATTTTGCGGGTGGAATGGCAAGAGCAGAGAGTCGTCCGAGACAAACAAGACGAAGCGTGTAATATGTCGCCCGGATCCTGGCCGATTCCGCTGTTACACGTGCACCACCGAACCCAGCACCATGAACCACGTCTCCAACCACCGCTGCTCGTCGTCGCCCGCACCCAACTCGCGCATAATCTCGTCGACGGCCGCTGCCGACTCGCACGGATGCAGGAACCAACAGGGAGTCCCGAGTATGGGGTGATCGCCCTGCGACAACAAGGGAAACGCCGCCCCAGGCAGTGTCGCCGCGAACGTCGTGCATTCCGCGGCATCAAGTGCGAAACGGTGAAACAAGGTCGTGTGGACAAGCGCGTCCAGAGACAACGGAGAGCCGCCTGAAGAAGACTGATGAGATGCCTAGCTCGTAGGTGGCTACCCACTGGAGTCGTGCATTGTAAAGTAGAACGTTGGCACGCGAAATGTGGGCGAATAGACGATATATTGCTTGCATGTCAGTGTTTCCTGGGGCGCCGACGCAGTAGCTGGGTCAAGGTCGTTATCGTCGACAATTGGGACGCGTCTTGTGTGGGATACGACGCGTTGAAGGAATCCATGGCGTGGCTGGATGGGGATGGTCGTGCCATGACCAGTCGCGTTCTGTGAAAGAATTGGCGGCAAGTGCAAAGGATGAAGGGTGCATCTGATGGATCTGATAGGTGGTCACTCACTTGCTAGCCAGCACAGCTCGTCACACCCTCAAGTCCGATTCCCTCACCGTGCGTTTTGCCGCCGCCGCCAGTTGCGCCCAAACTCACCCTCCTTCCTCATCGCAGGCCTTAGGGCTCCTCTACCAAAACATGGCCGTCGGTGAGCACCCTCATCCCGCCCCAATCGCGACCCATTTGCTTACTTTTTTCTAGGCAAGGTACATAACCTCCGCGCTCCGGCACTGCCTGGTGCTCATCGTCCATAGAACAAGCGTCTCTCCAAGGGCAAGAAGGGTATCAAGAAAAAGGTCGTTGACCCCTTCTCCCGCAAGGGTGCGTTGCTTGCTCGTCTGCTATATCGCCGTACTGACTGGCGCGCGCAGAGTGGTACGACATCAAGGCCCCGTCCATCTTCGAGGTCCGCAATGTTGGCAAGACGCTCGTGAACCGCTCTCAGGGCCTCAGTGCGTGGCTGCCGTCATCTTCCGCTATACACTGAAGTTTTTTTCGACAGAAAACGCCAACGACTCGCTCAAGGGACGTGTCGTTGAGGTGTCGCTGGCAGACCTCAACAAGGATGAGGAGCAGTCCTTCCGCAAAATCAAGCTACGAGTCGACGAGGTCCAGGGCAAGAACTGCCTCACCAACTTCCACGGCATGGACTTTACGTCCGACAAGCTCCGCTCCCTCGTCCGCAAATGGCAAACACTCATCGAGGCACACGTCGATGTCAAGACGACCGACGGGTACCTCATACGGTTGTTTGCCATCGGCTTCACCAAGCGCCGCCAGTCGCAGGTCCGCAAGACGACCTACGCGCAGTCGGCGCAGATCCGGGAGATTCGCAAGAAGATGTTCGAGATCATGACCCGCGAGGCCACGTCTTGCGACCTCAAGGAGCTCGTTCAGAAGTTCGTCCCGGAGGCGATTGGCCGTGAGATCGAGAAGGCTGCACGGAGCATCTACCCTCTCCAAAACGTCTACGTCCGCAAGGCCAAGATCCTCAAGGCCCCGAAGTTTGACGTTTCCAAGCTGCTCGAGTTGCACGGGGACTCTGGAGTCGATGTACGTATTTTTTCTCAGATAACCGCTTGCGCATGTGCTCATTCGTCTGCAGGAAACCGGAACGCGCGTGGCCAAGGACTTTAAGGAGCCCGAGGTCCTCGAGTCCGTATAAACCACATGTTGTAGCTTACTCCCGATTTCTTTTATGTCGCAACTATGAGCATGCATGCAACGAGAAATTTCCCGTCTGTCGTGATATCAAGCGTTGCTTGCCTCCTACGCCCATGGGCGACGTCGAATACCTCAAAAGCCAGCTCGGCGTACATCCCGATTTCCCCAAGAAGGTGTTGGTAATGCCGTGTCGCGTTCTACGCGCCTAAATAATATCCAGGGTATCGTCTTCCTCGACATCTTCCCTTTGCTGCGCAACCCCGTCGCGTTCGAGACACTACTCACGAACCTGCTGCACCACCTAACCTCACACACCATCCCTGCATCGCCAAACAAGAAGATCGACGTCGTCGTTGGGCTCGATGCGCGTGGGTTCCTACTTGGACCTATCATCGCGCTCCGCTTGGGCGCCGCGTTCGTCCCCGTGCGCAAAAAGGGCAAGCTGCCAGGCCAGTGCGTGTCCGCGACGTACGAGAAGGAGTATGGCGCGGACTCGTTCGAGATGCAGAGCGATGCTATAACCCCCGGCCAATCGGTCGTCGTTATCGACGACCTCATCGCGACAGGTGCGCCATACGGTCTTCGCTTTACGCCACTAGACGGCACTAACCACGCGCTAGGCGGTTCGGCCAAGGCTGCAGGCGAACTCATCGCCAAACAAGGCGGCAAGACGCTCGAATACCTCTTCATTATCGAGCTGCCGTTCCTCAAAGGCGCAGAAAAGCTCGACGCGCCGATCTACTCCATCGTCCAGTCCAATGATTAGATTCTAGACTAATATTCGCGTGTTGATGAGCGAATGCCCATTGAGCCATAGTATCCTGGTGTTGTCGTGTTTTGGTTTCTCCTGCGACATCTCCGTTGGTAGAGGCGCGAGCAGTCCCTCGGGATCTAGTTGCAACATAACCTGCCCACCGTGCTCGTCAGCACTATCCAGCAGGTCGTACACCGCCTGGCCGGCGTCTGGCGGTAGCACCAGCAGCCCGATGTCTCCCAAGTCCCCGACCGCCTGCGTTCAACGCAATCAGTTTTAAGCGAGCGATTCAGCAGCAAGGATCCCGCACCTCGAGCTCCGCTGTATCAGCAGTCGGATTGAGCGCATTTTGCTCATTGTTGACGACCAACACGCCCGCCGCGTCCGCATCCCGCGCCTTCACCAGCTTCTGCAAAAACGTGCAGCCACCCCGTTGAACAACCATGACCACTCCTGAGAATGGCTCTTGATAGTCCAGGCACCCCGTCGGATTCGTTGGGTCGCGATAAACAGGGACACCCTCCGCCTTGTCTATCCGTAACGCATGCGTGTCCGGTCTCGCGGGAGCAAGGAGCTCAGGCCCAAACAAGGCCGTATAGCTCGTAGTGAACATCTCGAGCGAATTGAGCATGTCCGGGAAGCCGCTTTGGACTTGCGATAGCGGGTCAGGCGAGACCGTGAAGAAGCGCAACGGCATGTCCAGTGGTCGTTGGTCGATCGGCGCGTCGAACGCATCGGACGACGCAAACAGAGATGGGTCCGCGATGTAGACAGTCTGGCCCGCACGAACGTCGTAATGGCCAACTAAAACTTGTCAGCCACAAGGAGCTGTATGCGCTGAACGAGACGCACGTTTTCGTACATCGTATCCTTTGCCGTCGATTCTAGAAAACGCCCAGTCAATGCCTGTCCGCGCGGTATGGAGAAGACCTCACCTTTGCACGATACGGACTCGGATACCCGTCACGTTGCGCACAATAATCCCGTCGTCAATCTTTTCCAGCTTTAGTCTCGAAGGACTCAAATCCTCTGGCACCGTCTTCCCGCCAGCTGAGAGAATAAAGTCGTATGACTACAGCGCAGTGAGCAAAGGCGGAAAAAAAGAATGAATGACGCACGAATAGCTCAGTGTATGGACGCTCGCACCAGCCATTCGGAGACCACGCGCTCTCATCCACATCGCTCGCGGACTGATCCACCAACTCCCGAGCATAATCGACGTCTCCGCGCGAGCGGACGCCCATCGCCAAACCCGAAGCAGCATGGTGAAACGGGCGATACGCCGGGCACTGGTGGTTCTCGATCTTGCGCATCTTGCGTCGTGATGGCTTCTGCAGCTCGGTCCCCAGAGTGAGGATGTGGCCCTCGGTAGTGAAGACGTAGTTGGAGTCGTCCCGGTGTAACGGATTGTCCTCGTCAAATAGCAAATAAAGATATTTCAGGGTCTCCGATAAGGCGAACGACTCCATTCGGTCGTCGCGGGCATTTGTTCGAAGATCCTTAATTCCTGCAAGTCATGAGCGCTGTGAATGCTGGCGAAAAACTTGATGAACCTGTGAGACCACAAGGAACCTTGGCGCGTGTGGTCAAGTCGAAAAGAACGCGCTCGCCTACGTCGAGGTAGAAGGTATCTTTGGTAGCCTGCAACGAATCAACGGGAGTTTTTCGCCTGAAAAGGGCTCGCTCACCCTGTAGAGATACCAGCTGGACTCGATGAACTCGGGTCGCAGTGGATACTGATGGGATGTGGCGGTCTTGTAGTTGGTGTCGTACACCTCGGGAAGACCAGAGTGTTTGCGCCATAAATTGTAGTCTGTCAGAGTCACGTGAGCGTGATGCTTGCAGAATCTGGCGACACGCACACAACAGGTGAAGTTTGATTGCACTCTGCACATCTCCAGCCAGAACTCAAAGGAATTAGATTCCGAACATAAAATTAATAAATAATGCCAACCTTGAAGTCCGGGCCAAAACGCCGACAACGAATCGACGGTCCAGTACGCAGCTTCGCCACTCATCATGTTCACAGGACGATACTTTGGGGGGTTTAGACGAGATCAAAAGACGGTGAAGAATTATGACCCAAAAACCGTCTGGGGCGCGAGACCATCGCATAATAGACGCATACGCGTCGTCCCACACGTCGAGGAATTCTATGTCGCCTGGCGAGTATTTCAGTTGAGTGTAGTGTTAAGGCGGCTTTGAATTACCGCTGTAGCACACTAAGCAGATTGCAGGAAGAATAACCGCGTCTCTGACCTCATAATATACCACTTCAACGCATATTCGTAGAAGGAATCTATGCCGGCGCCGATGCCGCTGACTTCCGGTGCCGTCCACGTCTTGGGCAAGGTCAGTCAAGGTCGAGAAAACCACAGAAACCCGACTTACCCCAGTCTTGATGTTAATGGTGTTTCCGACAAGTCCCAACTCAGACCTCCGGTTCCAGACGGCAAAAAAGGCCCTGTATGCCACCTTCTCGAATCGCTCGTCACCAGTTAAGCGACTGAGAGTCGCGAATTCTAAGATGAGGGAGCCTGCGCCGGCACTACCTTGCTCCAGCGTAAGCAGCACGCAAAAGACGAGCATTGGATGGCTTACATGTTTCGATGCCCTCTCCTTTCAAAACTCCATGGCGCAGATTTATCCGCGCGTAAGGAAGTCCACTGGGTGTAGAGAACGCCGGAAGTAACCGCTCGCCAAGGTCGTGGGCCAGTGTGAGAAGCTCGCCCTTGTACCACGGCAGAAAGAACGTCTGGTTCCTCTGGCTGGCAAAGATGTGGCCAGATAGCAGGCCGCCCAGCACTCGTATCGTCGTCTCGAACACCTGTGGTCGAGTATTGACCTGTTGCAAAGGTCAAAAATGAAAGTCCCTCTGAAGCACCAACTTACATCGAACGAGACGGTCTCAATAACATCTTTCACTGCTTTCTCGAATGCTGGACGGTCTCCGAGGACAACCAGGGAGTCCAGCACGTCTATTAATGTGAGACTATAGTTGCCTCGCATGTCATTTGCAGCGTAATTCTCTCTGAAGGGAATGAGCAACGTAGAAGCAGGCCCGGAATAAGCACGCACGGATGGTCCCAGTCCGGCCCTTGGCCCGAGCACGAGAGCGGCATGAGCTGCGAGCAATAAGTCACCCAGATAGGCTGGCTGGCGTTGAGCTGCTCACTTCGTCCATTGGAAAGGCTACACCGAACGGATGAGAATGGACGCGTCTTGCTCGCGAGACGTACCGAATCGCATGTAGTTGTCGTATCCATGGAAGAACAGCTCCCTCACTTGGTTCCTAGACACCGAAAGCTCAAATTCCGAGCACGACGTAATGCGGGGGGCGAGACGCACTTCGCAGCAAGTTTCCGTTCCGTGGTCCAGCCATCTCTGCGGAAAGCGGCGGCGTGTAGTTGGGAGCGGGAGGAGGACTGGAGGAGAACGAGGAAGATGGCAGAGGCAATGAAACCGGGCCAGGGCCAGTACTCCCACTTCATGGGTAGGCCGTCGTGGCACCAAGACAGAAGCGGTCACATGTATCTGCGATCTCTTGCACTCGGCCTCGATGGACGTCTCAAATATTCTCGGAGAATACATGCTCAAAGGTCGGCTATTCCCAAACTCTTCCCATCTCACTCTCTGCAGGCTGGGTCCTAACCGATCGCACATGTTCCTCCCCAAATTGCAGCGTCCCGCTCATGCGTTCCCCGGCCGCACGATCCCCCGTCGTGCATTTCTGTGCCAGCTGCGATGGTCCACCGGATTCCGTCTCCTCCGCAAGAACTGTTCGACAACAGCAGCCCCAGTCCGCAAGCACCTCATCTAGTTCGCTTTCTCGTTCTTCGACGCCTCCCACCGAGGTCTCGGAGGCTTCGGAATTTGCTCTGCCTCCAGAAACAGAGCAAAGTAGGCGTAGAAGGGAACAATCGGACGCCGCGTCCGCCGCAATTGGCCAGCGATTGCTGAAAGGCTGGGCGATGCTTGCCGAAGAGTGCCCTGCATCGACGTGTTTTGGTGTTCCTCTCGTTCGACCTCCAAAAGTCGGCGGTGAAAAAGATCCTCGAATGGTAGAAGCCTTTCTTTTGTCTCTTATCCAGCTCATATGGTGCAGGAATGTGTGATCTGTGGCTCGGTTTACTTGAGCGAGGTGGATGCGGCTGGTCGAGAGTCTCTCGTTGTTCAAAATCAAACACACGCGGCCCCAGAACATCCTGCTGCTGTTCCGGTCCAAGCACCTGTAGTCCCTCAACCCTCCGTGCGTTGATTATCTCCCATCTGATGTCTTCTGATTTGAATCAATCTAGCAACAAACTGCGCCACTTTCAAGTCAAGCGGTCCTTCCTTCGATGGCTAAAACAGCTCTCGAGCAGTCTGCTTTCAGCTTGGAAGACGCTCTTCGTGTCCTCACTAGCAGATTGACGACGTTGACTGCAGGACAAGCCGATTCGTCTTCCATCGCGAACGCTGCAGACGCGATCACCAAAGTCGTGCAGGCGCTCACCCAGGTCAAGCAGCTGCAATGGGCCCAAGTTTCGCGTCCTTAGATAGACTTTCTTAGATCGATGATGACGCGATTCTGGCATACATACCCACCGCGTGTATCTGGCGTGTTGGTCGCGTTGCCGTCTAAATACCTCATACTGTGGTGGAAGCTCCTCTCCTAGTCCGCGATGCGCTTTCGTGATATTCTCCGCCCCTTCAGCGCCTCTTCGCAAGAGCAGGAAGGCAGCCATACCGCCCCTTCAGCAACATCAGCGCCTTCGAGTCCTGTTGGGTCTGAACGACGGCCTAGAAGACTCAAGCGCCCAATTAGACGGGCGACGGTCGAAGTTGAGGGTATTTACATCTCGAAAAAATGGCTGGACTGATATTGAGGCGGTAGCTCAACGATGTTGTGGGTCCCGCCCCTCTCAAAACGTGGCTTTAGACTCATCGACAGTTGCAGCAGCCCGCGTTCGTTCCAACAGGCACCGACGTTCAAGGCCGCTCTGGCTTTCATAGCACACCCTAATTTGCTCGACCAATCTGCCTATCCTCGCGAACCTCTCGCACAAAGCTGGACTCCCCCTTCCGCGCTTAGAGCAAGAGAGTTTTCTGAGAACGGCTCGTGGAGGTCGTACAACAGTAACACGTTCAGCGGCCACCGATTCCCAGAGGCGCAGCAGCCGATTGGCCAACACGAACCCACATCGCCCGCCTTTGGTCCTCGTATGGAAGCGCTTTTCATGGAGAGAGCAAGTCCGCTCTCGGAGGTAACCAACAACGTATCTGCGGTCTGAAAAATGTATGCTGAAAAGTGCTCGGCAGCTGGCTGACTGGACGAGTGCTCAAAGTCGAAGCTCCCGACCACTGGTGGACGTGAGCATATGCAATGCCCGCCTCTCGTTCGCGCTGTTGACCACGATCCAGCTGCCTGCAGCCCCTCCCATGGCCGAAGATTGGTCCGGATCCTCTCGACGCGGGTCCATCGCAAGTCAAGACGCCCCTTCAATCCCTGAACCGATCCCACATTATCGACCATCGTCTCCGGAACGCCTGCCGGCCGTGGTCGAAGCCAGGCGAGAGCATCGCGACAAAAAGGCGTCGCGGGACCGCGACAAGGACGGTGGTGGGAGCCCTGGAACGTATTACATCGTACCCGCGGGCGTGAACGTCATATTTCAAGACCAGGCTGGGCGCGAGATTACTCGAGTTGGTGATTTTGAAAACCAGGAGCGGCCGCCCGTCGATGACCGTGAACCTCCTCGGTGAGATAGCTTGTTTACCGATGTGAATTATTGACCAGGATCAGAACTGACGAAGGAAGGAGATCGCGAAACGCCGAGGAAGGTCATGGGCGTCGACGGCACCACCACGAACTCAGGACGAAACATCGAGAATCGAAGGACACATACCGTTCGCAGTCGCAAGTCATACAACTGATAACCTGACAACTGTTGACGAGGATATAGTCCCAGTTCCGACCGAAGCTATCGCTCCAGCGAACCAACGATAATTCTCATCGACAAATATGGTCGCCAGATTCCGATGTCCGTGTTCAGTGTTCAACGACACAACGAGCTGACGAAATTTACCCTAGCACACCATATGGTGGCCGAGGATCATGACCGCCCACGGGAAGGTCGCCTCTTGCCACCTCGACCACGACCTCGAGAGCCACCAAACGTGTTGCCCTGGACGCGGTTGATGTCCTCTAATCGAAATAATCAGAACAATGTTAAGGAACACGATTCGTTTACCTCGGCCCAGCTTGAGCATCCCTCCGCTGAACTTTCCGACGCCCATCCCCAGTCCACGTTCCCGCTTCTTCGGCGCTTTGGAAGCACTTGTATCTTCGAATAATTTCTTGATGGTCGGATGGTAGTTGCCCAGGTTTTTGGCCTGCAAGGATAATTGTGTCAGCGCTCGCCAGCCGCAAAAGATGAACCCGTACTTCTTCAAGTTGCTTGTCTTGACGCTCCTTTTGTTTCCGCACCAAACCCTCCCTCACACTCTTGGACGCTTTGTTCCTCTCGCCCTCCCTGACACGCTTTTCTCCTTTGCCGAGCTTGGCATCGCCAGATAGTTCCATGACGCGACCTGCGAGCGCTTTTTTCCGTTGCGCGGGAGTGAGATCGAGTTCCGCGTTCAAAGACCCGGAGAGCAGCTTGGTGTGTACGAGACGATGGAGGAGGGCATCGTTCTGCGCGTTCGTCCTGGAAAGCAGAATTAGATAGTTCTCTGAGGTTCGGAACGCCTTGACTCACCGCTCCTCCTCGTCATCTTCGGGCGTAGATGGCGAAGCCGCTTGTGCAGGTCCATCATCTCTCATTTTAGAGACTTTGGAGGACTGCGACAGTCAGAACACGTTTCCTGCAGCTGCATGCTACACACCAAAAAGGCTTTCTTTTGTGCAGTCGAAAAACCTTGATCTGACCTGGCTCCGGTCGCTGGTTGTGCAAAGACGACAACATTTTGCGGGACACCAGATGTGAACTCATCGTCCTCCTGCTCAAAATCTGAGATAAATTCAGAATCGAGAAATCCAAGGACAATTGGATTGACCGCTTCCGTCTTCGTCGTCCTCATCGTCGCTTGCCTCTATCCCACCCCATTCCTCCTCCTCCGTTTCCGCCGACCCAGTTCTTTGAAGTTTGGTGGGACGAGGGGATGGTTCGTCCGCTTTCCTTTTATGTGCCGAGCTCGTCGTCGTCGGAAGGCCAAACGAGGCGAGGAACTCCTGCCCGTGCGCGTTCAAAATTTCGAGTAGATGATCGTTCGGAGAAGGCATGTCTGATCCGTCGACGTGACCGCACTCTCATGCCCGCATCCACGCAAAAGAAACGCAAGACGACGAGAACAGAGACTCCTCCGTCCGAAACGCTCATCTCTGAGGAAGAAAAATGGCGCCTTATAAATCAGTCGGGTGTCCTCAAGAAAGTCAAGATTGACGCACCCGAGCCCGAACCCATGAGTCTCGGCGAAGGCAGTCCTCGAAATACGCGTCGTGTGCTCATTCTGACGCGGACCCAGAAATATTCAACGCGTCTCTAACCATTATGCCGACCTGCTTTCTGCTGGTGTTGATGGATATGTGCGTCAATTCGTTGAATCCGACTTGCCCTGCAGCTTTCCACAGCCTCATATACCACCAATACGGCCAAGGCGTGAACCTGAAGACCGTACTAGACAGGATCATCGAAGGCGTTCCTAGTCAGTGCCTTGTTCTGGTTGTGGCCTTGACTGAAAGCTAGGGAAAGTTCTCTCCATCTTCGTCTTCTACAGTACGTGAAGGCATCACCTCAGACCATCTCATCCAAACGGCCGTCAGCTATTCGCTATAAGCACGACCGTCGAATGCAATTCTTACTTCTCCTCCTCGGAACCACCGCCGGGTCTCGAATGCTCTTCATACTCAAGCGGAGTTCATACCTGGTCAACATGCGACAGGTCCACCGCTTCCCATTCGCGCGCGTTAAACTCACTGCGCATCCAGACACCACCACTGGTCACACTATGGATTTACTGCGTCGTGCAGATGGACCTCGGACTCGCCGTGTTCAACCTGGCACTGGTTGCAGGCTTTTGCTGGTGGAAAGGAATCGACGTGTACGGACCCTGATTATTCATGCAAGTATTGTATACTCGACACCAATCCACATCGAGATATCAACGAGCATGAACAGGGCAACTCTTGCCGCGGCTTAACCAGGAAGTTAAGCATGCTGGGCCCAATGAGCACGATAGTCAACGGTAAGAGAAAACTCACTGTTGTGGAATGAGCAAAAGCAGCTCAAACGCGCAACCGAAGAACCTGAAAGGCGCATAAGTTTGAGCCTGCGGACAAGGACCCGAACCTTGAACGAATTCCTCTAAACAAATGACACACTCAACACCGATGAGTGTGCTCTCCGCCGGAAGCCGATAGACCAAATATTTGGGTGCTTGGGGAGTGGCGCCTGATCCACCCTCGAGACATGATCGCACGTGATTTTCCTGGGCGTTGGCGTCTCCGACTTGTTCGAGGTTGCGGTTGCACACAGGACACCTGTTGCACAGATCAGCTCCATATTTTCCGAGAGGGGATAAATCATACTCGGCCAGATCACTCAGCTGCGAGCTCGACTGTCGCCTCGACAAGTTGCGGCCGGGAATCGACAGCCGCTGCGAGTCAACCTCGATCCGCTCCATCGACGTCGCTCGTAGCCCGTATAACCTGCTCGGCACACTCGCGTTGACCTGGTCGTGACATGACGAGCAGACACGCTGCGAGCTGGCCGACGCAGACGTTTCCGGGAAGGACGGATCCTGAACGATATCGCTGGGGTCGAGCAGTGCCCTGTACATTGAGCATCTGTCGCAGAATATGCGACCACATCTTCGGCAATGCTAGACAGTTAGTGGTCAGCAACTCGCGTCCGACGTTTGGCTTGTTAAAGTAACATACATGCTAAAAGCCAGGTGGTGAGCGAGCCGCCACATAGGAACGGGTATACACTCACACGACGCAGAAGGAAAGTGAACCGGCGGTGGCAATCGCGGCATTGCTGTACGGTCTCGTCGCGCTCCCATGAAGGATGCATCTGATGCGGGGACGGCGACCAACCAGGTGCAAGGACCTTTTGCGGTGCTTCGTGCGTAGGCACGCGGAAGTCGGGCGCCTGCGATAGCTGAGGTGTCAAGTCCGTGGGCGGTCTTGAGATTCCTGGACGACTGAAGTAGTCGGTCATGAAACTCGACGATCTCGACCCAGGTCGAGCGGACTCGGACGCGCCAGGATAGTGAAACTCCTCATCGGAGCTACCATCCTCTTCCTCCTCGAGATCTTCTTCGACTACACGAACATCAGGATCGACTGAGTTGGAAAAGCACGAGTCACATACAAGTTCCCGAAAGCACCAAGCCTCGCGCTGTTGCGGCAACCCGACGGCGCTCAAGATCGCGACTGTAAGCGTTGAGAAGCACTTCGGCTTGAAGTTTTCTTTCCGCATCTTGGTCACCGAGCAGCCCGGCTCTAAGTTCCGTCGTTGCCCGCTCCAGCTTTGCAATTGCGCGACGAGCTTCGATACCCGACTGAGGATCCGGGTCCGGCTGTGTGCCCACAAGATACCTAGCTCGGGCGACGTAGTCTTGTGTGGGCGAGATCATACGGATGGCGCGAACCGAGTCCATTTCTCGTCCATCGCCTGGATCGCTGAGCGAGTCCTCCACATATGGAATGAGCGAGCCGTCTTCATCCAGATAGTACAAAGCACCATCTGGTTCGAGGAAAGGCAGTGGTGGAATGTCCAGTCTTCTGCGGAGCACGCGAACCCAGCGTCGTCGTCGTACCCAGGTGAGTGGCGTGCGCACGTGACTGGACGATGAACTGCGCCGCGCAGACGAAGCGGACAAGCCAGCCAGCGCTCGCTCAAGTTGCGGAGGTTTTGAAGCCGTCCATTGGTCGTCAGCATCGCTGAATTGGTGCGCATACTGCCACCCTTCTTCGGCATCGACCCCAGGCGGCGTCACATCGAGAGTCCAGTCCGAGCTATTGAATGCGTTAGGAATACTGCTCGGAAATATGCCTACATAACCTACAGCCAGAAATGACTGCGCTCAGTGGCATCTCCAGACTGGCGATCGCTCGGTCCAGGCTTTGGAAGGTTCCATGGGTCGCTTCGCGTCGGAAGCTGGACGTCACTGCGCCAGGCCGCAATTTCACGGACACCAGTCTCTTCGTCAGGCTTGGGAAGTTGTAGTTGAAACGGTGCAGGGCGTCCTTGTCGGCCGAGACCAGACGCCGAAAACTTCGGGCGACCGCCAGACACCGCTAGCGTCTTGAGGCGGCCGTCGAGACGCTGATTCTCGTAGAGTATGAGGGGGGACGGTGGTGTGGACGGAGAGCGGATTATAAGAGACAGAAGTATCCCGCCAGCGTTCTGCTTCGGCCTTCTGCAGGACCTAAAGATAAGGTTGGTATGGTGGCATATTCTGAATCGGCAAGCAAACACACCTGACAGATCCACACTTCAAAAACCGCCGCTGCAGCGTCGTACGCGGTCTCTCCCCAGTTATTTCTAACCAATGGATTGGCAGCCTGTTTGTTGAGCAAATAAAGCACGATAGGCAGGTGGCCTTTAGATGCAGCATTCACTGAAGAGTTTCAGCGCGAGTGGGGCCGCCGAAGAATCACTCACTTAGAGGAGTCCAACCACCCTTACTGCGAACGTCAACACCGAGAATCCCATTCTGCTCGGACGCCGCGCCTCCGCTCTCGCAAAGCCACCGAACAATGTCCAAGTAACCCTGATAAGGTGTCAGATACGCCGTAGCATGCAGCCCAAGAAGCCGCACCTTTGAGCAAGCGTTATGAAGTGCTGTCCAGCCGTCCGCATCGCGTGCATTGACATCGGCACGGTCGGGGAGGAGATATTTTATGATATGCAGGTGGCCGTTGAGTGCGGCCTTGTGAAGGGCTGTCTGTGGCAGGCATTAGCGCGCGACAATAATGAGAAAAAGCAGGAGCAATCTACCTCGCCCTCCTTGTCTTCAAGGTCCGGCATGGCGCCGCAATACTCGACCACTAGCGATGTTTGAGCAAAATAGAGCCATAGAAAATGCGACCTACGCCACGAAACGATATCGAGGTAGCCGCGACTGGCGGCGGCATGCAGGGCTGTCAGTCCTGTGCGCGTCGAAGCGTCGTTCGAAAGACCAAATGGCTCCACATTTCCGCCATCCAGAGCATTGCGAAAAAGACGTTGGAGCTGCTCGAGGTCACCGGAGGACGCGGCAGCATAGAGAGCCTCGAGCTGAGCGGGTGAGGGATGGTCGATCCGCGGGGGAGCGGGGTCTGTCGGGTAGACAAAAATGTCATGCTCGTCGTCGTTGGGTTCGTCTTCGGAGTGGGGATAGACGAATTCCTGTGCGTCGTCATCGTCGTCGAACGCGTTCACGGTGGCCATGGTCCACAAACGGAGGCTCGCGTGACGGTCGGCTTCTTCGGATCTCTGATTTCATCAGAACAAATTCCGAAGCCAGCATGCACTTGGCTTCGATTTCGCATAAATTGCGAGTCCCTCTGCGATCTTTCTTTGCTTCCCCCCATCATCGCCTCAGCGCAATGGCCGCCCCGTCCTATCTCCTCAAGAACGGTCCCCGCGACGCGCTCGTTCCCTTTTCTTCGCGTCTCAAGGAGGGACGTGCCCTTGCAGAGGATGTCTGGTCCATCTACAAGTCTGTGACTCATTTTCCCTGCTCTCTTCATGCGCTCACGCTCTCCGCCAGCGTCGCCAATCTCCCTGCCGACTGCATCAACCTGGGCCAGGGATACATGAACTTTTTGCCTCCCAAATGGGTCACTGAAGCGGCTAGCAAAGCTCTGCTCGGCGTCACCGAGAACCACTATTCGCATCCCAAAGGCCGCATGCGGCTTAGGCAGGCTCTCAAGAGCATGTACAGTCCCTTGTTCAATCGCGATCTCGATGTAGAGTCCGAAATTCTGGTCACTAGCGGTGCCAACGAAGGTATAGGTGTCTCTTCAAACATTTGTTCCTTACTCAATATCGGCAAGGTCAATACTCGGTCTTCACCGCGTTTCTCGAGCAAGGCGACGAGGTCATCATGTTCGAGCCTTTCTTCGACCAGTACTTGCCGTCTATAACTTTCAATGGCGGCACACCCGTCTATGTTCCCCTCCATCCCCCGAAAGCCGACGTGAAGAAGCCGACGAGCAACCAGTGGACCATCGATCTGGCCGAGCTCAGGTTCGTACTGATATCTCCGTCCCGCGATGGCTCAGTAAACGCCATCCAGGGCCGCGATTACGCCGCGAACGAAGATGATCATCGTCAATACGCCGCACAACCCTGTCGGCAAGGTCTTCTCTCGTCAAGAACTCGAGGGTATTGCAGCTCTCGCTGAAGAGTTCAATCTGCTGGTCATGTCCGATGAGGTCTACGAGACTCTGACCTTTGATGGTGAAGAACATGTTCGTATCGCAACACTGCCAGGAATGTGGGATCGAACGGTAACAGTCGGTTCTGCTGGCAGTACGTTTTCCGTTTATCATTCGTTAACGCGTTAAATCTTTCCTAGAGCAGTTCGCGGCCACCGGTTGGCGGGTGGGCTGGCTTATCGGGCCTGCGTCTATCATTCGGCCGACACTCGCCGCTACCACTCGTATCGTCTTCTGCACAAACTCTCCGCTTCAGGAAGCTGCTGCCGCAGGGATCGAAGAGGCCGAGAAACGCGGATACTATGCCCAGCAGCGCACCGAGTACACCGAGCGCCGCAAGATCCTGACGGACGTGTTCGACGCCTTGGGGCTCACCTACAGCCTTCCGTTGGGCAGCTACTTCATTCTGGTCGTAAGTACAGAGCTCCCTCTCGCTCGAGATCCCTCTGACGCGCAATTCAGGACATCCGAAAGGTCCAATTCCCTGACGACTTTCCGTTCCCGCCAAGTGTCCTCGGTCGTGCACGTGACTTTAGGTGGGAGTTGTCCCTCTTGCCGTATTATTTCTGATGGCTTCTCAGAGTTGCTTGGTTCATCGCGACTGAAATCGGGGTCTCTTCCATTCCCGTTAGCGAGGTTCGCCTTCGGCTATTACTCGTTTATCTATTGCTTACAGGCAACCGCAGTTCTACTGCGAAGAGCACGCGTCTATTGGCGAGGCGTTCATCCGTTTCTCGTTCTGCAAGGACCACGAGACACTCCATAGAGCGGCCGAGCGCCTCCAGCAGAAGCTCAAAAAATACATCGTGCAGTAAATAGTGTAGACTATGACCCAGGAGCGGAACTGTATACTAGCTCATCTACAAGACGCGAAAGATTCTCGTCCCGCGCACTGCCAGCACAATCATAGTAAGTTGGGTTCGTCGCGATCCGCCGCGCCAGGAAGGTAAACGATAGCGCATCAACCAGTTGTTGTTTGTCGAGATGTGCGCGCGACTGATACCAGCTGCGCAATTCCGCTGAGCCCATCAGAGAAGATTCAAGCGGCAGACCGTCTTCGAGGAAGCGGAGGAATGTATCCTTGGCTTCGACCTGGCAGAAGAGATGGAAATGGCCGATCCCCGCATGTCGGACGGCGCGACTCTGCATCCGCACCATCTCCTCCAAGCCATAATCGCGCAGCTGCCGATCTTTGCCGTCGGCCGAAGCATGCACCCATTGTGATCCCATCACGACCACAACGCCGGCCCGAACCGGCAGTGTCCAGCAAGAATCACGTGGCACAATAAGCACGCGGACCAGCCCTTCGGCGTACATCTCCAGCATGAGATTGCGGTCCGCCCGCTTGACGCCCTCGTGGAAGAAGCCGACTCCGCGCGAGACGACGTCGATGAGGGTGGTATCTCGCAAGCGAGCGAGATAGTCTTCGAGACGGTGCTCCGGAACACCTTCGGACAGGAAGCCCTTGTCTGTCTCCTGCTCCAGGGCGCATTGCGTGATGAGATCGTATGCAACGGGTCGACATTGCGATCTCGAGGGTACGAAGATGATCGCAGATTCGCCTACGGACGCACTCTGGATGGCGGTGTATGCAGGCTTGGCCATCGCTTTAAACAAGGCGGCGGAATGGGGGACGGTGAAAGTGAGCGTAGACGTCGCGAGTGACTGGTCGCGGTCTCTAGGTCGGAAGCTGAGAAGTGCGGGGGAATCGACGTTCAACCAGTTCGCAAGGTCTGCGGGGTCGCGAAGCGAGTTGGAAAACCCGATGAATCGCGTCGGACAGAGCTGAACTGCGTGTCGCAACAAGGAAACGGCCAGTTCGTAGGCCGGGGAGAGTTGCTCCAGGTTATCGCAAAGAACGAGATCGAGGCCTCGTAGAGGAAGCTTCGGATCTCTTTGTGAAATGGCAGCGAGCAGGTCGCCGGCAGTCACGGTACGGATTACTTTGCCTTGAGTCGGCCGAGCCAGCGACGCGTTGGATTCGACTGTGACACCAGGGATGGTGTTCATCCGGAACTCGGACACAATTTCGGATTCGGCACTGCGCGTCGGCGCAACAACCAGTACCCATGCGCTCTCTGCCTTCGAAATCGTTAACCTAGGAGCCATAAGCGCGAAATAGATATTTGAGAATAAGGCTCGCACCAAGCAGCGACCCGCATCATCGTCGACTTGCCGCTGCCGCCAGGCGCACATAAAAGTGAATGCCATTGCGTGTTCATCAACGGCCAGAAAGACTGCGTTTGAATGGAGTTGAAGTTGTGAACGCGACCGCTCAGCAAACGCTCCACTGCCGGATTTCGGAGAACGGATGTTGATAAGAACGGCAGCTCGAGTCTCGGTGTATGACTATGGGATGATGTGGGCATCACAATCCCTTCCAGCGGCACGAACGTCTCGTTCTCGGCGCCCATCCAACGATCGGAGACGAATCGAATGGTGACTGACGGTGGTGGGTGCCTTTCCGGAATGGAGATGACGAAGTCGACATCGACCGCTTCCGATCCAGGACGGAAAACGAGGTGGGAGAGTTGAAAGATATTGACGCCCTGGTGATCCTCGACCCAGAGCCAAAATGGTTCGACGCTCCCGTGTACTTTGCTCCAGGTGAAGGTGGGTATAAGGGTGACCGCGATCTTGAGGACGTCGAATCCGAGCGGGCGGAGTTTATAGGATACTCGAGCAGAGGGGAATTGCTGCGCAGCGTTGAGGAGGGCTTGACCATGCTGCTTGTTCATGTGAAGGAGGTTCCCTAGATCCTCTGGGCTTTGCCCGGCGAGCTCCGCTGGCGACCACTCATCGGCCCATCGCTCCAGGTTGTAGAACAAATCGTTCTTCAGTTCGAACTGTCGCAGCGGTTGGTCGTAAGGCCAAAGCCGCTTCTCGATAGCTTTGCTCAGGCCCATGAGTACCGCGGAGACGTTCGCCCACTTGCGGCTGATGGCGATCTCCAGAAGAGCTCGAACGATGCGACCACCATTTTGTGCGACATACATCGTGTCGGAAACCAGAGCGAAGTCTTCGACAGGAAGGCGCGAGATATAGCCTTGGAGAAGGATATTGACCTTTCCTTGACTGGTACTCGCCCCGCTCCGGGGAGGGTCGTTCTCTCCAGTGCCTTTTGCGCCAGCCGAACGGACTGGAGGTCCCCTGCCGTTCTTTCCGCCCTTGGCACCATTGTCGTCCCGGTCTTCGGTCGGTTTTTCGCCCACAGGGACATCGCAGGGAATGATTTCTTCCATCGCTTCGAGCTCTTTGGCTTCCGATTCCCGGACTTGTATTTGCTCGAACTGCGACACATATAAGACATGTATCGGGGCACAAGCGCTTTTTTACCTCTGTGCTGCGACTGAGCATGCCGAGAACATCCGCCTCGGACATTCTGGGCCGAAAGGTCTCGTTGAAGATGACGATGGACGCGTGCCTGATGTAATACTTGGACGCGATTCTCCCGAGATCGGTGGCTTTGAGTTCGCCGCTAGTGCGGTCATACTCGATCATCTTTGCCTCAGAGAGCTTGCGGGCAGCGATATCCATGAGGTCGTTTCGATGACTGCCGAGTTGTGGATCGTCGCCGTCACGTGCAATGCCTTAGAAAGCAGTCAGAGGACAGTTGAGTGGACAAACGAGTCGCACCATATACAAACGGGTTCTTGCGCATGCGGACGAAGTAATACGTGTATCCGAGCCACCGAACGCCATCGCGGATGTTGGCGACAGTACCGAGAGATATCTCAGCGTTCAGTGAATCAGCCATGCCGCCCTGGAATCTAGCGGAAATTGAGTCAAGACGACGTGGCTAGCGTTTGAAACCCACTGAGACTCGATCGGATTCTGTTGAAACAACAGTGAGATGAGAAACGTCGGTTCATAAGCCTCATACCTGAGATGTAACGGCCTCGAGATAATGCACGAGCTTGTCCTCGGTGGTGCAGATGTAACCCTCGCCGCTGGATTCGAGACCGGGGCGTCCAGCACGTCCAAAAACTTGAAGGACGTCGAGAACGGAAAGATCGACAAAAGCACCTGTAAATCTCTGAGAATCGGCACGCAACATGATTCGAAGGGCGAACCTTTCGCGCTGTCATACACTTGCGTTCCCTTGATTACAACCGCATGCGCAGGCAGGTTGACTCCCCAAGCAAGCGTAGCGGTGCAGCAAAGTACCTGAAAGAGTTCCTGGTCAATCCGACAATCGTTGGATAACACTTCACCTTGATGGCGCGCGCCTCAAACATCCTCTCCATCATATTACGATCTGAACGCAGCATCCCGGCGTGGTGGATCCCGAATCCATCTTCAAAGAGCTCCCTCATCTCGCGGTTGCGCGACTCGCTGATGCTCTTTCGGAAACGCCCCCACTCTTCGTGCTCTTGACAGCTGAAGTCGTCGAGGGAGCCTTCCTTCAGCGCAGCCTCGCGCAAGGCTTGAGCCGCTTTGACAGTCTCCTTCCGCGCATGCACAAACACCATGACCTGATGGCCTTGCGCCACCAACTCGGACACCTTTTTGAAGGTAACGTTGTCGAGATTCCGTTTCGAGGTAGGACTATTGGGCTTGCCCTTGATGCCAATGAAGTGCTGCTCGAGTGGGACCGGACGGAAGGAGGAATCAAAGTAGAAAAGCCCTTTGTACCGAGAGACGCTGTATTCGAGGTATTAGCGCGCGCCATCAGGCATCACGTGGCGGAATGATACCTCAAGAATTCGGCGACATCCATGTAATTGGGCAACGTCGCGCTCAACCCGACAATTCGAATAACAGATTGGCTCGATTCAACCTGCGGAAGCACGATAAGTACGATCATCGACAGACCTGCAAGACGTACTTGGCGCAAGGTTCGAGCAACAATGGTCTCGATGACCGCTCCTCGTTCCTCGTTCAAAAGATGCACCTCGTCAATGATGAGCAGCCTCAGGGCACTAGCGAGCTCCCCCTCGCCAGTCGGCTTCCTGGTGACGACGTCCCACTTTTCTGGCGTCGTTACAATGACTTGAGTTTGCGCAATCTCGGCCTTGGTGAGTTGCATGTCACCGGTCAGCTCCCGGACTTCGATGGAGAGCCATTTGAGACGTTTGCTGAACTTCCGAACGATCTCAGAGGCCAACGCTTTCATCGGGGCTCTAAAAGCGGGCTTCAGCATATCCGTATTGAAACGAAGCATGGCAAAACTTGCACGTAGATAATTTTGAAATCGTTCTTGTTGATCGTTGAAGCAATGGGGGCCGAGCTGGACGATGTATTTCGGTGTTGGTCGAGTACACGCAGAATGGTGAGCATTGCGACGTCTGTTTTACCCTAGCAAAATTCGATACGAAGACATAAATCGCGCGGATTTGCTCACGGCACCGGTGGGGGCTGTTCAAATTCTTCATTCAGAGCACTCGCGGGAAGCAATATGCCACACTAACCGCAAACAAGCATGTTTTCGTTGCTCTTGTACGCTGTGGGGTACACCTGAGAGACGATGTAGGCGACGACTTTCAGCAAGCAAAAGTCGTACAATGGACTGAATACGATTCAAGGTAGTGTAACCCTCCATGAAAAATGAGTTTTCTGAGTGACTTAAAGTAGATGTCTTACCGGGAATGAGCCCCGAGCTAGAGCATCGAGTTCGGCAACCGGAACGAGTCGCTCTGTCATCCGAGGAGGCACAGGATTGGCCGGTGGAATAATAACCTCTTCATGATCCTGAACAGAGCTGAGCTGCGACGAGCTGAGCAACGTTGTTCCACTACCTCCCACATATGCCGCTCAGTCCCAAGAGGCAGCAGATACCGGCTGCCAAATTGCGAAAGCACATTTCCTTGAACCATTGAGGTCGAACTATAAATGTGTGGAAGCACTTCGGGGGCGTCCTCCTGCGCATTGTTTGAGAGAGCAAAACCGTGGTCGATGGAGTCACACACCGCGACACCGGAGAATAGTGGACGGGCGGCGTTTTTGCGGAACCCTTCTTCCATTCGCCGCCGAGCGTCTTCAGCAGAGAGACTCGAGACTGTGGAAAACCAGTGAATACCACGAAAAACGCGTAAAATGGACGCACAATCGCCCGCGTTATTGCCGGACCCAACCCGCGATTGCTGTAGATCGTCCAACTGCCAAATCGCCTTTCAGCACCGAGGCCGTCGCATTGGTGAGTCGAAACCTCTTTCCCCAGACCCAATGCACGAGATTCCAGAATCTTTTCGACAAGCTCCATATCGTCATACCCCAGGACCTCCAGGATGTCCGCTGAAACATCGTTGTGCAGCGGCTGCAGCAGAATCAGCGGGAGCGATAATAGAAGATGCTCTGCGTCTGGACGACTGAAAGTGACGCGTCAAATAGGCTCGAAGAGGACGAAGGGCGAAACGCACGCCAAGATCTTTCCGATGACCCAGTCGTGTGGACCAGATACGCGTTCGTATGCGTCCAGCACCGTATCCCAACCCCGTCCTTCGTCCTCGGTGAACGAGCCCTCATTCTCATCTAACGCCGAATTTCAGCTACCGTCGAGTTGCTCGAGCACATGAGTGCGACCTATAGTCGTTTGCGGGAAGCTGCCAAAGTTCAACTTGAGCAAAAATGAATCTATTGTTCCTACACACCTCTTCCACGCGTCAAGCACATGCGAATCTTGAGTAGTTGTGTCCTGGGGTGCCGGGCCTAGCAAGGATTCGAAGTGCGAAAACATGGAGATGGCGAAAGGGAAGGCGCGAGCGGCACCGATGTGACTAAGTACGCCTGTCTACGGACCCGGACGGACTCGTGGGTTGGGTGTACTCCGCGTAAAATCATCCCGAAACCCAAATCTCCACACCGGCCACAACAGAAATATTAAGCGTGAGTCCACGAGCCCTGCAGGGACTGGTCCGAACGTATTGCTGTCGCTACTGTGGAACGCGTCTCCTGCATATACGTTCAAGCTACCGCAACTGGGCGGGAGGGAACGTGCCTTCAACCCATATTCTGCCCTGCGGGACGACGACCTCTTCCTCAAAGTCGCTGTAAGGCGGTAATGGTCGCACCGTGTCTCCGGCCACCGCCAAAACGCGCTTCACCAGCTGAACATTTGGGTTGTGCGGAGAGGTCAGGGAAACGATGTCTCCGCGACAGACAGGCCACCGAAATAGAGACCATCGGTCGAAGACTCCGAGGTCCCGCCAGAGAACAGACGAGTCGGGGTTCAGAGTTGGCTAATCTAGACGAGTTAGTCGCGATTTACAGCTAGTTTACTGTGCGAACCTGCATGCTACGCCCAGTCACTTGCTTCACGGTGTAGACGTTGCTGAAGAACAGAGCTAATAGCGGAGACCAATACAGGACCCTCCGGATGCGCGACATAAAAACGCGTCGCGGTTGAAAGCCAAAAACCACTGGGTCACAAGTAACCTATCCGAAATAGAAAATGATCTCTTTGGCCAATTCCTCTCCGATCCCGGCGACACAAGCAGTAATCGCATTTCTGCTTCCTTCTGAATTCCACACGGGATGTTCCTAAAAGATCAGCTGGCGCCTCCGACAAATTGGCACACCTCACATTGACAGGGACGACACTCAGCGTCGAGCCTCGGATTGTCGAGACCGCGTTGACCTCCGACAGCAGCTCGGGAGCGACATCTAGATCTCTTCTCGGGACGCCAGCCGGATCCTCATTTGTCGAGTCTTGGGGCTTTGAGAAGCACGCATAACGATTTTTCTCCAATAGCGGGACGCAAGTTGCATGGAGAGGGTACCAGTCAAACGTTTCCTAGCAGTAGATTGAGCCCACGACATTCTTCTACGATTACTGACTTACTGGGTCGGCAAGATATGAAGGCGAGTATTCGCCCTTGTAGCGCATCTTGACACAAGAATGAACATAGAAGCCTGCAAGGACAACTTGAGAAGGATTTCTTCAACTGGAACCAAAGCACACCCATGTAGAGGAATGGAGCTTCGGGAGCGCCTGCCTCATGGATCTCAGCAGCAAGGGCAACCTCGCGCATCGCACTGAGCTTGCCCAAGGAGTAGTCCTCCCATTTCTGCTTATACCTGTGAGGCTGCAACAGAGGAGGCGATACTCGTACGCACAGGATCATAATAGAAGTAGACCGATGACACGCAACCTGGAAGGATGTCGAGGACGGCAACGGCGATTAAAACACCGTCCACTCTATAGAGTTGGTGGTAGGATCTGCGAGGAGGGTTATTCCATGGCCAAGGGTCGGAAGCGACGAACCGATAAGTCGTCGGTAAGTGAGAGGGTGGGTCCTTTTTGTATGGGATTGGGATAGGCTATTTATTATGAGATCTAGTCAGGAAATTTGGAATTGAGCGGTACCCGAAGCGGAGATTCGACGAGAAAACGTCGGAAAGATGAAGGCGTATTGTCGTCGTCCTGATGGATGCATTCTTCGTATTTTTTCAACGACGAGTTTATACCATTGCGAGGACACCTGCCTTGGTACTTGCAGAAGAGCTCAAATTTCTCTTCGCTGTATGAAGACGGTTCGAGGATAACCTACTCATCGGTAGGCGTTCGAACGAAAGACGAGCAATAGGTACCTCGAAGCTGTGGTCCGCCTTTCCTTTCCAGACTGCGGCCTCAGCGGCGCGGATCGACGTAGGCAGCGTGAAGTTGTCTTGCGGGGGAAATTCCTTGCCGATGCAGAACTTATTCCAGCGATTCACAAGTTTGCGTTTGCTCTTGGAAGGCTTGAACTCAAGAGCATCCAATCGAATGGTGTAGAGAGGGCAACAAGAGCGTGGCAAATCCGGGAGATAACACCAGGTCCCAGATCGCCTGAAGCCGCGGTCGATAAGGCTCTTGTAGACGGTCACCGACATCTGGTGCGCCGAGATCCCGCAACGCTGTGCAAATGACGCTTTCTCCGAGCGTTGGCCGGGAGGAGAGCAGTATCCACAGGTGGAATTTCTGGGGCCAGCGGCGGAGACGATTGTGAGTACTGGAGGATTCATTTCTTGGTCGCTGGTGGCAGAAGCAGAGAAGGCGGCAAGTCCCGATGCGCTGATGGCGGCTTATATGACGTCGCGCAGTTCCTGAGGTTGCTCCTGAACGCGACCAGGGACGTTGTCCGCGCACATTTCTGAACGTCGTGAACGACTCCGAGGCTCGCACTCGGAAGCCTGCATCAATTTCGTCACACACAACCCGCCTAATTCTCTCCTCCACCATCATGAGGCCCTTCACCCGGCCATCCCTCCATGCGGCGGCTCTCCTGGCCGCTCTTCCGTTCGCCTCTGCACAGCAGGCGGGCACATTCGACCAGGTTGCCAACACTCAAGTTAGCGCCATGATGATGTTTTTGGGAAACACAGACCGAGTGTGTTCCCTTCACGACAGCGCAATCCACACCAGCTCATCTCTGCCTGCAGGTCTACATTCTCGACAAGGCGCAAGGCAAGTCTCTTCGCTGGCGCGTTGGGTGAACATAACCGTTGCTCTAGGCAACGCCGCTCAGATTTCTGGGCATTCTGCGTGGGGCGCTACCTAGTGAGTTCTCGTCCGGTTCATGTGGGTCCTCTGACTTTCTACAGCGCTACTTCGAACCATGACATTACGCTTATGGACGTGCAAACCAATACTTTCTGTAGTTCAGGGATGCATCTACCGAACGGGTGCGCGTTGCTTGTTGGTCTCCTTCCTTACCTCAACAACCTCAGATCCTTCGCCGTCTTCGGCGGCAACTCTGCTGTTTCTATTGGTGGCGGAGCGGCTTCGGGAAGTAATTGGGATTCAACGCTGCAAGGTAAGACCAATGTTAGAGGCTTGCTTTGATGCTCAGCGGTCTAGATTTCGACGGGTCTCGTGCCATCCGAATCCTGAGCCCTTGCACCGCAGACCAAGATCTCAGTTCGACGGAATGCCAGTGGTGCGCCTCTATTTTCGTTTTCCAGGCCAGCGCTTGACTGTCCCAAAACAGGTACGAAAATATTGCCGATCCGACCATGTCTATGCAAGCCCAGCGATGGTATTCGTCGGCCGAGGCACTGCCAGTGAGTTACCAAATAATATTATCCGCCTGTACATCTCCAACTTTCCGCAGAACGGCACTATCGTCTTGATGGGTGGATTTACTGGCGGTGGTGCGTGCCGTTGTTTCCTCTAAAACGCGTATTCACGCTTTTCAGGCTGTACGTTGTGGTCTCTTTTCAATTCCCAGTCAGCTCACTGCCGTAGACATTCTTCGAAATTATCCCAACACGGACCCCACGGCCGGCGCCTCGCTGACCTACGAGTTCTTCCCGTCCAACGGCCAACCGCCGGCGGACCTGCTATTTTTGTTCAATGTGGGCCCAACGTCTTTTTGCTCCAGGTCCAAGAGCTCATGTATCTATTTTCAGACCTCTGGGCTCAACTCTTACCCGCACGCGTTCCTCATGGCTTCTGGCAAGATGTTTTTGCAAGCCAACACTTCGACAAGTACGTTCATTGTTGCAATCATCATCTCTATCTTAATCGCATTCCAGCATTGTGGGATTGGGAAAACAATGTCGAGTACCCACTTCCTGCCATGCCCGGCGGCGTGGTTCGAGTTTATCCAGCCAGCGGCGCGACGGCGATGCTTCCTATGACGCCAGCCAATAACTGGACCCAAACAATTCTATTTTGTGGGGGCTCCGACATGGTACGAGCGAAGCTGCCGTGTTCTACTCCGAATGACCCTTTTCCAGCCTGAGTACGACTGGGGAAACTTTGCGTACCCTTTCATCAACACTTGGCTTTATCCTGCGTCCACAGATTGCCAGCGCATTACACCTGAAGGCAATGCAGCATACGAGCAGGACGACGACCTTCCGGTCGGACGCTCGATGGGCCAGTTCATCATCCTTCCCGACGGCAAGATGCTGGTCGTCAACGGTGGCCAAAACGGCACGGCTGGTTATGGCCGCAACAACTCCATCACTCCCGAAGACCAGATGCCATGGGGCCAGTCGTTTGCGTCTGCCCCGGTCGGTCAGCCCGCTCTGTACGACCCCAACGCAGCGCAGGGAAGCCGCTGGACCACAACGGGCTTCGACACCTCCAGCATCGCTCGCCTCTATCATTCCTCTGCTCTTCTTCTGCCCGATGGCGCTGTTCTCATTGCTGGTTCGAACCCAAATCTGGATGTTAACACGACCGTGGTGCCGTTCGGGACCGAATATCGAGCAGAGAAGTTCTACCCACCATACTTCTCCGCTTCGGTGCGCCCAGCACCTTCCGGCGTGCCCTCTACCCTCTCCTATGGCGGCAACTCGTTCGATATTACCATTCCTGCCAGTTCTTACTCGGGCTCGTCGAACGATGCCGCCGCGAACTCTGCGGTCAACGTTATTCGTCCGGGATGGACCACCCAGTGCGTTTTTTTACGGTTGTCGGGTTCATATTGGGGCTCATCGTGCGACAGTGCCATGAACATGGGTCAACGTTTCCTTCAGCTCAACAACACGTATACTGTCAACAGCGTCAGTTTGTTGTCCATTTTGACGAGCAACGCCAGCCGCTGACTTTTGCGTAGGATGGCTCCATTGTGCTCCATGTTGCGCAGATGCCGCCCAACCCCAACATCTTTCAACCTGGGCCCGCCTTCATTTTCGTTGTCGTCAATGGAATCCCTTCCAACGGAACATACACGCTCATTGGATCGGGCAGCATCGAGACGCAGCCTGTTTCTGACGTCGCAGACTTGCCGGGCAACGTGCTTTCGAGTACAGCCTCTGGTTCAGCAAGCGGATCATCAACCGGATCAGGCAATACAACCACATCCTCCAGCACCAGCCACATCGGCTTGATCGCTGGCATCGCTGGTGGTGCGGCCGCGGTCGCACTCGTTGCTCTGGGGGTCGGTATCTGCATTGCCCGCCGACGCCGTGCCAAAATGCGTGCCGGTATCGCTGCCGGCAAGGCGGCGCAAGCGCAGAAGTTCAACGTCGCGCCTTCACCGTATCAACAGTACCCGCGGCCGTCCGGTGCCGACTCTGCAGTGTTCCTGAACCAAGACCGCGACGGGTGGGCTCAGAGCCACAGCCAAACCGGGAGCCAGGTCTGGGACCCGACGCAGAGCACGCAAGGTTTCCAGGCGTACTCGGACGCTGATATGGCGCCACTAAGGGCACACACGCCGAGCCATTACCCTAATCCATCGGGCTCATCTTACTCGTCGTTCGAGAACCCTGCTGCTATGCGCTACAGCGACAATGCCAGCCCGGGACCGTACCACCAGCAGCCGCGTTACTAGTGACTAATTATACGAGTTTTGTGCCCGCTTTGCAGCTTGCCCTCCATCTCCGGATTTGGCTGGAACTCTCCCCACCACGTTCCTTGTTACACTCGTTTACAGACCTCGCATTCGTTTCATTTTCCACTTTATCAGCCATGGACACACCTCGTGCACGGACTTTGCGAGCTCGCAGCTGTAGCGATTAGGATAGTTGATTACTAACGATATGCATAAGCAGCAAAGCAGAAAGCGTGATTATGGAGTACAACAGGTGTGCATGAAGGGTATCGTGAATATGCTAATACAGAAATGCTACATTGGGCTCTAGCCCCAGCCATCCCAGCGCCCAAAGCGACGAAACTCTTCTAAAACACACTTTCTGCTCTGCTTCTCCACAGTGTCCGTGCCCTTTCCTTTAGCTGCTGAAGATGAGGACGATGACGCGCGCTGACGAGGCGGGGAGCCACCCGTTGTCGATGTCGACGTCGTGGTGGCGGCCTTGGGAAGAGACAATCTATACCACCCGCCGGCATAAGTTAGTGCGATGAGTTGATACTCCAGCGCGCCGCCGTCTTTCCCTGGCACCTCGATCCACCCAACGACGCATCGTTCCTCATCGACCTCGGGAGTCGGTGTGCGTATAGATGTTGCAGAAAGCGAAATATGTGCAGATTGGGTTGGGATGCGATATTGCGCGTATGACCATTCAGACTCGAAGTATTTGGGGAGCGGGATGTATGGCGTCAGCGAGGAGAGCGTGGATTGTCGATTCCTTTTGAGGGTGCGAATAAACGTCATTCGATTAGTAGCAGCGGGCGAAAGGAACTCACGAGGCACCGCTGGAAACGACGAGGTTGAAGATATGAACGGTTCCCTTATCGCTCCATACGCATAGCTCGTGTTCGTCAGGACGAAAGGCGACCCCGAAGATGTCTGCCTTGTCCGTCCCGCGGCGGAGCTCTCTAACCAGCTTCCCGGACACGGCATCCCAAACACGGACGAGCGTCCCACGCGAGGAGGTCGTTGCGAGCAGCTTGCCCGAGGGCGGGACGGAGAGAGTTGTCAATGCGCTTTCGTGGGCCGCGATGATGGAGATGGGGTGCTTTGTGGGTGCCGGAGGTGGTTTTCTCGGTGGAGAAGAGGATGGTGGGCCTAATGTTGTGGGAGGGACGCATGCCGGGAGGTGGATTAACTGCACATGGCCGACTTGCTTGCCCGGGATCGCAAGCAGCGTTGCGTAGACGCCGGTGGCGAGCGTCAGCAGGCCCCGGGGGTTGTCCGAGGTATCCCACTCCCCAAATCGAGATACTTGTTCGCCCAGCTCGAACACAACCACGCGCCGTCGTAGAGCAACAGCCAGCCACCCGCGCCTGCACGCGAGCCCTCGCACTCGTTCACGGAACTCGAGTTCCGCGACCTCGGTGCCGAGTACGTCGTCCCAGAACACAACTTTGTTTGGAGGGTAGAGGGGGCTACGGCCTCCGCCGAGCAGAAAGACGAGGGATGAAGCGTGAAGCGGGACTGCCGCTGCGAGTGTTCCGCCAGTGAGTTCTATGGACGCGTGAGATCCGACTAGCGGTCGAGAAAGAGCGCACCGCGCTTGCGAATGAGGGACAAAGGGCATGTGCGATAAACGGCAAAGCCAGCTGGAGTGGATGCAGTAAAGATTGTTGAATCTGGGTCTAAGCCGACATGGAGGATGTTGACTGGGCGGGTGGACGAGACGGTTCGTCGAGCCAAGTTCATTGCGTAGGCTGCAGACGAGCAAGTGAGCTTAAATCCCCATCCAGCAGCAAACCCGCGTTTACCAGGTGGTCGTTCATCGCACAGAGCTCAATCGGGTCTCGTCACGCGTACACGAAACACGACGAGCACCCAGCAGCTAGTATTACAACACAAGAACAAACAAGAAATACACATCAGCCTCGCGTCCCTGCTACGCGCGTCCTCTCGCCATCGGGCAGCCACGATCGCGGCGGCCGCGTCGTGATAGTAGCCAACATCTGCCGCGCCATCCGGAACTCATTCTCCTCCGCCTGGTTCTGCACAACGAGCACGGCCTTGGCCTCTGCTTGCCGTTGCAGCTCTTCCTCCGATTCCGACGACAGATAATCAGTAAAGCCCCCGTCGGATGTGACGGTGCTTTCTGAAAACGAGCTCAGGCTGTCGCTGCCGCTGCTCGATGTACTCGACGTCTCGAGATCGGCTTTCTTCAGCGGTCTGGGTGGGTCCACCGACTTGGTAGGTGGACTAGCCTTAGAGGTTGAAGAGGAAGAAGGGCGTTTGGAAGATGAGGAGGACGAAGATGCTGCAGCTGGTGGCCGAGCGCCCGAATTGCGTCGGGGAGTATTAGACGGATCGAGATCGAGGTGTTTGCGACTCGGAGAAGAGTTTGACGAGGAAGGGGACTTGTCGATGTGTTTCTCCGAGGGCAGTGAGGACGACGTGCGGGCGCCTATGGACGACGCGGTCATCTGGGGACTGCCACTACCGCCCGAACGGGGTTTGCCCGGAATGGGCACGGCTGCCGACTTGGACGACGGCTTGCTCCGGGGCTGGGTCGCAGACTCGAGCGCAGACTTGATCTCTGGCGGAGTGGCGACGTGGTGGATAATGCTGACCGCCCTCCAATCGGCGGGTTGTATCAGCTTCTGTTCGCTCGTTGTCGGTGGCCGGCAGCACCCTGGCCACCCAGTGTTGGTCTTGGAGCTCGTACGGGCCCACTGCGTGCAGAGTTGTGAGATCCCGAGACTGACCGGACCTCGAAACGTACCTTGCAATAACCACATCCATTGAACGACTCGACTTGGGAGCGTCTAAGCGCGGTGTTTGTGGCAAGGAGGGACCAAATCACCTTCAGCGTTCTTGAGATACGAGATGGTGAGGTTCGGATGTGCTGCGCGATTGCGACAGACGTCGCGCACATGCGGGCATCTACAACGGCGCTTAGCCAGAGGCGCCGGGACCGGAAACGGAGGCTTGCCTCGGATGGGGAAAGACCTGACACAAAGGGCAAACTTTTGTGGCCTGGTCGAGAGAGCCAACTACAAAGCACATGTGGGCTGGTGGTGGGAGAGACTCGGAGAGTTGCAAGCAGACATCTTCTCGGTTTTGATCATCGTTCGTCACTGTGGGCGACGACGACGACAACAGCAGTACCAGGTGGCTGTTTGCCTGCAAGCAGGCCTCGTGTACTTGGGCGATCGTAAACACGCACAATCGACATTGCGCGTTACTGCGTTCGACTTCTAACCCTCCACCGTATCCCCGTCCCACCGCAGCCGCGTGCCATTTCCACCGACACGTCCGTTCCATTGCCCGATTCCGTCGTTTGCGTCGTGGAGCGCCTTCATCGCGCTTAGCTTTACGCTCAGGCCGCGGCCGCGTGCCGCGTGCCGATGACGGGCCGTGACCGGCGAGATTACTGCTGTTTCCGAACCACGAGCACCGATTCCACGCCTACTCCGATCGCGCCTGCCTGCTCTCGCACCACTCACCGTACTGTGTGTTCAAGATGGGAAAGAGCCAATCGAAGCTGTCGCCTGAACAACTGGCGGACCTGCAGAAGAATACCTACTGTGCGTCATCCAACAATCTCGGGACAGAGTCCGGCCACTCACTCGACGCGCATAGTCGACAAGAAGGAGCTGCAGCAGTGGTATAAGGGCTTCCGCAAGGACTGTCCCTCGGGTCAACTCGATAAGGTCGAGTTTGGCAGGATATACAAGCAGTTCTTCCCCTTCGGCGACCCGGGCGAGTTTGCGGACTATGTTTTCAACGTGTTCGACGCCAACGGCAACGGCACAATCGACTTCAAGGAGTTCATTTGTGCACTCAGCGTCACAAGTCGGGGTCATCTGGACGAGAAACTCAAGTGTGCGTCGCGGCCCCGCAGTCATTTTTGGATGCCGACGCGTACGCTTGCTTGCAGGGGCCTTCCAGCTCTATGATATCGACAAGGACGGAACCATCACCTACGACGAAATGCTGCAAATCGTGCAGTCAATATACAAGATGACTGGCGAGATGGTCAAGCTCCCTGCGGACGAGGACACGCCTGAAAAGGTCCGTTGCCGCTACCAACCAACCAAGGCTCTTTCTAGACCGCACCATTCAACTAACTGTCCGACTTGTGTATTATAGCGCGTCGACAAGATCTTCCGCAACATGGATCGCGACAAGGACGCCAAGCTGACCTACGACGAATTCGTTGAGGGCAGCAAGCAGGATCCTACAATCGTAAAGGTGAGTGGAGGCCGGCCATGGAAGCTGTGAACCCTTTCCCCGAGATTTGCTGACACTGAGCGCCCCGTTTCAGGCATTATCGCTGTATGATGGCTTGGTGTAGATCTTCATCGGCGGAGTCTTGGCTGCGGAATCAGATTTCCCTCATTATATCATCTAACGACGCCAAATGTAGCTTGTACCGGACCGCACGAATCGAATATGTTGTATACCCTCGCAAGCCTGGACGCCACAGCACAATCTTAGCTGTACACCAGTACGACACTTCCGTGCCTTCAACTGGCGTAAGCACGTTGGTGTTTGCATCGCAAGAAGACGCGTCCGCTGCCAACAACCCGCTAGCATCCCAAGTTTGCGCGATAAACGCACGAGGGAATGTGGCCTCCGAGAATCAGGCGGCATAGGGCCGGTCGCGCACCAGAATTTGAGCAGGTGTCGCCATAGTGCAGCGTGCTCTTAAACCCCAAAGTTGGCTGGAACACAGGTTTACTCGTGATCGTTAGCCGTTACTTGAAAGCTTAAAACCGGAAGAATGAGTTGCATGAGTCTTTGACGCGTTTGCGGCACGAGCTGGCGCGTGTTCGAAGAATCATCCAAACCATGGGCATCTGCTTCGAAGACATGCTGCAGACTGCGTTCGAGAGAGCGCGTCCAGATCCGTCAGCGGAAGCTTGTAGACGAGCGAACGCGAAGTAAGGGTCACGTGCTATGATGCGGATCAATATGGCCATCAGATGATCATGCTGCGCATCCGAGGCCGCATATTTGATCTGCGCCCACATTCTTATCTACGTCACCGAACTGGTCCAAACGACAGCCAGATCCCATTAACCTCGGGAGGCGATAACTACAGAGGAAAAGAAATGAACGAGAAATACAAGAGGAGAGACTAGAGTTGTTTTCTATGGTATTAGATTCCGTGCGTGCAAGGCGTAACATGTGAGATGAGCGACTGTGTGTAATGAGGGAGAGATCCGACACTATTTTTGTTGGGTTAATCCGAAGTCCGTGAGCCACCAGCAAGTCATCATGAGAGTACGTGTGTGTCCATGTCCGAGTGTGCGGTATAGCCAACAATAAATATCGAAGGGGATGTCAGTACAAGAGAACGGCGCGTTGGCAACGGAGACAGGAGAGGTGGGGTCGTTTCATGCCACGAAAGGCTTGATGCCGAGCGGGAGGCACGAACCGCGCTGAGGCTCGCTGCGGACCATCGGTTTCTGCAAGCCGGTCGATGTGCCGCCGATGTCGGCAACGTTCGAGAGCTCGAATGCACAGATGAGCGTGAAGAGGGTTACGCGGAATCTGAGCAGATAAGCGTCAGCATCGAGTAGCGGCGAAGCAGGAGACAAGACACACTCAGCCATAGAAAAGCGGTAGCCGATGCAGCTATGCGGGCCGCCAAGGAACGTCAACAAGTTGGCGTAGACGCCAGGGATGCTGCTGACGGCTTCGGGGAGTTTGTCCCAGCGCTCAGGTCTGCAGGACATGCATGAGCCGCATGATCAGGACCATATTGATTACGCACATGAATTCCTCCGCATCCGGGCCCCAGATGGACTTGTCGGTATGAACCGCCTTCACAGGGATGTGAATGAGCTGGCCCTTGCGCAATCTGAAAGACGACGATCAGGATATCAAGATGAAGAAGGTTGACGAAGCGCGACGCACGGCAAGCTATCATACTCGCGGCCGTCGTTGTCGATGTAGGTGCGACCAAGCGGAAGAACATCATCCTTCATCGCCATACGCTGCGCCGCGACCGCAGGTGGGTGCAAACGGAGGGTCTCGCGCAGTATGAGCTCGAGGTAAGGAAGCGCGGCGAGTTCGTCAATCGTGGGACGCGGGCTGCGGGCGGCAAGGTCAAGGAACTCGGCGCGCAGCTTCGACTGCGCTGCGGTGTTCACGGAGAGTGCATGCAGTGCCCATGAAATGGCGGAGCTAAACGGCGGCGTCAGTCAGGAACTCGGACCAATTTCACAAGGACTACATACGCCGTTGTTTCATGCCCGGCGAACAAGAATGTCGGGATTTCTGGGGAATGAATGTCAGTGGGGAATGCATTAGAGGCGACATGCACGACGTACGTCCAACAGCCTCTGCGTCGGTCATCCGTTGACTCTCCTTGATATCAGGCGACATGTTGGCCTTCAACAGGATCGAGAGCAGGTCCCGTCTTTCACCGAGACTCTTGTCGGTGGCGCCACGAATAATCGCCGCCTTACTCCGAGCCAGAATCTGGTAACCGATTGCGTCCATCTTCGTGCGCAGAGCATGCAGCACACGAGTACCCGGGAGAGGCTAGCGGGACCCGCGATCAGCTTTATCCATAAGAAGAGACAAAGAGAAAGCTAACGCACAATCAACCGCAGGATGGGGTAGATGTTTTGGGCCAGGCGGAACATAATATTGCGCGGCGCCTTAGGCGAATGGAGCACCTCGGTGAACAGGTCTTCAAGTTTTTCGGACTCGGCGCGTGTATCGTTGGCACTGAGCGCATGGAATTCGTAACCGAAGCCTGGAATAACATCGCGTCAGCGGATAAACGCAGCGGCTTCGAACCAGGGCATACCTGCCTCCCCAATGACATCGAGGGTCATGCGGCGCAGCCAGTCGAAGGCATCGATAGTCGCAGTACCGCCATTCTCCGATAGCTGATTAGCCCAAATGTCGCGCAGTGTGCTCGCCTTCTCGACGAAGGTGTCGGTGAACAAACGAATCGAACTGGGGCCGAAAGCCTGGGTCTGGACCGAAGTATATTAGAATCAGGAGGTCGGCAAAAGCAGTCTGGAACAAGGACGGACCAGGATGCGGCGCTGCACAGGGTGCGGATGCGTGAGTGGGGCTAGGGGAATAGCAACGAGCAACGTACTTGGCGCTTGTGCTCTGCGCTTTCTATGGAAAGTAAGCCGTGTCCCAGCAGCCTGCGCATGTTTGCGAGGGTGATGGGGGACTTTTGGTAGAGGTCCGGGTTGGCAAACACATGGGCGATAGCGCGCGTGTCCGAGGTGTGCAACTCGCGAACCTGGGACGCGACGAGGTCAGCGAGGGAGTCGAGGGAAGCAGCGGCACCGACGACGTACACCGAAGAGCGTAGTGAAGGTAAAATTGGCACCAAATTCCCTGCGCCACTTGTCCGTCCGCTCTGGATCCGCCTGAAAACAGCAATGAGCAGGGAATCGAAGCGGCGACGAAAACATACCATCATTTCACCAAAGTTGCCAGTGAGCCAGCTTGGGCTTTTGGGAGCCCCAATGTGGCGAAGGGTGAAGGTCCAGTCCCGATAGAGGTAGTGCAGCGCTTGGAAGAGAATGTACGCAAAGAGTGTCATGAAAAGGACGACGAGGCTGCCCCCGACGGAAAAGACGGGCATGGCGAAGGGGAGGGACGCGGACGAAAAGATGGTGGTGGTGGACGACATGAGTCGACGGGGATTCGGAGGTCGGCTGCTCGGAGGACCTCTCGCAGATCCGGGCTGCTCAAATAGCGCGCCGGATTTCACACTTATGTCAGGCGCGCGACAGCCTCCTCTGTGCTTCCCAACAGCTGATTCCATATGGAGGACACAAGCTGGACGCCTGCCCACAGTGAAACAGCGGAGATTAACAGGCGGCTTGTTCATCTAGACGCGCGATTGGTAGGCACGGCCCCGAGTCGCCACTCGGCGACAAACCAAAAACAGCGCGTTTGCGACAGAAATATCTTTCGCGTCGCGACGCGACAAGTGCTTGGAGTTCCGATCATCTGAATCAGTACGATCAAGATTCAAGAGGAGAACTGTCCCTTCAGAGTAGCTGCTAGGCACGAACGCAGACGCGCCAGAGGCGTAGAACTTGACAATGAACGCGTTGGCGCTCTAGACGCGGCTCGAACAAGCTTCAGATACAATTTTTCAGGTAACGGCCGCGGTTAAATGATAGAACGGTGGCTGGCAGTTCAAGGGGCTGTGGACAATCGGGAATCCTTACCGTCGTGTAGCGGGCAATTTGGGACGAGGCCATGATAGAGCCGCGCAGGAAGATACTCGGCGCCGAGGCCGCAATTGAGGAGACATCGATTAGGGTGCTTTGCCATATCGGCGCAGAACTCGCTCCTCAACATCATCGCCGACCCAGGAGTACAACGCCTCAGCAAATTCCAGATTATCCTTCTCTGCTTTGAATAGCTTGCCGAAATCTTGTGGGCCAGCAGCTTGCGGTGCGGCGAACGCGTTAGCATTCATATCGCGTGAAGAGTCCGCGGCTGTGAGCAAGGTGTCAAAATCAGCGCCGACAAGCAAAAAAGCACCTACAGTTGTCGCCTCCAAGAAGTAGGCGGTAGAGACCATTGAGACCGAGGAAGTTGAGGAAGTACCACGACAGTGAAGAGACCCAGCGAACGTCCATGTCCGTGGTCTCGATACCGCGCTGTAGCATTCCCTTGAAGCCAAGTGTCAATGGGAACGGCAGCTTGACTAACGCTTTATTAGTAAATGAGATTTGAATGCGACCCAGATAACACACTGAGCACGAAGCCTTGGAAGAAGAAATTAATCCAGCCCATAATGACCATTTGCGGGACCATCATGACTGCTCAATGTGTTAGCGGGTATTCTCAGCGCTCTATGAAGACGTACCCATCTGAGTTTTCATCCCAGACATCATTCCATCCATGGCGGCTGGGTCGCTCATCGGGTTTGGCGGTCCTTTCGGTGCCTCGCCGTCCTTCGGCGGACCGTCCTTGAGATACGTGCCAGCCTCGAACGCATCGGAGAGATGCCTTGAGATGGACTTGTAGTAGGATGGGGGTATCGGAGACTGGGCCGACGTGGATCTCAGCACTTGAGAGCGCGTCAAAGCGCGTCTAACCTGCGGTTCAGCCGCAAATAAACTTGAGTGCACAAAAGCACCGACTGCTCGCGGACAGCTTCTCGGGGCAGCTTTTTCGGTGGTGATTGAAGCAGAAGAACAACATAGTGTCTGAGAATGCCGACAAGAATCTGTGCAAGCGGTGGGTTGGCGGTCTAGAAGTAGGTGGCCGACAGACCATAACCAGGGTAATGGGGAACAAGACCCAGTCGCGTATTTGCGGGTCGAGGTAGAGGGAGCTGTTTGGATTGGATTAGACGAGCGGACACGGTGCAGACAGGACTTACGCTGGCGCGCCCATGATGGCGAGGACAGAGACGGCCAAAACACGTGATCGGCCGTTTCTCTCACTCTCACCACCAGCCCAATGGACAACTCCCCCACCGCTCTGTTCGATAGCTACGAGGCTGATTTCCAGGCCTTCATCGACACAATACGTCAGAAACTCGATGGCGATGCCGAGGACACTGGGGAGGCCCGTAAAGCGTCGCTAAGGCGTGCCGAAATGGAACTTGACGAGGCAGACGAGATGGTGTCTATAATCCCATCTCCACGGCATTCGCATGCTCATTAGCCTCCAGGTATCGCAAATGGAGATCGAAATCCAGGGCATTCCGCAGTCAATACGGCCCCAGTACCAGACACGCCTCCGCACGGCCAAGGCCGACTTGTCGCGGTACAAGAAGCAGTATAAGGACGTCCAAGCCCAAGTCGCCCGCAGCTCCTTGCTCTCGTCGTCCTCCAACCACGCGGCGTTTACCTCCGACGAGCCATATGGAGCCGCTAGCGATCGCACCCGGCTGCTGGCCGGCACGGCCGTGCTTGAGGACGGCACCAAGCGTCTCCAGGACTCTCACCGCATCGCTCTCGAAACCGAGAATCAGGGTGCCGACATCCTCATGAACCTCCGTCAACAACGCGAGCAAATAGTCAACTCGCGCGATACGCTCCAGAATGCCAACAATTCCATTGAGCGTGCGTCAGGCACTCTCAAGGGCATGATAAGAAGGTATGCGTCCAGCGCTTTGTACGACCCTTCCCTTCTCAAGATGGTTTTAGGATGTACCAGCAGCGCGTTGTTACTGGTGCTATTATCGTCGTTCTCGTGCTGCTCATTGGCATCATCCTCTATGAGAAGCTTTCGTAGACGTCCAGTAACTCTTTATACGACTATTCTATGTTTCCCGTCTCGCGCTTGGCCTGGATTAATGGATTTTATAAGAGTTACACATACACAAGGCCTCCAAAAGAGAGAAAGCGTCCAGCGACGTGAAAAAAAAGACTAATAAGCTGCCCCTCCCCTTTCTACGTCGTAACCGTTTCCATTGCCATATTGCGGATGTTGTGGTGAAGAGGAATATCCACCATACGCAGAGGCATCATCGTATGCGAGGCCACCGTCGTGTGATGGCACAGGAGAAGTGCCATACTGTGGTCGAGGACTGGCTACAGCGCGTCCCTGGTAAACGTCGCGAGGGTGGTAGTTGGATGGGGGATAGGAAGGAGCATCACTCGGGTATTGACCGTGGGCAAACGAGGGAGCTGTCGAACCCGCGCGATCTGGAGGGTACTGCGTGTGGTACGATGGAGCAGTCGAGCCAGCGCGTTCGGGATACTGATACGGAGCGGTGGATCCACTGCGCTCGTACTGGTATTGGTTTGCAGACCCCGTACGGTCCGGATATTGATGCGGATTCGCAGAACCGGTACGTTCTGGGTACTGCTGGGCAAATGGCGCAGCTCGTGACGTAAGGTGGACATTGTCCTCCTCGTACGGCGTTGGATATTCGTCGGTGTGGAAGTTTGGCTGGGAGGGATTGAAGGTGGGGTACCCGTCAGGCTGTTGTGTCGAGTACGGGTTGTAGGCGGGCATGGGAGGTGGGTTAAAGTTGTTCGGATCCGAATAGTAATACGAGTCCTGCGTGTAGGTGCTCGGTGCAGGGCCCCGTGTGTGCATCGACGCCTTGTCGTCAAAGTCGTCGTCCACCGACAGGTTCGGCAGCGTCGGCTGGGGTAGCGGCTTGGACGTGAACTCTCCCTTCTTGTTCTTGAGGTGAGAGTAGTCTCCGCGCGCCTCCTTGAGCGCCTGCTTCCTGTTCTCATCCAAACGCTTCTTCTGCTGCTTCTTGATCACGCTCTCGATCCGCTGTGGAAGGTGATCAACAGGGAACAAGAACAAGAAGGGTAGGCTGTACCTTGTCAACCTTGTGGCAGCAGTATTCCTACGACGCGTTCAGGGAGCCATGATCATCTTAGAGGCCGAGAACGCACCTTGAGATTGCCTCGGATGTAGCAAAGGAGAGGGATGTAGCAGATGCCTGCAACTAAGAGGAGGAGGAGCGAGCCAATGAAGATAGCGACTGTGAAGGTCGTGGTGACAGTGAGGAGGGAGGTCGAGGTGGAGTTGCCGGTGAAGTAGCCACGGATGTCCCAGCCCGCCTGTTTGTGCTTGGCCAACCAGACGGCGTACAGCGTCAGTGCGTTGATCGTCTGACGGGGTCCATCCGCCAACAGCACTCGCTTCCAACCTGGAAGATCGTCAGCTAGGCGGCACACAAGTTCCAGATGAGGACGCACTCTTGAACACAAAGAACACGAAAAAGGCAAAGTCGTCGCTGGTCTTTGTGGAGTTGCTGATGTGGTCGAAGAAGCAGAAGTGGTCATAAGAGCCTTGGGAAGAGTGAGCGGTTCATCGGAGGCAGTTCGTTGATGGAGACGTACGGAGCGAGTAGTAGTTATTGGCAAGGACGTTGGTGAACGCATACGAGATGTCGTGGCTGGCGACAATGAGTTTCGCCTTGCGAGACTCGTACCCGAGCTGGGCGGGCAGTGTTGATTGGTGCATTTGTTTGATTCGGCAACAGACGTACCAGCAGGAAGGAGAAGATGATGCAGCCGACAAACAGCCATTTGCCGGTGTTGAAGGGGATGAAGACGCAACCGTCGTTGGTCTCCTGGGTGCACTCGGAGAAGATTTGGTTGGACCAAGTCTGGGTCGTCAACATGGTGACCGCAGTGAAGATGTCGGACATGTAGACGGCGAACGACTTGAAGAAGACGAGGAATAGGAAGAAGTACTTGGCTCGCATCTTGAAGCCGTTGTCTCTAAAGTCCGCGACGGATACGAAGTCGAACTGCATGGTCTTGAGCCTCGGACGGAGACCGACGGGACCAATACACGCACCTTGTGGTCTTGTACGACCTCGCGCTTCCATTTCGGACCGCCACACATTGTTTAAAAGAGCGTTAGATGTGGATGTGGGTGTGCGCAGAGCGATCCAGTCGCATGCAACGGAGCAGCGAGCGACGGAGTGGTGGTCGTGAGGAAGCCGAAAGGTCACGACTTTGATCCCGCGTCAAGGTCAACGGGCACAATGACGACCGTCCAGAAAATAAAAGTGCGCCGCCCATTATCTGCTCTATTGTGGATCTCATTACTCTCAGGAAATCGAAGATGAAATGGCAAAAAGTACGGGAAATCGATCGCACGGCGCGTCCATACTCATCTGTGTAGCGCAAAAGAACAAGGCCACGTCCTACCATCTGGGACAGCTCAAGGCCAAACTCGCAAAACTCAGAAGAGAGCTCATTGCTCCGAGCAGTGGTGGTGGAGGCGGCACTGGTGTCGGCTTCGATGTCGCGCGGACGGGTGTAGCCTCTGTCGGCTTCGTCGGATTTCCGTCCGTCGGAAAGGTATCTGGTTCTTGGCGAAGCTCCCTGGCGCGCACTTAGGAATATAGTCGACCCTCATGTCGAAATTGACCGGAACACACTCTGAAGTCTCCGCGATTGACTTTACAACCCTCACGACCGTCCCTGGAACCGTAGGCACATTCTTGAGACGCGTTTCTCATTATAACTCGTCTTCAGGTCAAGGTCCACGGCGCTCCCATCCAAATCCTCGATCTTCCTGTACGTTCTTCCGCTTTGGATCGCGCCGTTTTCTGATTTCCCCGCAGGGAATTATCGAAGGTGCTGCAGACGGTAAAGGTCGAGGCCGGCAGGTTATTGCTGTTGCACGAACAGGTTTGCAGCATCCAGGATAGCGAGTTTTATAGCTGACATGCCCCAGTAAACCTCATCTTCATCGTGCTCGACGTCCTAAAGCCGTTGGGAGACAAGAAGGTGGTGTTGCGCCTTCGCGTACGTGAACATACGGCTAAGTTCCTGGCGCAGATTATTGAAAACGAGTTGGAAGGATTCGGGATCCGTCTAAACAAGAAGCCCCCAAACATTACGGTGCGCAAGAAGGAGAAGGGCGGCATCGCGATTACCCACACTGGTCGGTTGCCTCAGCGCTGAAGTACGACTGCCGGTAACACATCTTCCAGTCCCGTTAACGAACATCGACCAAGACGATATCAAGGGTATCCTCAACGAGTTCAAGCTCAGCAACTGCGATGTTGCGATTCGAGAACCCAACGCGACCGCTGACGACTTGGTCGATGTCATCGAGGGCAACCGAATCTACATTCCAGCAATTTATGTCCTCAACAAGGTATCTGGTTCTTCATGTATGTGGGAGGAATGCCATCCTAATGCGCTTAGATCGATGCAATTTCCATCGAAGAGCTCGATCTTCTCTACAAGATCCCCATGTCCGTCCCAATCAGCTCGAAGGAATGGTTGAACATCGACGAGTTAATCGAGAAGATGTGGGAGTCGCTAGATCTTGTCCGTGTTTACACCAAGCCTCGAGGGCTAGCTCCAGGTAGGTTACTCGCCTTCGCTCGATACCTCGGACGCTGACCTACCGGCAGACTACAACGCACCTGTGGTATTGCGCCGAGGAAAATGCTCTGTCGAAGATTTCTGTAACGCCATTCACAAGGAAATCGCCAAGCAGATGAAATAGTGCGCCCTTGATGTCGACTTCACATTAGCAGCTGACGCCCTTCGCAGCGCAATCGTATGGGGATCAAGCGCAAAGCATGCTCGAGGGCAAAAAGTTGGCCTCGAGCACATCCTGGAGGATGAAGATGGTGAGCACATGCATCTTCCGCATCTCGCAACGACTCATTTGCGCTCTAGTTGTCCACATTTCAAAGAAATGAGCATAAATACATCGTGTTGTACTACAACGCACACCGGTCATATCCGGTTCAGCGGCCCTTGATACGTCTGTTCGTTCAGGTACACATACATCAGCCGGCAGAATGCCCACGCGAGCCCGATGGCGCAGTACACGCTCGTCAGCATGAGAGGCAGGAACTCCATCGCCGATGAAGGCGCTGCCACGCTTTGTGGATCGGGTTCCGGACACGTGAAGTCGTTGGATTGGACGCAAATAGGTGCAGTTGCACCTGCACGACGGGAGGCGTAGATGGGCAAGAGCGTCACCACGAGCTGAAGTAGCGGGAAGCCGGCCAGGTAGATCTTCTCCAGCGTGTCGATGATCACGAACGACAGCGACTTGGGATATCTGTCGCGTGTTAGTGTAGTGACAAGCACGAAGGGAAGGCGCGTACTCGTATACTCTCCGTGTGAGAGGCACGTAAACAAACATGATCCAGAGCACCGAGTAGATCACCTTGACCATGGATTCTGGAGGCAATGTGAGGGCTAGTGACCGCAAAAAGCACAGATACTTGCCGCCGGGCGTGAAAATCAGCGGGAAAAGAGAAAATACCCCCGCAACGCTCGCGAGGATGAATGTTCGAAAGTATGCGTGACGCTCGGCGGCAAGCAAACTACGAGGCGTTACTATCGAAGGAAAAACTTAACAAGTGGGCTTGCCTCAACGGAACAAGAACGAGCAAGATGGCTTTCTCGTGCACGTGCCAGCCAAACAGGTAAGACGCGTAGCCGCAGAGAGTCAAAGCGGTGAGGAACGACTTGTACGTCGGGCTGAACCAGAGCTTGACAAGCGCAACCTGCAAGCCTTCAGGAAGCGCTCCGCAGAACAGGACATGACGAACCGATTGGAAGACAACGGTAATCGCGAAGGTGTGCGCAGGCTTGATGTTGGGCAGCACCGCAAACACAGTGTCTCCCACAAGTCCTCGAGAGGTCGAGACGACGCCAGAAGAGTTGATCGCGACATTTGCGCCGGTTCGCGTGATGTCTGTGAAAGATGAGGCTCTTCAGAAGTCCGGTCAAGCGAAGCTTACATTTCAGTAGCACCCTGTCGGCAGCGGTGACCAATGCCCAGGCATTGGGAGCCCAATAGGCGTGGTTCAAACCTCTTGTGAACGGGAAGAGACGCGACAGGATTTGTGGAATTTGACCCATCAAGATGAACGGTCCGAACGAAAGAACGAAGACAGCAATAACGGAGTTGGCCAGAGACAAGAAGTTCTTGATCTCGAGTTTGCCGGATGGCGAAAAACAATACGAGCGGAGGAGGTAGATGAAATATGCAGGCTGCGGAGCCATGAGCGACGAATGGGTGAATGGAAGACGCGTGCAACGAACGGCAAGGTACATGTAGATGTGTTTGAAGTTGAGCAGCACCGCGAAAAGGATTCCGCTCGCAAGCTTGTTGCCCTGCAAATAGTAAGCACAACCCCAGAGACGCTCTAGCTTTGGATTCACGTTTCGGGCCATCAAAATAGACCAGAGGAGGATGCCGAACATGAATCCATTGTATTGAAAGTGGATGTGGTCGACAATGAGAAAGCCGGGATGGAGGAACAGGGACGCCGAAATGATACGTTGGGTAGGTGGGTCCACAGCGCCTCGTATGAACCTGGAGGATTTAATTGCACTCCTCAGTGCTATGCAATCTTGCGCACCGTAGCAGCACCGCGCCAAGAACTAGTTCAGACAAAATAACTGTTGTGCGCTGGTATGCTACCACGGTCCACGCGTCGTAATTGAGGTTGTTCAAGTCGACAATCTTCGGGTCGATGAAATATGCCGGGATGGAGAGGAACTTCTCGAAGTAGGCAAAGAATGGAGGGTAATCGAGTGCTGCGCGGAGATGAGGGTGCTGTTAGGCAGCCAAAACGTTCGACGCACTCCATTCCGACGTGGTCTGCGGGAATAATCAGGAAAAGTCGCGCGCCAGGAAGCAGAAACGCACGTCGTAATACCAACGCGAAATGGGAAGAGAGTGGGTTATTGCTAGCCAATTGCGGTGAACTTCAAAGTCTGTGGACCGACTGCGATCTGAATGAGGTTCGCGGGAGCAGCAGGAGACGCGTACTATGAAGGGAACAGCAGCAGCTTGAAGGCCGTGGAGAGTATTAAGAGGTCGTATTCCGAGCTATCCAAGCTGCCGAACCACCTCATCATGGCGAAAAGTAGAGCGGTCACGCATCTCGTAGGTTTCTCATGAGCGCTCAAGCCGCGCCAGCAAAACTCACCCAAGACGCAGCCTCCGCGTAAGCGACTCGTGTCCAGTTCTTGGTTTTGTTCACCGACACTGCTTAGCGCGCAATTGGCCAAACTCATCGTGTTCAGTCTTGCCCTCGGGATTGCGCCGCTCTCGAGTTACTTTGGATCTCTTAAATATCTGTGGAACGGTAATGCATATCTCCGCCGTCTTGCTGGGTTTAAGAAGTCTCAGGCAACACCACCTATGCCGCGCTGACGGCTGTTGTGGCCGCCAATGTCGTTCTCGTCGCCTACATCATCTCCGCGGTTCTGGACGACCGAAGGAGCACGTCACCACCGACGGAGACCAAAAAGACGCAATGAAGTGTATTCCCGATGAACATTACGCCGTGTTTAATGCCCCAATAACTGTACCAGGTTCTAACAGGACGTTCTAAGCTATATGGCATAACCGCACTGGACGGCATGGATCGGTAAGGGCTAGACGATGAACTATGAGACGATTAAGAGCAAGATACGGCAGTCGGACGTACTGGTCTTCGTGTGTGCGCTATGCTGTCGCTGGAGGTATTGCGGTGCGACCCCGTAAATGCCGGGAGATGAGGAACTGACTGCGCTGGCCTCAAGCGAGCGGTTGTGGTGATAATCGGGACAGCAGTGACCGGGGAAGGCGGCAAAGGAGAGGAAGGCGGACTTGAAGGCGGACTGAAGGTCAATCCACGCCGCGAAACCAACGGCTTTTTGAGGATCGGTCGCGGCGGCGGCGATCTGGCCGTGGTTGGCGTAGCCACAGGGCTCGAGTCGTACGAATCGCTAAAGCCCGGGGAAGGGGGAAGCCGTACGACCGACGCGGAAGGTCGGAGTACCAGAGGGGGAGGTTTGTGGCGGCGCCGGCGGGACAAGGGAGGAGGAGCCGGAAATAACGACAACTCGAAGCCTGTGACGGAAGCATCTTCGTCGGCAGAGCTGTCCGAGTCGGAGGGATCGCTCAAAGGCCCCGAACGACGAGACGTCGACTCGGCTTGCATAGCGGCACCAGGACGAGACCTGCTCGTCTGTGGTCTTGGTGCGAGCTTTGCGGTCGCAAGAGACCTTGCTCCATCACGAACTGTGTCCACAACATCGAGGTGAAGGGAAGGTGGCCGCGGTGGCCGGCAAGGAGGGAGTGGGGGCAAAGGTCGTTCATCGGCCTGAACGCGGCTCGGCGAAGAGTTGGTTTGGAATGGGGTTGACGCGCGCGTCGGCGTCAGCAAAACCTCTTCCAAGGAAACCAACGAGGTACTACTAGAATGGTTGTGCTTGAAAACGCGAAAGATCGAAGGAGACCTAGGTGAAAGAGGGCCTGCGGTGCCGGGACGGGATGTGGGGTTGCCAGTGGCCGTGTTTGGGCGCGATGAATGCCCCTCGATGCGGGGCGGCCGTGATGAAGTTGGCTCCGAGGGAGAGGTTTGCGGGCGACCGCGTCGTTTCCAACCGCGCAGGAATGAATTCGAAGGTGGCTGAGCCATGTAGAAGATCCTAGGGCTCGAATGGGTTTTATCGCTCCGGCCCTCGAACCCAATGAATGATCTGATGAGTTCCTGGACAGCTGGCGAAGGTGCAGAGAATGCCGCCTTAAGAGCAGCCACGGAGACGCGTTTGGTCCTCTATTTCGGTTGGTGGACGTCGACTATAGCCCTCCGGAGGCGGTCGGACAACGATATGCGACTGGAAACGCTGGTTAACGTTGCGACTAGCGAGCTACATAATTTACCAACCCGGTCCCGCGCATGTCGCCAACTCGAGTCTTGGCCCTGAAGCCTGTCTGAAGCACGATGGACAGAGGCACGACAGGTCCACGCAAATATGCCTGACAGTCCATGCCGAGCTGGCCTTCGAGTGTTCAGGTCGAGAGCGCGGCGAATGGGAGGTCGTATGGGTTTCGTGTCGTCTGGAGATTGGATGGACGCAGTTGGAAAACCGCGCCGCCGTGTTAGTTCCTCGATCCAAAGGTTGCTTTGAATGGAAGACGTTGCTCGAACCAAATGATGCACGTTGATAGTCGAGATACAAACTTGGATTTGGCAGTTCACGTGTTAGGCTTCAAAACAAAGGCTAATATACAACGCGCTGTACGAATCATTTCTGTTGATACTCTCACATACCCATCGACCTGAAGAAATCCTCTCCCTTCTGCTGCGTCATGCGCTCAACACGTTGGTCGAGGCGCGTCAAAATCTCTTCCAGCTCTCCGACATCGCTCTCAGGAACTGATTCGCGACCCTCCTGCTGCATCGCTTCGAGGAACCCACGGAGATCATACGGGGTGGGTTTGCCGCCCTCCACCCAGTCTCGGGACGCGAACCCATACTTGCCCTTGCCGAACATGTCCCATTGGAGAACGAAGACCCACGTTCTGCCAGAGCGGCTCTCGGTTGGCAAGGTCGCCGCAGGTATGCAAGGGACGCGACGTTGCGACCATGGCACGCCCGCGGAGCGCGTGGACGCGAACGCCGAGTGAGAAACCATACCCGTCATCTTGAAGTGGGGGTTCTGACCAGCCAAGATAGAGAGCACGTCTTTGAGCGACTGCACGACCGCCGACGGGCTGAAAATCGGCAGGCCGGTCAAGGCTGGCGCATAATCAAACCCAATGAACAGGAATCGAGTGGGATACGAGGGTTTATCGAGGCTGAGAAACAGGGGATGAACGAGCTCCTCGAGTCGAACACAAAGAGCGACGGCTCATTCGACAGCAGCTGGCTCAAGTCTGCATCGGCTATTGAGGTTTCAAGAAGGATAAGACGCTTGAGATCGGGACGCTCTCGCAAAACAAGAGGGAGAACGTCGATGGAGAGGCAAGAGTTCCGGGAGAGATCAAGAAGGTTGAGCTCGACAATTTGGCACTCTTTCAGCACCTCTAAAAGTTGATCGTCGGAGAGAGAGAAACCTGCCAAGTCGAGACTCGTTGGCGACGTAGTTTTCGTCTCGTGTTGAACGAGGGTCGTCAGAAGAGAGAGTCCAGAGTCGGGAAACGGGTTCTGACGCTGCAGAATAGCGCGGATAGGCAGATCCCTTGCCAGGATGCCAAACCAAATCCTCCAGAGGGTCCAGATCACCGGTTTTGAGGCCATGTTCGATGGCAGGTCCCAGGGTAAGTTCCACCAGCGTCGGGAACGCATCATTGGGCTGCGTGTCGATAGAAACCGCGGCCTTCGAAGGCACTTTTGGGACCTTGTATTCGTCCGGCCACGTCTCAGCGAGAACATCCAAAGTGATCAGGCGTTCCTCGCGAAGGGACTCGATCACCAAGCGGACGTCCTTCTCTTGCTCGTCGGGATGCTGGAAGTAACGGTCGGTGGATGAAACAGGGTATTGGGGCAGGCTTACTTGAGAGTCGGCGTGGTCTGGGTAATATGCGCGACAATACTGTGCGGCAGTAAGAGGAACCTGGACAAAGTGAGTGCACGTGACAAAATAGGAAGTTGAGCGGCACTGACCCAAGATTCCACGTCCTCTTCAGACTCCAGACCGCCGACTGATACATGGCAATAAGAAGGTTCATCCGGGGTGGTAATGTCGAAAACGGTTATTCCGTCGTTGTTGTCTATCCAACTTGCGATTAGCGACGCTCGTTGGGAGGAGACAGCAGCGAACCTCCGTGGCTACTGCCCATGGTGGCATTTAAGATGCCATTCGTGAAAGAGACTCCGCTTGAATAAGGCGGGAGGGGAGGCGCGTTAGGCTCAGATCCGGGAGGCAGGCTTGTATCGAGATCGACGCAGAACGCCTGGGCGACAAGAAAGAGTGCGTAGGGAACCGGGGCGTAGACAAAGGAGTCCGGCGGAACGTCTGTTCCGTAAGTGCGAAGACGGTTGAGCGTTGCCAACTCCGCTTTCACGATGTTGGCGTTGTCTTTCTGCTTGAGGAGATCAAGGAATCGACGTGCGCCCCGGAGAGGCAACCTGAGGCGCGTCAAAAATGCCGAGAAAGAAAAGGAGAGACAGACCGGCCATAGCACCTGGAACGCGTCAAGCGACGAAGGGGAGCGAGGAAAGGTGAGTGGCTCACCACTGATGATGATATGCACCAACACAGCGATAGCGGGTGACTAGGTCCTGTGTGATGACTTTCGCCACGATGAAAATCTGGTGTCGCTGGCCCATTTTCGCTGAGATGGTGGTGGTTGAGAGTGAAGTGATGGGGAAATCACGTGAAGCAGAAAATCTTATGCTGCGACGACAAGCACGCGAACGACGGCAATATGTCTACGCAAAGTCGGTCGAGGCGCAAGAGCGGCAGACATTTCACAGAAAACAGCAGCTCAAGGACGCCCTTGCAACCGGCAAGCAGCTTCCCACCGAGTTAAAAAACGACGCAAAACGCCTTGGCCGAGATCTTGCGTTTGACGACGCCCAGTCGGACCCGACGACCCATATCGACAACGAGTATTCGCGAGCAGGAATACAGGACTCTAAAATCGTCATCACGACTTCCCGCGATCCCAGTTCCAAGCTGCTGCAGTTTGCCAAGGTAGAGAGACGCCTCTGTGCTTTCCCGAATCCTCACGCTTGTCCAGGAAATGCGTTTGGTGTTCCCCAACTCTCACCGAATAAATCGGGGAAATTACGTCGTCAAAGAGCTCGCAGACGCGTGCAGAGCGAACGATGTTACCGACTTGATCATGCTGCACGAACACCGAGGCGTACCAGGTGCGTTCCACCGACTTAAAACGCCTTTCACCGAGCTTTTCTAGACGCCATGATTGTTTCTCACTTTCCCCATGGCCCCACGGTGTACTTTACCCTCAGCAACGTTTCCCTCCGACACGACATAGGCACATACAAGTCCTCTACGGTCTCGGAGCAGTACCCTCACCTCATATTCGAGAACTTCAGCTCGCAGCTCGGCGAACGCGTGCGGGACGTGCTCAAGTACTTGTTCCCGGTGCCAAAGGAGGACAGTAAGCGCGTCATGACCTTCTCAAACGAAGATGACTTTATTGCCTTCCGGTATGCTGGATTTCACCTTGCGCGGGTGCCTGGCTAAAGTCGAGACTACCAGACACCACGTTTTCGTTAAAATCCCTCCGCGGCAGGTTCAACTTGCCGAAGTCGGTCCTCGGTTTGATATGAAGCGTTCGTCGATCTCGTATACGCCGCCAAACTTTGCTCTAAACCCGTTCACTAGCTTATGAAATTCGACAAGGCACCTTCGAGCAGTCCGAAGCGGAGCGGGAATGGGTCTTAGCACATTACGCCCGCACCTCCAAGAAGCGTACGCTACTGTCCGCGCCCGGCTCGGCAGCACCAGTTGCGCAGGAAGAGAGTCGGAAGCGGCAGAAACGGTGATCTTGCAGGCACGGTATGTTCATTTCAAGCATACATACTGCACCAGCTAATCGACGGTCAGACTCTGTTCGAGCGTCTGGTAGTGCTCGAACAACGAAGAGAAGAGGTCGATGTAGCTCTGCACGTCGTGCGACCCCGCGGTCTCGCGAATCGAGTGCATGGACCACAGTGCGCAACCCACGTCACACGTCCGGAGGCCGATTGTTGAAAGCATCGGGCCAACTGTCGAACCACACGCCCTTGGAAATTGGATTAGCTTTCGTTTTCCTTGCAATGAATACACCTACATGTCGTTGCGGACCTCGAATTCCTGTACCTTACCGCCCTTGCGCTCGATGAGCTGTTTGACGACGAACGAAGTTATTGCGTCTGTCGCATAACGCTGCTTGGCGTTGGTCTTGATGACCACGCCGCCGTTGATCGAAGGCTTGTGGTAATCTTCGTGCTTGGAAGTGTAGTTGGGATGCACAGCGTGCCCCATGTCTGCGGAGACCAAGAACGATTTAGCGATGCTTCGCGCGTTGTCCTCTGCTTGAGGCGAAAGGCGATTGATCAGGAGTGGTATGAGAGACGAGTCTGCGCCAGAGGTTGATACAGAGCCTATCTCTTCATGGTTGAACAGCGCTGCGAAGAAAGGGCACGTTAGCCCAAGATCGAGCTTCCGCGAGGCGAGTTACCAATGCAATTGACGTTTCCTTTGAATTCGACGGCATTGGCGGAGGTCTGAGCCAGGGCTTCAACTGCACAAAACCTAGTGGGATAAGAGACGTATCACCACGGAAGCAGGAAACGTACGATGAGTATTGGTTGTCCATTCGGGGACTGAATATGAATTCGTTGTTGAGGCCGCCGACAGTGGGTGGCTGGACATCATAGAGCGACCTGGGCACGCGAGTTAGGCGTGCCATCCACCGTAGAAGGCATCGCGCACAGCTCGAAGTCGTGGATGGTCTCAGGCGCAATCGAGAGCTCGTCAGCTAAGAGCGCAATCAAGGCCGGATGGTGGTTCTGTTGCGCATTCGTAGGGTTGCTGGGCGGCGTCTCGTTGAGCTGGGCAGCTACTTGTCCAAGAATAGGGACGTATTCTGTTTCCTGTTACGCGCGCGTGTGGGTCAACCACATTCCGTTCTGATGCGCCCACAAACCAGGTTGAGCTTGAAATTGTCGTTGACGCCGCGGTTGACTAGCGTCGAGGTTACAGAAATAGAAATAGTGGGCGCAATACGCACGATGGATTGCCAGGCTTGGAATGCGAAGGATGGGCTTGTCGATTTTGACGAGCCTGCTCTTGAAGCCGTTTGGTGTGGATGTGACGACGCGACCAGCTATTGAGAGGTCTCTATCGAGCCATGTGTACCTATGAATTCGTTCGTCAGGACTAGTCGCGGATTGAATGGCCTGCGAGACGAACCATAGTCCGCCTCCGTATAATTCGATGCCTGGATGCTATGAGGGACGCTATCGCAAGCAATGGAGTCACGTACCGACTTGGAGGTAGCCCTCCTTGCTGCGCTTCGACACGGGCCGAATGCGGAGATTAGGCGAATCAACGTGGGTCGCGACGATGCTGACGCCTGCGCCTGGTTTCCAATCGGAGGGTAGTTGGAAAGCTATCAGCGCAGCCTGGGCACGCTCAGAAGAAGTCCGTTGGGTCGATATATTCGCACCTGGTTGCGCGTAAAGTAGTACTTGCCCCCAGGCTTGAGATCCCATGCATCCTTCTCGAGGAGCTTGGTGAATCCGTGCTCCTCGATGTGGGCGACGCTGTTATGAACGGCGTGCCATGGCGTTGGGGAGTTGGTGAGGAAGGAGACGAGTTTACGGGCAGCCTCTGGAGCCTGGATGGCGGTCGACATCAAGCGCATCCTGGCGCAGAAGGGGAGAAGCCCGTCACACGATCATTTTGCCTGTGGACGCCCATGGTCCAGTCGTATCTGCGCCACGGTCCCACTCAGGCTTGTCCATCGCTGCCTCCGACGCGTCTACTGACTTGCCCAGGCATTTGGTGTGGTCTGCAGTCCCTCAGCCAACTCAATATACGATGGAAAATGCGCCTATGTCCCCGCATTGGAGGATATTCTCGTCTGGGATGTGAAAAAGGGCCAGATGCTCGCAATGTGGCACGAAACTGGCCACCGTGCTGAGGTCACCGTCGTTTTGCGCTCACCCCAACCCGACACCTTCGCTGTTGGCTATGCGGACGGCTCAATCCGTCTCTGGAGCGCAGGCACAGGCTCCGTCCTTACAACTTTCAACGGCCATAAGAAGGCCGTCACCGCGTTGGCCTTTGACGACCGCGGGACCCGTCTCGCGTCGGGCTCACAAGATACCGACCTCATCGTCTGGGACGTGTTGGCGGAGGCCGGTTTATACCGGTGTGTCGCGCTTCTATCCTTCAAAATATTTTCTGACGGCATTCAGGCTGCGCGGACATCGAGACCAAGTCACTGCGCTTCAGTTTCTGACGACCGCGGACAATGCACCCTCGACCTCGACGGTCCCAGCCTCGGGCCTTCTTCTGAGCGCATCCAAAGACACGTTCCTGAAACTTTGGGACCTATCTACGCAGCACTGCGTTCAAACCGTGGTCGCACATCGCTCGGAGATATGGACTATGGACGTAGATCCTCAGCAAGGCCTCGTCTTCACTGGCAGCAGCGAAGGGGAGCTGAAAGCTTGGAGTCTCGATCACGAAGCTTTCTCCGAGGGTTTGAAGGAGACCGACACGGGAGAGGTATGGCCCAATAAATATCTTAAGCTTGGATTAAGTTCTACAGATCGCAAAAATGATCCACAGCGTCGCGACACTACCACTATCCTCAGCTCACCGTGTTTCTCAAGTAACTTTCCACCCGAATCTACCATATCTTGCGGTCCAATCTCATGATCGCTCGGTGGAGATCTTTCGCGTACGTACGGAGGAGGAGGTTCAGAAGAAGAAGGCTCGGCGACGAAAACGCGCCAAGGAGAAAAAGAAAGGCAAGGGCGAAGCGGAAGAGGACGACGCGATGGACCAAGATGTTTCGGAGGAAATCCAACTCGTTGACCTCTTCACGCCTCACTTGGTCGTTCGCGCGAGCGGGAAAGTGAGGTCGTTCAGCTTTGGACCAGACGAGCCAGGATCCCGAGGGGCTCTGCAGGTAGCGCTCCGACGTCACCTGCTTGATGTTTGCTTAGCTCTCTTGCAGCTTTTCGTGGCCCTCTCTTCCAATGCCCTGGAAGTGTACACTATCCCGCCACCAGTCAAGTCCAAAGAGACGCCCCCAGAAGCATCCAGACTTTATTCCGTCGACCTTCCTGGCCACCGAACTGATGTTCGAACACTGTGTCTCAGCTCCGACGATCGACTACTTGCCTCGGCCTCGAATGGCTCCGTCAAAATCTGGAATATCAAGACCACTTCGTGCATTCGGACTATGCCCTGCGGATACGCGATATGTAGCACTTTCCTTCCCGGAGATCGTCAGGTTCGCATGCTAGCGTCACTCAACTCATACCCCCTCACTGATTCTCTGGTAGATCGCCGTCGGGACGAAGACCGGCGAAATCCTCATTTTTGACCTTGCATCATCGTCTCTCATCGAGACCGTCCAAGCCCACACGGCCACCGTTTGGTCTATGCATGTTCGTGCAGATGAGCGGATGCTTGTCAGCGGCAGCGCCGACAAAGAGGTCAAGTTTTGGGAGTTCGAGAGCCAAAAGACCGCGACAGGCGAGAACGTACGTTGCGTGCTTATGCTGTTTTGCCCTTCTCATGCCGGGATCGTAGAACTTGCGTCACTTGACGCTTGTCCATACACGGACACTCAAGATGTCGGATGAGGTGCTATCCGTGCGGTATAGCCCCAACAGCAAGCTGCTGGCAGTCTCTCTCCTCGACTCGACTGTCAAAGTGTTCTACCAAGACACCCTCAAGTTCTTCCTTTCGTTGTACGGCCACAAGGTAGACTATACTACGACAACCATCCGCCCACTGATCACCCGTCGTAGCTGCCGGTGCTCTCCATGGACATCTCGCACGACTCCAAGCTCATTGTCACGTCCTCGGCCGACAAGAACGTCAAGATCTGGGGGCTCGATTTTGGCGACTGCCACAAGTCTATCTTCGCGCACGACGAGAGCGTTATGCAAGTTGCGTTCGAGCACAATTCGCACTACTTCTGGACCGTGGGCAAAGACAAGCTGCTCAAGTACTGGGACGGCGACAAGGTATGGCTGTCATTTCTGCCCGCAAAGCCGCAGCTTAATCTGTCTAGTTTGAAAATATCCAAAAGCTTGACGGGCACCATAGTGAGATCTGGGCTCTGGCTGTGAGCAATCGGGGAGACTTTGTGGTCACGGGGTCACATGACAAATCCATTCGCGTCTGGGAGAAGTTGGATGAGCCTGTAAGCCGCTCTTCTTCCACATCCTCCTACCAGGCTGATGTAATCCTACCCTAGTTATTCCTCGAAGAAGAACGGGAGCGTGAGATGGAGAAAATCTACGAGAGTGGACTCGCCGACACGTTCAATCGCGAGGGCGCTGGAAACGACAATGGCGACGACTCGGAGAAGACGGTCGAGGCGACCGGAGTCTCGAAGCAAACAACCGAGACGCTCATGGCCGGCGAGCGTATCATCGAGGCGCTCGATCTGGCTGACGGCGAACGGGCCGTCATGCAAGAGTACGAGGACGCAATGGCGCGTTTGGCGCCCGGCGCTATGCGGCTGGCGCCTCCACCCAAAAATCCTGTTTTGGCTGCATACGAGCTGGAACCGGAAGCGTGGGTGCTGCGGGTTGTGGAGCGCGTGCAAAGCACGGCGTTGCAAGACGCGTTGCTCGTCCTTCCGTTTGGCAAGGTCGTCTCTCTCATGGCGTATCTCAACATCTGGGCTCAGCGCGTGCGTTTGATTCCTTTGGTCGCCACAGTCATGCTTATCCCGCGTAGGATTGGAACATCACGCTCGTCTCGCGCGTCCTCTTCTTCTTGCTGAAAACGCACCATCACCAAATCGTCGCCAACCGCATCATGCGAACGTCTCTTATCCCTCTCAGAAAGCACCTTCGGGCCGCACTGCAGCGCCAGAAGGACATCATGGGATACAACATGGCCGCTTTGCAGCATATTCGCCGTCGAAACGACTCTGACCGGGTAGCGCAGTTCTTCGAGGAGGAAATGGACGAGGAGAAAGTTCGCGCCAAGATTGCCGAAGGCAAGAAGAAGAGGAAACGAGTTGTTCTACAGGCTTGACGCTTCGGCGATACAAAAGAGTGGTAGCTACATGTCGAGGTGTTGTACAAATCTATGGGTGGAGATGCTGAAATGTTGCGGCGCGTAAATCAGACTTTAGGTCCCCAGAGATCCTCGAACCTAAATGGCATGAACAACTGGGAACTCAGAGATAGACATGTAACGCACCAATCGTCTGGGTCTGTTGCATGCCGGTAGTGAATGTCGATTATGCCTTCGTTGAGATCTGCCATCTGGGTGAATGCAGCCTTCGTGAGATCGATGTGGCTTTGGCCAGTCTTGCAGCCTGCGCAAGAGTCGACGACGCGGGCGAATGTGCATTTCGTGGGGGTGTTGCGTGGGCACACTGCGAGGCGCTGAGTACGAGACAAGACACAGAGCCGGCGACGCACTCTCGACAAACTGAAAGCATTTAGGTCTTGCTTCCCAGCCCACCAAAGTCGTTGCACAGACGAAGGACTTGTCCTATTGACATTAGGTAGGCACACAGAAAGACAAGGGTTCTGACCGTGGGGGTCCAGGGTGTGTTCGCCCAGCAGCTCGGGTTCTTGAGGTCGTTTCCGGTGTACCTTGATACGATGAGAGGTCCAGATGAGCGAGTCGAAATGCGAACGAACCAGGTTGCGACGGCCGGTTCAGGGCTGCCCAGTCCCAAGAGACCGCGGAAAAGGTCGGCGAGGCCGGAATTTGCTGATGCTGCTGGGGTGGAGCGACGTTGGTTGTGGGGATTGCTGCTGGCGTTGGAGGACAGCCATCCGTCTCTTGGGTCGAAGGTGTACGCGTCGCCGAGGGAGTGTGCGGTTGTGTATTTGCGCTTGAGGGCCTCGCGAGTCGTGTTTGTGGCGGGGATGGCTGAAGCGATGGTCGCGAAGAAGACAAAGACAAACGCGAGCACGGCGAGACGCTGCATGGTGGGAGTTGGGAGAGAGCCGTGTGGGGAATAGTCAAGTTGCCGGTCTGTGTGACGTCTTTGTGACCCGCTCACTAATGCCGGTCGACTCGTCCCGCAAAACATCGCGAAAAGTCGCAAATGACGACGAAACAGACGTTAGACGAGCGCGGGGAGAGGTCAGATCACGAACTCTGCTCATCCGAGTCCACAATCTCACCAAACTCTGCAGCTCTCGTGCGCCGAGTGCCGTAGGTGCGCGCAGCCCCGCAGTCCCATTCCTCCCTCACTGAGCCTCCAGGCTCAAACTCAAATGCGACAAGAAATTGCCATGCAGCTCATGTGTAAGACGCGGTTGCCCGAGCCTATGTCCACTTGGTACGCAAGTCCGTAATTCGCCGCATGTTCTCCGAGCATTAACAACACGAACAGGTAGTCTATCCTCGCAAGGCAAGCATCGAACGTCCCTTTCGAAGTACTTGGTGTTAATTTTTCGGTCAAAAGGCACCCGATTCGTACTAGGTTCGTCCTAGGAAGCAGGTCGCGCCGCGACTCATTTCTGGCAGCCTCCACCGACCACCTTCATACCAAGATCGGAGAGATGGGACAGCGAATCAGGCAGCTGGAAGACGCTCTTGCCATTTTCCAGTCATCCACTGGCTCCAATGAGTACGCACAGCAGCTCGTCTGGACTTCGTTAACATCCGGAGATAGGACGCATCCACTGCTTCGCGATGAACTGCTTTCTATAAAGTTTGGTCCTGAGAAGGGAACAACGACCGACAAACAATCAAAGCCGAAGGAAACGCCGCCAGATTCTATTGATGCCTTGGGCACCCTCACGATTGATGACGATGGAGAAGGGAGGTATTTCGGCCGTTCAGCTGGATCTGAGGTGCGTCTCGTTGGATCCTTGACCGTCGAACGCGCACTCATCGCGACATAGGCTCTGTTTCTGGTAGCGATTTCGCTCAACTTTCTCACTCCGCGCTGACGAGAGCAGGCTGGCGCACAACTCGAAATATCCTCCGGCATCGAAGACGACGAATTCCCCCCGTTAAGCCTCGAGATCGCCCGACTGTCCAATTCCTTCCCCTTCAGCGCTGGTGGTCCACCGGGCCGCGCGTTGGATCTGTTGTTCGACTACCTCCCAGAACAGCCACGTGCTTGGGCTCTTTGCGAAACCTACATGGAGCAATGCTCCTGGCAATTTCGTCCGATTTCCAGAGAGGAAATGATCGACGAATTCCTCACTCCCATTTACAAGTCCGCGCGGGACCGCAAAAACTGGCAAGGCGAGAACGACTTCCCTCATACCATTTCGCCTCATCGTCTTTCGGTCTTGTTCTTGATGTTTGCGCTCGGCGCACTTGTCGACCTCACACTCGAGCCGCGTAAGTCTTGCCCATTTCTTCAGATCACCGTGCTCATCTTTAACTAGACAACGTCGAGTCCGACCAATACTATCATGCGAGCCGTGCGGCTCTCGCCCTCCGCTCCGTATTCGACTCCCCAGAGATGGCGACCGTACAGTCCGTATTGCTCATGTCGTCGTATCACAACATGGGCGGTCGCCGATATACACTGGAGAGCTCGGTTAGTTCGGTCCATATCCGTCTTCGTCGTCTAACAGTATTCCAGTGGTCTTTGATGTGTCTGGGCTCAAAGCTCGCACAAAGCGTACGTTTTCTCCTCTTCCTTCAGACCATGCACATAATACTGTGCTCTAGCTGGGGCTTCGTATGTGCCTACTGCGTCTCCTCCGTATTCCGCTCAACTGGCGCAGATCGAGATAGCGCGCGATGGAATATGGATCCCAAGATCGTCAACCGGCGACGATGTACGCTATTTCATTATCTTGGTCTGGTCAAGCTAACGCCCTCGCAGCTTTGTTCTGGGAAACCTTCAGCTTAGAACTATTCCAGGTCCCTTTCCCTTCGACCAAGTGATCCATACTCATCGCGATTCAGAGCATTGCGCTGGGCCGCCCGCCGTCCATCCGCCTCTCTTATGTCGACTGTGAATTTCCCGCACCGGAAGTAACACTGGACGCAAATGGGAATCCGCAAGTGGATTGTGCGTCTGTTTAGTTCGTTGTGACATTTTTTTTTCTAAGCGCGAGGCAGATTACGAGTGGAAGTATACGTTCACGAGAGACGTGTTCTCTCTTATCACAGAGCGCACCCTCACCGCCGAAGCACCGTCGTACGAGACAGTTCTGGAGCTCGATCGGCTCGTGCGGGCGAAGACGTTGCCGCCGTACCTCAACGTTTTCATGGCACGTGATGACCAAAACTGCACTCCGTCAACGTATCTGCGGGGATGTTTGCTGGGCCAATTCCGCTCAATCGGTACGCACATTTCCGTGTAACATCCGACGCTGACATGTCACAAATAGCCCTCTTGTATATCCACCGAACATTCTTTGCACAAGCAATGCTCGACCATCCCACCAACCCCCTCCGCAGTCCATACGCGCCTTCTTTCTTAGCCGCATATCGATGCGCCTCAGGAATGATCAAGGCTAACCTGAACCACTTCGAAAGGTCTGTTTTGTAGCCATTACCCTGCAGAGTCTGACGAAAGACCAGGTTCCCGGAGTTATGTTGCAGATGGTGGTTGGTCTGGACACATCGTGCGTCCCGGAACTATGACTTTGTTTTTCTATTTCTGATCCTTTCGCAGTCTTCTCTGCAGCGGTTCGTCGTTCGCCGTTCGTTCAATCTTCGATCTTACTTTACTAGATCATCGTGGGCTGCATCGTCACTCGTTCGCCATCTTCCAGTATGGCACCTACCGCGTTCATCGAACTCGGATTGGCTTGCGACCTTTTCGAGAAAGGCGCGAAGCAGTCGCGTCGTGCGCGCAGTGGCTTGGTACCGTTCCCGCTCACGTGGTTATAAGCTCTCATCGCGTTTTCCAGGCCATCCTCTGCAAACTACGCGACAAGGCCTACCAGGTCTATTCTCAATTCCGCAGTGGCAATCCAATGCCGCCTCCCAATGGGTTTGGCCGAGGCTTGTCTGACTACGGCGAGGATGAGCTCGCGCTTTTCGGAGGGCAGACTCGAGTCCTCGTTGCCAAGCTCATCTCGCGGAGGAACAAGAAGGAGGACCGGGAACATTCGTTGGCTATGAGCCCAACTTCGAGTGCGAGCGATTCGTCTCGGGAAAGTACCTCCCCCGACTCGGTCCCTGACGTTCATCCTTCGCTGGTTGACTACCTGTCGCTCTTCCCGCCTTCGCAGCAGCCAGTCGACATCCATCCCCCTCAAGCGCAGCAGCCAGAGCTTCAGCTGCCGTCTATGCCGTACATGATACCGCCGTCCAACGCATCGGTCTTTGTACCGCAAGTACCGGAGCCTCCACAAGCTGGGCCTTCGGTGTTTGACTTCTATGGCTACGACCAACAACACCAGCACTACTACGATGCGACGATGGACATGTCCAATCGTGCCCAATATTACGTCGAGTCGGATGCACCGGCCAAGGATATGTCCGACTTGGGCTTGCTGATGTCTGGAGACTCTGGCATCGATGAGCAGTGGAAGGCCTTCATGAAGAAGTCGTTTTCAGGTCTTTTGGACGAGAATATAAATGTACAACAGACGCAAGCGAACGGCATCTAGACTCTACTATGTTAGCCCATAATTCCTGTATTTTTCTTCGTATTGTGTATCATCTCGAGGCGCCGCGAGGCCGCCGGGAGACCGGCCCGGGATCCCGGTTTAAAGAGACTGTCGCGCATCATCTGATGACTCATTTCGCTTGCTTCTTGCCATGTCGCGCAAGGTCCAAGTGAAGGGCACGCATCTCATCCATGGCGACGACGAGTACCGCGTCGGAGGCAACGTCGCTGCGCCGATAAGCGTGTCTACGACGTTCATTTCCCCTCGTCCTGACGAGGAAGGAATCACCGACTACAGAGTGAGTTTGCGAGAATTCATGTCCGACCGTGCCTTATTGCCTCGCAGAATCCCTCCCGACACGTTTATAGCCGTTACACGACTCCAAATTCTGTCCGGGTTGAGCATCTCTTAAGTGAGATCAACGTTCGTGTTCCGCTCAAGCCTCGAGGCATCGAAGAGTTCCGACAAAGGTCGATCTAGGAAGGACTTGCTCTTGCCTACGCGTCTGGACTGGCTGCTGGCTTTGCTGTGGGTTTAGTATACTCCCCGATTTTGGGGAGATATTCATTCTTGCTACCAGGCTCTGGTTTTCTTCAAGCCGAAGCGGATCGCGTTCACCGACGGATACACGGGCACTAAAGCCCTTCTCGAGGTTCGTTTCATCCGTCTAAAATCTCTGCCAGTACCGAACCTCTTTGCCAGCTCTACACCAAGCTCGTGCCAGACCTCAAGGTGATCAAGCTCGACGACGAGTTCCAGGCTGGCGACCTCGTTTGGTTGGAAACTCCCATGAACCCGACCGGGGAGGCCACGTTCGTTTTTCCTTTCGGCTTCTCGCTAATACCGATGCGTGAGACAGCGATATTCGCTACTACGCGGAAAAGGTTGGTGACGTGAACTGAGGCGCTAGACGATTTAGCGCGATATTAGGTCCATCGAGTGGGCGGCAAGCTCTTGATCGACTCTACCTTCGCTCCGCCTCCGCTACAGTATCCTTTCAATTTCGGGGCCGATTGGTGGGCTGTCTCCCGCGAAAATAGTCCAGCGAAGTTTCTTACCTCACGTTCCTAGTGTCATGCATTCCGCGACGAAATATTTCGGTGGCCATTCAGACATGTTGGCTGGTGTTCTGATTGTCCGCTCAAAGCCGGAGTGGGATGAGGTCTGGTTCTCTTTCTCTAGATATGAGAAATAGATTGACGTCACCCTAGCTCCAACACCAACGGACCTACCTGGGTACGTACCGAAGGCTCGGAATTTGCACTAGCTGACTGGACCACAGGTAGCATTATCGGTATGGCTGAAGTCTGTTGCCGCTAGCACTATGCTCATTGCGGTAGGCTCACTGGAAAGTTGGCTCCTTTTGCGCTCGCTACGGACGTATCACTTGCGTCTAGCGAGGCAGTCCGAGAACGCCATAGCACTCGTCGAATGGCTGCAAAAGGTCGCTCAAACGCCAGAAAGTGAAGCCTTTGAAGGCATTCCTGGAGGCACTGTCCTGCGAGTTTGGCACTCGTCTCTTCAAACCAGGGATCTGCGCGGCTTTGAGCCAAGAATGCAGATGACTGGGGGATGGAACGCGACATTCTCAATCCAGCTCGCCAAGCCCGAATATGCTGCGTGGCTCCCTCACGCGTTGAAATGCTTCACGCCTGCGACGTCTCTCGGCGGCGTTGAGAGCCTGGCGGAGTATCGCGCTTCTTGGGACCCATACGCTGACAAAAGAAACGTGCGGCTGAGTGTTGGTGTGGAGGATGTTGAGGACTTGAAGCAGGACATTCGGCAGGCTCTCAGACGGCTCATCACCGTGCGTGGCTTTGCATTTTGCTGTGTTTGTCCCTGATTAGATTTCAGGAGCCGTCGAAGCTGTAGATCAGTAGTTTGTTGAGAGATTACGTCAGAACGTGACCGTGACACTCTTGCCGCCATGGCCTCTGCGCGTCTTTATCTCAAGAACCTGCCGCGCGATGCTACACGCGAGGATGTCGCCGCATATCTTGGTCGCTTTGGCCGTCTCACCGAGTGCAAGATTGTCGTCGCAGAGACCACCTGCTACGGTTTCGCCACCTACGCCGCCGCAGACGATGCAAATTTCGTGCTCACCACCTTTCGTGGGCGCTTGTTTCTGGGCCATAGTGCGTACTGCCTCAGTTTTCCGCGCGTCGGTCCTCATTGTGTGCTAGAAACCATCATCGAACGCGCTGAACCGATGAGGCGGAGTGCTGGAGCTGAGGAACGCGTCGAACAGGATCGGCGCAGCAGAGCTCTCCGTCGTTTTCCGGTACTCGTGGAAAACCTGCCGAGGAACACCAATTGGCAGGTCGGGCTTCGTTTACACCGCGTTTCGACGCGTCTGATGGTTCTGCAAGGCGTTGAAAGACTTTGCTCGTCTGAATGCCAGTCCATTCGTGGCTTACTGCGACGTACGCGATGGACGCGGGGTCATCGAGTATCAGACTGAAAAGGACGCGGAATTGGCAATCAGGGCGTTGAACGGGAAAAAGGTACGTCTTCGTCTTTCTTCCAAGGCTAGTCTCAGCAAGCGCAAGTTCTCTGCAGCTGGCTATCCGGTCCGCTTGGTCGCGTCTTGGAAGTCGTCTCGTCGTTCGAGCAGATCACGTTCCCCAACGCGTCGTCCGACCCTCTTACATCGTCGCCCGTCTTCCGCTATCCACTCTGCTTCTTCCCACTACTACGAAGACACGCCCACGTTTTCGCTCCTCTCCCGCGCCTCGGCGTCATATCGCACTAAGCTGGACACCGGGTCGAAATTGGAGGCTCCGTCGCCGCGGACGGTCACGACACACTCGATTCTGAACCGCGACTACGACTACGACTCTTATCTTCGTGACCGATACGAGGAGAAGTTGCAGCAGATTCACAATTGTCCTTAGGTGCGCGCAACTAATCTTTTTCGGACGCTTCTTACCCTCAATTTTCAGCTCTTCTCGTTCTCTGCTCTCATTGCTGCTCATGGAATCATCGCATTTTTGTACTCGAAACATCACACACACTGTTGTTAGCATCGCATACTCTTCATTGCTGTCTGTATCCTGGTCTTGCCGCTGTACCTGCACTCTTGTAGTTAACCTACCTACGCTCCTTGCTATGGAAGAAATCAAGGAACATGCTCTTATCCTCCCAACCCATACCCGTGCGCTTCATCTTCCCGATTTGCGCAATCAGTGCCGCACACACCTCCGCGAGCGGGTCGGGGATGGCGGGTCCAGAGAGAAACTCGCTGGTGACGAAAATTTGGGAGCTCGGAGACTCGGAGGGCGCGAGTAACCGAATTGAAACAGTCTGTGGGGCCAGAGAAGTCGCGACGCTCCAAATGTGTGGCAACGGGTTGAGCGCGGTCGGGACGGTGTGTGCAAGAGTGGCTGCGAAATGGGTCGGCGGATCGTAACTTGGCGACAAGTCAATAGATTGACCAAAAAAGAAAACGAAAAAACAAGCTACATACCGGACACACATAACGAAAACGTTATATCCTTGAACGGGCACTTTCTGTTTGAACACGTCGGCGAAACGTAGAAGAGCGCGGCCGTTGCTTGTGGTACACTCCGGAAACGCCACCACCGGACGTCGGGAACGCGCACGAATGGTTTCAAGACTTTCGTGTTTGTTGGCGCTGAACAGCGGTGTCCTTCCGGTCGAAAGTAGCATCGTGAGAAGGGAAACCTGGCGGAAGCCTGCGACGGGCACGCGTTCAGTCGCCGCACGGACAACGCTCTGGACGTTGGCTGATCCAGTCCCGGTGCGGCGACCAGGAGTGTGGCTAATAGCATCCGCCCCCGCTTTGGCCGGGGCCAGAGAAGAAGAAGGCGCAGTTGCTGTGACGGGCAGCACAAAGACCGGATCGAATCTTCCGAGAATCGTTCAGTTCGGCAGGCAGTGGACGTAGCACAGCAGAAGAAAGACATACCGGGCTGCGAGCCACAGCATCTCTACCCACGAGACCCAGTTTGAGACGATCAAGTCGCCTGCACGCGGATGCCAAGATTCGATATCTTTCGCGCCGCGACTACGGAAAAGAATTGGAACCACTTGAGCGCTCTCAAAGTAAAGTAAAGCGGTGTCCTCACCCTCGTTTTCTTGTAACGTTCTCTACAGAAACCCAGAGCGAGAGACAAACTAACGCCAGCCGGGCGGAGATGGCGGTGAATACGAGAGAGATTGCGGGGCCAAGGTAAGGAACAGGTTTCTACGGGGCTATTAGCATCCACAGCACAGTAAGAGGGAGCGTTTGTATTCACAAACACGACAGAAACAGCGCTCAGAGCCAAGTAGACGCCGAAGACCATAAGCAGTAGGGCGATGCGGAGGACGCCGACGAGCCAGGCCAAGGGAACCAAGACTTTGGAGACGAGATTTGGTGCCGGTGGAACGAGTGGCAGAAATGGCTGGACGCCTGTGCCGGGGTCGCGAAACTGCGAGTACTTTTCCATGTTGGACGCGTTCGCTGACCGCGTAAGTGATGGCGTGCGACTGCGTCACGACGCGCAGCCGGGCCGCGTTCCTTGTCTCCGGCCTCCATGTCCGTGCAGGTCCTCCCTTTCCTCAAGGCACTGCCTCGGCGCATCTTCAACTGGTATTTGCGGCTCCCGAGAACCGCCAAGCTCTTACTCTGGGCCTGGGTAGCCTTCGAAATCGCCCTGAGTACTGGATTCCGCCGTTCGGCTTTCCGGCAACTCACTCTCTTGCAGTCACCACCATATTTGCAATTGGCCCAGCACGCGTTGCGCAATTGTATGTTGGTTTTCTCGACGCCCCGGGAAGCGCCAGCCAAGGGCGAATCCAATGCACTCTTGAACTTGACCTCCAAAAAGCCGCCGCTGTGAAACAGGCTTCGGCTCGGCTAGCGCTTCCCGGGACATCCCATTGCATATAGACCTCGATTTTGACTTTCCGCATAGTTTGTACGACAAAGCAGAAGCCTTGGCTGACAGTCGATATGGTTGGCTCGTCGTCGGCGTTGTACTTGCGTGCATTTCTTTCCCGCCTTTGGCTGGACACACAACCGTAACCGGTCTCTGCGGATATGCATGGGGTATCAAGGGTTTCTATATTGCAGCGCCAGCCAGCCTCATTGGCGCCTCAATCGCGTTCGTCGTACTGCGACTCTGCTTCCAACAACGGCTTCAAGGTTTCGTGAAACGCAACGAGAAGTGGCAAGCTCTCGAATCTGTCATCGTGGGTGGATTCTACCCAGGAATCGGAGCGCGTTGACCGCATCGTATAGGCCGCCAAAGGATTAGGTTTATTCATTTTTAACAGCCAGCCGGAGATGAGATTCACCGTATCGCAGGACTCATAATCCTGATTCGTATGAGCCCATTCCCACCTTGGGTGTATTCCAACGTTCTTTTCGCGTTTGTTTCCCCACGTCTTTTCTAGGGTGTTGCTGATCCCCTGTAGATCGATTTCGTCGGTGAAGCTTTGGCAATTCGCGATCGCGACTTGTTTTGTCTTCCCTAAGATCTTCATGCAAGTTTACATTGGGTGGGTTGCTCTCGAAGCCGGCCGATACCTGAAATTAACTAGGTGGTTCTCTCAGATCGCTACTAGCGGTACTCTCGGACGGCGAGCAACGGAAACACATGGATACCCGCACGTCTTTTTCTGTTCATCTTCCTTTGTCCTGAGATATGATCCAGAGCTGAAGATTATCAACGGTGTCCTTCTTGGGGGAGGGATCGCGATCGCGATTGTGGCCAGTTGGGTAATATATACCTCGGTCCAGAAACACATTCGCACTCTCCCCGGTATACCGCCCGCGGTCGACGAACTGGCGGCGGAGGCTCTCGAGGAATCCGAGGACGCGCCATTGTTATCCAACGCAGAACACGTTTGAATTGTATAGATGTACATTATGCTGCCCATAATCTCCTTAGTAGAAGTGCAGAAATAACAGCGCGAAAGAGGCTCCGATAAGGAAGACAAGAATGAACAGGCGGCTGTCGCTGGTCCGCCTCTTGGCCTCTTTGAGCTGCTCGTTGCCCTTTTCTACCGTCGACGTTGTGGCAATGGCATCCTCGTACAACTGGTCTGTGAGCTCCGTCTGCCTCGTGAGATGCGTCACAAGCTCCATCTGCAGCGCGCTGATGTCCATGAGCCGCGACTCTGCTTGCTGAACAGACTCGAGCGTGTCGTGAACACTTTGGAGAATATTAGCGTTCTCCTGCTCAAACTGCAGGATCTGCGACGCGGAAAGCTCGATGTCGTCCTCGTCATCGTCGTCGGACGGCGGTCGTATGTCGTAGGACGATGACCGCGGCGTGTCGGAAGGCAGTGGCGCCCCGATGGTCGCAGCAATGATGCTTGAGGACCAGCTGCTGCTGGCTGCCTGCTGCATCGGCTCGGGAACGAACATGTCGCGTGCGGCCTCGGAGCCCAGGGTCTTTGAACGCTCCAGCTGGCGCTTTACACGCTCCTCCTGCATCTCCTTCTGCGCCTGGCTGGCCTCTGTTAGTCGTCGATTCAGGTACCATGTGATGCTGGAGCGATGTGCAGCAACGACGTCCGCAGACAGAGTGGCCGCATCTTCGCGGAGACGCGCGGGGAGGAAACGTGTCAGAGGGTTGCTCTTGCTTGCAACGAGCTCTATGCGGCCTGCAACAAGAATGGCGTTGGATTGGACTGTGCGACACGCGTGGAGGGATTATACCGCACGCTTTTCGAGTGCCTCGAGCTCTTTAACGCGGTCGGCACATGTTCGCAGGATGGTTCTAGCTTGCAGGTCGATTTCGTCGCGTTCTTGGTTGGAAAGATGGCGGATGGATGCCCATGAAGAATCCGCTCCGGCCTCAAAGTCCAAGGAGCGGGAGGCCTGCTGGCGGCCGGCGCCGGGTCGTGAGTCAATGTTGAGGTAGGGCCGTTTAATGTTGGCCAGCATGCGCGTAAGCGTCGAGATGTGGTTTAGCTATACAAGTAGTTAGAGGGTGGACCGTGCGCCGACTTTCGGGAGACGCACAATCAAATAGGCCTCTGCGAGAAAGTCTTTGCCGGAGATTATTTGTGGGTCGCGTTCAGGCTCTGGAGCCGTCTTGCGCCTCTTGGGCGCTGGAGAGACATTCTCCTTGTCGCGGAGAGACTGGCGAAAGTCGACAGTGCGGTCGGAAGCAGGCATGGTGATGGCTGCGTCACGACGAAAAGTCCCTTGGCCTCGTCCAACCACGTCGCCCTCCACGTCAACTTCGGAGGGTGCTTGTCGGGCTGGGGAAAGAGAGAAACAGTCCCCGTTTGAGGCGGCTAGCGTCCTAGTGTACCGCTGTTTGCCATAAAGAGCGACTGACATCCTTGTTCACTGGCAAGGTACTAGAGCCCCTTCTTTCGTCCCGGGCTTGCGATGACTTCAGAGTGGAATCTCGACCGACCCAACAAGTTCCAGATGGTCTGGGTCGCGCTGAAGACCACGAATGTTCTAGATACTGCTGAAGCCCTGTTTCTTCCCTACCTCGACCGTCTTCCTCAGAAAAGCGCGCTTACTTGCTGTTTCTGCAGTATGGACCCACGTCGAGCACGCGACCCGCGCTTGGCTCGTGCAGACCCGCGTCTTCAACGCGTCCAGCAAGACTCTCCGCCAACACCGATTCTACCACCAGAGAACAACGGCCATTCCGGTACACCTCCGACACAGTCAGCGACTCCCCCTGCTTCTGCATTCAAGCAGCGGCCGTTGTTCTGTGTCGTATGCGCCAGTAACCAGGTATAATGAACCCTAGTTGCGCGTTCTCCCGCTTATCTTTCAACAGAACCGCTCGATGGAGGGGCATCTCACACTGTCGTATGTTGCAGAGTCTTTTGTGCGTGTTGACCTTATAGGTCCACAGACGTGCTGGATTTCGAGTAATCTCCTCTGGGACGGGCTCCGCCGTGCGGCTACCAGGCTCTTCGATTGACAAGCCCAACATATACGCGTTTGGCACGCCGTATAACACCATCTACGAAGAACTACAGGCCAAAGACCGTCGCCTGTACGTGTATGTCATCTTATTGCAATCTGGTATCTCAATCTACGCCCAGCTACACCGCCAACGGTGTTTTGGCCATGATTGACCGCAATCGCCAGCTTAAGCTCGCGCCGGAGCGCTGGCAGGAGACCAAGACTGTCGCCGACATTGTAATCACCTGCGAAGAGCGGTGTTTTGACGCTGTCTGCGATGGTTAGTGCCTCTCACGGCTCTTCGATGGATCCTTACGATACACAGATTTGCTGGCCCGTGGTGGCGAGTTCAACAAGCCAGTGCATGTTATCAACATCGAGATTAAGGACAACCACGAAGAGGCGTCTATCGGAGGCCAGGCTATCCTTGCATTGGCGACAGCGGTAGGTTGAATTCTTGGTGCTTTTCTCTCTAACTGGTCTTCAGATCGAGAGAGCGAGTGATATTGACGAGGAGATTGACGAAATACTTCCGGAAACAGCAAGAGACACACCCCCATAGCCTGCTTCATGCCGTCGCGTACTACTAGACGTAGATTTAATTTTTTTGTAGCTATAAGTCTCATTTTCACGTGAAGGATCACGTGCCAATCGCGAGACGCGTCACCTTCCTCTCTCTTCTGACCCTCATGGCCTCGGCAGACGGCGGCGCGTACAGGTGCGGCCCTGGACACTGCTTGCCGCCTGTGTTAATTATCGCCACAGCTACTCTCTCACCGTCTTCTCTCCGAGCGGCAAACTCGTTCAGATCGAACACGCGCTTGCTGCAGTTGCTGGCGGAACCACAAGTTTGGGAATCAAGGGTGCGTCTGCACTGCAGTGGAATTCGCAGTCTGACTTCCTTTGTAGCTTCTAATGGTATTGTAATCGCGACGGAGAAGAAGTCCTCGTCCATCCTCATCGACGACTCGATGATCGACAAAGTCGCCGTCATCTGCCCGAACATTGGGATCGTGTACTCGGGAATGGGCCCCGACTTCCGCGTCTTGGTGGCCAAGGCGCGCAAGAGCGCCCAGGCGTATTGGAAGACGTATGGCGAATACCCACCGACGCGCGTATTGACGCAGGAGATCGCGAATGTCATGCAACAAGCCACCCAGTCCGGGTACGTTCCAACAACGCCAATCTCTGTTTGACATTTTTCTTCATCTCATCTCTGCTTTGCGAAACAGCGGTGTTCGGCCCTACGGCGTCTCCTTGCTTGTCGCAGGCTGGGACATCACGCGCGGGCCGACCCTCTACCAGGTCGATCCCTCCGGTTCTTTCTGGGCCTGGAAAGCGAGCGCGATTGGCAAGAATATGGTCAACGCGAAGACGTTCCTCGAGAAACGGTCTGTTTCTCGTGGTCGTCTTGCATCCTTTTGCTAACGCGGGGTCAAGATACAACGACGACATTAGTCTGGAAGACGCTATCCACACAGCGCTGTTGACGTTGAAGGAAGGATTCGAGGGGCAAATGACCGAGAAGACGATAGAAATTGGCGTGATCACCGTGCCAACGCCCGCGGAGCTGGAGGAGAGTCGTGTCGGCATCGAGGTTGGCCGACCGAAGCCCACGTTCCGGAAACTAACAGAGGAGGAAGTTAGAGATTATTTGGCGTTGTAGTCTCTTCTATTTCCTTTTTTGTGAGCGCTGTGTTTGTGACACGTCTGATCCTTCTCTCTCAGAAAGCATAGCACTTCGGCGCTCTTCTCCGTGAACTTTTCTAGGCGTAGGGCGGTGCCGCTTTCTGACTATTGCTCGGACACGTTGTGCCCTCTCTGGTCCTCATGTCCGCAAAGCTGTAAACTCCGCGTCATCCAGCCCACACATCAGAAGAAAGAAAACCCGCGCTCTGGCATCCATCAACGTGTCCCAAGTTTTTTTAGCAAGTTACTGCGCGTCCACCGAGCCGAAACGATCAATTGAACAGCACAACGTCCTTCGGGGTACAAGATGTCCTCACCATTTTGGGCCTTGAGCTGATAGATCTCCCCCATCCTGGGAAGGTCCACTTCGCGTCGCCTTGTGGAGGTCATTTTGCGTTGCACAGCACAATTCTGCCATGTGCCATTTCTCAGCGCCCGTTTGAGCCCCCACAGCAAGTATAAAAGGGCCAATGACACTAATTCGGCGTCGCCCACCAACTCACTCTTGCCCCATCAGACCACGACGACCCATGTCCGACCAGCAGCCTATTACCTCCGCCGCTGTGCTCAGCAGTCGCCGCCGACGCGCAATGATTGCATGCACGAACTGCCGTAGACGCAAAATTAAGGTACGACGACATTCCGCGCTTGTTTGTTTGTTTGGCAGCGTCGTACTCAACCTCGACCATAGTGCGTTACAACCGAAGAACCACCGCGGCATCCATGCCAGCGCTGCACGAAACGCGGCCTGAGCTGCGAGTACGTCTCGGTCATCGAGGACGACTCGAATTCGCCGACGCCTGAGACCCCGTTGCAACAACTGCCGGGGCTGCCGCCGCCGTCTCCGATGGGCCAAGGCGCTGCCCTTCCGTCTACACCCTACTACCAGCCAGGGTTCGCCAGCTACCCGCCGCAGGCGACCGCTGGCGGCTACAATACCCTGCACCAAACGGCGATCAACTACACCATGGGCTACCATGGCAGCTCGAGTATGGCCGCCTACGCCGACTCCGCTCCCCAATATTCAGGCGGGATGTTTGCCCCCATGCCCTACGACCCATACGCGCAGGGGTCGTACCAGCAGATGCAGCCCAGGTCTGTTGCTCGGCCTCAAAATTACACCGAAATAGAGACTCACGCGCCGGTGCGCAGATGCTCGTGTATCGGTGCTTGTTATTGTGGACGGCGCGGATCGTAGACCGCGTTTCTTTTCCTCTTCTCTGCTCTCTCGCTCTCATCGTACGCCCGCCCGGTTGCAAATAATGTGTATTCCTTTCGTCGCTCTGAAACTGCTATTCTCAAGTTGTACCTGGCGCTGGATTTCCCGCTCCTACTCCAAAACGTACTGTAGCACCTCTACTTCTTCGTGTAGAACTTGTAATCCCACCCGGCCTCGGGCCACTATGTACGTGCGCACAAAAAAGTAAAAGAATTGTACGACATTCCAAGCCCTTGAACGGGTTAGATCTTACTATTCTCCCAACACAGACGCGGGCTTCCTGATGGTCGCCACCACGTTCCTTCTCGAGACAAGAGATCCAATCGTTCATTCTCACAAGGAACCATATGATACATTCTCGCAACCAAATCACCCATCCGCGCCTCAAAACGCCGGCCAGTCGAGTTTCTCTCCGAAGTTCCAGTGCACCGCTTTGGTCGAAGTATCTAGGCCCAAACAGTCAGATGAACAACGCATCGGGCACGTAGAGCAAGCCGCACATTCCTCCAGCGCAAGGCTGCCGAGTTCGCGACCTGAAAGAAGTGTTAGCCGATCACGCGACCGCGAATCGTAGGCACGAATAGTAGGAAGACCGAACCGAAGCCCTGGAAGAAAGCCGCGGTGAGGATCGCGGAGACAGCAGGAAGGCAGTATACGACGCACGGATTGCTTCTTGCCACCGAACCTGGGTGAGCGGAGACAGTCGGTTAAGCATCTTCATCAGAACAAGCAAGAAAAACGAGAAGACGAACGGCGTGTTGTTACTGAGAATGTTATACGAGTTCACCTGACAGCTCTTGCTTAGAGACGCCCAGGGGAGACCCGCGCCCGATGGAAAACTTACCCAAACCTAATGTGGTAGAGCCATGCCGGTCAAGTCCGAGGCTGATATGTCAAACGAAGCCCTTACTGTGCCCGCTTCCAGCGCAGAAGAAACTCTCATGCATTGATTAGCGTCGGCTATAACGGAAATTCGTCAGTTCGTCGTGTTCCTGGAGGCGTGAAAGGTGACGCACTGGAATGGAGACCGGCTCCAAGGCCGTATGTCGTGTCGTTGGCCAACCGGATGGCTTCTTCTTCGGTCTTGAATGTGCCGACACAAAGAACCGGTCCGAAAATCTGGGACGGATTCAGAACAGCGCTCACGGACACGGCGCGGAAGTAGACCTCTTCTTTCACAATCTTCATGTGAGGCTGAATGCCAACAAATACTGTGGTGCCCGGTAAACCTTAACACAGCCGATGCGGCCTCGGAACACGCACTGGTGGGGTCCACGAAGAAACCCTTTCCGGAGCCTTTTATTCAAATCAGCTCAACACTCTGGACGTGGAAGTGACTTGACGTTTGGTTCCTCCGAGAATAACTTGGGCGCCCTCAGCTTTGCCCGATTCGATATATCCCCAGACGCGATCGTATTGCGCTTTCGAGACCTACAAATGAGTGAGGAACCGGCGAATCGCATAGTGGATGTAGGTACCAGGGGGCCAGCGGAAGTCGCTTCGTCCAAACCATCGCCGAAGGACAGCTGCTTAACCTTGGAAACAAGCGCTTCAATGAACTTCTCTTGTATGCTGTCGATAATAGATCCTGAGCCGAAGACATTTGAATAGGAGCACTATACCTCTCTTGCACGTAGACGCGAGAGCCGGCGGTGCAGTCTTGACCGGAATTGTAGCAAATGCCGAGGGCCGCCCAGCTGGCGGCTTGCATCACATCAGCACAACGACCGGGAATGTGGGAGATACTGACCTTGGTCGAGATCGCAAGACTCAAAGATGAGGTGCGGACTCTTGCCACCGAGTTCCAAGGAAACCTGAAGCTCTGGTTAGATGGCCATGCAGCGGCTGATGGAGCAGTCGAAGACCTTCTTGAGATTGCTTTTTGCGGCAGCCTCCATGATCTTGCGACCAGTCGCGGTGCTTCCGGTGAAAGCAATCTTGTCTACGTCCATCTGGACAAGATTGAGCGCAATTCCTTTCGCGAGCATAACAAGTCACGTGTGAAGACAAAGCAGCTCCCCCCACAGCTCCATACGAGTTGACGACGTTGATTACACCCGGCGGAAACCTGTTATAGGTCTTGATATGGCGATCTTACGGAAGCAGAGGGTTTTACCCGGCTTCTTTCACCCATTCGGCGAGTTTCTGGAGACAATTAAACCTTAGGTCAAGCTTGGAGGATTGACGGACCAGAGCAGTGAGAGGAGTGACTTCAGAGGGCTTCAAGACCAGTGTACACCCAACTGCAAGTGCTGGGCCCCATTTCCACGCGATCATCTTGACGGAGGTTTAGCACTCATCCATCGGAGAAGCGAGCTCGAACGAACGTTCTGAAGTGTTTTCAGCTTGAGGAGTGAGCGTAAAACGACCACAAACCACAGGATAGTTGAAGGGAATGACGTGCCTATGATAAAATTAGAAGATAAAGAGGATGAGAAGGAAAGAACGGACGCGCAAACACCAATTGGGTCACGTTTGGTGAAGGCGAACTTGGTCTTGTTGTCGATCTCGAGTGTTTCGCCGCCCAGCTTGTCAGCCCAGCCAGCATAGTATCTGCCAGCATAAGAGAGGAGCTAGAGGACAAGGAATACAGAAACCTGAGGCATTGGACAGAATCACCAATGTCGAAGTCACGTGCAACCTGAGATGAGAAGGCTAAGTATGGATTGCTATATAGGCCAGCGTGCCGACCTTGAATGGTTTGCCATTATTGAGAGATTCGAGCTCAGCCAGTTCCTATGCAAGCCAAATGAAACAGATGAGTGTTGCGGGCATTATGCATACCGTGGCATTGGCCTCGATCAAGTCCGCGAGCTTGTTGATGAGCCGGGCGCGCTCCCAAGGTCCAACATTCTTGCCCCAGGTGGTATTGAACGCCTTGCGCGCCGCAGCCACTGCGAGATCGATGCTACAGAGTTTCAGCAGCGGATTCCTATTCAGACACCGCGCGCGCACTCCTTCGGCGACGCTCGAGGGCCGGTCAGTTGATGTGAGTCGGTCAAACCTTCCAGACGAACCTGCCACGACCGAGCACAGGACTTCCTCTGTCAGAGGGTTGACCGCGCTGGTCGAGCGGATTGGCGCTTATCGGAGCATATGCACAGCAATGCTCACTGGAGCAGCTCTTGCGAGTCGACGGACGGGACGAATTCGTTGTTGATGAACAAGCCGGTAGGGACCTTGATTTCGCTGGAGGCCTTCGTGCCACGAAGAGTCGCGATTTGAGCCATGGTACGACGAAAGAGAGAAGCGTTCATTCGCTATCGAAGCCCCGGACCTCTCACGCCAGCCAATGGCGATCTATCGCCCTTGGGGCTGGCTCGGGTGGACCTTCAACAGCTTTTTCGGGTGCCAGTCGGTCCTTTGAACGCGCCGGTTCACTGCTTTCGCGTCCGAGAACCGGAAGCAAATCTTCCGGTCAACGTCGTGTTAGAGGAAAGTTGAGCAACCGGGTCAAACCGTGACATCTCTCTCTTCTTCTCTACCCATGTTGTCTCGCGCTCTTGCTCGTCCAACTCTCCGTCAGCTCCACACAACCGCTAGACGCTCGTCTGGGCATGGCGAATACAAGGTAAAAGCCCCCCGTGTCGATTGGCTGGTGGCTGACGTTTTTTTTCCAGCACCTTCCGTTCCGAGGTGCCTCTCGTCGATTCTGGGCCTCACGCAGCAGCACCATTGATTCTATTATTAGTCCCGTTCCAGGGTGCTCCTCCAGTTCCTTTCGGCCTGAAGATGATTGCCTTCCTCTCCTTCGGTTTCTCGATTCCGTTCGTGGCCGTTGAGTACACGCAGTGCGTCGTTGTTTCCATCTTCATCGCAACGTCTGATTATTTCCAGCGCCAAGAACCGTGCTTAGACGTTGGCCCCACTAGAGTACAGAGTAGATGCCTCCAACTACACTAGACCTCCCTCAACTAGACGAAATATCACCCCAACTCCTCCTCTTTCCCCGCCTTCGTGCAGTCGCAAATCTTCAAGAACCCAGGGTCTCCGTCGAGAGCATCCAATGCACGCCAGCAAGCCTGTCGAGTCGCCAGCGCTGTCGAAACACCCTCTCCCGTCGCCAGAACAACGTCATGAACTACGACTACAGCCGTATCAGCCCGCGGATAATATCTGTTGGCTCTACACCTGCCTTCACATTGTGCACTGAGGCTGGTTTTCTTCTTGACGAGTTCGAAATTGTGGCACTTGTTGCCTTGGATCCGTTCTTGGAGCAGCTTGCTCGGATGGTGAGCAATGGCGCTCGTACTGAGATTGCGAGTAAAAAAGGGCCGGAGGAGGGCGTTGAACGCAGACTCCGCCGCTTCAATGTCGTCCGAAAGGTATACCGCGCCGAGCATGGACTCGACTGCATCGGACAAAACCTTGCACTTTTCCATCAGCTTTCGCCGCCGAGAAGATAGACTGACTAGCCTTGGGGGCGTCAATTTCTTGCCAGTATTGTCCAGTCGGACGCCCCTCCGCTACCGAGCCAAACTCGTCGGACCGAGCCTTCTCGAGCGCCTGCGCGTAAAGGCGGACAGAAGAATACAGAGCGGGTGCGAGCATAACGTGCTCATATAACCCTGTTTCGATGCAGATGGCCGCCAAGGTACGATTGGAGACCATTGAGCCCTAACGTATCGTCAATACAAGACTGCAAAAGAGAAGAAGCACACCTTGAGCATGGTCAGATCACCGGGGGACAGCTTGGCGTCCTGTTCGAAGATATTCCTCACGACCACTGCAGGACATGAACATTGGACCAATTTGAGAATGATGCGTTCATACATAGCTCGAGAATCGCATCGCCGATGAATTCAAGTCTCTCATATGACACTCGTTCGTAAGGAGACATCGAGATATGCGTCTGTGTGGGCGTCAGCGGAAGATTGATCCAACGACGAATACTGACCAGCGCCTGCGCGACCAGATGGCGGTGAGTAATCTTGCGCCCCACCATCTTCTCAACGGCCTCGACTGCGCCCGGCTTGAGCTGCGCAGTGATCTTCGCGGGAGGTACGAGAAGATTCCGTCGCAAATCCGACCACCTGTCGATGAGCGGAAACGGCAGGTTGAGGGCCTTGGCAGCGGCGAGAGCCGTATCTCGCCCGCCGGTTAGGTATGCAGCACCGAGTATGGCCTCTGCGGTGTCCGCCACCACCTAAAGAATATTATTGACTACCGGAGATGTGCGAAGGACAATTACGGCTACCTTGTCTCCCAGCTTGTGTTGACGCTCTCTTGCGTGCTTTGCGTTCACCTCCGAGTTGCCGTTGGCGCTGCCAGTCTCCACCATTCGGTAATTTGGCGGCTGCCACGCCTTGAAACTGAACGGTCGGGACTGGATGTACGCCGGCAACCCGACGGACGCGACGGCGCGAAAAAGACTCTGGTTATTCACTATCTCTTGTCGTGCAACGTGGAGAGCCCCTTCTCGGGTCGATGGCTGGTAAACGAAGACATAGACGGACGCGAGGTACTTGAGGAAAGAGTCACCTAATCCGAAAAGACGTCAACATGAATATCCATCGGCGCCCACATCAGTCGAAAGCACTCACCCAACAGCTCTAGGCGCTCGTAATTCAACTCCATACGGCTAGAAGGCGCAGTGATGGCTTCGTCGAGTCGCGATTCCGAAATTTGATTACGGAAGAAGCGTGCATTCACTTCCTTTACCAGAAGAAAGCTATCGACTCGGTGCATTATCGATGGTAAGAGCAATGCTGTTCGGAAGGTCCTGTTATGTGGTCAACGCATCGGCTCGTGGGTTGCACATCAACGCACCTCGCCGGAACAGTGAACTTGAAACAGAGCTCCGGAATAAGGTCTGTGCGGGTTGAGTATCCTGCTGCTAGATTGCAGATATAACGCACATCGCGGAGGCTGTGGACCCACGGCGACTTGCGGCGCTGCTGGGTCGAGATGCGACACGGTTGCAAAAACCGATTCTATTTCGATGAGAGCTTGACCTTCGTCATCAAGGCCCTCGAAGTTCTTCCGCACCGCTTTGCAGTATTCTAGCAGGTTAGCATACGCTGCCTCGCGCTTGGACGATTCAGATGGGGAGTAGTCCCAGAGCCAGGAAAACGCTTACAGGACTGTCTTCCGGATGGCTGAGAGGGCTCAAGTCTTGACGGACACGGAGAGCTTCGTAGCGTCGCGTGAGCTCGGCCGTTCTGTCTACAATGACCGCGTCTTCAATATCCGCAGCTACATCTTCAGCGTTGCCGTATTTGAGCGGGATGCACCACGAGTTTGCTGCTTGAGTGACAAGATCCCATGCAATAGCGTCCACGAGACGGTCCATATCACCATTCCAGTGTCGGAGAAGTGGGGCGACAAAGTAAGGTGCACCTTCGACGGTGCACGTCAATGGCCTGTTTGTAACGGCTCGACAGAGGCGAAGAGTGTATGAGTGGAGAAGGGCGAGACGTTCAGAGTCTATGAGGAAAGGAGAACATCGCGAAAGCTGGATCTTCGCGACCTGTCCCGGGGGAAAGAGCTTGAACGGTAAGAGCGGTGCCATCAGGTCACGTGTCAGTAGGAGAATCGGCGAGTATTCCTTCTCTAGCCCACCGACAGTAATCAGAACGGGGAAGAGGCGCGATCCGCCGGGAATACGCTTCCAGAAATCGGGTGTGTTGGCTGGGTACACCTGGACGCCAACCTGGTCGGAGCTGGTCGACGGTTTGGGTCGGGTAGGTTGGCGGGCAACAAATGCAGTGGCATCAAGCAAGCCCGCTTCCCATAGTCGAGTGCAGAAGGTGTAACATGCAGATCGTCTGGCATGTCCCGGAGACGAACATCGTTGGCCAACGACGCTTGCAACGCCGTTCGAAGGGAGTAGAACAGTGCATGTATAGAGGCCGGAGTCGCTTATGTCGAGGTCGAAAAGTGGGGCCGGAAAATGGACATCATCGGCGAGCGAAGCCGCTCGATAGACAAATTCGACGGCAGCCGCTGGGGTTATTCGAGCACCGCTAATTGGTTCAAGGAGACAATAATTCGACTCGTTGTCGGCCTCTTCGTCTTCGTCCAGAACAACGCGACTGAGGGACATCGGCGGTATTGCACTTGCAAGGCTATCAACTAGCTGGATCCAGCGCCGAAGATCAGGATGCTGTGTTGAAATGTCTTGGAGAATGCGTGTATGTCCAGGATTGCATCGCTCGATCATATGAACGAGAAAACCGTCCGAACTGGCTACCAGTCGACGAATATGGGCATAAGAGAGCAGTCCTTCGCATAAGTCAAACCTTATCCTGGTCAGAAAGTCGAGTAAAACGTGCCACTAAGAGCTCACTGGATGACCACTGTAGCCTTGGGAATGTCGAGGTCCTCTACAGATTTTGTCGCGACAAGCAGGTTGAATATGCCCGAAGAGAATTTTTGCAAGATCTGCTGTCCGCATGTAGGCAACATCGAGGCACGATGGGTGGCCGACGCACCTGTTCAGCATCGTCCATCTGCATCGAGTCTTCCCAGGCGAAGATAGACGCTCGAACGAAAGAGAGACGACCAGAAAGCATCGGCATCAGCTCTGCGATTGAATGCGCCGTAGCTTGGTGTTGGACTAACAATCTCGTTCAGTGCTCGTCTCTTTGAGATCGCCAGTGGATTACGCACCGAACACAACCCCACGAAAACTCTCTCCATACGACTCAAACGACTCTATAACTTGTACCAGTCGCAGGAACTTGTGTGAGACGTTCAGTCCTCGCGACCCTGAGTCGAGATTGGGCATGGCGAAAGGCCAGTGCTTGACCACTTCGTGAATACGCGTATTTTCCTTGTTCGCGGGTTGTTCCTTGAGCTGCCTACGCCATACGAGATCCCCAGCACACTCCCCGACATGAATCGAGACGCGTTGAGCGACAAGGGCGATGCTGTTCAAGTCCGGGTTTGATACGCCTAGATCCGCGAGTTGTCGGCAAAGCTTCGAGTCTGTGGCCTCGTTCTTCGTGTAGGGGACGACCAGTTCACGAATTGAATCGTTGAGCTTGGGCCGCTTGGATGGAAGATCCGATTCTAAGCCAGCAACGCGTTTGAGCGAACGAGAGACGAGCGGAGAATCTCTGGGTGAAGCTGAGCCAGCGGAAACGCTGGACTCCGCTGCATGCAGAAATTGGGAAGCCCGGTCGCTCATTGCGGCTGCAAGACGCGAATGCTGCGCATGCGCGAGGTCAAGTTGGGTGGAGGCTGTGTCACGACTAACCTCATATCAACGACGACGACGGTGCCTACTAAGGGCGACCCAGCCATGAACCACGCTTCGCTGCTGCAAGCCCTTGGCGAACCTCGGCGGCGCCCGACACCCACACCCCGACGACGCGTCACTTCTCATCCTTGTCTTCCTGAGCGGCTCCCGAATGCTAGCATCCTTCAACGCGAAGCTGAGAGCAACGCGCCCGCTGCAATTCTCCGCCAGCTGCGCAGGAGCCCTTCACCAGAATCACCACCCCCTGCGGCCGAAGAAGACGAAGAAGATATTGTGCAGCACCAACGGAGACCAAGTATCACATCGAATGCTTCTTCGACTGGTTCAGTCAGATCCTTTGGCTCGATATTCAAGCAACCGAAATCGAATGGGTGGAAGGAACCGCAGCCTTTTGAAAGTGAGCTTTTCGTACCGCCCGTCGGCTTGAGTTGAAGAGACTTCAACAGTTTTGAGAGCTGTAGAACGGAAAGTACGTGGATTTCCGTATTTGTCCGCTGTTCCTCTGCTCAGTAACATCCAGGACCTTGTATACCTAAGCGAAGTGAGAGACAGGGCCTTCCATCTCCTCGTACGAATGAGTGGGGGCATTACTCCCTTGCTGCATGCGATGCGGCTAGGGCAATCCCACCGTGAGGTTGCTATTGTGCTGCTCGGCGCCTTTTCGCGGTGGGTGAACAATGTCGAAGATGTCCAAGACCCGAAGACAAAAGTCGTTCTTAAAGCACTGCGTATGGTTTTTTTTTGCTCCTGCATCCTGCACTCACGCACGTGACATTCAAGGAACCAACCTCCGCCTCGCAATCGACTACGGCCTCTCGTCGCATGCCAGCGACCTCACTGCATCGTTCCTCCAAACGTCTGGCTCGCTCTGTTCCAAACGAATTGTCATTCAACCCCGAACAGACTTATAATGAGCCAAGGCGAATCGTGGGTGATGGGTCAAGCCACCAATGTCGCCCTCGCACTAAGGTCGGGATCTCGAGTCCATCCCTAGAATGCATGTACCTAAGCGCAGCTAGAGCCGGGACCGAAGGCCAACCGGTAAAGACAGCCGATGCTGCAGTGCGCAAGTTCGCCACCAGAGAACTGGGCAAGGCAGATTTAATTGCGAGCTTGGCCGACTAGTGCGTCTCTTCGGCTCTTGTCGCGCGTTTGCTGATGGTGGTTCAGCATTGCGAACGCGACCGCGGATCTATTGTGTGTGGCGGTTGCCCAAGTTGATAACTGTTGACCAACTTCTGCAGAATGCTCGGCGCGTGGTCCATTGCCTCGGAGGTACTAGAAGTTGACCAGATACCAGTACGCTGAGCTCTTTCTCTCTCTTCGCGGATCTCATTGACTTTCGTTGCAAGACGTACTATTTTGCTCGCGACGATCGTGTCTACAAGGCATTCGTCGAGCGACTGGACGCTCACAAGGCTGCCATTCAAGTCAAGCTGAGCAAACGCTGGAGATGGCAAATGCGCGTATTGAGGACTGTCATGGAGGGTCGGACGACCACCTATCGAGTATGTTGTTCTCATTTGCTCTGCGTTGCCAGTTGCTCAAGCTTGAACCAGAGTAAAGTGGAGGTCTTAGCAGGCGAGCTTGACGAAGGGGAGGGTGTCTAAACAGACTCGATTTGGTGTTTTTTCACAGACTTCTTAACCGCACTTGTACTAACATCACAGACAAATAATGTATCCATATTCCGCTCGACCAATGGGACGTCGATGCCACATTCCCTGCTCGTAAAAGGTGCCCGGCTGGTCCAAGGTCGCAACCAGTTGCATGGCGTATCATCGAGCAAACAACAACACTCCTACTTTCTTCACTCTCGATGACCGACGTGAGCGCTCTTCCAGCACCCACGTTGCGCGTCGGTCGTGTCGACTATTATCCAAACCTCTTGTTCCGTAGGAGACAAGCGTACAACTCCAATACATCTGATATGCCCTCGATCTCGTTCGCGTCTAGTCGCTTCGAAGTCAGTCTGGAAGCACGCGTCAAAGCTGCGCTTGAGCTTACCAAACAACGACGAACCCCATGCGCCAACAAGAACAATGCCTATCGGGTGCGTGGCGCGGTTCCCATCCATCTCGATTCAATGGTAATACATTAAACTTTCGGGCTAGTCGTGGGGCTCGTAAAACGAGTTGTAGGCAGAGATCTTGCTCTCGTCGATGCGAATGACCGAGCTCAATTGGTCGTAGTCGTCTGGTTCGACAATGAGCTGGCCTTTGCGCCCATCGTCGTCATCGTCCTCCGCGAACAGCAGCGCAGGGTCCTCGTCTTCGTACTCTTCCTCACTATCGTCCTCGAGGTCACTGTCTGTGGGTTTGTGGTTCCTGGATAGATCCGTAAGTTACTGAGCGAAAAACGCAAGACAACGTCGGCGTACATGAATGCCCAGATTCTGGCTTCCCGCTCCTGACGCGTGAGCTGCTCTCCAGGAAGCGGTAGACCGCGCTGTTGTCTCTTCTCCAGTAGACGCTCATGTCGTTCCTTGTCGGCTCTGATTATCGTCGGTTAGCACCTCGAGATCTCTGCGTTGGGAACACGCACCTGTGGGCTGCTTGCTCCAGTGCTATGGCTTCCTGCATGTTCAACGAACCTATAACGGTGCCGTTGTGAGCCGGTGCCTGGAACGGTATGTGAGCAGACAAACAACAGCGACACAGGAACGCGGCAACGCACGAATTGGGACAGAGCTTTGCGCTTCGCCTGCAGCATCGGATTGGAGTACGGGGACGGCGGGCGGTCAACCCTCATGTCGTCTTCCCCGATGATTTCTGTATGTCGTAGTCCCGAGTTGAGAGCATCTACATCGGAGAGATGCTGGATCTCCTGCAGCCTCCGCTCGATGGCGGCCTGCTCGGTGGACACGCGCTTAAACCATGACTCCTTCTCGCTGGCCGAGGGCGACGAGAGCAGTCGGGCATTAGCCGCGTGAGCGTCTTCCAGCTCGCGGAGAGTGAGTTTGGCGACGTCGCGTTTCGGCCTAGGTGGCTGACGGAATGCGGACGGTATAGAGGTCTTGTGTGGCTGCCTCGAAGGACCAGCGCGTGGTGAGGTTGGGGACGAGGGCGGCGATGTGGATTGCATGATGAGTGCGGGACCAATGGCCGCGGACACGCCGCCTTTATATAGGATTTCAGGGCTGTGGCGGTGCTACTAATGCCTCGCTTGAAAGTGCTACATACAGAACTAGGGCTACTTGGTCTCACATGTACATATCGTCCTGGACGAGTCGTCTTAGCACCTACGCAGATCGCAATTGTCTGGAAATGACTCACGTAGTTCCCAGGTGGCATGAACTCGTCATTATCCGGTTCCCCCATGCCGCGTCCACCGCGAGGTGCCCGTCCCGGCCCAGCACCAAAACCACCACGCGGGAACGTGGGGCCAACGGGATCAAAGCGTGCACCCGGCGGGGCACCCATCGGGGGAAGGAAGCCATCACCGCCCCACGGCCCTTGTTGTCCACCTCGACGACCGGCAAACATTGGGTGTCCTGGGCCGACAAACATGCCATCGCCGTTGTTGCCTGGAAAGAGCGGGGGTGGGGAAAATGGGTTGGCTGGGAATGGGTCCAAGTCGCGACGCCCAATCTCCAGAGGGTTCCGCGGCCCGCTCCTGGTCGGGAGCTCAAGATCAGGAAAGAGAGGCGGTGGCTCGAAGCGCCGGACGGGTTCGGGCTGAGTCGAGGTGCTCGGCCTATTCTCGGTCGACGAGGACGACGCAGTGTGTTCCGTCTCGATGTAGCCTTCCTTACGCAGGCCAGGAACAAGCTTTTGAATGATCTTGAGCTTGAACTGGGACATGAGATCTGTGACGCGGTTCGACGAGATAAAGCCGTGGATCAGCGGGCCGTCGTTCAGACGGTGGGGGTAAAACGACGGCGACGTGAAATCGTCGGTCGCGATGTCCAGCGAGGAGGCCTTGTCGCTCTTTGCAGAACGTGTTACAAAAGTGAATGGTACTACGCGTCGACATACCTCGAGCGCAATAGCGTTGATGAGCGAGCGACCGCCGAGTTTCGAGATGGTAAGTACAAAGACAAGGCTGCTTTGATCGTGTTTGTACTTGAACATGTAGTGGTTAGGGCCCGATCTGTTCCAGGATGCGGGGACAACGGGCAATGGAGAGGTGGAGGTGGATGCGTCGTCGACTGCGATGAGACGAAAGGCAAGCGTGTGCATCGCAGTATGGAGTAGGGCGGCAATGGCGTCCTGGGGGGACGAGAGAGTTGTATCTGGCGGGAGGAGGGCTGGCAAAGCGGCGATGAGGGCAGCGGGATCGAGGATGTCGGACATGGTCAAGACGCGTCAGTCTCACGTGATCCACTTTCTGCACCAAAAGCGTCAAGCAGCTACAAACCTAACTAGGAAAACCAGGGGCCAGCCCTCGGGCCCAGGCCTCAGGGCTGTCTGAGACCTTGCTTTGCGTCTAGGCATCTTCTCATCCTCAACAAAATGAGCGCCAATGTCGCAGAAATTTCGACTATTGAGAAAACCGGGGAGTGACCGGTGGTGACGCCGGTCCCGGTGACAGTTGCCGCTGATGCCGAGCTGTCACTGGCAAATCATCCCTTCCTCAGCCGCCATCGCCGGCCTCTATGACCCGTCGCGTCTTCCGCCATGCTGGTGCGCAACACGCTGAGCTGCGCTGCTTCTGCCGACATGCCACTGCCTGACTCAGTGACTGCTGGGCAATGTGATACCCCAAATTGCCGACCACTGGCAAATTGACGCGGCTGCGTAATGTTGCCGCAACGCACGTGCTTGCAACATAATTTTATGGTCTCCATAGAGTGTCTACTAGGCTAGTACTAGCTACCCACTGCAGTATCTTACCTGCTCCTACTACACCCAATAAACACCTGTTTTGCCGACTGTTTTGCACGAAGGCTGAGACAGTGGGCCAGCTGCAGCGAGCACCGCTTTAGGTCCAAATGAGCATGAGGGACTCATGAGGCACGCCTTGGCCTAGTCGCCAGCTCGTCGCGCTTGCGAAACACCTCAGGAGCGCGGGTATCACTTGGCTGCCGCCATCAGCCGTGCTGTCTATCATACCGGATACCGAACCGGATCCTGGACATCTGTCCGGTTTTCCCATAGTCGAAAAGTTCTCCAATGTCGGTGCGGATACCTAGTTTCAGGAATGCGGTGACCCTTCTTAAATTTCCAACTTGAGGGGCAACAACTCACTTTTGATCCCCTTTCCCAACCTCGCTGCGGCGTGAACTTCTGATGGAACAAGGCACACTCTTTTAGTACAGCGTTCAGTGTTCACAAAAACCCTTCTGCTTTAAAGATCATGCCCCACTGAGCGCGCACGCCATGCATGCCCGGCAGCAACATGTGCTAAGCCCATGACCTTGGCTGCACATTCATCTTAACAAGGCCGTTCCCGCATGGGACCAAGTGCTGTCTTCAACCACACACACACAAGATATCACCTGTGCCTCTCTAGCCAGGACCTCAAATTGAATCCGAGTTGCCCACAGCACTGTGCCTCAGGTGCGGGCTGCGGGCTCTAAGCGATCAGTAAACCCCATGACTTTTCACATGATTTTGATGTGGAAAGAACCCTTTGTGCTTTCATCTTTAGATCTACTTTAGATCTGAATCACGACACCCTTCCACGGCCTTCACTATTTTGAACCTGCAACCACAGAGAAAGAAAAAGAGCCGGCAGAATAGATGTAGGAGCGGTGACGAGCGGTAGAGAGTGTCAGGAAAGGCACAATGGGACGGCAGGCGCTGTGGAAGCAGAAGATAACAAGGGATTGGAAGATTCAGAACAGAACGGAAGGAAAGCTGTGTAAAGGCAGATGTACATGTTTTGACAGGGTGGTTTGAGCACAAACGAGCACCGTCAACGTATGCTTTGGACCTGTTTGGCTGCGCAGCGATCAATGATTGATAAATACGTAATATCGACGGTGGGGGACCTTGCAAAGCAAGGTGATATTTCTTAAAGAACTTTGCCTGCTTTGCACTCCGTTTATTCTCTTTGTCCTTCCACACCCAACTACTAGGGTGGTGTGAGAAAATAAAAATTTAATTGAGCGCATTTGTAAATTCCGATTGGTTGGCTCGGGCCAGCCTGTCTCTGATATTGAGGTTGTTGGGCGGAGACAGGCTGGTCGATCTGTCCTATCAAAAATGATGCTGCATGCCATCCCAATTTAGATGCTTATGTTGAAGGATAACGGAGGTATCCGGGTTGGCGTGCGGCAGGTTAGTTCCGAGCCGGAGCCTTGACTACGGATCCCTGGATTTGCGCACCTCAGTCGTTCTCTTTACGCCACGACTGAGGTGCGCTATTCGATAGCTTGTTTATCCTTATCTCACCGTGTAGTAGCGTGTATTCTTCTACAGATTAAGAGTCTGACTCAGCTCTCCAGCGATGTCGAATCCCCCCAATGCACCCCAGTGGAACGAGAAGGACCGTCTCATCGACGTCCAGAACTGGTCGGTGTTCCGTGGCCGTATCTGGATGGCGGCCGTGCCCGCAACATCCTCGGAATCCTCCAAGGCACCATGCTTGCACCCAACATAACCCCAGATCCCTCCATCGACACCACACAAGTCACCATTACTCGCACGGTGATGCCGGGCGAGTTCTCGGGGACGATGGTTGTCTGGCGGCTGTCATCTACAACAGCGTCCTGAACCCGCTTCAGTTCGGGCTGAAGGAGGACATGACGGCGTTCGCAATGTGGAAGCTGTTGAAAGAGCAACTCACGGATGTTACCGAGATGAGCAAGTCCGCGCATGAGGACGAGCTCACGTCGCTCAAGTTCGTCGAGGGAGGGGACTTCGAGGAGCATCTCAAGTCAATCACCCATCTCCAGCGCCTCGCGAATGATGCAGGGTGCAAAATCGATGAACCCTGCATGCGCTCCATTCTCATCTGCTCCATGCCCGTCGGAAGCATCATCTGGGGCTCTTCCGTCCTCATCTGCGACAGCAAGCCTACCTACGCCAAGGTTCAGGGCATGCTGATGAGCTATTGGCTCAATGTCGTCAAGCCATGCCAAGTCGCAGAGGCAGCCGAAGCCGCCACGGCCAAGGTCACCAATGCAATGGCAAGCATGACCGTGTCTGCTCCGAACACGTCAGTGCAGGCAACGAACACGTCCAATGTGCCCAACCAACGTCCACGCTGCCGCAACTGTCGTGTTCGCGGACATACGGAGGACAACTGCTGGAAGGGCAAGGCCGCAAATCAGGCGCCGGAATGGTGGTGTTTGAAGACCCAGTCCAAATCAAGCTCGAACAAACGTCGGCCATGGCTACATTCGTGCTCGCCATGGACATCGAGTTGCAGGGCATAAAGGCCGGTTCAGGACCCTTGAACTGGTCAGTCGGAACTACTGGTAGCCCCAGATGTCTCGTTATATTGGGTAGTATACGAGCACCTGCGAGGTCTGCAAGCGTGCCAAACCTGGGAGGCATCTTCCTGTTGGGCAACTCAAGCCCACAGAGACGCCAACCGAGCGCTGGCAGAAGATCTCTGTAGATTTTATCCCAGAGCTTCCTAACGCCAATAGTTTCGATTGTGTCATGGTCGTTGTCTGCCGGTTGGGGAAACGGGCACACTTCCTCCCCTGCCACACGAGCATCAGTGCGGAGGGTGCTGCACGGCTGTTCTACACGCACATCTAGAAGCTCCACGGCCTTCCGGAAGACGTGCTCTCTGACCGCGGTTCTCAGTTTGTGGCGGATTTCACGAGAAAGCTTTACTGGCTTTTGGGAATCACGGTTAGCGTATCCACTGCCTACCACCCACAGACCAACGGTCAGACTGAGCGTGTCAGCCAGGAGCTGGAGATCTACCTCAGGATCTTCACCAATGTGCGTCAAGACGACTGGAACAAGTTCGTTCCCTCTGCCGAGTTCGCATTGACGAGCCTGGAAATTGACCATGCTTGGATCCTCTATAAAACAAATATTTTAATTATTTTCACTGCTGCAGCACAAACCACATTTCTACACACTTTCTACTTCATTACACACCAGCATCTTGCACTTTTCCTTTCTTCAATATGCACATTGGAATGTTCCAGGACATTCTACAGACATGCAAATACGCAATAGGGACTTGGGGCAGGCCAACACCACACAACCCGTCCGAATTCCACAGTACACACTGACAGCCACCATTCTGTACTTGTATCTCCCGACAATACTCGTCGGCCTTCGTTCTCAACTGTATGTATTAACAACGATGAACAATTGGCGGTACTGTCCTGGAATTCGGATGGAAATTTCTTGGCCTACCTATCCTGTCCCGATTTTGCGGTGCACATGAAGGGGGTTGGATGTGTTTTGTGTGCAGGAGACGCACTTGCGTCCGGAGCAGGAGTCAATGGTCCCCGAGATTGCGGGGTATGAGTGGTTCTTTGCCCTGCGGAAGATGCCTGCAGGCCAGAAAGCCCTGGGGCGGTGTTGCGACATTGGTGAGGCGCTCGTTGAAGGCACGTTTCTGTGGGGAATGGTCAGCTGCCGACATGCTGGTCCTCCAGATTGCCGACCTTCTACTCATCAATGTGTATATCCTACCTGTCAACTCGCGCTGTGACTATCGCATGTGGCAGGAAATACACCCATGGCATGCATATCTGGCGCTATTGGATAACCTTGCAGCCGAAGGACGACGAGTGTCCTCACATGGCGATCTGAATGCTCGCCCGGGCCTGGAGGTGCCCTAGTTCGACGAACATCCCCGAGAATAGCCGACGACCTGGAACTCAAAAAACGAGGTGAACAATTATTGGAGGTATGTACTCGGAACAAGTACATTATCGTGAACGGCTGTTCGGGTATCGACGGGGACCATGGGGGCTTCACATATTATCGGCTCGAAGACCCTTCTGTCCCCGCTCTATCGCTCCACAATCGACTTCACCATCGTCTCCTTGTCTGTCCTGGGCCGCGTCGCGCACATGGACATCCTTCCTCGAACGACTGCGTCTTTCCACTGTGCTATCCGCACCACGTTGGACGATCCCTCCGCAACATCGACGACACAGACCAGCCACATCGGCCAAGCGTCGACAGGATCTCGAACCGCGCATCGAGTCTGCACTGGATTTTCAGCTCCAAGACCTGTTGGCATCGTCAATGTCAGACACGAAATGGGGGGCAAAAACGTACGGGCGAACGGTTTGAGGACGGGGAGGTGAAGGAGGTTTACGCGGACGGGTCGTGCTTCATATCGGCACACCACAAGCAGCGGCTGGCGCGAGAGTGTATGCCAGGTGGGGGTAATGACCGGAGCAAAAGCTTGCGCATTCCGGGGGCACAGAGGAACAACCGCGCGGAGCTGTTTGCAATTCTGGTGGTGGTTGCCGACACGCCACTGCGATACGGGCTGAGCATTCGAACGGACTCCATGTACGCCATTAGAACGCTCACGCACCTCGGTCCGAAGCTGGCGCAAATGGGCTGGCCCGGGCCCAACAGCGACGTGCTTGCCGCTATCCAGTACCACATCCGTCGGCGCCCTGGTCGCGTTGAAATCCATTGGGTCAAAGGGCATTCGGATAACAAATCGAACGCGCGGGCTGACGAGTTGGCCAAGGCAGGGACGCGATTGCCTAGGGTGGCGAACGAGGACGAGCGGAGGCTGGATCATCCTGCACAAACGCCGCTTCCGTTCCGTGGCTCGGGACGGCCGCTGGGACCCAAGGTGTCCACCTCTCTTTCCCGGAGGACAAGCGGCCTTGACGTGGGCGCGGAGGAGTCGCAGAAAACTCCGCGACACCGCCAGCAAAAATCGGTGCGAAGCTTGCAAGGGGAGCTGCTCCGGAGGTTGGAAGACGCCAAAAAGGACTCCAAACGACTGTGGGGAGCGGTTAACGAGATACGACACCCGAGAAGACACGGACGTGCCGAGATGTTGGTGGACTTGAGTGAGATGACGACCGACTATCAGCGACGCATGAATCCTCCAAGAGACCTGGCGGGGTAGGGTTTGACCCGGACCGGTGGGAGGCAATAAAAGCAGCAGCCGCGGCTATCCCTACTCCCTCGCCACCCTCCCGCTTCCCAGAGCTGAATGAGCCCGTGGCGGTAAAGGACATTGAGCAGGTGAAGGCGACATGGGAGGACAAGACCAGGAGTGCGCCAGGAATTGATCACGCGACCTACGCAAAGGTCGTCCCAATCGACAACGATGACCTGGTAGCCTTCCTCAACGACTGCACGGAACGCTGCGAGGCGCCCTCTGCATTCACCCAAGCCGTGCTTCTCCAGCGTCCCAAAGCCTGGAAAGGACCCACAGAAGCCGGAAGGATACCGAGGCATCGCGCTACAGAGCACAGTCTACAAAGCCTGGTCAGGCGCGTACACCGAGAAGCTCTCCGGCGTTCGCAGAGAAGGCCAGGATTATTCCTCCAAACCAGAACGGCTTCCGCGCGGGCTTCCGGACTTACAACAACGCATTTATCCTCCGCACCTGCATCGACAAATCCGAAGCCTCGGGCGAACCACTCTTCGTCGCGTTCGTCGACATCTCCAACGCGTTCCCCTCCGTGAACCGGGACATGTTATGGCTCATCATGGACGACCTGGGTCTAACGGGCCGCTATTTCGACTTCATACGCATGATGTACCGCGAGACGGCGCTCGTGGTCGCACACGGAGGAGAGGTCTCGGAGGAATGGGTCTCCCTCTGCGGAGTAATCATGGGGGACCCGCCCTCCCCGACGCTTTGGAACATATTCCTCTCCACATTCAAACTGGAAGAGGACCCGGACGATGTATCCCTCGCAGGACTCTTCCTCGCCTACCTCGCACACGCCGACGACATGGCGCTCCTCTCTCGCACCCTTGCTGGACTTCAGCGCCGACTCAATCTCCTCGACAAATGGTGCAAGCTCGTCTTCCTCGTTGCAAACGGTCTCAAGTCCGCCGCTATGGTCTTCGGACGCATCCCAGCGAAGGCCCCACTCCCATTCCCTCCCCTGACGTTCGGCGGCTCGAATATCCCATGGGTCCTTGACCACAAGTTTGTGGGCATCACTTTCGCTTCCGGCGGGCGCGACATATTCCGCAAGCACTACGAGAACAAGGCCGCCGCAACCCGAAAGGCCTATTATTCATCAATCGTTGGATGCGAGCACTTGGTCGGTCGCGGAAGACTTCCCCCAACCATTGCATGCGACCTGTACTACGCGCTCATCGACTGTCACCTCACCCACGGGTGCGACGTGGTCCTTGATGTTGACCCGATCTCGTTCGCGCTCTTGGAGCACGAGAACTTGGAAGTCCTTCGTGGGATTTTGGGAGTCGGATCCCATTCGAGTTGGCCGCAACTCTACACCGAGTTGGGGGTATACCCATTATTCGTCCGCCGGCTCGACATCCAGATCCGGTTTCTTCGGAGCGTCGTCCGTGGCGACGGCTCGCAGGCTCTGCTCCGCGCGATGCAGGAATCGGATCGGCTCCGCCGGAAGGGACACGCGTCGTGGCTTGGCGATTTAGCGGCGCTGCTCCGCTCTCTCCCTTTCCCCGTTCCGCCTTTGCGCTCACTCAAGAACATGTCCACCATGGCGTGCGACGAATTGAGACGAGAACTTCGTGCAGGATGCAAACGCTTTCTGACGGCGGAAGTGCAAGCTCGCATTTCACTCCATCTCTTGCACCACCGCCTCGAACCTCACGAGAAGGGACCTCCGACATTCATACACCTGTGTCGGCGGCACTACCTGGACCGGATATCGATTCCGGACCATCGCCTGGCTGTAACACGCTTGTTGGCGGGTGCCTTCGGATTTCGCGGGGTCCATTCCGACTCGTCGGCAGTGTCGCTACGTCATCAGATGTGTCGCCGTTGCGGGCAAGAAAAGGAGACCCCAGCGCATGTCTTCCTCGTCTGCGGCGATCCTCCGACGATGGAGGCGCAACATGATCTGCGGCGCGCATTGAGTAGCAGATGCGGCTACTGGTTACCTTCTTCACTGGCTGCAGTTCCGGGAGCGAGAGCGTGTCAGGGTTTTGCAGTCATTAATATTCCACTGGGAACGGGTCCTCCCATGGGCGCTTTATTTTCCGCGTGTCAAAAGACTGGAAGTGGTTTGGGGCTACTTTTCCCTAACAATGTCGTCGAGTCGCGCCCAGGGCTGGAAGGTAATGAGTGATGCATTAATACGCAATGGATTTTGTTGTGCCAGGTGTGCTATGGTTGTGCATAACTGACTACGCGTTCACGCTTGGTAGAGGTTCCTCGTAGGCAGGTTCAGATCGCCAGCGGACGTGTAGTTGGTTCGGCTGTTTCCCGCGTGGGACCACAGTGCCGTATACAAGAACAAGAACAGACTCAGGAGCTACAGCACAGCCTTAGCTCCACCTGTATGTGCACAGCCACACTTGCTCCGCATGACTGCACCCCAGTCATCCTGACTCTTGCAGAGAGTTCCAGAGGTTTCTGTGAGGTTCTATGTTGATAGCCATGAGAGTTTCTTAGTAGTATATACTAGTTATGGGGCTCGCTTCGCTCGCAGTCTGAGCTGAACAACTCCCAGGTAGAATGCGCAGAGTGGTGTCCCGCACGCCCGCTCGCCAAGGCTCGCAGGCGGCGGCGTGCGGGGGTCCGAAGATGCACATGACCTTTGAATTAGCTTAAGTAAACTTATTATCTAAGCCGACCCCGTCCTTTTTTCAAGGTTAGATAGAGAGCCTGTACCTTACTAATACAAAAGACACCTGGGGCCCACCCCACATCCTCCCATCACAACTGCTTGGCTGCTAGGCTGCTTGGATATTGGTTGCTTGGCTGCAAGGTTGCTAGTGCTAGTGTTTGTACATTGCTTGGTCCTGGTTGCCTGCTTCGCAACACAGACACAATTGGTAACGTACTTTCAAATTGAAAATACACAACAACACCTCTGGTATCATTATTGGTTCCCTTCGAATTCACAATTGCTATTCCTACAGCACGAATTCTCAAACTCACCTACAAGGATTTGATTTGGGTTTGTTCAGTTTCCTCACTTGCTCATTTCTGCTGTGCATTAGCATACAATAACGCGGTCCACTCATCCACTCAACAAACCCCCTCCTGCTCGATACTGGACGCTATCCTCGCATGGGCTTTGAGCCTCAGCGAACGGCATCCAAGGTTGAAGCTGTGAATGAGTTGGTGGACCGCATGCGCACCGCGGATGAGGAGGCTCGTGCCGCCATCCAGAAGGCCAAGGGACGACTACACCCGCTTCTACAACCAGCGCCATGCCCCTACCCCAGTCTTCAAACCCTGGGAATAGAGTCTGGTTGGATGCCTCTGACATCGGAGCGATTGCAGACGAAGCTTACCGATCTGCGCATGGGACCATTCAAGTCGAGCGCGCAGTGGGCTCTCATGCTTACCGCCTCAAGCTTCCCGCCCTATGAGTCGTCTTCATCCGGTCTTCCCAGTCGTCAAGCTTGAGCTTGCTCCTCCCGACCCCATTCCTAGCCGCGTACCCCCCCTCCTCTAGACCTCATTGATGGTTATGATGAGTTTGAGGTCCAGGAGATTGTCAACAGTCGCGAGTTCCAGGGCAATATTCAGTTCAAGATTTGGTACAAGGGTCACCCTCGTTCCAAGGTTGAATGGCACCCCGCGACTGATGCAGAGAACGCACGGACAAGGTCCGTGAGTACTTTGCTCAGCACCCTGCTGCGCCTGGCAAGAAGGAGTGGTTTGAGGAGTACCCAGTAGAGGAGACGTGCCGAGTTGTTCTTGCAATGTAGACCCCCGCGTCGGTACCAACTGCTCTAGCAGTCATTTGCAGAGCTATGGTACCGACATGGGCGTGCAGATGCAGACTCAGATTGGAGGGCTCGAGCGTCGGGGTCGTCGCTGCCTAAGAGGGGGGTGATGTGGGGACATCTCATCCTTTTTCCTTTTTCGTTACTTGACTGTTCTACCTTTTTTCTTACTATACTCTTTCCTCTCTTTCCTCCTACTCTCTCTCGCTCTTATCTCTCTCTATCTCCCCTTCTCTCATTCTTATTTGCTCTTATTATCAGTGGCTTCATCACACACGTCACTTATACCTGTGACACGCCCCTGGCAAGGCTTCTTAGACTTGTTCTCTTTGAATTCCTCTGCCAGATATGTGTCTAGCACCTCTGTACACACTAGCTAGGGCTAATATACATTGGATTCCTCTGCCAGTCTTGTCTGTAGGGTTGCCCTTACAATACTAATCACTCACGGCTTCCTTCCAGATACTCGCTGGCATTTGCACAACCAGCAGCAGACCCATCAATGAGGATGTCCGGCGTGTCCAGGGTGAGCACTAGCTTGGCCAACATATATTATTCAGTACAGCCAGATTGAAAAAGTTACAGAGAAATGCCAACAAACTACGCAGAGTCTGACAAACTAGGCCGGTGTACTTGCAAGTATGTTGGAAGTGTGCTTGGAGCCAAGCTTTTGCCTCTCCCCATCCACCATGATTGTGTAACAGTTGAATTAAGTCATTCAATTCTTCAAAATCAAGATCCTAATGGAGACCAGCTGAAATTGCTGTTAGAATGTGCCCTGGAAATAGTGATATTGCTTACCCAGTGGTTCAAACTTGTGAACACACCTCTCATGTAATGTCACTACTTTCCCGAAGATTTGGCTGACCAGCTGTAGTTTGCCGAGCAAAATATTCTATTGAGAAGTAGATTAGATTAGATACAAACATCGAGTTCTGCGCCGACTACGGATCGCAGTCCGCAGAACCTGCGCCGCAGTTCTCGCGGGCTGCGTATTCCGGACTCTTACAAATCCTATTTATTTGTGTAGGTATAAAAGCCTCTGTAAATTAGGTAGTAAAATCCATCGAATTATTCTACTCCTCTTTTCTCAACAGGTTATGGGCCCTGCTAGCCTGTACTGAACAGAAAAACAACGCACCTTCTTCCTGCCGCAACCGGCCACACTCGTACGCTCATCTCCGCCTGACACATGTCAGAACCAACTGTCGCCGACCGCTCGGGCATCAAAGCCCTCGAGGGCGCCGCAGGATTCTCCACATGGCTCGTCAAGATCCTGGACTTACTCGCGGAGAACGACCTCGAGTCGTACGTGAACGGCGCAGACAAGGATAAACCCACAGTTGCCAATCCGGCTGCTCCGACGACGGCCGAAACCACGGCAATTGCCGCCTGGGAGAAGAAGCAGCGCAAGGCGCTGGGCATGATCCGGCAGTATCTCAGTGGGGTGGGGGTATTGGAGAAACTTGTAGCAGTTGTTGTCTGTGAAGCCGTTGTGTGCACGGTACCAAAAGCAGAAGTTGTAGTGGTAGACATGTATCCAGGTCAACTAACAAACCACATGCCCATGACCTGGTGCTCTGGCATGCTTGACCACCTCCCACAAGTTTACATTAATAGCTAGCTAGATAAATAGAAATCTGAACATGAGCTGCTGCTGTAATGAGCACCTTAAGGACAACACTGTTGTGAGGAAAATTTAAATGTCCTCCGTGGCCTTCAGGAAGTAAGTTATTCGTGAAGGTTCACGTTTAGTTCAGGAAACAGGGAGGTGTAGTTTGATAGGAAAATTGATAAGTTTGGTGGGATTTAGGTTGCTCATTTGAAAAGAAGACTAATCGGTAGTCTCCTCGGTTAGAGTTAAAGATTGCAATTAACTCATAACTGGACTCACTAAAGGCGCTCGTGAAGGCTGACTTGGACTTGGACTTGGGCTTGGTAAAGGCTGACTTGGACTTGATCAAGGCTGGCTTGGACTTGTTAGGCTGACTTGGACTTGGACTTGCTTTCGGAACGAGAAGAAGGCTAGTCAAATAGCCTCCCTCAGTTAGAGTCAAAGATCGCAATTGACCTGTTAACTGGACTCGTTGACAGAGAGAAGAAAGTTACAGAAGCAACTTCCTCAGCAAGAAAATTAATCTCTTACTGGACTCACTTGTCAGGTACATACTCATCATCACAAAAATTAACCGGACATTGATGCATAGCTGCTTGACAAATGATGGCATCACTACAATTTTCACACACACTATAGTACTCCATCTTGGCTATGTTCATGTAAGATTTCAAGGTTCTAGCTCCTGATTTAGGTACATGGGGAGCAAAACAAAATGGCATGTCCGTTGAAAACTCACCTCAACTTGGGTCCTTTTTGCTGAATAATTTCATGGTCTTCAGGATTGTTTGTGCAATTGTGGATGTTCAGCTTTATCAATTCTTCTGAAAATTGGAGGATATGGTTCTCAGATGTTTTTGATGATTTTGACTGAAAATCATGATGATCTGATAGTGCATTGTGGAACAGTTGTTCAAACCAGCCTTTTTAGAAAATATGATCCTAGCACAGTGGATTTTGTGGAGATTCTTATCAAAGTCAAGAAATCATGATTCGTTGGATAGAGAAACTCAAATATGGTCATAGAACTTGCAATAAATGATGCCATCTCATTTTATAAGCCAATGTCCGGTTAATTTTTGTGATGATGAGTATATCAATTCACCAGGACAAAGTTGGTGGAAACTTGGTCCTCTTGTTCAGACTCACCAAAGATCACCTTTCTTAGCCTGAAGAGACTATGAAGGATAAACAAAGCAAGCAAACAGTGTATAAAGATAACTGCCAATTCAATTGGAAGCTAGACTTTCAGAGTACAAGTGAACTGGAGTTGGGGGGAGAACTCTCTACAGCTTGTCAAAACTGGGCCCTTATATACCTTTTCCCATGGGAACCATCACCCTTTTATGGTAACTCTGATCCAACTCTTACCGACTCTTCCCGACTCTCGCCAACTCTCTCAATCCGACTCAATCTGACTAGTTCCATTCAGTTTTCCACTGACTCAAAGCGACTCATACTGATTTGAACTGACTCTGGTTGACTCTTCTCAATGACTCTGAATGACTGTGATCCTGACTCTTTGTTCCAGTCATCTGATCTCTTGAATTTCCACTTGGGGCTTTAGGGTTTCCTGCTTTGTCTTTGTAGGTTTTATTTTCCATGCACATCAACACTGCCTTGCAGTCACTGTTCTGTAATATCCAATGTCTCAAACTCTTAATGCCTTTCTTGAGGTTGTCCAAATACTTCTTTGTAGAGCAGGAAAAAGAAAGTTCATAAAGGTTGATGCTGTCAGATTCGGCCTCTGAGTTGGGTTGCAGGATAGTAATGAGGCGGTCGAAGGTGCCACTTGTACTAGGGTGCTCCTTCTTGATGTGATGCTTCATCAAGTGTGCAACTAATACACTTGGGAAGTGATAATACCATGGTTGCAAAGGTAGAGATACATTATCTAGACCGTCATTCGTCCAGTGTCTAGCTTAGTCAAGTTGGTGAGGGTGACTGACTAGTCAGAATCATGGGTTGGCCGGTGGAAATAGATCTTGTAGATAGAGTCCAAATGCATTTGACTCGGTCTTGACCACAACACAGCAGTCGGCTATCGGGTTGGTGGACGAATGGGTGCTGGAGGTGATTCCACTGGAATACTCCCCTCTGAACACGAGGTTGACAAGGAGGCGCAACATCCTTGAATCTTGCAGGAAGGTGCTGCTTCCGGTTTGGGCAACCGCTAAGACGCACTTTGGGTGATGGCAGATTTGGCAGAGGCAGAGGTGAAGGTGGAGGAAGGACTTATTTTATGGCCAATGAGCGAGCAGATATAATTGAAGAACACTACATGGACGCACAGGACTCTCAGCAACTATCTCAGGTGCTAGCTACTAGTGTATATTTGCCATAGACTGGAGATACAACCGTTGAAGGCCAGAGACACATGCGGTCGTGAACTACTTGTGAGGATGTGCTATTGCAAAGTTCTTTGCTGCAAAGCTTGCACTGAGGTGTCAGCCTTGCAAGGGCCGGGCTGCACAAATAGCCAGCAGGGCAGAGCACTGCACCTGTGGTTCAAATCTCATGTGCACAGTGCAGGAATGGTTGGGGGATCCAAAGAGAAGAAACTCTGGAGACCTCTGACAGGTGGCAAACTATTTAAGAGCACTGCAGCGCCATGTGCAATAGGCACGAGCTTGATCACATTGTGATCCCATCTTGATAGTTGCGAGGGCAAACACCGATCTGGCAAATTGATTGCCCAAACTCCGGAGTTACCGGAGTTAGGATTGAAGCAAGAGGAGCGCACCGGAGGACCAGGGGATAGAACCGGAAGGTTCTAGAGATGCTCCAGAGGTGCGAGTCGGAATCGGAGGTTGGATCAGTGTTCAAGTTGATCTGAACGGGGGTTCAATATGCGGCACGGTGTGTAGCACTTTGATGCACCATCAGATGCAATCAAACAGATTATGCATGCCAAGGTGTATCAGCACCAAATCTATTGAGTTTGAAAGATGAGGTGAATTCAAGGAGGTTACTGCATCTAAAAAACCAAGCCAGCGCTTAAGTGGTAAATCAGCAAGAAAGGCAGGCTACATTCTATGCATACTGCACGGAATGCACAAAGCGTACTATGTCTACCAAAGTACACATGAACTTGGCTATGCAATAACAAAAAAACAGGCAGGCTAGAACTGCAGGAGGAAAGCTCAACAAAAGTGGGCTAGGCATCACTTAAATTGCGGAAAATAAAAAGTCGGGCTGAGTTAGGGTTGGGAAGCACGCAAAGACCCGGGCTAAAATTGGGGTAGAAAATCTGGGCTAGAGTGAGTGTGCATCTAGAGAAAATCATGAGGCCAGAAAGCATGAATAATGAAAAAAAAAAAAAAAAAAAAAAAAAAAAAAAGTCTGCTTCATTGTACAAGCTTGCAATCACTTACAAGGGATCTCAATCTACCATGCCAGTAAGCGGGTTGCAACCGACAGAATTAGGCATGTAGTGGATTGAAAGCCTGGAGGTAGATTGTTGGATTGAAATAGCTTAGATGAGCTCTAGCTTATCCAGGTATAGCTACGCTAGCTACATTTTCACTTGGACATTATAAAGAGTATAAAGAGACATAGATTCAAGGTCTATTGAGCTAGGGACACAATGCACAGAGCAGTAACAAGAAATGAAGCCAACAAAAGCTGTGCCATAGAATAGCAAACAGAACCAGTTTAGAGATTAGTCATGCACCATGAGCACAAGCATGGGAGCAGCAGGCACTGACTTGGACACTGGCTGGTGGGTCCTGTATCTGGAAAAATATCAAGCCTTGACCAGGTGAGGGGGCCTTGACCAGGTGAGAGGGAACATGCATGGAGGCGGCCCGTCGATGTGAGTGAGGGCTGTGGCGACTGGGGTGCTGTGGGACTTGGGTGTGGGGGATGGAGAGTGATTTAGAGTCATGTCTTTGACGCGAGACCTTTATACATAGTGGTGGGGCCAGTGGGAAAAGCTCCAACGGTGATTGACTCGAAGCTGCGGGGCCCATGTGAAACACCAAGAGATGGGCCGCTGGTGAAACACCAAGAGATGGGCCGCTGAGTCTGAGAGGCAGCAATGGTGTGAGGTCCTGGATACGCACAGTGTGGAAATGAGACTGGGAGGGTAGAGAGGGTGGTCAGATGAAAACTGCGACAGATAATGACATGCTCCACAAATAATTTGCAACTTGTTTACGGTGCAAACAAACTGGAGCCGGAATATTGCCCATTGCATTCTACAATACCACAACCGACCCCTTCACTAGGTTTCACAGGGAGGGCTCCTGTTGAGAGCCTCACTTTCAAAGGATTTCAGTCCACATTCTGTGTCGCAATCCCTTGCAATCCATGCAACTGGCTTGACCAGGCTTGAATTGAATTGAGAGCTCCAAACTGGGTGGATTGCAACCCATCTCAAGCCGATGCAAGCTGTCAATCCAGTCTAAGCTGTTGCGACTATTTGGGCTTTTTTCCAACAAAGTCGGGTTGGGTTGAAGTGTTGGCGGCGGGCTAGCAGAAGGGGACACGTTGGGCTAAAATCATGGTACAAAACTAGGCTGACTGATGTGTGCGTCGCGCTCCGGCTATATTAGGGTAGCTATCACTGTCAGGCTAAATGTTGGCGGGTAAAAACCTAGGTACAACAAAACCATAATCACATCCCGAACATCCCGAACATTCCCACGGCCATCCGTGCGCTTCTTCATTGGGCGGACGTTAAACCAGCACGCATCTGGATTCCCGGTCGGCCGGGACACGATGCGCATAGCCAAAACGGGCTGAGGCTGTACGCTGAGAAAGGGTGCTCGAGAGCTCGACCGGGGGAGAGAAGACCGCAGAACCGCACAGAAGACAACACTACCAAAACCCCAACGCCTTTCAGAGTGAAGACGAGTGGAAAGAATGTATCTTCCGCGCAAAATCCCACAGAACTCAAGCCAAGCCGTGTTCCCAAGCAAGTTCAAGCTCTAGATACAGAGCCTGTAAACAGGTTGTAGGGCAGGAACAATGAAGTGTGGATAGGAAAGGGTCAGAATAGCAAGTCTTCTGACGTGTGCGTCTGCGTACTACCGGGTGTTTCCCTCTCTCAAGTGGACCGACCCAATCAGATGCTCGCGCAAGGATAACCCCCAGAACCCAATGTCGCTGGTTGAAGATCCGATATCGCTGCCGAAAACCAATAACACTGCCGAGAATATGCTGCCGAAACCCTTGATACGCTGCCGAAACCCTTATTTGCTGCCGAGACTACGCTGCCGAGACCACAATGACGCTGCCGAGACCGAATTACGCTGCCGAGACCAATAACGCTGCCAAGACCAGATAATAGCAGAAAAGTTTGTTCGCTGTGACTAAAGTTTGTTCGCTGTGACTATAGCCGAAGTCCAACCGAGTGCAATACCTGCGAAGAGACCCCTAATGCCCGTAGTCGACGGCGACACTAGATTGGTTCTTCTACATCCCCCAAGTCCTTATATACGCGTCTTCCATCACTTTCCATCATCTCCCATCATTTTCCAGTCCTTCGGTTCCCTCTGAATTCGTTCCAGACCGTTCCAACTGCCGTGTTGCTTGACGATAGCGCCACTCGAATATACTTGTGATTGAGTTTGTTGTGTAGGACGAGCGGAAGTGCCCGTCCGGGTGTTCTGGTCGATCCTTCTAAGGTATCTCCGATATCTCCGTGTGCCTTCCCCTCCAGGGAAACTCTTCCACCATCTTCAGCTCCTTCCTAGCTTTCTCCCGGTGGTTGAATCATCTCAATCCGTGAAGTATAGCCAGAGCTATGCCCGAATCAATCTCCCTGGTCCTGGAAATCACCCGGCCCGCCAAGCCGATCATTGTCCTGGCCTAAGTCATCAAGCCGATGTCAACGGAAGATCTTGGATCCTGACTTCCAGTCGCTATCCGGTTCCCTTGATAGCCGAAGACGCGGTCACGTGGTTCCCGCTTGCAGATCCTTTTAGGATCGACGCCCCTGAGTTGGCCGCCACGCCGTACTTCTATCTGTCACCCCTTCTGGTGTGTCTCCGAGTTTGGATTACCTCGGAAGATGGGCTCTGCTTTGACTATGTTTACCCAGTACCCGCATTTTCCTTAGGCAGAGTGTGAACTCCCTTCAGACGCTGTAATACCTTCGCAGATATCTCCCTACTAGCCGTTTGGGGTATAACGCTAGCCTTGAAGATGTGCGGAGAAGTCAAAACGCGCAAAATGTTGCCATTCCACACGTGTTTCCTTAACCGGCTAATCAGCGCCTCCGCCCTCGTTCGACGACAATGTGATCCGTCTCTGGCTGGCACACCTTACAGCACCCAACTTTTCCTTTGTAGTGGATTGTTGAGGGCCCGCAGCCAAGTCCTAAGGGTTCTAAACAAACCTATGGATGCTGTTCAACGACTAGATGGCGGTCGGTCTTCTTAGGAAGGCTTAAGATATAGTCTGACCCTTCAGAAATGAAGCCTTTGAGATGAACGACGCAAGTCCTGGAGCTCAGAGGGGCTTTAATTAGCTGGATGAATCGTACCACAGGGGATAACTGGCTTGTGGCAGCCAAGCGTTCATAGCGACGTTGCTTTTTGATCCTTCGATGTCGGCTCTTCCTATCATACCGAAGCAGAATTCGGTAAGCGTTGGATTGTTCACCCACTTGACATACTAGGTGGGAAAAGGGTTCTACGTAGCCCTAGTCGAACTGAGGGTTTGTTGCGGGTCCTCAGCGGCGAAACAACCTGGATCGGGGAAGGCTAATCAGTTGAAAAATCTAACAAATGTACAACTGTATGCTAATCCCGAGCGGAGCGTCTAGAGAGCATCTCCGTTCCGGCCCGTCAGCGCGGTGGCCAACTGTGTGGTATTACTTGTCAGGAGTGCCTGGGTTTAGACCACTACTGAGACGACTGTCCCATTACAACTAGCCCCAGATTCTTGTCAGTGCACTTAAATGAAGCCGAACTACGGTCCGTCAATGTGGGCACAAATCTCCTGCGCTGCAAGACAAGGATGATGAAGGCTGGCAAATGGTGCGTCCTTCTCGGCCTTTCAGAGGTCGAGGTAGCCGCTCCGTGCCGGAAATCGCGGCCATTTCTCACGAGACTACTCCTAAGATATACTGTATACACCTCATGTTAGAATCTATTATGCACACTCTTCTCCGCGCGGCGAGCCAATTTCCTGAAAACCAAAAGAGACTGGATTGTCACGTCAGCGACCTGGTCCGTGTGCCAGCTGTCAAAGCCCCCCACACCTTCTACTTGTGCCCACTGTGGCAGCGAACCACAACGCCCCGTGGCTAGAATACCACCTGCCTTCAGCCTCGACGTAACCACCCTCGATCGAAAGAACAACTTTGCATACTGGAACCGAGTCTGAAGGAAGCACCCCGTCCCTAGGTTGGCCATGTCGACACTGGATCGACTGCGGGCCTTGGCCCCGACTTCCTGTGCTGGTGACTGGAACCAGGAACGGAAAAGAGACTTTGTGGAGCTAGACAACCCTAGTGTGGTACGTATGACCGGTTCGCTTGCCGTGTGCACCGCTCACTACATACCAAGCAGTTAAAATACTGGACTACAACAACCCTTTACCCGCCCTCTGCCCTCCTTCCTTCACACCCTCACTCTCATGCCGCTTCCACCCTGCTCTTTCCCCTTTTACGCTCGCGCCGCCTCACTGGGTGGTGTGCATACGCACGGACAGCATTTGATGCTGCTCTATGCTACCAGCCTCGGCGTGCCGATCTACGAACCCACCAAAACGGCCGTCAATTCGCTGCGGGGCTCTACACACCACCGGCAGCTCGGGTTTCGGGCCAACCCATTGTGAGTGTACCGACCCATCCCGCCGCTATCGGAGACGTTTCTCCAGTCCCTGGACAACAACAATGACGATAACTCGACCCATAGCAGCATGCCTTCGCTGATGAGCATCCACACTGATGAGTTTAGTGCTGTCCCTAATGCAAACTCTCGGCAGCTCTCGCCTGGAGCGACTGCGACTCAAAAGCAACTATGGATTAGGTCTACTCTTGTGACCCGCCGTTTGCGCTTGGGCGTTTCCACACTGCACCCGAGGCGGACTTCGTTCCAACTGCCGACCCCTGTACACGGCCCATCGAAGTCTACAACCCGACAACTCCCCTTACGCCATTCTCGTCCCCTCCTCACTCTTCATCCCCGCCTCGCCAAACCATCGCGGGACTGACGCATCCCACCCCAGAACTCGCGGACCGCCTGGTCTGCCGCCACTTCCTCAAAGGGCGTTGCTGATTCTCCGACACCTGCAAGTTCGCGCATGTCTTGGCGCCGGATGCAGACTCGAAGGCCTCGCCGGCTAACACGTCAACCTTGTGGCGTTCTCGACTGTCAGCAGCATCTGTCCAGCCCGTGGACGAAGACGCCAAGGAGGACGCGTCGTCACCCAATTGCGCAAGACTATACGCGATGTCAGACATCGAAGACAAGTACGACGTGTTGTACAAAGCCCTGACCGACACCTATCACCGAGGGAAACGGGTCATGCATCAAAGCGGGCGGCGCTGAGTCGCGAACTTGCTCGCATGCACAACAAGATGGAGGACATGATGTGCGACAACGATATGGATGTCTCGGACGAAAACTTCTTGAAGCTGACAGCTTCTTCGGATGAAGAGTGAGCTGGATTCTCCTCGCTTCCTTCTACTATACTCCTCTCACCGGCGGCCGCCCTTGTATCTCTACATGTACTTGTACCATAACCTGTATTAGTGCACTGTATCTCCAGATGTACTTGTACCCTGACTTATATCTTCTCTACTGTACTACTATACTTGATGCTGTATCCTCTGTACTTGCGATTCAAACTGTATTTTTATATTTGGATGCAGCATGAGGACATAAAAATCTCCCGGGCTGTTGCGGCCTGCTGGCCTGAGTGGCAACTGCAGAATGTTATGCGCAATTGCCCTTGTCGGGGCCCACTAACAAAATTAATATTCACAGCGTAGATCCGTCACCAATATAACAAATTTCTCTTATTCAACCTAACGGTGCTCGACGGAAGCAAGCAATATTGACACTTTTGCACGAGATTGCGCATCACAACATGGATACCAATCTTGACAGCAGTTTCCAGGCTCCAGCATCTGCTGTCAACATGCCGTCTCTGCCTTTCTCCTTCCCAAGTCTCCTTGCACTCTATGCTCCCTCTCTGAGGCTACCAAGCGCCCGAGCAGTTGTCGTCCTCTGAAACTGCCTTTTGCCGATCTCAATGTGAGCTCTCCCGACCGAAGCTTCATGCACAACCCTGTGGCTCTGCGGGGCGGCAGAGGGAGGGAAGATCACAACATTGAGAGAGGCATCAAAAGGAAGCATAGCTGGCCAGATAGTATGAAAAACACGGCCACTGAACAGGCGAGCAATGCATTAGGGCCTTAAATCTGAACCCAACTCCGGGATTCGCATAGAAATCACTAAGAAACGGCGGCTACCAAACTCAGATCCTCTCAATAACACAGATTCAGAAAATGATATCCAGAGATCTGAATGGGAAATAGAAAACCTTGACATTCGTCAAAAAAACAAACGCTCTGCAAAGATTAAATCAAACAAGTTCACCCGTTCCTCTATAACAATAGGAACTCTCAACCTTGATAGGTGAGATGCATCTGGATTTCTAGGAGATGCAAACCATAAATTGATGTTCTCGAAAAAATGAGATTGATGAAAACAAGATAGGAATTCTGGCTACACAAGAAAGCCATATGGATGGATACAGAGGCAGAAAAGGAAATCAACCAATTCTACAAGAAATGGTTCAGAATAGTAGCCTCTGGGCATCCATCCAAACCAACCTCAACTGCTGGAGTAGCTTTTTTCCTAAACAAAAATTTTGTGGACACAGAGAATATTAAGACAATTGAATTAGTCCCCGGCCGAGCACTACTGCTGATAGTACCATGGCATAATGAGATTCCAATTGTGATCCTGAATATCTATGCGCCTACTACAAATGCCCAAAGATCTGTATTGTAGATTAAACTTTGGGAGCTTTGGAAAGCAGATACATCAATTCCTCTCCTTGATATTATACTGGGAGACTGGAATTTTGTTGTGGACGGGAAAGATAGAAATTCTAACAAAGCTGACACCATACCCAACTCCTTCAAGAGACTGCAAGATTTGCTAAATCTTGAGGATGGCTGGCGCTCCACTTTAAAGACGGGGAGAGATTACACATGTATACAAAAAAGACAATCCCCACAAAAGGACAAACATATTTTTCATATTCAAGAATTGATCGAATCTATGTTACCAACACAGCTTTTGGGAATTATCGAGATTGGGATATCAAAAGACATACAGTCAGAACTGATCATTGCCTTGCTCTGGTCCAACTTGTGTCGAGAAAGGAAATGCAATGCGGTAAAGGCCAGTGGCGACTGCCAATATACCTCCTAAAATCAAACAAATTTATCAAATATGCTAATGAACGGGGTCTCCAAGCCCCAAAGGAGGCAGAATCCCTTGAACTAATAGAGAGGGCTCTGGAAAAGAATATACAGACAATATGGGAGTTATATAAAGCTGATATCCTTGACTATGAGAAGAAATGCTCACAAGTACAGCAAAGCTCAGCACAAAATAAAATAAAGGAATACAAGGTCCAGCTAGAGTTGGTCATACATGATGAGACTATATCTCAGGAGGACCGCAGTCTAAGTGCTTATATGCTAGAACAAAAAATATCACAAGCTCTATCACAGGAGGCGCAACAGAAAAAAAAAAATGAAATGCACATTTCCATGCCGAGACAGAACCACTGTGTACCAAAAGATGGGCAAATAGTCTAAAGAATTATAGTATACATGAAGACATCTTTGAGTTCCTGTCAGGGGAACCCCGCTTTCAGCCTCAAGACACCAGTTCTATAATGCACCCACCCACCTTATAGAACACCGGGGTACACATGACCAGGAGGATAGGACCCGCTCTGTCAAGACAAGATGGGATCACGCATGTGATATGGCGCGGGAAGATTGCCGTCGCCAACGCAACGCCCGACAGGCCCTTAAATAGCCAGCACCTAGCAGGGGGCCCCCAGAGTTTCTTCTCTTTGGATCCCCCCCTCTGCTAGGTGCGCTCCTTCTATAAGCTGCTGTCCTAGGGTAGAGATTGACTGTCTTTGGATCCCCCCTCTGCTAGACTGTGACTGTCACGAGTGACGCGTGACCCACTTCTATAACAGAGGGTTGCCCTTACAGAAGAAGAAACTCTCTCAGGGATTAACCAGACAAGATTGCGTCGTTCCGTGCTCCAAGTACCAGCTCTAGCAGCACCTCCAGCAGCAACACGAATCTTGTCTCCTCCTCTCCCCAGTCTCAACGCGCGCACATGTCCGATATCGAAGATGCCGGTCCCGACCAGGAGACAACCAAGTCCACCGGCACTATAGATCAACGCATGGCCCGCCTTGAGGCTATGATGCTCAAAATGTACAACACAATTGAAGGCAAACAAGAACCTACCAAAACCCGGGCCCCTCAATCCGACGGACTTCACTTTGGCGAGGACACCAATGTTCGCGCCACCGCCCTTCGCCCCAACCCTCCGTCAAAGTTCGACGGAGACCGCTCCAAGGGCCGTGCGTTCCTCCACTCGGTTCGCACCTACGTCCGCCTTGTCCCAGAGTCGTTCCAGATCGATGGGAACCCCTCTGAGGACAAGGCAATTCGCTTTGCCCTCTCGTACATGTCCGACGGCAGTGCGCAGAAGTGGGCAGAGCGCCATGGAGGCGAAGATCTGCCTTGGGACTCCTGGGGCGACTTTGTCGCTGAGTTCAAGCTTCGCTTTGTCGAGGAGAATGAGCAGGACCACGCCATTGCCAAGCTGGAGAGCCGGGAGTATTACCAGGGACGCCGTGACGTCTTTGCGTATACCGACGACTTTGAGGACCTCTGGGACGACACAGGGTTTGAAGACGACCTTGTCAAGGTCGCCAAGTATCGCTCTGGCCTTGACCCGTCGATCAACCACGCCATCACAACGTCGAGCCATCCTGCCCTCAACGACTATGCTGGCTGGCGCAAGCGGGCCTACCAGCAGTACGATGCGAAGATGCGTGCCAAGAGCATCTTTGGCTCCCATACCCCGGCTGCGCAGGAGTTCTATAAGACAGCGACCGTCTTACAGAACAAACGCCGCTCACAGGCTTCTGCCCCAGCTCCAGCTGTCCCTGCACCAGCTGCCTCTGGTGTTGTCCCCATGGAGGTGGACCGCACCCGTGCCCCTGGTCCACGCCCTCGCCTCTGCTTCCGGTGTGGCCTGCCAGGACACATTGCTCAGAACTGTCCTACCCAACAGGATGTTCGGGCAATTGACATCCTGGATGAGGTTCAGAACCAGCTGGGTGCAGACCTACTGGAAGAGCTCTTTGCCCGCGTGGAGTCTCTGCGTGTTGTGGAGGAGCACACGTCAGAGGTTGAGGAGCAGGGTTTTCGTCTCCGCGGCGAGTGAGCGGTACACCCTTGTTTGCGTCCAATAATCGTTTCGCCTGTTTGTATCCGGAAGACAATACATGTGATGCAACAGACGAACCGAAAGACATACCCCCTCCTCCTTCAGCACCACTCCCACCTGTGCAAATTGTGCTCACTCGCGTTCCGCCAAAGCGACCTCGATGGGAGAAGCGGCTTCCCAAGTCCTACCAGGTTGCAGCAGCACCAGGTCCTAACTCACTTCACCTGCCCATCGAGGTTGAGTCGACAGAGAGTGCTCTCAAGCTCTCCCTTCGCGCCTTGGTGGACTGCGGTGCTACCTCCGATTTTATCGACTCAGAGTACGTTGCGCGCCATGGGATCCCGGTCCGCAACCTCTCCCAGTCGATTCCGGTCTTCAACGTCGACGGCACTCCGAACGACTCTGGTGCAATTCGCCAGATTGCAGACCTTGTTGTGCAGTACAAGGGCCACTCTGAGCGTATGCAGTTAGCGGTCACCGGCTTGGGCAAGCAAGACCTCATCCTCGGGCATTCCTGGCTCCGCAAGCACAACCCAGAGATCAACTGGGAGACGCATGAGGTCAAGATGAGCCGTTGCCCCAGAGCCTGTTCTACCTGCCGTGATGAAGAACGTTCCGACCGCAAGGCCGCTCAGGCTGCAGCAAGGGTCCTCCGTGCCATTCGCACCGAGCCGTTCCCACAGACACCAGAAGACGCCGAAGACATCCCAGGCCTCATGCCAGATTGTGAAGACGATGATGATGATGATGATGATGAAGACCTCCAGGAGGGGCGACCGAATCTTCTACACATCGTTCCGCTCCAGCGAACAGATACGTGCTGGGAGCACCGTCTCTCAACGTTTGGCTGAAGCCTATGCCCGGAAATCCACCCCTGCCAACGCGGAGATCCCGGACTGGGCCAAAGAGTTTTCGGATGTCTTTGCGGAGGAAGCCTTCAACTCGCTGCCTGAACACCGGGAGTGGGACCATGCTATCGAGCTTGTTCCAGACTCGAAGCCCACCAACTGCAAGGTCTACCCTCTTTCGCCACTTGAGCAGAAGGAACTAGACGCCTTCATTGAGGAGGGCCTTGCAACTGGTAGGATACGCCCATCCAAGTCTCCTATGGCCTCTCCCGTCTTCTTTGTCAAGAAGAAGGATGGTCGGCTCCGCCTGGTCCAGGACTACCGCGCCCTCAACGCGATGACCGTCAAGAATCGTTACCCCCTTCCACTCATTAATGACCTTGTCAACCGTCTCAAGCACGCCCGCTACTTCACGAAGCTTGACGTTCGTTGGGGTTTCAACAACGTCCGCATCAAGAAGGGAGACGAGTGGAAGGCGGCATTCCGGTGCAATCGCGGGCTGTTTGAGCCGCTGGTGATGTATTTTGGCTTGACGAACTCCCCCTCCACGTTCCAGACCATGATGAACGACATCTTCCAGGATCTCATCTTATCCGGCGATCTTATGGTCTACCTTGACGACATTCTCATTGCGCACTCTGACCTGCGTCGCCACAGAGAGATTGTCCGTGAGGTGCTCCGGCGTCTTCGAGAGCACAAACTCTACCTCCGTCTGGAGAAATGCGAGTTTGAGAAGACGTCGATTGAGTACCTTGGGGTGATCATCTCTGAGGGACACGTGGAGATGGATCCCGTCAAGGTCTCCGGAGTTACGGCCTGGCCAACACCTGGAAACAAGAAGGACGTGCAGCAATTCCTCGGCTTCACAAACTTCTATCGAAGGTTCATTCGTGGCTTCTCCGACATTGCACGCCCTCTCTTTGACCTCACCAAGAAGGGTGTCAACTGGGCTTGGGGCCAGTCCCAGTCGGATGCCTTCCAGGGTCTGAAGGACGCTGTCACCTCCGAACCGGTTCTCCTCCTGCCTGACGATACCAAGCCATTTCGTCTCGAAGCAGACAGCTCAGACTATGCAACGGGGGCGGTACTTTCACAACAATCCGCCCCGGACGGGAAGTGGCACCCTGTAGCGTTCTATTCCAAAAGCTTAAATGATGTCCAGCGCAACTACGAGATTCACGACAAGGAGATGCTTGCGATCATCCGCGCTCTTGAGGAGTGGCGACACTTCCTTGAGGGTGCGGCGCATCCGGTCGAGATCTGGACCGACCACAAGAACTTGGAGTATTTCCGGAAGTCGCAACAGTTGAACCGGAGGCAGGCACGCTGGTCCCTGTACCTGTCCCGGTTTGACTTCACACTTCACCATGTCCCGGGTCGCCAGATGGGTCGCCCTGATGCTCTCTCCCGACGCCCGGACCATGGAGTTAACTCCAATAACTCAGACGTGACCTTGCTCCGTCCTGAGTTGTTCCATGTTCGAGCTACGGAGGGAGTACGGGTCACTGGGGCTGAGGCCCCCATCCTGCGCGATATTCGCGAGGCGCTCACTGGCGAGCCGGACTTGGAGGAGCCTGTTGCACTTGCTGCCAAGGAGCTGCTCAAGGTTCGCAGCGCGAAGTCTACCCGGTCGTTGGAATGGCACGTCTCCAATGGCCTCCTGTACTTCCGGGGGCACATTGTCGTCCCCAAGGACAAGGACCTTCGTCGCCGGATCATTGAGCAGCACCACGACACTCGTGTCGCTGGGCATGCGGGGCGTTTCAAGACGCTGGAGCTTATCTCTCGGAACTACTGGTGGCCGCAAATGTCCCGGCATGTAGGGCGCTACGTGGGTACGTGCGACCTCTGCTCTCGGACAAAGGCCCTTCATGACGGACACCGGAAGGATTCCGAGGATGGGCTTTGAGCCCGGAGGACTCCGGTCGAAGGTGGAGTCGGTGAACGAATTCCGGGACCGTATTGCTGCTGGTGTTTCGGAAGCCAAGGCCGCTCTGGTCAAGGCTAAGGAAGAGCAGAAGCGGTACTACGACCGACGACGGCTGGACGCCCCGGACATCAAGGTCGGCGACCGGGTTTGGCTGGACGCCTCCAATATCCGTGCGACCCGTCCTTCGGAGAAGTTCTCGCATCGACGCCTCGGTCCGTTTAAGGTTATCCAGGTGGTTGGGAAGGGTGCGTTCAAGCTTGAACTGCCCGCCAAGTATTCGCGTCTCCACCCGGTCTTCCCGGTTGTCAAACTCGAGCTTGCGCAGGAAGAGCCATTTCCGGGACGTCCGGGCTACGACGAACCCCTCCGGAGCTCGACGACGAGGGTCACGAGGTCTGGGAGGTGGAGGAGATCTTGGACGCGCGTGTGCGCTACCGGAAGCTCAACTTCCTTGTGCGCTGCAGGGGGTACGGTCCGGACCATGACCAATGGGTCCGGCACGATCGACTTCACGCTCCGGGAGCACATCGCGGAGTACTACCGGAGTCACCCAAACGCTCCCGGGTCATCGGCGCTGCCCTCTTTGACGCCATCCCCTTCCGAACCCTCTCCGAGCCTATGCGTCGAGACGCCGCATTCCAGGGGGGTGATGTCAGGGAACTCCCGTTCGGATCAATTTCATCACTGATCCGACCTCCGATCCGACCTTCGCACCTCCAGAAGCACCTCCGGACCCCTCCGGACCCGCCCCTGGTCCTCCGGCGCTCCTCTCACTCCGAGCCCAACTCCGGTAACTCCGGCAACTCCGGAGTTCGGGTAATCAATTTGCCGGATCGGGCGTTTGCCCTCGCAACCATCAAGATGGGATCACGCATGTGATCGAGCTCGTGATTACTGCACATGGCGCCGCAGCACTCTTAAATAGTTGGCCACCTGTCAGGGGGTCTCCAGAGTTTCTTCTCTTTGGATCCCCCTGCCAGGTGCGCTCCTTGTACTAGTTAGAGCGTTATTGACCTTTAGATCCCCCCCTGCCAGATTGTCGGGTCACACCACATCACAGGGGTTGCCCTTACAACAACTGGCAAAACTCACAATTTGTGTTGCCACCAGTGGGCCACAGAATGGAGATTTTGGGTCCAAAATATGCATAGGAGAGGGGAGAAGCTCTGTGTCAATGCCTGAGGCATCATTTGATCCAATCAATCTTACACAGTCACATATGATGTGCTGTTTCGGCTCCTAGTAAATGTGCATGCATCACCATCAGGGCCTTCAAGAATATTTGCTCGTTTGAAGTCATTTCTGGATTGTTCCCCTTCAGAGTCTGTGGGTTGATGGACATCCTTAAGACATGCCTTTTCACAAAATTTCATCAAAATTGAAACATGGTTAGCCTTGTAAGTTGCGTCACACCAACATTGTTTTGGGACTGGGTTAGCTACTGTATTGTCTTTCTTGTTTTTGAATCTTATATCCATGACTTTATAAAACTCATATATTATGCCATCTATACCGGGTGAGCTATCAGTTCGTGAGAGCTTCAAGGCTTCTTGTACTTGAGCATCTGAAAGCTCTTCCTCAATTTTCTGGTATTGCTCCTGGGAGAGATGGGCATTGCAATGCTCCAACACTATTCCTGTAGCAAATAACTTTCCATACTCATCAGGATCAATATCAGATCTCTGAACAGACTCATGGTGGTCCCTGGCCATTGCAGCCATCTTCTTTGGATTACATTCAAATTCTTGGGGTTTATCTACTCTTCGAACTGTAAGGGCAACCCTCTGTTATAGAAGTGGGTCACGCGTCACTCGTGACAGTCACAGTCTAGCAGAGGGGGGATCCAAAGACAGTCAATCTCTACCCTAGGACAGCAGCTTATAGAAGGAGCGCACCTAGCAGAGGGGGGATCCAAAGAGAAGAAACTCTGGGGGCCCCCTGCTAGGTGCTGGCTATTTAAGGGCCTGTCGGGCGTTGCGTTGGCGACGGCAATCTTCCCGCGCCATATCACATGCGTGATCCCATCTTGTCTTGACAGAGCGGGTCCTATCCTCCCTGGTCATGTGTACCCCGGTGTTCTATAAGGTGGGTGGGTGCATTATAGAACCTGGTGTCTTGAGGCTGAAAGCGGGGTTCCCCTGACATCACCCCCCCCTTTGAATGCGGCGTCTCGACGCATAGATGTGGTGGCAATGTTGTGGAAGGGGATTGTGTCGAAGAGCGCAGCGTCAATGTGCCGTGGAGCCTCTGGATACCGGCGGTAGAAGTCCGCAACAACCTCTGGAGCATTAATGCGGTCGGTGGCGGACCCACTGGTCATATTGTGGACCATAGCCCCGCCACCGAACAAGGAAGTTGAGATACCGATAGCGCACCTTAGCTTCAAGGATGTCCTCGACTTCCCAAACCTCGTGACCCTCGTTGTCAAGCTCCGGAGGGGGCTCGTCATAACCGAGGCGTCCTGGGAATGGGTCGTCTGGCGCAAGTTCAAGCTTCACAACAGGAAAGACAGGATGGAGTCGCGAGTACTTGGCAGGGAGTTCAAGCTTGAACGCGCCTTTGCCAACCACCTGAATGACCTTGAACGGACCGAGGCGTCGATGGGAGAACTTTTCCGAAGGGCGCGTTGTACGGATATCGGAGGCGTCGAGCCAGACACGGTCTCCGACCTTGATGTCTGGAGCTGCGGTGCGTCTCCGATCGTAGTAGCGCTTGTACTCGTCCTTCGCTTTCACCAACGCAGCTTTTGCCTCGGATACACCAAGGAAAATTGAAGACCAGGTCAAGCTAGTCAAATACCTTTTGGACTATGCTGATGTTTCTGAAGAAAATGGCGTGCTAGTTGCTCTGGATCAAGAGAAAGCATATGACAGGATTGACCATGAATATTTAAAAAGGGTATTAATACATATGGGCTTTCCACCCATATTCTATAACATGATAATGAATTTATATCAAGGAGCGCAAACTATGGTCATGATAAATGGAGAACTTAGTGCTCCTTTCACAGTCACAAGGGGAGTTTGCCAGGGTGACCCGTTATCATGCCTGCTGTTCAACTTAGCAATAGAACCCTTAGCATATATGCTACGAAGTTCCTCACTACAAGGAATCTTAGTACCTGGAATACAACGTAGATTGATTGTCTTGCTGTTTACAGATGATACCACTATTTACCTTTCCAGTGATGATTCTTGGCAAGAACTTTGGAAAATATTGGATCTGTGGTGCCAGGCCTCAACAGGTAAATTTAATATACAGAAGACAATACTTGCTCCCTGTAGGCTCAGTAGACTACAGAAACAGTGTTATACAGGATAGGCACCTGAGCCCCCAGTCCCCGAAGGGATCTATATCAGAAAGTATTCACATTGTACAAGATGGAGAAAGCTTTCGACTACTTAGGGCATTTATAGGCAACCAGATCAAAGAAATAACTCCTTGGCCATTGAAACGCGGAAAGAGCACCCAGGCGTGAACCAACAAACAACAACAACCCAAAACCCACCAAAACCAAGGGATGTGGTCGAGGTCCAGCCCAGATGTCAATCGCGCGCGGGTTCGGGGGTTCGGCTCGAAGTATACGAGCTTTGCAATCCAGCACAAAAGCACAAAATGTCGAGTTTGATGGTGGCGTAACAACAGCGGCGGAGAGTCTCCGTCGTCGAGTAACAGGGATATTGTATGTCTAAAGGGTAACCGTAGTCCTAATCGTCGTCCTAACGTCGTCGTCGTCACAAATCCGAATCCGTCGCGTAGCGAAACTACCCGTAAAGGGCCAAGGGAAGGGGGGGGAAGGCGTCTCGACTCCCAAAAACCTCGCGCCTTATATACCCCAGCCTTTTGTTAGACCTACAGCTCGCAGCCAAACTGATGGCTCATTATTCCCCAAATCCAGCTCCCGCTCGACATTGTCTTCGCGTCCTAATTCGGATGGCAATAGGCGCCCATTGTAGTCGCGTCCGGGTCGCGTCTTGATGCGCTCGTCAGGTGATCGAGGCTGCTCTCGGTTCGAGCACCGACTGCGCCCGAAACTGAAAATCGCAAATATTCCGTTTTACGCGCCTTTCCATGCGTGCACGCGTCCGCCGCTCGACACCGTCTACAATTGAGAAGATACAAGGAGATTTGGCAAGGGCCATGTGGTCCAGTCCCTGGAATTGAAGGCATGAGGCACATAGTCAATATGAGTATTGGAGGAAGAACCCGATATCTCACTCAGACTCAGGTGATGCCTGATGAGGTGGAACTCACAATTGAAAAAATGATACACGCCTTTGTATGGCATAGGAAAAAGGCTAGAGTTGCCTAAGACACTATGAAACTTCCAGTTGAAAAAGGAGGAAGAGTTATTCTGGATATTCATACTAGAAATGAAGCAATTGATCTTTGGAACTTGAAAACATATATGATACTCGGCCCACATCGTCCTCTGTAGTGTTACCTGATAGATGAACTCTTCAAATGGGTCTGGGAAGAGAGTTACTTGGCAAAGCCCCAAGGTACTTTATTGAACTTCTTCATGCAAGCAATAGACCTGCCACTGTCAAATAGAACCAGACTACCCTCAGAAATTAAAAGCATGCTAGAAACAGCCAAGAAATATAACTTTTCTGTTAATGGGTTAGCTATTGAGCAGAATGTTAAACTGGCAAAGCCAATTTGGAACCATCTTAGTTTAATTACAGGGACATATAGAATAGCCTGTGCACAACGTAAGGCCTATGAGTGTTTAAGACTTAACCATATGATTCAAACTGTTGGGGATGCCCTCAAACTTGCTGACAGACAAACAGAGGACTATAGACGTCCACACAGGATAAACACCTCTGACCTAGGCAGGGCAAATTGTAGATGTCCAAGCTGCTATTATGATAGACATACATTGGGCTGTGAGGACCCTGGAAAATGTATAGCAGTTGCTGGATTGCTTATTGCAAGCATTAACCCAAAGTGGAATCCAAGACAAACTGTATGTGACATGCATGATAAACTTTGTCTCACAAAAGATGAAAAAGATGAAAATAACAAACCTTGGTATCGAGAACAGGTACTCTCATTCAATCCTGATTACAGAGTCAAGCATACATCGGACCTGTTCAGAATATTTGCTGATGAGGAAACACCCAAAGGAACTTCAGCAATAAGGATGCCAATAAATAACCCAACTGAGAATGAAGTCAAAGCTTATATAGAAGCCAGAGTGCTGTCCGCGCCACTATGTACCTACAATTGAAGTAGCAGTTAAGATTGACAGAGATGGACATGAAGGTATACCTAAACGTTATCGAATAAGCTTCACAAATGAAGCTACTACCAAGGATATTAAGACTGCTTAGCTAGCTGCTCTTAACATAGTACTGGATCAAACTCAGAAGGATGCAAAGTTAAGCATCCATAGTGCGAGCCGATTATTAGGCGATGTATTAGTTCGCAATCGTATGAAAGAGGAAAATAACTTACAAAGTCCCTCAAACACCATGCTCGCTAATTCTTGCCCGAGAGTGTTCACGGTGGACCAGCCAAAGAAATTGCGGAAAATGATTGATTTTGCCAGCGGGGCAAGAATTTTATTCATCTTGCCGCGGGCAACAAATAAAATCTTGAACGCCGAATGTCGGCGTTCAAGGTGGCAAGATTCAAAATAATCGTTTTCTTTTCTTTCTTTATTTCTTGCCCGAAGTCTTGCCCGCCCTACCGTGAACTCCCCTATTATCTAAACGCTTAAAAAAGAAAAGAAAAGAACAAGAAAAACCTGACGTGCTGTTTTCTTGATGGGGCGTGACCGTGACTCCAATGGGCCGACGAGAGCGCTCACCGTCTCCTCATTCAAGTAACAAAAGGGTAAAGTCCCATCGCTCTCGCTCACGGAGCCCTTCGCCGACGAGGCGCAGCACCCAGAGGCCTCCTGGGCGTTCCCGCTACGACGATGACAGAGCCCGGGACAGGTACAACGACCGCGGCTACAAACGAGACTATCGCGACGACAGACGAGACGACCGTAGACGCTCCCGCTCTCGCGACCGTCGCTCTCGCTCTCCGCACCGTCGTTCTCGTTCTCGCGACCGCAAAGACCGTCGAGCACCAACCCCTCCCCGTCCAGCAGCCAGCACTATTCCTGCGGCTGCCCCAACGCCACCCCCAGAAGATGAAAAAATAAGGGCGCGCAGAGAGAAGCTTGAAGCGTGGAAGAAGGAGAGAGAGGCAAAGAAGGCGTTGGACGAGGCCAAGGCGAAAGCGATGGCACTCGCAGGGAAATCCGCATCAGGTGAGTTGTGCTCTTCTCCTCTATGCGAACGGGATTTCACGACGCTTGATCCATTTTCGCAGGCCCCGCCCCTCCTCCCGTCACTGGTCAACTCAATCGTGCTGCTCTCAACGGCCTCGGGCTCAAGGGTCTTCCTCTCAAAGCGGACCTCAAGGCCAAGCTCAAAATCAGCGCGTCCATGGACGACTCGGTCGAAACGAAACGCAAGCTGGAAACCCTCGGCGACATGCCGGCAATCGACATGACCATGGCCGAAGGTGAAGCTAGCGTTGGCGATTTGGAGAATGACGACGATGACGAGGAGGCCAATAGGATGGATCAGGCAAACAAGGAAAAGGCGAAGGAGGCCATGGATGTGGATGAGGAGGACGACGTTGATCCGCTGGACGCGTTCATGAGCGGCGTCAAAGAGGCAGTCAAGCAAGTCGACTTGGAGGACATGAAGAAGGCGCCTGGTGTTCAGGGTCGCTCCAAGATTAGACTCGACGACCAAATGGCCGAGGATGGGCCTGGGGATATCGAGTTGGCGCCGGACGAGCTGGATGCGACCGAGCTCAATCCCGAGGATATTCTTGCGTTGGCAGCGAAGAAGGCCAAGAAGAAGGAGATTGCGACGGTCGACCACTCTCGCGTCAAGTACGAGCCTTTCCGCAAAGAGTTTTACGTCCCTCCTCCCGATGTCGCCGCCATGACCGATGAAGAAGCGGACCTTCTACGCCTCGAATTGGACAGCATCAAAATCCGCGGTATCGACTGTCCTCGACCAGTCACGAAATGGAGTCATTATGGTTTGCCTGCAAGTTGGTATGTCCATATCTTCCTTGTCTTTCGCCGAAACTGAAGCAACAGCAGTTTAGATGTCATCAAGCGACTCAACTACACTGCTCCGACGTCGATTCAGGCGCAAGCCATTCCCGCCATCATGTCCGGTCGGGACGTTATCGGCGTCGCAAAGACCGGTTCCGGCAAGACCATTGCCTTCTTGCTCCCGCTGTTCCGCCATATCAAGGACCAGCGTCCGCTTGAGCAAATGGAGGGGCCAATTGCGATCGTCATGACGCCGACTCGCGAACTTGCCGTGCAGATTCATCGAGAATGCAAACCCTTTTTGAAAGTCTTGAATCTACGCGTGCGTCATTCGTCTGCTCCGTGTCTTTCAAGACTAATGCATTTGCAGGCCGTTTGTGCGTACGGAGGGTCACCAATTAAAGACCAGATTGCCGAACTGAAGAAGGGAGCCGAGATCGTGGTCTGCACCCCTGGACGCATGATCGACTTGCTCACAGCCAACTCGGGACGCGTCACTAACCTCAAGCGCGTTACCTATGTCGTCCTCGACGAAGCCGATCGCATGTTCGACATGGGTTTTGAGCCGCAGGTTATGAAGATCATCAACAATGTTCGTCCCGACCGCCAGACCGTCTTGTTCTCCGCAACGTTCCCCAAACAAATGGACGCGCTCGCTCGGAAGATACTCCAGAAGCCACTCGAGATCACCGTCGGTGGGAGGTCCGTCGTAGCCGCAGAGATCGAGCAAATTGTCGAAGTCCGCGACGAGGATTCCAAGTTCAATCGCCTGCTCGAGATTCTGGGGCAGATGTACAACGAGGATCCCGAGTGTCGAACGTTGGTTTTTGTCGACCGACAAGAGGCGGCGGACAATTTGCTCCGCGACCTCATGCGCAAAGGCTACCTGTGCATGTCGTTGCACGGAGGCAAGGATCAGGTCGATCGCGACCAAACCATTGCGGACTTCAAGGCTGGCGTTGTTCCTATCGTCATCGCAACTTCGGTCGCTGCTCGCGGGTTGGACGTGAAGGCGCTCAAACTCGTCATCAACTACGACGCCCCGAACCACATGGAGGATTACGTGCACCGTGCTGGGCGAACTGGTCGAGCCGGCAACAAGGGCACCTGCGTTACGTTCATCACACCCGAGCAAGAACGTTACTCGGTCGACATCTTCCGTGCTCTCAAGGCGAGCAATGCGACTGTGCCGAAGGAACTGGAGGAGCTCGCCAATGGTATGTTGTCGGTCTCGATATCCTTGTCGTGCTTGCTCACGTGTATATCCAGGCTTCCTGGAAAAACTCAAGGACGGCAAGGTGAAGGCATCTGGGTCCGGTTTCGGCGGTAAAGGTCTCGATCGGCTGGACCAAGAGCGTGATCTCAAAGCCCGCGCTGAACGCAAAGCCTACGGCGAAGAAGCCGGTGCTACCGCAGCTCCGGAGGAGAAGGCATCCGCTACCGAAGAGACAACGGCGAAGGCCACGGCATCGAGCGGCGACGATATGACCTTTGGCGCGTTCAAGGTCGAAATCAAACGCGGGCCCGCGCCAGACTCGTCCAAGAACCTCGCGGGTGTGTCGTCTGCGATCGCCGCGGCGCGTCGGCTCGTGCAGGCCAAGGAGGAGGAGCGGATTCAAGCGCAAGTCAAGGTCGCTGAAGAAGCTGCGGCGCGCGCTGGAAAGGATACTCCGGCACACAAGCAGGCGTTGAGCGTGGTTGCGAAGCTCAATGCGCAGATGCGTGCTTCCAAGCTGGCGTTGCAGGCTTCGCTCCAGTCGGAGGATACCGGTGGCAGGAAGGGCAACCCCGATGCGACGGACTTCCATGCAATTATTCCGATCAACGATTACCCGCAGAAGGCGAGATGGCGCGTTACGAACAAGGAGACGATGGTGCAGGTGAGCGTTTTGTGCTTGTCGATTCGTTCAGCGCTGACTTTTTTTTTGCAGCTTATCGACATGACCGGGGCTTCTGTGACCAACAAGGGCATCTACTACGAGGCTGGCAAGGAGCCACCTATGGATGGGCCGCCCAAGCTTCATTTGCTTGTGGAATCGAACGAGGAGTACCGGGTCAGTTTACCTTGCTGACTCACGTGATTCATGCTTATGTCATCTTTTACAGGTTGAGCAAGCTGTCCGGGAAATCAAGCGCCTTCTTATCGAAGCTTCCGCTGCAGCCATCCAAGCCGAGGCCCGCAACCCAACGGCGACGTCGGGAAGATACAGTGTCTTGTAATCCTACTTTTCCTTCGCTCAGTGCCAACCAATATACCATGTACTCTTCTGCGGTGACTATAAACCATAGCCCGAGCGCTTCATCCCGCTGCTTCCACTCGTGCCGTAGCCCGACTCGCGCATTTTCTTCTCGACCTCGACGACCTTGGTCTCGACCTCGCGCACCGCACCGTCGATCCACTGCAGACTCTCCAGGTGACTGCCCAATATTTGAGAAATCTGCGTCATGGGGTTGTCTGTGACTGTCTCGGGATTGGGAGAAAGCGAGAGCGTGTTGACCGAGTCGATCATCTGGCTGAGCGAGCCGGAGATGTCGTCGAGTTGGGTATGTAGCTCGGTAGCGAGCATGTAGCTGACAAACACGTCATCAGTTACTAGCCAAGGTAGCGAGGCAAAGAGTTCCTTTACTTTTTATCGCGCTCAGTATCCGCAGGACCGGTGTCCAGCGCGCGCAAATTTCCGCCGTTGGCGCCAAAGATCTCCTGCGCTGATTTTTCGTACAAGTCCAAAGTCGCTTCGAGCTCTCTCTGTTGTGACTCGATATGCTCTAGCGATGTGTTGATATCGTTTTGCTCGCGCTCTGCCGCGAGCACGTGACTGTACAGCGCAGTGAACTGCGCTCATGAGAACACGGACAGAACATGATGCGATGAGCGTACGTTGTTGGCGTTTTCGAGCAACGCCTTATCCCAAACGGCGACCTCCCCCGCAAACTTGTTGAATTCTCGTACATGAGTCTCGAGTTCGGTTGACCACTTGTTGACGATCTCTTCGATGGTCTTGCCTCGAAGCATCGACGGGGGCGCAACGGCTACTGCGGGAGCAGCGAGTGTGGTTGTTGGGGCTGGGGTGGTTGCTGGAGCAGTGCCTGCTGTTCACGATATGATTTGGCGTGTGAGCAAACGTGCCGGACGCGCGCCAGCAAGAACGAAAGATTACCTGGTTTACTGGCGCCGAGAGCGCCGCCAAATACTACGGACGATACGTCAGATTGCGATATGTGAGCAAACAGGGATATCTTTACGGCTGCCTGGTGCTGGTGCCGCGGCGCCATCCTTTTTTTCCTCCGGTTTTGTTGCGGTTGAGCTGCCGAATAAAGAGGCTATTTCGAGTGTTAGGTCGATGCATCCAGCGCATAGCAGTACATACTGCTAGCAGCTGGTGCCGCGGTAGAGCCTCCTAGTTGGAAGGGAGACGCAGCAGGAGCGCCTGTCGCGGCAGGCGTCGAAGCGGCGGGAGTCAACGGTTTGGCGCCAAATAGTCCGGTGGTTAAAGGTGGCGCTGCGGTTGCTGGCGTTGCGTCCGGCGTTGTAGCCGCAGGTTTTGCGCCAAAGAGACCCCCAACCGCAGCTAGGAATCATTCAAGGCACATCCAATACAAGAACCGAAATGGCGCACGTGTAGTCGCGGCTGCCGCAGGTGCGACACTGCCGAAAAGACCACCGGCGGCGGGAGCCGCCGTTGTTGGTGCCGGTGTTGTACCCGCGGGCTTTGCGCCAAACAACGACGTTGAGGGTACCGAGAACGCGCTGGCTGTTTACGGGGTTATGGGGTGTTTGGGGAGTTGCACAGAGCATTCACCTGCAGGCGCAGTAGGAGTCGCAGCAGGAGTAGTAGCCGGAGCAGCACCAAATACTACACACAATGAGTACGAGTCAGAGGCAAGAGGATTTCTTCGTACATGGTGGTTTCGGTTGCGCAGCTGCATCCGCCGGCTTCGGAGCTCCAAATAGAGAGTTTGTCCCAGCGGCTGGGGCGCCTCCGAACAGCGACGATGTGGGTTGTGTCGCTGCTGGAGCGGTCGTCGCACTCGAACCCGACGCGGGATTGCCAAAGAAGCTTGTCGTTGTGGCAGGTTTGGCAGCGCTAGTGGACGCGCCAAAGAGACCGCCTGCGGGAGCAGTGGTCGCTGCTGGGGCTGGGTTGCCGAAAAGACCGCCGGCTGCAGGCGTTGTGGCTGGGGCGGTCGATCCGAAGAGACCAGTGCCCGCAGGTTTGGCTGGAAAAGAGTTTGAATCGCGTATAGACGCGTCCAAGGAGCGTACCTGCGCCGCCAAATAGCGGATTTGGGTTTGTGTTGCCGAAGCTCATGGTGGCTCAAAACAAGCCCTTGACGACATCGTGACTTGCTTGTCCCCATTATCTTCGATGGCCGGCCACGAAGTTGATTCATTCCAAGACGCGTTCGACGCCCTTCCCGCTGCGCCGGCCAAGAAGCGCAGGATACAGAGATCCTGCGATATTTGCAGACAAAAGAGAAGAGCTTGCGACGGATTGCGGACTGCGACCAAGAAATGCAGCTTCTGTACAGAGAATGGGCTCGAGTGCGTATATTCGGGCGCGCCAACGACCACGAAGAAGAAAAGCTACACCGAGGTCCTAGAGGGCAAACTGGCCGAGACTGAGCGATTATTGAAGCAGGTCTGTGGCCATTCACCTTCGGCATTGCGGAAACTTAGAGATCGCCAGTACACCAGTGCGGAGACAAGACCAGGCTGGAGCCCCGACTCCCCCATTCTGAAGCACGGCTCTCTCCCATCTTCCTCTGCTGGATCGTCTCCTGCGGCTCCAAATCCCCTGTGGCGAACGAAAGCTCGAGCTGGGCTTGCCGTCGAGTTCGCCGCCATGACGATCCGCGCTGTCAACGCAGACGAGGATCCCGAGTCTCCCGTCGCTGAAGACGACGCAGATGCGGCACATGTGCAGCTGGCCAAAGATATGAATGCTATGAAGCTTACCAGCCATCGAGAACAGTTTCTCGGCAAGAGCAGCGGCGCGATGCTCGTTCGCGCGGCCATGGAACTCAAGGTCAATTACTCGGCTGCGAAGCAAGGAGCACCAAAACAGACAATGGCGGCCATGGGCAACCGTCGCCCCGAGTACTGGACCTCCGTTCCATGGCGACATGCTCCAATGGCCAGGCCACGATATGTCTTCCCTCCGTTGGATTTGCTCAACTCACTCGTTGCCTTGTATTTCGAACACAACAACTCACTTATCCCACTCCTTCATCGCCCAACATTCGAGGCCTTCATCAGCACGCTCGAGTATCTCCGCGACGACAAGGTTGGAGCCTTGGTGTTGATTGTTTGCGCAATTGGGGCGCGGTATTCTGATGATCCAAGGGTGTTGGAGGGGACGAATGGGACGGCCGAAGGAACCAACGAACTGGCCGCGGGATACAAATATTTCACGCAGTTGAGTACGGAACTCGAGTTCATGTTCGACACCCCAGGTCTCTTTGATCTACAACGGTACTGCGTGCGTCATCCCTCTTGCCCTTCGGTTCTTTGCGCTTACCGGCGCTGCAGCTGGCTATTCAATTTCTCGAAGGTTCCGCGACACAGGCATCCTGGCCTCTGATCGGCATTGGACTCCGAATTGCGGAAGAGGTCGGCGCTCACCGACGACAAGTATCGATGAGTGGAACGCGTGTGGGTCCAGGGCCACATGCTGGCCATGCGAAATCGTTCAACGCCGCGGCTGGCTCAGCGCCGTCGCGGAGACAGCCAGCTGAAGGTCCACATGCGCATACACCTGCAGTGCCTTCTCCTGCTGCCGCTGCCGCTGGGTCTGTTCACCTCTCCTTTCGCCCCCACCAACCCACCTTTCATCACCTCAAAGCTAATACCACGTCAACAGAGCAAAACCTGCCAGCGGTGGTGGAGATGGACACACCGTTGAGGCAGAACTATGGCGTCGCGCGTTCTGGGTCCTCGTCTACTACGACCGACTTGTCAGCTGCACATTGGGGCGGCCGTGTGGTGTACAGTGGGATGAGTGTGTCCTTTCTTTTCGGCCAAATTATCCGATTTGACTTGTGTTAGCTTCGACATCCAGCTCCCTACGCCCGTCGACGACGAGTACTGGGAACATCCGCACGATCCACTACGCTCATTCCGCCAGCCCTCGGACACGCCCAGCAAGATCGAGCTCTTCAACCACTTGCTAAGGCTGAGCAATGTGTTGAGTTTCGTGTTGAGACTTTTGGTGCGTTGCCCTTGATTCAATGCGCGGATGTTGATGCTGGTCTGAAATGCAGTACTCAATCGACAAGAAGGGCAGTTTGCTTCGCTCCGACGACGATAGGTGGGAGGAGCATGTGGTGAAGGAGCTAGACTCAGCATTGAACAAGTGGGTCGATGGGATCCCAGCGCACCGTGAGTCCTGCACGACGCATCACGCGACTTCTACTGTGCTAACACGCACTCAAGTCCGCTGGGATCCATCCAATCCAAATCCCCTGTGGTTCAAGCAATCTGTCTATCTCTACACGGCGTATTACCACGTGCAAATGACGATCCATCGACCGTTCATCCCCGCTGTACGGTTCAAGCATACTCCACCTCAAGACCCTAATGCACCCTCTACACACCCGACAGCGCAACCGGCGAAGACCCCTTCGCTTCCGTCCCTCGCCATTTGCACCAATGCTGCACGCGGGACCGCTCATGTCGCGCACACTTGGAACACCCGGTGTCCCAACCAGCCCTTTATTGGCCTTCTTCCGGGGTTGACGATTGCGGGCGTGGTTTTGTTGCTGAATGTGTGGTCCGGGAAACGTACTGGGCTGGATCCGAGGATGAATACGGCTGTCGATGAGGTGGGCAAGGTGATGCAAACCATAAGCGTCTGCGAGAAGCGGTATGTTTGTTGCGTGGACCTTTGAGAGCGACGCTGACGGAATGTATTTGCAGATGGCAGATGGCTGGCCTCTTCTGGGATATACTGAGCGAGCTCGCGAATGTCGGCAACGTCCGTCTGCCCGTGCCTCAAAACCCGGCCGTATTCATGGAGCCACCACCGTCTTCCTCCAGCGATCCGAGCCCTTCTCCAGAAAGCAGTCATAGCGGCACCGGAAGCGTGGCAATGTCATCAGCCTCGTCAGCCTCTCCCAATGTTACACGGCTGATGGTGTCGAGCGCGCGGTCGACATTACCAGTCAACTCGCGGAAACGCCACCACGTGACCTCTGCATTAACGACGGATCCAACTACGCTGCAGGAATCAACTGTGGGGAGCGGAAGCTGGGCCAGCTACGACCCCGCCAGCGTCGGCTCTTGGCATCCGAGTGGAAATGAGTACGCCGACGACGGAGAAGCCTTTGCATGGCTGGGAGAGCCTGGCGTTATCATTGGCGGAAGCGGCACCGAATTCATGCCGATGTATAGCTCAGATCTCGGAAGGAGTGTGGGCGCTGGAGTGAGGATGGGATTGGGTGTGGATTGGGGCGCGGCGAGTGTTGCCGCGATGCAGCCAAGCGCCGGATTGTTCGGTACGGTGCCCACAGGTTCATCGTCTGCCTCCAGCTCGGCTGGATCCGGTTCGCATTCTGCACCCCTCCCTGCCTCGGCGTTATGGCAGGGTTCGAGTGCCGGTCACCCATTCACGACCTCGGTGCCACCAGGACCTCCACCATCGTTGAGCGATCCCGAGCTGTTGGCCGCGCTGGAGATGGACATGTGGGCGAACGCGCCGCCAGGGTTGGGGTGCGTTGTTTGCTTTATCCTCGTTTCTTCTTCCGACCGTCTGCCTGCCTGCTTTAACATGAATTTCAGGGCAAATGACTGGGGCACTTACTTCGATTTGATGAACGGAATGCAGACGGGAAGGGGAGCAGGAACAGATCATGGTCAATAAACTAGCTGTATTATGCCATCTCGCTCATGCACGTGACCCTGATGATGCGCCCGACGTATATCTACAAGCTCATCGCGTCTTCCTCTCCGATTCCGCAGCCTCTCCCGGAAGATCATGTCTTTCCGCTCAGCGAACTCGACGCGACGGACGGATTCATGCATTTCTCGACGGCGGTGCAAGTTCCCCGTACCCTAAAGCGCTTCTTTGCAACCGACGCGAGCATTACCATCGTGCGCATCGACTATAACAGGGTCGAGCAGGAGATTAGGTGGGAGAATCCGAAAGGAACCGGTAAATATGCCGTGCTTTGCGCCTTCAAAGAGAGATTGACCGTCCTGGTAGCTCCCGGGGAGGTTGGTGGTGACGGTGTCTTCCCTCACATTCACGGAAGGGCAATGAAAGCTTCGGATGTTGAAAGCTTTGTTATCTGGGAACGAGGGGACGACTGGGACGCAGCCCTTGAGAGTGGAAAGGACTGGTTGGTGTATTAGAAGACGGATCAAAATTCAAACCAGACTCTCCCTCGAACACTCACCATGCCGCTCGCGTTCGACGTCCCCGGCTGGAGCGTGCCCAGCTCTCCCTTCTCTGACTCCGGGCCGTCCAGCAAGAAACGAAAACGCCCCGTTGACGACGGCGTGTCCGAGCGCACCTCCGTCGACCTCCAAGAATTCGTGCAGAAGCATGGACACGATGGAGACAACGCTTCGACGACGACGACGAAGACGACGTTGAAGGCGTTAGTGCAAAAGTCGCGCGACCGCAAGCGGCAGAAAAGGGAAGACAAACTCGAGGCGAAGAAGAAGACCATTTCCTTACCGAAAGCGCTGAAGCCTGCTGAGAAGCGCAAGGCCCCGGAAAATACGCTCTCTGCGTCGTCCAGCGCGTCGAGTATTATCCCTCCGCCTGCGAAACGCCCTAAACGGACCCACGAGGAGTTACCGAGCGTCGAAGTAGAAGAGAAACCACTGCCTACTATTCCTGAAGAGACATCGTCGCTTTTTGCGACAGATAGCGAGCCACCTTCGGTCGTGGCAGCGCGAGCGAAGCTCTCTGGGGCACGCTTCAGGCTCATTAACGAGTCGTTGTACAAATCGGGGAGCAAAGAGGCGCACGAGATGATGAGGAGAGATCCAAGGATGTTTGAAGAGGTGCGTTGTGGCTATTGCAGCCTTGACTGCGCTCATGTCTCGAGTAGTATCATCGCGGCTTCCGATACCAAGTCGAATCGTGGCCCACGAACCCTGTCGAGCATTACATTTCCGTGCTCTCCAAATATCCTGCTCGAACGACCATCGCGGACCTCGGATGCGGCGACGCGGCCATGGCGCGTACGCTCACACCCAAGGGGTTCAATGTGCTCTCCTTTGACCTCGTCTCGGACGGGGTGTTCGTCGTCGAGGCAGACATTTGCTCAAGGATACCGCTTCCGGGCAGTGAACCATCTGCTGGAGAGAAATCATCCGGAGATGGCCAGGTTGTGGATGTTGTGGTTTGCGCGCTCAGCTTGATGGGGACCAACTGGATAGGTTGTCTGCGGGAAGCTTGGCGAATTTTGCGATCCGAGTGCGCTTGTTGTCTAGTCTTTGGACCGTTCTAATTCTTACCAGCGGAGAACTCAAGATTGCGGAAGTTGCAAGTCGATTCACGGACGTTGAGATGTTCACTGGTGTCATCGCCGCTATTGGCTTCAAACTCAAGTCCAAGGTGAGCCGCTTCGACGCGTCTTGGGCCACAACTAACACAATCTAGGACGCTTCCAACACACATTTCACACTGTTCGAGTTCAAGAAGGTTGGGTCTGTGGGGAAGAAGGACAAGGAATGGGCCGATCTGCTTAAACGTGGAGGCGTGCTAAAACCGTGCGAATACAAGAGGAGATAAATTAGCACTTGCAGTCGACCACCACCAACTATGGCTCTGAACGTTCTCTCTCATCCCGTTGCTTCTGCTCAGCTCTCGATACTTCGTCGCACGGATACGACCGCGGCGCAGTTCCGCGAGGGCGTCAAGATGCTCAGTCTCATACTGGGGCTCGAGGCGAGCCGCAACCTGCAAGGCATGTACAACACGCGGCGCGCTTTCTCGGCGCAACAGAAACGTGTTTCTTATACCACGTAGAGAGTACTTTCCAGGGTGTAGGGTGACCACTGCGATGCTCTCTTGCGGTTCACTGAACTCGACGCGTACGCAGCAAACCCCGATAGCGCCATTCACCGGCACATTCATCAAGCCCCGGATTGGGCTCACGCCAATTCTGCGTGCGGGACTGGGCATGACGGATGCTCTGGTGCGCATAATCGCTCTCTACCCGACGATCCCTCTCATATGGACTATAGCTTTCCTTATTCCCGTTCGTCCTCCGTGTCTACCTCGGCATCGTCGATTGACGCGTGCAGTGAGGCTCCGATATACCATCTGGGCTTGTTCCGCGAGAAGGTGACGCTGCAGCCAGTCGAATGTTGGTGCAAACGCGTTGGGATCGGACGAGGGACGCGCTCACCACGATCCAGATTACTCCAAGTTGCCGTCTCCACCGTCAGTCGACATGGTCTACGTGCGTGTTTTCCCCTCGTGTCCATAGCCGACGCCTACAAAGACAAAGCTACTCGATCCTGTCATCGCGACTGGTGGTACCGTCTGTGCTGCCCTCGCGATGCTGACGGACTGGGGCATGAGTATCAAGAGCATCAAATTGCTTTCGATACTCGCGTCGCAAGAGGGTATTGACCACGTCCGCGCGGAGTATCCGGAGCTGGAGGTGAATTCCTGTTGCGTAGTTTGGGACGGTGCTAAATTTGGTTCTGTAGATTTGGGTCGGCGGTGTGGACGCGACATTGACAAGTCCAGATGGATTTATTAGTCCGGGGCTGGGAGACGCTGGGGATAGGTTGTTCAATACGCTGTAGTGTAACAAGCCCACAATGAGCTCAGTCAAGGTGATTTCGGGTGTGAGGTTTGCTGAGTCATCTGAGCACGCCACGATTGCGCCGCCATGAATCCAGTCCAGAAAAACTCAGCGACTCTCTTCTCGCGCTTCCATGGCCTCCGCTTCTGGTGCCTCGACGCCGCCGACGCTGGTGTCCTCCCCGACATTGTCTGCAAAACCGCTGCAGCACATTTACGGCAATCCACGCATCTCGGCCTCCGCCGCGGTTGAATTCCTTGCGTCCCGGCCCACCACAACCTCGGCAGTCTATGTCTACGACGTTGCAGACCACGTCGGATTCGGAACTTTGACCAAGGAATGGTCAAAGACGCAGAACGCTGCGCCAGTCGTCGAGTTGCAGACTCGGGCCGGTGCCGGTTTGACGCTCGTTGGCCGACTTTCCCAAGGCACCAGTCGGGATGCGGCGAAAGCGACGGTCATCACGGCGTACACGACGCCTTCGGGGCTGGCGCTTATGGCCCCTTCCCTGGCGTATCTCCCGCAGCCAACCTCGAGCAGCCGGCTCGTGGTCCAAGTACCCACAGTTGTTTCTGTGGGGGAAACGTTTGCCCTTTCGCCCTCACTCGCGTCGCTAGCTGCAGTAGCCCCAACCCTTCCACAAGATCTTGTGGTGCTCCTCTCCGCAACCCCACAAGAAACCATCGACTTCGCGGACATTTCTTACCGGTTGGACAAGTCCCATGTGGTTCATCTTTTCGACCACTACAGCGCCGGTCGCGAAATCGGCACTCCTCTCGCGCCACCTAAAAACGAGCGTAGAGAAGCTTCGTTGACCAGCATTCTTGGAGATGCTGGATATTCGTTCTTCAGCTATGCTGGTGACCCCGGCGCTCACACCGTCGTTGCGCTCCTCAATGGCCCGCTCGCATTGGCCGTCAAGGCCCTGCTTCAAAGCATCCCCGGTGTTGGCGTTCTTATCGTGCACGTACTTCGCCCTTGGGATGAACAGGCCCTGTACAACGCGATCCCCAAAAGCGTCCAGACAGTTCATGTGTTCGACGATGTACCCAATGCGTCGACGCAAGGCAGTCTCTACGTCGACATCTTTGGGACCTTGCTCTCGTCAGGATGCTCGGCGACTGTGCACCCTCATCGCATCGTGCCTTCCGAAACTCTTGCCTTCCTTTCGCAACCAGGAAAGCTTGCTGGTTTCCTTACTTCGTTCGTGCCCTCCGTCGCACCTGCGCCTCCCATCTCCCTCTCTGGCGAAGAATCTCGTCGTCTACGTCACCCCGCAGTCGACCCTCTCGTCTGCGCCGCACTTCATCGCGAACGCGTTCCTCTCGAGCGACTCGGTGGCCACGAGGTTCCTGAGTGACCACGATGTTTTCTCTCGCAAGGGAGGAATCACCGTTAGTCGCGTCTTGGTTTGTCCCAAGAACGCGCAGACAGACGTACCGCTGCAATTCGCCATTCCTTTGGGGTCGTCGGGCTCCGGTGCGGCTGATTTTTTCGCCGTCCTCGATCCTGCGATCTTGTCTTCGCACTCCATCCTCCAGCATGCGAAGGCTGGTTCCGTCGTTCTATTGGCATCGAGCTGGTCGCCGCAAGAGGTCGCGTCCAATCTCCTGCAAGAGGTCGCTTCTGACCTCGCCGCACGCCAAATTCGGGTCTTCGTCGTCGATCCCCAAGCCATTGCAAATCGCGTGGCGCAAGCTCCCGGTTCACTGAACGACGCGGTGCAGAACCTTGTTGTTCAGTTGGCTTTCTTGCGACTATATCTCGGCAAAAGTGCGCAAGAGCTCGTCGTGCTCAAGATTGCGCGGACTCTGTTCGACGAAGTTATCAATGGTGTTGAGCTCGCGTCGATCAACTCGGCGGCCTGGTCGGCGTTGTTCGAGGTCGATATCCCTTCCGTCGTCCCGGAGGGGACTCCTAGGGCTCTCAAAACCGTTGACTTCAACGCCGTTGTGGTGCAAACTGACGACGGCGACGTCGTCAACGGCGCGCGTCTTGGTTCATGGCATGATGCAGCGAAGCACCTGCTCTTTCCCGACGCTTTCAACGCCGAACCAGGCTTCGACCCTACCGACACTTTCGCGCAGAACCCAGCTCTGCGACCAGAAGTCCCCGACCGGACGTTCCTCGTCACGTGTACTGTCAATCGCCGTCTTACAGCGAAAGAGTACGACCGCAATGTGTTCCACCTCGAATTCGACACGCGCGGTACGGGGCTCAAGTATGCTATCGGTGAAGCGCTGGGCGTCCATGGATGGAACGACGAGCAGGAGGTGCTGGACTTCTGTGCCTGGTATGGTGTCGAGCCGACGCGGCTGGTGACGATCCCCGTGCCAGGCAGCGATGGGAGGATGCATACACGCACCGTGTTCCAGGCGCTCCAGCAGCAAATCGACCTGTTTGGACAACCGCCCAAGTCATTCTACACTGATTTGGCGGCTTACGCGGCTGGGTCGCTGGATCGTCACGCGTTGCTGTTCATCGGCTCGCCGGAGGGATCTGCGACATTCAAGAAGATGGGGGAGAAAGACACGGTCACCTTTGCAGACGTGCTGCGGATGTACCCGAGCGCGAGACCGGGGATTGAGACGCTCTGCGAGCTCGTGGGCGATATCAAGCCGAGGCATTATAGTATCGCCAGCGCGCAGAGCGTGGTTGGGGACCGAGTTGATTTGCTGGTTGTTACGGTGGAGTGGATGAATCCGGGCGGTAAGTCATTACTTGTGTTCGGCGTTGAGTTTCTTTTCTGAGCTGCCGTAGGGTCGCCCAGGTTCGGACAATGTACTCGGTATCTTGCCGGCCTCAAAATCGGGCAAAAGGTCACCGTCTCTATAAAACCCAGCGTCATGAAGGTTTGTTGTTTTTCCACATACTCTCGTATACTAGCTCACACAATCCCAGTTGCCTCCCAACAACATGCAGCCTTTGGTAATGGCTGGCCTCGGCACAGGCGCTGCACCATTCCGGGCCTTTCTGCAACATCGCGCCATGCTCTCGCAAAGCGGCGAATCCGTTGGGCCGGTCTACTACTACTTCGGCTCGCGCTACCAGTCGCAGGAATATCTCTACGGCGAGGAGATCGAGGCGTTCATCGCTGACGATGTCATCACGCGCGCGGGGCTCGCTTTCTCACGTGACGGGCCGAAGAAAGTCTACATCCAGCACAAGATGCAGGAGGATGCGGAGAAGCTCGCGGGCATGCTGCTGAAGGATAACGGCGTGTTTTATCTGTGTGGGCCGACCTGGCCGGTGCCGGATGTGTATGAGGCACTGGTGGGTGCGTTGGTCAAGTATCAGGGCATGACCGAGGAGAGCGCGGGCGAGTATTTGGAAGGGCTCAAGGAGGAGGAGCGTTATGTTCTCGAGGTGTACTGAATGTTCAACTGTCCATATGCTACAAAGTCCAGGGGAAATGCAAAGTAGATACAACTATCACTTGCGACGACGGCGGAGCACCCGCAGATACCAGATTGCGAGGCCAATAAGCAAGACGCCCACCACAGACAAGATAACTGCCAGCGCGATGATGCCAGCCCTCGGTAGCTTTGGCCCACCACAACCTGCAGAGATGGCATCATCGCAAGGCTGGCCAGACGGCTTGACGCTGGCGTACGCCCCCGCTTGGAGCGAGGTGTAGAATGGGTCGCTCATGTCGTTCATCACGTGCATCGCAGCAAGCGTGAGCATCGGCGCGTTGTAATCCAACGCGACCTCCCCTTCTACCCAGTCCGAGCGAATATCGTAGAACCGGTCGTGCTTGTCCGGCCCACCCACCACCGCGCCGTAGATTACGTACGCCTCTTGCGGGGGAGAGGTGTCGATGGCGTTGATGTCGTCTCCGCCGCTTGCCATGGCGGAGTGTGGGTTTTGCGGCGAGTTGGGGTTGACGCCGACGATGTATGGCACTGTAAAGGAAGTCAGTGGGCGTTGTTTCCTGAGGATAGACATGTACTGTTCATGGAGTTTTTGCCGAGGGCGTAATCTAGCTGACTTTGGGCAAAGGTCTACTTTGTTGTTGGTTCATGCCATAAATTGGATGAAGATACTGACATTGTAGCTGCTCTTGCGGCTTGAGGTAGACGCCAGTGCGGAGTATCGTGTCATTAGCATTGCGGCGTTCAATGCGGGATTGAGTGTTGCGTCGTCCGAGTCGCCATTGTAATACAGCAGGCCGTCTGCAAACAGTGAACATCGCTCAAAGGGAAGAGTGAAGCGACCAACCGCCGGTTAAGAAAGCCCCGCTATTATTATTAACGATTGCGTCGAAATACCTCTCGCATTCTGTTTGCCATGCAGTCAGGTTCGCGCCAAAATTTGAGTTCGACCCGGATTGAGCGATCTGCGCAAACAGAACATAAATCCCCGGAGTCTTCGAGTCCCAATTAAAGACGCTGTTCTGCCCGCTCAGCTGGTTCTTCTGATAATACTGCAGCGCGTCCTGGTAGTAACCGCCTCCTCCTGTCGCCCAAGCGATGAAGAGCGCAGCGATGGTGAGATCGTCGCCGTAGCCAGAAGACGCATACGCGTCGCCGACGGCGGGCACAGACGTCTGGTAGGTCGTCTGCCCGCCGGTCGCGTTTACTGCAAAAGTATAAAGTTGTTCGGCATGCGTGGCTAGTACCGCGGCATACGAGTCGTTGCGCAGCGAGGCTGGATTGGAATAGGATCCATTGAAGCCCCGGCCAGAGTACAGTGCGGAGCAAGCTGCGAATGCTGCTGAAGCGCCGGCAGCTGCGTCCGTACCGGGATGCGTGTCGTTGATTGCGTACACCGGACGTGGTTGAGGAATGTTTTGGTCGCCTCCCCAGTAGGCGTTGTCGACGTCAGCTGCGCGGGAGATGCAGTGTAAGCTGCGGAGAGCAAGAAGCGGCGAAAGGAGACCGAGAAACGCACTGCTTCCAACGAGAACGTACAGATTGCTTGGAGCAGAGTGCGCCTGGGGTAGATTAGATGAATTTAGCTTGCTTGCAATGTCCTGAGAACCGCAGCTTCCATTCAGCGATTGGGTCGAGTCCCCAGCGGAGCGTCGCCAATACTCCAAACACGAGCAATACATATGGATAAAGCCGGAAAAAATTGAATTGACCATGGAATCGAGGTAGGCGGTTTGGTTGGCATTGTCGTAGCCCTGGCCGGAGTCGAGACCGCCCCAGCAAAGCGACATGAGCGTAAACGACTGGAATCAACATGAGCCGAAAGAGAGTCTGCGAGAGGTCCTGGCGCTCACGAGAGGAAATGTTGCCTTGATGGTAGTCGCCTGCGTCGTAGAAACCTCCGGGACCAAGTCGACCTGGGTCGTTAACCATCCCCCAGAGCGCCTGAATCTCGGCACGAACCGCTAATATACGCGCTGAGGGTTACCAGCTCCTCTGGCGCCAAACGCAGAAATAGAGGAGATCTCCGAGTAGATTAGACCATTGGTGGTTTGGCTTGGAGGGTCGAGTTGGATGCTTGAGCGCCGTTGGAGGCGTTTCGTATACCCGGTACACGATTAGGTTGTTCGAGCGCCCGAAAGCCGCATGCGGGTGTTTAAAGATACAGCAGAGCGACGCAGAACAGGCGCATTTTGCACAACCACCGAAGACGACAGGAATCCCCATTACGACGCCCCACGATCTCTCCAAATGGTCGCCGGTTCGATTCTGGAGCAAAAGCTCCCTTTTTGTTGTAATACGACCTGACGGCCAATCATACCCTCGTGCCCTGGCCTTACCAGGACGTCTTGTAGTGGAGCGGTTGTGTGCCTTGCTAAGAGCGTTGTCCCGCATTTGGTCGTGCGTCCGAGCCTGCCCGGTAGCCTTTTTCTCTTCGATCCGTTTCTTATTCTTCTCACGCTGTTAAATTTGCGCCCAAATGCTATTCTGGGTAGAGACCACGGTTTTTATTACTGTCCCTCTATTGATTTTTTCCCTTTAAAGGCAGTCAACTAACTATTATTGCCTTAACAGGATTTTTATCTTCAAAAATTGGTGTTTTCTATGCTATCATCCAGGCCCAAATGTGTTACTGATGCTATCCAGTATATCTAGCAGCTATTTATGGACATATATATGCTCTAGGGTGAGCAGAAGTACCCAGAGATAGATATAAGTTCAAAATTAAAGGAGCCCAGGCTTTTACACATTAAAATGTTGAATAAAAATAGGAAAAGGTGATTCAAACAGAACTATAGCATATTCACTTCAACCAACACCCCTGCATCTTGAACATAAAGTGCTACTTAGAAATAAATGTAGAAATATCAGTCGGGATCGAACGCTCGACCTCATGGAGAGGTCACGTGGTGCGTCATGGAGGGGGGAGAGCAAAGGATTTCCCAGAAAGAAAGAGAGTGTGGGTGACGTCACGCGGCGAATTGACGCCGTGCCGATCCTCTCTTGCTTCTTCCCATAATGGCACCAATCAAGACCTGCGTGCTGGGAACTGGTCTCGCTGGCCTCACCTTTCACGCCCCATTCGTCCTTGCCCTCCCCCGAGTTCGAGCTAGTCGCGATCTTGGAGAGAAATCCCCAATCTACAGGCGGGAAGCTGCATGATCGCTTCGGCGTAGCTGTTCGAGTTCGCTATCCAGCACTCTGTTCCGCATCCGCAGCTTACAGCGCTCGGTAGATCCATAATTCGCTGGAGCAGGTGGTGAATGACCCCGAGATTGAACTGGTTATTGTCGGTCAGGGTGGCTTCATGCCGTGCAGGTGCGATGCTGAAGGAAGTGCAAGGCACTCCAAATTCGACGCATTATGGCTACGCAAAGGCGGCATTGGAGGCAGGGAAACACGGTAAGTACGCCCAGGACTGAGCGATTTCTCGATAGCTTAATAGATATCCCCCCGGGCCGGTGCAGTCCTCGTCGACAAGCCAATCGCGCCAACAGCTTCCGAAGCCAGAGAGCTCGAGGCTCTCGCTAAATCGAAGGGGCTCATCTTGTACCCGTTCCACAATCGGCGGTTTGACTCTGACTTCCTCGCGCTCAAGAAGTTATTGAACCTCCCGCCTTCGTCGCCTAATTATATCGGCGAGGTCGTTGAGTTCGAGACACAGTGAGTCCCATTGGATGCTCGCTCACCTTGATATGCTCGCTGAGACTTGTGCTCATAGCTTCGACCGGTTCCGGCGAGGCATCAAGGGATCTTGGAAGGAAGATCCCGGGCCGGGGCAGGGTCTAGTGTATGATCTCGGCACTCATCTCATGGACCAAAGCGTCGCCCTCTTTGGGCGGCCTAACAGGCTTACCGCGTTTGTCGCGAACAGTCGTGGAATCGGCCACCCGGACGTCCCTGACAGCGTAAGCTCATCTCTCTTCAGATGCATCTTGTAACTTCTTCAGTTCACTGTTACGCTGCACTATGACGCCGGTGGTAAGCTTCCACGGCCAGTGACGACGGTGGCCAGGGCGCAGTTGCTATCCGTGAGGTCACCCCAGCCGCGCTACTATGTCCTGGGCACGAAAGGCTCGTATGTGAAGTACGGCGTGGACGTCCAGGAGGACCAGCTCAACGGCATCGCGTCGCCCAATGAGATACACAGCGAAAGGTTCGGCGTCGAACCCGAAAGCATCTGGGGCACAGTGGAGTGTCCCGAGGAGGATGATCTGACGATGAAGAAGACAATGTATGTTCCACTACGCCCACAAAGCCGGGCTGATGTCTTTGTAGCTGGCCCTCTGAGCCTGGTCGGTATGCGGACCTGTTCAAAAATCTTGCTGCAGCAATTCGGGATGGGGCTGATTTGGCGATTCCGTGGGCGGAGGCTGCGAGTGTAATTGAGCTTGTTGAATTAGCGCACAAGAGCGCGAAAGAGGGCGCGACAATTGTTGTACCGGCGTAACGTGTTGGAATTCAGCTGACCGCGAGTCTGTAAACGTGGCCGATCGCTGACTGTTAACAGTCGACCACCATGACGCTCGTCGACATCCGCGTCGAACTGCCTGCTTTCTCTCGCTCAATTAATGTCCAGGTCCCAGACTCTGCGACCATCCAGGACGTGAAGGAGGAGATCTCCCGAGTTTGTGTGGGGTCCCCGCGGGTCGATGGCCAGCGGGTGATTTGGCGCGGTCGGCCGCTGGTCAACACGGAGCGAATCCAGGAGCTCTGGAAGGTACGTTGTTCTGTATGTTATTCGGTCTTCGTCCTTATCGCGGCCAGTCTCCTGAGGAACCGCGCATAGTCCACCTCGCCGTCCATCCCTCGGCCTGGTCCTCCGCGCCACCCGAAGTCCCCCAGCGGCCTTTTGTCGCCCCTTCCGCACCAGCTCCACTTCCTTCGTTTGCCATCCCTTCCGTTGCGCCTGCTCCGGCCGCTGTGCCCCCCTCAGCCGACCGACTATCGCCCGCTCGCGTATGTATCTGCTCGACACGAGCAGGCTATCAGCGCGCTTGAGCAGTCTCCCGTCCAACGCCTGGCACCGGAGACGCTTGTGTTGCGTTCGGCCGCCGTGGATGTCGTAGAAAATCATGGCTGGCAATGGCCGAATGTTCTCGACGAAGAATTCCCTTTCCCTGAGCGGGGTGGCGTCAAGTATGAACGAACCATTCTCAAGTGCGTTCCTGCGTTCTCTCCAGGTGCCAAACTCACATTCTTAGTGGCCAAACATATCTGCGCCTCGTAGACTCTACCAGCCAGCCGACGGCCATCCAACTCCATGCACTCAAAGTGCTCTCAGTCACCTTCTCTATTCTCGCTATTCCCACCCCCGCTGCGCCTCCGCCTCCGCCCATAACGACCGTCATGCACACTCTTCCCGAGGTCAACGCATTGTTGCAACAGCTGGGCGTCCCAGTTGCCGTTGGCCGCAATGGTGTCAATGTGGCGCCAAATGTCCTTGCTCAGCAGCCTGTACCAGTGCCCGCTGCGGCCCCGGCAGCCCCGGAAATCCCGCTTCGGCCACTGTTGGTGCCGCTATTCCTGCTCATGCTGCGAACGGCCGTGCTGCTTTATTTCTTTGCACCGGCACGCAAGCCGGTCATAGGGATCTTGATCATTGCGTGGATGTTGTACGAGGTTTGGCGCCCGATTCGTGAGGGTCTAATACGAGGGTGGAACCAAGCTGCTGCCGAGCGTGCGGCACAACGCGGCCAGGGTCCGCCTGGCCAGGCGCAGCAACAACAACCTCAACAACAACCCCAACAACAACAGCAAGGAGGCGCACCTGCCGCTCCGATGCCCAACCTTCCAGATCGACGACGGGCAGCTAACGAGCTAGACCAACAAGTCGACGCGATTTTCGATGGGCTAGCCAACTTCAACATCGAGAACGAGCAGGATGTCTTCCGCCGAAACGCGCCGGAGCCAGGGTTGGCCAGTAAGATTGCAACGTTCGTAACATTGTTCGTGTCGACGCTGCATCCGGCGGTGTGGAATCGGCGACGGGCGGTATTGAGGCAGCGCGAGACCCAGGTTCGCGTGGATGCGAATGCGCGTGCAGCAGAGTTGTTGGATACGAATCCAGAAGATGCGGAGCAGAGGGCGAGGTTGGAGCGGCAACAGCAGCTTATTGCGCAACACAACGAGCGGCCGCAGTGGATTAGAGAGTACATTGGGCGCGTCGTTGAGGGCGTATATGTAGATGAAGCAGATTAGCGTCAGGAACTAACGGGCACAGCCACTTTGTACTCTTTCCTTTTGCTTGCGACCGTCATTGTCCCGGATGTCGACCTTTGAGGCGCTGGTGGGCGACCTGACCAGGGACATTACGCGTGCCCAGCCCAAAGACACGCTCCAGTTCTGTGCCAACTGGTTCCAGTCGCGATTGGAAGAGCAGCGCACAAGAACACGCGATGTCCTCTCTCAACGCCCAACTAGAGATCTGCCTGCAGACCTCTACATCGACCAGCCACTGGGAAGTGGGCCACCACCAGTTTCGCCGTTCTCGCTCCCACCCCCCGGTCCACCGTTCCTCGTTGCGCAACAGCACATCGAGTCCGTTTGGGACGCTAAACGTCCCAGGCAACGCGCTGCTTTCAGACGGCCCGTCTCCAGTCTTCAACATCAACGACCATTCCATTCCGCCCACATCTCCCTTTGCCAGCTTCGACGGCAACGCCCTGCACCCACCAGGCGACTATCTGCATCCGCCAAACTCTGCGATTCTAGCGCGCAGGACGTCAGTGTCTGCCGAGTCGATAGCGGTGACCGAGGACACGGGCGAGCCGCTTCCTGTGTTCCCCAAATCGCCGGACCAGCTGCGGCGTATCAAAGCCTCCATCGCGAGCAATCTCATATTCCGGGATCTCGACGAGGAGCAGGAAACGGGCGTGCTCAACGCCATGCAGGAAAAGACGACGGAGAAGGACGAGGTGGTGATCAGGCAGGGCGACGAGGGCGAGTACTTTTACGTCGTCGAGAGCGGCCTGCTGCATTGCTTTATCCGGCCTGAGCCGCTTCCGCCGACGTGGGCACGCACCAGCCAGACGCTCGCTCCCGAGGAGAAGTTTGCTGGAGAAGGATACCATCCCAAGTTTGGCAAAAAGGTCGCAGAGTGCGCGCCTGGCACGTCTTTTGGTGAGCTTGCACTCATGTACGGCCATCCACGCGCCGCGACGGTTCTTTCCATCGAACCCGCGACGCTGTGGGCCCTCGACCGCATCACCTTCCGTACGATTATCCTCAAGGCAGCACATCGCAGGCGGACGATGTACGAGCAGTTCTTGTCGACTGTTACGCTGCTTTCGTCTCTCAGCGCATCGGAGCGCAGCAAGATCGCGGACGCGTTGGTCAGTCGCGTCTATGCAGACGGGGAGGCGGTTGTGCGCCAAGGGGACATGGGCGACACGTTTTTCTTTGTGGAGGAGGGCGAGGCGACCGTTACCAAGAGCGAGGAAAGCGGCGTTGGGCCCACGAGCACGACAAGCGAGGTCAAAGTGGGGCACTTAAAAAAGGGGGATTATTTCGGCGGTACGCGTCCACTTTCTGTGCTTTGCACGCGTTTTGCTCAAAGATCTTTGCAGAGTTGTCGTTATTGCGACTTGCTCCACGGGCGGCCACCGTGAGTGCGGTTGTGCGGGAACCCAGCAGCGGGCTCCCCAGGCTGAAGGTCGCCGCGCTAGATGCTCCGGCGTTTACGCGTCTATTGGGTCCGTTGCGCGAGATTATGGAGCGCAAGGCAGGAGAGCGGTATGGTCGACGATAGCTGTGTATTTCTGCTGTGTTGTATCCGCGTACATCGTCTGAAATTTCTTGCCACTGTGAGTCATGTGTTTGGACTCCACGGCTTGCCAACCATCCGTTGCCATGAGCATGGAGCTGGCACCACAAAGGCGTGTGGCCCCGTTCGCTTCCTTTTCTCCACACTACTCCCCCCTCCATCTCCCTCCACCACTGTCTGCTATCCATCCTGGCCTGCACAAACGCTCAACGATAACTCTGTCCAAAGCCTAGCAGCTTTGTGGTTCACTCAATTTCACGACCCCCACTCTCTTTAATTCATCGAAATACAATGGCTGACGACGGCCTTGGTGGAAGTGCGTGCCAATTTCGTTTCCTCTCAAATTCGCGTGTTGACGATCCGGCACCCCAGTTTTAACCAGCCTCTTGTACGCGAACTCATCCAACGACGAGGGTTGTTTTGCTGACTTTGTATGGAAGCGGTATTGGAGGCAACCCGGGCACAACCACGTCGCCTGATACGGGTATCGGGATTAGTCTTCCTGGGGTCAGTCTCCCTGGCATCTCCTTGTCTCTTCCTGGGCTCGGAGGCGCATCGACGACGTGCGTCCCCTTCTCGGAATGTGGCATCGGCTGATTCGCTTGTTTCATTCCAGGCCTACCGTGAGCACCACGCCGTTGGGCGTCTCGTCGCCTGCATTGTCTTCTCCGTCTTTGTCGGCTCCTTCGTGCGTTCATCCTGCCTGGGAATGCCATTGTTTACTTACTATTGTTGGGATCCCAGGACGAGTGCTTCTTTACCGGCTACTTCCTTCCGCTCCGCCATCGGCGACGACTGCACCTCCGAGCGCGTCGACGACCCCTGGTCAATCCCTTCCAGACCAGACCCAAACCAGCACCAACTTCATCGTTGTTACCAGCTCTGGGGCCAGTGTATCTCCCACGGCAGCGGCAGCGCATTCCGAATCGTTCTTGCAGAACAAGGCGCTCTCTGGCGCAGTATTTGGTATCGTCGGCTTGGTCGCGCTCGTGCTTTTGTTCGCCGGGGTCACGTTCTTCCTGCGGAGGCAAAGGCGCTCACGGCTACTCGACGATGCGTTATCTTTCGACCCCGCGTTGCTAGCCGCGGCGGACCGCGTTGATGGTTCTGAGAAGGGCCATTCTACCAATCCGAGTCTCGGCGGGGCTGGCTACAGCTCGTACGCTGCGAGCTCTTACAGCCACCACCCGCAGCAGGACTACTATGGATCTCAGCAACCGATGCCGCAGGATTATTACGGTCAGCAAGGGCCCTCGATGCAGCAGGAGTACTACAACCAACCCGCTTACGGCTATGCGCCGCCAATGGCCGAAGCATCTGCCGGATCGTGGGGCCAGCAGCCGATGCAACAACAACCGCCTGCTCCAGTACCGACCCCAACGCCGCAACCCCAACAACCGCACAACATCGCTCGTGTCCCCGTCCCTCCAACGCCTGCCCCGCTGCCGGAGGAATTCGGATCCTCGGAGGATGCCGATGCGCGTCGGCGAAGCGCCGAAGAAACCGAGTTCTGGTCTCGGACTCTCAAGGTTCGTCGCTCGGAACCATTGATTTGGGTTTGATACCGCGACTGAGATGAACCGTTTTTATACTAGGTGGTGAACGAGTGACGCGCCGCGCGGCGAGCGGACACGGCTTCTTGATAATCCATACACCTTGAAGGTGGCCTTCAACCTTCACCCTCGGTCTACGACCAGTTGTTCTAGGCGCTCCAGGCTGAGTGCCGCGTCTTGCTTCCATGGACACTTGACCGTTATCTTTGTTTTTTCTTCGAACAAAACAAATCGTTGTTTGAATTGAACATTCGGAAGAGTCGGATCGTGTCGTCGAGAAGCTGAGTCAGTTGAGTGTGCCGAAGATCGGCGAAAGGCGCTTGTCAGTCATCTATTTTCTAGTAAGCCCTTGCGTCATGAGCCCACCTCACCGCCGACTCTCTTTCCCCCCCTCCCAGCCCCCGGATAGCCACGGATATCGACGGCAATTACACCCCGGCGCAGCTTCTCTCTACTCGTACCAAAATCGTGGCGTGGATCCAACGCGGACAAAGTCGGTTCTACACACCGAAGAATACCGCGATTACGCAGTACTGCATTCGTCTTCATGTTCTGGAACTTGTCCGTGCGGCCGATTGCTTATGCGTATCATTCAGCTGGCAGCAGCTTATAAAACCGTGCCGGGTCCGAGACTTTTGCGCTTGGCTCTTCCTGGTTCAACTCCATGCCTCGTGCACTCGCAGTCCTCGCCCTCGCCGCTGTTTCAACAGCACAACTCATCTACCCCCGCGACGGACACCACCACGATGGGGCGCCTTTGAAGGAGTTGAATGAGACGGAGGTCACTTTGTACCATGCACCGATCGGGCCGTCGTACTACACCATTGACTGGGACGACCCAGTCGACCCGTCGCGGCATCCGGGGTGGCTCATCACGCACGCGCTGCTCATGTCGCTTGCCTTCTTTGTTTGTTTGCCTGTTGGTGAGCCGCACGTTTTCCGCGCCTGTTTGCCGCCGCCCGAAGAACGCGTTCTCACATGTCCGTTTTTCCGCATTTCCGCAGGCATAACCCTCCGCGCTGCCAAACACCCGTTACACGCGTTCGCCGTCGTCGGGTTCTACGCATCGTTCTTTCTGGCGTGCGCGGCTTCGTCTATATACCGAAAAATGACGCCGAACATGTACGTCCCGCGTCTTCCTGCAAAAGATCGCCGATCGCATCTAATCTCCGTTCTTCCGTAGGTATCCCGGACAAGTCCACTCCAGCCATGGATACTATCTCTTGTTCGCATCCCTCGTGCTCACAAGCATCGATCTGCTGTCCACGTTGAGGCGTCTGTTCGACTTCGTACGGGCCAAACAGTATTCTCTTCGCGGATTCCTCGACGCGCTTCTGGGACGCGTCCGCGTCAACAGCGGTGATAGTGCAGAGTACATTGGACTCGTCGCTGAGCCCGAGACACCTCGCGACCACGACCACGACGAGACATACGAAGACTTCCAGCACGGTGACACCGAGCAATGGGCAAACCACGTCAGGCGTCACTCGACAATGTCCGAAGGCACTGTTTTTGGCCCGCATTCCCCGCGCTTCGACAAGGGATCGCATGAGTGGAGCGCACCGAAAATATCGCTGCTCAGTCGCGTCGGGAGCGCCGTATTCGGGACTGCGGAGCGCGTCTTGGTCGTTGCTGGATTGGGACTTGTTCTCACGGGGATCGTCACCTACACAGGTACGTTCCGCTTCCTCGGGCGCCATGCCGACGAAATTGCCTCCTCCTCGATTGCTGATCATGACGTCGTGAATAGGTGGATGCAGGCAGAGCTACGTCAATGGCTGCCTGGCTCATTTGATCAGTGCGTACCCCGTGCCGCGCCGTGTGCCTGAGTTTGCCCGCATCCTGACGGCGTTTACTTTGACAGAGGGCGGGATCTTCTTCGTCTATGGCCTCATGACGTTCGCGCGCTTTTTGGGCTGGTGTGCACACCTTGGCTGGTCGTGGAATCGCGCCCCGAGCTCAGGATATCCGACGGCCGAGTTTGTCGAATCTGCAGTTATTTTCCTGTACGGCGCGACGAATACTTGGATGGAGCGCTTTGGTGCGAACCCCGGCGATCCATTTACAACCAAGCAGATCGAGCACATCGGAATCGCGGTCCGTATTCCTTTCTCTCATCGGGTGGATTCTGGTTCCTGAAACGCCGTGCTTTCGCAGGTGATGTTCTGGTTCGCCGGCTTGATTGGCATGGCAGTGGAGTCCAGGACCATCCGTAGATGGCTCGCAGCTCTGGCCGTCGACACATCCGAGAACGTCGAAGCCCCCGCGACCTACTCGTCCTCGTTCAACCCATTCCCTGCACTGGTTATCGGCATTACCGGCGCCGCCATGGCCGCACACATGCAGACCTACATGTTCCAAGTCCAAATCCACGAACTCTGGGGCAACCTCCTCATGGCGTTCTCCGTCATGCGCTGCCTGACATACTTCTTCCTCTGGGTCTCGCCACCCCGCTCGACTCTGCCCTCGCGCCCACCGACAGAGGCACTTGCGAGCTTCTTCCTCGCAGCGGGCGGCATCAGCTTCATGTTCTCGACCGAGGAGTTGACGATTGCCGCGATGCGACGGGGACGAGACGACATTATGATGTTTGCGGTCGCCGCCGTCGCCATAACGTGCCTCTCGTGCACATGGGTAATCGGGGGTCAGTTTCATCTCTCTTCTCTTTTCGGCGTACCGAGGCTGACGATCTCCTCACAGTAACCGGATTCGCTGGATGGCTCAAGACGCGCATGAACCGGACAGTGGCTTACCGCAGCGATGCATGAGCAGCCGACGATGGAGTCGAGCTCCCTTCGTATATCACGACCTTCGAGCTGTCCGCGTGTCTTTAGAGGACCGTGGCGCTAAAATGCATGCACCCATTATCCTTATTCCTCTCGCCTTCTACCATACAGCTGTATCTACCACCCATGTCCACGCCTTGCTTTTCAGCGCTCTGTTCAGTAGCTACTGATGTTGTTCTGCTCTTGACGAAGAATGTAATGTTGACGAGTTTTACGAGGTAGCAGTTGATGATAGCAGCGGGACAGCATAGACATAGTCTGCGAGTGCACCCATCCAAATGGTGAAACCCGGCCAGCCACAGTCGACGAACCCCTTCCAGCAGCTTTCACGTGACTCGAAGTTGGTGCGGTAAACGATGCGCGCAAGCTGCATCGCAGCTATTCCGACTCCCACGAAGAACGGCAATCCCTGCCCGTTCAACAACCCCGAGTATCCGACCAGAGTCATGGACGTTCCAGACAGCAGCCCGAGGATAGGTCGGGTTTTGTGTCCGAAGAGCAGCGCCGTCGAGCGAATGCCCACACCAACGTCGTCACGCTTGTCTTGGTGCGCATAGATGCTGTCGTAGACGAGTGTCCATGCGATACCGCCGGCGTAGAGAGGGAGACAGACAGCCCAGTCTGTACTGCCAGCGACGGCGGACCAGCCGAGCAATGCGCCCCAGTTAAACGCGATGCCTGAGGTCTTTCTGAGTGATTTTTGTTTGAAGGAGGAATGGGTTGGTACCGAGAACGGCTTGCGGCCAATATGTTATCCGCTTCATGAGCGGGTAGATTATGACCACCGAGAGCGAGGTGGCGCCAAGCAAGATGCTGAGTGCGGGACTGAGCTCGGGACCCAAGCAGAGACGCGTCTCGGCTCACCTGTACCAGTTCAACTGGAGCAAAACGCCCAAACCCACAGAAAGCTGGCCGGCCAAGAACGCTAGCGCCTGTCGACGCGTGATATCTCCACGCGCAAGAGGCCGTTCCTTGGTCCGCGCTTCATAATTGGCTTTAGCGATGTTTTAGACACAAGAAGTAAAGGCGCACCGACAGACTTGTCGAGGTTCTTATCCCACATGTCATTTATCGTGCAACCAGCCCCGCGCATGACGAGCGCGCCGGTGCCAAACAGCGCCGTGTAGGCCAATGGCGTCGTCAAAGGCGTGTGCAGCGCGTAGGACGCCATTGTAATGGACCAAGCTTCTCTGGGATCAGGACCGAGGCTGGCAGAGTAGATTTCGACGTGGCTGACCACAGGGATAGAACAGAAGTAGTGTGCCGATGGGTTTATCGAAGCGGGTCAAGTAGACATATGGCCGGACCTTTCGAGGCAGCGCATCGACCCATGTTCTTGTTTCGGGAACAGAGGACGAGAGACGCGAAAGTGGTCGAAGGAGAGAAACGCGGTGGGTCCGCAGACACTCTAGTGTGGTTCGCGGCAAGATCATCGGGTCACGTGGACCGGCGGGGTGTTGTACAAAAGCAACTTGAGTGCAAAATACATTGAAAACTGCATAATTCGGGGCGCAAAATAAGTTCGTTTACTCCCATTCCTTCGCAAGTTTAAAGAACCACTCAAAGTCTGCAAAATAGTGAGAAAACTGCACGTTCCATTCCTCACATTTGCTCACCGGCGTAGACATTTCCGTCGTCGTCTACGACGCGACTCTTGACGTTGTACGTCCCCGAGCGGGCGATCATGCCTGGAAAATCCTCAATGTGGTGCAAAATGCCAAGAACGATGACTTGCCGCTGGGGGAATGGTCTGTGTCAAAGTCCTTCGAGTACGCCTGGCCCTGGGGATGCGGACCATATGACCCCAGCATCTGCTCAAGCTTGTCCACTGGAATTTCCAGGTCAGCGCGGCTCAACTCCGCGTAGAGTCCAAAAACATACCTTTCACGCCGGCCCGCTTCACGACTTGGATGTATCGGACACCAGATATTATAGAGTGGTTGACCTTGAAAGTGATGCAGACGCTGCCAGGGGTTCCATACAGCGTCGCTGTTTGTTGAACAGGAAACGTACTTGTAATCTATTCCAGCTTTAGTGCCGGGCTGGGTCGAGGGGGAAACGACAACGTACCGACATCCTCCTTGATTGCGATGGGGTGCTTCTTGGTATCCGCCAGGCGAGCCGTATCAGAAAGCTCGAAGCTGATCTTCTTGCCAGAGGGGAGCGTGGGCGAGTGCAGCTTGGAAGCACAAGTTCAGCCCTCGTAGCGGATGCGAATTGCAGACGCGACGAACCTCAAGGGTCAAGACGGTGACCTGAACGCGAATTCAGTGCGATTCTCCCCAATAATCGACCCTTCACGCACCTTGGGTCCCGAAGTGTCACCACCACTAGCCCCGGGGACGATACCTGAGGCAGAGATTATTGCTGATTATCGGCGTCAAGTTAGGCGATGTCATTTACCCAGGCTGGCCTTCCAGCGTGCAAGACTCTCGTCCTCAGCATCGAGGTTTGCCAACTCCGCCGCAGTCTTCTGAGCTGTTCAGAAGACCTCAGCATCGATGCCAGCAGGATCTCAAAAGAAGGAAAATACCTCCAGGCTTGTATCCTGCGCGCGTCGACGAAGAGAGCAATCAATCTCCTAATTGAAACGATGGGTGGTGATAACGAGGGCGCCAGACCTGGGGTCATGGAGGGCTTGAAGTCCTCGTGGTCTTCGTGGTCGGCCATGGTACAACACGCTTTCGCGGACGAAGGAGAGCTGTAGAGTTGGTGGTTGAGGGTAGATCCCGCTCCATCAGCCGCTCGTGACAACCCAAGGCTATGATGCCAACGATAATCGCCGCTCGCCAGAAAACAACAGTCGCAAATTGTAGAATACAAAAACTGGACACTCTATCTCGTACAAAAAACCTCCGTCCTAATCCTCTTCGTAGTACAAAGGGCTAAATAGCCTAAGATATCGATAAAATTCAGCGCGTCAGCCGCGATCCCGTACTTCACGCTGCTATTCAACCACGCGACGATGGCTTGGAATGCATAGTATCTTGGATACACCATGAGCAAAAGACCGCAAAAATGCAGCCAACGATGACGAACCCGCCTTGAACCAGCACTTCCGGTCCTTAAGATAATGCTTAATGGCGGTCTTTGAGCTAGGACGGAATGCATTCAAAACTCACACGTACGCAGGTTGTGCCATAGGGACATGCATGGCCCCAGCAGCATCGGTCGCCGTACGGACATTCGCGCCCTGTGATGCGACAATCAGCAAACGCGATCTAAGAGCCATAACGCGCTGACCGCTCCTGATCCAGTTGCACGGCGCCTTCTTCGCAGCTGCAGCGAGCGCTTGCAGTTGGTCGGTCGTCAATTGGTAGTCGTGCGAGTACTTGCAGTGCTAAAATTCACGCAAGTAAGATCGATCGAGGAGACAAATCCATACGATCCTTACATCTTTCCCGCAGAACATCAAGTAGTGCTCGTTGCACGGCGGAGGTGTTTCTGTTGAGCGAGCAGGAGGTTGAGCCCTTCGACGTGACAGTCCGCGGCGGCCGGACGTACGTTTGTGAAGCGGCTGATGAGAAGGACGGGCTGAGCATTGTCAACAGCAACAAAACTGGTGAAAGCGCACCAAGGTCGGATCCACAGCGCGCACCTGCATGTTTTGACCAGACCGCGGCTGAAACGGCGCGTCAACAAGCGCGACATCAACGAAACGGAGAGTGGCGCACCAAAGCGGAACCGCCAGGACTTGGGATAGATGAAAGCAGCGACTGCGCAGAAGCTACACTCGAGGGACTCGAAAGCGCAAGCTGCTCCACGAGCCGTGTCGGCATGAAGACATCGTTGACGATCAACAGCTCCAGCCCAATGTTAGGATCCCAATGGTGGTCGGACGTGTCGAGGAGCACGAGCTTGCCGAGCACCTCCTTGGAATGTAGCTTGGTGAATAACTTATAATAATCCGGGCTGGGCATCGCTGCAACAGTCGATCAGCAGACGACTAGAGCTGACCAAGGTAAACGTGCCGGCAAGAAAAACTCGAAAAGTGGTGGGAAAACAGATGATTGTGTCGAGAAATACTGCACGGTTCAGCGCCCAACGCTGCAAAACGGGATGGGGTAGCGTACCATGGACCTTGTTGGCCGTGAGCTTCAAGCCTCCAACGTCGACGAACCAGAAACCGGGGTGACGGACACAAAAGCCCTGCGGTCGAGCACGTCAGAACAATGGACGACGAGGATATATCCCGGATACTCACCGTCAGGAACTCGTCGAGCTGCTGCGCGGTGCAAATACCCGAACCGAGCAACTCGCGTCGGTTATAATAAACCGTAATCCAGAATGTGAGCTTGTCGCCGAGCGAGGCGCGGGCACCATCCTGATCGAGTCGGTCGTGGATTTGCTTCGTAAGACTTTGAACGGCGTGCGCGCCGCCGTCGAAGCCACAGGTAAACTGGGCAAATAAATATTCGTCGCCGTTGATGATACACGCAATGAGAGGACGCTGTGGAAGAAGCCGTGGTCAACCCCGAGGGACACGGACAGCGAACAACATGTAAGGGATTGACGATACCGTTGCTTGGAATAGAGTGTGATGCGCTTTCAGGGCATCCTGTTGGTACTCGGCCAGTTGTTGATCAAAGGCGGCCGCTTGCAGAGTTGTCTGCCTTGGGGTGGAAGGCGCGTCAGAGTCAGCATGGGAACAAAGGGCGGCGCGCACTTTTCCAGCTCCTTGTTGTACATCTGCTCGCAGTGGGCAAGCTGCTGCTCGAGCGCGGCTACTCGAGCCTCGAGAGCGCCGTTACGGCTCTCCAAGTCGCGAGAGTAAGCTGCCAACATGGTGAAAGGTTAACAGCGGCGGCGAGGACGCGTCGTACTCAAGATATAGTGAAGAGAAGTTCCATCCCTGAGGCCCATAAGGTCGCAGAAGAAGAGCGGGAGGGGGACGCGCACCAGGTGACAGAGTTACCCAGTGGTGGGGCGGCCATGAAGGCACTAAAGAAACAAAGAGCGACGGGGAAATTCTCGCAAGAGGTTAGCGTTATGTGGCGGCCTTTAAAGCATATCTAAGTCCGTGCCGTGGTCGAAAACGGCTTCGTGTGGGTGCTTCTCTTCGTCGTGGAAACGACGGTGCCGGCAACACACACATACGAGCGGCAGCTCAAATTTAGTGTGGGTAGGGTTGGATGAAAAGGATCATTGATCGACCTAATTAGGAACATGTCCTCCGCGTCACAAGCCTGCAGGGTGCATATCGCCTCCAAAACTCCGCCTCAGCTCGCCAATCAGAGGGCGGCGGAAAGTGAAGCACGCACCTCCTTTGAATCTGCACTTCCCAGCTCTGCGATACCGACAATCTGGGCCGTTGGGACAGACGTGGCCGTAAATGCACTCATCACCCCATAAGCACTGCTCTCCTGCGGTGCAAAACAATGATGAGTGAAAGAAAGAAGACAGTCGCCTGCGAGTCTTAACGTACCTTTGGCGAGCGCGGGACAGACGCCTTGCTTCGCGTTGGCTCGAATTTCTTCAAGATGCTCGGGTTTCAACAGGTAATCGTGCCCGTAGTTGCAGGTAGCTCCGTAGCTACAGCCCGCATTCGTCAAGTAGAAGTGGTTACACGGTGCTGGGGATTCTGTCCAACTGTCAGATTGCGTTCATCGCACGAGGCAGCACGACTCACGCTTCGACAGAGGCTGCTCAAATGAATCAGAACACGACAGAAACGAAGAGAGATTTTCGCACCAAAGCGGGATTGACATGTCGCGCCCCCGTTCCTTGGTAAGAGCTCGTCGGATTGGGTGGACTCGGTGCACGAATGCTCTTTTCACGCGACGCTTGTTGACGCTGAAGCGCGTCCGAATAGCTCTGTGAGTCGCCACATTTCCCGTCTGCCGAGTTAGACGAAGCTCGCGATCGCGTCCCGGTAATCTTGTAAGCCCGAAAAAGATCTGGGTTCTCGAGACGCGGCAGATCGAGTCCGGCAATCTCCCGAGCTGTCTGTGCGTACCCCTTGAGGAGGATCAGTTTGTCGCCGAATCCGGCAGTGATGTGCGAGCGCAGGTCGGAGGCGTATCCATTGTCGTGGCACCCTTTTTACGGAATGAACGGCGGAGAATCGAGCGGCGGACCAGTACGCACCCCCGAAAATGATCTTGAATGTTTGCGGGAGAACGATGTTATCTTCAAGATGCGCTAGACAAACGCGTTAGCCACGGCCAGAACACAGAAAGTTGTGCCTGCCTTTGATCTTAGCATCGGCAGCCTCCTTGCCATCGCCAACGTCGGCCATGATAAATCTTCTCGTCGCCTGGTTGAATCCAACGACGAACTCGTCGAAACAGCCGTCTACGAAGCCGAGCGCGTTGGCCAGGCCGCGTTTATTGTAAAACACATAAACCCAGAGCTGATACGCATAATGTCCGTATTTGCCGTTCAAAGAATCAAGCAAGAATTTGGAGAGTTTATGAGCGGCGGCGGCACCTCCAGCGCGTCCTTGGCCAATGAGGTCGTCGGTGAAAATGGCGCCGTCTCCGTCAATCAGAGCAACAACACGGAATCCCTGAGGTGCGTTGAGTTCGACCGGAGAGAAAGACGTGTAAACGAGAAACCTTGACCGAGTCTTTGAAGGCTTGATGCTTGTTTTGTTCCACTTCCAGCTGGGTGCACTTCGACTTCAAACCATCGAACGCGTGCTTTCGCAATTCCAGTTCTTCTTCAAGCTGCCGAATGCGCTCGGTGGATGCTGCATACAAGTCGGAAAACCCGTTCAGATTCACTGGACCGTTCGGTTAGCAACTTGGTCATCGAGCGTTCAGGGATGGACTTGCGCTTCAACTGGGCAACACCGGCTTCACTGGTGTATGTGGTGAGTAAAGGCGCATAGATGGTGGATGCCACTGACAACTGAGCCTTGAAAGCGTCTGCAGAGGGATCCATGGGGAGAGGCAAGCACGCTTCGTCGTAGTCAAAGCCGCTTAAGAATGGCCGGCAGGACAAAGCGTGTCCACGCTGTGGCCTTTGAGTAATTTGAGGTAAAAGTCCATACGTTTGAGGGTGCTCCGGCCAAGAATGGGACTGATGTGACAAGTGTGACCCACGCGTCTTCTCCTGCGACACCCACGACGACGCGTTCTCCATGTCCTCTTCCGTCTATACCTCCCTCAATATGTCCCCGCGCAAAAAGCGGCCTCTTGCGGAGCGCGACGACGACATTTTGACGCCCAAGAAGATCCGGACCACGTACGTCTTTACCCGCTCCTGCCTGGCTTCTTCTCACATTCTCAGCGCTCCGAGCCATCGCCCCTTCTCAAAGCCCAAACCCCCGTCTCCCAATATCGAGCTTACACCCAGTCTCACACGTCTGTGCACCATCTACGCCGAGCTCCAGAATGCCCTCTCCCATGCCCTGGCCACCTCCGCGGTCTCCCCGAATTCTGACACTGGCGTCGTCCGCAACGTCCTCAACCATCTTTCTCTGAGCACATACATTGGAATCACAACCAGCTTCGATGTTGATGACCTGCGGAGACTGTGTTGGGTGCTGGAGTGGGATGGCAAGACGCGGCCCAAGTCGGGTGACGACGACGACAACCCATTCTTGGAGGAGAAGCCTGCTCAGAAGGATTGGACGCGTGGAGGCATGGGAGTCGTCATCAGTGCTGCTTCACACCACAACCGCACTGAGGGCAAACGAATGCCGGCGTATGGCCTAGGCATCGAGGTTGAAATGGACATCGACAAGGACATGACCTCTGGGATGGCTGCAGTGGCGCGTTGGACGGCGGCCAACACGACTCGGTGCAATGCATTCCGCGGAAAGCTCGAGGCTTGGGTCAAGGTATGTTCTGTTTCCTCCGACATTGTCTTCCCTGTCTTATCACGTGCTTTCCAGCTTCACGAGCATGCCGAGTCTATCCCCGCGCTCCCCGTCGCAGATCTTCCTCGTCTGGTTTCCTCTGCCAAAACCTCTCTTACGCGAACCCTCGCGTCGCTCTCTCCCAAATCCGGTCTTCCTTCCCTCAAGTTCCCCGAGACACCCTCTTCCCCATCACGCTCTCCGACCAAGCCCAAGCTTGCTGCTTCATCTGCGACACCTATTCCCTTCCCTCGTATCGGAGGTACCCCATCCAAGGACCTTTTTGCCATCCCGCAAACACCGTCGTCGCGAACAGCCAAACGCACAGCGGCCGACCTTCCGTGGACACCTCGCACACCCAAAACATCTCTTGTTTCCCCGTCGAAAGACACGTCCGTTCCATCTACCCCGGTTCACCAACGCGGAGCCACTGCTACGACGGTCCCAGCCACTCCAACCTCCTCGAGAAGAGCAGAGCTGTATGAACGCGTCCGCCAACGCTCTCTTTCGACCTCTCCAACCAAAGGCCCAGTCGCCGCGGGCGGCACAACCATGTCGCGTGACCAGATGCTCAAACTGGGACAAGATGGCCTGCGCAAACGGTGCCTGCTCGGACGTCTCGGCGGTGTTGCAGAGAGTATCTGGATGCTCTTTTTGACACCTGCAGCCGGTTCCAGCTCCGCAACTCCGCGCAAACGTCGCGCACGGCCGATGCGAGAGGTCTCCGCTGCAATCATTAAGTCGTCGCCCGTCCCTATCTCCGCCGCGGACGCGGCCGACTCCATCGCGATGCTGATCCAGCTGTGTCCCTTCTTCCTCAAGGAGTTCTCCGCGGCTGGCGAAGCGTGGTTGGAAATGCCTGCCAACTCCGCTGGGATTGGGAACGTGGACGCTGGTGCCAGTCCGTCGAAGAAGGCTCCGGCTAGTCCCGGTGGTGCCGCACGCGATAGTGCGGAGACGCTGGTTACACGCAGCCCGAAGAAGGTCAAGAGTGAGGCGGGTGGATTGCGGCAGGTCCGCGAAATTATTCGAGGCGAGCTCGAGCTGCAGGATTGAAGGATCTCTTGTGCGATATCTGCTTCATTTTTTCTCCCTGCTTCATCTCTTCCATACCTAGTTGTACATACATACATTTGCTTGTATCCTGCCCGTGCTCGAAATACAATGGTGCTTCCCCTCGACGTTAGTTCATTCAATATGACCATTGCCATTCGTGGTAGGCGCCGGTGCCTGACCCTGCGTCTGCATCTTCTCCCGCAAAGCTCGCTCAAACTCGGCGCAATCCACCACGCGGCCCTCCTTCCGACTCGTCTCGGCCGCAAACACAGTGATATGACTCTTCACAACCTCCGCCAAAGTCGTACCCAGCGGCTCCTGCCTCCCCGTCCGTACGGCTTGCACAAACGCGCGAATCAACCCAAGATCACCGCCCCCATGGCCCCCGCCTTCGTTTTTGGGTGAAACCACCTTGCGCATGCCCGTCCGGAAATCATGCACCGTGAATGTTCGCATGTCGCCGACGATCTCGCCGTTGGTAAAGTGCAATCGGACTTGACGGTCGCAGACCAGGGACGAGTACGCGACCATGGTGAACGAGGCCGTAGACCCGTCCGAGAACTCGAGGTTCACCACTTGATGGTCGCAGACATCGTTATTGCTTTCGTACACGCATTGGCCGTAGGGACCCGTTGTAAGAGCCTCAGTTACATTCTCGATGTCCGGGACGCCGTCCACGATAGTGGAGACGGGCCAGCCGGTGTTGCCGCGCGTTACGCCGTCGAGATAGACTACATGAAACGGTTAATAAGTCGAAAAAACGCGTTCAAGGAAGCACCTACTCTTCTTGGCGCTGTAGGCGCAGCTCTTCTCCATTGGGCAATCGAGACAGCGCGTCGCAGAACCTGCTTCTGCGGGTTTCATCGACTTCCTAAAATGCTGAAGCGACCCGAATGAGGACACGCGTGCAGGAGTTTCAGGCGACATCCAGAAACAAATCAAGTCAATGTCGCTGTACTTTGAGTGAGCGGATATGCGTCGAAACATGAAACAATACACACTGGCAGCACTTGGTCATGAGCGAAAACGAACTCGTCTTCTCCTCGGCCCAGTTTCCGCGAACATAAGAGTGGGCGAAATGGAAGTAGCCCACCGGCTCGACTTGGACCAGGTTGATCAGCTTACCCAGCGTGCCCGATTGCACGTATTCGGTAATCTCCCGGCTGTAAGGCGAATAGCGCATTACTGGTAGGCGGCAGATGAGACTGAGCTTCAACTTGTGCCGAATAAGACGCACCATGGCCCATCCCGAAGAGAACGCCAGCTCGAGCGACGGCGTCCTCCATCTCCAGGATATCCGAAAGACTTGTAGCCATCGGCTTCTCGCACAGAATGTGGTATCCCTGTGCAGCGAACGCAAGCACAACCTCCTTGTGCATTTGGTCCTGCACAGCAATCACAACAGCATCCGCTAGTCGTTCCCCGATTGTGCGCTTGGTTTCTTCAGAGGCGGCATGCAGCTCCTGCCAGGTGTTGAAGACCAGAGTCCCGTCGACGTGATAGCGTTCGCGGAAGTTGGCCCGCGTCTTGGGGCGCGGTTCGGCAATGGCGACGACTTTGCACAGTTCAGGCTCTGCAAGCGCGTAGTCGGCATACGCCCGTCCACGTTGACCGCATCCAATGACCGCGATCGTCACCGGAGGGCGTGGAGTCGCGTTGGAGGGCATAGCAGGCTTGCTGGACTTCTTGCTGAGGATGTTCTTGGTGGTCGAGAGCAAGAAAGACATCGGTATATCATGACTGCGATCGGACGTGGCTCGTGCGTGTCGCCAGGCAGACCAGGACAAAATATTTGTTTCGTAGACCGAGGGCCTTGTGAAGAAAGTCGGAGCAGCCTGCGAATGTATCTTCGGTTGATGGGTGAATGCCTCGTCTCATCCCGCGACTCATCAAAGTCGACCTCTCGGGCAAATTCATACCTCCACGCAAAATATCCTGGCCAGACACACGCAGCAAGCCCGTACCGCCCCCACTGCCGCCGAATGACCCGACACGCTCCCTCCTGCTCACACCGGGCAACCCAATTACAAACGCACGCGACTATGTTCGCCACAAATCACGACCGACCGTTTTTCGTCTGCGGGAGACGCGAAAAACGGAGAGTGGAGTGCGTGAGATGACCCCAGAGGAGCGCGGGTGGTGGTCGAATCCGTACCGTACGCGTTTTTGCTGGCCGTTCGACGCGTTTTTTTTTTGCTCATTGCTGCCCCTCCAAAGTTAGAATGCTGGCTTCGCCGGTGCGCCAGTGTCTGGTTTCGCAACGACTATTCCCCACAGGCAAGAGTCGCGTCTGACTTTCTCTTGTGTATGTTAAAGCAAGCACAGACCTTCTCATTCGCCTCACTTCAATGCGCCCACCCTCAACCTTCAAATTCATATCCAAAATGAACCGCGTGCTTGTGCCCGACGGAGTCCTCCACCATGCATTCAAACGACGCCGCAGCGCGACGGGCAGCTATGTTATATGCAACTGCGAAACGGTACTTGCGCTGCAACAACCTCGTACGTATCCGACTCCAGAAAACGAAGAATATTTCTCTCAACTCGGGCCCAAGGATGGTGGAAAATGATGGACGGCGTCGGCCCACCACGACTAGCCGAACAAGTCATGCACCAGCTACGGCTGCGCATCCTGCAGGAGGTGTTTCTGTTGCTGCGAGCCATGAAACACGCGCCGTCGTCGAGAGCGACGCGTCCGCCGATTATTCGACGGCTCCGGAGGGCAGAGTGGACGCAGTTGAGGGAAACGGGGGTCATTCCGTATCCTGGGGTGCTGGCCGTTGTGGTGTTGCCGCCGGTCAATCGCGATCCAGACACGAAGGAGCATACCCCCACTGAAGACGCGTTCAATGCTGCACCACCTGCGGAGGATGTAACAGAATTCAAACGCGAGCTGCCTCCGCTCAGCGTATTGCATCCTACATCTGCATCTATGCGGCCTCTGGACGACCCGCCGTTACTTTCATTCTTCCGACCACTGGAGTCTTCTTTCACTCCTCGTTCGCTGGCCACCGAACGCATACCGCTCTTTAACGGGGTGACATTACTTCCCTCCCGAATTCACCGTGCAAAGTTGCACGATATGTTCTCGGAGATGCTCAAGATCGAGGCGAGGCAGAAGCGGCGCGCCAGAGACGGTGGAATTGCCCCTGCGGAGAAGAAGGGAGGCGACGACAAAGCCAGTCACGCGTTCCTCATTTGCGCGTCGGATGAGTTGGATGTGGGCGCGCTTGGTGTTGCTTTGTGGCGCGCACGATTGTTTGAAGGTGCTTAGTGTAGCATTTGCGGTCCGCCAGCTCACAATAATATTCGACGCGTGTCGAACGGGTTCGGCCTATGGGTCCACTGATTCGGAACTTTCGCATCGCGTCGTGAAGACTTGACTGAATCACAGTTTTGCTTTCTACTCTACCGCCATCGGAACAACCTGGGGCTCAACAGACTTGCCCTTGGGTTGCGAGAGCACTTCTGTGCCCGTCCAGAATTTCGGAAGCTCATTCCCGGGTACGAAAAGCCGCTCAACACCATCCTCCATGATCACACACATACGGATGACGCCTCCGGACGAGCCATCGCGGGACATGGCGAGCGCGAGGGCTGTATAAACATATCAGGAAGGTGGCGGACGAATAATCTAAGTGGAACGCACTGTTCTTGACAAACTCGACGGTCTCGTCGCGGCCCCAGCCTTCACGGTATGTCGCGTCGCAGTATCCGTACACGTACGTCGATCCGGAACCTTTCACGAGTGAGATACGCAGAACGACGACGAGATATTTAATCGCACCTCCGATGGCCCACGGCTGGCGGAACAGCCCACCACCCAGTGGAATATTGTACACACTCGGACCGATTTCCTTGTCCCAGCCCGCGACGATGATGCCAGCAGATAGGGCATCCTTGTTCTCATAACACAGATTCTGGAACAAAGACGCGGCGGTGTGGACTGGCGGAGGGGCGCCGGTTGTTTGGGCGTACATCTGGAGGTAGTAGTGGACGATGTCTGCGACGGCCTGGGTGTCTGCTGCGGACCCCGAGCGACAGCAGTAGACGCGGTCGTGGACGTGGGTGAGCTTGTCGGTGACCCTGTTGGCGATGTAGCTGCCCGTGGTGGTGCGACTGTCTGCGCCGATGACGACTCCGTCTTTGAACTGGACCGCCATAATCGACGTCTGCGAAATCAAGGTCATGTATTGTTTACTTTGGAGAAGGATAGACGCACGCCGAGGTTTACTTCGCCGGACTTGAGCTGCTGGATTTCGTGTGCGACGTTCATGGCAGAGAGACGCGACGCGTCAGCCTCGTGACACTTTGTAACTCTTCAATGGCTTCTCTCCAGTCCCAGTACTCGGCCCTCAAAGCCGCATTCGCCGCCCAGGACCTCAACAAGACTGGCAAGCTGCTCACCCAGCTAAAGGTCTCCACCATGCAAGCAACATTCACACTGGCTGACGCGTCTGCAGCTTGGCCTCATCCAGGCCGGCTTGCTCCTCCCACAAGGCGACCTCAATCCCTCCGACTTGGTCGTCGCACGTACGAGCGCAACTTACGATCCAGTCAGGCACCTCTGATTTTGACTCTAGGCGAAATCCTCGAAATCGGTGCTTTCTGGAGCATCCGTTCCCAAGACGTGCCTTCATTCGACCGCTATTTCTCGCAGCTCCAAACATTTTACACCGACTACGCGTACGTCTTACTCGCTTCTTAACGAGAAGATCATTTGACGCGCTGAAAGCACCCTTGCGCGTTCGCAAAACGAATACGCCATCCGGGGGCTGCACCTCATCCGTCTGCTCACGCAAAACCGCATCGCAGACTTCCACACCGCGCTTGAGAGTCTACCCGCAGACGCACTCGACAGCCCGTTCATCGCGCATCCTGTGAACCTTGAACGATGGCTCATGGAGGGCAGCTACGCCAAGGTTTGGAGTGCGCGTGCCGAGGCCCCGGCGGCAGAGTATGGGTATTTTGTAGACAGCTTAATGGGAACGATTCGGTGAGGTTCAAGAACTCCTATGGTGCGCGTCTAACTTGTTCGTTAGGAACGAAATCGCGAGTTGTGAAGAGGTCGCGTATGAAAGCCTGCCGCTCAAAGATGCCGCGACCCTTTTGTTCTTTTCCTCTCAGTCCGAGTTGCTTCGCTTTGCGCAACAGGTTCGTATTTCCTCGGGCGCCACGCATTTTTTAATTCTTCGCCAGCGCGGCTGGATTGTGGACGTATCATCTGGGACGATCAAGTTCGAGAAGAAAGGCGAAGAGTCGACGGATATACCGAAAGAGAAACTAATCGCCGCCTCGTTGATGTACGCGCGCGAGCTTGAGCAAATTGTTTAGAGACATCAGGCAAAGATTTGTATTTCGTGCGCTACTCGAGACCCGACGCGAGCTCTTCCTTAGCCTTGGTCTCCGCCTCGTCGACGAGCTCCTGCGGTACAGCAACGTGCAGACCTCCGCTCTCTGGCGATATCCACGACATTTCCAGCTCGAATTCCTTTTCCTTCGCGTCTTCGTGGACAAGGTAGATACTGCGCGGTGTCAGTGGAAGAAGAAGTGAGCCTGCAAACGCGTCGCGTACATTCGTGCTGCCTCGATGACGGCTTCACGCGCTGTGAGCTCCGACAATTTGAGTTTCTCCAGCTCCGTCTTGGCGAGTTGGCGGCCCTTGCCGACAGCAGCGCCGTGGTAACCCTGTGCAAAATTTAGATATGATAAAGAGGTGCAAGCGTATGCGCACGTAAAAGACACCACTGGGCTCAATCACGTAGAGCGATGGGCCCGTCTTGTCGACCGCGCCAAGGATGGTGCTGGTCCCGAATGGCCGGACTGACGAATAGAGCGTGTACATCTGAACGAAATGGCCTAGCCGGTCAACCAGATCCTAGTAAAGAATCAACACAAGCCCAAATCCAGTCGAGTTACCCCACACCTTCAATGTCGGCGGTGAGCGATAGGTTTCGCGCAGGTTAGCAGCCTCATCGCGCGCACGATTAGCAACGGTCCGTCCGTCTGCGGGCAGCCCAGCAGCGGCCTGCGAGGAGATCATCGTTTAGCAAGCAAAACCTAGTTTCAAGAAAGCGCCTCGCCAGGCCAATGTGTCTGTCTATCGTCTGAATGCGCCGATTTGCGCCAGGGACCAGGAGTTTGGAGTGGACGAGTTTCTCGACTGCGAGCACGATGCCGTCCTTGACTTTGAGGCCAATTGCCGTCCTAACCAGGGCGGGTGAGTATCGCACTTGCAAGCAAGAGAACGTCGACAAACCCCGAGTTTTCGACGGCCTTGCCTGCGTATTCGACCTGGAATATGCGGCCGTCGGGAGAGTAGGTGCTGGCAGAGAGATCGTAGCCCGTTCCAATGGAGGTCATGGCAATTCGAGAGAGGCGTACGCGTCGCGTTGCGCGTGACTATTTTCCCAGAAGAGATGTCCTCAAGCACCGACGACTGGGCCGCCTTGCTCGCCTCACATCCCATATTCACTCCGCCCCTCAACTTTTCCCACCATGAATTGTCGGCCTCGACTAGCACGACTGCTCCAGGGCGTCGCCAGCTCATGATTCTCAAAGACGCGGACCTCATTGTTGCGGTGGGCGATGAGCTCCGTATGGCGTCCCTGGCTGCAACCGGGGCCAAAGCCTTCAAGGTATCTAATCTTCCATCTTATGTCTGAAATTTGGAACTGAAGCTCGCAGACCCTCCACACACCCAATCTACAATTCGACATCCGCCAACTCGCTCTAAATCCCAGCGGAAAGCTCCTGGCCGTCGCCGGTGACTGTCAAGTCGGCGTCGTTGTGCTACCACGCTCTGGCTACGCGCGTTTGCTGCCAGATAAAATTGACTGCAAGTGCGTGAACCTCAGAAACCCAACATGCGTTCGCGTCTCTGACGCGTTTTGCAGGTCACTTCAAATTGGCCAGTTCTACCACGCAGCGAAAGGGTCGGCTAGGATCGCGAAGATTCAGTGGCATCCATGGGGCGAGGCAGGGTCAACCCTCATGGTTATGACCGAGGACGGAAAGCTGCGGTGTGTTCAGCCAACCACCGTACGCCCACAGTGACTCATGAACCGCTAGGGAGTACGATATCTCTGTTGACGCGGAAGAGCCCCAGCAAGTCCTCTCGTTCGTGCCCGAGAGGAAGACCAAGGCGTTCCTCGCAGAAGACGCGTCCGAGCGCGAGGTTGCGTCGTTCTCTCTCGGTCAGGGTCAAGCAGACTGGGGCCCGCTCACTGTCTACGCGGTCATGAAATCGGGAGATGTCTACGCGATGTGCCCGTACATCCCCCAAAACGCGTCAGTTGAACTCCACCTTGTTCCTTTAACGTCGTTGAATCTCTTGTAGATCTATCCCGTCTTCATACGTGCATTCTCTGGAATGCTTCATCTCCGCTAAGCGGGAATTCCTCGCGCAGTCGGAGGAGTACGGGTCTTCGTCCTCCACGCGGAACTTATCGTTGCTCTACGACTACCAACGCAAATACGTTTCCGCGCTCATCAAGCAACTCCCACCAGGGACTGTCTTCCCTGCTACGTCCCGTTCTGTGCCTATGCATCCACCGTCCACCATCAAAGTCAAACCAACGCGACAAGGGCCGTTCCTGCTGCAGCCCGCACCACGTACCATAGCTGGGAGCGAGGGCGGTGACGCAACGGACCTCATGTACATCTCATTTGGCTCAGAGCAAGATCGCGACGAGGGCGACGGTGGTGAAACTGGGCATCTAGGCGTTGTGCTGGTCGCGTACCAGGACGGCAAGGTTGACGTTTGTTTGGACGTCGAAAAAGTCGAGGCGCGTTGGGATGTCAGCACAAAACGCGAAATGGAGCTGCCTATGCTGGCAATCTACGAGACTATCGATCTTGGTCTCGTCACAACGCTCGCTGGCCAGCTGAATCTCCTCGAGGGAAACTACGCTGCGTTCTTGGCCGACCCCATACACGATGACACCGTCTACGTGTATCATGCGATGGGCGTACATTCGTTAAACTTCGGCCGACTTCTGCACAATTTGTCGTCAGCTCTGAGAGCTGACGATGAAAGTACTGCGTTGTCAGCTGCGCTCGAAAATGCCACGGGCACTTCGGTCACGCCCATAGTGACCACTTTCTCCGTTGAACGAAGGTGACTTCAGTTTCACTGTCTCGTCTCTAGCATCTTACGAATTTTCTAGGTGCTCCAATCCAGTTATTGCAGTCGTCGTTCCCAACGACGTCTACGTAACATATAGCATCTTCATTTTAACCTCCGCCATGCGTATAACATCCATTCCGCTCAACGTACGAACTGCACCACCGCCAGAACCAAAAGCACCGCTTGCGGAACCACCCTCGTCGCCGGCCGCGAAGAAAGTGATCAGCAAATGGTTGGTGCCTCGAGACGGCCCTGCGGCGTATGTTTCCTTGTTGGGAAGCACGCCGTATACACCACCAGAATCATTGACGAGGACAAATTCCGGCCTCCCGGTCAACCCGCGGCTATCCCTACCCCCGTCGCCTGTAAAGGGCAGCAAGGACTTCATGCTGACACCAGACGTCCTGCGATATCTCGGCAAAACCGTGGGCGAGCTCAGTGCCAAGATGCAAGAAGTCCAGCTCGCCTACCGCGCAACGGACGCGCGTGCCTCGTTACAGCAAAACGAGCTCACGCGCCTCTCGCAAAAGTGTGCCGAGTTGGACGCGACGATCAGCAAGCTGCGCGGACCTCGGCGGCAGCAGACTGAGGAGCGTTTTGCCAAAGTACGGGAGACGCAGAAAGCGCTGCACAGTCGATTGGAGCGTCTGTTGCGCAGTTTGACGGATCGGGCCTCGCCGGAGCTGAGCGAGTATGAGACCAAGTGGTTCGCGGAGCTCAAGAGGCTGCAAGGGGAGGTTGTTGGGTCAGGGAGGTACGATGAGGCGTCGTTAATCTCGAGGACGCGCATGGTAGGTGATCTGCTCGAGCTGCAGGGACACTGCTGATGTTCCGTTCCAGCTGGAGCGGGAGTACGAACGGCTGATGCCGGCACTGAAAACCCTCGTTGAAAAGGAAAAGGCTCGGAGGACTGAGGTGCCCAGTCTCGGCGTGTCCCAAGCATTCGAGTTTGGAGCTCGGTCAAATATCGAGTGCGTCGCTGTTTGTGATGGCATCACGTGACTGATCGCAGTCACAGACAAGCTCGAATTCTGAAAATGACAGACGATCTGGCCAAGCTAGCTTCGCAACTGGACCTTTCACTATCTCGACCACCAGAGCGCGAGTCATGATGATGCTCCTCATGTATTGCCCGTTGCTTTCGTGTCCAAGTTCCTTTCCCGTCCCTTATCCACAAGGCGAACAGAATAGTTGGTTTCTCAGCGTTGACCAATGCACATGAAGTGCTGAAAGGAAAAGAACAAGAGCTAGTAACGGAGCTCTGGCGCTGAGTATTCTCTACAAGAGATCTCGAGTGTGCCCTTCGGGTCGACTGTGGGTGCTGTATCTTCTTTCACCCGATGGCCATTATCGGAGGCACGAAAACTGATTTTTCGGTCACCTAAGCGCCAGTAGAATCTTAGTCATCCGTTCAGCCTGAATAAGGTAATAAACGTAAGAGTCCAAGCTAGACGCGCTGGTGAGCTAAATTGCGCTGAAGCTCGGTTCATAAGAATGATGGTATGACATGCGAGGTCGCGGTTATCTGAATCGGTACGTCTCTTAAATTTACATCGGGGAGCCGTACCGAACGCAGATTCAGAGCTCTTGGAACTCCGAGGACTGGGAAGGATTGCAGCGGGATCAAAGCCTTCTTCCGGAGCTGCTACTACTTCTTGCTTGCCTTTGGACACGAGCGAAGTACAATACACGGGCGCTTTCTCTGGGTCATCAACAGCGATCCGGACCGCCGGACCGCCGCACGCTTCATACTCAACATTTCTTCCACCAACCGTCATGTCTTCACGCGAAAGCACCCTTAAGCACATCCGCAGCCTCATCTACTGTCTTGTGAACATCGAGGATACGACAGGAGAGTTCTTGCAAACTCTCGATGACGGCCGTATCATTGACACGAAAAGTTGGAACAACCCACGATACTGCAGCTGGGAATGGACCCATGGCGTTGGTTTGTTCGTTCATCGAGCATCTCAATGGCTGCTCTATCTCATTTACAGGGCTCTACGGGCTTTTCAAGTTCCACCAAGTGACCGATGACGCGGAGGCCATTAACCTCAGCCTCGACTGGTTCCGCGCCCAAGTTTTGACGAGAGGAACGACGAAGAACATTAATACGATTTCGCCCTTCCTTGCCGCCGCGTACTTGCACGAACTCAAGCATGCAAACTATTTTGTGCATCTGGATTCATGGGGCGAATGGGCGATGCATCATCTCCCGCGAACGGACGAGGGCGGCTTCCAGCACATTACTTACTCGCATATCAACCACCAGCAGCTATGGGACGACACGCTGATGATGACCGTGTTGCCTCTGACCAAAATTGGCCTCGTTCTTGGGCGACCGCACTACGTCGAAGAAGCCAAGCGCCAATTCATGCTTCAGTCCGTGTTATTTTTGACCCCCGTCGAAGTGACGAGTCAATCTGCGCCCACAGCATCAAATACCTTCAGGATCTCAAGACAGGACTCTGGTTCCACGGATGGACGTTCGATGGGCACCACCATTTCGCTGCGGCGCTTTGGGGCCGTGGCAACTGTTGGGTCACAATCGCCATCCCGGACTTCATCGAACTGCTTGATCTGCCAGCGACGGATGGCCTTCGCTCATTCCTTGTGAGCAGCTTGGTTCGCCAAATAGATGCGCTGGTCGGGTGCCAAGATCCCGCTTCTGGGCTCTGGCACACGATCCTAGACGATCCAAGCACGTATCTCGAGGCGTCTGCCTCCGCCGGCTTCGCGTATGGTATCCTCAAGGCGCTGCGCATGCGTCTCATCCCGCACGAGGAAAAATACGTGAATGCTGCTAAAAATGCCATCCTAGGCGTCGTTGATAATATCACTCCTGAGGGAGAGTTGCTGCAAACGTCATTCGGAACTCCAGTCTTCGACAACATCGAGGATTACAACAAAGTCAAGCTGACCAGCATGCCCTACGGGCAAAGTCTGGCATTGCTCGCGCTGACGGAGCATCTCAGGACCTTCATCTAGCGGAAGTGGATGCAAAAAAAGAACGTACGTGTAGATTAATATTATACATGAAATATCCGGTGAATGCAAAATGCGAGAAGGAACGAGCAGCCTATCGCTGCTCCTCTGGCGAGCTTGGTAAGCTGTCGCTAGGAGTTGCCCATGGATTTATTCGCGAGTCCGTGATGCTGTTTCGTCCCCAAGTCCCGCCGGCGCCGCGGACCAGGCTGTGGTTGCGCCCCGGCTGGAAATGCGACTGCGAGGCATTACGCTCACCGCCCAAATGGCTGATTGCGCGCCGCCGTTGCGAGCCCACAGTTGGCGTTGAACTAAGTGGGTCCCGTTCGACGTCCCTTAATCGATCGGAGAGCTCTCGAGGCGGTGTATGAACCATGAGCAAAGGCTGAGGTTATACGTTAGTCGTATTTTCGAAGCAGCCTCGCGCGACGACCGCAGACGCTGACGCACCCTTGCTGGCGATAGGTTTAGTATATTGACCGCACTCGGCTTATGAAGGAGTTCGTGCTCGATGAGGCCATTAGGGAGAATGAGAGTTGCCCGCTTCTTCCTGTTGGATGCCCCTGGCTGTGGTGGTTCGTCCTCGGGCTCGGAATCGTCTGCATTTTGCTCTTCGTCAACGGGCGAACCCAGCTCATCTTGAGCCGGCGCGCGCTCCGGTTCCCAGGCAATAATGAAGACGCCGGCGAAGGTCGCCGCGCAGCCGTAGAGAAACGTTACGAGTTGGTGGAAGGTAGCCTTCTTGAAGTCGCCGTAAAGAACGGCAGAGCCAAGGATGGCAGAGATGGTGAAGAGAACGAACTGGACTTGATGAACATCTGCAACGCGACTTCGAACCAAAAAGATTTACCTGGATTGGTATGACAACCTGGGTCAAGTAAGCGAGATGCAAAGCAAGATTGGAATGTGCGGGACCTTGCCATCGAATCGCATCAACGCGCGATTCAAATAACGAATTTGGCCCAACCCCGTCAGAAGCAAGACCTGGGTTGGATTTAGGGGAAGAAGCAGGCAACGAAAGCATGCACACCGCCAGCGTCGGGTATGTTATCCATTTGGTGAACATCTCGAACCATTGCATCGTCAACAGTGTCGATACAGCCTTCGTCGAAAGAACAGTGAAACCGCCTGCGAAGGATCAGTAAAAGTCGGGGGCAAAGTGGTATGGACGCACCAAATAAAGCACACAGTCCTACATCCACAAATACTACCTGCCGCCCAATCTTTTGCTCGGACAGAATGGAGAGGACCACGATTCCAAAGAGGTATATTCCCGTGTAGATTTTGAATGGGAGCTCAGAGATGGCCGCCACGAGTGCATCGGGGTCTAGTCGTACGTCCGACGCGTTGGACGCAAGAACGACGGTAACGGCCCCAATAACCGCGACAAGAATACCAAAAACGTCTCGTTTTCGGAAACGCTCTCCTAGCATGAGCGGCGCGAAGACACAGTTGGCCATGAGTGCGAACTATGGAAGCCCTGAGAAATGAACGAAATATTTGAGAGGAAGGAGCGCACAGTGCCGAGGGGTGCAACCACGGAAGCTGGTGCCCACGCGTATGAAATGAAGTTTCTGCGAGGCAACATTCAGCTCAAGTACCGCAGCTCGGCGAAGGCGACGCACCCTATTTCGCCCACGTTCATGAGGCAGAACCCGAACCACCATAGTTTCGACTTGAGATAGGCACTCTCCCCGCCCTCGAAATCATCCTCTTCCTCGTCGTCGGTAGGGCTCGACTGCTGGGATCTCGGAGCATCCTCCTCAGCGATCACGTCGACAGGAAGCAGCGTAGTGCGCTCTGAGGCATCTTGAGAGCGTTTGAAGCGGAATAGACGAGACACGAGTGGTTGCCTGGGCTTGGTACCATTTGCGGAACCGTAACCAATGTTGTGCTGGACGGCAAGGACCGCTGGCACCGGCCCATCCTGCTGGCTGTTGTTAGAGGACGCGCCACTCGAAGGGCTGGCGTCGTGAGCGCGTTGCCGGAGTCGAACACGCTCAGCCTCTCGACGAATGTGGCTCAACTTCTGGAGGTTGAGAGCCAGGGAGATCAGGACATTGCCGGTTATGGCGACGGAAATGCCGATGACGGTGCCGGTGGTTAATTCCGGGAGCTTGTCGCCGCCAAGGTGGATGCCCGCAGGCTGAACCATGGAGAACGTCGGGAGACAGAGTGCCAGATGTGACAGCCTGGACTCTCTCGCTTTCGACGCGACTATGCGACCACAACATACACCTCATCTTCTCGACTCGTTTCCAGTCTATTCTGCAGGCTTCATAGATGCAAAAAATCTCGTTCTCGGAGGCGGTGGCGGCTCCTCCAGAACTGGAGTCCTCAACAAACTGGTCAGAAACAACGGCTACCCTGCGCGACACCCCAATTAACGCGCCAAAGCGGGTCTACAGCGTCGCAGATGACCGGGAAATAACTCTCGTCGACGAACTCGAGCTCGCACGCGGCGAGGACTCACCCATGAGCATTGCCACCAACCCCGAGGCACGTTGCTACGTGTTCGCTCCCCAGGCCACCCACCAACACATTCATAGGCTAGCACATTCGCTTGTGGCGTCAACAGCCCTCCGGAGCAGTTGGCCAAGGGCGAAAACCAAAACTGTCGCGTCTATGGGTTTAAAGAGCAAAAGTACGCGTCCCTTGAGTGCCGTATGCGTCTCGTTTCTGAGATTCGCACCCAGACTTGCGCTTTCGGGCACACACGGAACTCTTACCTCTGGTGATCTCGACGACTATCAGGTATGTCCGCATTTTGTGTTGTTCGAGACCGTGGTGAATATTGGGTTAGCGCGTCACCGTGCTCTCGCCAAACGGTGACATGCTCGCTGTGGGTGGCACGAACTCGGTATGGTTTTTTTTGTGCGATCTGGCTGGTCTGAACACCGTGTTTGCAGCTGCAACTTCTTTCGTATCCCTCCCTCGCGCCTATTGCGCTTCCAATCAAGTCCGACACGGAGATTTATGACGCTGCATTCTCCCAGACTACTGTACGTGCATTGTAAGACTGCATTACAGGGCCCTCATATCGAGTAGCTGGTTGTAGTGACCACAGCAAGTCTCCTTGTATATGCGCTTCCCTCGACCGCCAGCAAAGGCTCTCCTGCGAAGAGCAAGAAAAAGGGCAAAGAAAAAAGCTGCCGGGGCAGCCGACCTGGAGCTTCTTCAAACCATCAAGGCTCCCGAGGCCATTTCCAAGCAGTCGGCCAGCGATTTTCGTGCGGCAGCGTCAGTGAATCTCTCTTTATCCGCTCCCAACGTACTAATTGGTATAGATTTCATCCAGGAAATTCTGACGTGTTGTACACCGTCAGCAACACCATCCCGGGGCGCTCGAAATCGCGCAAGCCTGCGTCTAGGCAAGCCTACGTCTGCGTCTGGAATACCTCGAGCTGGAAGGCGGACAAGGTCAAGAAGGTCGCCGACAAGAGCATCACTTGTTTCGTTGCAAGGTTCGCTATTTCGCGGTTCTCAGGGTTAGTTCTGAACGGAATTTCAGTCCAGACGGAAAGTATCTGGCGTTCGGCGACTCCGGCTGTAGGATCGGAATGCTCGACGCAACTTCGCTCAGCGTAGGTGTTCTATATAGCAAGCTCTCCTCATACCTCACCTTTTCTTCAGCCTGTTGCGACCATTCTGACAGCACATGAATTCCCGTCGACGACGCTGACCTTCAACCCTACATCGACGCTATTGGTGTCCGGAAGCGCGGACAAAGTCGTGAGAGTCGTCAGCGTGCCTGCACACGTTCCCAAGTCATGTAAGATCATTGCTCCGCTGGATTCTTTGTCTCTAATGGCGCACTCAGCCTGGACGCTCATCCTTCTCATACTTCTAACGATCATAATTGCGCTGCTTGCATTCGCAGCGCAACAGTATGCGTAAATACTGTCGCAATGGATATACTTTTGTAGATGTACAAGGGATTCAATCGTAATCGTCGTCCTCTTCGAGCTTCCGCTTCGTACCATTGGTCTGCGCGAGAGCGCTCTGCACTTCCTCCATTGCGTCGCTATCGTCATCGTCATCACCGCCAGCAAACAACCCGTCCTCTTCTTCTCCAGCATCGCTGCCCTCTTCTTGGGCACCGATACGCGGTGCCGCAGAAGTGTCGATTGCGCTGATGGGGAATGGTGTTTCATCGGCCATGGGCTCTGCCGGTGCAGCAGCAGCAGCAGCCGGCGGTCGTGTATCTTGTTCAGTTTGTGGTAGAGGAGGCGGCTCCATATCCTCGTCGGATTCGGATTCGGATTCGGACTCCTCGACCTCCTCGTAGAGTTTTACCCCAGGTGGCGGACGGTTGGGAATGAGGTCAAAGTCAACCGACGTGAGGCAGTCTGCAGGCGGAGGCATGCGAACGCCAAACACCTCGGGGACTGCGGGCAGCGGCTGCGCGTTTACTTCTGTGGCTAGAGAGAGGATCGTCTGTGGTTGGCGCGTTTAATGGTTTGCGAATGAACGTGGAGACGCGAGAACCTCTTTCGGGACGCGTCCGCCAAACTCCCAGCCGACGCGCGCTTGTACCGCGAGGATGACATCCTCCATTTCGATCTTGCCTGTGCGGCCTGCGTATTCGGCGTAGACATTTGCGTCGGTGAGGACGTTTGCTGTGTAGCGATGGGCGAAATCGAGGAGCTGGTGGATGACCGCAGGCTGCACATCTTGGACAGATGGAGTGGATGACAGCAGGAGCGCGATTGCGTTGGCGGACGGAGGCAAGGCCATGACTGCGAGGGTTTAACTTCGTGTCGTGTGATCGGGGAGCAGCCGGCCGAAGCTGCGTCACCATCAACCGGCAACGGCACGCACTTTGCCTTTCACCAACCACCACCCATGCTCCGCTCTGCGCTCACTGGCACTCTTCGTTCCGCGACACGTCCCGCGACTACTCTGTCGCGTCCCGTTCTCGCGCGCGCGTATCACGAGAAGGTCATATCACATTATGAGTCGCCCAGAAATGCATGGACCCATTTTTTGTCGAGTCTAGACCACTCCAGCTAATCAGATTACACTCTCCAGGTTGGCTCCCTCCCCAAGAACGACCTCGACGTCGGCACAGGCCTCGTCGGTGCTCCCGCTTGCGGCGATGTCATGAAGCTCCAAATCCGCGTCGACGAGAACGGCATCATCTCCGACGTCAAGTTCAAGACCTTTGGTTGCGGCAGCGCCATTGCATCCAGCTCCTACCTCACCGAGCGGGTCAAGGGCCTCTCGCTGGAAGAGGCGGGGCAGATAAAGAACACCGAGATTGCCAAGGAGCTTTGTCTCCCCCCGGTCAAGCTCCACTGCTCCAGTACGTTCTCCGTGTTTGCCCGGTCAGCGTCGAAGGAAGGTCTCATGTTTGTTTAGTGCTTGCCGAGGACGCCATCCGGTCTGCCATTCGCGACTACCATTCCAAACGGCCCAAGACGGCTGCTCCCACCTTCGGCGCCGATGCGCTGAGCCCGGAGACTGTCGCCGCCGCAGCGGCATAAAACGACCTACTTATGCTCATTCCGCTCACTACCTTACCAAAACCATCGCCCGCGCATTTAGTGTACATTGTATATTAGGATTGGATTCTCTATGCATGAACGATACATAGAAAACGCCCTTTCAAGAGTTGTTGGGCACAAATGAGAACGTTCCTGCTGCAAACCACCTCTCGTTGGCTTCCTTGACGCGTTGGGCGGCTGCAGCGCGATTGGTGAGTTCGAACCCTGAGAAGAGTGAGCATGGCGGAACGGTCGCGTGAGAAGGACGGTACCTTGAGCCGGTGTAACGCTCAGGGAGGTCGCTGTGCCTGAAAGAGCAGACGTTGAAGAGCCAGGCTGAGTTCCTCCGAGAAGTGCAGCCCGACTGAGTGCAGCGGTTCTGAGCTTGTTGGCCTTGGACATTTTCGCTGAGACTAGTGTCAGAAACTGGCGACGCAAAGCCGATATAAACACCATACCCCGGCTCTTCGAATCGCCCATGCCCGCCCGTACACTTCCCGACGAAGCACCAATCATACCCATGCCCTTCGTTTCGTCGAATGCTCCGACTTCTTCTTCCGCTTCACCAAACGCCATCCGATTTTGGAGCTTGCGCAGCTCGGTTTGCGCGTATGCTTCCTTTGCCTTTCGGGCTCTGCGGCGAGATCAACGGAGGTCCTCGGGCGAGAGAAACGAGAAACGAACCTTTTCCCGCCGCGCCGTTTCTTTGGGCCGTCGCCAGGGATGGGAAGCGCTTTGACGACTTTGGAAGGAGGCGGGGCGGCGAGCCGGTCGATGTGCTTCTCAATCTTATCGCGAAGGCTCTCGCCGTATGAACCTTGATATTTACGCATTAGTTCCCATGAACCCCAAACCATAAAACCCGACTAACCGTCACGACGTTGCCGCTCGAGGTCCATTCGAGCAGCGAGAACGGCCTTGGCTCCAATGGTGCGCTGCAGCTTGAGTTGATACTCTGGCGGCGTCTGCGCCACAAGTTCCGACTGGAAGATGAACCCAGTGTGTCGCTTCTGTGTGGCGGTCGAGAACCCAGCAGTTATTTTGCGCTGGGCACCAAGCAGCTGTCAAAAACACCAAAATTAGGGTGCATCGAGGGAGAAGAAGAGAAGCGTACGTGGACATTGCAAGCCGGCATCTTAGCAAGCGCACCAAGACCACCAGCAACGCCGAGAAGCTTGGCTGCTGTCGTGGTCCCAACGATGGCTGATAGATTGGGAGCGAGCAGATTCATCCTTGAGCTGACGTACATGAATATCTGGGAGAGAGTCAGCTGGAGGCTTGGATATCGAGAAAGACGAGTTGCACGCACTGTTTTGCGGGCCTCTTCCAGACGGTCAGCAAGATCACATGCGCGCTGCACGGCATTCCACTCCGCATCCGAAAGTGGCTTTCCGGACGAGGTAGTTGCGGTAACAGCAACACTCATTATGATTGCAGCAGGCAAGACGCTCGAGAGGTCGACTTTGGTCGGGTCCTAGAGGCATGCTAAGATGCGGAAACCTAAAATCAAGATCTCGTACCTCCTCGTTCGCAAGGGCGCGTACTGAACGAATGTACATTGCTGGATCAACAACCAGTTGCTCAAGTTCGGGGAACTTGGTGGCATAGTGATCGCGGATGAACTGGAGTTGGCTCAGCGAGCTGCACGAACGTTAAATTACGCACCGACCTTGTGTACGAGCATGATTTCATTGTCCACATCGACGGAGAGATTGTTTGCTTGCACAATGAGCGTGTACTCGGGATTGAGATGTGCGGGAAGCGCCATTGTCGCGGCCGACGTAGGATTCTCTTGGAACTTTTTTATTTCCTGCAACAAGGTCAACCTGGGTTCAGCACGCGGGTCAGGAAAACGCACCTGGAGGATGTCGGCCATGCGTTTGCTTCCATCGAGTTTGGCGATGCTGGAGACATCTTCGACGGCACCCAGTTCCATTTGCTGCACGTCCTCTGCATCCAGCTCGTCTGCTGGCTTTATGCCGCCGGGCAGAACCAGCCCAACGCTGGCTTCTTGGCCTTCTTCGCCCTCAGCAGCGCCTTCCATGTCGTCGTCGGAGAGTTCTCCCTCTGCCTTGCGTTTGAGAGGGTTCGCGGGCTCGTTGTCCTGCTGTTCTTCCATGTCGCCGCCATCGTCAGAGCCGTCGAGGTCAGCAAGGAGTTCGTCCGCGAGACTCATGTCGCGGATCGCTGCAAGGTCCAACGGCTTGATTTGTTGCCAACAGCGGGTGATTCAGATGACGTTGGGTTTCAATGACGTCGAAGGCACGCACCACTTCGATTCCAGACCGAACCACCACAGCAGGCTTAAAATCCGCCAGCTGCACCACTTCCAACTCCCCCAATGCCCTCGGCAGGAGTCCTCGACACGTTCAAGAGTATGTCTCCTCTCCAATCGCGCCCTCGTAGTTCCAATCTCCCTCGCAGATCTCTTGAGACACGGGAAGCATCACAACCACGCTGCGCCAAAACAGGAGACGACACCCTCACCACCACCACAACCCGAAACCCCCGCCGAAGAGAAGATGGCTCGTGAGGCTGCAGAGCAGATCGTCCGGCAGGAACGCGAGCTCAAGAGCCAGTTGCCGTCTTACAAGGGTCTGGAGAACTTCAAGATTACCGAGAAAATGGGAGAGTGCGTTGCTTTCCCTGCTCGTTCTAGCTCCAGCTTATCGGCAACAGCGGCGCCTTCTCGAACGTTTATGCTGCCACAGATCTCACCACCAACAAGAAAGTCGCAGGTCTGTCTGCATCGCAATCCGCTCGTCGCATCTCTCACCCTCGTCTTCAGTGAAGGTCGTGCGGAAATACGAGCTCAATTCATCGCAGGTCAGTGTCTTTTCACCAACTAGATTCCCCTTTCGCCGTCTGACGCGCGGGGGGCCAGGATGGGGATAAGCACCTGAATCCCAAGTTCAAAAAGAAGCCGCGCGTCACAGAGGTCCCCCTCCATTTTCTGCGTTTGGCCCTCGTTCGCGTTCTGACATTCCCTCGTCCAGCGTGCCAACATTCTGAAGGGTACGTCATACCGTCATAACCCATAGCCCCTTTGCTGATGCTTACTGATCGCAGAGGTCCAAATAATGCGCGGCACGAACCATCCCTCGGTCGTCAAGCTCGTTTCCTTCTCCGAGTCCGACGAGCATTATTTTCTCGTCCTAGAACGTACGACCCGTTTTTGCTTCCCCGTCCATCCCCGTTCACGTCTTTATAGTCATGGAGGGCGGAGAGCTGTTCCACCAAATCGTCAAGCTCACATACTTTAGCGAGAATCTCTCGCGACACGTTATTCTCCAAGTTGCACACGGAATTCGGTACCTGCACGAAGAACGAGGTGTCGTGCACCGTGACATCAAGCCAGGTACGCCCGCGGTTGGCTTCTTCGTCGAGACGCGCGCCGCTCATCTAATCCATCTCAGAGAACCTGCTCTTCCAGAGGATACCGATCATCCCTTCCAAAGTTCCTGTTCGGCGGCCATATGACGAAGAGAAAGAAGACGAAGGAGAGTTTGTCCCCGGCGTCGGTGGCGGCGGTATCGGGCGCGTCAAGATCGCCGATTTCGGACTGAGCAAGGTCGTCTGGAATGAAGAGACGATGACGCCATGCGGAACCGTCGGCTACACCGCCCCCGAGATTGTCAAGGACGAGCGATACAGCAAGAGTGTCGACATGTGGGCGCTCGGTTGCGTGCTCTATACGCTGCTCTGTGGATTCCCGCCATTCTACGACGAAAGTATCAACGTGCTCACGGAGAAGGTTGCGCGAGGATACTATACATTCTTGAGCCCGTGGTGGGACGATATCAGTCCTTCGGGTACGTGGAAAGTTCCGCGTTTGAGTGGGCGCATGCTGATTTTTTGCTCGATAGCCAAGGATCTGATTACGCATCTGCTCTGCGTCGATCCCGCCCAACGGTATACTATCGACGAGTTCCTTGCCCATCCGTGGTGCAATGCAGCACCTGCTCCGCCTCCGCCACCTACGCCATATCTCGGCCAACCGATGGACTCTCCTCTGCTCTCGGCCGCCAAGGGTCGCGCCGAGGGTCGTAGCCCTGGGATCGCAACGCTCAAGGAAGCATTCGACGTGACGTACGCCGTCCACCGGATGGAAGAAGAGGGTGCCCGACGACGCAAGTACAAGGGACGCGGCGGGGCTGGCGCGCGGGGATTCCTCGGTGGGTTGAACGAGGATGACGAAGAGGATTTCGCGGAGGATGACAGCGGAAAGAAGGGTATTGCGGATGGGCGAGCTGGGCCGCGTGACCGAGGCGGCAAGAGCAAATCAGCGGGAACAAAGGGGTTCGAGTTGGACTTGGATGGAGCCACGCTGCTTGGTCGGCGCCATCGGGGCAAAGGTGCCGTACGGAGTCCGCTGGCGGAAAACGTGACGTCCATGCAGAGCCTCCAATTGGCCGAAAGCGATCTGCCGCCTGGGAGTCCCATGCAGATAGGTTGAAACTGGGACTATTTATCTCCTGCATGTGTACACCACGACCATACTTTCTACGCGCCCAATACACGTATTGTATAATCCATATCTTCTGCACGCGTTTACCGCTTTCCCCGCCGCGACACTCCGGGAGACTGCGAGGGAAAGTTGCCGTGTTTCCGCAACCGGGCCGACGTGATGAGCCAGCTCGGTTCCCGACAACCTCCGTGGATTTTCGATCAGAGAGCCAAAGATGGATTGACAGCGGTGGGGCAGCACGCGGAAGCACATCTCATCGCCGCTGCGAGACCAGGACTGGTTGCAAGTTGGTCGATCTGTTGTTGTTGCGGCGGAAATCTGTAGAGCTAGACGGCCGGCCAAAAGACATGCGTGGGCTGGGGTTCGCAATGCATTTCCTCGACATATGCGCATTGGCTGGGCGGGCTCGGAGATAGCTGCGTCAAGTGCCCCGCGAAAATGACAGCTGATTGCGATTGCGATTACTTCCCGTCGGGGTGCGGAAAGCAGGGAACGCGATTGCGGCTTAGCGGGCGAAGGACAAGGGACGTCGCGAAGGCGAAGCATAATATTTCGTGGCTATACGACTTCTGAATCGCCATGTCGTCGAGGTGGATGACGGGGCATCTTCCGTGCTCGACTCGGCGGCATACGGGCCGCGAGTGCTCACTCATCCACATCGGAATTCTGTTTGTGGTGGTGATTTCATCCAACGATGACCTACATGGTCCGAACAGCAAACGCGATGCAAATACATATCAGAGTATCCTGATAGAAAGGTTAAGCCAGCAAGAGATAGAGCCAGTCAGATGAGGCGTACGTTCGAGAACATCTCCTGCACCACCACGTCGGCGTCTTCCCAGTGGCAGACCAGGTCCGCTCTATTCCAATCGGGTCATTCGCGGGCGATAGCATCCAATCCCGATTCCGCATACCGTCCGCCCTGCCCCAGATTCTCGTTGATTTGGGTCATCACAATGTATTTGCTGCAAGAAAACCAAAGACGCGAACGCATGACCATGGCCGGAAAACGGACGCCTGCGCAGAAACTCACAATCCCGCAGGCTGGATCTCGAGCATCCGCGATTTTACCCGCTCTCCAATCTCCTTCATCCAACCCTTGACCTTGTCGCGCTCTTTAACATCAGGCCATGTCGCGGATTGCAGGGTTGTGGAGAGGAGGGCCTTTGTGTAGTTCTTGACGAGTTCCGCGTTGAATGACGGACGCGGCGTCGGGCTCGGAGATGCGGCTTCAGAGCGTGGCGGTGAGCGGAGAGAGGCCATGCATGCAGTCAACAGCAAAGCTTGACGCTGTGTCACGGGTCACCCGCGGATGGCTACTATCGACTTTCCACAGCACTCGGAAGACCACAATGGCTTCTACAATGCCTTCGAGACGGGCTCGTCGTCCTTTGTCATGAACCCTCTGGCCCAGCATCCGCCCCGCACACCTAGAACTTCCTCAGCGCCCGTCTACCATCCAAATGAGTCGAAAGAGGAGCCCGACGAGGACGTTGAGCTCGAGGAGCCTGTGCTGCAGAAAGCCCAGCTGCGAGTGCGCCAGGAAGAGGTGTGGCGGGAGATGTTTGTGACGAGCAATGGACGCGACAAGGCTTTCGTGCGTGTGCACTTGCTTCGGGATAAACGCAGCTGACATGCACAGAAAATCATACAATATTCGCTCAAGGTCTATCTGCTATTCCATGTCTCGGTAGCCTCCAGTCGGCTCTGGCGTCGTTCTACGCGCCCGCCATGGGAGAGAGAGTTTGTCCGACGGCTCAATTCGACCGTCGACGGCTTCTCGTTTACACGGTGGGTCCAACGTCGCTGCACGCGTCGCACACGTGTTAACCTCGCGCTAAATTTCTAGAAAATGCCTCCTCCTCTTCAATTGGCTTGGGCCGTTAACAGCAATACTGGCACAAGAATCCGACCCGTTCTCGAGCGAAAAGTCGCGGTCTAAACAGCCAAAGCAGCAGCCGAAACCATTCGTGCACACGTTGATGCATGCGCCGCCTCCGGTCCTACTGGAGCTCGTCCATGCCATCTCGGACGATGTGTTTACCTTTTCGAAATTAGGCCTCTTTGGCAAGAGGACAGGTGACCGAGCGGGTCGCTTTTCGGACTGGTGCTGGTTGATTGCCACTCTCGTCGGCCTCGTCGAGAACGGGGTTGAAAGGCAAATGATAGGCAACCTCCAACACCAAGGTTAGGTTCCCTGTCGTTTATCGTTTCCGATGCCTAATGCTTCATTTCAAGTCGAGTCGCGTTTGTACACCGAGTCAATGGCTTCCGCGTCTGCAAACTCAAAATCGGCCGCGTCCAAGTATGACGAGAAGGAGCTGGGGCGTCTCCAGAAGCAGGACTACTGGCTGCAGATAACGAGATGGAAACTGCTTATGGACTTGGTTTTCGTCTGTACGTTTCCCCGGGCTACTGGCGCGCCTCGTTTACGTGCTAATACCTCTGGCGGTACCAGCATACGACGTGTTCAAGATCCAGAGGGCCCGTGAGCCCATCAAGACGTTCAGCGGTTTGGCTGCGGCGCTTCTCAGGTACGAGCCGCTCGTCTGGATGCGCTGGCACTCAAGCCGACAACTCTGCAGCGCCGCGAAACTCTATGATCGCCACAAAGCTACGCTTCTGAAAGCCGCTAGCTTGTCAATCTAGGTGGTGCGCCGCGGGATGGCTAGATTTCTCTACTCTATGTGCGCATTTTAGTGGTCCTAATTCTTCCTGGCATTCTTTGCAAGCGCGTCGACCTCGGCCTCGAGCGCTTTGAGCCGTACCGTCTCTTCTTGCATCGTCTTTTCGTGGGAGAGCGTGTGCTGGGCCAGCAGTAGACCCTGGAATGGGATTAGATTGTGAGAGGCACGAAACGCAATACAATTTACAGTGTAGACCGCGGATGCCAAGAGTGCAATGGGAAACATTGCGGGCAGAATGCTCGAGTACCTAGAAAACACATTGCTTATGCCGTGCGCATAAACCGCGGAAATAGTCGCGCACCACGACGCCATAGGTGATTTGGACGTGTAGGGTCGGAATGTGCTAACGCGGGTCAGCAGGGCTGTGGAGTATCACCGAGACGACCATACAAACGAGGCACAGTCTGCCTGCTTGCCACAGGCCTCATCGTAGGATTCGACCACCACCACCGCATCGTCGCTGTGGTCGAGGTACGCGGACAGCCAAAGTCACGTGTATCGACCGACTCTTCTCTCTCTTCTCTTCGTTTTCTCGTTTGTCGGCATGGACCCGCAGCACCGGTCTCGACCGTCGCTCCTCTCGCTCTCTTCTGCTCCTCCCGTTTCCACAACCACCCCGACACCGACCGACTACCGGCAGTCTCAATCGCCGTTTCGCTATGTCCACTTCCCCGAACCCTCGGAGAAGCCCACTACCCGCGACGCCGAACTCCCCCTCGACCGCGTACCCTCTTCTTCGCGGCAACCACTTGCCCCTCACCGCCCATCAACGCCCACAGTCGCGCGTCGGTGGCAGGAAGAGGATCAGGAACAAGATGACCAGCCGACACTGAGGCAACGGCTAAAGCCCTGGATCCCAATCGCGCTCTATGTGATGACCAGCCTCATCCTGGTGGTCCTCATTGCCTTTTGGAAGACGGAGGTGTTCACTTGTGCGCCGTTTCATTCTTCGTCTTAGCGCCCTAACTTATCGCCGCCCATAGTCCTTGACAACCTTTCCGTCTGGCTACGAGCCGACGAGCACTTCGGCTATGCAGTGCTCTTTGCGCTCATCTTCATCACCACTTTCCGTGAGCTTGCGCGCGTCCGTCATACCCATGCGTCTTAACTGATCGGCTCTCCGCAGCACCTGTGCCAATGTATTCGACATTGATTGTGCTGGCGGGTTACACTTTCGGGTACGGCTATCTCTCTGGCTATGACTCTGGATTAGTGGCACTAATGCATGCACAGCGTATGGTTCGGCGCACTCATCTCGTATCTTGCCGCCCTATCCGGCGCGGTCACCGTATTCATGATTTCGCGCACTCTTCTTCGCAACTCAATAACACGATGGCTCAATTCGGCTACCACAATCAAGCGCGTCGTGCGCGCCGTCGAGAAGAGGCCAAAGCTGCTTTTTCTCGTCCGCCTCGCTCCCTATCCGTACAACGTCATGAACTGTCTGTTGGCGGCCTCGCCGAGCCTCACGTTCAAGACGTACACCCTCTGCACCGCCATGTCGCTTTTCAAAGTGATTGTGCACACGAGCCTAGGCGCTTCCATCCACTCGTTCAAGGCGTACCATACGGCACCCGCAGCCGACGGCGTCCAGGACGGCGACGACGAAAGCGCCAATGCCATGGCGCGATGGAGCACCATTGCCGGCGGCGTCCTTTGTGTGGCCATCTTCATCTACATCTCAATCGTCGCGCGCCGTGCGGTCGATTCTGAGATTGGCGACGATGACGCTGCAGACGAGGACGAGACAGCTGGCTTCCTCGCCAACATGGACGAGGAAACAGGCTCTGCTCGGCCTATGGTTGAGTTGAGGCGATAGCATTGACCACCACCTTTTCATATCATCTCATTTGCCGGCGCTCTGCCTCCCTCTCTTTGGTCGCCCATGCAGACGGACACTTTTCTCTTCCCTTCTCTGTACGACATTCAATTTATTAATCGTAGAACTCGTATGTATTTGGTGGAACGGAAATCCAACGCGCTTTTGCGCTTACTTTGCTTTGCTTATCCGTGCTTCCGAACGACCGACACCGTCCGCCCCGTCGGCACCGAGAGAATCCCACATGGTCGTGATCACGGAGGAGTGGAGCAACGAAAAAAAGCAATTTTCGTGTTGTAGGGTCTGCAAAGGATACAAGAGTTGGTTGTGTGTGTGTGTTGTGTGTGTCGACAAAATTGGTATATCCGTTACTATACAGATAGCAAGACAGAGTCCGCAGAGCAGCAGCAGGAGCGCATCAAACAGGGAGAAAACAAGAAAGGGAAGGTCGTGTCGATGGTGGTGGAAAATCCCAAAAAAAGAGAGAGCAAAGATTGTAGAAAGGATCGTATCGGTTGCATGCTTGCAAATCAAAAGAGATCGTCCGAGCGCGCGCCGTCGCCGTCAACCCTGAATCTCGCTGGGCGACTTGCTGTAATGATGCGGGGGCGGCAGATGCTCGTTCATCGCGACGTACCCAAAGTCCGGCGAGACTGGAGTGATGTTCAGTACACGGCGTTTTCGAGGGACACTGCTCACGCAAGCCAAGCATTGCGTGAGCATAAACAAAGGACGACAAAATTGATGGCGCTAACACTCACATCGGTTGATGTCCGTCTCTCCGTGGAAGCCCTCCTGCACTGGCGGCGTGTTTGCCTGCGACGACGAAGTATGCGAAGCGGCAGAGATGGACGAAGCAGCCGTCGAGGGCCGGTTGTTATTGGCGCGCCAGTTGCTATCCTCCATCGACTGCCCCGGAGCTGCTGAGTAGGCAAATTCCGCCTGACCGCCACCGTTGTAGTTGTTGTACGGATCGGTCGACGGCAATTGGATCATGCTACGGACACGCGGAAGGCTCCCGTGTGTCTCCTCCATCGGTTGCGGAGAGGTAGATGGCCGTTGCTGGTCCGAAGAGTGTTCATACGGACTTGGATACGGGCTCATCACTTGACTATGGCGACGCGGCCGGCGCACAATGCCGAGTTGTCCGCCAGAATACGAGCCTTTGGATGAGGGAGGACGACCGGTGGGGGACAGTGGACGGTGGTGGCTCGAGCTGGGCCGCGAATAATCCTCCTGGTATGCCGACGAAACGGATGACATGGAATACCCTGTCGTTGGACGGCTGTCAGGCGACATGGACGACGCGCTATGCTCCATCGGCATGGAGGAGAACGGCGAAGGGTACGACGTGTTGATGGTGGGTGCTGGCCGCGAGTAGCCCCCATTGTTGCTCGGATTCAACAGCGAAGAAAGGCTGCCGTTGTGGCTCGGGTAGTTGCCGTTGTGGCTCGACCACTGGCCTTGCTCTGAAGAATAGCCAGGGTATTGCGACGACCCGGAATATGGCGGCATGTTGTTGAATGCGGGGGACGACGGCGACTCGTCACTAGGCGTCAACGGATGAAGTGGATGGGGCGGATGATGGTACATGCTGCCGCCGTGTGCCATGTGCGGGGACTCGGACGGCACCGTCAACGGGGGGAGGGCCGACCGAGAATATCCAGCACCATTCCAACCGCTGCCGCTCGGCCCTTGGATTATTGGTGGAAAGGCGCCGGGTGCAGAGAAACCACGCGCGCGACCAATGTGCCCGGGCTTGTGCACCGAGGGCCCGACCGCAGGCGGGACACTAAGCGGAACGGGCCCCATCCCGATGGCCGAACGCGGGGGCGGGAGTGCAGATGGGGAGTGCTCCGGGTCGCGTTTTCGGGGCTTAGGTAGACGCGGTGGCACGCGTCGCTTGAAATTTGCAACGACTTCAGGCGGTGAATGGCGATTGAGGGTCGGGTGTGCTTGATCAACACATCAGACTTGGCCACGAAAATTCGAAAAAAGTGGACACATACACCAGGTGCTCGCGTCGGGGTCGTCGATGGCGGGATCGACGTTGCGGAGGTTGACCTTCCGCATAAAACCATAGATCTAGCGAAAGGAAGTTTGTCAAAACTCGAAAGAAGCGTTCACACATACATTGAGTTGCCGCGAGAAGCTTGCGAAGCGGGACTGGCGATAAACATGGGGGAGGACATGGAGGGCAAGCTGCTCGGGGCGTTCGACAACAATGTGTTCGCCCTGCGGGTCCCAACGAATCATGTGGTGGTTTTCTGAACGCTCGAGAAGACTTTGCGTGGCGATAAGGACGCGAAAAGCGTGGAGGAGCGACGACGTACGCGTAGAGTTTTGTGAGGAACGTTGCCTGGGGCTTTGCCTCTGCCTTTTGGGACTGTTCTGAGGATTTGGCGGTGGCATCGTCGTTGTCGTGGGCATCGTCGGGGGACGAGTCGGAATGGTGTGGATACGGGGCGGGGTAGGAGTCGCGCGGGGGGTAGGAGGGGTAGCGGGTGGCGGGGTCGACGCGCGGGGGGTTCGGTGGAAAGAGATCCATGCTGGGACGTGTTGAGCGGCAATGATGCTTTTGAGAGGGCAGGGTGGTCACTGTTGTAACGCCGGCGGATTTGGGTCCAAGATTCGGCCTAGCCGATCTGGGGCGCGTGGTCCGAGGCGATTCCACGCTTGACTGGCTCGTGAGCTGGCTCGGCTTCCCATCCAATAAAATCCATTCCTCAGACGTAAACTCAGCTCTCGATTAACCGAGTAACACTGTTGAATCCAGAAAATGCTCCATGGTCCACCTCCAGACTCCGCCATCCACCGTCGTCCCCATCCAGCTGCAGCGAATGCGACTCGCGCATATTCCGAAAGTTGACTGCATCCTGTCCGTTTGACGCGCTTGGGATGATCTGCGCGAGCCACATGAGCTCTCTTTTCAACGGCCACACCGACGACACTTACCGGCGGTCGGGTATTGCGTAGCAGCCCCCAGTTGATCTTTGCAAACCACTTGTGCTGCTTGACCTCGCTCGCCCCGCTCTTGCTCCCCAACCGCGTCTTTTCGCGCTTGTCCAATAGGCGTGTAATACAGTCCTTTCCCGCGCTGCAGACCTCGGCTTCAATCGCGAAAATACACACCACAAACAAGTAGACTCACGGCGACACCTTGGGCGTCTCCCTGAACTGGACTGCGTTATCGCGGATATTAGCAAATGTGTCGTTACGCTCCGAGCCCTTGAATGGGGTAGTCGCATACTGCATCGTACGTTAACAAGCGCTCACAAGCCCCGCACAAGACGTACAAGCATTTCATAGATGAGGATGCCGAGGGTCCACCAGTCGACGGCCGCAGTGTGTCCTTGGGCAGCAATGACTTCGGGCGCGATGTATTCTGCTCCGCGGTCAGGAAAAAAAAAAATGCGAATCGGAGAGCAGCTGTTCGAACTTACCTTCCGTGCCGACGAATGAGTTTGTTCGAAAGTTCGCTGTACATGACATCGTGTCCACGAGTGGGACCTGCAGGCGCGCGTCTTTCGTTAGCGTTCCGCCCAGCACGCAGCCCGACGCCACAGACGCACCCCATTTGTTTCCGACTGAATCATCACAGGCATGCTCCCGGGGTCGCTGGACTGTTTTGCGAGATCGAAGTCGGATAACATGATGTGTCCCGACTGATGTAGCAGAATGTCTAGGCAGGACGCGTTTAGTTGGATCTGCGCGCCTCGGCGTAACGCGAGATTACGCACTCTCTGGTTTGAGGTCCCGATAGATAAATCCCATTAGATGCAGATACTCCAACGCCGCCACGACCTCGGCCGCGTAAAACCGCGAAGCGTCTTCTGGTAGGCATTTCCCCGGTCGCGTCTGGAGCGCGCGGAAGAACTCGCCACCCATGCAGTATTCCATGCAGAAAAACAGATAGCCCTCGGACTGGAACGAATGATAGAGCGTGACGATGAACGGATGGTTCGCAGTCGCAAGAATCTCTTGCTCAGTCAAGGCGCGCTTGATCTTCTTGCGCTCAATCATTTCCTTTTTCGATAGCACTTGATGTGGGTACACAGTCAGCAAGAGCTGAGAGAGAGGAGCGAAGCATACCTTTCATTGCAAAGAGCTTGTCGGTCTTCTTCTCTCTCACCAGATATACTTTGCCGACATCGCCTTTGCCCAGCATCTTGAGCTTAACAAAGCTCGACGGGCCCACCTCGACCTGAGCCAAGAAATGAGCCGGTGGAAGGAGTCTGCGTAAAGACGACGTACCTGGCGGACTTTTATTGAGTTGCTGGAATATGTTCTCCGAAACGCCATCTTCCCCCCCTCAAGCATGCCGTTGGCGCGGGGCGCGGCAAGGGTTGTGGACCTGCCCTGGCCGCGCGAAGAGCTCGAGGAGAGGGTTTCTAGAGAGTCTGTGCCTTGCTCGAGCGAGCTGACATTGGGGAGTGGAGGGACGGATTCGCCGGGGGCAAGGAAGCCGTTCTTGGTGGTTGAACGGTGACTGGAGAAAAGGCCCTTGGCGTTGGGAGCGGAGGCGACCCGACGAATGAAGCGGGAGGCCGAGGCGCCCATTGCCTTGGGAGACAGAGGAGTTGCTCGAGAAGAGGGACCTGGCGTCCGTTTGTCGGGTTTGGGGGGCTGTCGGCCGAGTGCGTCCACGGACTTTTGGTGGCGTGGGGAACGGTGCTGGTCTGAAGAGGAGGAGGCGGAGGAGGTGCGGTGGTGGTGGGGAGACAACGGGGTCATCGTGGGTGTTGCGGCTGAGCGCTGCGACCGTTCGGGGTTGACGGCAGTATTCAACGACAACGGCCCCGATGGTTTTCGCGAGAGACGGAAGACATTCCTCCAGGCCGGGGCAGACTGCAACCCTGAGCGCGAGCCGGGAACGTCGAGGGTGGTGGTGGTCATGACAAACAAGTCACGTCCTAAAACAGCAGCGCTCAGCTTGCCCCGACTTCGGGTGGCGTTGAGCTACTCTATTTTCCCGGCCCTGACACCTTCGCGGCGTCGATCCTCGACTCTCCGTTCGCATAGGGCCCTCAGCTCCGAAGCAACATATCTATGTGCAGTCTCTCCGATGATAGCGGGTGCTTAGAGGAATTTCGCGTATTCCTCTGTCACGACCGGCCTGCCCTGCGTTTCGCGAAATCCGCGTGTAATAAAAAGCCGGGCCTTGCGTCCACACAACACCAATGCATTCCGAGTCCGACCCCCTTCGCAGTCGCTCCCCTGCGTCCTACAGCGCCGTCGACTCGACACCGCCGCGTTCCCCGACACTCGTAGAGCCGCAAGCGCCTTTAAATGTCTTCTCCTCAACAGACACCGCATGGATCCTCAGTGCCATATACTGCGCCGTCTTTCTGGGAGCCTTTGGTGGGTCCTCCCCGCGATCACGTTCATCCTTGATCCAACGCGTTTCTAGACGGTACGCGCCCCTCAACACGCACAATCGAGCCGGCTGACTGGCCAAGGTACCGTCGTGGCGACCTTGTTGACGCCCATATCCAGCGCCTTCAATAAATCGACCGATGCCTCGTATATTGGCACTTCCTATCTCCTGTCCCTTTGTTGCTTCACTCCACTCTATGGTACTGCTCTCGCTCTGCGGCTGTGCGCCCTCTGAACCCGACAATAGGTCGTCTCGCAGACATACTCGGCCGCAAGGGCGCGATGCTCCTCGCCCTCTTCTTTTTTGGTATGCATCCCTGCATCTCTCTGTCCACATCCTCCATTCAATGGCGCGCACGGGCAGGCTCTGGCACAGTATTCTGCGGTCTTGCGTCCTCGATGGAGGCACTCATTCTGGCACGCGCGGTGGCTGGGATAGGCGGCGGTGGGCGAGTTTTTTTCCTTATTATTCCAACCACTATTCGCGCCTCTAACCTTGCCGCCTCAGGGTCATGACAGGTACCCCCGGAACCGTCCGTTGAACTCTAGCTCACAGTTTCCTTCTAGTCGCGACCATAGTGCAGAGCGATATAATCCCACTGTAAGATTCGCCATGCGCGATCTCTCCCTCCCTCGTGTTGACCTATTGTAGGAAACAGCGTGGCCTCTACCAGGGCCTCACAAACCTGTAAACCATTCCACACCGGATGCAACGACGCACTCGCTCATCCACTTCCAGACTATACGGCCTCGGCGCGGGCTTAGGCGGCCCTCTAAGCGGCTGGATCAACGACAGATGGGGCTGGTAAGTCCGTTCCCGTGCGCGTATCTTGGTTCGGCTATCTCATCGCGTGCTCTAGGCGTGCCGCCTTCTACTTTCAAGTCCGCCAAATCCTCCTTGTTCGGCGGAGAAGCCCAACTAATGTATTATCCCCGCTAGGCACCGTTGATGATTTTCAGCGCTACGTTAGTATCGTGGAAAGTCAACATCCGCCTACCATCAGAGATCGAGGACCAGCCCTTGCTCGAGAAACTGCAGCGGATCGATATTTTGGGGTCCTTCACGCTCGTCGGTTTTGTGGGCTGCTTGCTCCTCGGCGTCAGCCTCAAATCCACCGAAGAACTTCCCTGGTCACATCCACTCATCTATGGGCTACTCGTGGTTAGCGTGATCTTTGGAATTTCCTTTGTGCTGGTCGAAAAATATTGGGCGGTTTCACCGGTAATGCCTCTCCACCTCTTGATGCAGCGCACTCCATTTGCCGTCTCTGTGTCAAACCTTTGGGGCAGCATGGTCGCGTTTTCAATGGTATGTTCCTTGTTTTACGGTCTTCCGATTTTGACAATTGAATGCAGCTGTACAACGTCCCACTGGTAGAATTTTCATTTTTCTCCGTTCCCAGGCTTGAGCCTCTTCAGTATCTCTCTGCAGTCAAGTTATATTCGTCCACCAGCGCAGGTACGCCCATGCACAACGTGGATTATCTGGATTCTTAGTACCATTCAGGCGCACACCTCATCCCGCACTCGGTTAGATTCTCGCTCTTTCATTTCCCGGCATCTCAAAACAGGCGACTGACCGACTCCGGTAGATAGCCATCCCTTGCGGGAGCGTAGCTGCCGGCTGGTCCGTCCTTCCGCAACTCGACAAAGGGAGAGCAAACAATCGATCTCACTAAATGCATGTTTACAGGCTTATGCGGAAGACGGGCAAATTATACGCGCTTACAGTAGCAGCCGCGGCGTCCAGCCTCTTCGCCAACGTCCTGGTCGCCTTCTGGAACGGCGGGACCGCTCCATTCCACCTCTGGGCCGATCTCATCCCTCAAGCCCTTGGTATGGCGGCGTTCATAACGAGCACACTCATCGTGAGTTTGTTTGTGGACTTTGGTGCCTCCAAGGTTCTTAACCGTTATAGGCCATGATCGCTGGAGTAACCAGAGAGTAAGTAGCTTGGGGTTTGTCGACCGCGCTACGGCGACTCATCGAACGCGTCCCAGAGATATGCCAGTCGCAACGGGCATAACGTATCTCTTCAGAACCACGGGCCAGGTACTCGGAGTTTCTCTCAGCGGCGCCGTGGTCCAGTCGGTCCTTGTGGAGAAATTGCGACAGCGGATACACGACCCCCATTCCGCCGAGGTCGGTTTTTCTGCCAATCACATTTTCGGGAGAAACCTCTGACCGCGTCTCTCTTCAAAAAGATTATCTACGAGATTCGGCGAGTTGCTTCTCTGGGTTCTGCCGCTCTCTGGTCTAAAACAGAGTTTTACAGACACTCTGCTGCCAGCATATCAACCTTACCAGCCAAATGGCGCGCAATAGCCGTGGAATCGTACGGAGACGCATTACGCGCCGTGTTCATCTTGCAAGCGGCACTATCGCTCCTCTGCCTACTCAGCAGCCTCCCCATCCAGGAGAATCCTCTTCCGTAAGTTTATGCACGCAAAACTGGATTTTAGACGCGTTGTTGACGGCCCGCGCGTTCCTGAATGCAATTCACAGCGGGAGCCCGGCGCCGGTGGTACAAAGTTCCGAGAGCGGCGACGGAGCGTCGGAGTCGGACTTGCGGACATAAAGGACCTGGATTGCGTTTGGACCTGGAACCGGAATACGCGGATGTATTTGTATTCGTTGGGTTTTACACACAAAGCGCGTGCTGCATCTAGGGCTGCTGCTGCGATTGCGGTTTTGGAGCGGGCCGGACCTCTTCTATCCACCTCCGAGGGCGTTTCCCAACCGTCACCACCTGAGGTGCTCCTCCGTTGTCATGAGTGTCCTCTTCTGCATGGCGGCCTTTGAGCGGGCGGGCAGGGCAGGGCAAGATGCTGGATGCAGAGACGGTGACGACGGCGGCGATGAAGGTGACGCCAAAGAGCGACGAGACGAATTGGCGCTGCTGGGTGAATCGCAGGGCTCGATAGATCATAATGGTAATGGTGGCGAATCCTATACAGCCACAGTCAGCCATTCCGACCACCCCGTAAAGTCGAGCGGCGCACCAGCATGTGCGACGGAAAGAGAATGGCGGTCACACGTGACCGCCAGTCCTAAACCACCATGTCGATGGCCAACGCAGGCAAGGCTATGCGCAACGCCCGGGTCATGCGCGACGTCAAGGCGCGCAAGGGCGTCCTCGACCACGAAATAACACGCCGCGCGTATCTCTACGTTGCCCGCAATACCACTCTTCCCCCACAAATACGCCACCAGGCTCAACTCCAACTCAATACTTTCGACAAGTATACGCGGCCAACCACCGTCAAAAACCGCTGCTCGGAGACTGGACGAGGAAGGGGAATCATCAGCGAGTTTGCACTATGTCGCGTACGTCCGCTCCCGCAAATCTGCAGTTTTGCTCAGCACGAACACAGTTCCAATTCCGATTGCGAGCTCTACAAGGCGACCTCAATGGTGTGCGGAAAGCATGCTGTACGCTCCTGTCTCTCTGCCACGCTTGCTCTGCATCTCACTTGCTTGCTAGGGTAAAAACGTATTACCAGTCGTGTTATGTTACAAGTATTCGAGCCCATCTCATAATTCAAGTCGTTGCAGGAGTGTTCTCTGCGCTCGTAAGATCTGCCAGACGCAGTTCGCCCTCGGCCCTCTCCCTTCTCCAGCGATTGACAATATTGAGAGTGGCAGGATCCACCAAGAAACTGACCGATGTTGAGCCACCAACAAATGCGAAAGGAGAGAACGTACGAATACTGACGAAGCCATTTCTCACTAATCTCCCAGTTGGTATGCGCAAGGACGTCGTCTCCATGAATCGTAACAGCATTCCGATAATCGAGAAGGCAGTCCACAAGATCGAAACGGCCTAAGGACGGTCAAAAACGGTCTATAACACAGGAATAAGGCGTACCGCGCAGCAGAATCATGCGATCTCTCAACTCGGGATGAAGAATACGATCGATTACGCTCTCTGGATCCCATTGAGCGCGTGGACAACAGAAAGATCGCGTTTCGCACCATGAGGAACCGTGCGCTGGACCAAAGTCGGCCGCAACGAAGAGGGCAGGCAGTAGTTCGTATTGCGTTTATAATTGTCCAGATGATAACTGCGTTATAGATGAGGGACCATTCGATCGCGAAACGATAAACGAACTGGATAAGCTTGTACGCCTCGCTCTTGTTCGGATCGTCATCGTCTTCTGCCTGGTCCGAGTTGAGCTGGCTAGTGCTGGCCTGCGGCTGAGGCTGAATTGGAGTCTGCGTTGCGGGTGGGTTGGGGAACGAGAGCGGCGGCAGGTTGGTGTCGACCGGCAAGCCAGGAAGATACGAGGACTGGTAGCCTGGCTGAGTTGGCGGCGCAAATGCTCCGGGCTGCGCATTTGTGGGAGAAGCGCCGTTGAAGATGGGGGACCCGTTCGAGCCGTTGCGCATGAGATCGTTGAAGAGATTGGGGTTGTCTGTGCGGCCATACATGTTATTGGATAGTGGATTGGCCATCATGTATCCGTTGGGATCGGGATCGTCGGCACGACTCTTCTTGCGAGAAGAGGACCCGCCATCGTCGTCTGCCGTGCGCTTCTGGCCAGCCGCGGCCGCCTCGTTTGCCTTCTTGCGACGCTGGTAGCCCTGCCAGGCCGTGTCCGTCTCGGACCTATTAATAAAGTTGTTGAAGTCCTGCAGATCCCAGCCAAGCTTGGGCAACAGACCACCAGCACCCTCGCCGATAAAAGCGCCGAGGCTGCGGAGGAGGGTGCGGAGTGTCTGATTCTCCTCCATGAGGTCCTTGAGCATGTTGCGCATTTCGGTGACCGCCTTGTCTGCGCCGCCCGACAGAATTTCGACGCGGGTCTCGAGGTCGCGAATCTTTGCGAGGACGGGGATGAGGCCGGTGTGTGAAACAATGGGAACCGCACCTTCTGCTGCTTTCTGAGACGGAACTCGCGCTGTGCGATCCTGTTCTGGTCGCGTCTCGCTGCCTGGGAGCTGGGGAAGCGTAAGCATACTTGACCTTTCGCCTGACGAGGAGGGCATGACATACTTTGGGTTTTTCTTGCGGCCCGGCTTAGTCGACCCGGACTGGTCGATGTCGCTGTCCTAGGCGATGTCAGAGATGGTGTCAGCGTCGCCAACGGCGTCGAGCGTACGTCGTCAACGGAGAGGCTGCGTTCAGTCATGGTGGACGATGAATAAGACGCTTTACGACGTTGATGCCATCAATTCAGCACGTGCTACAAAGAGCCCCCGTCGGCTCGTCCCGAAACTCTGCGAATGCAGCTACAGATTCCGAGAATATTCCCCATCGGCCAGCTTATCTTTCATGGACTCCACCATTACCCTGCGATTCAACTTCTACAAGCCCGACGAGCTCCGTACCCTCCGCATCTCCAGGCGCCTCGTCGACGGCACAAACGTCGACGTCTACGAGGTAAATCATCGTCGCAGCGTATGGTCAAGTCGGCGAACGTGGCGCAGATCTACCATTCCGACCTGGGATACGGGACAGGGAAATGGGGTGTTGTGATATCGAGCGCTGCTTGACTTTTAAGGCGAACAGGCGGGACCACAATCCAAAGGAAGGATCTCGTTTCACCCGCCCAAGTCTACGAGCCTGCGGGGGAGATCGCATGGACATCGCGCACGAATTGTACCGCGTTTTGCTGCTCGGGAACGGCCGCATCTGACATCATAGGCACCGTGCATCTGGGGACACACGAGGGAGGTTCCGGCCGGCTCATCGCTCCGAAACCATGGCTTGAATATTTCTAGGCCAACATCCGAGATCTCCGAAGGGCGAAGAAATCCAAGAGCAAGTTACGTGCGATCCGACTCTGTTCTCGAGGATGCTGAACAGCTGGCAGGTCGCGCCGCTTCAAGGCAGATGGATCCGAGTACAAGTGGAAGGTTGCCAGTGGACAAGGGAATGACTTGTTCGTGCGTTGATCAAGTTCGGTTTCATGTTTCCGCGTCTTCTTACTCTTGCGATGTCAGTGTGTCGACTCGCGAGGAAGGACAGTCGCGACGTGGAGCCAAGATGAAACCACGCTGCGTGTGGTGGGCGCGTCCGCGGACATTCTGGACTGGCTTGTCGTCACGGTCCTCTTGCATTTGTTCATGCGGCAGCAGGGAATTTGGTGATTATAATGGCTGTGGGCGCGACGCCGCAAGTCAAGTCGTTATCGAATCTCGGGTTGCAGATTAGCGTTGGCAGCGACATGCCGACTGCGTGTAGCCATGACCAAATCTTTTATCGGTTGCATTGAGGTTTGGTGGAATCCAAGATGATATTGGGTTGTTTGCGGTACGTTCGGGGATCAGCAGCAGTCGGGATGGAAAAAGGACCGGTTCCGAAAAGAGCGTTGGCATAGTAAGGCGGCCTTTGAGACGTGAGTGGAACCCGTCGTAGTAACCAGGTGTTGGCCGCTCGAGGACAAGCGCGTTGGACGACATGACGTGATGGACCTCAAACGGGCTATGTTTGACCTTGTTGCATCCACACGTCCAGCTCACTTGGCTCAAGATACTTGCAAGATATCCTCAGTCACCTCGAGTCCTCAACGCGTCGCAATCTCGTCTCCGAACTATGCCGACCTAGCCGATATCTGTTTCCAGTCAATAAAAAGCCGGTGCCTGTTGGTGTGCCTAGCAGAAGAGATCAAAGGATTGCCTTGTCAACGCGACCGTGGGCTCTGTAACCATCCCAGGCCTTTATATATCGAGCATGTACACAGCGCGTCCTTCAAGGCGCCGTCTCCTTCTCGATACCCCGCATAGGCCATGGCCGCTTCCAACATCACCACTCTGCCTTCCTTCGTCGAGCTTATGGCTACACTTGGACTGGACCAGACGCAGGACCGCTCCCCTGCCTCTTCCCCTTCTTCTTCTCCGCGCGTCTTGAGCGTCGCGCCGCCTTCTCCTTCCAAATCTCGCTCCAGCCCTTCTCTTCGCGATGCCGCTGCAGGCCGCAACCGGCTCGCCCGCTATTCGCCGTATTCGCCGCAGCTCTCTGAGCGCCGAGGCAGCGTATCGTCTTCCTCGTCGTCAGATTATGAGCGTCCGATGACCCGCGTGCGTTGCCAGCTCGTGTCTCCGTCTGTACACTCCGAAGCTAACCTCGATCTAGGCATACTCCACTTCGCCGCACCCGCCTTCGTCTCCTCGTGCCCGCAGACGGCATGGCAACAAGCTAACCGTTAATGTTTTTGGGTCCAACACCGACCTTGCAATGCCGATTTCGAGTTACGTCCGCCGCAAAACCCCCGGCGCGTCGCCGACGTCGCCTACTTTCCCGCGCGAACCCCAGGACTCTTCGCCGTCCGGTTCCCCGATGCCATTCAGCATCCCCACTCTGCCTGCGCTCTTCCCGCGGTCCGCCAGCACGGAGTCGGATTTCCCTCTGACTCCCAACTCGGACATCGACCAGCCGCCCTCGCGCAATCCTTCTCCCAATCCGACGAACAAGCTCGTCCTCCCAGACGAAGAGAGGACGTACTTGCATCGCCACTACCATACTGGCGTTCGCATTTCCTCGCCGCCGTCCGAGGGCCGCTACCCGCGCGTCTACGTCGCGCAGTCGTGATCTGTTCTACTCGTTGGACTCGTGTACTTTTAGCAGTTGTACCACCACCACCACCATTCATCCATCCACAGCCCAATCTTCATCCTATATCGCTCATTCGGACTCGTTATACATTCGCTTATACCGCTTTCGATCTACGTATGTTAAATTCCCGGGGTTGGCCGTTCCTTCCTTTAGTTTTACCGCTCGTGTTGTCTGTTGTTTACCCCAGCCACTAGCCTTACTGCAGAATGAAACCAAAAAACATTCTGGTTACATCTACCCGTGCGGGTCGTCTGCCAGGAACTCTGATTTCGGTAACACAAACAAAGTGCGCGTTGTCTAATCGTGGGCATCCTCGCTCGCTCCTGGACATTCGCTCGCCATCTCATCCGCCGATTTGTACTGCGTTCCGCACCAGAAACAATAGGAATACGTTTCCCGAAGATAGGACAAGACCATCTCCAGTCTGTCGCTTGCCTACGGCGTGGTTTAGCACAAGGTCGCTTTCATTGTTATTATTGTCGCGAGCCCCACCTGGAGACGTAGAAAATGGGAGGCTTCGTCAAGGACTTCCGATGGAAACTGTTGTTCCAGAACGGGCGCTGAGTTGTCGTCGTCGTCACCGAGCGGTTGAAGGGCGTCTTGCGCCATCTGCTTGCGGAGCCGAGCCTCGATACGGCCGGGCTTGTTGAGGTCGTCGGCGGCCTCTGATGGTAATACAAACGTCGTGTTCGTGCTCAGCGCGTCGATGAGTCCCGGCGGGAAGGTGTCAGGCTCGCGGGGATTCAGCCAGAACGCGTTGAACTGTCGTTCATAATTGAACGTGGGCGCGTGTTGCAAGAAATCGAGCTCACTGTCTTGCCTGCCTTCTCATCAAGGCTCACGCATGTGCGTTGCGCAGGAGCTACGAGATACACGGTTTAAGCGACAAGCAACCGAACAGAGCAACAAAGACCGTACCGAGACGTCCCTCCGCGCGTCGCTCTTCATATTCTTGCCTGGCTCTGTCCCGAAAGTCGCGATTCCGGTTGTCGTCCGCCATTTTAGCCATCTTCGCGACGCGGTCTGACGACGAGGGGGACGCCGCCCGCTTCAACCCTGGCCCGATACCACGTTTCCCTGCAATTACAATGAACAACCGCATCGCCGCGACAATCTGCTCACCAGTCCATTCGTTTATTGGTAGCGGATTCGTTCTGTGGGTCGAACTGGAAGCTACAGGGCCGTCGCCATCGCCGTTATCATTATCGGACTCGGGATTATCGAGCTGCGACGGCGCCTCGTCGTTGCTGTCCGACTTGCCCAAAGCTTGACCCGGTTTGAACCCCATTTTCATCATAATAGACAAGGCCTTGTTGCCCGAGCTAATGCCAGCATCCTCGTCCTCCTTGGCGCGCGCAAATAGACTCTTGCTTAGACCCTCTTGTCGCGACTCTGCCTCGCGTTGCCGACGGCTTTTGATCCTGTTCTTTTCGTTCTTTTCTCTTGACTTTTTCTCGGCTTCTTTGCGGAGTTGCGAGTAGGATTTGGGACCCGTAGATGTGCTTGGGTCGACCAGAAACTTGTCGAGGTTCGCGAGATAATCGTCCTCGTCGTCGGACATGACCGTCGAAAGTCACGTGCATCAAAGTCACGCGCTACGCGTTTTTGGCTCACACCGCGCACACGACCAAGGCAGAAAGAAAAAAAAATCCAGAATGCATCGTGATTTAAACCGAACAGCGATACGCGTTAACATACTTTAAGGTGAACGAGGAACAACGCATCAGTGTTTGTCGGTTATCGGCAAGCACCGTCGAGAATGAAAGCGATCATGAACGGGGGAGATGGGGATCGTTAATACATGGGCATTAAGCAGCAGCGGGGGGCAGGCGCGGCTTCAGCAGGCTTCTCCTCGGCCTCGTCGTCCTCGCGGGGAGTGTTGACGGCAATCTTGACGGCAATGGCGCGGCCACCGACATCCTTGCCAGTGAGGGCCTCGATGGCCTTCTTCTGCTCCTCCTCTCCACCGACGTCGACAAAGCCGTAGCCCTTGCTCTTGCGCGGCTGGCCCCAGCGACGACGAACGATGCGGGCAGAAACGACCTTGATGCCGGCATCCGTGAACAGGGCAGACAGGCCAGCGTCGTCAATGTTGAAGCCGAGGTTGGCAACAAACAACATGGTCTTGGACTGTTCGCCGACAGGGTCTTCGCCAGCGGGACGGGGAACGCGCGGAGTCTTGGGCTTGCGCGTACGAGGCTTCTTGGCCGCATCGGCAGCTGGGGCAGCGTCGCCCTCCGCGGCTGGCGCTTCTTCGCCCTCCTTGGCGGCCTTGGGCTTCTTCTGCGCAAAGAAATTAAGAACAAGAAAGCAGCAAACAAAGCAGGACTCACGGCGGCCTTCTTCTTCTTCTTCTTGGGCTTGGCCGCCTCGTCGGTGCCGGGGGCAGCTTCGGTCTTTGCCGCGTCGCCGTTGGCCTCTGCCTCTGAGACTTCGCCGGGAACAGCCTTGCTGCCTCGCCTGCCGGGCTTTCTCTTGGCCTTCTTCTCCTTCTTCTCCTTTTCCTTCTGCTCGGAGGGTTTGGCAATCTCGACGATGACCTGCCGGCCGTCGAGCTCCTTCTTGTCCAGGGCCTCGACAGCCTTTTGAGCAGCCTCTGCGGTGGAGAGCGCGACAAAGCCGTAGCCTGCGGAGCGGGTGCCGCGCAGGATGACTTGGACGGAGAGACTGGGCACGAGTCGAGCGTGTCAGAAAAAAAGATGCGACGGGCTGTGTGTCTGATGCCACGTACATGTCGCTCTGGACCGGCGCAAAGAACGTCTTCAGCCCCTCTTCCGTGGTGGAGTACGCGAGGTTTCCAGCGAAGACCTGGACGGGGCGGTCAGAGATAAGAAAGGCCAAAAAAAGATGGCCACGCACCTTGAAACCAGGGACTTCCTGCTTTTCCTGCGTGACGGGAGTCGCGCCGTTCTCGGTGACTGGGGCGGCGGAGGGGGCGTCGGACATGATGGGGGGATGAACTGGGGGTGTACTTGGGATGAACGGGGGGCTCGGGGACCGGTTTGTTTGGCGAAACTTGGAGGTCCGGGTCGTGGAGAGAAGAAGAAATGAGCGGCCAACAGATCTCCTCAAATATAGGCCGATCACGTGCTGATTCCGTAACCATGGCCCTTCCCCGCCTCGCGTTCCGTCCATGAATACACACAACACTCTCCGCTCTCCTCTGCGCTATGTTTCTCTGCGCCTACAATCCGCAAAGCTTAAAGAGCATCCAGAAGCATACGCTTTCACCGCATCTGTGATCATCACCTCTCTGTCACATTGCAACCAGGCTCTCTTGCTCCCATCCTCGGCCACTACACTCTTTTCCCGACCTCCCCATGGCGCCCTCTGGCCTTCTTAACCTCGCCTCCCTGGCCGTCATCTCCCTCGTTTCCCTCACGCTCTCTTCTCCGGCCAACGCCGTTTCGCTCCTCAGCAACCATGTAGCGCGTAATCACCACGATCTCTCTGTCGCGCGCAATGCTCTGGAGGCCGAAGCTGTCGTTGTCGCGCGTTCAAACCGCAAGTCCAAGCGCGCCAACAATGCCAGCCGCTGCAAAGCAACCTCTTCGTCGGCTAAACCGTCCTCTACCTCGAAGAAGGCCACTTCGACCACCACCCACAAGGCCACCACCACGAGCACCAAGAAGGCTGTAGCCACCACGGCCTCTACCTCCGTCAAGACTTCCACCGGTGAGCGCAATCAAACTCGGTGCATGCAGACGCGGCGACTTATGCCCGTTTCCGTGTAGGCATTGAGCTGCGCGGAAAGGCGTGCCTCGCTTGGCCTAACTACGATTACAACGACCTCTCTACGTGGAAAGGCAGCTCTGTACGTGCAATCAACACGCCGTATGGACGTCTGTAATTGAATACGGCTTATCTAGGTCGGCTTGATCTACTCCTGGGACGCCGTTAAGGTGCCTGGAGCGGAGGAGCTCGGCTTCACCTACGCTCCGAGTACGTGGTTTCGCTTCGTTCCCCGTTTTCATGGTGTGACGCGAGTTTAGTGCTCTGGGGCTGGAAGAACGCTGCCGATTTCAAGTCTCGGACGGTTGCTGGCTACAGCAACATTGCCCTCGGCATGAACGAGCCGGACCAGCCGGGCCAGAGCAACATGGACCCTGGTTCCGGTATTTCTCTCTGGTGGGAGTACATGGAACCTCTCGTCGAGAAGGGCTATACTCTGATTTCGCCTGCCGGTAAGACCTTCCAGCATGTTATTCTCGCATTCTTATTGTCACTGCAGTATCGAACGCGCCTGCAGGAAAGACGTGGATGGCCGCTTTCATGGCTGGAGTTTGTGTCCTGCCTCCTTTCGTCGTTTGCAGCTCAAACGTCCCCAGTGCAATGGCTGCCATATTAGTGGCATAGCTGTTCATCATTATGGCACGAGCGAGTCCGAATTCGAGGTGAAACCGTTCAGAATGCGCTCTGCGTCTTTGGGGAAGAGCAGGACTGTTTTGTCACGTGTCTGATCCAGCTAACCTTCGCGAGTTCTTGAGCTCGAGTCTCGGAGATATGAATGTGGAGAGCACTGGCAGCGCTTTTCTTCAACTCCCCACAGTCATTTGTCGAGACTCCTGCCAGAACTTGTGAAGGCGGGCGATAGAGACACGTGACCAAACAATCTCGCTCCCTTCTCTTCTTTTCGTCCTTGATATCTGATATTTGGCAGTCATACGTGACCTATTGGCACGATACCTACGGCCTTGGTACGTCGAACCTTCGTCCAAGAGACAAACGTTGAAACCTTGGCAGATGTCTACATCACAGAATATGCCGACCAGTTCGTCCTCAGCTGTTTGTGAACGCGAACTGTGCTTCATCGTACCACAGGGACTTCAGCGGTGGACCTCAAGCCAGCATGGACGAAATTTGGACCTTCATGGAAGCCGCGTCCGCCTTCGTGAACAAGAACAGCTGGATAAAGGCCCACTGTTGGTTCGGGGCAATGGAGGACTTAACGAACGTTAACCCCGATAACTCGCTCATGAATTCCGCTGGCAATGCTCCGAATGATCTTGGATACTACTTCATCAACAACGCACGTGTTTTCCGAGGGCCGTTTTTCCCATATTCTGACCTTGCACCTAGTGAGCACGAGCCCGGACGCTTCGGCGCAACCAATGGCCAGCCCATCTATACCGACCACTTGCCTTTATTTACACCCCCGACGCTCGATATTCGCGTTGCACCCAGCCACGCTAGCAGTGGCATTCAATTGTTCCTATCCTAGCAGGCTATTTACTCTCGCATGTACTCACCGCGTAGAGCTGGCAATTCGATACCTACTGATGTTGACATTGAACACCTGCGCTGCGTGAATTCTGTGTTTGTTTCGAAGATGTTCCTTGGTCTAAGTGTACACAGGCAACGTCTATTGAGCAACAATTTTCTTAATTTCTGCTCTGCAAGGCCGCAAGAACTTGCCCGATGGTCGGACGTTCTGATGGCGGATTTGCCCAACATTGCTGCAATAGTACCCATAGACTATCATCCAGCCCTCGGGCGAGAACGGGCGGGTCTGTTGGTCGCGTCGGCTGTTTCCCTTGAGAGGAGCGAATCACGACTTCGGTGGTGTGTTTGATTTCGTTGAACGGTTGGAGATGCGTGAAAAGCTTTTGGGGATCGTCAGGACCGGGCGGTTCTTTGTTGTCGAATAATCGTACCTCTAGAACGGTCATTCCGTATGCATAGATGTCGGAGCTCAACGACAAGGCGCCTAGAAACGGTCAACGAACACATACAACTGCTGGAGTCGACGACTGACCTTGTCCGATGCAAACTTCAGGCGCAAACCAACGATACGAGTCGCTGACGCCACGACTTTGACTGAACGGGATCCCCGTAATGTCCTCGACGATCTGCAAACAGGGTCGGATTCACTCAATGCATCAACGGAGGGAAGTCGAACCCGAGAAAGCCCAAAGTCGGCCAGTAGCGGGTTTCCGAAACTGTCCACGACGATGTTGCTGCCCTTGACATCCCCATGTACGACGGGCGGGGACATGCTATGGAGCACTTGGATCCCTTGTGCGATGCCCGTGATGAGGCGAATGTAGTCGATGGTCGCATCCTTCTGCTTCACGTAGGTCAACGCCGTGCCGTTTGGCCTGTTGGTATGATGAGAACGAAAACATCTCAGAGAGCGTGTGCTCACATCCATGGGGAGACCATGTACGGGAACGGGCCGTCATTCTGCGAGAACCCATAGAATGGAAGGACGTGCCGACCACCGTCGCGTTTCCAGACTTCTTTCCAGATCGCAACTTCACGCTCAAACCGCTGGCAGAAACGCTTCATGATTTCGGTACACGGTCGATGCAGAATTTGAACGCACGCGTAGGCTGCTTTCGTCCGAGTTGACTGCGCGGACGACTTTGATCGCGACTTTTTCGCGTTGGAGATACAGTCCTGATTCAGGCGTGAGCGAGAGATCAAGCAAGTTGAGGCCATAAACCTTCGTAGATGTCCATTGCAGTCGTACCACTAATGGGGAACTGGCCAATGCGAATGACTTCGCCACGACGCAGGTGAAAATCGGGGAGCAGTTCTTGGCTGTGGGTTTGAATGTCGTACAGGTTGGAGGAAAGGCCGTTGTGCTGCCTTTCAGCAGTTCTAGGTTAGGGTTAGTGTAGTTAAACTGTTGACTGAGGACATACCTGATATTTTCCGCCATGAGCTGACGCCGAATTCAGCCCCGGAAAAAAATGTAGGAGAGACCCACGAACGCGTTGCATCATCAACATGAGATTCTGAGTATCTTCGCGCTGACTGTGCACCATTTCTTGTATGAGCGTTTGTGAGTTCTGAATGTTCGTCAAATATTCGACAAGCTCGCGGTGGTCTTGCTCGTTGTTGAGTGTCAGTTGGGATTGCCAGTCTTGAGTCTCCATTTGAGATTTGAGCTGCACAGACGTGTAAGATTCAAAAAATGCGTCAATGGATGAGTCGGTGTTTACCTGGAAGGACGCAAAACAGTCAGAGAGCAACCCATGGCAATATTCTATGTCCTTGGCGATCTCTTGTTGACGGAGGAATGCTTTGACATTCCCCAAAGTCGTCCAATGCTGCATCCGAACCTTTATTTGTTCAAGGCATCTAAAGCGCGATGTGTCGACTCTTGGAGGCATGCCACAGCATCCCCACGTACCGAAGCACATCTTCAACCTTGGAGGTAACATCTTCCTTCAGCATCGCCTTGTCGTAAACCACCAAAGCCAGACGGTGGCATCTTTCCTCAAGTTGATGCGCCGAATGTCTAAATTTCGCGTTCGACCATAGTAGTGCGGGAGATGCTGCCTCCAAGACGTACCGATTCTGCGTGACGTTCACGCAGAGCTCCATTAGGATGCAAATGGCGCCAGCCACAGGACCCAAGGCCGGCACGGGCGCGAATTGGATGGCAACCTGCGCGACTGATTTGCCCAGCGACAAGGCTACGATAGCGCTGGATTTACGAGCCGCGCCGGAAGACATTGTGGGTGGCGATAGGTGAGGTGCAGCAGAGACTTTGCAGGCTATTTGTACGCGTACGGTGCGCAATGCTGTAGAGATCTCGAGGCTGTGATTGATGGTCGTTTACAGCAGAACGCGACAAGCTCAAAAGACACGGTATCTACGCAGGAGGAAGTATCCCACACCAGAAATTATTCCTCCAATATGGCCAAGCGTGTCGGTCGTGCCGCCCTGATATTTAGATTGAACAATACGATCAGGATCCATGTGGTACGCACCGTCTCTTTTGCCGTCCGGTACGATTCATAGGCAAACGAGCCAGAAACCACAAGCCATATGGGTACCGGAACAATCCCGTATAAGAGGAGCTGCATTCGCGGGGCTGCGCATGCGAGGAACGACAACATCGAGTAGATAGCCGCTGGAGATTTCATCAACCAAGAGGTGCGCTAGGGCTGTAGAGCTAACCGCTAGCTCCGACGGTGTATGGATCCCTTCCGTTCTGAAAGATCCTCTTGTACGCCATGGCAATCAAGTCCGCAGCAATACCTCCGCCAATGTACAGCAGCAGGAATTGTTTGCTGCCCTGGCGGCGCGTTAGTGTTACAGAGAACCAAAAATGCGCGCACCAGTATGTTGAGGGTCATGGGAGCCATGAAGTAGAACCTAGAAGATGCTAAACGAGGCCAGCACTACGGCCATAAAGTGACGAACGTGAACCCATTGAACAAAATGTGCGAGATATCGCTGTTGCTGTGCGTGAACATCGACGTCACAAGCGTCCATACGCGTCCGGCCTGCAAGTTCTTCCAGCTCAGATAGAAGTTGTCTTGGAGCCATCGCATCCAGGTTGGATCGCGTTCTACAACGAGTTTCTGGCGCGCCCACCTGTCGAGGGTTCATAATGTCCGCTGGAGCGTCGTGGGCTTACCATGAAAGGCCAAATACGGCTCCATTGATGCCGATTATGCTCCAGAACACCGTGTTTGTTGGTATATCGTCGAGAGAAAAGCTCTTTGACTGGCCGCGAGACGAGCGGTTGCTCGACGAGCCACGACCATGAGAGCGAAAACGTTTCGCGAATGTGTGGGTTGGAAGAGAGGATCTTTTTGGTGGAGTGAAGAGAGAAGGAGAGAGTCGCACGCGCGCATGAGCGACGCGAAGTTGGTGGACGCGAAGCAGGAGCATGCCGACGGCAAGTCACGCGCCTTTGGGCTTGCTTGTCTTGCTCTCATCTGCGGCCGTTTTTTTCTTTCTTCTCTCTTTCTGTGCGTCCCCCGTCATGGACCCAGCCAGCCACTCACAATCTCCTCGCAGTCCACACCATCTTGTCTATAATTCCTATGTCTAACCCCAGTCCCAATCGCGCGTCGCTGCTCTCTGGTCTGCGCACCGGTGGAGTCGTCCGTTCGGCGGATTCGAGGTGCGCTGTCTCCATCGCCGTCTTATGCTCTTCAACTAGGTCTAGACAGATCCCAGCAACGGCTGCTCCAGGAGGCTCGTTCAATGTGCCTCGAGTCTCGACCGGCCTCCACAACTCGTCCATTTTTCCTGAAGAGGAGGACATGGCCCAGTCTGCCCATCGCATACCGATGACCGCGGCCATTGATGGCGGCTTCATGCACCAGCAGCTCAATCCGAACAGCGCACCTTTCACCCCCTTCATGGCCCAGCCGCCCCAGGCTTTCCAGCAGATGATGCAGCTTGAACTGCTAAGAATGCAGGTGTGTGGCATAGAAAACCTTAACTGTTTAATCCAATTCTCGTTAGGCCCAGCAACAATTACAGGCACAGATGTACGCCCAAGCCCAGCTTCAGACCCCCCGTCGCGCAAGCTACAACCCACCTGCTACCGCTGGCCCGCTCAACACGTCGTTTGACCTGCGTTCGGCGACTCTGAGTGCCCAGATGCGTCGTGCCTCGCAGGCAGCGTCGGAGCAGCAAGTCCCAATGACCGCTGGTCTCGACGGCAAGTTTGGCAGTCGTTTGACGCTGAACGACCCGCCATCTACCCCCAACACCACTGTTATCAGCGGCGGCACCTCTTTGGGTTCCCCCGCCAGTACTACCACTCCTTCCAAGTCCGACTCGGCCAATTCGTGGCGCCGCGGCAGCAACTCGGTTTTGAACGGAAACAATCGCTCACCCAGCGTCAAGATCACGCCTCCCACCGAGAGTCCTGCTCCACTGGCAAAGTCCCGCCCGCAGCCGCTCAGTTTTAACCCTGTTTCCGCCATTCCCGTCGTGGCTATTGATTCGGCTGACGGAGACATCGAGGACGACGAGACATCCAGCTCCGAGAAATCGGGCCCCGCCACTCCCACCAATGTGGTTCCCCTCTCGCCGCGCGAAGAGGCCACCAAGAAGCTGTACGAGGGTTTGGGCATTGGTCGTCCCGTCGTCGCTGAACAGGCGCTGGCTGCTGTTCCCGTCCCAGCTCGTCTGGCCAGTCAGCCAGTTCGCCAGCCTCGCGGGCCTCCGTCCGGCGCAGACGAGCTCGGTTCCCACAATTTTGCGGCCAGAATCCGACGCAAGGCGATCGGTGGTCTCGGCGTTCTCATGACCTCTCGCGAGCGCCGCGAGGCGGAACTCGTCGAGGCATACTAGCCCAACCAAGCTCGGTTACCCTTTATAACATTCCCTTTCGCCGACGACTGTAAATGTACCGGGCGCTTTCACGCTTGTTGTAATGGAATATACTGGCGTATTATCGCGTGTACAACGAACAACGATTTTTTTCACTACTTGCATCGCTGGCCAACAATGGCGCGCCCGTGCTCTTTCCACTCTTCCTGGCTAATCCAAAGCTGGTGGAACGTCCCCAAGCTAGCCAATACGCTGCCTCCCAACCATCCACCGTAGCGGCGCTCGATTGGGTTTCCTGGTGCGTGGATCTTGTTCTAATGGAACCAGTAAGTTTCTGGGTTGAAGCAGGAATACTGAAGCCTACATGCGGGAACTGCCGAGACAGCTCGTTGTGCAAGCGGTCCGCAAAGCCCGTAAAGAGACTACCGCCGCCTGTGAGCACGATGTTGCCAGCAAGTACCTGACGGAGTTCAGGGTCGCAGCCGCGAACTGCGTCTGAAATCAAGGCGGGAATAGTTTTCGGTGGCGGCGTGTTAGTTTGTCGCGCCCAACCTTCCTGGAAAGCACGAGTAAGTGCCGATCACGGGGGTATCAAACAAGTAGTACCGCCAAGTGAGGTGCCTGGGTGAAGAATTGTTCACCGACAGAGAATCGCTCGACTCCAAACCACCCTATGTAGCCAGTTGGGAATTCGTACTGCTTGGGTGGTCGAGATTGAACCATTCTACGAAGACGTCAGCGCGACAGTCGAGCAACGAGACAAAGCCGTACTGATCATTCCATCCTTGTTCGAGCACACCCGCCACACTTTGCGCCCACTCGTCGACCTCGCGCGCTTCGTACCAGGCGCGCCAAGAGTCGGTCGTCCCTTTTATACGGTCCTCCCGCAGGGCGTACATTGGAAGCGCATTGGCTTCAACAACCTACAGCTTGTAATCAGCTCGTACACTCGCAACCCATAGATTTTCAAACGTACAGTTTTGGCTGCGATGAGCTGATGGGGGAACAGGTCGATTCCTTGGCGGTGTTGGTTGGGAGACCTGAGTATGTTGTGCGCATACGAATGCACAAGTTCAGGAAGCGCAGAATACGCCAATCCTACGCGCTTTGAATAACCTGATACTGGCGGACGCAAATCGGCTCGCTCACCTTTTCGCAGAACGAAACCGTCTACCACCGGCGTAACGCTAACTACCTTGTGGCCGATATCGACGACCAACGCAGATCCTCTTCCAGAAGCAAATCTAAGTAGGCGCACAGATTTCAGCAGAGTAAATGCAAACTGGAACCATAACTGACGCGTTCAGAACGCCGGTATTGGCGACGTAGAAAGCGGGAACTTGGAATTCTTCAAACATAATCTCAGCCATTCGTTCCCTGTTCTCCGGGGTGTTCCATGCGGGTTCGGTGACGAGTATGGGGTGTTCGACGGGATTACAACGCATAACATCTTGGATTGCATGCCGCATGAGGGCCGAAACAGGCTCAAAGTCAGAGACTGTCGTATATTCAGTGTGGGGCTCGTTGTTCTGCGTCTGAAGCACGTACTCAGGCCACCATGGATCGGGTTCCCGACTTCCATCCCGTCGCGCCAGACGGAGGCACCAAACTGGCCCAGATACATCTTCTTGGCCGCCTTGCGCGGGAATGCGCCCAGGCCGTCTACGGGATCCTGCATAGGCGCATCGCCGTCGATTGGAGTTTGGTGGTAGCCGTAGCTTGTTGGAATAACGGCTTTGGGCGAATCGTCACCTGCATACCCGGCGCGGACAGAAGACGATCCAATGTCGACCACGAGAGCAGAAACCTCGTCTAGATACAGAATGTGAGAATTTGGCGACCAATAGAGCAGATTAGACGCGCCTCCGCCGTAGTTGACCATGGACGCGCGAAGCAAACAGCCTGTCACGGTATCAGCCTTGTCAAAAAAGTCCATGGGCAAGCGGAAACAGCTCGACGATGCCCCCGCACCTGCTCTTCTGCCCCAGGAGACACTCGAAATGCTCAGCGATGAAGAGGGTGCCGACCAGGCTGTCTCTGACGACGGCCAGGTTGATGAATTCCCGCAAATAGACGCAGAATCCGACGAGGAGGACACAGACGAAGACGATGAAGAATTGTTCGAGAGCGACGACGGCTCTGAAAACTCCTTCGACAGAGACATCTTCCCCAGACCAAAAACTATCATTTCCGACATAACGGGCCAACCAAAGCGCGTCTACCCGGAGATAGAACCAGACTATGATTCCGATTCCTCGACCGAGGATGTGAGTGTTTGGCTTTTTGCGGAAAACAAATTGAGCACTCCAACAGACGCAAAACCGCGTCGGAGACGTGCCTATGCACTGGTACGACGATCTCCCCCACATTGGCTACGACATAGACGGAAAGCGAGTTTTGCGGCCGGCTAGAGGAGACGAGCTGGACAAATTCTTGGAGACTGTTGAGGATCCGAATTCATGGTATTCTCCCCCAAGCCATTCCGTTGTCGGGAGGCTAAATATCGCTCCAGGACTTCCGCGTTCGACAAAACAGCCCAAATGGACAAACCACTTTCTGCGCAAGAGCTCGACATCATCCAGAGATTGTATGCGAACGAAGTTCCCGACGCGGGCTACGATCCATACGAACCCATGGTTGAGTGGTTCACCGGCAAGGGCAAGGAGGAAGTTATGCCGTTGTCTGCTGCGCCGGAGCCAAAGCGTCGATGGGTGGCTAGTAAATGGGAAAAACAGAAGGTGAGGGCCACTTCAATTTTTTTTTAATTTGTGTTCTGAATTTTCTTTAGGTCATGAAGATTGTGCGCGCCATTCGCCAAGGCCGCATTGTCCCGTCGAAACCAAAGACGTCGGCGAAACTCGAGGTCTACTCAATCTGGTCCGAACCCTCCTCTTCGCACCCGCCTCCTCTTCCTGCGCCAAAACCACGTCTTCCAACCAACTCAGAGTCGTACAATCCTCCAGAAGAGTATCTCCCGACCGAGTCTGAGCGCGAGGAATGGGAGAAACAGGATCCAGAGGACCGCGAACGCGAGTATCTTCCGAAAAAGTACTCTTCGCTACGACTCGTCCCGGCGTACGACCAGTTCGTCAAGGAGCGGTTCAACCGGCAGCTGGATCTCTACATGGCGCCTCGCGTCCAGAGAGTCAAGCTAAACATCGACCCAAGCACCCTCATACCGAAGCTGCCGAGCCCCCAGAGCTTGAAGCCCTTCCCCAACTACAAATCGCTCAAATTTGACCATCCGAGTCGTGCGCGGTGTCTCAGTATCAGCCCCGACGGTGCATGGGTGGTCAGTGGCGATGAAAGCGGTGTCGTCAGTTTGTGGGAGGTCATGGTTGGGCGTGAAGTCAAACGATGGAAATTTGAGAGCAAAATTGGTGCAGTTGGATGGTGTCCACGCACCGATGTCAGCTATTTCGTCGTCGCCCTGTATGTGCTCGTCTTTTCACCTCTTTTAGTGTTCGCTGAACATCGCTAGCGAGGAAACTATACACTGCATCATACCCCCACACATCTCCGCTTCTTTGTTCCAGTCAACCAAAGCCCTGCTCGCTCCCCCGACTCTCCCTCCGCCGCCAGAAACTCCTTCGCCCGTCAAATGGGTTTCGTCAACATTAACGTCCGATGGGCCAACACTGAGCGTCCACCTGCCGCCGTCGTCCGGCTTGCCGAAGCAAATTGCATGGCATCGACGCGGAGACTATATGGCCACTGTTTGTACGTGATCTTCCATCCTGCTGTCGACCTCAGCTCGAACACTTCTGCAGCTGGCAGCGGTCTGCACGGCGGTGTCTGGATGCACCAAATCACAAGACGACACTCCCAGGCGCCGTTCAAGAAAATTCGAGGCGTGGTACAATTAGTCCTCTTCCATCCCTCGAAACCCCATTTTTTCGTGGCGGTCAGTGTCTCAGATACTTCCCCCCGTACGATAATTGACGCCAGCTTCCCAGACGCAACAGTACATTCGGATTTACAACCTCGCGGAGCAAAAGTTGCTCAAGACGCTGATGCCTGGCATCAAGTGGATATCGTCCATGGACGTTCACCCTTCCGGCGATCACCTTATCGTCGGCGGCTATGATCGCAAACTCTGCTGGTTCGACCTGGAGCTGAGTGCGAAACCGTATAAAATCTTGCGGTGAGTTTCGTGTTGAGCTTCTTGCGTACGCCTAAAAGTCAATTCGTTAGGTATCACACGCGTGCGATTCGCTCACTCGCATTCCACCCCACGTATCCTCTCTTTGCGTCCTCGTCGGACGATGGTGCCATCCAAATCTTCCATTCGAGAGTTTATAACGACCTCATGACGGATCCATTGATCGTCCCTCTCAAAATCTTACGAGGGCATGCGGTCAAGGACGGTCTGGGCGTTCTCGATGTCAAGTGGTGTCCCCGTCACCCGTGGCTGGTTAGCGCTGGAGCCGATGGCGCCGCCAGCGTTTGGTGCAGTTAATCTCTATTGTGGTGTTGTCATATTGGTTTTAACCATTGCATATCTCCTCCGCCGCACCTATAAATCCGTCCGAAACGTGACGACCATCGTTTTGCGCTGGCTTATAGCCTTCTGTACGACCCTCGATGTGGACCGGCCGTTGCCGACTGCTCATCAACCTCAAAACGCCGCCTTCTTGTCGTGTCAAGAGCAAGCAGACCCTTCTTCGAACCTTAGGGCCTTTGGCGCCGGGCATGAGCCGGGCGGCGCATGCAAAAACCCAACTTTAAACTTCCGCCCGAGCTACTTCCGCCGTAACGTAGCGTGCTTGCCAGCGGCGCTTTCGGCCCCAGCGGCAGCTCATGTTTCCTTTTGGCTCAAATTGACTCCAGCCAGCCACTCCTCTCCTTGCTCGCGCCCGTCTGATTGTCTGGGTCATGTTTACGACCACACAGTGCGTCGAAAGACACGAGCAAACGCCAGCGGCGACGAACGCTCCGTTGAGAGGCTTTAGATTTCTGGAAGCGAAGTGCGTTTCGGATTTACTTGCAGACGCCACAGTGCGGCGGAAGAGCAATTTATGCGCTCAAATAGCTTCGTGGAGTTTGCGCCGCGTCGCCCTTTTCTTCCCGCTGCCTTCACCTGCTTGAACGACATGGTCGCCTGGGCGTCCGTTGCAGAAGTCGCGAGGGACTCGGGTACGTTCCTCGCTCTCGTGATTACCGCCCTGCCTGAGCCCCTCAACTCCCAGACGCGTTCGAGAAACTGATTTTCGCCTTGTTTGGATGCTATGTCTGGGAGATTTTGACGACATGGGGCTTCGAGATATCCTTGCTGATGCGACGGCGGCGATTCCGGTGGCCATTGGTATGCTCATTGTGTTCTAGCAGGCGCGCTTTCCGGCTGAATCTCCGCGTCAGAGCAAGTGTTGAGCTAGGTTTGAGCAAATTTTGTTCATTTCTGGTCCACAGTCTTTTTCTTCCTGTCCCGATACTGCATGCTCTTCTCTTTCATCGGTCTCATCATCTCACTGAGAATCGACAACCCGGCGCGTAAACCGTCTTCGTTGCTTTGCCCTGTTAACCCTTGGGTGCAGATAAATTGCCAGGTTCGAAACATCGCCCCGTCTTCGAATAGATATGCTGACAGGGTTTGAAGGCACTATTCACCTTCAACTCGGTACACTTGGTCCCCGGAACACTCCCCATTCTCACCTTCCTTAGTGGACGGGAAACATGGCCATTCTCAGCAGCTCGACCTCGTTGATGCTCAGAACGTGAAGATGAATTCAAATCTCAAGCTCTTTGTGCATTGACACTCTGCAATAGTATCGCGCTCTGGGAACGTAAACGTAGTGTGCTCGTCCCTCTCATTTTCTTGGCCCTGGTGCACTGGACGCTGCTGTACCGGACCATGTTCGTCGTCCGCGCGGTGTTCGACGACACTCTTCGGACCTGCGTCAGTCAGTCCCGTTTCCAATCTCAATCTCGGAAACGACTTACCCTCCGATCAGGTTGTCGTCTCGACGGACCCGACACTCCTCAAATGCACTTTCTTCTTTAGTTAGTGAGCGGGTTTCTCTACTTTCACTACTAACTAATTCTGCAGCGATGGGTTTCGATTTCGGTGAGTTCAAGCTGCTGTCTCGTTCAACGCGCGATCTCATGTCGCAGTCATTACATGCACTACGGCAGTCTCTCTCATGTCGCGCCACAGCGCCAGGACGGATCTCTGGCGGCTGCTTTTCACAGATGTGGGTTATGCTTGTATTCGCTTCGGTTGATCTAAATAGACTACAGGGACTTGTCTACTTCGTACGTCGACGGTGTATTCATTCATCGATCTCTTCATTCCATTCCTTACGCAGGTGGTGACATTCTCGACGAACTCGATCCCAGCCGTGGGTCTATTCTAATCTTATCTTATCTCTGCTCAAACCAACTGGCGCTCTGCAGGTCCTGAACCTGCTTGATCTCAATGGTGGGTGAATTGTGGCCCCGTCTCTCCTCGAAGTTTGACCCTCTTCAGCTCCAATGAACGTGTAAGCGTACCGTCGACACCTGTTCTTCGTCTGACTGCCAATTCCAAGCATCGGAACGGTCTGTTCTCGGTACTTCCGACCTCGCCTTTTCTAATCATACGAGTCAGATCCCCGCTGCAACCGTATCGTTCGTCCCTTTCGCCTGTCGATTTATGGCGCGTTTAATTTTTTTCCCTGTGCAGGTCCATCGCCGCATGTCGCGCCGTCATGCGTCTGCTCGATTTCAACTCGGACGTCTACATCCACTCTCTAGGCTGCGTAATTCCGACGAGCGATCCCAGGCACAGCGGAATATCGACGCCATTCATGTTGCCGGGGCTGACGCGCTCGGTGCTCAATCGCGATCGACTCGAAGGCGGCGGCGTTCTCGTTACGAGACAACAAATTATGATGACCGAGATTCGGTGAGCTTTACTTGTTTGCACTACGCGCTTTCTGCTTGACGAAAACTTTAGACCGCCGCTGGCGACGCTGAACAAGCATGATATTCGACGTCACAATGTTGAAACAGGCAACCAGGAGACGAGCGAGTCGCAGGACTCGACCACTATTTCTTGAAAGCGCGACAGAGAAACAAACGAAAAAAATGTACACTACGTCGATAGCTACAGGTCGAAATTTTGGGTATGCAGAACAAAAACAACTACCGCCTTCGCTTGGAGCGCCCCGCTTTCCTACGGGCACCGACTTCGCCCTGTCGGTTCAACCCCCTTGCACGTGGTGGGCGTGCGGCGAGTCCTTTCGAAAGTCGCCATTCTTCGCGGCGCGAGCCTCGTGGACCATGTGTTGATATTTTGCTGGACCCTGCTGTCGTCCCATCGACTTGCATCGAGTCTGGAGACAAGCTGGGTCAGCAAAAAGACGCATGAAGGCAAGGAACACACCATTAATTTGAGCTGGGACATCGGAGGCTGCAAAGAGAGAAAACATTCGTCAATGACCCGTTACGAATCATGAAGCAGAATTCTCCTTGCGGCGCTGGGTGTGTCTGCGACCGCGAGGCCGATTCCAGAAAGCGTCGGACACTTGCTTGAGATCGCGCAAGCGGTGGGGTGTGAGGACGTCGGGGTCCATGAGAGCGAGAGTGGTGAAACAGGGCCAACCTAATAGTGCGTCCCCGTCTTGCTCCATCTCTATCTCGTCCCTCTCTTCCTCATCGTCTCTCTCGACGTCGGCGCTGACGACAGCGCTGAGTTTGGCATGCAGTCGGTCGAGACGGGCTGCAGCGGTTGCGGCGTATACGCTGTCTTGACGCTTATTGGCGCGGAAGGAGCGTTTGACCTTGGAACGGAGTGATTTCGCCATCGGCGGGTGGATAGGTGGGTGGTGAGCTGGAGAGGATGGGAGTCAAGAGCAAGAAGGCTGCGGTGTGACAAAATTTTGCTCCGTGTCACACTCCGCCTCGGCAGTGCAGCACGACTCAGTCGCGCCGCGCGACTCAAGGCTCTCAGTTTTACGAGGTTCTTGGGACGATGGCAATGAAAGCTAGATGGAATGCAAGATAGATCACAGCCGTATACAAACTACGGAATGTTTTCATTCGGGTGGTGCCTCTCTGTATAGTCGACAAAACGCTAGTCAGCCTCGGATCGCTGCATCGGGGGAGGTAACTTATAATATAAAGCACGTTGTTGCATCTAGAGACCAATGAGAAGCGTCCTGGAGTGCAAAAGACCGCGTACCGAATGAAAACCTCCCCAAGCGTGCCATTCGACTGGCCATCCTGGAACTCTTCCGTGTTTGCTAACTGCGGACTGGCGTTAGACGCGACAGAGAGCACAAAGACACGAACCTGGAGGTTCATGAAGCCGTCGGTGCTAACGAGGAAGCCCTTGTATTCGAGCCCCCATTTTAGGCGCACGAAGACGGGTTTGCCGGTGAGCTCCTGCAGGAAGGGCTTGGGGTTGATGGGGTTGACCTGCAGCCAAGTAAGCTCGACCAGAACGGGGGGCTGGAATGTCGCTGTACGTTGGCCATGGTGGTTCAGACGCGTGACGCGGTGTGTAGTGACTCTTGGTTCTCGCGAATATGTCTGACCGCGAAGGCACCTCGGGCGGGGCGAGCGACGAGGACCTCTCGCTCCCAAAGGCCACCGTCGCCAAGATGATTTCAGGCACATACTCCCCCATTCGGCACGCTCTACGGCTAACCCACATCCTCGCAGAACTCCTCCCGAATGATGTTGTATGCGCCAAAGAAACGAGGGATCTGGTTATAGAGTGCTGCGTAGGCAAGTTGCCAGCCTCTGCGGCCTCCATCGGCTCACTCGTCCGCAAGAATTCATACATCTCATCTCGTCCGAGGCAAACGAAATCTGCGAGCAAGAATCAAAGAAGACCATTGCGCCCGAGCACATCATCTCCGCTCTCAAAGTCCGTGCACCGGAAGCAAGTTGGGCTCGCGGCTGACGCATTGCAGCGTCTTGGGTTCGACTCGTTCACACGGGAGGTAGAGGATGTGCTCAAAGAGCACAAGCAGCAACAGAAGGTGCGTCATGAAGCACGTCTCGGCCCTTTCCTCGCCTAATCCTTGGTTCTAGGATCGAGAGAAGAAAGTTTCGAAGCTGGAACAATCAGACCTCACGCCAGAGCAGCTGCAAGCAATGCAGGAGGAGCTCTTTGCTCAAAGCCGGGCCAAATTTCAGTCAAATGCCGGCGCGCCTTCATGAACGAACAGTTTGTTGTACGATTCCAAGTGTAATTTTATTCTATTTCCTTGTACGAAGCTGTTCTAACCGTCGTTGCGGCGAATCCCCGTTCCATTCCGCATCGCCGGTCAAGTTGGGAAGGCCAGGTTGCTCGATAACGAAGGAGGCAGAGACCGAAGCATGAAATGTCGCTGTCATTACATTGGCGTTGAGTTTGAGGTCTGCGGCAAATGAACACGCACCCCGATAAATGTCGCCACTCTCCAACAACAACCCGGCAGCCAGCCCACCCAAGAAACTATTGCCTGCACCGGTCACATCCACAACTTTGTCCTCGTCTGTACTCGTCCAGAACGCGTCTACCCAGCGTATTGGGTGACCAGGAACTGCAACACACGCGCCGAGAGCCCCGCTTCGAACAATCGCCGCACCAGACCCGAGGTCCAACAGCCGCTGGCTTGCTTCTTCTATCCGCTCGCGAGAGACTGGCAAAGGCATCGATAACAGAGCGAATGCTTCCTCCGCATTGGGGCTGACAAGTAGATGAGCCGGTTCACTGAGGTCGTCATTGGAAAACACACCTAAGGATAGATATGTGGGGCAAAACTTGAACAAGTGCTTCGAGCTCTTCTGGAACACATCTATACTGCCAGAAAATGAGCCAATAGTACGGTGAATCTGCTTGGACGCACAGGAATAGGTTCGTATATGGTCGTGGGCCGCCAACCGTCGTTCTCGCGCACCTCGTTCATGATCGCCGATGCGCGCGTCGGCGAACAGACGAAATGTAGCATACTTGCGCGTTCCAGTCGCGTGCCTTGCAGATCCTTGGGCGTCAGACGAATACGTGGGGTCAGGTACTCAAAGCTAATACGCGTCGATGAGTTGTGCAATGGAAGAGTGCTGCAGGATTGCCGGACTTTCTGAGATCCCCGATATAAGAGTTGAGGGCGCGCGTGGTTTTGCCCGAGTGGTCGCGATAGAGCCAGATATCACCGAATGCGTCAAGGGCAGACTGCATTTCTGCGGGAAAGTCTATGCCGCGGTCGATGATCATGCCGACGCGACTTGGAGGTAGCCAGATACGCGCGCCGATGGCAGCGTAGGTTCCTGCGCCTCCAATGGCGCTATGTTGAGATTTGGCTGGAATGCCATCTTGTGCCAGAAACTCGAACTGGTCGATGATAAACATTCCGAGGGTAGCGAACATGGCGGTCATCGAGGAGGGGTGTGACTGGGTGTGACGTGAAAAGTTGGATGAGCGTTGCGTTTACGCGGCTGGCGGGGCTGCGTCCGCTGTTGCAGGCAGCGCATGCATCCACCATCCCCTCCATAGACCGCGTCCGCCAGTCCAACTTCGACCTGCTCCGGGATTCCCTCGCCAATCCATCCACCAACCCGACACGCGTCTGGACAAATTACACAAACCTCGTCGCCTACCTCGGCCACGAGCCCCTTCCCCTCCAACTCCACCAGAACGTCTTGCGCAAGTGTGTGCCCCCGAGCAACACTCTTCGCGCCTCCGCAACGCGCAGGATTTTCGCAGGCAATGTCCCTCCGTCGCCCCATGTCTTCGAGGGTCGCTTCATTGCCATTATTCGCAACATCCGCGCTGCGGGATACATGCCTACGCTCGAGGACTACCATTTCATCCTCGAGCAGTTCGCGGCGGTGGGCCACCATGAGGGCGTCATGCACGTCTACAACGAAATCACTTCCCTCCACATCGAGCCGCGCAGCAAGACGTTCGGTCTCTGCTTGCAGGCCATTGCACACCGCCTTACTCTCCCCGTTCCACCCCATGCCAAGGAAGCTCAGGCCGCGGCTGCCCACCGTATGGTCTCCGACCTCATTGACGGTATGAAGAAGTACCAACGTCCATTCACGTCCGTCAACCAGGATCTCGCCCTCAGGATCCTGCGCGAAACGGCGGATGAAGAGGGTTTTGAGCTTTTCATCAAGTTCGGCTACGGTGTCGACTTGTGCAATCCTGACTGTCCGCCCGTCGAGTTCCTCTCGGACAACCCTCCACCGCTCCCTCAGCCGTTCTCGACGGCCGCGCTCAATATGACAATCGAGACCTTGGGACGGTTCAAAGACATTTCGCGGATGGTTCAGACCTTCGAGGTTCTGACGAACCCGTTACCGGAGCGAAATGCGTCCTACGACGAAGAACACGCGGAAGAGCTCGGTATTTACAACCAATCGCCCTATCCTTATCCTACTCCCTCGGCCCGCCCCAATACGACGACATACAACATCCTCATTCGGCACCTCTCTCAAGCAGGGCATGCTGTCCTTGCTCGCCACTACCTCAACCAAGCCATGCGCTTGGAGCGTCAGGTTGGCCATAATCTGCGACATACGCTCTTCAAGAACCCCGTTTCTCCCCACTTTGCGCTCAATCGCGGTACGCTGCTGCCGGTGTTCGGCGAGAGCAATCGCGACAAAAATGCTGGGTTGATGCGGTGGTTGCACTCCAAGTTCCCTAGAATTCTCATCCGCAAACGGAACGACCTCGTGTTCTACCTGCAATGTCGCGAAACCCTTCTGAACCGGGCAGCGCCGCCGCAAGAACCCGTTGTGAACTCTGCGCCTGCACCTCAGCGCGCGCCATCCTTGGCTATCGAAGGTCGTTGGGAGGCCCCAAGACCCGTTGGTGAGGTATTCGAGCTAGATCTGGACAACGAAGCGCCTCCCAAGCCTACACCACCTCCGAAGCCTTTCGACGTGGACGTGCATATAGGCATCCTCCAGCGAGACATTACCGAAATCAACGATCTCTACAAATACGTGGACCGGATATTGAGTCGCACCACATATCGCGTCAAGCAGCGGCTGGGGCGCAGAGTTGCTGCCGAACGCGATATCTATATCAACACGGAGGGGAAGCGGACTGTCGTCAGTCCGAAACGTTGGGAGAGAATCGCCAACTATAGGCCTGGCGATGAGGAGAGATTCATTCGGAGCGACCCAAGCACATCTTAGATGATGCAGGCGAACTTGGTTTGTGTGAGTGCTCTTGGTTCGGCCGTTTTCAATGACTGAGTGCTTCTAGTCTCATTCGCTACCTCGTTTTGAGGTGCTCCGCGTCAGTAGTCGCATTTATAGTTGCGGCGAAACCTGCGTCGAGAAGCGACTGGGCCAGTTGCAGCGCTCCAGGGATGGTGGTTGGTTGGTTTTAGATAGTGTAGTTCTAGTGGACATGGCCAGAACGTGAACTCGATCACACAAGCCTTTGGACCCGACCATCATGTCGCCTGCAGTCGCCACACAGTCCGCGCCTCACCCTGCAGAGCAGCAGCCCACAAAGGCCGTCGTGCCCACAAAGCGCGCAGGGACCCTGCCACGGTCGGGCAGTGGTGCCGTCGAGGGCAAGAAGATGTCGCAACGAGCGGGAAAGCCCATTATCAACTGGTTCCAGCGCAAGCTGGCTGGGGGCAGCTCATTCGTCAAGCCAAAACGTGCAGAAAACCAGCTGCCGCCGGGGCAGGGACGACCCACCAGCATCCCCTTGCGGACGAGCCACCGCATTAGCTCTGCGCCGCCGCCCAACAAACAAACCTCAAAATCCGACATTGCGCGGCGGAAAACGATTTCGCTGAACGAGGAAGAGGACGGGGAGCTGTATGCCAACGACCTTGCCTCGGAAATTTCGTCGCCGGTCGAAGCAGACGAGGATGCTTCGATGCGGCCACTGCCGCCGAGTGTGCCCCCGTCACCATCGCCTTCGTCGGCTTCGTACGTGTCGGACCCACGCACTTTCCGCAGCCTCGCGGCCAGCACAAAGCCGACCACGCTGCTCAGCATTGATCTCAACGGAAACGGCATGGCTCATATTGCGCAAGCACCCGCACCGATTGCTCGTCTCCACGTTCGTTCGTCCTCGACTGCCACAAGCGGTCCAGCTGGTGTTTCATTCTCTGCATTGCCGCCCGCTTCGGACAATGCCGCGCTCCGCATTTTGAACCAACACTCCAACTCTGCTGTTCCTCCTGTCCAAGCTCCACTCCATACGACCCACCACCCGCGAAACAATCCGCGCCCATCTTCTCCTCCACTCGACAACGCCTCTGTCCTGACATTGGCTTCTTCTGCGTATGCGATTCCATCGCGTACCGGCGTCAATACCCCGGGATGGAGCTCAGCGCCCCCCTCAGCGCTTGGCGACTCCATCTCGATGTCGCATTTTAATGGCAGCATCATCTATCCGGACGCCGAGAGCACCAGCCATTATTTGCTTGGCGACGACGACGTGGATGCGAGCGTGCGTGCCCTGCGGCCGCGGAGCTCGCGTCGCGGAAGCTGGGAAAGCGAGGCCAGCAGATGGAGTGCACGTGTCCAGCAGGGTGGAAGCGCAGCCGCGCCTTCGCTTGCGCGCGACGGTCGCAGTCTCTGGACCTCCAATAGCATCCGCACAGGTGGGATGAGCGCAGAGAATGACATGGACGAGAAATCTGACGCGGAGAGCCAAGTCGACGCGACGTCGTTGGAGGGCGATCGCGTTCCCGAGCAGACGCCGAAAATCCCGCACCAAGTCGCGGCGGACGCATTGCACATCCCTTTGCCGGACAGTGCGGATGATGATCTTCTGGCTGTCCCTAGCGAAGATGCAACGCCCGTCGAAGAAGTTCACGAAGATGCGATGACCCCCAACGAGCGTGTCCCTGCATGATAACCTCTCTCACCACTCTCCTTCTCTTTCTTTCTTCGCACATTTTCTTGCTCACCGACTGTATGGCCTTTACTTTACCATTGCATGTAACTATTCTGAGATTCGCGTACATATAGAAACAATGCCAAACTACCGCTGCAAGTGGAATCACGCTGTACGACGGTCGAGCGATTTCCAGCCTTTCCGCAGACCCATGCATTCGATGATTGGTGCGGGCATGCAGTATACTGGGTCTAGATCGACCAAACCAGGATATCCGAGGATGGAAAGTCCTTGCGACTGGTTAGAGTGCTTTATCTGAGGAATTGCTGCGAACCTGCGATGCCAAATTGTGTGTGGAACACATCGGCAACGTTGTCGGGTCGATCCGCAATGCCGCCTTTCTCGAGATCCTGTAAAACGAGTCGGGAGCATGTGCAAGGGAAGAATAGAACCAACTTGAGCCGAGAGAATAAACTCGGTTAACTTGTCGCAGTCAATCCAGGACACTTTGTTGAGAATGGAAAGCGCGGAGAGCACCCAGAAACTGTAACAGACCTGTAGAAAGTGTGTGAGCAGTACAACCCACAGCTGAATGCGTACGTCGGGTAGCTTCTCCGGCCGTCCATTCAGCCCGCCGTTGGGGAGCTGGCGCTCTGCAAGCCACCAACTCATCATCTCAGTGTCAATAACGTCCAGTCTGTCGAGAATAGCCAAAGTCGCAGTGCAGACAAAGACTAGACTCGCTTCAACATGAGTGTCGCAGCAAACGGTTCAACCAACCTTGGCCCGAATGACTCTCCGCGCCGATGGAGTTGCCGAAGCCGCCGTCGAAATTTCTGCATTTCTTGATATATTCGACGGTCTTATCTTTGTCGAGCTGGTCTATCTGGCCGAGGAGGGACAACGCGTTGACTGCGATGTAGCTGAAACGCGTGTCGACTTCGCCGAACGAGTCGCCTGCGAATACGCCCGAGGGCTGTTGGAGAGACAGAATAACTAGAGTCGCATGAGACTAAAGGTCTTAATTTGCGATTCCAAACGCGCATTTGGTCACCCGGGGAACGTCAAGAACGCGGAGAGAGTCGTAGATGACGAGGATTTGGATGGCGCTGAGGGTGGCGTGGATGTGGGCGTCGTGACCTGGATGTGCGCCGAAACCGCCAGCCTCATCGTCCCAGCAGCTCAATACGAACTTGATGACGTCGTCTTTGTCGAGCGCGTCAGGCTTGCCCATGATGGAGAGAGCGGTGAGGCCCCAGTAGATGGCGTTGAGGCGGAGATGGGCGGTGAGGTGGTACATGAGATCATCGGTGCTCTGCAAACACAAGCATTGGCCATTTCTCATCGCATGTCCTCGGCCAGATTACCTTGCCCAGATTCTGGATGTAGGCAACATGAAGGTCGCTTGCAAGTCTATCCATGGTCACGTGCTAGTCACAGTATCGTACACTACCCACCCCGACGCCTGGCTCCTCCCCAGACGTGCTTTCAAATACCGTGCAGGTTGGCCCAACTTAACACGGCATTCCCTGAAACACTGCACCGGCTCTTCCATCTCTTTCTGTTCTGAAACGTAAGTGGCGGTGGAGAAAAGGAAGCAAGGCTGGGACGCACCCAGCTAATCTTGTCCAAGGAATATGAAAATTGGGAGGATTGCAGGGTTTTCTGAGTAGCCTCGTCAACGAGCCAGGTCCAATATGCATTCTCGTGGTGGACTGCAGAAATCATGTCCAATACGAACGTGTCCCCTTCCGTCGCGTCTGCAAAACAATCAGTACGATGATTGCAAGCAAAGAAAAATATGATATCCACTGAAATAACTGCGGAATGCAGTAGCTGGGTCTCCATCCACGGCATGGAACAACGGAGATCGGTCGTTGTTTGCCACAAACTCGGGAGCAAGGGAGGACGCCAACAGAGCTTCGTGAGCAAACACATCTTTAGCCTCTGCATGGATCTGTCTCGAGGAAACATCGCGGAGCAGTTGAACTGTCGTTTCCAAGACGCAGGTTTCGTGCCAGCAAGGCGCGCGTTCCCACTTCTCTCGCGATGTAGATGATTTGGAGATGTACGGTAACCCCGCCTTTCCCATATTGGCGTCGAGGTATGCAGCAGCAGCGGCCTAGAATAGGGATATTGAACTGCTTCGTGGTATAGTAAGAAAAGGCGTACAATGTGTCTGCGATTTCGTTCAATGCCTTCGGTACCGACCGTGAACGCGCCACCACCGAACAAGGGCCGAGGCTGCGCGATCCAGACTTCAGGGTATTGATTTCGGAAGACTGAGTAGTAGTTGTCGGCCATCTTCTTCTCGTCGGCAGAGAATTCCAACTGGTCGAGAAGAGCCAGAAACTCGCGAACATTGCTTTGGAGGACCATGCTGCCGTATCCAAGCCACGCGAATCCGAAATGGATCTTGTCCGACTCGACGGAGAGTGTGCGGCTGGCTAGCCATTCGTCCGGCGGCGCCAGGAAGATGTCGTTCGAGGTAACGCGTGCTCGAAGGCTCCGAACGACGGCTGGTGCGACAAGATAATCGTCGTCCTTAGGTGTTCTTGAGTTGATGCAAGGAGCCGTCCACAACCTCGTTACCTGGATGAAGCAGTACGGTGTGGACGCGTTCGCACAAGCCAAGAAGCGAGCTTCAAAATAGCGGTTCTCGGGAGAGTTGAGGAACTTCAATTTGGAGCAATGGCTTTCAGTGAAATCCTGAGCGCATTGAAGTCTTTAGTTTATTTCAATAGAATTGCGCAGCGCACCTCTAGGACGAGGGGTTGCGGATTGTTATTCCATACGACGATTTGCGCAATTGTAGGCTCTGGACATAACGTCGAGACGATTTGGACGACATTTGAGAGTCGGACCCAGTTTAGAATCACTGCAGTAACATCTGGGGCACTGGCAGGGCTGCGGAACCACGCCGACAAGAGACCGAGAAGCCCAACGATGAACGTTGAGAGCAACCAGCGGTTCATGCCATCAACGGGCCGTAACACGCTTTTGCTCCTTCGCTCGACCCTTCACGATGCCAAGGGAAATTGGCACGCTAATCGTCGTTGTACTCAAAGCAGTGCGTGTGCTGGCTCAATTCCAATTCGCTACTCATCGCCCTGCAGCAACACCTTCCGAATAAACGGTGCCACCGTCGCTCCCCGCGTCTCTGCGTGCGCTGATCCCTCGTCTTCCAGCCACATCGGCAAGCAGGACCCGTACTGCCTGGTATCTGTGAACGGCCAGAAGCAACGTACGAAGGTCATTAAGAAGGGCGGCCAGCATCCGGAATGGGACGAGTGAGTGGGTTTGCGAGGCTGCTCGACGTCATTTGCTGAGCGTGCTTCTTAATGCAGCGAGCTGCGGTTCACTATGTACGAAGAGGACGCGGACACGACCGTCGGCCCCAACGGTAGCCCGCCGCCGCCGCCGCCGAAGGACGGCAAGCGTAAAATCCAAGGCGGGACGACGATGAAGCTGTCCTGCTTCGCTGACGATCCTCGGGAACCCGACCTCATTGGCCAGGCGGATGTCGATTTGACCGAGGTCCTCACCAAGGGCGAAACCGATGGTGTGTGCAATGCGACATGTGTATTGTGCATATCCATTTACCTCGTTAAGAATGGTTCAACCTCGCAAACAAGGACAAGTTCGCAGGCAAAGTCTACCTCGAGCTGACGTTCTGGTCGAACGTTCGTGCATCTGGATCGCGTTTGTCGTCGATTTCTTAACCATTTCGCAGGAACCTGCCCCAGAAAAGAAAGTGATCCAGGCTCGGCCCAAGGAATACAGTGGTCCGGGGCTGTTCAAGGCCTCGGAAGATCTTCAGGCTGCGGGCGACTTTTCTCCCGCGCGGAATCAGTCTATGAACGCCGTGCACTCGCGGCGGGAGTCCGATGCAACGCCGCCTGGGACCCTTCATGCATCCAATTCGTTCTCTCAAATCGACTACTACCAACCACCATACGACCGTCCGCAGCACTCGCAGCGCAGTCGTGTTGCATCGGTCAGCACCTTGGCAAATGATCTTCGCGATTTGAGTGTTGGAGACCTTGGTCGGAGGAGAGAAAGCTTTCCAGTTCGTTGATTTCAGACTCCGTTTGCGGCGACCTGATCGTTTGCAGCCGCCGCAACCCCAGCAACCCAGTTCATACGCAACTCTCCCGCCATCTTCGAGTTTCTCCGCGTATGGTCAGCACGGATATGAGCCATCTATTCCTGAGTCGAGCTCAGTATATTCGTACGACCGGCCCGTGACGCCCCCAAACCAGTCGCATTACGCAACCTCTCCCCCACCGGCTGCGCCCTATCGTCCGCCGTACGAGGATGCGACGTACAATGTGCCGCCGCCAGCCCGTGGTCCTCGTTACAGCATGCCCCCCACTTCGTCGGGATTCATGCCGCTTTCGAGTTCAACATCGTCGGGTTTTGTGCCTTTGGCATCACACCCGTCGGAACCATCTGGCTTTGCGCCAACTCTTCCGCCGACTCCCGCTCCTCCTTATGCCAATCAGCCACCAAATTCTTACGCTCCACCCCCGACCCAGACGCCGGCACCGGGCTACCCGCCTTCGGTCCCGGTATCATCTTCTTTCCATTCGCAGCAAGGTCTTCCTGCTTCGCAGTCATATGGGTACCCGCAGTATCAGGATCCGCCCCAGGTTCCTTACAACACGCATCTCCCTGCGCCGCCTCCACCGCCGCAAGGATATCCGCTGCCGCCTTCACCGACCCATCCACCCGTCTCGACGCTGACGCACAGTAACTCGTTGTCGTCGAGCACGGGCCCAGGCGGATCGCGTCCATTGCCCCAACAGCCCGTTCACAGCCAGAGCCTCCCTCCGCCACCACCATCTCAGTATCCGTTCTCGTCGTCGGCCAGTCAGCCGAATGTCCCCGGGTCGTACAGTCCGTCGCATCCGACGGCCTCGACCTTCCACGAGTCCTTGAGCCAGCCGAATGTGCATGGATCCTACAGCCCGTCTCACGCGGCTGTGTCTACTTTCCACGAATCCGTAAGCCAGCCGAACCTGCACGGGACATACAGTCCGTCGCACCCAACGGCATCTGCTTTCCACGAATCGTATAGTCCTTCGCATCCTGGCGCGTCAGCATTCCACGATGGATATGCACCACCTCCTCCGGGTGCATACGTGCCTCCGGAAATCGCGTCTTCCTACGGCAATGGGGTGTCCCCGCGACGACAGTCGAGTCTCCCGACACCACCCAACCACGTCCAGCAGCCTACTTATGTGGCAACGCTACCGCCACCGCCACCGCCACTTCCTCCTTCGCTCGAATACGTCCCACCCCCTCCCCCACTACCAGCAAACCAGTCGCAGCAATATTACCCTCCTGGCCCACCACCGCGTCCCCCCAACCAACTCGATGGTTGGAGCAACGCAGGCTTGCCGCCGCCGCCGCCTCCGCCTCCCCAGCATACGTACCCAGCGCAGAGCTGGACTTGACCGTACATAATCTTTTGCATCGAATACGCGCTTGCTTTGAATCTCTGCACCCAAGTAATGACCCCCCATCAATTCTAGAGACAACTCCATGGACACCACATACACACACAAAACGCATCTATCACGACCTCCTAGTAGTAGTACGCACGGCTCGCAAATGGCTACCTGTTCCTCTCCAACTCGCGCTCTTTGCGGTATTCCGCTATTGCAGTTTCGGTCGGGACGATGCCGCGCCGTGAGAGTTCGAATCGTGCTTCTCGGCGTATGGAGTTCTCCTCGATGCGCCTCATCGCTTCGTATTCTTGGAGAGCGCGTTCTGCGTTTAATACCAGCCCGAATACCGAGCCTTATTGATGCTTGTAAGAGTTCTCCGAAAAGTTATCTTGAGTTCGAGCTTACAGGCGCAGACCAAGAAACCCTTGAATTGGAACGTCTGGCGTCTGTATCTGTCGCGTTAATGGGTTTTCGGGATGCTGGAGCGGATGAACAAGCCTGAAGAACGGCCAGCTGTAGTGTAGTATAATCTGCAAGATGGATCGGCAAGTGGTCCGTACACAGGGCCAGCCAAACGTACCGAAGACCCAAGACCAATCGCAGCGCCATGCAAGGCACCCTGGTGAGGCAATGTGTCAAAACAAGATCAAACAAGGCTTGGTAGCAGACATGCCCTTATGCCGTCGTCTTTCTGTATGTTGTATGCGCGCTCCACATCAGCTTGTCGTAGTTCGGTGCGAGAGGTCATCCGCCACGTGACACAAATAAGCATAAACAACTCAACGCCTGCGTCCCAAAAGGGTAATTACGCGACAAATACGGTAGTTACGGCACTAATTTGTGGATAACACTGATCTGGTGCGTTTCAGAGCACACGAGGAGGCGCGACGACGCGGGTTCTGCCACGATATGTGCTATCTTCTGTCCACGAGCGCACTCAATCTCGCAGCACGGGTGCTCCGTGTTGCGCAGGTCCCAAATTCGGACGACGCCCTCTCTGTCGCCCGATCCCGACGCGAAGTATTCCGAGAATGTAGCACCTGAAGAACTGTATGAGCGGGATGCGGGAGATTAGCATGAGAGATTGAACCTTTCATGTATCTGCCATGAAACTGTGTGGTGCGGCAACCAAATCGTTGTGTGGCGAGCTGCGGGACTACTCGATGGTCGCGGACTTCGTATTGGAACTCGCGGTGTGCGATCTGTTGCGGTTGAGAAAGAAAAACTCAGTCAAACGACCTTCGCACCTCGAAGAGTGTGCAGAATGGCGATGGCGTCGGGTGCACATGATAGACAGAGTTGGAAGTCCGTATCGTGCTGTAGATTCTTTGCGAGCTCAGGTCGTAAAAATTAACGCTGTATAACTGGCATTCAGTCGCGGCTCACTCGACGGACTCTATAGCCCACCAGCAGTCCGCGCCCGCCGAAACGAGCTTGCGGCTTGTGTCAAATAGGCAGAGAAGCGATTGCACCAACGAGTTATGGCGGATGTTCAGGAGATGTGGAGTAGCAGAAGAAAAATCTTCCGCCAGCTTCCAAAGGTGGACTTCGTGGTCATAGCCACCAGTGGCAAACGAAAGTGGTTGCTTGACCGGCGCCACGGCGCTCACTCCTCCCTTTCGGGAAGAGTTCCACGGTCGGTGAAGGTCGGTGAAGGTGATGACCTGGTAATGTGAGCGGCGAAGACAACAGACGAAGGAGACAAAACAAACACCGCTCCTCCTCGTTTCTTGATTGTCGATTAAAGACAGCTGCTGCGTGTCTCGGCCGTGGCCAACGATAGTAAAAGATTGCCCAAGTTCCTCGTCGAGTAGGAGGCACGCGTCCTCAACCAAGTCCCTTCGGAAACTTTCAGTGGCGTGGGGGGTGAGTGTCGAATGTCTGTGAACATCAAATTAGTTGGGGGAGACCTGAGTAATCCTCTCTCTCACCGACGGGATTTAACGTCTACGCCCTCAAAGAACCCATACATCGAGACCGCCACCACAGAAGAGGTAGTCCCATCGCACAAGAGCCGACGTAGTTTGTCGTGCTGCTGGCGGGAGGGGAGTTGAATAACTGCCCCATCGAGCACAAAGTCTCCAGGAGGCGGAGTCGGAGAAGAGCGTAGATTAGTGGGTAAAGTCACTATCTCCCGTAGGTTGAGTTCCAAGTTTGCTGGTGAGAGCGGGGACGGAGATTTGGGGTGCGGAGACGCGACGAGAGCTGCCAGTAGCTTCGGTGTACTCCGCGCCGAGCCCTGTGTCGATTCGGGTGGTCCCTTGTCGCCAGAAAGAAGCCCGACAACAGAGTTATCCTCTACGGGTGCCATTAATGTGCGATCGGCGGCGTCATCCTGGTCGGGCAGAGGCGAAGCCGGTGGATTGGTGGAGAAGGAAAGTGTGCCGGACTTGAATGAGCGGACAGGGCCGTTCCATTTGGGGAATGAGGGATGGGAAGGCGAAGGTCGGGGCTGAGAGTCGACTGGTGGCTTTGGAAATGTTAAAACACGCTCGGCGACGCGAAAATGGGGTCGCACAACAGTTTTCTCGACTCTTGGCTTCGTTTTCGGAGCCAAAGAAACTTTGGTTATGTCCGCTTGCACATACGAGAAGCGAACCCTACTCTCCTGAATCTCGTAGTTGTCAACCCGAACGCCGACGCGGGAAAGCGCCGCTATCTCCCGCGTAATCCACTCCTTCCTGCGCCTATGACAGTTTGGAATGCCCTTGCGACAATCGGGTGGAAGCTCGCGCTCGATCTCCGTCTTTTGCTCGAGATCCAGGCGACGGCGCTTCGCTGGCACAGGGGAGGCAACATACGACTTATCCGCAGCGCGCTTGGGCGCGGTGCGGACGTGAGGGCGGGCTGCGGCCATTACAACTGGACGCAAACGCGGCTGGGCCTCGTTCGGTTGTGAATCAACGTCGCGATGATGAAGAGGCATTATTACATGTGACTATTACGGTAACCCACTCTACTTGGAACCTCCCAGCTCAACGGCGAAGGCGACGGCCAGCTTGGAGAACTCAAGCATATGGTCGAAAGCTGCAACTCGATCAGCAACGAGCATGTTCGGAAAACGTGAAAAGGTTACAGAATTCATCCGAAACGTCGATGCGGCTGCAAGTCATTTAGATCGAGGCAGCGAAATAATAGCCCAGTGCGTACTCGTTGGTGGAATGAATGTTCTGGTTCGAGTTCTCGAAGGAGCTCTCTGGACAGCGCGGCAGAAGTTGAGTCTCATGGCACATATCAACATGTCGGCCTTACCGATGGTGAAAGAGCTCGGATATCCGGCCTTCATCCAGGAAGCGCTACTCCAGAGTTAGCACTGATAGAACCTGATAGCAGGAAAGCGTACTGGTCGCTGCAGGCATAGCCGCACTTGGTCTAAGCCATCGTGAACAAATATACTTGATCACAAGAAACCAAAGCAACCTCGACCCAGGGAATGTCCAAGTAAGTCTCGACAAGCGCCTTATTGAAGGCGGTGAGTCCCTCGTCCACAAAATCGCCGATGATGCCGACTTCCTCCCGGGTGCCGCGCTATGCCGCACTTGAGCATTTGACAAGAAACCTACACTGTAGCTCACCTTGACCCAGGCAGTCATGTCAAACTAGACCAGATTGAGCTGCGCGGACACCGACGGCATGGAACCGCACGCACCTGGCTCATGGCAATAACATTCACGTTGTTTGCTTCGTAATGCTGGGCCACGGCTTGCGAGCCAAGGAGGCCACCCTCTTCGGCGCTGTACCAGTGAAACTCTTGGAGCCTTGAGTTCACTTCGAAGAGTGTGCGAAATATAGCCTACCAACGGCGCGTTCCGGATGGAAATCGGCCGCAAGAAGACCACGATAGCTCTCCAGGATGGTGACCGAACCAGAGCCGTCGTCTGAGGGAGAAGAATGAGACAGGACAAGGCAGAGATTAAGCAATGCACCATCGGCACCTGGAGCTGGGAGGAAAAATAGCATGTTGCTAAAAGGAAAGTTATCGCTGGATATCGTAGAAATAGAAATGAACAAAGACTTGCGTGCTGTCCTGGTGGGCGCCAATAACAACGACTCCATCGTCGGTGCTGGAGGTCCCATTGATTCTGACGATCTGAATGGAGTGTGAGGTATGAGTGAGCTAAACAACGAGCGCTTACGATCGAGTTCTGCCCCCATGAGTGAGGGAATTCGGAGATGGAGATCTTTTAACGTTGGTCAGAAAGGATTTGAGGGTTAGACCATCTGCCTGACCTTCTCTTGAAGTGAATCTGAACCCCATTCCTCCGTGATCTAACAAATGTTAAGCGCGAGGAACAGAACGAACGAACACGAGCCACCTCGGCGATCTTGCTGACGAGCCAAGCTTGGCTTTGAGCGCCAGTCTAGCGGAGGTTGAGCGTTGCACACGATGCAAACGAACGCGTGTACCTCACTGCGATAGTCTGCGCGGAGAAAGGAAATGAAAGGGGTGAGCGAGAATATCAAGAAATGACGCACGCCTGGTACGGAAGCTACTGAATTTCCGCAAGTTTTCCTCGGGCCCTTTGGTCGAGAGGGTCTTGAGGATCGGGAGCACCTGTTTTCGGTAGCCGGAATGAACAGCGTGGATTCTCCAGCAAAAGTCCGCCGACCTTCTCTGTGGCGTTGGGTTCCGGGAATACAGCTGTGCCTCATGTAAGTTGGACAGTCCCGCGCAGGCACTGAGATTCACATACACTGAATTCGCAGCTGAGCCGAGCTTCCCAGGTGCGGGGTGTCTGTGACATCGAAGTACTTGAATCCGCGTGATTTGGCTTCCAGCTAATAGCAGGATGAGGCCCGCGTCTGCGGCCCGGAAGATAGCCAAGAACCTTCTGCCATTCCGTCATCTGGACCGGAGCGGACTGGTCTTCGAACTGTGCGTGCCTGTTGAGGACCGGGACCCTGTGACGACGTCGGGAGCTCGGCTCACCTGGACGAGACGAATAGCGTTCAAGTCGAAGTTGGGAAAGTCCGGGTGGGCGAAGGCATGCGGAGAATTAAGCGGGACTTGGTCTGCGATGGGGCTGGCTGCAGCGACGCAAGCCAAAGCAACGAGGGAGAGCAGCGACTTCATGGTTGAGAGCAAGCGGATGACGCAAGATCACGAGTTTGCCCTTTCACACATCCCTCATGTCCAAAGCCGCCGCAGGCAAGGCCCGAGCCCAAATCGTCGTACGTGCTCCCCAATGGAACGTGTTTTCTTGGCTTATTTGCCATCGCAAGCGTCTTCTTGTTCCAGCGGGAAAGGCGGCCCCGACACCGCCAGTCGGTCCAGCGCTTGGTGCCCGTGGCGTCAAGTCGATGGATTTCTGCAAAGAATTCAACGCCAGGACTGCTCATATCGAGCCGGGCGTTCCAGTACCCACCCTAGTCACGGTCCAGCCCGACCGTTCCTTCACCTTCATCACCAAAACGCCGCCAACAACATATTTCTTAAAACAAGCTGCTGGCATCGAAAAAGGCGCCGGAAAGCCCGGACACGAGACGACGGGGACTATAAGTCTCAAGCATGTCTACGAGATAGCCAAAATCAAGGCAACGGATGAACACATGAAGCACATTTCGATGGAGTCCATTGCGCGGATGGTGGTTGGTAGCGCCAAGTCACTGGGGGTTCAAGTTGTTCCTTGACTCCAAGGTGCGTTGTAGTCCGCATTCAACGCAAATCCAGCCTTGACATGCTCCAGTGCTATCGCTGGACGCGATCGGCGTGCCGCAGACTCCCTGAACATGCGCCCGGAGAACCCACAGACCACCAACGGGTGGGTCCGTGCTTTGACAGCCAAATTTCTGGCTCAAGGTCCGAGGGTCCGACGCACTGTAGAGATCGCTATAATGAAATCAATCTTCCCTTACCCTCAACCGGTCCCCGACCTTCCAAATCTAATCTCCGGGCGCGACATGCCCAATCGGTCATTGCCCAGCTGAGCAGTATCGGTCGGGTTGGACGGCGCATCTGTGAATGTACCGTGTTCTCGAAACGACTGTACCGGATGGAGATTCGGCGCACGGAGACGGTGTGGCTACCCTGTACTCGGGAACCTCTTGTGCGTTCACGTCGGTCAAGGTACCAAATTTTTGCGACGCATATACCAATTCCAGATGCCTCGTGGCGGCGACCAATCAAACTTTGTGTTTCGCAAAACGTCAAAATCTTTTGACGCGCAAAAAAAATCTATGTGGGCCGGCGCCTGCCGGTGTTCTTTTTCTTTTCGAATGAACCAAGCGCTGCAAAGCCGAATCGCAAACGCTTCTTGGACTACGCGTGTCTTTCCCGCCTTTGATCCAACCTGACCTTGAGTCGTCGCCCTCTCCTTAGATCTGTTCACTGACCCAGCGCGCCGCAAGGTCAAGGTTCTTCTCTCGCCCCACGTTTCGTGCTTGTACATTCATCTTTATCTCCACGTTTTCCGATCGATGCAAGCCCCCGCAAGAGACCACTGGCCGATTTCTTTTGCCGAGCTGGCTATAAGAACACCGACGCCAATGCGGTCGAATCTCAAGGCGTTTGCTTCGCGATCCACCCTCTGTATCCAATGGCTACTCCCGGAACCAACGATATACTCTACTGGACCAACCAAGACCCGCGCGAGAGCGTCCTATTCAACAGCTGGGGCATCGTCTATCGCTATCAGGTCGGACGCACCTCCCGACGCGTCGACGGCGTTTCTGACGCGTCTGCAGACCGTTGTTAACCCTACCGGGCAAAGTGTCACGACACTCTACCGTACTATCCGTCCCGGCAAGGAAGATCGCGCCGCGAAACTCGAGTGGGCGGCCAATGGCGGTCTGGGTCGCGTCATCATAGGCAAAGTACGTTTTTTCTTGTTCTGGGTGTGGGGTTCGGTGTGAACTGAAGCTTGGCTTCGTAGAACACGTTGCCTATGGCGGACCTGGTCCGAACCGATGCTCGTATACATGTTGGTGCCCTGAATCAAACGAGCAGACTCGTGTCTTGGACTAAACCCCTCTCACAGGCCTCGCGTGTCTTCATCGGTCCTGATGGACTCCAGTATCGATGGCGCCCCAGCTCGAACAACACGGACATCGTGGTAGGTTCGGATCCTGCTCCATTAGCCGGCTACTCACTCCTATCCAGCTGCAAGATCCAAACGGCGCCATCGTCGCGTTCTTCCGCCCAACGCGCCAAACACGATTCCAACTCGGCGATGTATACGGTGAACTGCACTTTATCCGCTCCGCAGGCTCCGGGACGATTGTATGTCGGTTTATTTCGCGGTTTGACGCGTCCAACCTCGCCCTACAGATGCACCCACCTATTATGGACATGGTAACCGTGACCGCGATGCTCTATCGGTTCTGCTCGGCCTGGGGCTTGTAAGAACATTGAAACCGCTGTATTTCTCTGCTTGTTTATCGACGTGTACTTGTACGATCGGCAACCTAATCTCGATCTTCCATGCGACATCACCAATCCTTGAAATTTGGAAGGAACACGATGCGCGTCACAATTTCACCTGCGGGCGGGGCGAAGCATCTTCTGACCTGACCACTTCGACGAGATCATCCACCGTGCGTATGACCCACTCGGTGCCTTCATCGGTAGAGAGCCACTCGTCTTCCGGGCTCTGATTCTCCTCATACCGCGCCTTGAGCAGGCCAAAGACGTGGCTGGTCAACTGGGGAACAACGCGCTCCTCTGCCCGCAGACAAGCGATGCCGACCACGCTTCCTTGGGCTCGGCTAAGATTGCCTTGGTGTGGATCATCGCGGCCACTCAAATCCAACGCAGATCGCGTTGCTCCAGGGAGCGGGGAGAGGACCGTGCCGTAACTCTGGATAATGAACGCTGAAAAAGGATTCAGCGCCATCAAGATCGCTACCGCATAGAGAAACGGTCACGCGCAGATAAAGTCGGGGTGATACGAGCCAAGTTTGTCGTGCAGCTTTTCGTCGTGGGGCCTGTAGATGGAGCGCCACAGAGCCTTGCCGCGTTCGACTGTCTCATCGATATTCTGCGGCGTGCCGTCTCTCAGAGAAGCAGTCCGCAAGGCCGCTCGCACGTCGGGATCCATCGCCTCGTTGAACGCGGCGAAGGACAGAATGGCCTGGATTCGTTCCGTTAGCGCCCTGAGCAACGGCATGCGGGGAACAGAGAGGCAGCCTTACCCGCGGCACTCCCACAAAGATGACGCTCTTCAGGACAGCTTCTCGGACAAGCGCTGCTTTATTAACTATCTCGCCAAAGCTGCTGCTAGCACCCAAGCTTCGGGAATCAGCATCGCTTGGGCGAATGAAGTTGTAGAATTGTGCCATCGTCGGCGGACGGTTCACGGTGGTCAGGGCGCACGCCTATCTTTCTTCAGCTCGGGGCTGCGGGCCGGAGAGATCCCAGTACCGTTAGTACGAGCCACGCCGTTGTCGCGTTGCGGTCAACGGCGCTTCGGTAAGTCTTTGTCAAGACGCTGCGCAGCTTGTGGTCCACAGGCGCGGGGAGCGGATTCGGGTTGCGAAGAGTCAGAAGTTGCTTCACTGCCGGCGGGAGATGCTTGACCATGGTCGTGGTTCCAGTGAACGTTCAAGCCGTCGGCAGGCCGTGACCGTTCCGGCATCTCGGTCGGCATGCATCCGTTTGCCTCGTACATCCTCCGGAGCTATTACAAGGCAACAGGATGGAACGAAGACAACCTCTATGCAAACATTACACGCTCTTCCAATGGTCAGTCCCACCGTTCGCCTCGAAATCCTGCTCAATGTAGCTAGCCATCCTTGACTTCACCGTGCCGAGAGGTCTGCATCTCTCCGTCTCGAAATCTCCCAATTCGTTGTTTCGGACGACGTACTCGATGAACGCAATGCCCTCTCTGAACGGCTCGGTCGGATACATCTTCACCTCGTGCGACTTGGACATCAAGTCTTCCGGGAACGTCCGATTCAAGGACATGCTCGAGCGCTTTCGGGTGTTTGACCAGCCGCGGAGGCCAGAACCCAAGGAAGAGGAGTTTTTCGACGGAGAACGCGTCGACAAACGAGGTGAGTGTCGTTTAGGTTCACCTTGAGATGAAATTGACGCGTTGCCTGGGGCAAGATTACCTGCTTTATGGTCGATTCTATCTTCCAACGGGCCGACTAGACGCGTTATATTCAACGAGACTATCGCCTACCCTTCAAGCTCTTGTCGCCGCAATATCATATCCACCATCCAATCTTCCGCCCGAAGCCGTCGTCCGCGGTAACACCAGCAACTTCATCATCAACCTACAACACGACGTAGGAAAATGGTGTACCGAGTACACATGGAGCGCCGACGATGGCATGTGGGGTGTGCGTGTGCTGCACAACTTTGGCAAGCTCGGGATGCCCAATGAGCCCTCCGGAGACTCGACGGAACGCGCACCAGACCCTCGCGCTGTCGGCTTGAAGCGCGTCGACGAAGAAGACCCTGTCGATGGCGGGCTCAAGGGACGCGTTTCTGCTGGCGCAGAATTTTACTTTAGCGCAAAAGAAAGGAGCGCAGGCAGTAAATACATAATCTCCTCGCTGCGTATCTAAACTTACGCTTTGCAGTTTCCACCGGCTTCCGATTCAGCACTTTCCCTGACGCGACCCCACCATCGTTCCAACTCTCCGGCCCCGCCTCTTCGTCCCCGCTATCCTCCTCTTCTAAATTACCACCATCACAACCCCCAACGACCATAACCGCGCTCTTCAACCCCATGCTCGGGCACATCTCCAGCGCGTACTCGGCACGCGTATCACGCGATTTATCCCTCTCGTCGCGGTTTGATTTCAACGTCTACAGCTACGAAAGCGAATGGACAATGGGCACGGAATGGTGGATGCGCTCTGCGCCGATGGAGTTGGACGAAGCGGGAGAGCCAGTCGCAGCCGCCAGCGGGGGTGGCGGAGAAATACGGGGGGTCGTGAAAGCACGCGCCTCGACGAAAAACGTTGGTGGTCGTTGTTTGTCCTTGTCTTCCAACTCAAACTCTCCAGGACGTGTCACTCATGTGGGAAGGCCGAATCCGCAACATGCTGGTCAGTCTGGGCGTGGTCTCTGATTTCTCGAATCGGACAAAACCAATCAAAGCCATTGGGCTCGAGTTGTCGTACTTTAGTTCAGACCAATGATAAACGAGCATAAGCATAGGCATTGAGGAGAGATTTCCGTTTTAAAAGGCATCCTACAGGTTCCGAGGTCGAAAGAGACGCTACAAAGTACAATGGATAATAAAGATATGCACAGTGGCTAGATAGCGGAAGCGTAGACATGTTGATTGAGGAAGGGTATGGATCCAGTTGGAGGTTTAATTGTTGGTAGGGATGGCCGCGGCGCGTGCTGGTGTAGCAATCGTACGCGCAAGGCGGGAAATAGCGTCTCCCGTGATAACGGGACGAGAATGTGGAGTCCGGTGGCTTGGGCTCGCAGAAGGCGAAGACTGCGCCCGAGAATGCTGATTCCTCGGTACGTAGCCTCCTCTCGGCGTAGAAGCACCCGAGCCGCCGCGCGGAAACCTATTGTTGAAGCTAATGGGCGCCGTATGCGGGAATGGTCGACCCATGGTGTGCGCCCGTTGGTGGCTGGGGTTAAACTCCGGCACATACGGCGACAGTTTGCTCGAACTCGCGGTTATAACCGCCGGTTCAGCATGAATCGACGCTGCCAGGCCTTCCGACTTCTGCGGAGACGCGGCCTGTTCAGTGGATTTGCCTGGAGACGACGGTTTTGTATCCGCCAATGCAACATCCACCGGCTTCGGAGGTAGGGATGGATGCAAGGAAGCCGGCGTAGATTGCTCTGGCTGTTTCACCGTGAAGGGGGAGACCTCAACGTGTTTCGCCTCTTCCGGCGGAGTTGGTGCTTTTTCGATAGGTTCAGGAAGAGGCGTTAGCCCATCGACGATGATAGGCGAGATCATCTCGTCTTTCTGCTTGTCGGTAGCCGTGATTGCAGGAGTTGTTTTGACGCCCCAATCGTCCAGGTCCGGAAGACTCTCGTCGTCGTCACCCGCCCAGTCAATGTGGCTTGCCGTCCCAGGCGTGGTTGGACGATTTTCCATCGCAACTGCACGGACGCGCTCTACAAGAGCATTGATGTCGCTCCTGATATTGAACGAGCCCGCCAGATGCGGGGGCATGTCTTTGGCGGTCGGAGGTGGTGCCGTGGACCTGTTATTCTGCGGCCGCAGAAGGTTGTCCTCTGCCGGTGGCACCTCTACCTTGAGGTTGCTCGCGGCGACGTTCGCTTTGGAGAGTTGCTGGGATCGGCGTCGCCTGTTTGACGAACGTGGAGCCGTCGTCGCAGCAGGCGTACTCGATTCCGCGGACGGGCCGGCGGACTCGACAACGAGCGCCGGTGGAGGTGGCTTGGAAGCCCTCCGTCCCTTGGAGCGGCCAGACCGCTCCTTGGGCTCTGAAGGGGTGGCTGGTGTTGAAGTAGACTTTGTGACGGGGTTCGGAGCAGCCGAGACTGCAGACGCGGGTGCTTGGACAGTCGGAGTAGGCTGCTTGGGGGCCTGGGCCTCTTGCCTGGCTGGTGCACTAGAGACACTGGGAGTGCTGGTGGCATTGCCGTTTGCCCGACCACGTCCACCACGTCCACCGCGCCCTCTCCCTCTACCCCTACCGGCGAAAGCCGGGCCCTCGGGACGCGGCCAGCTGCGGGAGGTCGAGGTGGCCAATGCAGGCGCAGGGCTTGCCATGGCTGAAGCTGGGGTGGTGGTGGTGGTTCGGAAATGGGATGGGTTCGATCACGTTGGATCACGCGGACTCGTTCCTTGCACCCAACCTCCATCTCCACCCACAATGTCAAAAGCCAGTCAGCCAGAACTCAAGAAGGTATTTCCATTGCTCAGTCCACCAATGCCCGTCGTCGGCACCGTGCCCCCCACGCCGTTCCCGATTATCTGTCCTTCTGGATGCTCATTTGCGCGGCGCAGTTCATGGATAAGAAGCTGTTCGTAAATCTGCAAGGCGGCCGCAAAGTCTCTGGCACCCTACGCGGCTACGACCTATTCCTCAATCTGGTCATCGACGATGCTGTCGAAGAGACAACGCCGGCTCAGAAACATCAAATCGGCACTGTGGTTAGTGCTCTCTTCTCTCCAAGGCAGCACACAACGCCGGGCGGTAAATTATCCACATCCTCGGCGCTTGCATCTGCCTTCTTTGTTTGCTTTTACCATCCAACGCGCGCGCTGAATGTCCATACTTCTAGGTTATCAGGGGGAATAGCGTCTCTTCACTCGAATCCCTAGAGTCCGTTCGGTAGTTTGTCTTTGGGGGGAAGTATATCTTGAGGTGTGTTGCCTGTATGCTGTGTTGTAGCGAGTTTTGTGAACGAGTCTCCAGTCAACCTTGCGGCTCGCGCCTGCCCATTGCGTTGGTTTTGCGAGCAAAAAAGCTCTGCTCGCTGTAACATTGCCTTGTACACAAAATTGCAACTGCACCGATCTATCTTCCTCGCTCCTTCGCCTTCAAACTCACCAGGGATCACCTTCGAATTCGTTGCTAAAAGACGCCAATAATGCATCCATAAAACTTACTACCCAAGGAACGCTCGTTTCTGCTCGTGGCCAAGTGGGCGACATGCAGGGTGCACAAACCACGGATTTGATCGCTTTGTTCGCGATCTCGAGCAGACCGTGACCGTCGGGCCACAACAGCGAATAGCAGGCACTTGGATTGCTTTGACCGCGATTGCAGAAATACTTCTTTCTCTCTCGTACTTTACCAGTCCATCTTCTTCGCACTCTTCGCTTTCGCCGGCGCAACCGGAATCCTTGCGCCCTTGAACCCAAACCCATCCAACCACGGCCACGTCTCCGTGCGGCGCTTCTCGAACGCGCTAATCGCATCCCCACGCTGCATCGTCAACGCAATGTCATCGAGCCCATTCAGCAGACAATGCCTGCGGAACGGATCGACGGTGAAGGGAACCGGGGGCTGGCCGTTGGGTCGCCGGATCTCCTGCGCCTCGAGGTCGACCTCTAGATCCAACCCAGCTTCGGCATCCACAGCGAGCGCACGGCAGTCCTCGACTGGGACGGCGATGGGGAGCATGCCGTTCTGCATTGTGTTGTTCTTGAAGATGTCTGCGAAACTCGGCGCGATGATGCAGCGGATACCGAAATCGTTCCTGCGTACTCATCAACACGAGCTCGTTGAAAAAGATGAAGACAACTCACAAACTCCACGGCGCGTGCTCCCGAGAACTACCGCACCCAAAGTTCTTGCCCGTGCAGACCAAGATCTTGGACTTGTTGTACGGCGCACGGTTGAGGATGAAATCAGTTTCTTCGCCAGTATGCGGGTCCTTTCTCAGCGTAAAGAACAATGCGTTGGCGAGGCCGGTCCGTTTAAGGGTTTTCAAAAACTGCTTGGGGATGATCATGTCGGTGTCGACATTCTCGATGTGCAACGGCGCGGCGATGCCCTTGACTATCGTGAATTTTGGGACGGTTGAAGGGGCATCGGAGGAGGGCAACGAGACAGGCACCGCGGGCTCGATGGGCAACGGCTCGGGAGGCGCGAGCACGGGATCATCGAGGAAGTCGAAGGCACTGACGACCTTGAGGGCCGAAGCAGCGCCCACGTTTACCTCAGCTCTGCTGCCGAGGAATTTGCGCACATCGGTGAGCTTGCCGGTCAAAGCCGCAGCAGCGGCCATGGCGGGGCTCAGCAAATGCGTGCGCCCACCAGAACCTTGCCGACCTTCAAAGTTGCGGTTGCTCGTGCTCGCACAGCGTTGACCGGGAGATAGCTGGTCGGGGTTCATCCCGAGACACATCGAGCAACCAGCTTCGCGCCAGTCGAACCCGGCACGCTTGAACAAAATGTCCAGTCCCTCCGCCTCGGCCTGCTTCTTGATGAGACCCGAGCCAGGTACGACCATAGCGTGGACATTGGCGGCGACTTGCGCACTGGGACCGGCCGCAAGAAGAATCTTGGCGGCAGAACGGAGATCCTCGATGCGGCTGTTCGTGCACGAACCGATGAAGACCTTGTCGACGGTGATGTCCTCCATCTTGGTGTTCGGCGTGAGCCCCATGTACGCCAATGAGCGCTCGGCGGATGCCCGTTTGACGGGGTCGTCGATTTTAGTGGGATCGGGGACGACGCCGGTAATGGGAACGGTATCTTGGGGAGAGGTCCCCCACGTGACCGTAGGGATGATGTCCGAGGCGGGGATGTTGACCTCAATGTCGAACTTTGCCCCGTCGTCGGTCTTGAGAGAGCGCCAGTACTTCTCGGCGCGCTCCCACACCTCGCCCTTGGGCGCCAGTGGCCGGCTTTTGAGGTAGTCGAACGTGATTTGGTCTGGCGCGACCATACCCGCACGCGCACCGGCTTCGATGCTCATGTTGCACACACTCATGCGGGCCTCCATGGAGAAACCACGGAAGACGGAGCCCGCGTACTCGACAACGCAGCCAGTGCCGCCTGCAGTGCCGATAACACCGATAATGTGGAGAATGACGTCTTTGGAGGTGACGCCCTCGAGCAGATCGCCGTCGACAGTAATGCGCATGTTCTTGGCTTTCTTTTGGAGCAGAGTTTGCGTCGCAAGAACGTGCTCGACTTCGGAGGTCCCGATGCCGAATGCTAGAGATCCGAACGCGCCGTGGGCTGTAAAATTTGTCAGAAGATAACGCGAATAGCCGAAGAGGACGCACTGGACGTGTGCGAGTCGCCGCAAACACAGGTGGTGCCCGGCAGCGTAAACCCCTGCTCAGGACCGATAACATGGACGATGCCTAGAAATAGCGGGCGTGGTGTTAACGTGGGCGCATTTTTACGTGAAACGGCGACGTACCTTGTCGTTTGTCGGCCATCCCGAAATAGGTCAGACCAAACTCCTTGACATTGTCCTCGAGGGCAGCGCACTGGGCGCGCGACTCGGGCTCGTCGATGAAGGACTTGACGTCTTTGTAAGTTTTTCGGTCGACTGTGGGGATGTTATGGTCGACGGTGGCGAGGGTGCAATCGGGGCGCCGGACAGGGCGGCCTGCATTCCGCAGACCCTCGAAGGCCTGGGGGCTAGTGACCTCATGTACCAAATGGCGGTCGATGTATAGCAGCGCGAGTCCGTCCTCCTGGACTTCGCTGGGCGGGCATTAGACGAGAAGAAGACGATGCGGGCGAACATACACGACGTGGTCGTCCCAAATCTTGTCGTACAAAGTCTTGGCTGGCATATTGTGTGCGAAAGCGGTGGTGGTCGGTGTAGAGTTGGTGGAGAGCTTTAAGTAGACTGTCGTCGGCCGAAGCGATGACGGCGCCCGGACAATCGGCCGCACCAATAACCATCGTCGGATTTCACGGAGCGGATACTTCGGCCGATGTTTCGGTGCGTACAAAAAAATTGGCTTCGATTTGCAGTAATATGCTCGGCGTGACAGGACCTGCCAAATCCAGTGAATTCCGGCGGTCTGTTCAGTGAACTACACTCGACAGGCGGGGCAGTTCAGTCTCCTTAGACTGAGTACAGCGAATGTCGGTGTACTGGCCTATACGCAATATACATGTTGAAAAAATTGAAACTTGGACTGGAATCCACTGAACGTGACACCGAAATTCATCGAACGCGGCTCCAAAATTGAGTGAACTCGTTGGAGGGATTCACTGAACGGAGCTCCGAAATCCCCTGAAATTAGTCATGGAATTCACTGAACACAGCTCCAAAATTCAGTGAACTTGATGACGGAATCCGCTGAACGGGGTCCCAAATTCAGTGAACTTGGTCACTGAATCCACTGAACAAAGACGGGAAGTTCCCTAAGTGCTCCGCAGAATTCACTGAACTGACTCCGAAATTCACTGAACCAGAACCAAAATTCTCCATGAATCTTGCCTTTCAGCACACACTACGGGATGACCCTGTCCAAAAGTGACAATTGGCCGGGCGCCTGCTGAGTGAAAGACCCACTCTTGTCTAAAACAGTCGCCAAATAGACGACATAAAAAGACACACCTGGGGACTCGAACTCACGTGAACTGTCAACTGACAACTTTCTGGGGGGAAGTCATGTGAAGTGGCTTACACGTGACTTCTCCCCACAGAGTTGTCGGGCTCAAATGCAGCCAAGAAAAAGTTTGCATTCTACTAAAGAAAACATATTTGTATTCAATGAGGCCTGTAAAAAGGCGTATGCTGCGGAAAACTCCTTTTCAAAGACGAGAAAAAGAAATTCATAATGGGTAAATATTGAGCGTGCAGCGGGACTCGAACTTGCGCTCAGCGACCAAAGGTCCAGCAGCACGTGACTTATTGCAAGGGTTTGGTCCAAGATGGAGAGTGCCGCAGATGACCTCAGTACAATCTCAAGCTCAGAACATTCGAAAACATTGCTGGTTGGTGTATTTAATTTGTGCTGTTTACCTGTGCCCAGAACTCATCATCCAATCCATTCCCCTTCTTCTCGATCTTGCGCTCCACCTCCTCCTTGTAAAGCAACATCAGAACGTGAACATAGAAATCATAGTTCACATCCGTCATCTGCCGCAGTTGTGCCTCGTACCCGTTGAGCCATGCATTGAGCTGCTCAGCTGTTTCGGTATTGAAGGCGCGCGCCGTATGGCGACGACCGTCGTCGTCCACCACAATCTCGACCAGATCCGGTTGAGAGCCATTCGACGGGGCGGGATTGCACCAAACACGACACAAAAGGTCGGTGGCTTGGTGGTTGATGTAGTGCCAGGCGTCGACGATAAGTTTGGTACCGGTGATCCAAACACTGTTGGGGTCTTGAGTGACAATGTGGCGAAGCAAGCTGCAGGCGTCGTCGTAGAACAACATCACCAAAAAGGTCGAAACACTGCAAGGGCGGGTGATCCGTACGGTGGCATGCAACCGCCGTCGAAGGATCCTGATGGCCTAAATGCCCATCAAAAGTCCGTCGCAAGCCCCTCACAAGCCTGACCGTAACTCTTGGAGAAATCGCTACCCCTTCATCATGATGTAGACCCTCCACAAGAGAGCTCAAATCCTTTTGGCGGTCACCACCTTTGTGCGCTGCTTATACACAGACCCTACAGTGGCCAAGGCCACAAATCTTGCGTTTTCTGTGAAGCTTACTATGTTCGTACTGCTCGTGGCTCGTTAGAAGTATGCAACAACAGTGGTTGTAGGGATTTTGAAGCTCGCCAGGCTTCGTTCCCGTTTCAAGCGGTCATCAACCCAACGTCTTCTTGCATGCCTCGCCTACTGTGAGCTTCGTCACTAAGATCACCCTTCTTGTCATTTCAAGCACATCCCAGCCATTCTACAGACAATCGTGCATGTGTATCCGCATGATCCACGAGAGAGCCGGCCGCCCCGGGCTCAAGCCTGCGGTTGCGTCTTTCACAGCGGGGTCAGCCAGGGTTACGCAAACCCACCATCGCGAAGTCTTCTGCGGCCCAGCTTGACAGTACCACCGTCCGAGATCTCCTCCACCAGTTGAGTCCCAGCAGCTGGGCAAGACAGTCTTGACGACACTTGAAGAAGCGCTTATAAAGGGAGGTGATGAGGAGGGTGGTGAAGTGCTCGATGTGTACGGACCTCAGCGCGGGTCCTGGACCAGAGCTCGAAGTTGAACGCGATAGTCCGGTAGGCGACGGCGTTGACGGCGGTTGAGTGCCTACGTGAAGCGAATGAGCAGAGACACGAAAAAGGATAACAACCACTCACTTGGGCGACCGGAAATTGAAACCTAGGAACTCGAAGATCGTCTTGAAGCCGTTGATATTGACGAGATGCGGGTTCGGCCGCAACACGGGCGCTAAAATCTCACATCCTCGCAGCCGTCCGAGTTGAGTCAGCTATTCCTCAACCCATCCACCAACACACCCAAAGCACGCTGAACCTCATGCGGCGTCTACGAATGGGCATCAGCACCGAAAACAGTCATCAAGAACGAGGAAAACACACATTCGCAACCCCCAACAGCCGCAACGGAACCGCCGCGCCACCAATCTTCCACAAGCTTTGGTCCAAAACGCGCCGCCTTGACGATGAACGCGTCACCCTCAAACTTGAACTCGCGTGTGCTCCCATTCGCAGGTACGACGCTCCGCTCCGGCTCGTTCGGCGGGCAACTGAGCGGGCTTATCGAGAACACGATACCCGTCTCGGGTATGCCCAGCCCGTCCTTGATGAACTTCATGAGCGGAATGCTCTGCTTGCTCGGGCTCGCGAGATTTGGCTGTGTTCTTTGCGAGGATTGTCGAGAGGTACATATTGAGCGACGTGCTCGCCTCATACATGAGCTTGACGAGCACCGGGTCCTGGAACGTCCCCGAGTAGCGCGGCTCGAGATGGTGGATGAAACGCGGGACGTCGCCGCCCGGCGGGAACGACATGAGATGCGGCGGGAACGACATGAGATGCGTCGATGTGATGCACCAGCTCATGCGCGTCTGGGTCGTGTCCTCGCAGATGATGTACTCGAGAGGCTGCGGCGAGGACTTGTAGCTCCAGTTGAGCCCGTCGTTGAGCATGCCGTCGATGTGCAGCCTGATCGTGGGGTAGTGCGTGAGCGCGATGTGGGTCCACCGCATCTTGTTGACGTTGCTCTCGCGGAACACGCCGACCTCGCGGCTCGAAATCCAGCTTGCCGTCGCCGCGCAGGGATATAGAAATGATTGGTTTGTTGGAGGCGCCGATGCGGGCGGTGAAGATCGTGTGGGTCGTCGTCGGCAGGTCCTTGATCCAGAGCCATATCATGAACGCGAACCCGCCGACAGGCAGCCCCTTGACGTTCTCTTCGGTCGTGAACAGAGACGCGGGCGACTCGAGCGACAGGTGCTCCAGCCACCACGACTGTATCCCGTAGCGGATGACCCCAAGCAGCTCGGCGTCGGGCGTGTCGTCTTCCCTGACAACGCGCAACGGCGGGTGTTGCGCCCATGTTGAGTCACCGTCGTGTCAACTTCTGCAGCACATTCCGCTCTATCTCAGGCGTTCCGGGCGCCGCAGAACAGTTTCAACAGCCCCTTCTCCAAGTCCTCCAAGTCGAAGCTGCTAAATACGACGTGGTCCCGGTGAGTAAGGTTTGCCAGCGGCTCGTAGAGCTTGTAAACGCCAAAACGCATCGTGGGGTCCTCCTTGATGAGTCGCGGGGCGGACAGGACGAAAAGGGCCGTGACCCGGGGCGTTTGATTCCGCCGAGGCGGGAGACATCCCGGAGAGTGGGCTCTACGTCGGAAACGGGTAGCCCGCGGATCGACTTAAAGGTGCCGGCCAAGGAGAAGTTGCGGACGGAAAACGAGAGGAGTAGGCCCAACGTGTAATTGACGGGTGTGGGCCTGGCGGGGGCCGGCGGGTCGTGTCCAGCGTGGTTCTGCTCTACGGTCAATAAGCGGTGCGCAGACAAGGTTAGAATCTTTTCCAACACACCTTCGAGGGCTTGTCGCTCTTCGTTGCTCCAGTTTTTGCTACTGAGCTGACCTGCTCCATTCGTGCCCCAAGTTTCGTTGTTGGTGAGATTGCCGTGCCTTCTCTAGAAATTTCCGTGGCCACGGCCATGCAGATGCGAGATACGTCCCGGGCCTTGTTGTGCGGGTTAGTGAACGAGCCCGCTTATTGACAAGCAACTGCCAACTCACCTCGTCCTCGAAATACTTCAAATCTTCCAACACGCGAAGTGGGTCGCCAGGACACGGGGTTGGGTTTATGTTTGGTGGTGGTGGCGGTCTCCGGACGGCGCCGTGGTGGGCTGGGAGGAAGCCGCCTTGCCAATTCCTGTACGCACCCCACAAGGAGCCAGTGAGCTCAACACGAAGGGCGGTTGGGAGGGCTGGCGATAACAGGTCGCAGCGGCGGGCGATGAGGGTAGAGGACCATGCGGATGCGACGGAGGCTTTTAGTTTGGCGATTGGTGAGGTTGGGGTGCATACAGCCGTGGCGACGAGGAAAATTCTGCGGAAGACTTAATCTGCTAGCGGTCGGAGGGTGATAGTCTCGCAGCTGGCGGCTCGCACAGGGATGGCAGCCAATTTTTCGCGAAAAGTCGGGGCTCAACCCAGTGGGCGTTGCGCGAAAATCCGCGGGTTTCCTTATTAGGAAACAATCCAAAAAGAAAGCGGAAATAAAAGGCCAGGAGAGGGTTTGAACCTAAAACCTCTTGTTACCCTGTTTTCAGTGCAAGAGCAGCACTTACCACTACACCATCAGGGCATACAAAGTCTAAGTTCTGATAGATATATATGCAGCTACTACTATTAATTATCAATAGTATTTCCCATATCTACCTACCAACTAGCTAGCAAATGCAATACAAAGATAAGTGTTGTAAGGTAGAATGTATTCAGTATAAGCTATTGATGAATCTATCCCCTTTTGATGCAAGTAAATACTTGAAGAATATTGATGCAACTGATTCCAGCTTATTTGCGCGCTATTTGATCGCATCAACAGGTGCTGATAACAAAATTGATCAAGGAAAACAGTAGCTACTTGATAGTACCAGCCATCAGTGATAATTCTGTATTTTGATGTTATTTGATGGCTTGATGCCGACCCTAATATGTACGCTCCATTAGACCCACTTATAACTGCTATTTGGTGTAGTGGCTATGTCCTCCGCTAATATCCTTTGAGCCTACTTGCTGTAGGTCAAGGGTTCAAACCTCTATAATGCCGCTTTTCCTTCTCTTTTCTCTCGTGTTTGCTCGAAAATTTCCTTTTGGGCCGGGGACTTGCTCGGAATTGTCTGGCTTGCTTCCTAATAAGGAAGGGGTAGACCCCCGAAATTTCGCGCAACGCCCACTGGGTTAACCCCGACTTTTCGCGAAAAATCGAGTGAACCGGCTGGCTCGCAAGATTCCCCCCGACATGGCAGCTTGAAACAAGAAGTGCCAGTGCTAGCACGTGCAGTGACAGGCGACCTTCCAGCTTGCTAAGCCAACACCGTCAGACAAGGAGGATCCATTTATCTACAAGGCCAGACTGAACTAGACCAGTTTCTAGACTACAATGCGTCTAATCCGAGATGATGGCGAATGGCTTGATCTCCCTGCAGTTCGTCGTCTTCAGCATCGTCGTCTTCGCAATCCAAGTCGTTCATTCCCTGCGGTTCTTCGCGCCAGTCCGCATCCTCCTCCTCAGAGCCATCATCTTGCGGTAAGTACTGCTCGCCATTTGGCACCGAATCCACGTTCATGGCGTCTCTCTGGCTGTCCGTGGCCTCGGAGTTACTCTGTGCAGCAGAAAAGTGCTCGGTCGCAGGGTCTACTCCGTCGTCCACTTGCGAGCTGGGCAGGACGAACTTTCGATGCCCGACCACATTATCGCGAAAACGCATGAGCATATCGCGGTCAACGACCCTGCTAAAGTATGAGAAGGAAGTTGAGATCGCGAAATGGCAAGGCGTACATATTCACGTAGTGATATTTCCAGTCCTGGTCATCGTCGGAGGAGGGACGACGAGCAATAGACTTTGGCAGGTACTCGGTCGTGCGTCCATGGTGGAAGGCTGGGATGAGATGCGCAGCTCGGACAATGTCCGCTGGGTCAAGGAACCCAAACGCGTCGGGGTTTCCGTGATTCATGTAGCGGACTCGAGGCAGACGTCTCGCACGGAAGCCACAACGGTAGCGTGTATCCCGTTCGAACCAACGAACATAAACAAATTCCAGGCGCCGGAATTTGCTGTTTGGAACATCCGCCAGAAGGACATTTGCATGGAAGATGCAAATGATCTCGCCGTACAGAAAACGATGAGAGTCCCCACTATCCTGGGAGTGGACAATGAAGAATCGGCGATTGCGAAGGTTGAAGGAATCTTGGTCCCTACGGAGATCGTAGGTCGTGAAGTTGACACGCATCGTTGCATGGGTATATAGGAGGCCCTTCTCGATGATAACGTTCCTGAGTTCAGCGTCGGAAAAGTTGTTGTTATCGCCTTCGTCGACAGCATTGAGGAGAAGTTGTCGAAAGTATGATAGAAGTTTTCGAGGAAAGCCCTAGGACTGTTGAGCGAGTTCGTTCAAACAGCCTCACGTCGGGATGGGCGCGGGTCCGGATCCGGGTTGGATTGACAGAGCGTCAACCCGGAACCCGGACACCTCGGGTCGCGGGCCCGCGGACTCGAACCCAGGCGACCCGAACCCGGCGACCCGCCCTTCTTCTTCAAACATGGAAGATCACGCACAATAAGAGCAGGGTCCCGAGCAAGCTCTTCGTCCTGATCATGATGCAGCGTGAGAATGATAGGACTCAAGCAGACGACGGCGTAACTCACCATTTCGTCCACTCCGGGTGTAGGACCGTCGGCACCAGAGTCGGCAGGAACGGGTGTGTCCTCGTCGGGAAAGTCCGAGATGTGGCAGTGAGTCTTGGTTGAGGGCGAGATGAAGTGATGCTGTTCGGGAGGGATATACGGAGTATAACCTCGGTAGGACCTAGGTCGAAGAGCAACTTTGAGATGCCGTTGCTTTTCGGGAGTATTCGGGCCAGCAGCAGCCTGCTCCGACCCAGGCACTCCCGAAGCGCGTGATAAAGCTGCAGCATGAGCTTTCTTGAATCGTTCTCGCCTGTCCCACATTGCACGGATGAGACGACGCCGACGCTCCTGTTTTGCGATCTGGCGCCCATGATCGCGCCTATTTGGCCAAACGGTGGGCTAGTTCACCCTGGAATTTGGTTAGAAAGTCTACTTCAAGTTGCCAGGGAGCGAACATACAGTTTGAGTCGAGGTCGAGTCGGTTGTTCCAGTATGCATGATTGAGTCTGGATAGTCGGCAATGGCATGCATCTTATATGATATCAAGTTGAAGCGCTTTTCGGCTTTCGAACGTATTTTTCGAGTTTTCGGAGCCGCCGGCGGAGGTGGATTATGAGGTGCTGCAACCGCAGAAGAGGTTGGTTGGGAGATGGGCATATCGGAGGCGGGATGATTTGGATTCTCGAAGAAAGCATTAGCCGCGTCCACGACGACAGTGGGTTCCCCGAGCGGAACTTGCGTCTGCGCACCCGCGGCACGTGACGCCTTGGCAGCGGCACTTCTCTCCCGCTGCTCCTCTTCGTGGTCGAGCTCGTACGTTTTAACGTCGCGCGTCTGTCGACTAAAGCGACGAACGGTGGCCAGCATGTCCACTGTCAGCTCACGAAAGTCGGCGATCGTGCTGGTGGTATGCATTCGGAGCTTGGCCATGCCATGCCAAACGGACAGTTCAAAACACAGTTTGTGGACGAGCTCCTGGTGCTTGGGAAACAGTCCTTCAAGAACTGGCAGAATACACTATTTGCTGTCAGTATTGTATGCTGCATGAAAAAACTTGTCAGACCTGGAGGATATCTTCGTAATTTCTTGCTGGCGTATACTTGAGTTGAGAGACGCGCCCGAAGCGCCGGATAGTGGAAGGCCCAAAAGGGTCGATTTGTCGAAAACTGTTGGAACATCAGAAAGAACACGAAGAGCGAAAAACAAAATCCACCGTTGATCCAGTATCTTCAGATTGTTGAACGTTTGAAGCATGCGCAGTAAATGGATGATGAGCGCTTTGGCGACACCGAGCTCTACCTCATGCAAGAGATCCGGAACGAACATGGAGTAGAGGTTAAATGGGGTTTTTGCCGTGTTGAGCTTCGAAAAGGCGTTCTACGACTCGATGAGTTGTGGACTTGATTGCGACAACAACAACTCACTCGAACAGGCACCCCGGACTTCTCCTGCAGCAGGCGCTGCACCGGCTTGCCGTCAACCGCGTTCCCAGTGTCGAATATCGCCCGACGAGCGCTTTCGACGGCAGTGCGCCGAGGATGGGTGTCGACGCGCAGGACCTGTCGGCGCTTGAGGTCGTTGACCGTGCCAGTTTCCGCGATTTGCCTCTTTTCAATAAGGCACCGAGGGCATGGGTGGCCACCAAGATTCTTGATGGTTGCAAGAAGAACCCTATGAGCGCGTTAACTAGTTGAAGAGACAAGTCCAGGAGGAAACACAACATACTTTTCCGGGTAGTCCGCACTGTAGGTGAGGAATCGCGGAAAAACGAGCCGAGCAACGCCGTCCTGACAGCGGATCTTGATTCCGTGGTCGTATGCCTCGAGGAATTCGTCCGAGAGAAGGAGGTCCCAGATACGGTGCATGAGTTCCCGTTTGAGGTGTGTGAGGACTTCTTTTGGCACGTCGCAGCCATAGTGTTGTCGATAGATGTCGTGGACGGTATCTGGGACCTGTATTTGAATCAGTCATGTGCAAGTGATGACGACCGAAGCACCGACCGACGCGAAATACACTTGATGGAACCCGGCACGCGAGCTTGGTTTATTGCGAAAGTCTTTAGGATGGTTTCCGAAGAACGTATATCCCGGCCAGAGCGACGCAACCCCAAATTGCGCAACGTGGGTCTCATCCGACCACTCCATAATGGCGACGACAATGCTTTCAACAGGATCATCGGGGGACTGCGGTGGAGGCGGTTGCGGAATGAGAGCATATGCCTCGAGCATTGCGCGGGAGGTGTAGATGTCGCCATAAACATCCTCGTGGCCCTCGGGAAGTGGTGGGAGTCCGCAAGAGTCCAATTCGGGACGTATGTTCCCGGCCACGTCGGAAAGGACGGTATTGGAGTCGAACTTGGGGTCGAATCGAAGTGAGAATGGCGTTGTGTGGAAGTGTGAGAACAGCGGCCCTTCAAGGACCTCCCGAATCGGATCCAGAAGAGGACGAAAGTGAACGTTGGATACGGTGAATGTCGGCGCGTCTTTTTCCTTCTGACGGTAGCCCGTACAAGGGAGCCGGAGGGTAACGGTGCCTTCGATCCACCGGTCGGTTACACCAAGCGGCTCGATACCCTTGTTATCCAACTCGTCCAGGAACTTCTTTGCCGAGAACGGACAGGGGATATCACTTAATACCACCCCGTCCGATTGAGCCTCAGCATTTTGCACGACCGCAATCAGTCGGTCGAAAGCGGCGTTCGAGCCGGGATGCTCCTCCTCGATGTGGTATCGTATCAAGTGTGCGACGGTAGGATTAGGGAATGGATAGTGCCATGGCTCTTGGGGTAGTGGTATTTCGCTTGGGGCGCCGTTGACCACTTCGTATAGATCGGGGAGCGCGATGGACGCGTCGGGGTCATGCGTGGGTTTCCTTGGATACACCTTGTACAACCCGAACGCATTGGGGGGAGTGCGGACCCAGTGCTGAGGTACTTCTGGCTCGGGGTCGGGTTCAGGTTCGGGCTCAGGTTCGGGCAATGGGACATTTCGCATGCCCCTGCGAATACGTGGAGGCGGGGGCGGGGCCGCATCCTTGAACCTCGCGGGTGGTCGGCGACGGCGGTTGGGAAGGCCACTGGGGCGAAATGGTTCTGGTTCTGGTTCCGGCGGCGGCGGCTCGTCGACTTCCATCTGCACTGAGAATTAGCAGCTGCTCGAAAGAATGCTTATGATGTACTCACGGGCAACGGAGGCGGTGGTGGCGGCGGAACCGCAGCAAGACTTTGAACTACATGCGCGACCGCCCGCAGGTGGAAAGCCTTGAAGCCCTTGCATACTCGGTCATGTCTGAGCTTGTGGTCGTCCAAATTGCGAAGTTTGGCGTCGCAAAGAGCACATTTGAACTCTGCTCTAGGCATTGGAGCTGCCGCGCATGCTGAGAAGCCCAGAAGGCCGACGCCCCCAGTGAGCCGGAGCTAAGCGCTAGTTGGAAATCCTTGGGTCGAGAATGTGGTTGATTGAGAAGTGGAGATCATGTGATAGACTCAGCGAGAGTACAGCTTACGCCCAACAGTTGTACCTACTTATTTACCAAATGTATACCAGTAGCTCACGTCCAAGACAAACATAGGCCACAGACCACACACAGGGACAGCTTCTCCGGCTCCATTGTCATCGCAAGCAGCAACACACCACCCCGCACGCTGACCCAGGACCCCATGTCTTCGTGATCGCAGACATGTAGAACCCACCCGGCATCTTGCCACCGACGGGACGCAACACACGGCCAGTGGTGTACTTGCCTAACGCACCACGGTGTCTGGCCGCAAATGCACTCCCGAGCTCCTCAAGCGGCAGTCCCTCACCCTTCTCCGGCACGGACGAGAACTCGAGCTGGGGGTCACCCAGGATCTCGTTCTACAGCGTCGAATTGCCGCCGACGAGGTCCTTCATTGATTTGGATGGAGGCGCCTCGTTGATCTGCTTCTTGAGCTTCTGAGCAACGATGGTCGGGAGGAGGTCGACAGCCTTGAGCAGCACGTCCTCCACCGATGCGACGGGGCCCGAGGCGCGGCGACGCGACGGGAGCGGCGGCAGCGGCAACAGGCGCAACGGTAGCAATCGGACTCGGCAGCGGCCTCCGCTCATCCTCAAAGTGGTAATAAATCTCCTTGACGCTCTTGGAGATACAAAGGATGGTCCGCCTGTAGCTGACCGAGTCGTTCTTCGCTCCGCACTTGGCCTTGAGCGTGCGCGTCGCCATGCCGGTAAGAGTTGTGGACGGGCCGAGCTCGATGAAGCGCTCGAACTGGAACTCCGTGAAGAGCCGGTCCCTGCGTCTGGTGTAAGACTCGGAGCCGGAAGAGGAGCAACCGCTGGAAGAGACTGCCATGTCCGTCAGTTACGCATTGGGACGGTAAGACAGTCCGGACGTACAGCAGGTTTCTCGAGCGAGAACGCGTAGGCCAGTGCGTCGAGTTCCTTGTCGTAAATAAGCTCGCAGCGGTTGGCCTGCGGAAGCTCCATGTGCGCCGCGTACTCGGCCTTGAGGGCTTGGCCGACGGTCGCAATAGAGCCCGGAGAGTTGGGAATGCGGACTTTCAAGTCGTTAAATCCTGGTAGAAAATGGTTCAGAACAATGGTAGTGATTCGGTAAGAACGAACCTTTCTCTGGGCTGAACGAGATCAGGGCCAAGGTGATCAAGCGCGTTAACCCGGCCGTCGAGAACTTGCCAGTTTGGGGGTTGCGGATAACATTGAACGCGGCGCGGTGTTCAGGAGCGATCCAGCAGAGACTGATGGTTTGGTCGGGCTTGGTAACTTTGCCGACAACTAAACAGCAATAAATGTGTTGTCAAAGCCACAACTTGAAGCGGAGACTCACTTGTAGCGTCCGAAAATTTGATTGTCGCCTCCTCCTCGTTGTCTTCAACCTCAACGGTGTCCTCGTCGTCGACGTCGGGGGTCACCGGGGGCGGCGACGACTCCTCTGGGACCTCAGTGAGGTCAGAGACGGAGCTATTGTCGTCTCCCGGCGCGTCCTTGTTGCCTTCCAGGGCGGTCTTGGGGCTTCCCGAGGCGGCTTTGTCTACCACTGTTAACGGGAGGTAAGAACAAGGAAGAATAGTAGCGCACCTTTCGTGCTCATAGACGTGAGCTTCTTGGTGCGCGCGGGAGGGTCCGACGTACGTCCCTGCTCGAGAAGCTTTTTGGCGGCGCTAAAAACTGTCGATATCTCGAAAACTATTCAAGAGCACCGTGGACTCACCCAGTGGCCTCGAGGGCGTTTTTCTCGGCCGCGTCGTCTTCCTCAGCTTTGCTAACGCTGGTCCGAGCCGACGTACGCGTGGCGGCACCCTTCGACTTGGTGGAGCGGTGAGCAACAAACCGCTCAAATCGCTCCTCGGTGGTCTTGGCCAGAGCAGCCTTGACCGCAGTGAGGAGCTCTTCTTTCTTGAAGGCCTCGAGATTCTGGATGTCCAGGGCGACACCCAGAGCTTGGAGGTCTGCGAGCTTGGCCTTACCCAAGGACGAGTCGACGTCGTCGAGCTTGGGAAGTTTTTGGTAGTCGATGTTCTTGCGTGTCATGGTCGAGAGCAAAAGCGGCAAGTCACTGCAATTCAGTGACGAGGCTACCTAGTTCCATCATGATGAGCACTGAGATTTGCGGAATGTGCACCGAACGACGGTGAACGAGCACGTCATTCACTGAACTTACCCGTTGTGATATTCACCGAAATCCAGTGAACTTACCTCTCAGGTAATCCCAGATCCTGGCGATTGAGGTGCTATGTTCACTGAATGTCGCTGAACGCCGTTCAGTGAACGGCGTTGCCAGGGAGCGTTGAGTTGAGTGAAATGCAGTGAACAAAGGCGAGCAAGTTCAGCGAAGTTCGCTGGACAGAACGTGGTATTTGATGAACGAGAAGTCACGCCAGTAGGTCGGCATTCAGCGAACGGCGGTGGATTCAACGTCGGAGTACAGTGTACGAAGCGAAGATGCAGCGGCGATCACCGGCCGCCACTGGAATATACTGTGGATCTGCCATCTGCCAGCGCACGTCACCGGCATTCACCGGCATCCACCGTTCACCGCCGTTCTCCGGTGGATCGTGTCACCCCGCGCATATAACTCCCGATTTGGACCATGTCCGAGACCCAATGCGGGCCAAATACGTCCGGTCCGGAGGCCCATGTGAGGCCCATGTAAGAAATCGGGGTACGTGATCCTGTCAGCGCTTGCTCGAAACCACGTCGTGTGCGTCCTCAGCAACCTCCGAGAGCCGCAATGAACGCCGATTCAAAGATCCCATGGCCCCGGTACCTCCTCCCCAGCCAGCTACGAACCAATCCACATCCCAAATGGACCCACTGCCCCAGTCCGTCTTCACACTGCCGCAAACAGCTCAGCTAGAGGCGCTCTACACCATCATCCGCTCCAAAGAGACCCGTCGGGGCGACTTTCTGTTCTACTCAGATCGCATTATACGGCTGCTCGTTGAGGAGGGACTGAACCATCTGCCGGTGGTGAAGAAGGTGGTCGAGACGCCGACGGTGAGTGTGGTAGATTCGCTGGGAGCCGGGACGATGTCTTACCGCAGAATGCGTAGGGTGCGACATACGAGGGCGTTGGGTTCGAGGGAAGGATCTGTGGCGTATCGATTCTGCGAGCGGGAGAGGTGCGGCTCGGCCACAAGACTGCGCCGTCCGATGTGACCACGCGTGCAGGCAATGGAGGCTGGATTGAGGGAGGTCTGCAGGAGCGTGCGGATCGGGAAAATCCTCATTCAACGCGTGCGTGGGCAGTGTATACCTCTCACAGTGCGCTAACCCACTCCATTCAGGACGAAGAAACTGCTCTGCCGAAACTGTTTTACTCTAAAGTTCGCCGTTCCCGCAGCGAATCGGCTCGTCATCAACGCTCTTGTTTCCCAGTTCCCGCAAGACATCGCGTCGCGTTATGTGCTCCTGCTCGACCCCATGCTTGGCACGTCGTCCCCATCGGAATCGACGCGCTTCTCATGCATCCCTCAGCGACGGGCGGCTCGGCGATGAAAGCGGTCGAGGTACTCATGGAGAATGGCGTCCCCGAAGAGCGCATAATCTTCATCAACCTTGTACGCGATCGTGTACTTCTTCACCTCCGCATCTCACGCGCAAGCAGATCTCCGCCCCGGAGGGTCTGCGTAACTTCTGCGGAAAGTATCCGCAGGTCAAAGTCGTCAGTATTGTCTTCTCCCTCGCGTCTGCGTCTGCGTCTGAAGACTGATAACTCGAGGAATAGATTACGGGCTGGATAGACGAAGGTCTCAACGAGAAGGCGTACATCATCCCCGGCTTAGGCGATTTTGGTGAACGAAGGTGCGTGCTTCGGTTTCTGTGAACGGCGAGATTGATGCTGGCTCAAGGTACTGCGAGTGATTTCTGGGAAGGGCGGACTGCTCTTCGGACAGTACATGCATGGACCCACTGGCAGGCACCTCGAGAAGTACACGGCCAAACGCAACTTTTGCAGCAAGTGTATGTAGCGCTGAGCAACGACGAATAAAACTAGCAAAAACAAATGAATTTTTCGCAAGAGTTTTACAGACTGGCAAAGAGTTTCTCGAGGGCTAGCGCTGGCTCACACCATGACAGATCTTCGCGCACAAAGACGACAAAGAAGATGGAGTTTCCAGTAATACAGAGCTTTCACGGTACCGCGACGAAGGGCGTTGACGCAACGGAATCAACGTCCATTCGCGCTTGAGGCGCGCCGGAAGTCGACGCGGCTGTAGTCCTGGCAGCGAATTCAGCCAGCTGGCGTCTACCAAACGCGTTAGTTTGCTTGCAAACGAAGGAACAGCAGAAGACGCGCCGTTTACGATCCCGCAGCTCCGTCAACAGCTCAATGACCTCGACCTGCTCCTCCAACCGTAGATCTCCACCCGGAAGGTTGACTGCGAGGTCCTTGGCTTTGCTTAGTGTGCTCTTGAAGTCGTTTGTCTGGAAAAGCGCGTCAATTCCGCGACAACGAGGTGGTTGTGTGGTGGACGGACGGCATTGAGCACGGCCTGCCTGGCTTGAGGAGTGACGGTGCCTTCGGGGCCTTGGATGAGGTCGAGGACTGTGATGAGCTTGAGCAGGAGACCATCGAAGAGGGCGACGGGAAGTGGATTGTCATCCATTCCCAGGCCACTGATTGTCACTCGCCAACTGGCAGGAACCGCGTGACTTGCAAGTAGCTGCCTCCGCCTCAAGAAAACGTTCGTGTCCGTCCTGCCACCCGCATCCTGTAACACCCCGTCTGCAGCTTCACTCTCCGGAGACCACCTTCTCCAGCCATGTCCAAATCCAAGAAGTCCGTCGCCGTCCTCATACACTCGAAAAAATCGCTGATTCCACTTCTCCAGCCACACCAACCACAACCAAGTCCGTCGCGCTCATAATCCGCTCTGAATCTCGTACTCAAACCTTGGGCAGAACAAGAAGGCGCACCGCAACGGCATCAAGAGGCCAGCGGCTGGCCGTACGCGGTCCTTCAAGGGTGTACGTCTGCCGTCCCACCTCTGCGATTCCGGCCCGCTGAATGGATCGATAGGTGGACCCCAAGTTCCGTCGCAACGCAAAGCACGCACTGGCTGGCTCGGTGCGTCGTCATACCCACTTTTCCGATTGCCGTCCGCTGAATCTTGCTCGTATCACAGAACGCTGCACGCAAAGCAGCAAAGATGGCCGCATAGCCTCGGTCCCCCGCTATTGTATGCTGTATGGTGCAGTCGCTATGTGTATGCTATCACGAAAACAAAGCAACAAAAAACTTGGCAAAATTCGACTACGGCTACAGATGGATCGGTTGGATGAACAAGAAGGAGAGATGGGTTGTGCTCATTGCGGCGCTGGCGGCGGCCCTGCATTGCTGGCTCCCTGCGCTGCTGCCGCTGCGTTCGCCTTGTTCTTGTCGAGCATCGCTTGCAACCGGATGGCCTGCAGGTCGTTCAGCTCGCAATTCTGAGAACGAGGTTGAGAAACGCACTGCCGCATCTTCCGGCCTCAACGCGCCCTTCGCCATGTTGTGCTTTCCAATCTTGAGCCGCACGACGCGCAGGTTCGAGAGATCCTTGGCGCTCTTATTTGGCGCCTTCTCCGACGCGATTAAGAGTTGTCGGCATTCCTCGTCCGTGGCGACCTGGCCCTCCAGCACCGAGAAAAATTTGTGCCGCAGTACGGTCTTGATGCGCTCGAGGGCCGTGTTGGTGTACCAGCCATCGCGTTCCTAAGTTATTTCAGTGGCCGCTCGTCAAGAAACCAAACGCCTACATCGCACTCTTCGCGTAGATCTTCGTCGTCCTCGATCATGGCTTTGAGCATCGGGTCATGGATATCGCACATCTGGAACGCGGCCGTCTCTTTGGTCAACGTCTTGCCGTCGAAAATGTGCGACCGTCTGCACCATATCCTTAGTTCCAACGCACATTGCAAAAAAAGAGAAACAGTCGTAACCTCCGCTCCAAGTCGCGTTCCGACCCGTCTTCGATGGCCGCTGCCCAGTTGTCCATATTGGCCATTGTACGATCGTGTCTGCGCGACGAGATCGACGCTTTCACGATGGGGTGGTTCGCGTTGCGGAAATACATGCGTTGGTACCTGCTCTGGTTCAGATGAGAAAGTCGAGGTCGAGGACAACGTACACTCGCGCGGCTGGCTCTTTTCTTGGATCGTAGCCAAACTTGACGAGGGTGTCTCGCCATGGGCCGTCGTTGAACACGTAGCATACAGTAGCAAGAAGAAGTTTTGAGCTGGAAGGGCGTCAAAACTTCGTATTCGGAGAAATACGACATACTTGTGCATATCGCGAGCCTCAATCGCAGTCATTTGGTTGAACAGAGCAGCTCGTGTCCAAATGGGGCGCTCTTCGAATTTCTGGTTCCACTGAGTACCAGCGATGAACCACCGAAAAGAAAACAAACAGCAAATAACTTGGTGACGAACGCGTCGTTGAGTTGGTTCCGCGCGTCTTGTACATGCTGCGGAGGTTTTTCTGGTACCTGCAGGCTGGTTAAGCTCGAACAGAGCCGACGACCCAGTATGCTCACGACGCGGTCGATGAAGGAAATGGCCGCAGGACCATACCCCTTCCAACGCATCTTGTTTATCAAGCGCTTTTTCTCTTCGCCAGTCTCTTCGTTGACCACAGACGTCTCGATCGACGCTGGATTGGATTTGAAGCTACAACGCGTTCGTTGGTCAAGAGGTGAACAAAAGCAAGAAGCTGCACTTGTAGGTCTGAGGAAAGCCCTGGCGACTGAAAAGAGGTGGAGGAAAGAGGCGTAGGTTGCTACGCATTGGCTGTTCTGTTGGTAGTTCCGGCGTTGGTGCACCAGTAAGCGCGGGGTCGATGTTCATATTGTCGTCGGCAGCAACGGGGACCAAGTAATCTGCCTTTTCAGGCGGAACAACGTACGAGCGTATCGACTCGACTGGGAGTAGAGGTCAATAGAGAAAGAGAACAGGTCGAGAAAGCGTACCGTCGAGATTATCCATTGCAACACGCAGTTTACTGACTGGGTCATTCATATCGGGCTGGTACTGGAAATCGGCCATACCTGGCACATTCAGAAACGTTCACGGAGCACCAAAAGCAACTCACTGCGGAAACGAACTGTTTTCGAAGTCACCCCAACGACCTCAGCAGTGTATTCGCCCAGTAGCTCCGGCTCGCCATCAACCTGCATACGATTCTTTCGCTTGCGTTTCACGATCTTGAGCAGAAGATTCGAGGTCGGGACGACCTCTCCTGGAATGGGGTGGGAGAAGGGATTGCCGGGACGCAGGTTTACTTCGAGTGTCTGCGCGTCTGTTTTAGATGCGGTGCGTTTGAATGCGGCATCCAGGGCATGTTGCCCGCCCAGGTTTTTTATGGCAAGGGGGACAGATGTGTCGCGGACGTAGCCGGGATACTCGATGGAATAGAACGGAGTTGTAGGGAGTGCATGTTCTGGTGCTTGGGTGGTCATCAAGAGAGAGACGGTCACGTGTTACATCCATTCGCGAAACGCATACAAGACAGTTTGGAAGGTAGCGCTGACGGGCTCTACAAGTTACCTGGAAGCCCGTAGCAAAACTGCACCGACCAAGTGTTGGTCTCGCCAGCCTCAGGGATAAACAACCCGTTGAAAAATGCTGTTCTCGCGCCGAATCCGACAATATCCAGCATCTCCATGCCTCGGCTGCCGCTAATGTTCCGGCGCGCATTGAAAGATTGTGTCGCCGCACGCCGTCTTGCCTCCCCCATGTCCACGACGTAAGTACGGGAGAGGGTACTATGGAGGTACTCATGGATCGCGCAGAGGACGTTCCACACAGTGAGGTTGACGGGGTCGAGGATGAGATGCTCGGATTTGTGAGTGGTGAATCGAATCTTCACACGCTGGCCATCTTGCACAGGCAGGAATGCTGGTTCGTCTAGTCGGTGGTGTTGGAGTGCTTGAGGCACGCTGACCATCTCGGCCCTGAAATCAGAAGAAGAGACAAGGGCTCGTATATTGTTGCTCCGCAGCAGCGGGTGGGGGTATTGCACGACGTTGGCATCGAAAGACGATGCAGAGGATACCGGAGAGCCCGGAAGGGGTACGGAAGGTATGGACGGTGCGTGGGGGTAATATATCGACGGTCCAATGGCTGTTCAGGGTTAGTTGGCGACCAAGTTGAGCGTGGGGACACGAACGAGGCAGAGGGTACGGCGGGAGCGGGGTGCTCGGGAGTTCCCCGGTTCCGGTCTTGGAGTTCTTGCTGTAGGGAGATGGGTGGTACATTGCTGCAGGGTCGGCTTAGGGACGGTCCCAATTTATAGAAGCGCGTCAGCTGTTGATGCGCGCGCCTGGGTCGGGATTACAATGCGTCGGGATTGATGGATGGTGTAGGGATAATGGCGCGTCTCTCTACAATGCGCGCATCATTTGCTCGAAAAGCCTTTGTACAATGAGGTTGCCATATCCATGAATTCCTGCGGCAGCGTTAGTATTTTTGGAGGCAGACACAGACGCCGTTCACGCACCTTCGACTGAACGTCGACCCCCGCCTTCGCCAACTCCTTCTGAACCTGCCATGCTTTTAGCCGCGCGTATCGCATCCAAACTGGAGTCCACCTCTCCGTATGCTTCAAAAAACTTGGGATTCTTCGCCAGTTTCATGAGCTGCGTGGGTCCCGGCATTTTGCCCGTCGACACCGACACTCCTGCGACGGTTTAGATACAGCGTTGTGTCGTTCACACGACTCACCCGACTCCTCGAGCACCTTTGCGAATTTCACTATAGCGTTCACCGCATCCGGCTTGTCCTTGAAAAAATCTTGGGCTTGTTGCGTAGACTTTGCGAAATCCTCTTTCGATATCGACTTTGCCGGCGTCGGTACCTCGGGTTTTGAGCCCCCAAACCCAAATATAGTTCGTCTCGGAGCGCGAATGAGAGGTTGGGCCGCTCGAGGCCCTGCCCGGCGAAGGAGAACGGGGAAGAGCATGGTGGTCACTGTGACCCCGTGTCGTTTTCGCCACCAGCATGGAAGACGACTATTTCTCTATCGACGCGATTTTGGCCGAGAACCAAGTATTCATCCACCGGACACGCAAGCACGACACTGAATGTGAAGTGTAGCGCGTAGGATGTCGATTCAAAATCGAGATCGCTGACATGGGCCATCTTGGTGGAGGCGGGGACCGCGATGTGCGTCGTTTCTACGCGTCTATTCGAGCATTGACGCGTCCCCAAGATAAGCAAAGGCACCAGCTTGCAGCTTCCGATCTGGCTGGTGTATACTGTGATTCTATCGTACGCGTCCCGTCGCGGCTTTCGCATACTTGAACGCAGCTAGTGACTGGGCCGACATGATCATGCCGCCTGCTTTTGGGAGCAAGGTGCGCAACGCGCTCAAGGCGGAACCTTGTAGCGTCCGTCTATCTGGTCTTGTCGGGGCGGGTGGTTTGTGGTATGGTTTTGGGAAGACGATAATGGAACTGTGCGTCCCAGAGGCATCTCGTCGCGTTTCCATTCACACCGTGCAGTCTGGAGAACAAGGAAGCCATGTCCGAGCTCATGACGAACGTATGTGGTCCAAGATTGTGCGATTGTACTCCGCTCAAAATATCGACAGACGTTCCGCAAACGACTCGTGCAGGTAGTTGACCAAGCTCAGCATTTCAGCACCCTAGGGCCGGCGGGGGACGGGGCACAGTCGTTCCGAGAGGGCCTGGATGGCACGGAGCGCGAACGTGAGAGGCATATCTCGCGCATCTATCCATATTTGCTCACCTCGTTGCAGTGTTCGCGCTTGCCCAAGAAGGCGCGAAACGGATGAAGCGGTGGTACGAGGAGAACCGGCGCTAAGCGTCCTTCTTCTCTGCCGCGTTTCTGAGCTCGTGGACGAACCTACTGTATTCAGCACTGTATTTGGAGGACTGTATTTTTGGGCACGTACCACTTCACAGAAGCCCAGAGGCCGAGTGTGATGAGGATGAGGAAGTAGAAGTGTATGTTTTGGCCGCTGGTGAGGAATAAAAGGGCGAGGAGGATGGCGAGAAGCGAGACGAAAGCGCCATCAAGGATCGCGATGAATTGCGGCTGCAGAGATGAGCCCGGTTTGAGGATGTCTGCCCAGAAGCCGCCGTCGGCGTCTGGAGTGGTGGACGCGTCGCTGGACATGGACGTTGATGATGTAAGGGCCCGAAGCGATCATGTGAAGGGCGTGATCAAAGTCAACCACGGAACCTTTTTCTTCCTCTTCCACCACCATCCACATTTGGCCCTCGCCAGGAGGCCCGCCATGAATACTCAACAACACAGACGCAACCCACTCGCTCCCGCGGACACCAATGCCGCCGTCCCCCCTTCCCCGCCGCTCCCGCGCCAGAACAGCAAGACAACCCCGCCCTCGCCCCCAAACATCATAGCCGACAAGTCGGGCCGCCACAAATTCCAGCGTGTCGGCTTCCTGGGCGAGGGTGGCTTTGCACCGGTCTACGAGATCATGGACCCGGCCAACAAGCGTCTTGCCTGCAAGGTCGTCACCATGAGCTCCCTCAAGACCAAGAAGGCCAAGACCAAGGTGCGCCTCCCACTCTATCCTCTTTGCCACGCCGCTCACCGTCCTCCCCAGCTCTATGCGGACATGAAGATTCACCGCTCGCTCTCCCATCCGAACATCGTCGGGTTCATTGACTGTTTCGAGGGAGACGACAACGTGTACATTACTCTCGAGCTCTGCTCCTCCGGCTCCCTCATGGACCTTCTGCGCCATCGCCAGCGCTTCACCGAGCTCAAGGCGCGCTTCTTCGTGGTCCAGCTCACTGGTACATGCCAGTACATGCATAACCAGTCCGTCATCCACCGCGACCTCAAACTCGGCAACCTCTTCCTCGATGGGCTGAACATCAAGGTCGGCGACTTTGGTCTCGCTGCGCTCATTGAGAGCGCCGGAGAGCAGACCATTTGTGGCACTCCCAACTACATTGCGCCTGAGGTCCTCTTCGACACGGCGAGCGGCCACAGCTTCGAGGTCGACACATGGAGCATTGGCGTCATCCTATATACTCTCGTCGTCGGACGCCCTCCGTTCCAAACCAAGGACGTCAAGGCTATTTATCAGTACGTGTCGCTCGCCTCTCGACGTTGCCACTGCTGACCTTTGTGCGTTCAGGAAAATTCGCAACAATGACTACAGCTTCCCCGCGCCGCCGCCTGCGAGCCCTTCCGTCCCTTCCCGCAACCTCATCACGGACATTCTCACCCAGGACCCCGCGCAACGTCCCTCCCTGCTTAGCATCGTGGCCCACGAGTGGTTCTTAATGGGTCCTGTTCCCGCATATATCCCGACCAGTGCACACGACTCGCCTCCCGATTGGAGCAACATAACCCGCGAACGTAGCGACCAGAACCTTGCCAAGCTCAAACGCCAGGTTGGGCTTGACGGTCATGAAGAATTGGTGGCGCCGAGCAACGTCGAGCCCAAGAACGCGGCGGTGACCATGGCGCGTCAAGAATACGAGTTCCAGAAGGCGGTGCAGCCGGGCTCGCCCATCTCGGCGCTTCTGAGCTCTGCGAGGCAGCCGCTCGTCAGAGGTGTCGGCGGAAGTCCTCTTGGCCAGTCGCAGAGCAGTCGTCCTCCCATCCCCGCTGGCTACGCCAACCCGTCTGCCGCGACACGCGGAGATGGACTCTATCGCAAACTGCAGGCAGCGGGCGGTGCCAAGTCGCCGTTGCGCAATGCGACGACTGCTCGCCACGGACTGGGCGACATTGTCGAGGAGGATGCCGTCGAAACCAAGCCAGTCAAGGACCGGCGAAAGGCGAAGAACGAGACGGAGTTGGAGAGCCGAAAGGCGTGCATTGTCGTTCAGATGGCGCCGTCGGAGGAAAAGGTCGAGGAGCGGTTCAAGCCTGTCGAGGATCGTCGGCACAAACATGCGGATGACCACCGGCACAGGGCCGTGGTCGACGAGCAGCGTTACAAACCCGTCGGCGAAGAGCGTCGGTATAAAGCCGCGGTTGAGGAGACGCGTTACAAGCCGGTGCTCGAAGAGACGCGCTACAAGCCGGTGCTTGAAGAAATGCGCTACAAGCCCGTGGTCGAGGAGCACCGTCCCAAGCCCGTCGAGGAACAGCGGTTCAAGCCTATCGACAACCTCAAGACCAGTCACCGTCATGCTGTCTCGGCCCTCGACCAGCAGGAGAACGTTCCGCCGCTTGGAATGTCCCGCAAAACCAAGCCGGTCAAAGAGCGTAAGTCCAGCATGTCTGTTCACATCATGGTTCTGATCGCTGCTTGTAGTCCCGCCTCCGCCGCCCGTTAAAGCAGAGCGTACGTCCTTTCTGTATCGAGCGTTTGAGCAGTATTTGACTTTAATGCAGCGCCTTCTCCGTTCATCGCGACAGTCGACACGCTCACGGCGGCCTTCTCCGCGTTCTCGCGCGGTCAGTTATTCCAGCACCAGGAGCACGCGTTGCGCGACGAGCGCGTCTTCATCGTCTCCTGGGTCGACTACTGCAACAAGTACGGAATGGGCTACGCTCTCACCGACAAAAGTGTCGGTGTCTACTTCAACGACAGCACCACCTTGGTCTTGAGTGCCGACAAAGTGTACGTGTCTTTTTTAACTTGTTAGAGCCGCGGCCAACCTATATGCAGGCACTTTGACTACCTCACTCCCGCTTCGGACGCTGGCGCCTCTCCCTTGGCTGGACCCTCATCGCAAAGAATCTCGTACACCGTCGACTCGTATCCTTCGTCGCTCAAGTCCAAGGTGTATTTGCTCAAGCACTTTGAGCGGTACATCATGGACCGACTGTTTGCCGACTACAACTACACTTACGAGGACACGGACCGCAAGGAGGGCATGGACTGGGTCGTCAAGTACCTGCGCATGAAACACGTGATCGTCTTCTTGATGAGCCATGGCGCGTTGCAGGTAGATTTGCCCTTTCTGCACCGAATACTTGGTTCTAAAATACCTTTCTAGTTCAACTTTTACGACCACTCCAAGATCATTATGTCCTCTAACGGATTGGCCATCACGCACATCGACAAGAACTACCAGATGACCAAGTGGACGCTGCGCCAGGTGCTCCGGCTCGCGCTGAGCGATACTGCGGGGCTCGATCGCGACGAAGCCAAGCTCATCGGCAAACTCGTGGAGAAGCTCAAGTACTGCAAGGAGGTGCTTGCGAATATCCAGATCGCGGGCGGCCCGCAGGAGAAGGAGGTTGGGCTCCAGGAGGCGGGAGACGAGATGCAATTCCAGGCGGATCTTTTGCGCAGCAAGGCTTCAAAGGGAGCTCTGCGCAACTACTACCAACCGACGATGTAAGGTCGTCGTCTTTTTTCCCTCTATTTAATTTGCGCGTCGCAAAAGGCGACGACACCTACAAACAGAGACTCTCTCCATATCATTCGCATACTGTAGCAACAACACCTCATGTCCTCTTTTGCATTCGGGCATAGACTTTCACTGTAATATTCTTGGGAACAAAAAAAAACAGTTTTGCAGAGCAAGAAGGAGAAACATGAATAATCATACAGTGAATGCGCGGAGCGTCATAATAAGGTACATGGGAGGAAGTCAAGATCATACTTGTGGTCGTGGGGGCGTGCTCGTCCGAGTGTCTAGTCTGCGCATCTCCTTCTCAAGCTTGTCCAGGCGGGAAGGACCGGTCGGAGCACTGGTTCCTCTTGCTCCGTGCTCTGTTGCCCGCGAGTGAGTGATCAAGGGTCACGTGATAGCCATCTACGCACTTTCGAATAGATAGGTCAGTAGATTCTTCTGCCCGTCTTCCAGACCGTCGAGCAGCGTGAACAAGTGTGTTTCGTCTCTCAAGGCAAGCTGAGCGGCAATGATGACTGCAGCAGCCGATTCGCGGGTGACGAGCGACGTTTTGTTGTTGAGCGCCTGAAGGAAGGCCGATGAGTTTGTTGTCGAGCAAAGAAACGAATGAAACCGACCGAGATAAGCGTCCCTTTCAAACGTGGTATCTCCTCTTCGGCGATCTCTGCTGGAAGCCGGATGATGAACTTGCCCAGCGCGATCAGCCCAAACGCGCATGTGGAGGCTTTGACTTCCTCGGGGATACCAGCAGGGCACGGCTCGGCAATGAACGAGCGGAGGCTCGCGTGCAATGTAGTCAGGCCGTATACCGGCTCGATGCGAGCAACCAGCATGTCGCGGACGGTGTTGGTTGCTTCCAGAACCTGGGGACAGATAAGACGGCGCCTTCAATGCGCAGACGACGTACGTTGTGGTGTGCACAGTATCGCATGCGAAGCAGCAGCGAGAACAGCTCGCCTTCACGACCCTCCAAGTAGACGGCCTGGTTCTCGAGCAGCTCCCACAACGCGATCAAGCCATACTCGAGTTCCTCTTCGCTCTGGATCGCATGTCAAAAAGTTCCGAGCTGCTCGCGACTGGTCGTTACCTTGGATGGCTGCAGGAAGGCCACCAACGCGTTAAAGAGTCGGTCAAAGTTCTTGTTCTTGGCCCACATGTCGGAATGGAGTGATGGCAGAGAACGAGACATGCTGACGAAAGGCGAAGGACTGGCAGGAAGTGCAAAATCAGAGCTCAGCGGCGAGGCGGCCGCATCAGTTGCGGGGTTCTCGAGCGACAGCAGCGCCACTTTCTGCAGAGTGTGAACGTCGCCATCGCTTTCGAGCGCGATGATGTAGCCTTGCAACTCTTGAACGCGGTCAACGTCGCTGACGCCTCGAAGCGGAGTGCCTTGCGCGACCACTGAGTCGCGTGTCAGTCACGAAAGACAGGAAAAGGCACGACATACGCTTTTTCCGCTTGAGCCACCAGCCAGTCTGATGACGCTGGTCTTGCAGGACATCCATGAGCGACGTTGAGTGCGGTCCAGCATATGCAGGACTGTTCTGGAACATCGCAGCCTGCCGCATGATTGCGGATGCCTTGTTCATCGGCGTAGCAGGCGGCTTCGTCTGGGCTTGTTGAACCGGCAACAACATCGGTTTCGGCTTGGCGCTGACAAGAAGAGAACTGGGGATCGTCGAGTGTTGGCCGTTCTCGTCATCTGGATCGACCAACTCCAACAGTCGTTCCGCCGCACTCTCCGCTTGCTCTGCTCGCGCTCGTAGCGCATCCTCCACGACAGGTTGTCCTCCGTTCGTTTCCATCGAGCCGGAAGACAACGCATTCGACACCTCCTGTGAGTGACTTTTTCTCGGTGCAGCAGGAGACGCGAATTTTTCAAACGCTGCAGAGAAAGACAACAGATTCTGGTCCATGCTTTCTGAATCGCTGTCACTGTGCGGAATGGGGACCGTCTGCGCCAGCAAGAGCGACTCGTCGTCGAAGCCGGGGTGGGCGAATAGCGTAGATTGCCTGGCATGAACTGGAACTGCTGAATGTCGACCGACCCCATTTCGGGGCGTTGGGGAAGATGGATCCACCGAGGATTTAAGTGGCACTCTTCGTATGACCGAGGCACGGTTTGGATTAGCGCCAGGAGCCAGAGGAGACGAAGTTCTGCGTCGGAAACTGCTTTCAGACGGCGATGGAGGCGAGGATGGTCCTGACGTCGTCGAAGTCGTCACCGCATCCGCACTCGTTGACCGCGGAAGACCGTTGGACACGATTCGGGACTTCTGCGGCGGAGATGAGGTCGGCGGGGACACTGAAGTCGACATCCGCAAGGGAGAAGACGGACGTGCCCCGAGTGAACTCCTCGGAGAGCTGGGAGAAGCCGGTCGTCGAACGGGACCGGCATGTGATGTTGAGGTAGCCTGATGCCGCAAAGTCGGCGGGGCAGTCGCGATCGCTTTTGCCTTTGCGCGGCTTGCAGCGATGGCAGCAGCAACGCTCGTCTTCTTCGCAACCTTCGGGGTCGCCTGCGGTAAAACCTCCGCAACGAGACCGGGATTGGGGCAAGCTTTCTCCAGTTGCTTCCGAGCGGTCGCATCCAGCCCATCCAAAATCACGAGACCACGGTCCCGCCAAATACCGTCAAACACCCAAAAGCACGTCCGCGCCGATACCTTCACCGCCGGATTCGCGTCGCCCAACGACTTCTTTAGCGACTTCTCGATAATGTCCAAACCACCGGAGCTCTCGATGGCATGCTTCGAGCGGTGACCGTGGACTTCGAGGTATTGTTTGAGATGGACGATGGCGTAAGACCTTGTCTGGACAGTCTTATCCTGGAAGCAGGTCCACAGGAGCGGCAAGAGAATCCGAGGGGGACTGGATGTTTGTTCAACGAGGACGGTTAATGCAGCTTGCGATTGCTGAGCAGTAAGCTTCTTCGTGAAGCCGGCCATCTTGAGCAGATTGGTAAACAAAGGCTCGCAGAATGGGTCCAGAGCAGTGCCCAGAGCGATGGCAAGCTCCATGTATAGCGAGCAAGTGCTGGTCGCCACGGTTGTTCGTAAACTTGCGAGCTGGTCATTGCATTAAGAAAAAGTTTTGGACGGTAGCAACCGCAACTCACCGTCTTCAGCGACATTGGGATAAACTCCTTCAGACCAGCCATAAAGGCATCCCCGAAGCGGAGATGAACCTCTCCCTTGATCATGCCGCGTACGCGCATAACGGCGCGGTCTCGATCTGCCCAATTGTGCTCCGTCTCTTTGCCCTGATCAAGTACAGAATGAGCACGTAAAGCCTAGCGAGGTCAACAGAGGAAATCTCACGTCGAATGGCTTGTGCATGTTCGCTATTTCGTGTTCCAGATCTCGGCTCGATGCAATCTTTGGGGCTAGTGATGAGCGAGGTTCCGCGGACGAAACAAGGAAACACACATAAACGGGTTTGACCGATTCGCTTCCGTCCGCGCCGGGTGTTGCTGGAGAGGGAGACTCGACACCGGCTGCACGACTCGGTGGACGCGAGTTGTTTGCCGCCGAGTACGTGCTGGGAGTCCGCGATGGTCCGCTGACGGAACTTGCATTCGTCGGCCGTCGGCCAGCCAGAGCAATGCTGGGAGGGACATATTCTTTCGACTTCATCGTCGCGTCACCGTTTTCCGAACCCTCGCGACTTTGCGGGTTGCTACTGCCACTGGCACTACTGCCGAGGCCCATGAGCTTGGAAAGAACACCGTCGACGATAGTCTTGCGGACGCTCTTCTTTGTCATTTCTTTCTTGAGATCGGCGCGTGCGGCATCGGATACGCCTGGCCCTGAGAACAGCTCGACGACTGAAACGCGAGCGCAATCTCGGACGTGGGCATCGGTGTCCTCAAGGGTATCGACGAGTTGAGAAAGGTAGACGCGGATGGGGAATTGTGGATGCGCGCGACGTATGTGTACAAGGGTCAAGAGACACTGGGGCTGCATTAGAATAGCCGAGAAAAGAGACACATTGTTCGACGCACCTGCTCGCGGACCTTCCAGACCTTACTCGCGAAGCCAATTTCACGCAGGTGCCGCTCGAACATCATAAGAGGGGTCTCCGGCGTTTTGTTACCCTTGGACGTGTTAGTCGCGATCGAAGTGGATGCGCCGGAGCGGAAGGCATAGCCGCCCAGCAGTACGAGCGACTCGCGGGCCTTGATTTGGGCCCGTTCCTTGTCGCCAAGTCGCTCGATGAGACCTCCGGCGGGCAGAAACGCGACCAAAACCTGTCGGAGGGTGACCGTGTCGACGGCATGCGCTGCCTGGGCAGACGACGTTGAGAGCTGCGTGTTGGCCAATGCGGGGGCGATGAGCAGGGGCAGCAGGGGCGGGAGCGCAGACAAGGTCGCTGTTGTGAGATGTTGGTTCGACGTGCGCAGACAGGCTTTGAGCACGGCAATTAGCCCATCGGGGTCGTTAATCTGTGCGTGGCTGAGAATTGGACGCGTCAGAGTGGTTGAAGAGAAGCACCTCAATACCCGACTCGAATTCTGCTTGGAGCTTGGCGAGAGCATCTACTTTTACATCGACGTCTGGACTGTGTTGAGACGGGCTCTGCGAGTGCAGACAAGACGGACCGTTGCTCCTGCATTGGTTGATGAGGGCCTCAAGCCTCGAGTCGTCCGAGGCCATGGTGGGCGACAGCGACCAGCTTTCCGTCCACGCGTGATGCAACCAAGGCTATGATGCGCGATAAAATACATTTTGGGTTCTGCTGATACAGCGCAACTATTCATCGTCTACGTCCATGCCCTCGATCCCAGCACCCAGAGTCTCTGCACGCTGATACAGTCTTTCTCGTTCTTGCTCGTCTTTGGTCAGATTTGCAAGTGTCAAAAAGGCTTCGGCAAGAAAAGACTGCAGCTCTCGCTGTTCTTCCGACAATTCTTCGTCCTCGTCGCCAGTACCCAACTCGCGGCCAGCCGCCTTTTCAAATAGTTCGATGGCACGAGTCAAGCCTTCGCGCGCGTCTGTTGCTTCTTCGCTGTTGAGCACCTCATCCCAGTCGTTCTCGTTGGCCATCTCCTCAATATCCTCCATCTCCGCAGTGCCAATGGTGAGCCAACATTGGCCGCGAAGCCGTGTTACCGGCCCTCTCCACTCTTCGCGCATGGTATCGCCCTCCATGTCCATTTGCTGCAAAACACCGTCCGCCCAGGTTGCCCAGCGTGACCGCTCTGACGCCGTGGACAGACGCTCAGCGATAGCGAGCGTCTCGCGGGCAATGGTAAAGAGTTCCGATGCCCGGGAGAACGGCCGAGTTGTGCCGTCAGCAGGAGCGTCGGTCGATTGGCTGCGTGGCGAATGGAAGATGCCACGGGTCAGCTGGTCCATGGCCAGCGTAAGCAGCTCGTTGGGAGGAGTGCTGAGAGTTATGCGTCTGCAAGCCGGTGGTCGGCGCATGGCGATTACGGCAAACGGTGAGGACGCAGGATCGGGATATCGAGGTTCGGGTGGGGGTGCAGTTTTCCGGCCTTGGCTGATCGACAAAGCCTCGTCGGCGACGGCCAGCAACGTCCTGCCCCACACAATCGCCATCCGCCAGTCTTCTGGTCCTGCACAACCGCGGCCGCTCGTTCGGCTAGGGAGCGCCTCTCCCGTTTCAAAGACATCCAGGGCGGCCAAGTAGAAAAAGGCAGGATGTACCGGCTCATCGGCGACGGCCAGGCTTGGCTCCGAGGCAATGATGTTGCCGACCAGAAAAAGCGCCGTGCCAAACAGCGCATGAAATGCGGTAACTGGTTCTGTGCAAGTACTATCGCGAGGTCAGTCCACATCAGCGGAAACAGGCGACGGCGCACCATTTCTTCACAGGCTTCGAGGCGGGCGATGTTATTGGCTCCGGGGAGGCGCTCCTGGGAGCCGGCTGGTTGAAATAGAGGATGGAGGGGTCTGAATACAGCATAGAAAGTCGATGGCATTCGTGGATGCATCCGCGGAGAAGTGGTAATGCTTCGTTAATGTCGTCCTCTGCAGCCGCAGTCAGTTCATCCGCGCCATAGTAGGCCAACGATGAGACGCACTGTCGTACAAGTCCGTTGCCTGCCCAAAGAGTTCCTTCAAATCCGCCCAGTCGTGCGCCTGCTGATTGTCGGGGGTTACAACGGGTTCGGTGACCTCCATGTCGTCGTCCTCCTCCTCTGAGTATTCGACGACGTAGTAGGAGTCTGAATCGTTGTCTGTGGCCTCTGAGCCCGAGCGGCGCCTTTTAATCGGTCGATGGTTGTTGTCGTCGGAAGGAAAGAGGCTTAGGCCAGGTCGCGATTTCCCATTGGCTCGTCCTTTCCATAAACCGCGAGGGACGCGTCTTGTGGCGGACGATTCAGCAGAGCAGCAACTAGAGGCGGGGGACATGGGGGGAGAAGCAGCGGATGGGCACACATGTCTGTGCTATGTATTTTGCGGAGGCCCAGAGGCCCAGTTCGAGGCTGGGCCCGGCTGCCAATCGCGTTGATGCTACAGACACTCTCCGTTCTCGAGCCAAAACAGCCAGAAAAATTGGACAACGGCAGGAGAATGTGTCTAAGGGTAGCTGGAGACGAATGAGGGCAAGCAAGTACCGGAGGGGACACGAAAGAGGAGAAACGGGGTTGGCCAATGGGGGCCTAGAACGTGCGCCCATTGGCTGTGAATGCCTTCACCGATTGGCTGCTTCCTGCTGAGTCTAGATGTCACATGTGCGGTTAGTTGCTCTCGACCAATCACCGTCCACGACGCGTCCATGACCGCCGCAGACGTGTCTATGCAGGACACGCCCATGGTCCCCACCGTCCATGGTATGCTCTTCGTTTCTTCTTCCGACGCGTCTCATGCACTCGCGTCAGTCGAGGTCCGCCTCAAGCCTCGCGCCACGGCCCGCTTCGAGACAATTCGTGCCCGCATTTCCGACTGGATGTTGTCATTCGAACGAATAAACCTGGCGTCTACGCTCGACGGCTTTCAAGACATCCCCGATCTGGTATCGGTCGAACGCGTCTTCGTCTCCGAAGCAAGCAATGTCCAAAACTCCCTCCGCGTTTCCGACATTACACTCCAAATTCACGTATATCAGCCGTTGGACTCGGACTCGTTCGAAGAGTTTACCAACAGCTCGGGAGCCAAAGACGACGAGGGAGGCGACATGGCCGCCAGTGTCTGCGAGCTGCCAAACCGCTCGTGGGAGGGTCTCTGGGATTCGCTCGTCTACGCCGACGACATCAAGATGAAGCTGCTCGACTATATTCATGCCACTCTTATTCTCTCCGACGCCGATGTGGACTGTGCGTGTCCGTCGACGCGCTCGATATGGTACTAATTTTCCCAGTCAATCTCGTGTCTTGGAATCGCGTCGTACTCTTGCATGGCCCGCCCGGAACAGGCAAAACCAGTCTCTGCCGTGCCCTCGCTCAAAAACTTTCCATCCGTCTCTCGCACCGGTGCGCCCAACACGTCCCCATGCGCATACATCCACCTCACACGCGAACTACAGTTATTCGCAAGCCCGCCTGCTCGAAATCAACTCGCATTCCCTCTTCTCCAAATGGTTTTCCGAGTCCGGGAAACTCGTTCAACGACTTTTCACCAGCATCACTGAGCTCGTAGATGAAGAAGACACCTTTCTGGTTGTATTGATAGGTGCGCGTCTGCTTTGGCCGTGTTTAGTTGTGCTTCACGATGCGCAGATGAAGTAGAATCGTTGACTGCTGCTCGAGCGGGTGCTATGGCAGGCACCGAACCCTCTGACGGCCTTCGAGTGCGTTATATCGCCAAAGCTCGAACAGCTGCTCATTCATGTAGGTCGTCAACGCGCTCCTGACTCAACTAGACAAGCTCAAGCACCGTAAAAACGTCCTCATAATGTCCACAAGCAATCTCGTCAAAGCCATAGGTACATTCTCGTCTATTCCCTGGACCTCTAGCTAACACACTCTGCAGACAGCGCCTTTGTCGACCGCGCAGACATCGTCCAATACGTCGACCTCCCCTCGCGCGAGGCCGTCTACGAGATCCTGAGAACCTGCCTCTGTGAGATGATTACAAAAGGAATCGTGGCTAATATCGCAAGTCTTTTGCTGTCACGTGATATCATATATTCACTTTCCTCTAGACGGTACCTACCCTCAAGCAAGCCCAAATGTATGAGTTGTCCGCCATTCACTCGCCGGAACATGCGCTTGGGACGATTGATCCTCGTGAAAAATCTAAACATCTCGCCTTGCGGTTACTTTCCCTTGCCGCTCAATGCCGAGTAAGCGCATAGCGCCATCTTTGGAAGGTTCTGAATTTTCCGCAGACCCAAGGCATGTCCGGTCGTGCTCTTCGCCGGCTGCCCGTCCTTGCACTCGCGCGCTACATCGGCATTGGTCATCTCGCTCCCCCAACCACGACCTCAGGCGCTAAAGGAAACCGCAAACAACACTCTGGCGCCGACGTGGACGTCTGGCTCGATGGAATGGAAAAGGTCATCCGCGACCAGGCTTCAGAAAAGGACAAAATACAGTAATGACTTTGTACGAATACATTCCGGATTACCGCCTCCTGCATTTGTAGAGTAGCACCCAATTCTGTAGCGCTATTAATCCTCTTGCTTCTCCGTGATGACGGCCGCCAGCTTGCGCTTCGACCGAGCCAACGCGTCCAACCGATCGGCAATCTCCCGCAACTCCTTGGCATGAGCCGCCTCGTCTGCAGCGCGTTGTTCGAGCAGCCGCACGAACTCTTCTTCCAGAACACCCAGAGTGCCGAACCCGTTCCTCGCTGGTGTCGAAGTAGTGTGCAGCAGGCCGACGCATGGACTCGCCGGACATGAACGAACAGGGTTCTTCCGCTCCGCAATTGCCTCGCCCGACTCTGGCCCGAACCCCTTCATTTCGTCGATGACGCGCTTGAAGTTGCGAACTGCGGCAGGCGAAAGAAGGAGGTAGTTGGCCGCAGCGCGTTTCGGTGGTGAGAGAAGGCTCGATGCCCGCACGGAGTCGGTGATGTCCTGCACTTGACTGCCAGCAAAGATATCGACGTTTGGAAGTTGCTCCGAATCTGGAATGCGAGCCGTCGGCGGTGGAGTCAAAGGGGGCGATGGGCCGTGCGTGTTGCACTCGGAAGCCGTATGACGGTTGGGCGAGATGACGGAAATATCGTCCAGGCTGTCCTCGAACTCGCTGCGCAACGACGGGGAGCGAAGTAGGCCGCGCAGAATGGATGGGCTGAGTCGTGAGAAGTGTTTTGTACGCAGTGGCGTGGAGAGGAAGCTCGCCGAATAGAGCGCGTCGGGATTGAAGGCGGGAACATCGGGTTCTTGGTACAGATCGAGTTTGAGGTCGAAGGCCTTGAGCAGTGTCTGCACGAGCTCTTCCTCTTCGTCGACAATCACATTGAGGCCCCAAAGCAGGCTTATGCGGCTCTGGAGGAGTTGCTCGGGATCCGGCGTAAGACTGTCCATCGTGGTGGTGGTCGGACTTCAAGCGTGTCACAATGCAAGTTCGCGCCATCATCTACGAACCAGACGAGTTCCCGGACGAGGTGCATAGCGTCGCCAAGCTCCCTCTACGAACGCGCCACCGACGTCACTAGCTATACCAACGCGCCCTGCTGCTTCTGGATCCCGAAAGCTCGGCAAGAATCAAGAAATTCTACCGACGCGAGGACGCATGTCGTATGGCTAGGATGCTTTCATCGACGGCTTCATCTTAGGCAGCACTCTAGGCACTCTAATTGGCCGGTTTTTGCCTCGTATGCTTCTCCATGACCGCGGAGTCGCGCTGTCTGCGATGGAATTCGCTGCCACAGAAGTCGGTAAACCGTTCATCGTCAGTTTACTTCTCGCTTGTCCTCTCCTTTAACATCTCTCAGACGACGCAAGGACTAGATCCTCCAATCGCATACAATGTCTCTCACGACAACGGTCTTGTCGTAGTTGCCTCGTCAAATAACACCCACAATCCACCCGCATTCACCCTCGGCATCGACGTCATGAAAGTCCGGGTACCCGGTCGAGAATCGTTGGCCTCGTTCGTGGATTCCATGGCGGACCAGGCTCGTCCGAACGTCTCGCGCCTCCACTCACTCCGCGGCTGAAAGACCCCTCCTTTCCTTCTAGCTGACAACACTCGAGCGCCGTCTCATAGCCTCAACTGCGGACCAAGACCAAGCCCTTGAGCGCTTCTTTTGGATGTGGACAGCAAAAGAGGCGTATACGAAGGCCCTCGGGCTTGGGCTTGGTTTCGATTTTCAGCGCGTCGAGTTTGATCCCGCCGAGGATACGCTGCGCGTCGATGGAAGGAAGCCCGCGGGTTGGATATTCTCCAAGTTCGTTGTTCTCCGCGGAGGCGATAGATACCAGGGAGTCGTCGCAGAGTTTGTGGGCGGAGATGAGACGACGGTAGTGGCCGAGTCTCAATTACACAATTGGGTTGCACTGGAACATGCAGCCCCATTCATACGAGCAGCTATTCAACGAATATCGGGATAATGCTACGTTTCATCTTCAAAAGCTATCGTGCCCGCGACGAGCCCTGCACGAAGAATAAGATGGCGCGAACAGTCAACGGAAAGCGCACGTACAGTCCCCATAATAAACACAGTCGGTCGGGTTGACTGGTCCGCCTTCCTTGCAAAACTCAAACGACGCGCACTTACTGCACGGCGCCTCTGACCAACCGAGGCTCAGTTTTTCCTGCCGAACGGCCCGGTAGACGACCGATGCCGAATAGTCAAAGTCGTATGGCGATGGCGAGCGCTTGACCTCTTTCTCCTTCTTGCGCCGTCGACGCGAACTGTCGTCGTCCGAATCGCTCTCCTCCTTGACCTTCTTTTTCTTTTTCCGGCTTTCCCGCTCCTCCTCGCTTTCCGAATCGGACTTGTCTTCTTTGCTTTTCTTCTTTTTCTTCTTCCGGCGGGACGAGTCGTCACTGCCGCTCTCGTCGTCCGAATCGACCACTTTTGTCTTCTTTTTCTTCTTCGGCGCTGCATCAGAATCAGACCCCGAGTCGGACGCGTCCTCCTTTTTGCGCTTGAGTTTGGATTTCTTGCGCGAACTGCGCTCGTTCCCATCGTTTTCGCTATCGCTGTCGGCCCGTTTCTTCTTCGACTTGCTCCTCGAACGTGTGTTTTCTTCATCGGACGAGACAGGCGAGCGCCGCCGCTTCCTTTTCTTGCGCGCCTCGCGATCTTCCGCGTCCGAATCACCGTCGCTAACAGCGTTCGTGTCCCATAGCGAGGCGCCAAATGCGGGTAGCTGTGTTCAGTTCAGAGTGAATCAACTACCAAAACGCGCGATACGAGCCTTCTCCACCTGCCCATCCAGGACTAGCACGTCCAGTAGAATTTCAATGTGCTCGACGGATAGCTCGGTTTCTGTCAATCGGGCCTGGCGAAGCGCGCGGTGGATTTGGGCAGCAGAGGGATATTGCGGGGCGTTGGAGATTGCGAATAACGCGCCGTCCGCGGATTGGTGTTTCGGGAAGCTCTGAGAGGGTCCATGAGCTCTCTCGATGCGTTGCGAGATTGGTGGGTCGAAACGCACCACGTCGTGGATGAACTTGTAGCACGCCTGGCTTATACTCTCGATAAAGTCCATATCCAGTTCGTTCTCCGTATACCAGGGACCGCCAGTCAACGCCACCGATGGTTCGACACCCTCAAGCATGTAGATCTTTCGCGTCGGGTACTTCGCGCGCGTGAGCAAAAATGCGCCTAGATCAACAGACACGACCCACCTGCACTGAGCTCACTTTCTTGATCAGCTTACGCTGCACCAGCGTCTTGATACATTTCTCGATGACCGTCTGGTGGAGATTGGTTTTCGCCTTGAGGTGTTTAATCCATATCCCTACGCGTAAACGGGTTACGCGAGATAGTCGGAGGGTTAGGAAACACACCTTCGTTGTTGGAGGCCTTGATCGGCGCGAGAACCATAACCTCTTCGCCGGTGAGACCTTTCGTTCTGAAAATAAGTGTTCAACCGACGCTTAGCGGAAACGGAAGCAAAAAATAACGCACTGGTCGTGCTCGACCTTTGTTACAGCGCGAAACAACGCATTGTTTTTGGCGTCCTTGAGCGCCTTGAGGTACCCGACACCGAGCAGGAAATTGAGAGCGTTTTGCCGAGCTTTTGCATCGGGGATGAGTTTCTCGGCCTCTTTCGGCGTCAGTTCCTAGTACGGTGTTCAGCGGAGTGCGGAAGGGCGGTGGCGCCGGCTACTTGTTTGGGAGCGGCGAGTGCCGCCTGGTGAAGCTTGGTTTCGAGTGCGTTGAGTGGTCGACTCATGACGGTTGAGACCAGGACGCGGTCACATTGATTGTAAAAGTCGGCAGACAGCGATTAGAATTATCTAGACAGTATACGCTAGGGCTACAGAAGGAATTAACGTGTGCTACGATTACCAGGATAAAATAAAATCATCGGACTCGATTTCGAGCTCAGGCACGAGGTCGTGAGCGGGCAGGGGCTGAGATTGCCATGCGCGTTTATCATCGCGGTGGACCTGAGAAGGCCAGTACATGCCGGACAGCTCGAAGGAACGGAGCGAGGGGAACAGGGCGAGGGCATCGGAGACCTCTTCGTAAAACATCTGCAAGCGAATGGGTAAATGAACGGGAACCGCATGCGCTGATCGGGGACATACGGTCGTGGGAGGAGCGGGAAAGCCTCGCGTTGAGTTTAGTTGGAGATAGGCTAGATTTTGCGACAGATGGCGGCCAAGGGCGTGGAGGACGAGAAGTGGGATAGAGTTGGTTTGGGCGCTCAGGATCGCGACATTCGCGCTCGACTTGGCTAGGAACGGAACCAAGTCCTCCGAAAGATCGCCGGACGTGATGAAGATGCTCTGGGCAAAGCTCAGCGTGCTCCACACAGGCAACAGAAGAAAACACGCACCTCGACAGGTCTGCCGGGGACAAGAGCAATTGCCGCCGCGGCCGAGCCCGTGAAAATTGACATCCGCGGAAACGCATGCGCGTCAACGCTGCCCGAAAATTCGATAGAGGCAAGGTGGATGGTCTCCAGATGCTGCGCGCCTGCGCAAAAGGCCGCGACGCGGTCGTCGTAAGGCATAGACGTGCCAAAGTGCCGCAATTGCGGCGAAACGAGGCCAGAAGGAAGAATCCAGCTCTCGATGCCGTCGACAAAAAGATCGAGGCTTGTGAGGGCCTTCATGTTTGCGAGCGCGGCTTTGAGCTGGTGTGGACAAAGCACGACGTCGGCAAGGGAGAACTTGCGGACAAAGCCGGCAACCTCGGGTTTTTGGACGAGAACAGAGAGGATGGCGTGGCCAGACGCGTCGGCAATGGACAGAGAGCGGTAGAGGGAGCGAAGGGCGATGGGGTAGAGTGTGGTGGTGACCCGTGCGACGGCGGGGAGGTCGGCGATGGGCAGGGAGCAAAAGACCTGGTTCAACAACTCGGGCGGCAACTGCAACATGGGGGCAAAGAGAGCGTGTTGATCATGGCGCTGTGCAACCACACTTTTTATACGCCGTCACGCAGAAAACAGGTTTGCTAGATGCGTCTTCCTCGGCCACGCGCTCATTCGGGTTCATTCATTTTCTTTTTTTTTTGCACCCTAACCTTAGTCCCAGGCCCGTTTCCCGCGCGGACCCATTCTTGTGGCGCGCTCTCTGCCGCAGATATTGGAGCAAAGGTCGTCCTATCCGGTTGGCTCCTTCCTGAACGGTTCGCGTTCATCACATCCATCAACTGGACACCAACTTATTCGCCGCAAGCAAGGGCGGGAAGCACTTGTCGTTTTTTCCACTTCGAGACTCGCGCGGGACTACTCAACTCGTCGCCAACAATCAGCCCTCTCTCTCCGCGGTGCCTGTTGAATCAACCGTCTTGGTCCAAGGCACTGTTGTAGCGCGTCCCCCGAATGCCAGGCGCCCTGTCAGTCCACTCTTCCCCCGACCGCCCGCCACAGCCTGACCCAATTCATACAGGGTCCTACCGGCGAAATCGATGTCCTGGTCGACGATTTTATCCTTCTAAACCCCGCGGACGCCAATCTGCCGTTCTATCCGTCCACCGCCCGAACTCTGGTACGCGTGCTCACTGGCAAAGCCTATTCGTTTGTTCTCAATCAAAGCTAGGCAAATGAGGACCTGAGAGCCCGTTTCCGATATCTAGACCTCCGCCGCACGGCACTGTCCGCTAACCTCAGGACGCGCAGTCGCGTGGCCCACATTGTCCGGCAGATTCTCCACCAGCAAGGTCCGGCTAGCCAGTTGCCGTCTATTCTCTCTTCATTTCATTCCCATCTCTAGACTTTACCGAGGTCGAGACTCCCGTTCTTTTGCGATCATCTCCCGAAGGAGCTCGCGAGTTTCTGGTTCCAGCACGCTCTGAATCAGAGCCGCGATTTTTCGCGCTTCAGCAATCTCCTCAACAGCCCAAGCAACTACTCATTTGCTCTGGTGGCGTCGACAAGTATTTCCAGATCGCAAAATGTTTCCGCGATGAAGATGGCAGGAAGGACAGACAACCGGAATTCACTCAAATAGACCTAGAAATGGCCTTTGTATCTTGGGGCGAAGAAATCGACCCGGAATGGCGCATCGGCGGCTCTCAAGTCCGCGATGTAACTGAATCTCTTATTCGCTCAATATGGCAAGACGTGCTTGATATTGAGCTTGCCTCGAAATTCAGGGTGATGACCTACCGCGACGCGATGAAGTTCGTACGTCCCGCCTCTTTGTCCTGATTTGCGCCCCAAACGATATCTTTCGCTAGTATGGCTCCGATAAACCCGACACGCGCTTTGATCTCAGGGTTGCTCATCCTCGTTTATGGTATGCGGGTTTGTTAATGACCTTTTCAGATCGTGGACATAACGCATCTGCTCCCAGAAGAGCAACGCCGTGGGTTCGAACGCCGCGGAGAAGTGCTCGAGTGTATACCTGTTCGCGGCCTGCAAGAGCCTTCTTTCATCGACGTAGCTCGAGGATGCAAATTTGATGCAGACGTCGTAAGTTTCACTCCTCGGCTCTACCAGGCTTCACCTCAAAACGACGGTTCGGCGCAGGAACGCGTCGTCTTGACCGAAAAGAATATCTCTGCATGGCTCTCCCAGAGTGGCGCCGCTGCCTACGCCCCGAACGGGGGCCAAGAAGCAGGCAGCATAAACGAGAACCTTCATTTGAAACTCGGTGATGTCCTCTGGCTCTCCCGAAGCCCACGAGTCCCGCGAGTAAGCTGCGAAGTTCCCTCACCACCAGTGATTGAATCGACCTATGTAGGGTAGCTCATCGCCCCTGGGGCAAGTACGACTCCACCTATCGGAATTGGCTCAGGCTTCGGGTGCGGAGCGGTCGGAGTCACGAGCAGCAGCAGCAGCAAATTAACTATCTTACTCTTCAGGAAAGCTATCGCTGACCAGCGCGCCTCATTTCCTGTGGATTACCGAATTTCCCCTGTTTACGCGCTCCGACGCGGACAAGGACTTGCTCGCGCACGGCCGGTGGAGCAGCACACACCATCCATTCACCGCCCCGATGTGGCAAGACATCGAAGCGCTCTACAGCGGCCAAGTCGATGGGGTACGTGGCGTTGCGACTTACTCGTCTCTCTCAAAGCGGCAACGAAACTAGCTAACTCGTTCTTGCCCTAACCACCAACAGGTTCGCGGGCAGCACTACGACCTTGTACTCAATGGAGTCGAAATTGGGGGTGGTTCAGTCCGTGTGCACGATGCAGACATGCAGGACCACATCTTCACAGAAATCTTGCAGGTGCACGATTAGGCGGCTATTTGCTTCGTTCCTAACAAGTCGCAGCTTAACGAGCAAGAGAAGGCGCCGTTTGCGCAATTGCTGCATGCCCTCCGTTGTGGCGCTCCACCGCACGGCGGTCTCGCTCTCGGTGAGATCACCTCCGCTCGCTAACGTCCGCGATTTCTCAAGTATGGTATAGGCTTCGACCGGCTCATGTCCATTCTCTGCGATACCCCATCCATCCGCGACGTAATTGCGTTCCCCAAAACAAGCGTCGGGACCGACGTCATGTTCCAAAGCCCAGCGGCGGTCGATGCCAGTGTGTTGCAGCAATATGGCATTGAGCCTACCCGACGATAAAACAGTCCATAGTAGAAGGTACATGTAGTACATATGTGCGCGCGACATAGTTGAGCAAATAATATAACTCCCTGCTCACCACGCTAGGTTGCAATAGGCACTTTCATACCGTCGCGGTCCTTGAAGGAGGGCTCGGGCGGCGGTGGTGATCGCGGTGGCGTCGCGGAAAGAAAGGTCGAATGGGTAGGCGTTTTCACGTCCCGGTCGTCCGTGTCTTCTTGCGCGGCATGACCATACCACGGTTGGGTATCCCCCGGTGGCGACCCCGCGCTGAGCGTCCCCATGATTGAGACTGGTCGCGCATCGGGGCTCTTCTGACGTGTTTTGGCCTCGTCAATTGGTGAAAGGACGCTCCGCAGCTTGGACTCTGATTTGCGTGTGTGGCGATTTGAGAGAAGCGGGGTCACGTGTTTACGAGCGTTGGGAGGCGAGACGGAGCGCGGCGGCGTGTCCGTCGGGGAATGTCGATCCTCATCCCAGCTTGGAGAAGTAGACGGGAAGGTCACGGAGGAAGCCGAAGCCCAGCCATGATCGCTACTGGAAGCTGGTAACCCCTCTATAGGACCGAGTTCGGGGATGGGAGTCGGCATTGGGCTCGGGGTGGAAGAGGACATTATCGACAGCGGCGCAAGAATGCTGAAAATCTCGGGCTGGTCGGCTTGTGGTTGCCTGTACGCATCGAAGGCGTCAGGGACTGAGGCAAGCATGGGCTCGATAACGGGGTCCGAGCTGGCGGGACTTCAAAATCCACCGACGTCTCTGCAACGGAAATACGCACGCTTTGGACGTGAACCTGTCGAACACATCCATCGTCGACCGAACCGCAATGCAGACCTTATTCTGCACCACATCCCAGACCTCCTCCTCGTGATCGACGATTTCCTGGTAGTGGGCAACCTTCAAATCGTCCAGGTCATCTACTTGCCGTTGTAGAACGGCCAAAGCTTCTCGGAAACTCTGCAAATCTGCGGAGATTAAATCCAGGCCGTCGTTTTGACTCGAGAAGATATGCTTACTGCGCTCCTTCCGATTCATGTTCTGCATCTCCGTGCTGCGGATTATCTGGCTCTTCTCCTTCAACGCCTTCTCGTATGTCATTGACCGCTCCGCAACGACGGTCTTGTATGTGTCCAAATGAGATCGTAGTGGACGCTCGAACTTCTTGTCCAGAGTATCGGCCTGTTTCGCATAGCAGATCAACGGAGGTTCTTGAAAGCTTGAACAAGAGTAGCGACGGACCAGCACTATCCATTGCCCGCTCATCATGTGCTGCAATCCACCAGCGGCTGCAAGGATTTTATGTAAATGAGCGCCGAAGCACCGGTGATACCGAGTACGCACCCTGTAGGCGTGTCGCTGCCTCATACGACGGGCCCTTGAGTCTGCGACAGTCAGAACAACGGTTTGAATGCCAGGCGCGAGTGGAATTGCGCACGAGCTAGCTGTTTGCAGGGCATTCGCAAACGCGGCGCTGCAATTGGAGAGGTTCACCAGCGCTGAGCGATAGTGCGCACTGGTCGCCATGAGCTTCATCCAAGGTTCAGCCAAGCGAAGGAGCTGAACGGGAATAGACTCGACTTGCCTCTTCCAAGGCACCGACGCTCTGCTTTAGATTTTGCCGCGTTATAATCTTTTCGGGCCCGTTAACGAGGTTCATCTGCGACGCATTCGTTATGTCTGAAAAGGTCGGAGAGGGGCTCCGGGCTCGTGTCGAGTCGAGCCGGGATCGGAAGAACGAGCGCGCAGGCATTAGTTTGGTGGATGGTCGTGGTCAGAAAGAGACGTGCACGCTCCACCGTTTTGGCTAACTTCTTCACGTCAACAAGGCTACATGAACGTTGCATGGACACTACGCGACTACCACTCCTCTAGTACGCTCCAAGAACAGCGCAAATCTGCAAGTAAAGAGGCTGAGAAGGGATTCGCCGCCGGAATACAGGCACTTACACGCAAATCATTGCATTTTCGTGTTCCCAGCCAGCGCGCTCATCTTGTCCGGCGCGTCCCGCAGATAGTACAGCTTCGCCCTCCGCAACCGGCCTTTCGGGGGCCGCTGAAGAACCTTTATTTCCTTCAAGTGAGGCGAGTTGACGAAAAACTGCATCTCTACACCCGTCCGCTGCACGATATTCCGAAGGACGAACGAGGTGTCCGGCCCTCGTCTCCGAATTGCGAGCAGAACTCCGGTGAATGTGTTTGGTGCGTGCTCGAGGGTGACGTTGACAATCGACCCTGGGTAGAGCTGGTTCCGCGACTGCCGCGAGAAGAAATGGCGCAGCATTCGTTGTTTTTCGGGAGTGGGCAGTGAGGTGGATAGATATGGCATTAGGCCTTTTCCCAGCTTGAGCGCGTCAGAAGGCGCGACGGTGGGCTCGGGGAGGACGATGGCGGTCTTTGAGAATGGGTAGGCGGCGGTGGACATGGACCTGCAAGCCCCGCGAAACAACGCGAACATGGTGGGGGAAAGCAAGTTTGTGATGGTGATGTATTCAGAGCGCGTAGAGTACAGAGAAATAAAAAAGCTATAAGCTGTTTTTTTGAAGAGAGGGAACGCTCAGAAGCCACCGCGACCCCGTCCTCTGCCACGTCCGCGATACGGGTTATAGCCGGTGTAGCCTGAGAAATATGGGTTGGCGCACAACAAGTCCAACCGGAACGTACCTCCACGATACCCTCCGCGATATCCACCTCGATACGTACCTCTGCCGCGTCCACGGTTGAAACCAGGGATGTTCGTCCGCTTCGGCGTTACCTGGTGCAGTTATGAGCCGGCGACGAAAGGCAAGATGGACGAGTCCGACCTTGATTAAACGGCCGCGGAACAGAGAGTTGTCCATAGTCAACGCCGCTTCAATGTGCTCTGGTTCTGCAAACTCAACGTACGCAAACCTGGCAAGCATGAGCAAAAGAAATAGTGGGAGCACCAACACACGCGTACCCTTTTGGATGTCCAGTGAACTTGTCGCAGAGAATGGTAACTCTGTTGATGGTCCCGCAAGCCTGGAAATGGACCTGAATCTCCTCCGGGGTTGCTCCGTAGTCGACCTGTCCCAAGATGACGACGAAAGCGCCAAGATAATAAGAACGCACGTTTCCGACATAAACGCTGCGCCCATCCGCAGCGGACTTTTCTTCTTCGGTCTCCATTCGCGTATCCTCTTCGCCGCCAGTCTCCATCGTGGCCGCCGCCTGCAGCTCGCGTAGCTTGTTGGCCTCCTGCTCCATCTCGGCAACCCTCTGCTTCATCAACAAAATTTCCTGTGAACAGAAAGGAGCCGTCTAGCATAGATGGGGGAGGACATGGACAAGATACGCGCCTTAGACTCCTCCTCGAGGGAGGGATCGTCGAGAGAAGGGTCATTGGTCGTTGCCGCGTCAGAGCTCATCGTCGCCAAAGTCAAGGGCGTCACAGTGATCAAATTACTGCACTCCCTCTCTGTCCGCCTTGTTATCATGATCACACTGCGATTGTGACCTGTTTTCAGGTCGACCTGAAATGCCGCCAAAAATGCCTAGTTTTAGTAGCCAATTTCATTTGAGCAAAAATCAGTAGTTTCTTTGTGCCTGAAATGTCTCCTAAATTGCTTGGTTTCCGCGCTCATTTTGGCGGCCGCTGAAATGCCTCGTTTCAGTGACCGTCTGAAAGGCCTGCTAAAATGTGGCGTTTCTTTCTGTCTAAACTGCCACCTAAAATGATCCCTTTCAGTTCAACTGAAAGGGTTGCCAAAACATCAAGTTTCAGCCGCCATTTCAGCGGTTCTGAAAGAACTTCTTTCAGCTCCGCTAAAACGGCGGCTGAAAGGGATGTTTTTTGACAGGCCAAAAATGCCTGTTTTTGACGGCTCTGAAATGGCAGCAAAAGTGGGCCATTTTTGTGCCGCAAAAATGCTGCTTAAAACTATGAATTTCAGCGAGGCAAAAATCTACGCTGAAATTAGTAGTTTCAGGCGTACCCTGGGGTGGACCCTGGGGTGGACCCTGGGGTAGCACCCCACGGTGTACCGGCAGCCAGGCTGCAAAGGGTGCCGGTATGATTGGGGGAGCGTTGTTTCTCCCAGTCATCGTCGTTCACTACCGCCGTATGTACAACGCTAGCAAAAGTAGTTCCTACACACCATCCGTGCCGTGTTCAATCCCTCTCGACCCAACTGCTTCTCGGAAAACCTCTCGTCCGCACATTCCAACGCCCGACTTGCTCTCCTCTTCGTCTCGACCAGTCCAACGTTGGCATATCAGGTTTCTCCAATTGGGTGTCTCTCTCAGATTCCGCGTCGTGCTGACCAGCCCGTGAATGCCCGCTGGCGATTTCTTGCTAACGCGTCGCCTCCGTAGTTTGGCATTCCGACCCGCCCACGTTCGACACGGTTCATGATCGAGTCGAATAATGTGTCCGAGCGCGTAGTCTGAATCGTCCGTGAGCCCTTGCTCGCAGATCTCACTGAACGGGACCTCACCTTTGTTGCAGTCGTCAGATATGACTTCGAAACGCCTCGGTGAGCTTTTCATTTGGTCAGTTGTGAGAAGGACGCTTACCTTCCTTCGCAGACATCCCGAATTTGACGCGCCGACGCGTCGCGGCGTCGTCTTCGCCATCGTCGGCGCTCCGCGCTTGTTTTCGCAGGTTTGAGCGAGGACGAGCCGACGGTGCTTGGGACGCTGAATTTGGGGATGGAGAAATCCGCGCATGCGTCGGTGTTGGCTGTCAGGGTTGAGTGGCGACAGGCAGGGTTGAGTGGCGGGCCGGGTTGAGTGGCACAGGTGGTTCTGGGCGGATTCGACGACTAGGGGCGGGACGGCCCACGCGGACTTGGCGGATTACAACGACCCAAGCTCTACAAATAGTAAGCCAAACAAGTCTGTACTTCGCATTAACCTACTGACCGTGTGTTTTGTAGGCTTTCTTGGCAGTCGGCCATAATGGGACGCGTCGGTGAGTTGGTCGTGAGCGCAGCCAGCAACTGTTGGGGTCGGCGTTGGCTGACAGGGGTTGAGTGGCGACGGGCAGGGTTGAGTGGCGACGGGCAGGGTTGAGTGGCGCGGCGGAGAGGGTTGAGTGGCGCGGCGGGCAGGGTTAAGTGGCGACGGGCAGGGTTGGGTCGTTGCCGTACTATCGCAGCATCTCGTAGTACTGGGATGCAGACTCGATGGAGCAGCCGCCGTTTTTGAGTTCAGTTTCTCATTCGGCAACAAGCAAACCAACACTAACCTTCTGCACATCCAAACACAGCCCAGTCAGATCGGGCACGGTCCGTATGTATCCGAGACGGCCACAGGCAGGCCGGTGCGACTTGTTGCAGATGGGAGCACGGCGGAACACGTCGAGACTTGCTAGAGTCCCGTCGAGCGGCCGTGGAGCTGGCCGGTGACAAGCGAGACCCAGGGCAATAAGCACGCGGAAGCGGCGGATTTGCAAGTTTGTAGTCGTTGACGCGTCATACGTGGTTTCTGAGCCAGAGCGAGACCCGTGCCGGGTCGGTGTTAGTTGCGATGAGCATGCGGAGGCAGTGGAGTTGCGAGTTTGTAGACACTGGCAAGGCCTGCTCGGCGCCAGAGAGACAGCTTGGTGTGTTTGGTGCTATTGAATATAGTGGTTGTGGTGGTGGCTGGAGAACATACGGCTGCGTTGACGCGTTGTGGTCACACACATAGAGTGCTTGCCGCCGGTACACCGTGGGGTGCTACCCTAGGGTCCACCCTAGGGTCCACCCCAGGGTACGCCTAAAACTACTAATTTCAGCGTAGATTTTTGCCTCGCTGAAATTCATAGTTTTAAGCAGCATTTTTGCGGCACCAAAATGGCCCACTTTTGCTGCCATTTCAGAGCCGTCAAAAACAGGCATTTTTGGCACGTCAATCCCTTTCAGCCGCCATTTTAGCGGTTCTGAAAGAACTTCTTTCAGAACCGCTGAAATGGCGGCTGAAACTTGACATTTTGGCAACCCTTTCAGTTGAACTGAAAGGGATCATTTTAGGTGGCAGTTTAGAAAGAAAGAAACGCCAAATTTTAGCAGGCCTTTCAGACGGTCACTGAAACGAGGCATTTCAGCGGCCGCCAAAATGAGCGGAAACTAAGCAATTTGGGAGACATTTCAGGTACAAAGAAACTACTGATTTTTGCTCAAATGAAATTGGCTACTAAAACTAGGCATTTTTCACAAACAGTGTAACGTTTGTGCTAATTGGGCTCCAAAACTGTCCGTGACTGTCACAGCTAGCGCATAAACCCTTCACCCTTGACAGTTCCGGCCTGTCCGGCATCTTCGGGCTCCACTTCATTTAGCTCTCACCTTGCTTTGCAAGGTCCCCCTCAGTCTATATTAAGTAAGTATTGATGCATCATCTGTCAATGCGTTTCGTTTATCTCGAACTCATCAATTTTTTCTGATGTGCCCCCTCCTTGTCGTAATTCTCTCGGCCGATTATTTTCGGCTTCATTCGACCGATGAGCGCTGAGCGCCCCAACCCTTTCCCTCGAAAACAAGACCGAACCAGTTGTTCTCGACGACCGTTTCATTTACAATTGAGAGATACAATCCGTACTCATACACAAATGCCGTGAAATACATCATGCAAATCTAGTGGACTTGGTCCTGCGACCGTCCTCGTTCGCGACAGGCAGAGACTAGACAATGGAAACTTTTTCTCACGCACATCATTCGCCCCCTGACGTTCAAAGCGGACGACAGCGTGCGGCTGGGGCGTGTTCTGCAGTTCGACCTGGGCATATTGCCCTAAATCTCGCCATCGTCCGCTACATCCGGTCCAATAACAACAACTCGCGTCGGAAGCAACGCGAGTGAAACCCCTGCGCCCGCCTGGCATGACGCAACCCTGTTGTGGTTCCAGGCAATTGGCGGGTACCGAGAATTTCCGACCATCGCTCTCACGATAGAGGTCGATTTTGCGGTCCAAGGTGTCAATCGTGAGGGGCGTTTCTAGCTCGATGAAGCCCTTGCTCCCGATTGCCTTTTCCAGGGCAGTACTCCGATGCTCTTTGTCGCCGCGAGTTATCACGACGTCTAGTCGTTTGTTAACAAGAAAATGGTGGCACAACCAGTGCCGTCTGGGAACAATTGTGTCGGTCGTCGTCGCCACAAACGCGACCTGCCCACTCGTGACTTCAATACTCTGGAAACAAGAACCCCGTTAGTTTGAAATCCCTTCCAATTGAAATAGCACCCTCACTTTGTATCCCTCCCGTTGTCCGTTATCGTCCTGAGATTGTAAGCGCCTTATTACCCGCAGTCAAGCAAAACACACACACCACATCAATCGTAGGCGGCCAGCTTCGCCCCACAATAGCCCCGGCGATAATGCACGAACCGCGATCACAGTTCCGCTCCTCCCCTCATAAAATCCCTCCACAACTCGAACGCGGTCGCCAACTTGGAACAGCCAATGAACCTCGTCCATGCGGACGTCCACCACCCGGCCGTTGTCATCGTCCCGGATGCTCACGAGTGGGCCTCCTCCGCGGCCGTCGCCCCGAGAGATGCCGCGCACGATGCCTCGACGATACGGCAGTACCCCATTGGCGGTTTCGACGCGGTCACCGACTTCCGCAAGTTTCTCTCCGCCAAACAAGTGGCGCCGCAACCATAGCGGGTCGGTCCACACGATATCTCCGGGCATTGGGGTACTTGTGAGTTGCTCGACGAGGTATTTCCCGATAGCGTTGATGGGCTGACCGCCAGCTGTGAAGCGGACACAGGCGATGCCGCCCTGGAAAGGGTTGCCCATGAAACCGACCACAAAACCGTCTCGGAGGCCTTGATACAGCGGAGGAGCATCGACGAGAGCCACGCGGCAACCCAGAGTTATCGCCATGCCCGGTTCTGGATCGTATGCGCGCCGCAGAAAATCGCTGTCGATACGCTTCCATCTGCGCAAGAGATCTGAAGGAGGACGGCCCAGAACAATAATATCCTCGAGTCGGCAGTGATGCTTCCAGCGAAATCGCTGCAGCGCGTGCGAGGAGTTGCTGGTCTCGACGACAATGTATCGTCCGCCCTCTATGAGTACCCATGCGCCTTTGGCGATGACGATACCATCCACAACGACTTGCCCCCAGTGAAATCCACGCTCGTCGGTCGCAGGGAGTAAGGCTTCCTCGTCAGCCACCTCTAAGACGGTGACTGGTTCCCACCTAGTTCCAGGGTGGTTATACTCCGGAGATGCACAACGGGTGCGTGGAGAGTCGCCGAAAGTTTCTCCGGTGTTCAACAGCGATACGAGAAGGCGATTTCGACTCTGTTCCGCCGATTGAACGCGAAATTTGCTTAGATTGGCATCGACGCACCGGGGCTGACGCTACCGACCCACATTCGCTACCGTTCTCTCTGTTGCGCTCAAATTCCGTCGCAGAATATCGTTGCGTCAGAGACCCAGAACCTCCTGGTTCATAGCTGCCCCATCGAGGATTTTGCGAGTGAGTTGCGTCGGCAACATGCATGAAGTCGGTGAGAAGCAATGCCCACACGTGATCGGAAAGTGCTTCTCATACTATCTACATTCGCATGCCTGCATCGAACTCTTTTCTCGTTTCCGCCGTCCATCGCGCCAGGCGCGCATCCTCTCGCCGCAAGCACACGGATGGATGCACCGTGAACAGCTTCGTCTCGAAGCCCCTCAAAATTCGAATATTCTCCCGCCCATGGCTTCGAGATAGAGCCACATACGCGTTGAACGGGGTCAGGGCGCCACTGGGTGTTGCTCCCAAGTCGATGAGAACATATTCAAGCGTTTGTCCCTGGGACTTATAGTCCGTAAACGCGTATCCGGGAGTTATCGCCAGCTGCCGACGCCGCGATTGTAACCTTGCGTCTTGTCCAGGCGAGTGACAGTAAACTTCATCCGCGACGGGACAATAGGAATAATCCCTTGATCCAGACCCTCCAAGGCCGGAAAGGAGGTGAAATCCGGCTTGAACAACACCACCGCCGGCGGGTATTCAAGTAAGATTTCGCCAGTCTGTTCGTCTTGCTTTAACGGTAATTTCTCTTGCCAGTCCAGAACTATATCGTGAATGGTACCCCGGGTTCCGTTGGCGAGTTCGGCGTCGGTGGATATATTGTGCACTATCATTGCCCGCATGCCCACGGAAACCTGCACGACGTCCGCGAGCTTCCCCGTTTGCTGGGTTTTGTGCTGCGCAACTGCGAATCGCTCCCAGGCGCCCAATGCTGCTCCCGTTCGACTGACAGTATCATGGGCTGGACACCGATAAACCCGATTCCCTGTATCGGCCGCATGTCGACGCAGGCATTCTTCGTTCCACCGTGCGCGTGCTGTGTGTCGTGGTGTAACGAAGACGGCACTCCGCCACGGCTCTGTTGCCCAGTCTACGGCGGAGCTCGCATCTCCGACACGCAGGGTCTCCAGCATCTTCATGTCGTCCTCGGTGCAGGCACCATGTCGCAAGCGCCCAAGGAAGCTCATCCACACCGGGTCCGTGACACGCCGCTGCTCGTCCAGGGTAACGACAGTGGTGAACTGGCGGTATAACTCGAGCCCAATGGGAGAGTGCTTGTCGGCTTCGTCTCCATCATAGAAGAGGGCCTGACGTATGTTGCCCACAGGCGGGAATTGGTGCAAGTCGCCCACGAGGATTACATTAATCCCTCCGAAACAGTCGCTCGCGTCGCACTCTTGCAGCGGCTCCTTTACAGAACCCAGTATGTTCGAAAGCTTCTCCAAAACTTTTTTCGTCAACATTGAGTACTCGTCGATGAGCAGGTACCGCACTGGCGTCATGTTACGTTGCCGCTTGTCGCGAGTTGCTTGCTGAAGGACGATTGCTGCCTTCGTTTATCCCGATTCCCGCCCAGTTATGTAGGGTCTGTCCCCGAAACAGACTGGCGGCTACCCCAGTGGTCGCAGTTTTCGCCAACAGCGCAGAAGCGCCGAGCACCTCGAAGGATTGCGCGATTGCGTTCAACAAAACTGTCTTCCCGGTGCCTCCTGCCCCACGGACGATCATCAGCAGCTGCGCTGGAGATCTCCCAGCCAGCGTCTGCTGCAAATGATCGATCACGATGTCGGCGCGCGAGTCTGCTCTGCATTGAGACCAACCGCGGATCCACCCTCTGTTCCTTGGAAGTCGTTGGTCAGGTCAACGACTCCCCGTTATCATCCTCCGCACGGTGATTGTTGACTTCTGATCCGGTTACAACCCCGCCACCATCTTCTGTATTGGATGCGACTTCTGCCGCGTCGCCAGACCCACGTCCCTTCACGAAATTCGCAATCTTGTCGCCCCATTCTTCATATCGCACCGAGTCCTCCAATGTCGCTTGCGCAGCGTTGGTTTCAGCGGAACGGCCGTGTATGAAGTTTGGAAGATCCCCTTTTCAAGTGCGATATCAATGGCCGCCTGCCCATAGATGCGCTCGCGCGCCGCGTCGCGCTCCTGCCGCGCATGCTCGATATCGCTCTCGGTGGGCTCTCGAATATTGGTGATTGTAACCGGTGTGATGGGATCAACACTCCTCGGCCCGTCCTGAGCCATTCCTTCCGGCCGCCCTTCTTCTCCATTTTCCTCTGCTCGTCGCTGTGTTGCCCGGTCCGAGCATTCATAGAAATACTTGATGTTTTCTATGATTTGTTTCTGGTCCGCTGTTGCCGTCTCGAGAAACTCCAGGAACGCGCCGTGGAAACTGTGATGTCCTCTCGGTAGCTCCCGGAGGTCGCGCCATGGACACAGCAGCAACAACATCTGCGCGCAGTAGTATTCCCTTGATCCCTCCTCGTCTCGAGCAAACCAGCGGCCTATGAAGTGTAAATTCACTTCCTGTTTCCAGCCGCGGACGACTCGGCAGCGAGTCGGGCGTCTCCCATTTTGGTACGGCACTCGCTGGCTTAGCGGTCGGCCTCCGCCATGTCGGTAAGGGATATCTCCGGGGGCACTGGTGCTTTGATCGACACGATGTATTTTTTTGCCATCGTAAGTTCGTCGGAAATAGTCGTACAGGTTCATTTTTTCCAGCGCCTCTCCCCGATCCTGATACTCTTTCAGCTGATCTTTGAGCACGAAGACGCCTTCATCGTCTCGCGTAAGAACTCCAACTGTGTCCTGTATTCAAGTGAGTCCTCATCTTCTTGGTTGACAATTCACTCACTTCTTCTGCAGCTGGAATGGACATTGTAGACTCCAGTCCATGTGAGGATCTAGGTTGCCATTAATAAGCACAACAATATTACTTGTTCACTCACTGTGAAACAATCAAATTTGGGAAGGTTCGTCGTAGTTGGGCCGTCATTTGGTCCCAATAGATTTTGACGTAGGTATGTGATATGTAGCGATCTCCCCATCCCATGAGATAGCTGACGACTTCAGGGGCGCTGAACTCGTGTTGACGACTTAAGGTATTGGTGCATCGCTGTAGCAGCAATTTGTTCCGTCGAGCACTGTCAATATTAGGCCGCCGATACCGTTCTTGAAATGCGGTGCTCTTTCGCGAGTAGAGCCGATGCATTCGCAGCTTGGATTTGCCGTTTGGCAATGTAAAGAGTAATGTAAAAGGTGATATCCTTCGTTTCTGCTCCATTTGTAACGAGTTTCATGTCCTGGTTGCAGCGAGTCACCTGCAACAAAGGTGGATTCCATGCATTGAGCTTGCCATACAGTCTTTTGGGTCCCCAATCGCCTGTTTCGGTGATCCAATCATCCTCCGCCGTACGCCATGGCGCGCGGCGCTTGCAAACCAATCTCCCTTTCTTGACTTTCAGACAGGTGAAAGGTTTACACTCGTGCGGCTGGGTGGCGCGCGCGATGCGCGACTCCGCGCGAGCAGCTCGCTCAGCGTAATCCGGCCTTCGAGGGTCTTCAGGTCGGCTGTATGCAATGTTGCGCTCGACCGGCAGAGCCGGCAGCGTGACGGCATCTGTCCCAGCGATATCGGCACGGATGTTCTGTCGGATAAAGTTCTTGACTTTATCGCGAAAGGCTTCCGTGGCAAGTGCCACCTTCATGACCCCAGCCACTGGTGCTCCATGCAGCCACAGGAGCATATGAAGATGCAACGTTCCCCTCGCTTGCGCTTCAACTGTGCCAATGTAGCCGTTGACAACACCGACAATCCCCGGTTTGCGGTCGATACTGCCGCGCAGATTAACAACAATGCCGAAAAGTTCCTCCAAGAGGACGCGAACAAACAAGTGGAAGAATTCAGCGGCAGCGTACGGATCATTTGCGATGGTCCGACTACGCGTATCGCTATCCGGCCCGGCTGTTGCGACAAACGCGTCCAGATCAATTTCCTGGCCGGCCAGGACTTGGGCGATCGGATCACCCGTATCCGACAAGTTGACCGTCATCCACAAGGTTGGAGGATTGAACTCCAGTATCATTCCCCACACCTGCGCTCGGATTGCGATACGACTCTCGTCCGTTCCCATGACGCGGGCGCGAACAGCGGTAAGTTGTTTCCGGAGACTCCGGATCACCGGATTGCTGATTGGCTGACGGCTCGCCTCCTCCTCGACTTGCTTTGATGAAATCCTCTGGTCGGAGTCGATGGAAGGCGCTCTCGTTGGCAATATATGTGCTGCGGCGGATTTGCAGACACGATGAGCCGGCTGCATCTCGTTTTTGCTTGACGCCGAACACTTGAAAGACGAAATATAAATCTTTCCGAAAGCGGCCATCGTCGTATTGCAAACACCAGCGAATGTGGGTCGCGTACGGAACGTCTCCCTGCCGGTCGACTTCCAGACCACCACGGCCATACGGAAACAAGCACGGGAATGCACCCAGCAGATGATTAGGATTCTCCGCGCCGCCGTCGGTACGTTGACCGTTGACTTCTCTTGCGTATTCGTTGATGAACGCGCTCCCGGGACGTACGCCGTAGTCTCGATGATTCGGCGGTAATAGCTTTTGAGCGGCGCTCGCAAATAAATCTTCTTGCGATATGCTCTCGCCACCGACATCGATGCTGCCATGCGCCTGCAACGGAAAAGCCGCTGGTTCTGTAGAAGATTCTTCTCCATTAGAAGCTACATCACATAATGGGAACCACACACCATAATTGTTGGTCATCTCTGAATCATCACCGTTGTCAGGCAATACCGCATGTCTGTCTGTGGCTCATATAAGTGTTTTTGAAAATGCTCAAATTTAATATTCACATACCAGTAGGAGCCAAGTCTACTTCCCTTTCTTCTCCATCTGCAACTTCTGGCAAGTCTTCATTTTCTTGCTCACCCTCACCCTCACCATCATTATCCAAGTCATCGCCCATATCATCGCCCATGTCGACAGGAACATAACCGGCATGTTCGCGACCCAAAATAGACTCCTCTGGCGAGTAGCGAACATTGAGCAGAATTTCATCAGGAACACCGGATATCGGTAATTGTTCCAGCCGCTCTTGTGAGATTTCGATATCGCGGTAGAAGTGATTATTTGTCTTGAGCCACAGAAGCGCGTCGGCCACTCGATGCCTGCGAACATCAAAAATGTCCGGCAGTAGCAACAGCGGAACATTTTTGGCGCCGACAAATGTCACGGCAATCACTGACGCGAGGATGCCGACTGGGCGGGGCATGAACTGCCCAGTGATCATGTCGGAAATATCGTCTGTGTTCATTCGGTAAGTCGACACATTCCCGCGCATGCCACTATTGATCTTCTCTTTATCCCATTTCTTTCCGCCAGCCTTCTTTGGGAATAATTTGACGACATAGGCGGCTGGAAAATAAAGCGCGATGAAGAGGCGCTCGGTGAGGCTGAGGATCGAGAGCACCCAAGGGGTCTCTCCAATCCACATATTATTTGCAAGCGAAAGGGGTGGCCGCTCATGAAGCAGGAGCTGTGCACGGCAGACAGTGCACAGAAAATATGGGGCACCCATGCGAAGTGCAGGCTGATGGAGAAGTAAGCCATTCCACAGTTGGTGTGCAGGATGGGGGTGAGTCGGCTTCAACAAATGGGAATTGGGAATTTCTTCTAGTCGCATCTCTTCAAGCTCCGCCATGAACAGTCGGCGTGCGCAGCATATGCAAAGAGATTTTCGAAATGCAGCATTATTTGTGCGGTCAATGCATCTAGTTTGATTGAATGATTAAGACTTCAATACATATTTTAAAAATCTTACCGAGAAATGGAATCTTCTATGATTGAAGCATCCACATGGGCTAAAAATGGCCCATCTATGAGATCTTGGACCGAACCACGGTGGACACGTATAGTCGAAGGCCCATCGTGATGACTATAGCCCCTGTCATCCCCGACTAGCCGCCGATATCGTTTGGGAGGGGGCAACTCTGCGGCAGTTGTGGCACGTTTCCGTTTAGTTCCGCCAATGTTCGCGGCAGTAGCCATAATGATGACCTGCGCGATCGCTGGAAGGCGCGTGGCAAAGTCCAGAAGCGCTTCCCCGGCGCTTAGTAGTTTTGGAGGGCTTGGCGTGCGGAGCAATGAACTTGATAATTTCTGGTACGGTGCACGCGGCCAGTACTTCCAGCATCGCTAATAAAGCATTGTATTTTTCTTCTACAACAATTACATCACCTACCTGTAGTCACGGGACCGCGTAATTGATGGTTGAGAGTATCAAGAGTTCCAGGAATCACTTCCGCCATCTCTTCCAGTGATGGCAGGACGCTACCCCTGCTTACTCAAATACTGCTTGAACTCGCTCTATTCGCGCAACTGCCCATTTGGGGCTCCCCGGTTCCGCGATCGCGATTCGCAAATATCCTTCCCGATACGCAAGTATCCTTCCCGATACGGCGTGATGATGCCGACATTCCATTTTTGGTGCACGCATTCTCGATTTGGACGCAATGTAATTGGTTACCCTGAGTCCCTGGCCATCCCAAACACGCGCGAGCGGAAGATCATATTCGGCTAGCAGGCCTTCCCTTCCCCGATTGCTCTGCAGTTTCACTCTCAACCCGCAGAAGTTCCCAACATACTACCTTGCATCCCTCGCGTCTCCCGCAGTTACTTCCTACACCCAGTCAACCAGCGGCACCTTCAGTCAACCTTCAGTCCCTCGAGAGGCGTGAGAGTCGGGATCTACATCCGCTGTCTGCCACTGATTGCCTCCGCCGCCGCCGTGCCTGCGTCCGCATAGGGTACTGCTCGCGATTCTGCTCCATCTGTGAAGAAGAAAAGCTGCTCAGTTCTGGAGAAAAGGAACCAAAAAACTCATTATTACCTCTCCCTCTTCTCGAGGAAGTTCCTCGGAAGAACAATCGAGGATTCGAAAAGATTTCGACGAGCGGCGAAGTGTGCAGCTGTCAACGGACTCGGCCCTCGGCGACGGCCGTCACGCGAAACACCCACACATGTCGGTCACGGAAATTTGTTGTCCCTCCACGTTCCCCGTTCCACCAACGACCTTTTTACCAGCATTGCAAGCACAACGACCGCGGCGCCGTCGTCGGTCAGTCGCGCGACGGATGAGCGTAGAGAATTGGCTGGAGGGCACCTTGTTGAAACGAGTTTTGGGTGAAGTCCCCGCAGTAATCGGCACGTTTCGCTGTTTCTGTGTGCGGAGACGTTGTCCTCGATCCTTTTCTTTTGTGGTATCATTGAAAACATGCATTCAACTCAATCTATGGCTTGAGAACGAGTAAATCGAGCAAAAAAACTGTAAGAACTGGATCAGTGGCTGCGAAAGCAGGTCACTTAAAGTGCCTGTTACCGCGTCGTTCCTTGCCTCTTACAACCACCATCGTCTATCCCTGCCCCGACATCGTAGCTCATGATTTCCTCCCAGTTCGTCGTCATCGCCGTCTGTTTCTTCGTTCCTGTCGCCCGGCGCGGCGTATCGTAGGACTCGGGTTGTGGTCGCGGAGGTCGCGAAAGTTGCGGTGGTGGGTGACGAAGACGACTCGACGCCGTCCCTCGAGGTGCGTTCTCCGATGCGCGCAGCGTAAACAGTGCTGAAAGTTATCCAGGCCACCACTGAAAAGAGCGCCATCTCCGGTGGGCCTCCCTCGTTGCCGATGAACAAGGAGGCCGAGCACATCCTTCCCTCCAACGACCGCGCTGTTCATGGGCGCGAATCTTCGTCTCTTGGCGTCCACCAGCCTGGTGTCGCCGATAACGCGTCGACCAAAACGCGGGCGCCCGCCGCTGATGCCCTCGTTGTCCAGCGTGAGGACAACGATGAATCGCATGTCAAGACTCCATACGTGCTGAACGGCGGCTTTGGCTCGCACGAGCTTCCTTGGCTCACGACCGACCACGAACTCTCCCGCTTGTCTACATCCTGCTTTGCAACGCCGTCAACGTCGAACGACGAACTTGAAGACGCGCTGGCAACTGCGGGCGCGGACCAGCTGTCCAACCACGCAGTTCTTCCAACGATTCAGCGTGTCCGCGTTGAAGGATCGGACAGTCGTCGTCTGAAGGCGCGTCTAGTATCTTGCATTCATAGCTCACGTGACTGACCTTGGGTCGGGCAGACCAAGAGTTCGCGCACGGCCCATCCCGGTTGGCCAATCTCCGACCTCTCCTTATTCGATGTTGCCAATGGTGCACTTGATGAGTCGCCTCGACGACGTCGCGGCCGCTCAGGTTTCTCTCGACTTGAGCTCGAGTTGAAGTCATTATGCCCGACAACCGAGTCGTCATTCATCCGAGCCCTCGCCACGGAGCTATGGCGACCTTGGCGACTGTGCTTACGACGGCCGGTGCGCCCGGATGGCGATGAGCTGATCTTCGACATGGAGGTCGAGCAGTCCGACTTGGACTCGAGGTCATCGACGGTGCAGCCGCGATGGGACTTCCGGGCCAGCAGGCTTCGTCCGCTGCGGCGGGTTCGCATGGTCGTGAGTTGGGTGCGCAGTTCCGTCCCTTCTTTGCGCGCAAGACCCAGCAGCACAAAGCGGGCAACGCCGGCGGCAGCAAGCGTTCGCTGCCCGTTCCTATTCCCGGCCGAGCAGATGTCCACCTCGGCCGACGGACCCGGGAAACCGAGGTTGTGCGGGGGAGGCCGAGGACCCGAGTCGCCCGTGCTGTTCGCAAGTAACGGGTCGGGAGACGAGGCGACCTGCCCAAAGACGTGCTCGCGCGCTGTTCGTTGTTCGATATTGGTCTGAAAAAATGCGATCTTTGCTCACCTTTTAGAATACTCCCTGTACGCGCAATCTCTGCAATGCCAACATCTTTTTCGTCGTCGTCACGCCAAGCTGAATATCGACCGCCGGCGACTTCTTCTCGTGTCGTCGACCCGAAAGCTGCTGTCTTGCGCTCGCTAGGCGAAGAACCTCGTCTGTGTTGGAGGTCGATGTGTGGCTCGCCGTCGCTGGGGATCGACACACGCCCGGTGCGCGGAACGTGGCGCTGACGTTGCCTTTCGACGTGACTGACGCGCCCAGGAAGTCCATTGGCTCGCCAGGCCCACCGTAGAGATCGCCGACACTAGCGGCCCGAGGAGCTTGGTCGTCCTGATACTCCATTGCCTGTGGGCCAACACCCGATCGCGCGTCGTCGATTTCGCGTTGCTCCAGGCTCCTCGGACGAGCTCGCCGGCTCGTGGAGAAGGAAGGTCAGCGTACTCTGTGGCGCTGCACCCTCCTCTTGGATAATCCCATTCGCGGATAAGCGCTCAATGGGCTTACGACGACAAGTTCTCGTCTTGCTTTCACCGGTGCGTATCATAGCCGTCTGTGGCCTCTACCACGCTTGAAGACCCTGCGGAGATATCAGGGCACCCTCTAAGCATCGCGCAGACTCACCTGGATCCCCAATCGCGGGGCCCCGCGGCGCTGCTTGTCCGGAACAAGCCGGGCGACAGAGTCGCCGAGGACTTGGCTTGTAGCCTAGGCCCAACGGTGCGTGGTAGAGCGATCTCCGAGCACACGATTTTGACGAGTTGAAGAAGGCGCGTTTGGTCAAGGGAGTTTTCTCTCAAAAAGGATCAGCCTGTCAATTTGCTGCTGCCAGCAGCCTGGCAGCAGGACGTGTCACGATCGTTACGCGTGACATTCCTGACCATATAAGGCACACGACGCGTATCCCTGCGGTATGGCTACCCTTGGGGTTCCGCTTCACGGAGCCCGTCCAACAAGTGGCGGAAGATGAGCTCGAAGCCCACAGCCCGGTGCGCCGTCGTACATCCGTGCAGTTTCTCGTGGCTAACCAGGCCCGCAGCCCTTCGACCATTTCTACACCGCCATCCTCTGGCCAACAGCTGGGGAAGCCACTTACGTCCCCGTCCCTGTGAGGCTTGGATGCGAAAGCCCTCGCAGCCCATACGACCTGGATGTAATGTGGTGGCTTGGTCTTGGCGGTGGTCCCGAAGCCTCCTCAATCGACTTCGACACCGCCGCCATTACTGTCAATCATTGGCCCTTCGATGACCCAACGCCGCTCAAGAGATCGTACACCGTCTTCGCTACGCCGCAAGGCATTACCGACGCAACCTCGGCGTATCATGCCCACCCCGTCAACGACTTGGTGACCCAATTCGCCCATGTGGATGGCCGAGGTTGGCGCGGAAATATCCTAGTCCTGCGCAGTGCCATCCATTCTGGGACGAAGAGCAAGTACCGACATGGGCGTCACCGATATGTCGGAACGAGATATGTATATCGCTCGCGGGATTGTCAAGAGGTGCGTGGTGGTCCTCCCAAAATGGCTACCAGAAACTGACAAATCGGGACAGCCTAATCGAGGAGGACCTTTTAGGGAGACACCCCGCTCCGTTCTTCGCATTATAAATACCCCCTGTTCTCCTTCGAGCAATCCCTATGGCCTCTATTCTCTCCCTCGCCCCCGATACCCTTAGCCGTGTCCTCTACCACTCCGAATGGACTGAGGTCGTTCACGTCGCCCATACATGCAAGGATCTCCAGCGCATCGCGAAACTTCTCGTTATGCATCGAGTCGCGTACCGTATTAGCCGGGGTCCTTTTAGGTCCCACAGCTGCGCAACGCCAACTATTGCTACCCATATGCCGCGCGTTCCTCAAGCTTCTGCACTCGACGCATGGGGCTGTTGTCGGGTCCGTGCCCTTGGCCATACTCAGCTTGACGCGCGAAACGGATGGGGATTGCGAGATCAATAACATCAACATTCTCGTCCCAGCAGACTTTGCTGCTGCGTGGTATCAATTTCTGTTAGAGAGCATGCACTTTCGATGGTACATGAGCCGCTGGAACATATTGAAAATGCTCTAACAGTTTCGCAGGGCTCCAAGTCGGTCGATCCGCGCTGAAATTCGCGACCACATTCGCTCGTTTGCTGTCTTTCAGCGACAGGTATGCGGCGACAATCCTGTTCTGCTCGAACTCACCATTTTCAGGGAATGACTATCACTGTGAGCGGGACGATGTCCCGTTCCCTGTTTGGCCACCGTGTTTGCCGCACGATTGACCTCTCAAATGAACATCCTCACCAAGAACTACATTTACACATTCTATCCGCGATTGACTTCAGAAAAGAAGTCTCTCCCTGGCTGGTGCATGACGGCACTTCCCAATTACTTCAACACTCACGTTGCGCATCGGCCGCCGCCTCTCGGCGTGGCCACATCACGCTCATGGCGACCAACGCGAGCTTCATTCGGCCTTGCGGGATTGAATGTCCCCGGCTCTATCGCGTGGTGCAGGAGATGCGTGGGCTGGCAGCGTTCAACTTCGCCGAATCGGAGCAGGCCACCCTCATTGGGCTGAGTACGAGATTATTGTGGCGGATCTACGGTGCATGTCAGAATCCTCATTGCCAGTATCAAGGCCCTGTTCGCTCGATTCCTTAAATACCAGTATTACAACTGTACCTTTCTCTTAATGCTTCAAACTCTTCCCTACGACATCGAATTCCTCGTCGTGGACCAGCTGGTGTTTGCCAGTCTACTCGCGTACGCATCTGTGTCGCGAAGAGCACGGGATCGTGTGCAAGCAGTCCTGCGTCATCGCATTGACCACCTCTTCCACTATTTCGCCGTCACCCCAACTGGCCCGCAAACGCGCATGGGCCATCCTCGACGACTGCCATGGAGGCATCACTGGCTCGACACTGTTCTGGTTGACTGGTTGCAACGCCGACTGGTACCCGACCGACCTGAACATTGTCGTTGGGCACGGTGGCGCTTCCCGTTTGTCGACACTCTTCCTGGCGCTTCATTTCCGCGAGGAACACTTTCCCTCTCGCTTACCTCGAGTTCTCCCGTCCACACATGCGCCCTATCGCGCCGTCCACCACCACGACTCGCCATGGTGTGGAGAGACATTCCTGTTCACAAACTCGAAGGGAAGCCGCATCACAGTCTCTGAATGCGCAGAGGAAATACCGATGCGCCTGCTGTTGGAAGCGGAACACTCGCTACAAGCTGGGATCATGACCTCGTCGTCTCTGATCCTCATATACCCTCGACACTTCCTACGAGGAGAAGCTGTTTTGCGGGGCGGGCGTTCAGCGGCAAATTTACCGGGATCGGACGCTGGACCGTGCAGTGGCCAAATCTCGAGGAATCCGCATGCACACAATTTTCCAGTGAGTGTATCATGCCCTTGCTGTTCCGTGTATTCACATTCCACAGGGGGAAAGTTTGCAGCGCCGTGTTTGCCAGGAGAGTGCCCCAGGTGTCCTCCGTCGACTGCGAGGGCGGAAGAGGCATCCTTCTGTTATCCTGGAAGAAGTTCCGACCAAGCGATGCACTTGCCCGCCACGCATACTCAGGCTTCCTCGACGGGCGGCTAGCCCTCATGTGGTCGTGGGGAACGTGCGAGAATTATCGCTGTTCCTTCTTCCTACAGCCTCGAGAACTGGTGGTCGATGGACCGTACGCGGATGGCGCTCGAGAGCCCCCGAAAATGGCGCGCGTTACCCGCACAATCCAAGCGCTTCACAGAAATACACAGGTACGCGACGCAGATGTAACCAGATATAAGCTGACCGCGTCGGAAAGAAATTTCCCAGATTGTTCCCAGCTTTACTCTTCGCGACTTCGTGTTCCAAGGTCGTCAACCGTCCCTGTTCCGCAAGATTTTCACGCGGCCGACCTTCGTTCAATCGACGATTTCCGAACCAGTGTTTGGTTCGTTGCTCGACCTCTGCATGCACCGAGATGCGCTTTATTCATGAACCCGACCGTGAGCGGAGGCGGCGTCACCTACGCGAGTTCTACGGCGCAGCGCATCCACCTTAAGGATGACTTATCGCTCGTCGTGTTCCTGCAGTCACCGGGATCGATGTATAGACGCAACTTACTGTTGTTCCCGGCCAGCCTAGGTCCCGGTCCTGCCATCCACGGAGACGTTTTGGTCGTCTGCTTTAAAGGTCAAGAACTCATCTCGCCCGAAACTATTGGAGAGAAGGCCTGTCGAGGAGTTATTCAGCGGTCAGCTTACCACACTCGAGAGTTCCTCTCTGCTAATTCAGCTGCGCAGGTGGTGGGGCGGCGAGGTGAGGTTGGAGAGCGCCATCCCTGCCCTCCATCCATACTCCAGCGTAGAGTACCCGACTGTAAAGCGGCTTGGTTAGAATAAAATCCTCGTGCGAGCCACGAGGCACATCCCAATGCGTGTCTTGTTTGAGCGCACCTAAATTAGCCCACAAGATTGAACTCGCACAAATCGGGACAACCAAAATCGGCGCGCAAAAGTTATCTATGAGTGTGGTACATGTGCGGTCTGGAAACTGAACTCCGCTGAACCATTTTGGGAAGTTGCTTAGCTCAATACCACGCGTGGAAGTCGCCAGATTCAGCGAAAAAAAGGGTATATAAGGCACCACAGAACGGCGACTCACTACATCCACCATGGAGGAGTTGCGACGCCGGTATCTGATCCTCCCCCAATATGCGGCTTCGAGCTATGCGTCCAAGGCCCACGTGTGGAAGCGCAAAGAGAATGGACAAATTCTCAGCATCAAGAAACCCAACAAGCAGTACGCCGTTGCCATCCTTACCGTCATCGGCAAAGTCAGCGAGAACGCGCTTTTTGTCGATGGCCTTGGGGGCTGGCGCTCCACCTTCGAGAATACTCCCATTCACAAGGCGAAATATCAAATGCAAATGGAACGACCCGGTAAGTCGAGCGTTGTCCTCAGCCGCGACAGAAAACTTACGGGCACGTAGAGGGCTCTCCTTTTGCTCCCGACCGATGTCGCGGTCGGGAATCTGAATAAATTTCAGAACAACGCGAAAGGGGACGCCAAGCGCGGAATCTGATTATTGGCGACAACGCCGATGAGCCGTATCTTCCGGTTCATGCAACACGCATTCGAGGAACGCACCCACGCTCAACCAGGGTACGTGATCCTGAAATGATGCTCCGAGCCAAAGTTGACCGCGCGCAGGATTTGATACGGACATGTGGACGGTTCCCAGACGAATATGAACTTCAATTCTACGAAGCTGGTCAGCGTTATGCATTCACTCCAATCAGAGCCTTCGACATCGACGGAGAGCGACTGGGCAGCGGTGAGATTGCCGACGCCCTCAGAGGCAATGTGGTCGAAGTCCACTTCAGCATTCGCCATTATAGGTTGAGAGACGCCAAGAACGAGCTCTATGATTCCTTCACGGGGTGCGTGAGCAATATGGATAGAACTCAGAGGCATTAACTTTTTTACCAGGGCATATTGATGATGTTTGGGTCCTGCAGCACTGCGCACCGATGCTCAAGGCCGTCCACGTTAACTGGCGCGAACTGCTCGCTACGAACATGGCGACACTCAGCACACCGCCTTCTCAGTCGACCCCTCCAGCTCTGCCACAAACGCCGACGTCAGGGAACGCGATGCAGGTGGACCCTGCGTCGACGTTCGCGGTGCAGCGACACCGCAGGCGCCCCGCGGCGCAGCGATACTGCAGACGCCGACGCCCATGGGTGGACCGAGAGCGCAACCGGCCGGGTCATCCAGAATCCAACGCGCTGTTCAGCGATCGACCCGCCCAACCATACTTGTTCCAGCTACGCCGCCCCGACTGGGAGGGAAAGCGGCATCTTCAGCGTTGGCGACGAGCAATCCGCAACGCCGAATCAAGCAACGGTCGCCCTGGTTGACGGAGTCCTGGTCGCAGCACAGCCAAACGCTGGAAACCAAGGAGCCACGATACAGACACAGCCGTCTGCTTCGCAAACCCCCCCATGGCGGTCGATACGGCGGCTGCAGCGGTTGCCGGGCCCAGTGTCGCGGTCCAAGAAGCTCAGGTCGCCAGTGCTGAAACTGGGATCGCGCAGCAGGTGCGCCGAGATGCCGGCCCAGCCTCATAATGCGTTCTCCGTGGCTGCGATGGTCGCCGCAGGACAGCGTTTTACTCCACTCGCTGCGCAGTTCAACCCAGCCCTCTTGCTGGGGAATGAACAACATCTGAGTCCTGAGACTCGAGCAAGCTGGGAGAAGGCGCAACGAGTCGCGGCTGACTTGACGAACGACACCACGCGCCCGAATCGAAGAGCCGGTCTCGATGGCCAGCAGTGACATGAGCCTCAACTTCCCGACGATGACTGGCAGTGTCGAAATGAGCTCCGTTGGACGAGAATAATGTTGTGGCCACTGGAATTGACCATGGGTCCGTCAACACGGACGTTTTCGTGGCGGACCCTTCGAGCGCCCAAGTTACGCGTGGCAATCTCTTCCGCGAGCCCATGCTGCCGGCGGTGACGAACACCCCGTTCAACAGTCCAGTGAGAGGGGCGGACGAGTCCTCCGAGTTGATGCTCAGCGGTAAAGCGATTTCAGGGTCGACAGAACCAAGGACTGATTGAATTTGCAGACTACGAGATGGTCCCGTCGGTCCCCGTCGAGAGTCGGAAGGCAACCGTGTCGCGCAAGGGAAAGGAGAAGGAGGCAATTCGACGCAGCGCGCCATAGGCAGACGGAGGTGGAGTGAGAACCGGATTGGGTGACGCCTTCGATATGTTCCGTAATGATCCGAATCCATTTTTGGGACACTTGCCCTAAACCGTCATGTCGCCGAAATGTCGCCACTCACTCGCTCTTTACCGTCGTCACTTCGTGCACAAGATCGTGTTGCTGCCTTATCCGGCCTGCCGGCAGAGCCTCTATGAATCCGGAAGGACAAATCGAGTTGGCTGCAGCCGGCTATTCGTCGATTATAAAGGACGACCGTCTGTGTTGGACCTAGGGCGACGACCATGCCAACGCTCTTCGAGCTACCGCGGTTGGAACTGACTGTCCCCACTGGGCCCGACATCCTGCGCGGCAAAACCGAAATCCGCTTCTTCACTGAAAGTGTGCGACCCACGACCATGGTACTGAGCGGTCGCATTCAGTGTATTGTGCGCCAAGGCTCTCAACAGGTGCGCAACACGGATGAGCTCATCCACCGGTCCTCATGGCATGCGCACAGTACCTTCTTTTAGGTCCACCTGGCGACGCAACTGCAGACCAACTTTTCTTCGACGCGGCCAGCATGCTGGACGACCTGTACTACGAATCGAAACCATACAAGGTACTTTGGATTGGTTTTCACAAACGATTTCTGATCTGTGGGCCAGCCAATTCTCGACTTTCGCCGCTGGACGACTCCCAGCGCGAACGGACAATGGGGGCAATATTTGCGTGCATTTCAACCTTATTCAACCCTCTGTGCACGCGTGTTTCGCTCCCTTAGTCGTGCCTCCGTTAACGCTACACAGCCCCCCGCTGTACTCCCCGACCTTCGATTGGATCGAGAACTGTCCTGAAACCGCGACAACGCTTCAGCGCGGCGCTGTCGTCCGCTTTGCCGTTCAACTCCTCCGCATCGACGAGCCGGTTTCGATCTCAGAAGACAACGACGTTCTACTGTGGAAGATTGTACGGCTACCTCATTATGCATGGCCCTCTACTCAATTGTCAACAGACCTGGAAGATCATGGCTCGCCGAATTTGGCGCCTCCTTCCGCCGGCAGCGTCCAAGAATACTGGAGCGTTATGCGGCGATTCGGTTTTGGGCGATGAGGCACATGTCACCCATATGGACGAGACTCGAGTCGTTTCAGATGGATCCTCCGGACAAACGTCCCAAATAATGCTCGTGTAGCCCGTTTTGTATGCTTTCTCGAAACAATCTAGGCGATGGATCCGAAAAGGGAGACTCGTTCGCGTCAATCATTTCCTGGCTGTCAACAACTTACAGCTTAAAAGGAATATAAGTCCAACGGAGACTTCTGCGTCGACACCATGCTCTCTCTCCCGGACAGCGACAATATCGAGTTGCGGGAAACGCCTCTCCCTTTGGACGTCAGCATGCCTTTGGGCACCACATTGCCGTTCATCGACGAAAGAACGGGCGCGGCATGTCAGATAATGTTCACCGCCGCTTGGGAGCCATTGTCGCGTCTCCGACCGAACGGGTACCATTCTCATAAACCATCTATAGAACGCTGATGGGATTAGTTTGTTGTGTTGGAGCCCGTGTGGCCCGATGCAGTAGATGACGGATTCTTGGCCGTTATGCAATTCCTGGCCATCCTCCAGGGAAAGTCTCAGCAGAGTCACCATGTCAGCACGTTTCTTGGTTCAAGTTCGAGATCTCATCGCCATACTCAGCGACTCGTGGTCATACTTCCTGGATGAACGGCGGCACCTCGTTTTCCGCACCTCAAATCTTTGTGCATTTGTGTGCGAAAACATATCGGGCAAGTGCCTTCTCGATTTGGGACCTTCGCAGGACTGACCGCGGGAATAGACCTTTTCGGCATTGCATACGGAAGATTGCTGGCTGGAGGCAGCTGAATCCAATCCGGCAACTTTGGCCATCGGAAGCATTATGTTGTGCACCTGCGTGCCCCTCCGCGTGGAATCGCCCATTCGCAACCATTATGGTACACCCTCGGATATCTTTAACTCAGTGAGCGATTCAGACTTTCCGAGAGCGCTCCTCATCCGTTCAAGTCCTGGCTCCTCAAAGGTGTTTATTTGTGCCGCCTGCAGCGAGCGACTGTAACGCAATCGACGATCTGCCCACGCGTGAGCGATTATTTGTGTACGGGGAAGATTCCGGGGGGTCAAGAGGCGCTGGACGACTCACCTGGATGCCAATCCTTTCTACGAATGGGTGAATAGATATTGTTGAACTTTTCGAGCGGTCGTCATGTATATCTAATCAGTGATTTGCATCTAATCAAGATTCTTCCGTAACACTGCCACGTGTGCTTCTTTTCTCCCACCACCCACATCGAGCGGTTTCCAAAAACCAGCGCAAGATCGGGGCCCCTACGGCGGCCCCGTTTTGGATGTTGGACCTACAAACAACGCCGTCAGGGCAAGCGGTCGTAACTCGGCTAGACGTTCTCTTTACGGCCATGTCGGCGCTCGCCATGAGGTTCCCGTTTCGTCTCCTGGTCAATCGAAAGTGTCCTTAAAGAGTCCGTCCAGATGACCCGACCCTCTTGCATCGTCCGCATTCTCCCTACTCGTCATGTTGAACCCGCCCGAACCGCCGTCTGGGATCTCTGACAGTCCCGACGCTCTGGCTCGGGCCGTATTCCAGCTGACGCATCGACGTGAATGTTATCAGTGCAAGCGGCCCAACCCACCGAAGAAGTGCGGAGCGTGCCTGGTTGCGCGCTACTGCAACGCTGAGTGTCAACGGCTGGACCGACCCGCACATCGGGAGGGCTGTCATCGGCAGGTCGACGCTATCAAGGGTCTTTCGCCAGAGAACGCAGCGAAGATCAGCCAAGGGGGCGGTTTTCTCGATTTCTGGAGGTCGCCCTTGGTACGCTGGGCAGCGCATCTGGTCAACTTCGGTGCGCGCGAACCTGGATTCCTCATCGAGTGCACGTAAGTGCTGCCTTTCTACCCCGGGTCCCGGGTGACGCAGACATTCGCAGTTTCATGGCGATTTTTGCTCGACGTGATGACCCTCCATCGGCATCCAGGAAGTATTCCTACGAGGTCGGTGCCCGTCTAGTGTCTCCAGGCCGTCATTGACTTCCTAAATAGTTGGGATCGAGCGGGATGATTCGGGACGAACACATTCGAGAGGCTCTTCAAGGAATCTGCACCACAGACATGGTCGACTTAGTCGTGGCCCGGCATGGCGAGCTCCCCAAGAACATGTTTATCATCCGTTTTCTCGTCGGAACGGGCAACTTGTGGACATGCTACGCCATCGACATCCGCACCATTTTCGAGGATCACGACTTCGCAGGCGGTAATTTACTCACTGCGTTGATGGTGCGTAGCTATGAGAAGGACTTGGCTCAGGCAATCCGCGATGGCGACGGTATGTTACTTGAATTTCTCGTCCCGGCGCATCACTCAGATTCGCCAGTGACTCGTGACCTCAAGATCCTCGCGACACGCGCCGCCCGGCTTGTGCGGCGCTCATGGAACGTATTCAGCGACGGGCAAGCAGCAATGCTCAAATGGCTTGGCGACCCGTAGATACCAAAGATCTGGCGTAAACGCATCTGTGTTCTATCTCAGTTTTCATATATGAAGTTCCTCTTCGAGTTCAAGGCCAGCGGGGTCCCGTTCGAGTGTATCTAAAGAGAAAGATCGCGGCAGCGACCACTTTGGGCCTGTACTCAAACGCTCTGCATAACGGAAGCGCTGGGCGCCGAAACTGGGACCAAAAAGGATCATGCACGACGGACAACGTGCTGTTAACGCGTCTTATTCAGAATATCTACATCCTATTTAGGAGCAGCATTCACCAAAATAGAAGGGCCCACCGTATATAAGCTCACTAGCAAAAATCGGTTTTCAAGAGCAGTATGGCCCCCATTTCCAGCCACGCAGCGCGTCGCAGCTCTGCGGTTGTCCCGCTCATTTTTTTCTTTCAACCCGGCGTCGACAGAGTCGAAGTCGGGGTCGACAGCGACCAGGAAATTCCAACTACGCCGTGCCCTGTCCGCGATTTCGCATTCACACCAGCGGAGCCGTGCTCCCTGATCATTACTGGGTTGTGCACGTCCATCGACACGGTTGGGACCAAGGTGCACAAGAAATTAATTACATACCTTCGCAGCTCATCATACTCACAGAACACCCTCACTCTGGAAATCCCCGCAACCGCTCCGGGGATGTCGCGCAGGGCCTTTGCCACCATTGCGCAGAATCTCGACAGCATTATCCAGCGAACTGAGACGGTAGCCCAAGAGCGCTAACGAGAGGAGATTCACTGATATCGGTACAGAACGCGCCGGACAATTTCCGCTGGTGTCGATCGACGGGCGGCAACTGGGAGATCTCCATTACTTACGAGCAAACCGCAGAGAGAATCGAGGTGACCATCGCAGCCCATTATCTTCACTGGTTCCCAGCTCATCGAGGCGTAGGATTTCCGCGCAGCCCATTATCTTCATTGGTTGCCTGCCCACCGAGGACAGCCGGCCAACATCGTCGTCGTCGGAGCGCTGTTGCGTCTCAAGTTGAACTTGCTCACCTTGCTGGAGAGCAGCGACACGGGCGTGAAAGTGAAGGTAAGGGCACTCCTAGCAGCTTAATTGAGCGACTAGTGACCGTGAGCAGGAATGGATCTTACAGCCCATCCGGATTTCGCTGCTACCGCGCTCTTACGCGAGGACGCGGCGCCGGACGACGCGCCAACCCGGCCGACATCCAGAGTGTCATTGATCTCACGACGGAGGACGACGCTGAGGGATCCGTTACCGAAGGGGCGCCGGTGCAAACGCAGGTGATAGATTTGTCGAACGAGGATGATGGGAGCCAGGGGACCATCGAAGATGTTCATGTTCTCCAGCAAGCTTGAGTTGAGCGGCGCGTCAAGCAGCCCAGTTCGTGCGCGAGATTTCGTAGATTACGTTGTCGTGTATTAATCCAGGGGTCGGCGACCCATCCCATGAATCGAGAGTGCTGAGCCAAGGGGAAGAAAACATCTTCGTGGGAGTAATCAGAACTTGTGTCAGCGGGTCACACGCCCGACACAGCTTCTCACAGCTTCTCGTTTAGTACGTCCTACTTGGGATGCGCCCGTTCGGGAAGGTGCGGGGGATGGTGCCTCATTAGCAAGAAACCAGCGGCAGGCAGGATCCCGTTATGGAAGCTGGGTCGTATAAAGCGCGACAGACATGGGCGAAGTTGTCGCAAGATGTCTGACTTCTTCTTTCGACTCCCCCACGGGGCCACACCTCGACGAGAACCCAGCAGTCCCAGTCGGACCATATACTCACCGGCGATACCTCATTGGTGAAGACAACAACCTAGTCGCCAAGATATTCGTCACAGGCCGCGTCGTCGATAGACTGCGGGATGAAGCTTTGGGGGTTCGCTTATTGGGGAGGATTTCGCGCCAACTGATGAATCGTAGGAAGTCTTGGTTCTGGAACGCCCTGGGATCGCATTCCTCGACGAGAAGTTCTCCGTTGTGGCTTCATTCTTGCAGAAGGAGATCAAAGCCGCGACCGAACGCCAACAGCGTGAGTGAAATATTGAGAGAGACTTCAAGAAACTGAACCAGGAGCAGCACGTCTTCGACTACATTACATGCGTGCCGCTTACCGATGAACCGGCCGACACCGTCATTCGATTGTGCTGCCGGCCAATGTGTCGACGGTAAGAGCCTCGCTGCCTCGCTCGCCTTTGCTCACAGAATGCACACCAGATTAATCTCGAGTGCAACCACATCTCCCAGCTCGACTACGCGACCCATAGTTCGCCCTGCATGGAGAACGGAGCGGTAGTTCGATGCGCGACGCGGTTTCTCCGCGAGGATGTCGCGTTGGCATACCAAGCAGGGCTAACGACTTGGCGTTGCCAGAGTGCATTTGCGATCTCTTTCTCATTGATCTTATCGTTGCCAAGGTTTGGGCCTTGGAAGCCAGTCAAGTTTGTCGCTGCTACAACAGCGACGTTCGCGACGATAAACGGAGCAACTCATCGACCAGCACCCCTTCGCCGATAGGGCATACTTTGCGGAAGAATACCGCGGCGCGCGTGAACTCGATATCGCCGTCAGCTGAAGCGCGGGCGGGGAGTACGTCGTTGGGCCAGTTGGGCCATGGTACCAGCATTGGTCAGACCGGTGTCACACTCGCGGATTGGGCCTACATGTACGGCGACCGTATGTAGTTCGGCTCTCCGAATAGCGTAGGAAATCGCGATTTCTTCAGTTTGTAATAGAGGCAATTTGGAGGCGACTGGTTCACCTCACCTCCCCGATTGGGATCGCGACGCTTCGTTCCTTGTTAGGAACTGTACTAAGTCGTTCGTGGCGCCAGAAAGAGTATATAAAGGCGACGGCACAAAACGAAGCCAGAACAATCTCCCATGACCACTGTGCTCAGTCTCAAACATTTCCTCATCGACATCCCTTCGGGTCTTAAGCTCAGGGAGCGCTATCCATGGTCCCCTCGAAGATCTTCATCGCCGCCATTTCATCGATCCAGCGACGAGCAAAGAGGCGCGGCTCTTCGTCTCTGGTTCGTTAGTTGCTGTTGAGCGTTATGAAGGAGGAGTGAGTTGCGGATAGTATTGCGTTGTTGGGCGGGACTGACGTGTAAAGGAATATTTGCATATCGCAGCGCCGCCCGCTGGAGACTTGCGGGAGCTATTCCTCGATGCGACCGAAGAGCTCAAGGATTACATGCTCCACTATCGTCCCGCGGCATGGAAGGTACGGCACCATGGTTGACTGAAGGTGCGATTGCTGAACCAGAGACAGCGCGTTTTGATGTCGGGGCATGCACCCCTCTCACTCAAACCACGGACCGACGCCGTCATTCGTGTCCGTCGCACCTACGCGACCAAGTTTGTAGGTGATGCTGGCGTCATATAAGGCCGGATATTCTCATGCATTGAAGGGTCGCCGAATACGATGAGCTCGGAAGGATTTCACTCGACGAGGACGAGGGAGAAGATATCCAGCTAGGCGATCTTGTGCGTTGCGTGGTTCATTTTTTGCGCGAAGACAGAGCGTCGACAGAATATCATGATCGCGGAGTCTCGTGGTCGCCGGTATGTGCGGGGGGCTTGGTTCAGACTCGAGTTGACGAGATGGCAGACGTGGTATCTGGAGGCTCTTCAAATTTGTCGCTGTGTCACTGCACCTGCGGAGGAGCGTCTGCAACAACGTCTAGACCGTAGGGCGCTGTTGCCGGAAGACGGGTTGATGAGCGAAGAGGTGGCGCGAATGTTCGTGGATCGTCAGGGGAAAGGTGCTGCAAGAGTGGATGGACGGTGTCGTTGTTGACGACGTGATGGACGAGGATAGCGACGATGTTGTTCACATTCTCAGTGACGACTTGGACAAACCCTCGATACCAAGCTAGAGTGTAAGAGCAATGGATACGTCGATTGGATTCGAAGGGACTCGGAAGATGAAAGAGCGAAAGATCGGCGTCGACATTCGCGCACGCACGGACCATCTGTCCTATTTCGGCTGCGGATCTACTCGGAGTCTCGGACATCTGATAGCGATCTCCAGCGCATATAAGGCACCGCAGCGAGGCTCCTCCTGAGCATGGCGACCCACTGGACCTATCACGTGGCGGGCTCCGTGGTGTGCTTGAATTGCGAAACGCCGAACGCTCCTATGCGATGTACGGGATGCTCGGTAGCTCGGTATTGCAACGCAGCTTGTCAGCGCGAAGATTGGCAAACACACAAGCCTCTCTGTCAAACACAACGACGGTCCCTTCGCGGATTGGACGCGACGAATCAAAAGCAGGCGATGGAATTAGCAGCATTCTACGAACGATGGGGACGCGCTTTATGTCTTTGGGCGCTCAACAAAGCGAACGCGGAGAACGCAGAAGAAGACTACTTCCTAACTCATTGGTAATTTTTTTTTTTTTTGCACAACGAAAGCATCTAAGAAACGACATCTGAGAAATTCTCCAGTGTCGTTGTTCAGCTTCAGTGGCGGGAAGGCCAAGAAGCCAGTCGCGGTGGTCGATACATAGTTGGTTCTAGACAATGGCCGGTACGTTGTCTGACCTTCGAAACAGGTACAGACGATTCGCATGCGAAAAGACACCGAGGCGCTGGCCGAGGATCTGGGGGAATTGGTCGAGATCCGGTCAGAGATTTCCGAACAGCTGCATGGATTGCAAAGGGGAAGCGATATAATTCGGGTAATGTTGTTGGCGGGGACCCACTGCGTGTGCTACGACTCAGAAAGAACGGGAATAGCATCGGGGAATCATATCGAGCACTACGACACCAACTTGATTGGGCTGGAGGCAGAGAGAGAGTGAGAACAGTTTAGCCAAGGAAAGTCAGAGACGACTGGGGTGTATTTGGAACGCATACATGACCAGACAAGTAGAAAGGCGCGGTCGTGCCGTTGCGGAAAAGGCTCTCTCTGCGACAAGTCGACACAACCAACGGTGGGATTCGAGAATCATCCTCTGGATAAGCGAGTAGCAAGCGGTGTGGCGGTGGTATCGTCAGATTGAGAGCAACCACGGCATCGTTACGCAATCACTTGTTTCGAAACCCAGAAAGAGCGCAGATCTTGGCCTTGACCAAACAAGCATAAATCGGAATTAGATGAGACTATTTGCAGCGATACATCCCGAAAAGTACTGCACACAAAGTCAGGACCCGCCCAAAGTAGGAAGAGAGGGCGCACGTGGAAAGCGGACAGCGGCCGCGGAAGACACAGACAAATGGAGAATTTGTCGCTGAATCGAGGAATCGCAGATGAAGGACGGCGTATAAAGGCAGGGAAGCCACGACAGTCGAGAGACCATTTCCTCCACATGAACAGTTTCGAGGACTTCTTGATCTACGTGCCCAAGGATCTCGAGTTGGGGCAGCGCTTCATCACTTCTGGAGAAGATGGTCATCGACGATACTTCGAGGATCCTACCACACAAACCTTCGCGCGTTTGATTGTTTCCGGAACGATCGTTGGTATAGAGGAATATGCAGGCGACGTGAGTTAGAAACTTGAGGCCTGGAAGTGAGAAACTCACGAACTGAACAGGAATATTACTATATCGCATCGCCGCCCAATGGCGCTCTGCAAGATCTCTTCCTCGGCGCGACCCAGAAGCTGAAGTCGTACATGCTGCAGTATCCTCCAGCGGGTTGGAAGGTTTGTTCAAGCGCGTCCGTCTCTGGAGGCTCATTACCCTGCAGAAAATCTTCGACGTCGGATACTGCACGCCGATGCACCATTACGCGTCGAGACGCGTCGTGCGCGTCCGCAAGACGCGATTGACGCGCATGGTGAGCCTTAGTAGTGACACAATGGTAGACATGGAACTGAAATACGTCTTCAGGCCCTTTTCGCGCACGAAGACACACAGAAATTTACTTACCAGCCAGAGTTCGATGTCGACCTCGACATTGGCACTCCAGTGCGCTGCGTGGTCGAGTTGATGCGCGAGGACCTTTGCGCTCTAAGTTTCGTGGGAAGTTCGACGAATTCAGGCAGCTGGCTCTCGGTAAATTGGTCGGGGAGAACGTTGAACGGGAATTGACTTCAGCCAACAGACATGGAACCTGGACGCTATTCAGATCTGTCGATGCACCATTGCGGATGGTGCTTCAAGCAATCGACACGCGCCGAGATCGACGACCGACTTCCAGGTGAATGGGCTCATGACAGAAGAGAAGGCGGCGCAGTTCGGGGCGTATGAAGGAGCAATTATGCGGGATTGGCTGCAGGGCGCGCTCGATGACGAAGGACTCGTTGAGAGCGACGAAGGGAGCAACGGAGTATGATGAACTAGTACGGCGTTTCGTTATGAGCTGAAATGGGACTTGCAATCGGGCTGTGGAAGAACGGAATAAGAAAATCATGTGCGCGCACGTGAGCCAAATCGGGCTGCCCTTACCTCGATCTCGACAGACCCTCTCGATGGCGATGGCCAGGGTCGCATGTCATCGACCCAACAGAGGGTCGTGTAGCAGTGGCGGCGAATATGCTCGACATCGCTTGTATTGGGACGCGCTGAGCAAGTCCAAAGATGGAGGGGAATGGAAACGGACTATATCAAGGCGGAGGTGCGTTGAACGCCCTTGTTCCTCACCCACACTCCTTACTTTTAGCCCCAGCTACAACGGGCTAACGCATACCGCATGGACCCATACGGCTTGTTCGACTTTACGGGCAAGCAGCCTTGTGTTGGCTGGACGATCGACCACCCGAGCCCATTGGACGCAAACACCATGCAACAAATGGCGAGTTACGGACTGTACTGCTCGTGGCAAGCAGGCGAGCCCACTGTCGCCCACTTAGGCGGTGACGGCGTTGAAGACTCTGCTTGGCTGCAGACGCTCGGCAACCAGACCGCACTCCAATCGACGGGCATGGAACAAGCGACGTTAGACTGCTTCATGCCGTTTGTTACGACGAGCACAAACCCAGAACAACCGGACGCGCCGCAAGGCCACGACGACACGGCGGTGCACGACGATATACCCCAACAAGCTGATATCGCCGAGAGCGGCGAGCTTTTGTCGTGGGACCTCGGGTTGGCGGCAGAGGCCACGGCAGTCGACGATGAAGCAGTGGCGCAAGAGGAAGAGGGCGCGGCGGTCGTCGCGGAACACATGAGCTCAAACGGTGTTGCGCTGGCGCATGGGGATGCTCAGGGAGATGCTCAGCCCATCGCTTTTGAGGAGGTTTCGGCGGGAAATGGGGCTGCGCCAAGTGCGAACGAGAACGGGCCGAACTCCGCATCGCGCTTGGATGTGTCTGGGTGGCCTGCCAGTGCGGGACGATGGATATCTTCGACGACTGCAGTGGGCACTATTCACCAACTTGTGGCCACGCAGAAGCACGTCGGCGATCCTCGGAAACACCAACGCATCTACCAACACGAAGGTAGCGGTCGGGTGGCCACCATGATCGTCAAGGCGCGGGTGTGCGACGTGGAATGGGAAGGCGGCCAACAGGTACAGTGGCGCTTTTTTGTTGCAAATAGTCGGCTGATGGGAACGACGCAGACCGTCTCACGTGGGCGGAGGGAACGAAGGCTGCGCGCAGATGCACCGCATACTGCGAGATATCATGGATACGGACCTCAAATATTACTTGGTAAGGGTATGCGCATGAATTGGGAGGTACTAATGGTTGTAGGGGGTGGGCTCCATTGAGCCCCCTGGGTATTGAGAACCGAAGAGGACGATTTTTTGCTCCTGGTGACCGTGCCAGGGCACGTGGAAATAGTGCGATCGTCACGATTGGTCGAAAAGATGATTGACAGTCGAGCATAGAGTGAATATAGGGAGGAGCTCACGATTGAAACGTTTACAGCGGGAGGAGCCGGACGGAAAGCACATTGAAGCGAGTCGAGCGCGGATCGAACATGGCATGTATGTGGACTGCGCTTTCACCATGCAGACGAAGGCGCGAATTGAGAAGACCCTGGGACGGCCCCGAAGAACGTGGAGTGTGGTAAGTGAATGTTATGCATCAGACGCGAGAGTAATGTTTGTCCTAGAGTTGGGTACTCGAAGCAACAAAGGTCATAACATACCTCGCCGCGCCGCAGGCTTTGGAGGCGGTTCCTTGTTTGGCGATCATCGTTGAGGACGACGCAGGAACGCCAAGGTTCTACGATCTTTTGGGCTATTGAGAGGGTATGAGCGCGCAAGTTCCAATGAGTAGTTCAAGTTATTCTAGTAATTCGCGTAATTAATTGAAGGAGGAGGTTGCACTGCGACGGCATCGAACATCCACCTGAGATTATCAAAGCAAGGTCTTCGGCAGCCCGGAGGCTGACATCTAGTTCAACATCACCTTCTTCTGTCCGGCACCCACGGCACCGGCCCGCCCAGCTCCGAAGACAACGGCAATTCAAGCACTCTACTGAACTGAGCAACTTGAAGGCTCGCGAGGAGCAAACTTCGTTTGCGACGAGTGAGACACCTTTCTCGCACCAGCCACTGTTTGTGCTACGCCGCGCAAGTCGGCCCACCTCCATCATTCGCCGCATTTCAGGTCGACCTGAAAACAGGTCACAATCGCAGTGTCACCATCCCCGATTGCCACAGCCTCGTTTGACTCCCCATCCCGCACACGCGGCATGTAGTGCGTCCAACTTTCGCTTCCCGCACGCCTAGGTTACGTGGAGATTGGAACCCATCTCCGAGCCTGACCTCTCTGATTTGGAAACCAGACGGTGGGGTCGTTTCAAGCGTAGCGGCGGTGGCGAGAACTCAAGAGGCAGTCGCTGAGCCAGTCCGAGGGTTCAGCTGCAAAAGTGAATTGGTGTCTCGTTTGGGGTCTTGTATCGGACCGAAGTCGTCACGTGTATCATCGCCTCTTTGATCTTGTCTTCTACCTTCTCGTATGGCCAACGGCCAGCCGAAGAAACGCGACGACGCCGATGCTGCAGACTCAAAGCCCCTTCAGCTCCAGCGCAGGAGAGTCTGGAGAGCCTGTGAAAGTTGCAGGAGGAAGAAGGTGCGTGCTTTTCTTCTAAATCTCCTCGTCCATCGTTAACGCAAGCCTTGGATGCAGATAAAATGCGATGGCGTCGAGCCAGAGTGTTCTGGGTGCAAGGCATCGGGGTCTCAATGCACTTGGCTGCAGACTAAGGACCGTGCCGCATTGAGTCGGCAGTGCGTCGCCGTTTCCCCCCGAATGGGCTTCGTTAATCGTTTGCAGTTACGTGCAAGAGCTGGAAGCACGCCTGTTACACATGGAAGGCCTCTTTCAACAACTTGCACCCGTCCTCGAGCAACTGGGTCCGCTTCCCGACGGGACATCTGTTGCCGACCTGACGTCGGCAGCGGCGACGGTGAATGCGGCACCTCTTCCCCCGCGCCCCGGTTCGCAGAAAGAACGCTCCGCCACAGTCCCCATTAAAGCCGAGGAAGACGACGTCAGCGAATCTTTCGGGCAACTGGCGCTAGACGAGTACGGCCATATGCGTTGGATCGGCGGCTCGTCGACCATGTCGCTTATCCAGTCGTTCAAGGCCCTCACATCCTCGCCTCTGCAACGTCGCATCTCTCCCATGGAGGAGGACCCGCTTGCCCCAGGACCTAGCGTGAATAAATTATACTTGTGCGTCCACTGCGTCTATTGTACGCGATCTCATGCCCTCGATCCAGTCCTGCTTCTGTCTATTTCGGCAAGGTACGCGCACTGCCCGGCCCAGAAGAGGTCGAGTGGCCTCCCAGAGATTTGGCCGATAAGCTGGTACACAACCTCATTTCGTCACTTTTTCGCTGTCTCACTGATTCGCTCGACATAGGTCAACGCATACTTCTCACGATATCACTTCCTCAATCCTGTTATCGACAAACCCTCGTTCCTGCGCAAGTACAACGACGTTATCGAGAACAACCCCTCCGACCCCACGTTCGCCCGCTCAGAGACCCCATTCTTGGCCTTGGTCTTTGCAGTTTTTGCATGTGCTGCGAGCCTCGTCGAAGACAGCAGACTATCAGGCAACGGCGCTCCGGACGATGGCGGAATGGGCATGGTTTATTATGAGCGGTCCGTAGCCGTGCATCGCCGCCGAGAAAGCCTTTTCTCAAACGTTCTTGATCTAGAGCTCTTATCTTGCAGTACATCAGCCATGCAAGCACTCAGGTCACCCATGTGCAGTGCTTCACCCTGCTCTCGACCTATTTGTGCTCGGTGAACTGTCTCCCGCAAGCATGGATACTTGTTGGACAGGCTGTCCGCATTGCGCAAGATCTGGGCCTTCATGTAAGTCGGCACGAGCCTTTTGACCGCGTTTTCCCCCGGCTCACATCTTTTTTTCAGCGGTCGCCTCGACGTTTGACCATTACGCCGGTTGAGAAGGAGACACGTCGGAAGATTTGGTGGGGTGTCTACTGCCTCGATCGCATGCTGGCACTCGCGCTTGGCCGTCCGCTGGGGATCCTGGATGCCGATTGCGACGTCGAAATGCCGGTTCAAGTCGATGACGAATTCTTGAGCGACTACTTCAGCGGCGCCCCGTTACCGCAGCGGCAACCCTCTTTGATGGCAGGTTCGGTCGCCCTTGCGGGGTTATACAAGATCGCAGGTCGAGTCATGCGGGAGGTCTACGCGCTCGAAATCTGCAAAGATAACCTCGAGCCGGATCGGAAGACCGAGCTGCAGAATACGGTCGAAGCCTTGGACGCCGAGCTCACCGAATGGTGCGACAACCTGCCGGAGGCATTCAAGTCGCAGTCCGAGACGGATGAACAAGTGTCGATGGGCGCTGTTCTCTGCAGCCATTACTATTCGGTCCTCACTACACTGCATCGCAATCTCCTCCCAGTTAAACGCGATCAGCCGGGTATGGCCAAGTCGACCGTCAAGGCCGTCTCTTCCGCTCGCTCGTGCATCCGACTCGCGCCCTCGATGAAGCACGTCGTTCCCCCGTCGCATCACCTGGCGTTCTTCATTCAGCAGCTCTTCAGCTCTGCCGTCATTCTTCTCCTATATGCGATGCATTCTTCTGAACCACGCGCTGCATCGGCAGCGATGGACGAAGCAAAGAGCACACTTGGCGCCCTAGAATCTTGGGAAGGAAGCTGGCCTGGCGCGCGCAAGTGCAAGGAGCTGCTGATGGAGCTCACGACCACTGCTGCAGACGCCGTCGCGCAGAGTTCCAACGAAGCTGCCTCTGCGGCTGCGGCGGAGAACACGGCGAACAAAGAGCGGGATCAGGAACGGCGGAGATCCGTCACGATTGCGACTGGCGGACGTGTGGTCAAGAACCGCACGCGTCGCAACCAGTCACGCGATCCCGGAACGTCTTCGTCTCGTCGACTTGCTGCTGTTTCCCCATATCGCGTTGACAGTGAGCCATTCCTCCCAAATAGGCAATAGATTAACCATCGTTGTCAGGTGCTCAACGCGCTCGTTCTTCCTCGCGCAGACGTGGTCTCGACGACGGTGACGGAAATGAAAGAAATTCCAAGGCGATTGGCGGCTACTACCAGAGTTTCGCCAGTCCGACATCAACAAGTCCCCATAGCTCTCCGGCTTCCGTCCACGTACCCTCGCCAGTCCCTGTGCTCGACAAGAATTCCCCTCAACCAAGCCCAACCCTCGCCTCGACCTCCATATACGGCTTCCCACCATTGTCGCCCACGACGGCCACGAGCGGCCAATTCGACTTCAGCGAGTACCCCATGCCTCCGGCGATGGGCAACGGACAACAGCAGTGGAATGGATCAGGCGACTCGGGTGGCGGCATGGACCTGTACTCGAATCTGTCGTATCCCACATTCGGCACTTATGAGGGCGTCGACCCTCTCGGTGGATACGACATGGCTATGGGCGCGGAACAATTTGCCGGGCCAGGGCTGCCGTTTCGCGGGCTTGAGCTGCTTCGCAATTATGGGGCCTCGACGAGCAACGGGAATGGTGGTGCGGGGTACGAAATGGGTGAGCAGGATCTGTGGCATAGTTACGATCCAGGCGCGTTCCAGCTCAATCCAGACAACCCGTTCACGCTGGGCGACGTTGCGACCGAGGAGCATCGTTGAAATGACGGTGTTGGTTTGTTCAGTCTACCTTCTGCCTTGCTTTGCATCTTTTACTTTACGACCCGCGCCCTAGTGAGTTCTTTGACGAACGGTACTGTACCTACCAAACGAGAATGTATCCATTATTGTACGATATGTATGAACACGAGAAACTTTGAACCCTTGGCCTGTTGATGAAATGTCGCCCTCCGGTGTTTGGCCCGCCGATGCGCGTCGGATCTGAGGTTGCCGGACGCCGGTGATCATATAAGCTCAAGGGGCTTGGTTCTTCCCCGCACGCACACTATCCTCCTCGAAACATGGCCAGCCCGCATCCTATTGTCCAGTACACCTCGACCGCCTCATGGGCAATGGTGCGCGTTATAACGACTTGTCTGCGCTTACGAGACCAAACACACTGCAGATTGAAGACAAGTTCTCACCATTTGCGAAGGAGACACTGGCGAACCTCGTCTCCTTCTTTGAGGAGGAAATTGTGCCGGCGCGTCGTCTGGCACACGCGCAGCTGCCCGCGGACCCAGTACAGCGCTGGCAGACGGTGATTCCCGTCATCGAGGAACTGAAGGTCAAGGCCAAGAAACGCGGGCTGTGGAACTTGTTCTTGAGCAAGGCACATTATCCCGAACATGGTGTGCCACTCACGAACCTCGAGGTGCGCTCTTGGTTTGAATGAGGTTTACCACTGGGAAACTAAGAGGAGACGCGCTGATAGTATGCGGTCATGGCCGAGCTGCTCGGTCGCGGCGGACACATCGCACCGCAAGTCGTCAACTGTTCGGCGCCGGATACAGGAAACATGGGTTCGTCGCAGTTGATACTGTTTCTCTGGTCCTTAACTTACTGCAGAGGTCTTGGCGCGCTACGGCTCCCCAGAGCAGCAAAAGAAATGGCTTATTCCGCTTCTTAACGGCGAGATTCGGTCGGCGTTTGCGATGACGGAAAAGGGCGGTACGTGGCCTTCCATTCCCATTCTCCCGCATCTAATAACGTATTGTTTTCCAGTCGCGTCGTCGGACGCAAGGAACATCCGGACCTCGATTCGCCGGGAAGGCGACGAGATTGTCATTAACGGGCACAAATGGTCTGTCGGCGTGTTCGAGTGTCATTCTGGCCTGCGTTGAACGCGTTTGTAGGTGGATTAGTGGCGCTGGCGACCCACGCACCAAGCTGCATATCGTCATGGGCAAGAGCGATCCAGGAAATAAGAACGCGTACAACCAACAGAGCGTTGTGCTCGTCCCGGCAGACGCGCCTGGTGTCACAGTCGTCCGCCCAATGCATGTCATGGGCTACGACGATGCACCGGAGGGACATTGTGAAATTGTCTACAACAATGTTCGGGTTCCGCTGAGCAACTTGGTGTTGGGCTGGGGTAAGGGATTCGAGGTATTTGTCTCATTCTCGAGCTTTCTCTGTGTGCTCAATATGTGTAGATCATTCAAGGTCGTCTCGGGTATGTTATAGCGCCATTGAGAGGCTCATACTCAAGGATTGCGCAGCCCCGGCCGTATCCACCACTGCATGCGCTCAATCGGTGCTGCCTCTGAGGCTCTGGACACCATGCTGCGCCGTGTTACCGACCCGAATCGGAAGACGTTCGGAAAGTTCCTCTACGAGCACGGCGCCGTTGTGGAGGAAATCGCCAAGTCGCGGGCTGACATTGAGTCTGCGCGGATGCTCGTCCTGAGCGCAGCTTTGCAGATTGACAAGTACCAAGCCAAGGGTGCGCTCAAGGAGATCGGAATCGCAAAAGTAAGCGGTGCTGCGAGCTTTCCTTTCCCAGCAGCTCACGATTACAGTTCGTCGTGCCTTCACTGGCGTTGACGGTCGTGGACCGCGCTATGCAGTCGTTCGGTGCCGAGGGACTCTCTCAGGACCAAGATCTGGCATCTATGTGGGCCAATCTACGGACTCTTCGTATTGCAGATGTGGGTCTGGGTGCTTCTTGGAGTGAGAGGTGTTCTGACCTTGTTCGCAGGGCCCGGATGCGGTACATTTGCAGCAAATTGGACAACGGGAGCTGAAGAGGGCTCCTGCGCTGCACAAGCAGGCAGAGGCGCGGGCCAAGAAGGAGGATGCGCTGTTTTCCAAGGCTGGGCTAAACAAATCGCATTTGTAATCATGTACACGTGATCCGCAGAGTATGTTTTCCCGAACACTCGCGAGGGCCACCCCCACACAATCCAACCTTTCCCCCGAGAAGCTACGAGCACTCGTCTCCATATACCACCAAGCGCATACTTTTGTGACGCGCGACAACTTGGATGAAAAAATCGACGAGGCGTTCCTCAGGCCAAGCCAAAGCGCGCTCCAGCGGGGGCTGTCGTTCACCGACTTGCGGAGCCTTCTGAAAACACGGAGGACATCGTCTGAGGTGACGGAGTGGCATGCAGGCGACAAGGCGCTGGGCTGGGGCAGGCGGGCGCCGCTGCGGGACGCCAAGGTGGTCGAAGCGATGTACGGCGTGGAGGTGTTGGACGAGAACACGGTATTGCCGGCGCTGGGTATCTTGGAGGACTACCAGGAGGCTGAGAACGAGGCACGGGAGTATGAAAAGAGCGACTTTTGAGGTACGCCGGCCTTTCGGGCTATTTCGGGCTTGCGGGAGCTGATTACCATTTTACCCAGACTGTGATCGTGAGACGATGTCGTATCTGATAGCTTTTTCGCCTTGCAACTTGCTCAGTTCTTCCCGCCATGAGTCTGCGTCGACTAAGGGCTCTGCTCCTCGGTCCCTCCGAGCTCGAGCCAACCAATGTCCACGCCGCCCTCTCCGCGTCCGGCATCCCCGTCTCCTCACTCGACAATTGTCGTCTCTGTGCTACACCCTGCCAAGATGGGGGGTATTTGCCACTGCCGTTCTGACCTGTCTGACCGTCAGGCAGGACACGCCGAGTACCCTCGTCGCTTCGTCGTAGACTGCGACTCGACTCTACTGGGCTCCATGAAGCCATTTCGACGCCAGGTCACTCTAAAAATGCGGTTCACCGTACATCCATCTCCAACACTAACACTCCCGCGTTTAGATCGTTATTTCGACCGGCAAGAGCGACTGGGACTATGATATCACTGCCACTCCGGACACACTCGCTGCCGCCGTCGCGCAAGCCCAGCCTCCTCCACCGCCTCCAACGGAGCCTATTACCATCGAGTTGGATGAGAAAGCCTCGGCTCCCCTCATCCCGGGCGTGTTTTCCTCATTGGATTACACACGTCTGTCCATCCTAAACGGCAGCCACCAAACCCTTTCGGCAGAGGAAGACGAACAGACATGTCTGGTACTGCCCGACTACACCGTGGTCGTCGGCGTTCGCCCGTCGGACGCGCCGGAACTCTGGCGAACAGCACTAGACGCGTCAATACCGCGTTTTGGCACCAGTCAAAGCGCCAGGTTCGCGACTCACGTTCTCCCATTCGCGTGTGTGATTCTGCTGTGTGAGTGCATTTCCCGTCTTATCGCGTGGTTGTTCATGACCGCGCAGGTTCTCACAAACGTCGAGACAACCGATGCGCGATCTCGGCTCCCAAACTCGAGAACGCGTTCATGCGCTCACTTGAGGCGAAAGGCTGGACAGCACATACCCAACTAGAGCACATTGTCGACCCGCCGCTAGAAAAGTTCTCAGGTACCGCGGAGGAGAAGGAACGCCACATTGCCGACGAATTACGCACACTCCCAGCAACGAAACGCGCTCTCATACTCCGCAATTCGCACATCGGGGGACATAAGGTGAGTGGAAACCCGGAGCGGCCCAAAAAAGACGCCGAACCACAAACAGTTTTCCGGCAACTGTGTACTCTATTTACCGTCAGGCTCGTGTATCTGGTACGCTTGTCTTGCACGCTTCTTGCTCGGATCTAACACTCTCGTTAGGTACGGGCGGGTGACGCCACATGAGGTCGAGAGTATCGTCGAGAACACGATCCTAGGCGGCCTGGTAAGACTGCGTTTTTATTGCCCTCCTCAGCACGTGACCTTTCCCAGGTTTTGCCCACCTTGCTCCGCGGCGGCATGAACATCTCCCGTCCCGGATGCCCCACTCTCCATGACTGGTAGACGCTCTATTGCGGTGTCCGGAAAAGTACATTTCAAGATATTACTACAGTCTATCTATAGCATATATAGGTCTTAATTCCAGGGTTTTGCTGAAGCACAGAGTCGGTTTGATAGTACACGAGCTGAAAGCAGAGACGGTATGGTTGTTGGTGTATGTGTATGGAGTCCGTGGTTGATACAAAGTGGTGGCGAGCAAGACCGAAGCGTTATTACGCATCGGGGAGCTCAAAAGTCATCTTCGAGGCCAGTGAATCCAAGACCTAACAGCGATCATGAGCACATCAACACCAAAACACAGCTCGGGAACCTCACCTTTCCTCCGCTTGTGCGCATATCGTCCAGCGGGCTTGGAGGGGTCATCAAACTCATCCTCAGTATTGTTTGTGCTGTCCTCGCCCGCCGAATCGGGCGTCTTTGTCGCCGCGCGCATCGCAAGAATGCCCGCGGGCCCCGTTACGCTCTCCCCTCCCGAATAAGTGAACCCGCGGAAATTCTCCTGCACGCTGTTGGTGAGCGGCGTCCCTGCCATCTCCGCCTTCTTCTTCTTCTGGGGCTTGATATCGATTCCGGCCTTGGGTCGAGGCCGGTTCGATGAGGAGCCATTCGTGCTCGAGTTTCGGGACAATGACGCGCCGGGGACCGGACTTGTCGGTTCGCTGCGCTCGCTCCCTAGTGGCCCATTGAACTGGTGTTGGCCAGGCATTGACCCGGCGAGCACCCAGTCCTCTGACGGATCGTTCTCGTCAATGTCCATGTCGACGCCGACTTCTTGCAGATCCGTCGACGTGAACGCCTCGTCAAAGCATGCCACCGACTCGTCCGACTCGACAATAGGTTTGAACGGCGGCGTCACTTGCTTGCGAGCAAGGGCGTCCCAGTCCAATGAGGCGAAGAAGGGATGCTCCTTCAGCTCCTCAGTGTCGCGTTGAGCGCCGAGGCGGAGCTTGGGATTCCGGTTGAGAAGCTAATGCAGGATCAGCACTGCGGGAAGATCGAAAAAAAAAACGACGAAACGCACGCATTTCACAAACTGCTTCCCGTCCTCGTTGATTGCGCCCTTGGGGAAGCGAATCTTTCCAAAGCAGATGTTTTTGTACATTTGCTGAGTGTCTTCGGCGTAGAAGGGACTCCAGCCGCAGCACATCTCGAACAGTAGTACGCCGAGCGACCAGAAATCGACGAGTTTGGAGTAGCCGAGCTCATCGAGGAGCATTTCCGGAGCAAGGTATTCCGTCGTCCCGCAGAACGTCGTCGTGAGCTGGTCGGACCGGAGATCGGGTTTGGAGAGGCCGAAATCGCATAGCGCAACGTGGCCCGTTGCGTCCAACAGGATGTTTTCCGGCTTGAGATCGCTGTAGGCGAATCAGGTGCCGTTTCAACAGCAGTTTGAAGAAAGATGAACGCGTACCGGTAGACAATGTCGTATTTATGGAGGTGTTCTAGCGCCAAGATGAGCTCCGCGATGTAGAACCGTGCCCGGTCTTCGTGGAAGCGCGTTTCTCGTTGCAGATGCCAAAATAGTTCGCCTCCACTCTTAAAGTCTGTGACCAGGTACAAGTCGGTGTCCGTCTGGAAACTGAATTTGAGGCCGACGAGGAAGGGTGATTCGAGGGATTTTTGCAGGATCTTGCGCTCGCCAATGGTGTGCGCAACTTCCTTCTTGGCCACGATCTCCTTCTTCGAGAGCACCTTCATGGCGTATATTCGTTTGGTATCACGTTTCCGGACTTGGAAAACTTTGCCAAAGGTGCCTCGGCCAATAAGCTTGAGGAATTCAAAGTCGCGCGGCGTCAACGCTCGCTTGGTCTGAGGAGACATTGGTTGTGAGGACGACAAGCGCGGCGGATCAACGCACCTTATTTTGTTCGAATGTTATCTGCACACGCATCTCCCCGCTTACAATCTCGTTTTCGAATGGCAGAAGTCTGGGGAAAGGAGACGACGTCAGGGTTATCGGACCGAGAATATTTTTGGGGAAGAGATGGCGCAACGCACTTGTACCATTGGTCCACCGTGTGGTCGTGTATCAACACGGGCTTGATTTGGACTGTGCCTAGGAAGCCATGCTCCTCGTCTGCGCGGTTGTAGACGTTGAATGTGATGAGAGAGGCCTCGGAGGTAACGTCGCTAGTGGAGCTGTTAGGGCCTGGGTGACGCGATGGACGGGGACACGCACAATGATACTTCATGTTTCCAGACGGGATTGGTGGCAGACGGACCGCCAAACAGCGTGCCACCGCCGGACGCGAGGGCCGAGGTGGGTTTGACGGAGTTTGTGGGAGAAGAATTGGTGCTCTTCGCACTGCCTCTGCTATTCCGGCGACTAGCAGCCTCGGCGGCAGCAGCAGCCTTGGTTCCGATGGAGTTCAGCGCGTTCATCGCCGATGACGATGACGACGACGAGGCGAGGGACGTCGGAGTGCCTTTAACCTCCTTGTCTGCCTCGCCGGTGGGGTCGCGGCTGACAAACTCGTTCTGTTCAAACTGGACGACAACGTAGGGCTTTGCGCTGGGCCGCACGTTGAGGCCGCGGGCCTGGAGCAGCTTCACATGGATCTGGCCCTTGGACGACGAGCCTCCCGACGACGAAGAGGATGGGGGCGGAGCGGGTGAGGAGCGTTTGGAGGATGGAGGCTGTTGCATCGAAAAGACCGGAGCATGGAGCGTCACTGAGGTCGTTGGAAGCGCGGCGATGAAGCCTCTGCAGCCAGATAAGGAGCAGGAAGAGGAAGAGAAAAGGGCCACGGACGCGGAGGGAGAGGCGATGGGAGTGTCTGCGCCGCCGGTGGGTGTTTTGAGAAGATGGTGGAAGGTGGTCGCGACAGGACTCTTGGGTTGATGATGCAAGTCAAACGGATTAGTTTCCGGGAGCGCCGAGGCGCGGGGTGTGAGCTGATCTATGGCCGAGGGCCACATTTGCAGCATCTTTGCTACGACGACGCGGAGAGGGCAGCGATAGCGATGTGGATGGTGGGGGTACGAGACAAGCAGAGGATTATGCATTACGCGCAGACTGATCTCTGGAGTCTTGCTCCACCTGCTCGGTCATCTGCACCTTGGTTAAGTACCGCAACCCGTCCAGCGTAACTCCAGCTGTAACCCCCAATCCGAGACTCGAACGCAGCCCAACACCATCTAGTCCCGGTTAGCCAACGGGGCACAATTCGCGCAAAGCCAAACCCGCTCACAGAGTGCGCCCATTATCGCGGCTGTACCCGTTCCGGCGCCTGTCATGGCCACGCTTCCCCATCCCACCCGCTCCAACACCTCTTCGATTCCTACCCACCCTATCGCGACAACCCCGAGGTAGCCTCCGTCGCGGGCCGCACCCCGCAGGCCACCCAACATCACCCGGTAGTTTTTTGTCTTGTGGTAGTAGTACCAGCCCTTTTGCGTTCTCGGAGGCCGGTGTGCATTTTCCGCCAGGAACCGCAGCGATGCTAGACGCGCTCCACGATTAATTCCAATTAGCGCCCCAATCGCCATGGCCCCCAAGGGAACCGTCATCCACCGCGTCGGCACCGTCAACTCGATCCTCCGTTTTTGTGCTTCGCTCATCGCCGCATGGGTGCAAGAACCAAGTGGTGTCGATGCCTACTCAAAATCAAAAACGCCGAGGCTACAAAATACGCGCTACAAGAAAACAAACTACACGTCCCCACTTTGTGGTGTACGAGGCGACCTAGGCAATCCAGGCGAACCGGGAACCCGTGAAATACGCCGTGACGCGCGCCTCCCCTGCATAACCCCAAACACACTCAGCCGCCGGTCCGTAGGCGACCCATACCCGATATCATACCCTGCTTCTCCCTCCATGAAAATCTTGTTCGAAATGGGGTCAATCCGGAACTTCTTGTCCGCCAACGCCTGCCGGATGCCCGCGGCATCGCGCTGCTGCGCCAGCAACTGACCCATCCCCGTCTCCGCGCCGACAGCGACCGCAGAGGCAATCGTACCTGGCCGGTGAACCAGGTTGAGATCTATGCGTCCGTGTCAGTCGTAACCCTCATTCTTCGCGCAGAAACACCCGACCTCGTCGCTCCCAGCGATGGAAGACGTTGATCACGGAGGCCACCACCGCGAGGAGCAGAAGTAACGCTGTAAGCGCGTGCGTCGCGAATTCGCTACCGAACACCTGTTATCAGCGAACGGCGCAAATCCCTGACGTCGATATAACGCACCTCATCCATAAACGAAGCTCGAACGTTTTGAGCTCCAGCGAGACGGGCTCTTTATTGGTCAAGAAGTATACCGCCTTCGCTACTAACGTGAGGTATTGTGCCTGTGCCGCCGGTGAGATGAATGCCGCTCCGCGATAGGAAACCATGGTACGCACGTAGACCTGGTTCGACCAAACGACGAAGTTGTCCGCTGAAAAGGCGCCTTGGACCCCTCCAGAGCTCTGAACGGCGGCCTGGTAAACCGCCGCCGGCATCGTCAGCCCGATCGCGCTCATTCTCGCTGAGGCCCAAATTAGCGCATGTTGGAGCGGAAACCGCAAGACCTACCGCGGGTGAAGCTGTCGGGGTTGCTCAAGGTAAAGTTGATTCCATTATACGCCCGACCGTTGAGCGGCGCCCCAGTAAGATTGCCCGAGAGCGAGCTAAAATTGGACGTCGCGGGATTGAAAGGGTTGAGCTCAAGGACGTTGGTGATGTTACCGCTGCCGAGGTCCAGCGTAACCTCGGCGTCGACGAGCGCGATCGACGGCGTGCAGTATGTCGCGCTTGATTGTGCAGACGGCACATATGAAAAGAACCAGAAGATGACCGGAAGGAACTGCGGCGGAGTCGAATCGCTGCAAAGAGCCGTGCTGGTTCCGAACAGATCTTCCGCGCTGTGGTCGACCGTGAAGTTGAACGTGCAGTTGCCCTGCGCGAGCGTGTTCGTCCACCCGCTTCCGTCCGTATGGTTGGTCATGGTCACTGGAACTGAAATGCAGTTGGTATCGGTGCGGACGGCGGTGACGTTGGCGATGACCGTGCCGTTCGTGGCGACATTGTAAGGGATGTCGAACGGTGTGACGGTGTATGTTTCGAAAACGAATGGAGGTTCCGGAAGATTATAGCCCACGCTCGCGGAGGCGTACCCGGCAGCAGTTAAGAAAACTATAGAGGATGAGTGGAAAGCAGTCAATAAGAACCGATCGCACTCGTTAGATCCTGGAATTCCGAGCTTTGGTTCAAGCCAACGGTAGAGACGGTGTTGACGGAGAAGTTGGGGTTTGTAAACCATGTGTTTTTGACGGCGAACAAGGCGGACGCAAGAGGTTGGAAGGACAGAGTGACTAAGAGCATGATAGATGCGGCCGTAACCTGCATTGTCGTCAGCGTCTTATTATCGTAGCGGCAGCGGCCAAACTTACCACCCAGTGCCGGTTGTGGAGCGCATGGGACCAAACGAAGAAGTTGTTGTGTCGCGTATAGTCGAGGAGAAGACTCCTCTCTGGTCGGGCGTCCCCGCGGGCAAGGTCGACGTAGGGCTGGACAACAGTTAAAACACGTGATCGAGTTCTGAACTTGGAACGGACCTGCATCTTCTTTATCTCAATATCGGTCCAGCTCCAGAGTGCGACGATCTATTCCGAGATGCGGAAGGTGAACAAATGATGAATGCGGACATACCACGGCGGCAACAATGACGGGAGGCAATGTCTACAACAGGGACGGACAGTCAGTCAGATTGGAGACGGCGGCGATGCGAGAGCCACAAACGTAGGCATAATGCATAGGCCCCGTCGCATTCGTCGCGTCTCCGTGGGTTTTCCATCCTGCGCCAGATTGGTTCAGAACTCGGAGAAGTTGGATGATCTGTCCATCTACACACACCGTTGTTCTTGTTGGTGAAGTGAAACGCGACCTCGAGGGCCACGGCTAGAGCCACGAGAACAACGACCAGTGCAGCGGCAAAATACGCATGCAGTGGAAAGGGAAGCCAACCCTCTGGAAGCTCGACTTCCTGCACAAGCGGACGAGTTTTCTCTTCCGGAGTAACAGGATAACTGGCAAATTGAACGTGGGAGTCGGAATCGAGGAGCCGTTGGGATGGCGTAGCCGGAGGACTGGGCGCGTGCAGCAAGTTCTGAGAAAAGAAACGTCAACCTGGCGACAGAGATGGACAGTAGAGGAGCCACAGACATCTGGTCGACGAGTAGGAGTCGTCGGAGAGCCGAAGGATAATGTTGGGATGGACATAGCGCCTTTGGGGAGGGGTGCTGCAGCACCAGCTGTGTCTGAAGATTCAGGCGAAGACATGCCAGGATGGGCCAGGCCAAGCAAAGGCGTTAAGTAGCAGCGGAGAAGAAAGAGGACGGAGACAAAGCTGCTCAACGCATGTTGTGTGACTCAGCCAATAAATTGAAAGTGATCGGCCATCGAGGCGTCCTCGGCGTTTGAATCGTTGATTACGCCCACTCCGCCGCTGCATACGAGTTCTGGCGTACAGTGGATTTCTCGCTCGGTTTTCTCTCAACTTCCGCATCCTCCCTCCTGCTATCTCCGATCTGACGAAAATTTGGGTTTGTTGATCCCTTTATTGCGCCACATCGCCGTTCCTGCCTTTGTTGGCCTCGGCCCAGAAGCCTCCGCGGGCAAATCGTCGCTGCGTGGCTCTCACACCTCTGCGCTCGCTACTTATCAATCTTCAATCTGCCATGTCCAAGAGCGCCATGACAGTCATCTGCAGCTTCTGCGAACCTAATTGGCCGGAATCCTCCACCTCACAGCATGACGGGCCTTCAAAAGACCACCAGCCATAGTATCCCCGGTTGAGCGCCTTCACTCCCCGCATCCACCATGTCTGCGACTTCCACTGCTCCAGCTGCCGCCGCGTCCTCTGCTGCTGCTGCCGCGCTACTTCTAGCAGAAAACAACTCGGTCATACAGTTGTACGCGACAAGTCTGGTGCGCCCTCACAATCCCTGGATTAACCTTCCTTTATTCATTCGACTGTTCGAAGATCGGATTTGCGCTTGCGACGACGTACGCCTATCCTCTTCAAGCATCCTCGCTTAATCGTCAATCTTTCGCAGCTTCTATGGCATCTCCGTCCTCCAGGTGTACCTATACTACCGTACCTACCCCAAGGACCGGCTAGGTCTCAAGTTAACGGTGAGCTTCCACATCAACATCATCCGCGCCAGCGGCTCATTAGCGTTCCCAGGTGGCTCTACTGTTGTTCGTACTCAGCCACGATGGGTTGCTTCGATGTATTAATCCGCCGTTCTCAGCGCGGTTGATACCACTGGCTCCATGATGGTTGGGCATTCGCTCTACACGTTCGTCCCCTCGATTGTATTTTTCCTCGTCATCTCATCCTCTCGAAAGTTACCACGTTTTCAACTACTACAACCCACTTAAAAGTCTCGAGGTACGTCTTCCGGCGCAAAAATCATTGTTGATTTCTCAACCATATTAGATTCCATGGTAAGCAGCTCAGCGCTCACGCCGCCCGAACTCATGGCCGCACAGGAGTTTTGCTGTACGTGCCAGAGTGGACATCGTCTGAGTTTTCTAGAACTAATATTAATGTCTTTCAGCTCGAGAAATTCCTTGTGGTGAGCATGCTTTCTCGCTGGTTTTTGGGTCCGTGCTCACTCATGTAGACATTCACCACATTCGTTGCCCAATGTTTCTACGCGCACACGATTTACAAGGGTCAGTCCCTGCTGCGTAACTTCCCGGATTTGTGCTTAGAGTGGACTTGCAGCGACCAGCCAAAGGCTCGTTGTCGTGTTCATCGTAAGCCAGCGGCACCTCGGCCCGTTACATGACAGAAACTGATATTTTCTGGCTTATAGCTGGTTCTGGCCTGCGCTTCGCTCAGTAAGCTGACAATCTAGTGAACTCGTAGCATACTGACAAAAACCCTTAGGCCTCGGCTCTTGGACCACCGCGGCTATCTTCGACAGCCCACTCTCTGTTGTCAGCACACATAAATTCGCAGTCATCAGCGCTTGCGTACAAAGCTTTGCCGCTTTGGACGATGTAGGTTTACTTTCCTCTAGAAATGTCGGTTGCTGAATGGGACACGATTCTTCCAGGTTATAATCACTGCATCCCTGTGCTGGTACTTGCGGCGTCGGCGGGGTGATCTTCCTTCGTGCGTAAATTTCGTCTACGCATCAGAGGCCCAGGACTCATTTTTCTGCAGGACCAACAGCATCCTCGACTCGCTCATTCTCTACGCCGTCAGCCGTGGCGCACTCACCGCGTACGACATTCACGTTCTGTTCTGAGAACAATATCTAATTCGCGTAGGCTCGCCCAGATTCTCTTCTTGATCACCAACGTCGGGTTCCCAGGCAGGACCTAGTGCGTGCCTCATTTCAAGTGTTCTTGCATTCCGAAAACTCTCTCAAGCTGGCAACCGTTCCACCAAATCGTCGGGAAGCTGTATGTCAACTCGGTGCTCGCGACTCTTAACGTCCGGAGCACATTCGCGGTTCGCTCCGAAGTGCAGTTGAACACGTTGAGGCTGACCGCGCCTGGCGGCGCTACCACTGGTATCATCGAATCGCGCCTGGAAGACGGACGTCTGAAGCCAATCACGTTCGTGGCGCCCATGTCCAGCCAGACGACGGATTCGAGCGGGCCCGTCACCACGACCTTGCAAACGGAGAGCAGCAAAGAGAAGGAGGAGACAAGCTTCCCATGATGCTCAGAGCGCCGTGTGTATTTGCTGTGTTATGCTTTGCTGTCCGTGTCGATCTGTATGTATCCCTTGTCTGTTGTAATAAGATCGGTATTATCTTGTTGTACAAACGAAACGAAAAGATTTTTAGCTGCGACGCGGGTAGCTCATCGCTTCGCGGGCTGGGCCTTGACCCGAGGGTCTCCGCGCTCGCTTCGCTTTCGCAGCTTCTCTTGCCGTTTGCTGGTGCCTTCTTGAGCGGCTTGTTCGGGAGGGGCAGCGGCGGCCGCGCGTCCAAACACAAAGGGCGACAGCACAGAGGTCCATAATTTGAAGAGCGCGTAAAGCGGGATCTATGCATGCGCAGAATGAAAAGAGGCTCAAAAGCTTCCGAGAGAGCCGACGTACGACCATGTACAACCACCAGAACCAGTCCCCAAACGCGCCTGAGCCGACCTGGCAGAACCCTGCATTCGAGTTGAACAGCACTACGCATTCAAAAAGAGGAGGAAACTCACAAGTAACATAGAGGACATCAAAGCACCACTCAATAACACCGGCTTGGCTCAAGTCCTCGCCAAAGGAGATGAGGGTGCCGGTGGTCGGGTCGCGGCGCGTCGTGCCGATCTTGATGAGGTAGTTGGAGAGGAAGAACGCCGGGAGGAATGTTATCGTGTACAGTGCGAGAGACCACTTGGACGGCGGCAAGGACGCGCGGCGAAAGAGCAGCCGCAGGACTAGAGACAGGATGGTCGGCAGCAGCATGCCTAGTTTGAGCACCTTGACGGTGGCTTCATTTTGGCTGGCTGGTGAAGAGCATGGTTGAGCTAGACCCATTGAGCTGAGACAAGCGCACCGATTTTTTTGGCGGCAGCGTTCGCCATGGCGGTTCGAAATTTAGAGACGTCAGCGGCGTGACTGGGCTGGCAAATGACCACCAAGGCTCTCGCGGTCATTGCCCTCCAGGCAAACCAGGCGCACCAGTATGCCCTCGCCGGCCAAATACAGAAACTCGAAGAAGAGCTCGCAGAGCTAGACAGACTCATTGTGTGCCGTCTTTGCTCGACTGCGACGTGAAATGACCCCCAAAACAGCCGCAAGCAGACATCATCGACGAAGAACGGGACCTCGACGCGGATTTCTACATTCCTGGTTCCGCGCCGCCTTCTTGGCCTGTTAAGAACCTGTTGCATGCGGTATGTAGCCCTTTTGCAAGCTAAAATGTTAGAGTTCTAAACCCCGTGTCAGGACTCGCCATTCTTCGAGGACGCGACAAAACGCACGCGCTACCTCAACTTCACGACGCGCCATCCCAGTGAGAACCAATGAATGTATTCCATGAAGCGTTCTGACGCGTTTGTCTATGAAGTTTCTTCAGCTAAAGAAATTGACGCCCTGACCAACGCCGTAACTTCCGAATGGAGTCGCGTTGAGCAAATACCAGCGTGCGCTCTACTGGCTATGCGTGACGATAGCCATGCTAACAGGGCTTTTAGATCGTCCGCGACCCCGATACTGAACAGGCTCAACTGGACCACCATCGCAGAAAAAGTCTCGGATTCATCCAACGTGACGCGCACCGAAGCCGAGTGCAGATTCAAATGGATCGGCGACCTCAGTCCCGCAGTCAATCGCGCAGCGTGGACTGCCGATGAGCTCGAACGCCTGCAAGAGGTTCTCAGTAACGTGGCCGACCGAGCCAAGGTCGATTGGGTTCAGGTGTCGAAACAGCTCGGGGTAGGCGCGCTGATACACGGCATCCAAGCATGACACTGAGCATTTGAACAGACGAATCGTCTCCCGATCGACTGCATGCGCCAAAGTCTGGCTGAACGCCCGCGTTTCAACTGGACCGACGAGATGGACCAGAGAATGCGAGACGCAGTTGGCCGTTATGGGCAATGTTGGGCTCTCGGTGCGTCTCTCCATCACCATCTTCACCCAACTAACGAGAGGTTTATCTAGTGGCGAAATACGTCTCCCCCGCACTCACCGCTGCCCAATGCTCCTCCCACTGGTCTCGTTCACTCGACCCTGCGCTGCGCTCCGGTACATGGACAGCAGAAGAAGACGAGCGCCTCAAGAAAGCCGTCCTTGGTTTCGGCAAGACGTCGTGGGTCGAGATCGCCAGCGTGATTCCGGGACGGAATAACGAGCAATGTCGCGAGCGTTGGGTGACGGCGTTGGACAAGGAGACGAGCAAGGAAACGATTTGGACTGAGGAGAACGATAAGGAGCTGCTCGAGACCGTGGAGAGTCTGGGGAAGAAGTGGAAGGCCGTCGGGAAGGAGTTGAATCGGCCGGCGCGTCAGGTGTGCTGTTTCTTTGAAGTTGCTCTCCCGTTCCGAAAATGCGGCTGATGCTTCTTTTTCTTTGCTCTTAGTGCCAGATACGATTTAAAAACCTGCAGAACGACCCAGCGGAATCCAAACCTAAACGTGGACGCGGCCGGCCCCGTAAATCAGAATCGGCCCCACCCAAGAAACCACAAAGAGGAAAGAGAAAAGCAGTGTCATCGGACGAGGAAGAGGAGGACGAGCCCACCACGAACTCGGATGAGGCTGATTGGAATGACGAGGAGCAATTTGCCCCACTCCCACTCCCACGTCCTTCGACGCGCCCGAGGCGTTCCAAAGCATCTACGGCGATGCAATCATTCCTCGATCCGTCTCCATCTCCCCCGCCGTCGATAGGGAGCGCGCGCCCCAAGCCAAAGCCGTTGCCGAAGGGGGCGATGGCTTTGGCTTCTACCCTTGAGCCAACACCGTCACAGGCCTCGGATGCTCATGCACAACCTGAGGTCATGCTGGTGGATGTTCAAGCAGATGTTCCAACCAGAGGAAGACCCAGGAAACGTTCTCCATCGCAGTCGACACCGGCAAAACGCGCAAAACTGGCCACCACCTCCCACGTGACCGCGCCGTCCCTCGATGCCCCCAGACGTTCAACTCGTTTAAAGAAGCAGTAGTTTAGCTGGCAATCGATGTTCGTACAGTATGCCGCGACCGCGACTTGCGCGACGACGACGACTGAGAAAGCTTCCATCTCTTCCTCGGATGGATCGCCGTCTCCGAGTTGACAATGTGCCCCAGCAGCTCTCCTTCTTCCTGGCCCTTGGCGTCTGCGGTCGCGACCATCAGGTTTTTCAGCGACGTTTGGACGAGCCCGGCTGTTTCGAGTTTCTTTTCAAGGGTGGGGATGGCCGCTCGTTTTGGTGGGTCGGCCTATAGTGGATGTTGGATAAAGAGGTTAAGGAAAAGCTAGAAGCGCACCATTGTACGGAGATAGGTGTGTTTTGGTGGAATCTTAGGAACAGAATGCGGCAGCCCACGAAGGGTCATGGGGATTATGGGCATCACATCGTCGTCGGACGGCAAACGGACTGGCGATGGGGCACGCGATGGGGCAGGGAGGAGCGTCGGCACAGAAGGAACAGCTGCATTGAATCAGCCAAAGCCTCGCGAAAGCACCAGCACCCACTGTGTTTCTTCTTTCTGCGCTTCATCTTGGCTCTGAAAGGCCGCAACTGCTCCGGACCCAGCCCAACCTCGTCGCACGCCAGCAACAAATCCGTCGGAATGGCCGCGGCGCGTGTCGAGAGGTTGGCGTACTGGTGTGCGCGTTCGTAGAGCGTTTGAATGACTGCGACGCTCTCAGAAACGGTGGCTTGCAAAGACCAGAACACGCACAGGCCACGACTTCCCTTTCTATCCTCTCCAACGCCTGTGGCTGCGCCGACGCGAACCCTGCATCCCGCAACTCACTAACTAGCACCCTCTTCAACGTGTCGCTCGCCACCTCTGGAGTAATGGAGGTCAAATCCGGGGTCGCGGGCTGCTCAGGCGGAGGCGGGGTCGGTGGCTTCACGTTCGGCAATGCAGGCTGGCCATAAATACCCGCAGCAGCAGCACCAGCAACCCCAAAGTAGCTCTGCGGATACCCCGGGATACCCTGAGGCGTGTATTGTCCCGGTGTCGGAGTTTGCAGGCCCACGACGCCGGGCTGCGGGTTGTATGTTGGTGTCTGAGGGGTGTACGGCGCGTAGGAGTTGTACGGGACTGGGGGCGGAACGGCGATTTGAGGCTGATATGGGTAGAACGTCGCCATCGTTGAGAGCAAGAGAGGTTGATCACGTCAACGTGAATATTTCGCAGTTCGGCTTGCGTCTCCCCGCGATGAGCACCGCTGCCGAGGTCGCGCAGCTCGACCACCGCCCCGATGCACCCACCCAGACAACAGAGTTCCGCCTCTCCCGACCCTTGATCGTCGGCCCAGACACGCCCGAGGCGCCGTTCCCCATCTTGTTATCGGGACCCGTGCAGAAGGGCTTTGGACGCGGTGGCAAGGAGCTCGGATGCCCCACTGGTACGCCTTCTGCGTATCCTGGAGCTCAAAATAACGATCTCTACAAAGCTAATCTGCCCGACGAGTCGATTACGCCTATAAGTACTGTCGCCAAGACCGGGGTCTACTACGGGTACGCACAAGTGCTGCCGCCCACCGAGGGGGCCGAACAGTTTGGTCCGGACGACTTCAAGGTCCAGCCGATGGTCATGAGCCTTGGATGGAATCCGTTCTACAAGAACAAGCAGCTCACCGCGGTCAGTCGAGTCATTGGCGCTTTTGTAGCGTGCGATGCTAACGGGTTAGCAGGAAATCCACATCATGCATGAGTTCAAGACCGATTTCTACGGCTTCGAGATGAAGTCTGTCGTGCTGGGGTACATCCGGCCAGAGCTGGACTATACCTCGCGTGAGGCGTTGATAGAGGACATAGAGGTCGACAAGAAGGTTGCGCTCAACTCGCTGCAGCGGCCCGAGTATGAGAAATACAGCAAAGATGCGCATTTCGAATAGACAGGATGTATTCTAGAATTTTCTGGGAAGTGGTGAGTTGGGGCTGGAGGGAACTTCAAAAAAAATACGCACAGGACTACCGCCGTTTCCTCTTCTTTGCACGCGTCCCACCAATTTTGAGCGGCGTCCGGTCCGTAATGGAGACAATCCTGGGCCGGACATCGTCTCCCTGGGCCGTCGCCAGCGCCTTCAACAACGCGTCGCGTCCCTGGCCGAATCCCTTGACGAACAAATCGATGGTCAACGGCTCGTCGACCACCTTCTTCGCGTCCGCAGCAGCCTTCTTCGCCTCGGCGGTCATGGATATTTTCTGGAACATGCGAATGGCGCACTGGTAGCCAGCCTCGTACGTCGAGCGATTGCGTTTGCGGAAACCACACGAGCCGCCGCTGAACCACGCAATGATGACGCCGTTGGGGTCCGTGAACGTGTTTATGGTGTTTGTGCGCGTCGACTGGCAGTGCAGGCGGTAGGACGGCGCCTTGTTGGTGATGGGTTCGCGCAGGTCTGCTCGGCGTTCAACATATCCTAGGTCTTCATCGTCTTGTCGTTGACCCTCCGCCAAATCCGAATCTTCTTCGCCCTCCTCGCCCTCTTCGAGCGAGTAGCCCTCCTCGTCTTCTTCCTCCTGCTCGGCCAGCATCGCGTCAACCTCGTCCTGCAGAATTTGACTGGGTGTCGGATGCGGGGATGGTCGACGCAGACCAGCGCCAGACCATGTCTTCGGAGGCTGGTCGGAATACGCGGCTATGCGTCCAGCGGCTGGTCGAGGGAGTCGCAACCTCCGCCATGACGAGCGGAGGGCAACAGCGAACATGAACGCAAAAACTATACGGGTGAGGCGTGACATTCCAACGACCCACCACGATGTCGGCACGTCGTCGCGCTCCGTATCTCTCCGCCAGCTAATCCTGCATGCAGTTCTCGACCACTCTCTACAACACCTTCTTCAGGCGCAACAGTCTGTTTCGAGTCTCAGGATAAGCGAGCAGGATTAACCCAACGATGCAGGCGTGTTTGTAACCACTGTCTTTGCCGGAGCCTTTGCGTTTGGAATTGGGTTCGACTCTGCGGTGACTTCGTTCTACGATAACTGGAACCGCGGTGTATGTCCTTCTGGTGTCTCCGGGGCGTCGCTCATGGCTTGCAGAAACAATGGAAGGACATCCGCGACAAATACGTGCAAGCCGCCGAGGAGGAGGAGTGAAGTTGTAGACCACGACGGGCGCGGCGTAAAATACTAGACTCTGTACGACCCATAATCCAAGAAAGCGCTGCGAGAGTGTCCGTGACCCAAGAGCCTTTTCGTTCCGCACCACCATGTCGACGCGAGGCAGGTCACCATCCCCGCGCTCGCCCACAATGGACATCGACCGCCGCGACTACCCCTCCGTGGGCCTCAGAGTCGTCGTCATCACAAACCTCACACGCAACGTCGCCGAGACACACCTCAAGACCATCTTTGGCTTCTACGGCGATATTCTGCAAATCGACCTGCCTACCTTTGGGAAATGTCCGTTTTATCCATCTCTGTGCGTCCTCAACGCTGACAAGGATTTTCAGCTGGCCAAAACCGGGGCAAAGCTGCGCTGGAATACTTCGATTCGTCCGCAGCCGCAAAAGCCGTGTCGTACATGGACGGCGGGCAAATTGACGGTGCCGTCGTCAAAGTCGAGCTGTCTGACCTGCCCGTGCGGCCCTCCCGTCGTCTTCCTTCTCGTTCGCGCTCTCGCTCTCGTTCGCGCTCGCGTTCTCCGGTAGGAGGGTACCGTCGAGCCAGCGGTCCAGGACGTGCAGGGCGTGACTCGTTCCACGGTCGCGGTCGTGGCTATCGCGGAGGTCGTGGCGGCCCACCTGGTCGCGACACCTATCGGCGGTCGCGGTCGCGTTCGCCTATCAGACGAGGCGCACAAGACCGACTCGGCCCGCGCCGCCGCTCACCTAGCTACTCGCGCGGAGGCTACGCACGCCGTCGTTCGCTCTCCCGCAGCCGCTCAAGCCGGTCTCGTACCCGCTCTCGTTCGCCAATCTCGCGCTCCCGCTCTCGAGGACGGTCGCGGTCGTTCTCGTCCTATTCGCGCGGACGCAGCCGGTCGAGGAGCCCTCGCTCGCGTTCGCCAATCAGTCGACGACGCAGTATGAGTGATATCAGGGACAGTAGGTCGCGTTCGCGGTCCCCGAGACGCGACTAGCAAAATCATTGACAAAAGCTTTCCATCCATCTTGTCCATTACATTGGTAGCGAGTTAGTAGTAAGATTGTACGTGTTTAGTCGCTAGCTATTGAATCATTGTCTGCCAGGAATGGTCTGCATGCCCGTTACTTGAGTCTGAAATAGAAGAAGTATAGAAAACGCACTGGTAATCGTAGTCGTTCCGAATTGCATTCGACATCCACTCCTCGTCCGCCTCCTGCTGAGGGAAACCGGGCCCACCAGCTAGACTCAGGATGACAGGTAACAGGACCAGGCCATGCAGCGCTCCAGAGATAATGAGCGTCAGCCACATCCGGAAGTAGTAGATCTGCGAGCGGTCACGTGAGTTTGCGTGCTAACAACAGAGGAAAACCGACCTCGAGCAGTTTCGAGTGAGTTAGCGCCAACACAGACATGCCGATAAGCTTGGTAAATGTAATTCCGGAGAGTACCTACCACTCTTCAGCAAATTAATCACCAGAAGAAGGACCAACGCACCGAAGGGCCAACATCCACCAGTGCCGTCCACATCCTCTCATCACGCTCCCTCTGCCCCGCCGGGTGGTCAACCGGCAGCCCCGAGCCGGCGCTCATGAACGCTCTGGCAATATGCGCACAAAACTCTACCGCAATGCCCAGTGAGATGACCAAGTTCACCAGACTGATGGCATTCAAGCTGATTCCCCCATACGGCCATGACGCCCATGACCGACACGACCGTCAGCGCAACAACGCTCGTGACAATCGAGCCCGTGCGCCACGACCCAAGGAGGATCGAGGTGATGAGCAGCACCGCACCGAGTCCCAGCCCGAGCACTTGCTCGGTTATGGCGACGATATGCGCGTACTGGTCGAAGTAGACGTAAAACAGCGAGTATGGGAACACTGACGCGCCCGTCTGCGCCGAGATGTCCTCCGCGATACGATGTGCGGCTGCGAACGCGTTGATGAAATCCGCCTCGGTTTTGAGTGGCGAATGCATCGTACGGAAGTGCGACGCGCTGACTTTGTTGTGGACCTCGTTGATCGCGACCGCAGTCCCAAACGACGCCTTGCCTCCAGAAGGACACGCGTCGCTCGTCGGCGAAATGAGCCACTGCTGCAGGTACCGCATGAACTCCTCGTTCTCGGGGAACCCATTCATGGTGATGTTCCATGCAGGCGTCTTGCCCTCGTAACATGGCTGACACAGCCGCGCCGAGTCGCGCTCGGTGCAGAACACCTCCGGGTTCTTCTTCCGCACGCGGCAGCACTCTTCCGCGTTTGGGTCGAGCCAGGCGAAGAAGTTGTCGATCCAGGACGCGCTAGGCTCTGCGATAAATGAGGATTGTTCGCGCTTTCGCTCAGCCTCGAGGGTGTTGGCGATGGACAGAGGGTCACAGGTCGTGTATCGCCCGCAAAGCGCCTGTTGGCCAGCTCGTTCGGTCACGTCGATGTCACGTGAAACAAAGTAGACGGGTGGGCCAACGTCGAGATACTCGTCGAGGTGGTCAAAGTAGGAGACCAGGTAGGACTCAGAGGGAAGAGCAAGTCTTCGGTCTGCGATACGTTAGAAAATGCAGTGGAAATAGCAGCAATCAATGCACCTAGACCGAGTTCGATGTGCTGCATCGAAATGACCGAAGCGACGAAGATTCCGCTGAAGATGGCAACGACGACGCTCTTTACCAGTGGCTTCAGCAGGAATGGTGCGTAATGACGTCGGATGAAACGCGCAATACGGCCGAGTCCACCAGCATAGACGGGAGCGTCGAGCAGTTGGATGCGAGGCGGTAGGCGGATGAACGGGAAGCAATCCACTCGACTAGCCTGTTCTTCTGTGTTAGAGTTGCGCTTCAGGAAGATGATAAGTGCTTACCTCGACACGCCGCAAATCCAACAATAGCGCACTAACGAACACGGTCACTTGCAGAATCGCGTTCAACAGCACGCTTCCTGCAGCGTACAACGCAAAGTTGCGCACCGCGGGCATCGGTACCAACGCGCCCAATCCAAACGCCACGGTCTCGGTGACGGTACTCAGCAAGATCGACGGGCCCATTTTTGCCAGGGTCCTCGCAACGCGTTCCTCTGCGGGGAGGTACAGCGGCACGGAAGCAGCATCGACGTCAACATCATCTTGTGTCGAATCAAACGGAGAACGATGTGAGGTTGGCGAGTTCGGGGTGGCGAATCCAGGCCCGTCTGAAGTCGGGACGGCATTGGGGCCGTGCAGGAGATTCTGGCGGTCCAGTTCGTGCACGAGGATAAACACGTTGTCGACACCGACGGCAAGCACCAGGAATGGGATGACCTCGGCGATGATCAACGTGACCTTGACTCCCAAAAGGGAGAACAAGCCGACGGAAGACGACACAGAAAGGATGACGAGCGTGATGCCGAATAACCCAAGCATGAATTTGGAGTCGATGAATGGTGCTCGCGGAAGACGCGGGAAGAACCGCGGCGTCGAGCGCGAATCGAGGGAGACGGCAGAGGAAACGCCGTTGGCGCTCTTGAAGAGACCAGGGAAGTTGTGGGCCCAGTTGACGAGGCTGGAAGCCAGTCCGTCGTCGTCTTTTCCCGGAGATCCACTGCCGAGGGTCATCGACACGTAGAAGAACATCGCCAGATACGACAAGACGACGATCCGGACATCCATGTTCGCGCTCTTGTTGATCTCCTCCTCCAACGAAACTCCGGTCGAAAAAGCGATGTGCAAGCCTGCCTCGGAAGCTGTTCGTTCGCTGAGGTTCTCGAGGTACGCACGAAGCGTCTCTTCCCATTCCATCGCCTTCGCCTGGACAGCAGGATCCAACGAGTCGCTGACGACGTAGGTCACAACCATGGCCCGGGCATCCAAATACTCGCTGTGGCCGTCTAGTTCAGGAACACCACCGAGAACGTACTGCGGCGCGAGGGGTTGGTCGTAATCTGGTCGGCATTCGACTGGCTGTCTTGCGCACGAGTCTAACCGATTCTTCCAGGAGTCCTCGTCGTAGTCTCCGAGGTCGTTTCCGAACCACGCAGCGACGGACTGAACAACGCATGCGCCTCTAGGTCCAGCGGGTTTAAAGCAAACGTCCTCCAAATCGTACCCGCCCGGGGACTGCAGCGCGCGGATCTCCGCTTCGACGTTGAACCAGTACTTCAGGTGCTGGTACGAAAGCACTGGTCCTTCTTCGACGCCTGTTTCGTCGACCGCAGTGACGAATATTTGCTGCGCTCGGTAGAAGGGGCCGAAGTGTTGGTCGAAATAATCCTTCTGGATGCGGCTTTCCGACGAGGGTGCAACCCAAAGGCGTACGGGGTCTTTCTCGATGTCGAAGTACTTCCAGCCGATATTGAGCAAGCCCATGACGAGGAAAACGACAGCGAATGTCAACCACGGAGAGGTTGCCGTGGCCAACCCGAGGCGGTAGAATCCGCGTCGTAGAATATTGTTGAGAGGATATTGCCGCGGTTGCACGGTCTCGGTGGGGTCTACGAGGGACGCGCCGCGTCCGAGATGTCGGGATTCAAATTGCGTTGCAGCGGAATCGTCGTCTAGATATTGAGCGAGAGACGCAGCGCCGACGAGGCCACGGGTCTGGGATCGCGGAGAAGATATGGACGCAGTGTCGGCCGAAAGGGCCATGCGTTCGTACGTGGCTTCGCGTCGGCGGCGAATTGTCGTTTGGATGATGTAGCCGGCGAAAAAGCTCGCAATGCCGAGCGCATAGACCACAATGAGGATGAACGATAAGCATGATATCGCTCCAATATGACAGACAGGCTCGGAGCCCGGAGGAGGAAGGTCGGGGAGAGCAGGACATATCGAGGGACAGTCTATGCATGGACACCGACTGGTAAGGTCTGCGTCGTAGCAGTTCCGCGCGGTCGGATTGAGCGGAACGAGTTCGGGGGGTGGATTAAGAGGGAAATTCATTTGGAATGGGCTCCCCACAAGCGGCTTCTCGTCGCCCATGAATTTGAGAAACGCGCTGTAATTCTTGGCGCCACCGCCAATGAGGTCCATCGCGTACGAGTTGGCCGCGTCGAACTTGACATTCTTGCAGCTGTCGAAGAAGCCCTCGCCATACTGTTGCCCAACGAGGAAGTCGAGAGACTTGACTGCGGTTTCTCCGGTTCGCGTCTGTTGCGTGGCGGTGACGTTGACGAAGGTGGCTTGGTTCGGAGAGCAGGTAAATGAGCAGAAGAACGACCGGAAGTTGTTGCGACAGGCAGGACAGGAGGAGATAATGCCCTCGACGAGCTTGAAGTTGTCGTCCAATGCCTCGAGCTGGTCCGACGTGCAACAGACGTCACTATCCGCGAATTCGGCACCGCAAACATCGACAAGCAGTTTGCGTGCGGCTGGATCCTCGGGCTGGGGACGTCGTATAAGAAGCAGGACAGGCTAGGAGTGGTAGTTGGACGCACCTGGAAGGCTGGGCCGTCGTAGACACACGGAAGGGGCTTAACGCCGTTCATGCCACAGGACGAACGCATTGCGCAATGGCCCTGGCGAGAATCCGCCATGGTGGTCGCTGCAGGAGACGCAAGCCCAGACGTAAAGGCGGCGGACACGCGGTGCGCGTAAAGGGAAAGCTTGGGGAATCGCGCGTGCACGTGATCCAGGCTTACATAGATGACTTCGAGATACAAGTACAGGATTAATAAATACGGATTCACGATATTAATATTGTCATGCCATGCGCGCCAGACGCGCCCAATACGTGCACAAGCCTTCGACGATGCGCACGAAATGGTCCGTCAACGGTCCGTGCTTGTCCTGGTATGCATTGAGGATCTTTTCCAGGAGCTGAACTTTGTTCATGTAGATCTCCTGGCCAGCCTCCTCGCGCAGACGGACAGGTGCCTTGACCCAGCTGGCAGGCACATTAGTGTGCCGGGCCATATCGCGAATGTGTGGCATCAAGAGTTTGATCTCGTTGTATGCCTCTTTGCCTTGGAAGACAAGCTCCTCGACGGCGACCAGCTGATTCTTCCACGCCTCGAGCTTGATCCTGCCCGGGGCTGTGTGGATGAGTTCGAGTGCTTGCTTCTTGTTAGGCACATCAGAACCCGAGCTAAGCTCCAATGCTCGTTTGGTCCTTGGCGCCGCGACATTAGCCGCCGATGTTGCGGCAGCTGCCTTCGGTGCTGGCTTGAGTTCTGACTTGATGGTAGGAAGTGACGGAGTCAAGGCAGGCCGAGTGTTGCCTTTGACTGCTTCCTTGAACCTCCGCTGCGCGTGAGGTTTGAGGTGTGGGAGTTCATCGGGCCGCCGCAGAGCGCGAAGCGGCTTCCTGATCGGCACCGCCTTCCGTTCGATGGATGTTGATGTGATGGTGCCGCACGCGTCAACGTTGTCGCCGAAGATTCCGGAATAGAAGTTGAGGGGCGGGGAGGTCAATGGGGTTGTCTCGAGTTCAGCTCCGTGAGAGAAGACACTGAAGCTGTCCTCGTTTGTAGTAGTCGGGGATAGCGCGGAAGAGGCTCGGTACTGATTAGCCGCCGGCCCGCCAACATGAAAATCAGATGACAAAATCATCTGATGAGCACCGTTTGATGGCGTGATGTGACCATTCACATCACGTGTGCCATTGTCACACCTCTCCTCGTCGCAGACCTTGCCTGCAAGATCATCTAGTAGATGAAATATGTGGTTTCCCGTTGGACGTTTTTCCATGATGGCCAAGGCTTGGTGGCGACCTTGAGGGAGTTTGTTCAGCTGCAAAGGACTCTGCCCTGAGGATACATGAGTTTGAATTTTTGTTGTTGAGTCTTTTGAAGGTTTTTCACCAAGGGTTGGGGTAATGTTGAGCAGCAGGGCCTGAAATTGCATACAGTTCAGGTCAATTCCGTGGGCTTGTTGTGCGGCAAGACGCCTGCTCAAAGCATCCATAGGCGAAGAAGCACTTTTCGTCGTCAAGGTACTATGGGTAACATTTAAGTTACTGGTGCTAAGGCTACAAGTATCCTGTATCTGTGAAGGATTAGCGTGGATGGAGGCTTGGGAGGAACCAAGACTCACCTCGCGAGCAGACATGATGGAAATCTGAGACGGGGTGACGAGGTGGTGGGAGGAGATAAGAAGGGGAAGGGTGGGAGAAAGTCTCCGCTGGCCTCTTATATACCCCATCCTCAGCACAGCCCCAGCCAAACAGGAGAAAGCAGCACCAAACACGACCAAATAGATTCGAGTCATCACTTTTTTTTTTCCATGAAGGACTGTGTCGATCTTGTGTGGGTCCACCGCAAAGAACTCCAGCGGCAATGAACTAGATGCCGTCGTAAGAGTGATAGGCGCCTCTTCGCGGGGATAGAGCTATTCGGAGCCGGCAGCTGGCTGTGACGATCCTCGAACGCTTCCAGTGTCTGCAGTCATGGCCCTCGATGCTACTAAACCCCGTAGACGATTTGTGGGGACGAAATCTGCCACACCGTCCAAACCGGGCGCTCAAGTTATGAGCAACCAAATCCCGGCCGAGATCCTGCAGGACGCGCAACTCAATGCCGCGATCGCACAACTTCCGAGCAATTACTCGCTCGAAATCCACAAGACTATCTTCCAGATCCGCAAGAACAACGCCACCATGGTCGCGCTGCAGATGCCGGAGGGACTGCAGATGTTTGCGTGCACGATTGCGGACATTATCGAAAAGTGCAGCAGTTGGCGGCCATCCTGCGGCGTCTGACGCACTCCAGATTCACGCCTGCACTCACAGTTATCATGGGCGACGTGACCTACGGCGCCTGCTGCATCGACGATTACACCGCGGTCGCATTGGGGTGCGATATGCTGATACATTACGGGCACAGTTGCCTAGGTGCGTGCTCTACGCGTCTTGCCGAACCTTGAGCTCAGATTCTGTAGTGCCGATGAATGAGACCTCCATAAAGACGCTCTACATCTTCGTGGAGATTGCCATTGACGCCGAACACCTCATTCAATCCATCCGTCTCAACTTTCCCGATAAACGCGACCGATTCTTCGAGGCGCTATTAGATGACGAGGAAGAACGAAGCAAGCTGCCGGCTGGAACACAAATAGCTCCCAGTTCTTATCTGCGTATCGAGGGCCCCGCCTCGACCGAAAATCAACTCGTCGCCGCATCGGAGCCTACCAAGCTCGCACTGGTGTCGACAATCCAGTTCGTCGCGGCGCTGCAACGTCTGAAGGAGGATCTCAGCTCCGAATATGACGGCGCGACGCCAAATCTCTGGCAAGGCAAGTACGATGCGACTATTCCGCGTTCGAAGCCCTCTCTCCCGGAGAGATTCTGGGCTGTACGGCTCCGCGGCTTGGCGACGTAGACGCGCTTGTGTGCGTATGCCCCGCTCCTCTCGTTTCGATGCTCACGATTTTCTCAGCTATCTCGGGGACGGTCGATTCCATCTCGAGTCCATAATGATCGCCAATCCCAGCGTCCCTGCGTTTCGATACGACCCATATTCGAAGAAGCTCACTCGAGAACGCTACAACCATCGTGAAATGTACGGAATCCGCGAAAACGCGGTCAATACGGCAAGAAAGAGCTTGTCGCTTTTCGCATCTCCCGACCTTACGATGGACGCACCGCTCTGGGGAGTGATACTTGGGACGCTCGGTCGACAAGGGAGCTTCAAGCAACTCCAGGTATGCGCACACGGTCTTCTTGAGCTCGAACTAAGGTATTGGATCAGGCCATTACACGACAATTATCCGAATCTGCGACGCAGATTCCTTTCGTGCCTATACTTCTCTCAGAGCTATCGCCAGCGAAACTGGCTCTTTTTAACCCGCATATAGCCACCTTCGTCCAAACGTCGTGTCCTCGGCTGTCCATTGATTGGGGCTACGCGTTTTCGCGACCGTTGTTGAGCCCGTATGAGACTGCGGTCGCTGTGGGTCGACCAGCTGGGTGGATAGATGGGCAGTCTGGTATTTACCCGATGGATTTCTACGAAGCAGGGACGCCATGGGCTGTTTCGCGTAGCACAGCTGTTTTCCCAAATGCGACTTGATGTGATCAATTTGGTCTTGCTCTCAACTTCCACTCGCATTCGCTCTCCATGGACTCCGGCTCTGTGAGCTGCAGCATATTTCGTGCCTTCTCGTCTAATATTGCCGTAGCTGACGCTTTCGCTGCTTGATGGACCCTGCTACGGCGACTTGCCTTCATCGCAATTCTCAGATGCTTCATCTTCTCCTCAAATCCTCACCGAGCCCGCTGTTGTCGAGGAGCTTTCTCCTGTACGTCTCTCTGGTCTTTTAACGCGTCTCTTACCATCGTCAGGCTTTCGATGTGCCTCCTCCAATGATCCCAGAGTCAAGCGTTCCCACAAGCCACGTCTCGCCAAATATCGTCGTGGCCGACTCCGACACGCGCGTAGATGACGCTCAAGTGCTTGAATCGTCGGAAGAAGCGATCCCATGCGCATATATCCAGGCTACCACCACCCCCAAAACAGATCCTGCAGTGGAGGCGCATATGGTCCACATTGTAGGTCGTCCATTGCCGTGTTCTGCTTGTCCTTATCCAGCTCCAGCCACTCGAATCCTCTACTCCAGGCGATCTCTGTTCTTCGTCGACTGCAGAAAACGATCCATGCCCGTCGTCTGTTTCTTGTCTCAATGCGGAAGACTCGACTCTTGGCCCCCATTGCAGTGAAAGAGTGGCGTCCACCGTACGCGTCTATCGTCTGCATTTTCATCGTCTCAAATTTGCAGAGCTCGAGTTCCTTTACGTCCAGCCCCCACAATAACTTACATTCCGAATCAGTTCTCGTCCCTGCCGAAAACTCAGCGGACGTGTCAGAACCAAAAGAGCCGCTCGAAACGGCTTTCTTGTCCGAAGGATGCGTCGAAGTCTCTGATGAATCTCTTTCTGAAAACCTCGATCCCAACGAAATCGCCGTCGCGTCTCTAGACCACGCGCCGATGATACTTCCGCAACACTACGAGCCTCCGTCATCGTCGCCGCCAAGCTCCAGCCCTGATCGCCTATTCTCATCGTCGCCGCCCCGTTTCTCCGACTCTTCAAATGAGGACATCGACGCGAAGATGGAGAAAAAGGCACGTGATCGCATACTGCTTGACGGAAGAATGCTCACAATTCGAGCAGGATGACCATCCTTCGTCGCCCATGCGTCTTCTCTATCATATCCTCGAGGAAGAGCAGGTCGAGCTGTCCATACATCTCCCAATTTTTCTTCACTTATTCGATTCCAGGGTTTCGAGTTGCCGCCTAGCTCCAGTCCATCGCGGAGCTCGAGCCCGATTGCCATAGACACCGACGAGGAAAGTGTGCCAGAGACGTCTACCTCCGTGGAGATGGCGGTTGAAGAGGAAGAGCCACCAGCTCCCATCGCTCCCGAGCTCAAGGTATGTGGCGTCTTAGACCGTCGTGAGCCATGAAAACTCACCAGCCACAGGCGATGGTCGAAGTTGACGAGGAGCTGAAGCCCGAGCCGCGACTCGACGAGGAGTCCCGGCTTGAAGAAGTCCTTCGGACTGTACGCAACATTTGCTTCAAACAAATTTCCGCGTCTCATTGCTCGTAATCTAGCCACTCGTGGCCCACCCTCCCAATCCCAGGCGCCCGACAGCACGTTCCCGTCAGGAGCAACGCCAGCTGCTAATCAAACCGTTCCGCCCGCTCACGATTGTGAAGAAACCCGAATCTAACCCGGCACCCCTCCTGAAGCCCGCGCCCGCGAAGAAAGAGCCCAATCAGAACTCAGTCGCGACCATCGACATGAAACCGCATCGGACGCAGCGCGCTTCGGCTCAGTTTAAATCGCCGCTTCCATCGTCTTCGGCGTCCTTGTCGTCATCCGTCCGTCCAACGCCGACAATCCAAACACTGGAACGACGATTGCAGGTGCTGCGACGTGCTGTCAAACTAACGGAGGATGGAGACGCGGAGACACTGGGTGCGTTGGTAACGAAATGGACGGACGCGGGCAGAGAGATCGCTTGGGAAGTTTGGGGTCTGGTCAAAGACAACGAAACGACGGCGATGGAAGTAGGAGGAAGCGGGAAGCGGAAGCTGAACGATTCGTGGGGATGGGGAGACGACAACAACAGCAAAAAGTTGAAGATGGAGGAGCGGAATTGGGGCTGGGATACTGCGCCTGCTGCTGCGACGAACGAAGAGCAGGCGGAGAGTGCCGAAGAGGAAGGAGACGACGTGACACCAAAGGAGACGATGGGCATGATGCTGTTGCGGTTGGGAATCGCGCTGGATACACTGGGTTGGAATGAGGAAGAGGGCGAGTTTGTGGATGCTGACATAGAAGGCTAAATATACTGTGGCACTTTATAGGCGCGAGCATGCACACAATCCTCTTGTCGATTGCACTGTCCAGCGCACGATTAAGTTTCGAGTTTCCTGTCTCCACTCTCAAGGATGTAGTGGGAGAACTCAAATGACTGACGAGCCTGACTCATACACGTCCCGTATGCACAAGAGCTGATGATATACGAAGAATATCAACTGCTGCCTTGCGTCGAATCCTTGGATGTGGAAGCTCTTGTCGCCAATCTCCGGGGTATCGAGTGATGCAATTCGTGGGCCAGTTGATATTTTGGCCTTAGTCGCGAGAGCGGGGGATACGGTGGTCGGTTGAGATCGGCGTCTGCTTCTTCGGCCGCAAATCGCAAATCCTCCACTAAAACAGGCGATGAGTACGCAGTAAAGAGCTGTAATGCATGCAAACGTGTTTTTATTCCGTGTCTCGCCAGTTTCTTTTGCTCTTCGGGGGTCAACAGGTTCCATAACGAGGAAGTTGCTTCTACGGAGGGCAAGTTGGTGCCCATTTTACGCGTAAAACGCAACGCACTATTCAAAGCTTGCTCTGGATTTTTCGGAGGCTCGGGAGGTTTCTTGAAAATCATCCGCGAGTCGAGCGGTCGCTTGGCCTCTTCACGCTCGAGACGCGCTTTCGCCTCCTCGAATTTGGCGCGAAGGTCTTCTAGCAGTATATCCTGATCCTCTTCGGACATTTCGCGTAGATTTGCTCTGCCAGGCCTGTTGCGGACATAGCGGACTTGTTGTGTCGTCGCGAGACCAAGGCGACGCGACCATAGTGGGTTCATGAGACAAACAGCGAACGTGAGAACTTGACTGCGAGGCATCTTCTCCTCGTTGATGCACATTTTCTAGGCTTTCTACTCAAAAAGTGAAGTGCCTCATCTTCTAATTTGAGCACGGATTCGGACACCGAACTTGCTTGTTCCTAAACAGCTGGCCGGGATATTATCCCACTTGTGTTCGATCCCGGAGGTCACTACGTGTAAAAAGCTTTTGCGCCAACACTCTAACAAAATCATATTCGCGCAAAACAAACAACAATCCACATGGTGGTACAGAAAGAACAAAAAAAAACCTGGATTACGCGAGAGCGGTCGCTGGCGGAGGAGGAACCGGGATGTCCAGCTTCTCCTGGATCATGGAGTCGCTCGTGCCCAGCCCAGTGCGAACTTTGAGACCTGCAAGCGCCGCGCTGTCGATACCCTTGTTGTTGGTCGGAGTCGGAGTGTTCACGTGACCCAGCAGCATATTGAACCGACTGCGGGAAGCGGCAACAGCCTTCGCATCCACGACCGGTTTCTGGCCATCGTGCAGCGTCTTTGGCTCCATAGGCGTGCCCAAGCCGAGTTGCTGGTCGTTCCAGATTGGCTCGGGCTCGGCCTCACCAAGACCGACGCCGGCACGCCCGCCTTCGCGGACCCAGTCGGGCAAGCGGTTGATGTTGAGCTCCGTAAAGACCGTGTCGACCGCGGCAATGAGCTTGTCCATCTGCTCGAGCGTATGGCGCTGGGTCACTGTAATCCTCAACCGCTCCTCGCCGCGCGCGACGGTAGGGTAGTTGATCGACTGAACGTAGATGTTGTGGTCCGTGAGCAGCTTGTCGGAAGCGGCTTTAGCCAGTGCGGCATCGCCAACGAGGACGGGTACGATGTGTGAAGGGCCAGGAACGACGGGGATATCGAGTTCGGCGAAGCGGCGTTTTACCTCACGGACGTTGACCTGCTTGAGTTGCCTGTCGCCGACGTATTCCTTCTGGTAGACGACGCTGGCGCGGGCACCGGCGACGGTTGCGGGAGGCAGAGACGTGGTGAAGATGAAACCGGGTGCGTAGGAGCGAATCATGTCGACCATATCGTCTGAGCCTGCGATGTAGCCGCCGACAGCGCCATAAGCCTTGCCAAGAGTGCCTGCAAGAAATGAGAACAGGGAATATAAAGCGGAAAGGAATCAGCGAACCAGTGATGATATCAACGCGATCCATAACGGAGCCAGGAACGGGAAGAGGAGAGTTGCCAGCCGCCTTGTGAGCATCGTAGTCAAGGTGTTCCGCGACACCAGCACCACGGGGACCATAGAGACCAACAGCGTGAACCTATCATGAACCTTAGGACGTTACTGGAGGCGAACAACCTGCGTACCTCATCCAAGAAAGTAATAGCACCATACTGCTCAGCCAGGTCGCAAATTTCCTTGATCGGTCCAATGCTGCCGCACATCGAGTAGACGCTCTCGAACGCAATGATCTTGGGGGTCTCCTTCGGATACATCGCGAGTTTGGCCTCAAGGTCCTCGAGATCGTTGTGCTTGAAGATGACGCGCTTAGCGCCTGAATGGCGCATGCCTTGGATCATGGAAGCATGGTTCATCGCATCCGAGAAGAGGATGCATCCTGGCAACTTGGAGCCAAGGGTCGAAAGGGTCGCGTCGTTGGCCACGTAGCACGACGAGAAGACCAAAGCGGCCTCTTTGCGGTGCAGGGAAGCGAGTTCCTGCTCGAGGCCGAGATGCATAGCCCCGTTGCCGGCAATGTTGCGTGTGCCGCCCGCGCCGTGGCCGTACTTGTCGAGAGTGCGGCTATAACTTGAATCAAAATGTTGTTTCATGGCCGAAGAACGAGACGTACTGCATAGTCTCGAGGACGACGGGATTGGTGCCCATCCCGAGATAGTCGTTCGAGCACCACACCTGCACCTCTTCCTTGACATTACCCGTATGGGCGACAGGGAACTTCGTCGCCAGACGGTTAATGTTGTTGAAGTAGCGATACGAGGCGTCCTTGTGCTTCTTGTCGAGCTCGTCCTGGTAGAAGGTCTCGTAGTTGAACCCAGCGCGAGCTGGCTTGGGAGCAGGAGCAGCGTCGGCCGCCTGGGTCGCAACCTTTGGATGGTCGGCCGGCATCTTGGCACCAGCGCTCGAGAAAGGGCATCCCTTGGGGGCGGTAACCTCGATCTTCTTGGCCGCCGCCGCGGCAGCCAGGTCAGTCGCGGTGCGAGCAGCAGCGCGGGCTGCACTGGCATGGGGGCACATCTCGACAGTTGCACCGGCCGGGACAGTAACACCCTTCTCTGCGTGGATCTGGGCAACGTCGCCGGCACCGGCAACACTCGCATAGCCTGCTGCGAGTTCCTGGCCACGCACGGTCAGGGCCGGGCCCATGACGGGGCATTTGGTGGCGCGCTCAGTGAGTGCCGAGATGGATGGGTAGCGCGGGGAGGCGCTGGTGCACAGCGTACGCAGCGCAGAGGTCTTGGTCGACTTGAGGAACGGACACGACGCCTTGAACCTGGTCAGCGTCGAGAGCTTGTCCATGGTTTTTGGAGGAAAGGAAGGGGAAAGATTCAGAGTGCAAGAAATCAGCTGGTCGCCACTTATAGGTGTCCGAGCCTGATGCGTTTCACGAGCCAATCGGACGCCAGGTATTTCGGTGATGAGATGTTTGCCGGCGTCTAGCCCGAGCCGCGGCGTAGATTACAGATTGTTGCTACAGTTCACCAATACTCTCGCTCAGTACCTCGACAGCCGTATCCACCTCTTCTTGCCCGATAGTCAGACTGGGCACCAGCCTCACCGCGTTCTTCCCCGCAGTGAGCACGAAGACACCCCGGTTGCGCGCTTTCTCGACAACCGAGCCGGGATGCGCGTGGTCGTTAAATCCGAGCCCTCTGATTAGTCCCCGGCCACGGACGGTCGCCTCGAGAAGTCCGGGGAACTTGCCCGGTAGTTCCTGTAGCCGAGCGTCGAGATATGCGCTCGTCGCATTAATTTGCGCCGTGGTCTCTGCGGAGGAAAGGCGCGAGAGAACGTGGTGCCCAACCGCACACGCCAATGGAGAGCCTCCGAAGGTCGTCCCATGGGTACCTGCGATCCAATAAGTCCAATGGTTTACACCAGAAAAATATCTGACCTGCGGTCATCGTATGAGCAATAGAATCGCGGATGACCACCGCTCCGATGGGATATCCGTTCGCAAGCGGCTTGGCCATGGTGACAATGTCGGGATGACACTCGACCGGAAGCTCGGAATGCGCCCACAGCTTGCCAGTCCGGTACAGGCCGCACTGCAGAGCCGGTGTTAGCCCGAAATAAATAAAGACTTCTTCAGCGGCTTACTGACCTGGATCTCGTCGAAGATTAGCACTGCTCCAACCACGTCGCACCGTTTTCGCAATGCTGCAAGCCACTCTGCACTTGCGCTGTTGATCCCACCCTCACCCTGAATCGGCTCGACGATAACCGCACACGCATCATCCCCCACCAATCCTTCCAATGCTGCCACATCATTCAGCTTCCCAACATCCACACCAGGGAGCAGCGGCGCAAACGGCGCTTGATATTTCGGGTTGGTCGTGACGCTCAGCGAGCCCATGCTGCGTCCGTGAAACGAGTTTTCAAAGCAAACGATCCGCATCTTGTTCGCACCGCCACGATCCTTCCCAACCTTGCGCGCAATTTTGAGAGCACCCTCGTTCGCTTCCGTGCCCGAGTTTGAGAAGAAGACTTTCGCCCCGCCGTTCGGTGCCGTGTTCGGAGCAAAGCCTAGTCCGCCATCGCGCTGGGTGGTGATGACGAGCAGCTCAGCCAGTCGTGGTGCCCATTCGTTGTGGTAGACATTGCTGGTATGCAGGAGCTTGCCTGCCTGCTCCGCGATGGTCTGCAAGAAGTGATTAGATAGAAGCTGAGTCAGCGCGTCTCGGAATTTTCCAACAAACCTGAACCACGCCGGAATCAGCATGCCCCAGCGCGTTCACGGCAATACCGGCGCTAAAATCGAGGTATTTGCGTCCCTAGGCACGGCGAATGAGCCCCGGTTCCTCTGTGGATAGTAGCCATACCTCTGTGTCGAAAACATACGAGCCCTGCCCGTGAGAGAGCACGAACTCCGGTCTTGCATAAACCGGTAGTAGGTATTTTGACGATAGGCTCAACAGGTCCTGTGTCGCAGTCGACAGTGCACGTCGCGGAGCTTGACGGAGACGTGTTGCTGCTATTCGGTGCATGGAGGGAAGAGGCAAGAAGTGACTCGGTTCACAGTTTGTAGCGTGTACATGACAAGGAATAACGAAACGAGGCGTAGTCTTTTAGGAGCTTCCGTGGCCGGTGCTCACGGACATGGATGAGCCCGTTGATGCAGAACGCGCTCGCCGGGGAGGCGAATCTTTTCGTGGGGGTGGGGACCTGGAACGCGAACGGCCTCTTTCGGGAGACGGACGACGACGAACGGATGTTGACGGGGACCTGCGTCGACGAGGAGGTGAGGGTGAGCGTGCCGATGGCGACCGAGAATAGAACCGGCGACGAGGACGCGGAGGCGGAGAGGCTGAACGACGCGGTGGGGGCATGTCACGACGGTAGTCCGACTCGCGTCTTGGTCGGTCTTCAGCTGATTCTCTGCGCTGTCGGTCCTCTTCGCGACGACGCAGCCGGTCCCGTTCGCGCTTGTCGGCCTCCCATTTCGACTTTTGCTCCTCCATCTGCAGTCGGTCTGCCTCGCGCCTCTTGTCCCGCTCCTCCCTCTCTACCATTCTCTGCTGCCGCATTTCCTCTTGCTTCTCGCGGTTGAACGCATCACCCTCGACGTAGTTGGCCCGTGTCCCTAACGCACTCGCCATCTTTGCCAACTCTGCCTTTTTCGCAGCAGCAATGGCATGCGTCTCCGTCGGCCGGTACCGTCCACCAGGGCCCTTGTCGAGGTTTGCGAGCAGCTTTGTGCGCAGCGCGCTGACTTGCTCTTCAATCTTGTCCTCGTCCAGTCTGGGTTTGAATAAGCTTAGAATGAACACTGAAAGAACGAAAAAGCACACCCTTCGTCCTCCAACTGCAATTGCAACTCCAGACATTTGACCTCGACCTTCCTCTTCCGCTCATGGTCCAGTATGCCCTCATCCGGCTCGCGGTGTTTCGGCGGAGCCACATCCCATGCACTGGCTCTGTCTTGTGCTGGCTGGTGGGACCGCAGCGCCGACAGATTCCGCACAACGTAGCCATTTGTGCCGCTTCCACGCGGAGTCGTCAATCCGATGCCGTTGTACATGGCGGCGGGGAGGGATCTACAGCCGGCGGGATGGGAGTCGGGATGAAGGGCCTCGTAAGTCACACTTCGTGATTTCAGCCGTTCCAGCCTGGTCTTCGTCATCTCCTCGGCACGCAGCACCCGCCAAGTTATATAAATCCCCAGTGGCTTGCTTCCTGCAACCAACTGCGCCCGAAACTGTCTGCTCTTCGCCTGCCCTTCATGGCCTCATCGGTCGCCTCAATCCCCCCTCCGCGCGAAATCCCAACCACATTTTCGCAGTCACTCCGGAGTTGGTGGCACACCAACGACAAGACGTCCGCAGGTGGCGGAGGGCCGTCTGTTTGCGAGCATATTGAACCCTCCTGCCGAAGCCTTGTACACTGCGTCCAGCTCCCGCGTCGCCCTCTCCAAACCCCGGCACTTCCTGAATACCTTCTCCGTGCAATCCACCACTCCCTCACCTGATGCGCCGAGCCCCGTAATTCTCTTACCGGGCTACGGCGCAGGCATTGGCTTCTTCCTGAAGAACATGCCAACGCTTTCACACTGGGCTGGCAAACGCGGTGGTTCACTTTACGCCGTCGACTGGCTCGGGATGGGCCTGTCCGCCCGACCACCCTTCCGTATCAAATCGACGCGGGCGGACATATCCGGACGCGTCGCAGAGGCAGAGGGCTGGTTTATCGATTCTCTAGAAGAGTGGCGCGTCAAGCAGAAGATTGAGCGATTTACCCTCGTCGGGCACTCCCTCGGTGGCTATCTGAGTGTCGCATACGCGCTGCGATATCCCGACCGCGTCGACCGGTTAATCCTCCTGTCCCCCGCTGGGATCCCGCGCGATCCCAACGAGACAACAGCGCCGGAAAGGGAACTAGAAGGCGCTGGAAAGGGAAATGTCGGTCGTTCGGCGTCTTCTGTCGAACTGGCGAGCCATGCCAAGGTGGAAGAGGTTCGCAAGGAGCAGGTTTCGAGGAGGCCACCGGAGAGCCGTCGGGTTCGGCTCTTCAAGTACCTCTGGGAAGAGGGTTGGAGTCCGTTCCAGGTTGTCAGGAATACCCTGTTCTGGGCGCCGATGCTTGTCGGGAAGGTGCACTATCATTGTCTCAAGCAACGTTTTAACTTACTGGTTGGCCTCCAGTACTCAAGTAGGCGATTTAGCGGGCTGACGGACGAGGAGACGCGCGCGATGCACGACTACATCCTGCACATCACTCTTTCGAAAGGGTCTGGAGAATACTGCATCAGCCACCTTCTCGCTCCTGGTGCACACGCAAGGCGGCCCATGGTAGACCGTATCGCGGCTCTGAAGATGCCGATTACCTTTGTTTGTGCGTGCGATACTGGTTTCACCCATTCTGTGGTTCGCTGACTGCTTGCTTTAGACGGCGACCATGACTGGATGGACCCGCAAGGCGGCGAAGATTCGGTCGAGAATCTGCGCAAAGCAGGCAACGGCAACGCGCGGTCGTACATCGTCAGCGACGCCGGCCATCATGTGTACCTCGACAACCCCAAGGCGGTCAACAGCCTCTTGGTCAAGGAGTTAGACCGGAAGCGCGCCTGAACCTCGCGCGTTTTAGAGAGCATGTAGACAGCTAGACAGCATTCTTTACTGCTAATTTATGTACGGTACTCCTGAGGAATTAATTGGTACTGGTGCTTCTTGCTGAATCTCGACACCTCGTTCACTGCTGCGACTGTACAGCGAGTTGTTGCGACTTTGATCCACTTCAAAGACGGCGAGACGTACCGTTTCAGGATAGAACTTATATTTGTCTCCCCATTTTCGCCACTCGTGGGTTCAATCGGCTTTGTATGGCACGATGTCGCGCAGCTCAGACGAGGTAATTGAGACTGCAGCGTTCTATTATTTAATGACATACCTACATACACAAACCGAATCTTCCAGGTTTGAGACCATGCTCGACAGTTAAGAAGGGCGGGTGAGTTCCGCATCTTATTTGGCTTGCCGACGAAGAGAAGACCCGACCAGCCCCCCACATTCCTCAGGCCAACGCTCCCTATGCACCCACACAACGAGACCTCGTCATTCCATCCGCTGTAGTGACCTCCGCAACACTGAAAATCTGGTGCCGCTGGCCCATTTCACGACAATCCGCGCTCAGATGAATACACTGTGGCGGCTCAGAGAAAAAACGAACCGCCAAACGTCACACGACACAGCGTACGATCTGATATGGGCATTGCTCTTCGTCGGAGATGCGAAGGCTTCGGTGAAGGAAGCTCTTGCAGTAACCGTCAAGTCAATTTTCAGCGATCCACACTGCACAAGATGCGTTACTATTAGCAGATAGTCAACAGCGCCTGTCGCAACTTAGTCGAAGCAGTAGCAGGGCGTATTAATCGCGGAACGAACCTCTTTCAAGGCATCATCGGAGCGTTAAACAATCGTTCAGGATACTTCGCCTGGATCCGCTCCCTCAAATCATCCTCGAGAATCCTATCCGCGCCAAGTTGGTTTCCAAGCGTGATCCAACCCGGCCGCGTGTTATGCTTGCGTCCGAATATCTCGATCTTGCGTCCGCCGGGACACATCCGCTCGATGAGATTGTACACCTCGTCAGGCTTGCGGCTCGTCTCGCGCACTTCTGAGACGATGACGTCCGTGTCGACGCCACGGTTAGCCCAGGATGGCAAGACAAGCTTCCCCTCCGCGTCGATGACGGTCTTGACCCCAACGAGCATGTGCTCCTTCGTGTGGTTTAGCCAATGGCCGGTACGACCTGTGCGGATGACACGTTGGAGCTGTGCTTGTTCAGGTTGGCAGAACACCAATGGGCAGGCATACAAACCTGATTCGTCTTGACCCAGATAACCTCGTCGATTCGCGTATACCCCCAATATTTCATACACTCGCGGCCGACCTCCATTGCGCGACCTGTCACCCACAAGAACAACAATCCTTCATCTTGCAGAGTGGGGATCGGCATCGAACGCATCTCGTCGTCGGTCATTGTGCCATAAGGCAACTACATGTCTTTCAGAGGACCGAGGAGAAGAATAAAAAGAGACGCACGCTCATATGAATATCCCAAGGCGGGTCAGCCATGATAACATGAAACTTGCCCAGCACCGAATAATCGAACCGCCGTACGTCACAGTTAATCCATTGAGGCGGAATCGGCTCGGAGAATCTTCCCGTCGGGCCCATCCCAATCGCAAGCCTATGTGCGTGTTTCTTGCGGTTGTTGGGTAGTGGCCGCATCCGCTCGCCGTCGCTCGGGTCCCAGTCTATTTCGTAATGCAGATACCGACACGGTGCCTTGTCCTTCCCGCGTCCACCAGCACCAAGACCGGAAGGCAACGACAGTGGCCCGCGGGTGTTGGGCGGAACGTGACTGTGGCCGTGGCTAGGTGGAACCGCGGGTGAGTGGATAAAAGTTGGTTCCGAATAGCAGGTGTTGAGGTAAGAGCAGTGGCCCAGAGACATATCGGTGTGGGGACGAATGAGAGGGCGGAAGTGGATGTTGTCGCAAATGCTGCCATTCCCTCCTTCAGCGCGTCGCGCCTTGGCGCAATCGTCTTTGGTGATATGCGGACAGATAGGCTCGAAGGTCGAGTCGTCAGGAGATCTGAACTGGAACAGAATAAGCCCACGGATGCGAAGAAAGTGCAGCTAACTCACCTGTTCAGACAACAACCGACCCTTGGCCGTCCCTTTCTGCATCAACGCATACACCTCCTGCAACTCTTTGCTCAAGCTCCCCAAGGTCGTCGGCAGCGGCGCGTCATCCAGCGACGAGTTTCCCGGCTCTGAATCTCCTGCAGCCGAGTCGGCCTCGTCGTCAATGACACGTTTCCGCTTTCGGGGATTGAGACCTTCGCCGAGCGCGGTTTGCGTCGTTGCCCCGGACAAGGCCACGTCCATAACCGTCAGCGCCCCATGTTCGCGAGCCAGGGTAAGCGTGCCGTGGTCCCAGGTAGGCGTAAAACTCTGTAGTATGGTTTCAAAAATGGGAAGGTCCGTCAGCCGAAACCGCGGGGGAGTCGAAGTGTTGGGAAGCAGCCCGTCTGGGATTTTGGTAGTTATCACGCGTGCCAGCAGTTGCATAGACGTTATCGGCGCCGAGACTGTGCCTGCGCTGAAGAGCTGGTACAACGCGGACGCCGCGACCACCTTTTGGTTGTCCGTCATGGTGTGGGAAAGAAAGCAGGCGCACAGCCACCACTTCGCCGTTCGCCCGTTGGCAATTTCTGACGACCTCGTCTGCGCCATGCGAATCCACAATAAATCTTCCTCAACGAGCGTGTTTAATGTCGTGCACGAATACAGTCTTCGTCGAATCACCATGCCAGCCTCGATTGCTACTCGCGCTAACTAGAAAACGTGCCGCAGGATCGATCACTGTACCAAGCTGTGAGATACAGCAAAAGCAGAAGTAAGATGTAAACAACGTACACATTTGTGAAATATAACCTCCGTGATGCCCAGGAATAATCTTGAACTGAACACCACTTCGCATTTTACCAGAGGCGTCAGGTTCGTTGGCCTCTGCGACATTCCACAGTCGCAGGTTGTCGATCGAGGCTCTGCGGAAACGGTCAGCGTGACGAGCATGTAAAATAATCAACGAACGTGGCAATATGTTTTCCGTCCGGAAACGCGACCACACAAGACACCACACCGGAACTCGGGGGGTTGCGTATTGTTTTGAGGATTCGCGGCACGTTTGTGAGCCCACTGACACCAAGCTGTCGTGTATCCCACACATCCACAGTGCCGTTTCGCCGACCAGCGTAAACCTGCGCGCCGTCTGCGGACCAACAAGCCGACAGACACCAGGGAGGAGTTTTTTCGCTCATCCACAATCTGCCGACACCAGTGCCAGGCGTCTGCGCGCGACGATCCCAGAGGATGACTTGACCGTCGATTGCGGCAGTGAGCAGAATATCGGGAGATAACGCGCCATTGATTGTAGAGTCGAGTAAGGGAGGAGCGTTGTGCGCAATAGCGCGGGCACTGGTGCCAGTAGGGAGTGCTGGCATTGCGTGCTTGAGGGGAGATTGGGTGGCCGTTTCGGGCTCATCGTCGAAGAGGGGATCAAAAGACGCGTCGGATTTGGCGTCAGTGTCCATTGGTTGAGACGCTGAGCTGTCGATTAAAGTATCGCTGGAGCTTTGCGATACGCCATTGGAAATATCGACGATGCGCGTGTAGAGTGGTCGAACTGCGATTGAAGCGAGTTGGGCGCCATGAGCCGTGAAGCTTCTGACTGCATGGCCGTTGTTGAGATCCCATTGCTGAAGAGTGTGAACAAACGCAAGTGCAAAGATGTAAAGAGGACGCACAATCGCCTCACCGTCCCAACCCGCACTGTAAAAGCCCTTCTCTTCATGATCCAACGCCAAGGCGGATATTGGGCTATTGTTGTGGCCCGACATGACATGAATACAACGCCCAGGTTCATGTCGTGTGGTAAACAAGTTGACATGGCCCGCATTCGTCCCTGCAAGTGTCCACAACGCGTCTGAATGCATCGCGAGACTGTAAACCGGCGCCGGTGTTGAATCTTCCTCTGGTAGACCCAGCACATTGAGCCTCGCCGGCCCGGGATTTTCCCACCAAAAGCGGAGTTGGCCAGCTTTCATTATGCCTTCAACAACACCGGCGTGATGTCGCTGGGGCGCGCTGAGGAAGTTCTTTCCGTTTACAGCGGTGAATATGTCGTAGTTGCGAATGTAGCCGTCGTCCGAGCCGGTGATCATGTGGGTCATGCACGCCGACGCAGCGAGGGCGTGGGTTGGTGCGGGATGTGGCAAGGCGCAAATCGCCTCGACGGTGAAGGAACGCGGATGAAACCCTGAGCCAACCAGTGCGCGTCGTCTGAGGTTTGCTGGAGATGGAGACCGAGATCGTCTTTTGGGCGACGGGACGGGAGGAGGGGAAGGTGCTTTAACCAGTTAGCCTGGCCAGTGGTAAGTTACGCGTACCTTTTAGTGGCTGCGATGCAGGCTGGGAAGAGCCCTCGCTTGCGCTCGCGGGAGGTTCGATATCGTCCATAGGAGCTTCTCCAGGCGGTTCTGACGCGGACGCGTCTGCCTCTTCATCGTCTGACCCGTCCTCCGAGTCCTCTGTCATCGAGTCGTCGTCGGTATGTTCTGTCGCGTCGTCTGGCACGCCATCATGCTCGTCGTCTTCTTGGTCAAACTCCTCGACGTCGTCCTCGACATCAAGCAGACCATCGTCGTCGGGTTCAGAGTCGGAGGCCATGCCGTGACTGTCACGTGAGCGAGTTGAGGTAAGCTGTGGCACCCCCTTGCAGACAAAGAAAGCGGACATCGAGATACATACAATACAACAAATTTGCTCAACCTTCGATCCTGCGGATGACGCGCCGGTCCCGCTCTCCAATGACCTTCACAAGACCCTCGTTCTCCAACCCACTCACCACCACCCCAAACTCGGCCGTGTCGATCTTGATACTGCTCTGCTCTCCCAGCGCCTTGATCGCGTCGGACCACTTGATCCCGCGTTCCTTGGCGCCTGGATTCGCATCTAGCATGCTCAGAATCCCGCGCCGCATATCCTCCCGGAGCCTGCGCTGACCCGTGGCCGTGCCCGTATTCAACAATCCCATATCGATCTTGCCCGTCCTCGGGTCCATCGCACTCGTCCTGATCGCCTCGCGCATCAAACGCCCCGCCTCGAGCACGTCGTCCAGTTCGACGAACTCACTCAGGCGCATCCGTGCATGCGCCTCGGATAAGCGGATAAGACTCTCAAGCTGGCGCGTCGTGGCGGTGATGCGCTTCTCCGACGACCCAACGTCTGCGCCCATGTTGCGCATCTCGACGTAGGCCCGCACGAGCTCGTCGCTTGCGGCCTCTGTGATCACGGGGTGGACTCGGGCGCGCGCGTACGAGATGTAGGCCGAAAGTTCGTTCAAGGGCTGTCATTTTCGCGTTAGCGGAGGCTCAGTTGGATGTTCGGGAGACTTACCAAGAACTCGGCCGCCCCAGTACGATCTGGCGTATCCTCGAGATATAACCCCACTAAATGTTGCGCGAGCCTTCGATCCAGAGTCTCATCAACCTGATCGAGAACAAGATAAAGCAGGTCAAATCGCGAAATGAGTGTCGGCGGCAAGTCGATGTTCTTCGTGATGGGCTGGTCGACGTCGTACTTGGACCCGACGGGATTTGCAGCCGCAAGAATGGATGTGCGGGCGTTGAGAGTGGTAATGATGCCGGCTTTGGCAATGGAGACCGTTTGTTGTTCCTGGAAAAGGGTAAGTGAGATGCGCATGGGAAATGCGACGAAGAAATGCACCATCACTTCGTGCAGCACACTACGAGTCGCGTCGGACATCTTGTCGAACTCGTCGATACAGCAGACACCCCCATCGCTGAGCACTAGGGCACCACTATGAGGACCATGAGAATCAATGCCAAGCAGCTGCGAACGGAACCCACCTCTCAAGAACCAACTGCTTCGAGTCCGGGTCACGTGTGACGTAGGCGGTTAAACCCACAGCTGAAGAGCCTTTGCCGGAAGTGTACACTCCTCGAGGAGCAATTTTGTGCACGTACTACGACGAGGATATCAGCTTTAATAGCAGTGGAAACAACAAAAAGACTTACACCTAATATTTGCGACTTGGCAGTACCAGGGTCACCCACGAGCAGGACGTTGATATCGCCACGATACCGTGGCCCGCCTCCACCCCCTCCGCGCTCAATGCTTTTGTTGGTCCCACCGAAGAGCTGCAGCAGGATCCCTTTCTTCACGTCCTCCATCTGCCACAGACTGGGCGCCAACGACCGCGAAAGCAGGTCGTAGATGTCCGCGCGACCACTGAGCTGGCGAATTTTGTTTTCAAGCTCTAGGTTACGCGTCTGCTCGCCGTCGCTATCGAGGTCGCCAATACCAATCTCGGTATCACCGACGCCGCCGATGCCAGGCATGCGTTCGCCCGAGCCTCGCGTAGACCGGTCAAAGGCAAGTACGCCATCCTTGCCCTCACTACCACCCACGAGCCGGATGTGCACGACATCGAGATACGTCTTGAAGAGGCTCTTCAACGTCCGCTGGCGCGGGTTGACGCGTACGGCCACGCTGCGGAAGATTCCGGTTACAATGAGGCGGTCACCGGGCTTAGCGACGTCGACGAGCTCGTCATACACGCTCAAGCTGACGGTATGCGGCGTCTGGCCGTCGGGAACTGCGTCGGGGGTTTCCTGAAGGCGGATAACTTGGCGATCCGCGAACACACAGCGGTTGTGAATAAGCGACATGTTGCCTGGAGTCGCGCAGACGTCGCGCGGGCAGACGGTGGGCTCTGCGATCTTGCCGCGGTCGAGCTCGACTTGAGTTGTATGCATGCAGGTGAGGCAGCGAAAGAATGCAGTCTTCATGTCGGGAATGATGGGTGTGGTCCTGATGACCAACCCGTTAATCGCGACCAGTTTGTCGGTGTCTATGTTGCCTGTTCAGCAACCACAAGACAGAGAGATGCGCCAAAACCCACCGGTAGGATTGAGTTCCCGCATATTGACCGACGGCAGTCCAAACGGACGCGTCTTGTACACCTTGCTCATGATTTCGGAGATTTCGGCCTCTCCTTGGGCACCTTCCATGTCCTCAAGACCATCCCTGCGGTCCTCCTCCGCAATCGCCAACATGAGGTCTTTGAGGACCTGATCCATGGCGGGGATAATCTCTTGCGGGTACTTGATCAGCTGCCCGTGAAGTTTTTTAGAGGCGGGGTATGCGAGCAGATTGACGACATCGAGGTTCAGATTAGTCTCTCCCGTTTGACGCATCTGCCGCAGATATGTCTCGTAGAGCCTGGCATCGCCGTCGGCCGGATTGGCGAAAGGCTGAGTCGGGATATTGAGGGAACGGGAGTACGCCTGACGGTACTTTGGCTTGAATCCCGTTAGGAAGTCGCGGAAGAGCTTCATTGTCTCTGAAAGGTTGATTGTGGTGCCCCAAATTGCGCGAATCTCGTCGGGACCATCGGAGGTGGCATTGGGAACAGAGAGAGGCGGGCCACCGGATTCCGGGAAACCGATGCCAGACGATGGGGGACGCCCGCGGTCGGGATTGGTGTTTTGGCGGCGGTTAACGGAGGTTGGGGTAGCGGAGAACGAGGAGTGGATGTCTCCGCGACGATTGCGCGGGGTGACAGGCTTTGCTGGACTCCTGCGAAAATGTAAGCCAAGACACAAACCGGCAGAACGACGACAAACGAGGGGAATTCAAGTGGATCAGAGTCAAAGGGAAGATCTGAGCTGAAGTTGGGCCTTGAGCGCGCGTTCTTTGCGGGTGACGAGGTTGGGAATGCGAGCGGCGACGAACTGCGGGCTGAAACGACGCGTCAAATGGGTCTGCCGACGGCCTCCAAAAATCGTACCATTGAATCCTGGAGTGCGTTTGGGCGTGTTCAAACCAACTGCTCGTCGGGCCATGAGCCCAGTCATGGGTGTCGCATCGGAGCCGTGGGGACGCGCAGGTGTGCCTGCGGCAGACGGTGTGCCCGGAAAGAAGAGAGGGCTCCTCGCAGGAGCATCGGGGAACGTCTCTTCCGTCTCCTCCATCTCAACATCGTCATCGGGGCGGGGAGGGCTGGACATGGTGGAAGTGAAGAGAGACAGAGACGCGTCCAGTCATGATCACGGGGTCACAAAGTGCATTCATTCTGAGCTACTCGATAAAAGTCCATCTAACAAGGCCTGTGCGCGCGGCGCAGGCTCTGTTTCGCTCGCAACAGCCACTTTGGCTCGACATTGCTCCAACAATTTCTCAAAAACAACTTCAGGCGTAGCAACGGAGCAGTCGGACGCGCTCACCTCTCGTGCTCCGCCCTGGACGCGCGATAGATACCGCGCCGCTAGTGGAACATATATGTCGGGTATCTGACACGGTTTGAGGCCATGAATCGACGACCGACATGATGCTTACTGAAGTCGACGAAAAGTAGTTTCGAATCATCCAGTTTTGCTGCGCCTTGGAGAACTTCCACTTGGCCGGCTTGCGAAACTGCAGGAACGCGTAGCAGAGAGCTGGGCGGAGATTTGAGAACGAAGTCCCCATGAGGACTCCGTCGCCGTACCTTTGGAGGCTACATCGGACAGTGTCGAATCGTCTCGAGGATCAGGTAGTCCAGTTTTATTCTTGCGTTTCTTTTTGGGCGCAGGTTCTTCCTCCACCGATTCCTCAACCTGTTCAGACTCTGCGTTCCGTTTTCGTTTCTTCTTTTTACGCGGCTCTGGCTCGGGAGACGCGGCATCCAGAGCGGAGGCCTCTTCATTTTTTGCTTGTCTCTTCGGCCTTTTATTGCCAGGAGCGGCCTCTTCTGGTGCTGCTGGCTGGTCGTTCGTTTTCTTGCCCATCATCGGTTTGCGCAAAGCCAGGTCACTGTGGACGCCCTTCGAGGGAAACGACCACCATGGCGTCGAACAAGCCAAACAAGTTGGCCTTCCTCTCGATGCCGGCCCCGGCGTCCTACGTCGCGGGTCTCGGTCGTGGGTGCGTGTCTGTAGCTTGCATGTGTGGTACGTACTGACTCCCTCCCCAGTGCTTCGGGATTCACGACGCGATCCGACATTGGTCCTGCTCGAGACGGACCTTCGGCGGAGGTCATTGCGTGAGTGTGTTTACTTCCAGCTAAAACGCTTGTTGACTTGAGGTTAGGGAGGCACAAGCACGACGTGGGGAAGAGGCTGAGGTTGACCCGGACCAGTTCCAGGATCCCGACAACGAATACGGTCTTTTCGCGGGGACTACCTACGAGCAAGATGATGAGGAGGCCGATAAGATCTACCAGCAGGTGGACGATGCCATGGACGCAAGACGCAAGGCACGCCGGTGCGTTCTTGGTTAGTTTCCTTCAGCTTTTCATTGAATCGCTCATTTTATCCTTTCCCCAGGGAGGCCCGTGAGGCGGTCGAATTGGCCCAGCATCGAGCGGAACGACCCAAGATACAGCAACAGTTCGCGGATTTGAAACGCGGTTTGAGTGCGGTGACGGACGAGGAATGGGAGACTTTGCCCGAGGTCGGCAATTTGACGCGCAAGAAGCGTCGAAAGCAGGAGAGGACTTATGCCGTTCCGGATAGCGTCCTCGTCGGCGATCGTGCCAAGGGTGAATTCGAGAACTCGTTGGACTCGAGGCAACAAGAGGTGCGTGTTGAGTTCTTGCTGGGTGTGCGATTGACTCATGACTACCAGTATGGTGGTTTCGAAACTCCTGCGGAGTCTGGTACAATGACCAATTTTGTCGAAATCGGACAAGCTCGCGACAAAATTCTTTCACTCAAGTTGGATCAGGTTCGTTTCCGGGGCTCGCGTTTTCGCCTACTCACAAGCCATCCAGATCTCCGGCACCGCAACTTCGGGAACGAGCACCTCTATCGACCCCAAGGGCTACCTGACATCTCTGAACAGCGTCGTTCTCAAGTCAGACGCAGAAATCGGTGATATCAAGCGTGCTCGAATGCTATTCGACTCGTTGGTCAAATCCAATCCCAAACACGCGCCTGGTTGGATTGCGGCAGCATGTTTGGAAGAGCATGCCGGTCGCATGGTCGCCGCTCGCAAACTCATCAAAGCTGGATGCGAGCAATGTCCCAAGAGCGAAGACGTGTGGTTAGAAGCCGCAAGATTACATGTGAGCACACTCATTTTGATACTGGAGTGGTCTCTCAACGGTTTGTAGAGCAACGCAGATGCGAAGGTCATCCTCGCGAATGCTGTCCAGCATGTCCCTCAAAGCGTGAAAATCTGGCTCGCGGCAGCAGATCTTGAGCACGAAGTAAATGCGAAGAAGCGCGTCCTCCGCAAAGGTGCGTTGATTTCTGCGTTCTCGATTCATGAGCTGAAATTTATCCAGCTCTCGAACACATCCCCAACTCTGTTCGTCTGTGGAAGGAAACCGTCAACTTGGAATCTTCCGCTGCTGATGCCCGCATTCTTCTCGCACGTGCCGTCGAGGTCATCCCATCCTCCGTCGAGCTCTGGCTTGCTCTGGCCCGTCTGGAGACCCCAGAGCGCGCCAAGGGCGTGTTGAACAAAGCGCGCAAGGCAGTCAGGACTTCACATGAGATCTGGATCGCCGCCGGCCGTCTTGTCGAGCAGGATGCGCAAAATAAGACCGGACAAGAGCGCGAAGACGATCTCCGTCTCGTCGACCAAACAATCGTCGCCGCCATCAAAGACCTACGCAAGTACCAGGTCATGCTTACGCGGGAGCAGTGGCTCAAGGAGGCCGAACGGTGCGAGACCGATGGATCTCCGCGAACCTGCGAAGCCATTGTGAAGGCGACGATTGCGATGGACGTCGAAGAGGAAGACCGTCTCGACACTTGGGTTGGTGACGCGGAGGCTGCAGAGGCGAAAGGCATGATCGGGACTGCGCGCGCAATTTTGGCAGAGGCGCTTCGCGTGTTCCCTGGGACCAAATCGTTGTGGATCCGTGCGGCTGAGCTCGAGAAGGCGCATGGGAGCAGGTTGGTGCTTGGTTGACCACTTGACTGATGACTAATATTTCTTTTCTAGCGAAAGCCTCAACGCTATCCTTGGGCGCGCTGTGGAACACTGCCCTCAAGCCGAAGTGCTTTGGCTGATGGCGGCCAAGGAGAAGTGGAACAACGGCGATGTGCCAGCTGCACGTGACATTCTGGAACGGGCATTCGGGGCCAACAAGGAGAGCGAGGCAATTTGGTTGGCTGCAGTCAAGCTCGAGGCCGAGAACAACGAGCTTGTGGTCGCACGGCAGCTACTCGTTCGTGCTCGGGACGTCGCAGATACTGAGCGGGTAAGTTTCTTCATCGCCCCTCGGCGACGCTGCTGACTGTCGACACCAGATTTGGATGAAATCGGCCGTCTTTGAACGACAACAAGGTCAACTTGATGCTGCTCTCGACACGCTTGCGACTGCGCTGAACAAGTTCCCGAAATTTGCCAAGCTCTACATGATCCAGGGCCAAATTCTGCACTCGCAGGGCAACATCTCTGGCGCACGCGCAGCATATGCTGCGGGGGTGAAAGCATGCCCGAAAGAGCCTACATTGTGGATTCTCGCCAGTCGCTTGGAGGAAGCTGACAACAAGAGTATAAAGTCACGTGCCGTTCTCGATAAGGCGCGACAAGTCAACCCCGCCAACGACCAGCTCTGGGCGGAGGCCGTAGGCGTCGAGGAGCGGTCTGGCGGTGCGGCGCAGGCGAAGGCGATGCTCGCTCGCGCTTTGCAGGACTGCCCGACGTCGGGCTTACTTTGGTCCATGGCGATCTGGGCAGAACCGCGACCGCAGCGCAAGAGTCGGTCCGTCGACGCGCTCAAGAAGAGTGCCGATAATCCACTCATCATCTGCACGGTCGCGCGTCTGTTCTGGGCTGAACGCAAGATCGAAAAGGCGCGGCAGTGGTTTGGTCGGTCCGTTGCGACGGACCCGGATCTCGGCGACTCGTGGGCTTGGTGGCTGAAGTTCGAGCGGCAGCATGGAACTGAGGTACGCCGGTGTCCTTTGTGCGAATTACCCGTTTTTGAATCTTCTTGGATAGGAACACCGCAACGAGGTGCGCAAGAAATGCGTCGCTGCAGAGCCGCATCATTCGCCCCTTTGGCAATCCATTGCAAAGGACCTTTCGAACGCTGGCAAAGGCACGGCGCAGATACTGGAGCTTGTAGCGGACGCGCTGCCTGATAACTAGAGTCTCGAGGGGCCTGTACTTGATGGCGAGAGTTAAATGTGACTGGCGTGACTCAGAACCGCCATGCTCTCTTGGCTCATTGGCCGTTTCGACCCACCATCGCCTCCCCAACCACCGCCATTTCGCAGCGTTTGGGAACTCACACCTTCGGAACTCCATGCCCTTGATCGACACTGGCATTCACGTCTCAAGCGCTTTGAGTGGCTCGCCACGCTTGAAACTGCCGACGAAGCGACCAAGACCGATGCGTTGGAAAACTGTGTCAAGATTAGGACGGAAAGGGACTATGTACGAGCGCAATAGTGCCTTGTGCGCGCTCTCATCTAGATTTTAGATTGCTCAAGCCTTGGGTACTTGCAGCTCGCATCTCTGACCGATTTCTCATCATTTTCAAAGCTATCGCCCTTGAGGCCAAAGACCCAAATGAAAGCTCCGTCAAAGATAAACACGTATAATCTCAAGTCCTACACCAAACCACACCCGATAATCGTCATCTACTTTTCTGGATACAGTTATAATGTTCGTACCAAGAGGAAATGAATGAATCTTACCATCCAAACCTTTGCGTTCATAGCGACACCCATTATGATATGCAGCTGTTGTGCCATTGGCCTTCAGCGATTCTTGCAGACTTTGTTGAGATTGTCTTCTAGATAAGATAGCCAGCCGCAGATCCTGTGCATGCCTATCTTGGCTCGATATCAGCTTCCATCGTCCGCTTCAGAGCACTGGCATTTGTTCAAGGATAACATGGCGACTAAGACGTGTACTTTGGACTGCTGCGGATTTTCCTTGCACAAGCCACCAGCTTGTTGGCGCGTCCACGAACGTTGTAGGGACTGCAAGGATAGTGGGGTTCAAGAGCTATCCACAAGCAGTGCGGACCTTTAGTAGAGCATGCGAAGGTGGGTTAGAAGTTGGCCAGGGTAAAGATACCTCCATAAACGCGAAGAACTACGACCAATTGCTGACACGATGATAGTAAAACAGCGGTTGAATAAATGCGACGCAGAATCTACTTTTTCTGTATGGCATTTACTAGCCTGGAAGAAGCTACATGAGCCTGTGGAGTTTAAGCAGAGGGAACGCGAAACGCACCAATCCAGGCCCTCTTCGAGACCCTCACCCTTGGTCGCACAACTGCCCCGCACACTCCACGGCCGCGTCTTCTCGCCACCAGCCAGCCCAAGCTGCTCGCTGATCTCCTCGGGCTTGAGCGCACCCTCGACATCCTGTTTGTTACAGAATACGAGCAGCGGCACGCCTTTGAGTTCCTCCTCCGAGAGCATCGTCAGCAGCTCCGTTCGCGACGTCGTTAGCCGCGTGTGGTCCGACGAGTCGATGACATATATTATAGACGACGTATTCGGGAAATAACACCGCCAGTACGGTCTATGGGGTGGGGTTGGCGCGTGCACGACGGGGAGAGGTTGGGCATACGCACCGTATGCTGGATTGACCGCCGAGATCCCATACTTGGAACTTGATGTTTTTGTACTGGCTCTGGGTGAGCAAAAAAGGTCGGGGAGTTTTGAGAGGACGCACCTCGACGGTCTCGACATTAAATCCAATGGCTGGCATTTTGTTAGCGCGGAAGTAGGTGGTCTGAACACGAAGAGGGCGGCGCACTAGGTATTGTTGACACGACTTCGCCTATCTGAGCAGGCTGTGAAGAGGACTAATAGCAGCGGAGACCATTTCCGGACCTGTAATCTATACAAAATGGTGGTCTGGAGGGCGTTGGTGGAGAGGCATTACCAAGAATGGGGCAACTGACCTTGCCCGCAGAGTCGAGACCCAGCATTAGAATGCGGACTTCCTGGTCCTTGCTCCAGCGAACCAACGAGCTGAGTGATGAGAAGAGTGAAGAAATGGAGAGACCCATGGTCGTGGATGAAGACAAGGAAATCCTGCTGACTAACGACATCAGTCTCTGCTTAAACTTGGCCGCCATATCCGAACCACTCCGTCGTCCCAGCAGCTCCCAAGCATCCCATCTGCAGCCCAGTTCACCCCGCCACACTCTCCAGACTGCCCCTGCAGCTCCACACCCGAGTCAACCACGCTTCCCCGACTGGCATTGCTTATGTCGAACAAGAAACAACTACCGGGTACTCCGGCCCCTCCGGTTGCGAGCCACTTGCCGCATGGAGACACATCGAGCCCAACGTAGAAGCTTGTTCGCAATCTTGAGTGGGTATACGTGTGTCCGAACGAGGCCAACGAATCGCGGTCGTAGATGTAAATGCGCGCGTCCGAGGCCAGCGCAAATAGCAGCCCTGTCGAGGGGCCCGAGCCTTGCGCAAGGCTAACTATGCCCCTCGGTCTTCGAGCCGTTTGCATCGTTGGGTCAAGAAGGGATGAGAGCATACAAGGCGGTTCTTTAGGTTTTGCCGATTTGGTGAGCCGCATATCCCAGCAGCGCAACATCCTATTCTTGCATCAATACCGGGAAAGGCAGCAGAAAGAACCACGCACGCGTCGGTAGAGCCGCTGCTAATCAGCTGGAATGGATTCACATCGGAATAGATGAGTCCGGTAACCGACCGCGGCGTCTGCTTCCCCTTGACTTGCTTTCGCTTCCCATTTGCATGGAACTCTTCGTGCGCCGCGAGAATCGTCTGCACCGGTTGTCCTCCAACCCGGACATCGAACATGCAAATCTTCCCTTCCCTCCCTCCGCTGCTCAACAAGTCCGGGTGACTGATATCCCAAGCAAGGCACTTGATCGTGCTCGAATGGCCACGGAGAGTTTGGATTGGCGTCGCCGTCGCTACATCGCAGAGACCGACGGTTTGGTCGCCTGAGCCCGTTGCAACGAGAGTGTCCGCGGCGTTCCATTTGATGTCGAAGATGCCGTTCTCATGCGGCTGCATCGTTATGCGGACAGGCTCGGGGTCCCATGCGCATCGCTGCTGCGTGTCGACAATATGGACTGTGCCCTGTTCGGTGGCTATAGCGAGTAGGGATGGGGCAGCCCCAGAGCGAGCACCTGTAGACTTGCCAGTCAGTCTTGGTACTGGGTAAACATGCAATTGACGCGCCTTTTGAGTAGCAACACGCGTAAGGCGGCGCGAAATAAGGCTCATCGAGCACGGATTCGCAACGGAAAACGTCTGTTCGGTCGGATGACACGAAGGAACGGAGAATAGGAAGGGTGGACACTGGGGACAGCGTTAAGTAGACGACATGAACCAGCCACAACCACGCACGGAATGGACGCGAAGCAATGGAGGTGAGACGCGGATTTCCTCTGCGGTGGCAGCGCGGCGGTGGCTTGCCGTCGTCGTCACTGTCAGACTCGAACTCGTCTGAGACTCGGAGGTCGAGCTTGACGCGTTTTCGTGGCGGCGAGGAAGGTGGCGCTTGCTCAGCGGGCCGCTTTGAATTCTTGAGCCAGGATGTGAGTGGAGTGTGTAGCTGCAGGTTTGTGGTTTCGTCGAGTGCGTTTCTGGGCATGGTGGATGTACGCGGTCAAGCAAGTCGTGTCAACACACGCACGTGTACAGTGTTTCGGCCGATACCGCCGCTCCGCTTGCACTTTTCCACCATGTCCATGCTCCGCAAAATCGCGACGGCGCGGTCGCTCTCAACCACCGCACGCAAGTCGCTCACAGTTGGTCTCATTCCCGCAGACGGAATTGGCCGTGAGGTCATTCCTGCCGCACGCGACGCCATTCTCGCTGTACAAAATGAACTGCCGCCTGTTTCGTTCGTAGACTTGTTGGCGGGTTGGGATACATTTACGAGGACGGGCACAGCGTTGCCTGCCGAGACCGTCAAGTGCGCGAACTTGATATCCGCTGGCTGGCACTGTACTGAAATTATCCAGGACATTGAAACAGGAATGCGACTGTGCTCTGTTTGGTTCCGTCAGGTAGTCAAAATTCCGACCCGAGTCTGCTTGGCTGAGAAGAGCAGCTCTCCGTCGCGCAAGGTCGCGGGCTATTCGTCTCCGATCGTCGCTTTACGCAAGGAACTCGACCTGTACGCGAACATTCGCCCTGTTCGCTCGGTTGGTGTCAACTTTATCAGCACGATCCATGCACTAACCTCCACAAGGTGTCTGCAGACTCCAGCAAACCGCCGACAACTGACCTCATTGTCGTTCGTGAAAACACGGAGTGCTTGGTATACGAACTTTGCTACAGTCGACTTTCGCTCATGCTCGGATTCAGTACGTCAAAGACGAGAAGCTCACCACGGGAGAGCACGGCAAGGAAGCGCGCGCGATTCGTCTAATCACAGAACGCGCCTCGACGCGTATCGGTAGAATCGCGTTTGAACTTGCGAAAGCTCGTCCACGAAAGGTCTGTCTGTCGCGTCGCGTCTTCACCCAACGCCTTCTTGAACTTTCTCTGCAGCTCTTAACGATCATCCACAAGTCGAACGTGCTCTCTGTGACGGACGGGCTCTTCCGAGAGAGCGTCCGTGCGGTTCCTCCTGCTTCAAATGGCGCGTTCGACGAAGTCACAATTGAGGAGCAGCTAGTGGACAGCGCGGTTTATCGTCTGTTCCGCGAGCCTCAGTGAGGTCTCTTCTACAACCGGGGGTCCTTGATTCACACGTCTAGCCAGAATTTATGATGTTATGGTCGCACCGAATCTGTACGGAGACATTATTTCGTGCGTTGCTCTTCAACTTGACTTCAGGACCCTGAAAAATGTACCAGCGACGCCGCAGCCGCACTCGTGGGGTCTCTCGGCGTCATCCCATCCATCAACGCTGGCGATAACTTCGTGATGGGAGAACCGTACGTATCCCATCTTCGCGATTTTTTTTTACCTAAACAACCTTTCAGTGTTCACGGCTCCGCGCCAGACATTGCAGGCAAGGGCATCGCGAACCCCATCGCGTCGATCCGGTCCGCGGCGTTGATGCTGCGCCATCTGGGGTATGCTTCTCCTGCAGATAAGATCGACAAAGCAGTCAACGACACGCTTGCGCCGGGCAAGGTGTTGACGGCGGATTTGGGCGGGACCAGCTCGACACAGGAGGTTACAGGGCATGTTATGAAGCTCATCCAGGCGCAGTACGCCTAGAAAATAGAAGATTTTACTTCCGCGGCATTGTTTGTGACATGTGTGACCCGGCTGTCTGCGTCCGACCATCATGGGCAAGAAAAACAACGGAAAACAAAAGGCCAAGGTCCTCGAAGAGGTACCGGAAGAGCCGGAACCGGATCCAGAAGAAGAATACTATGACTACTCAGCGGAGGAAGCGGAGGAGGCTGCAGCAAACGGATACGCCGGTGCGCACGCCTTTCATCTCGCACAGCTCTGTTCAACACACCCGATAGCGGCGGGCGATGGTGCTGTGGATAACTCGTGGGGTGTTCCCGCTGCTCCTGCAGGCGGATTCGATGCTTGGGGCGTTCCGCAAACCAACCCCGCCGAAAAACCTCCGCCCGCCGATGGCTGGCCAAAGACTGCGGGCGCTCAAACTGGCGCCGGGGGCTGGAACGCGGCTAGTGCTCAACCTGCTGCTGGCGGCTGGACCACGACATCTACTACGGCTCAATGGGGGTCAGCGCAAGCTAATCCAGCTGTCGCGCATGCTCAGCATGCCGCGTCCCTCGCTGCATCCCTTGCAGCGGCCGCGGCTGCGAAGGGGAAGAAATCTGGAGCCGACAAGTCGATGCCCGCATGGCAAAGCTGGTCTGCCGAGGCTGCCAGTGTTAACGGCGACGCGTGGACGCAGAATGCGGGTTACGCGCAGCGACCCGGTAAGAAAGGTGCCCAATCGCAGGCATGGGAGAGTTGGGGGAAGGAGACGAAGGGTTCTGGGGGTGATCAGTGGGGGAGGTCTGCGAGCGCAAACGATGGCTGGTCGAAGGCGGCAGGTGGGAATTCATGGGGGCAGACCGCGGGTGGGGGCGCATACGGCGGGAAACCGGCTGGGAACGACGCCTGGGCCGCTTCGGGAGGTTGGGGGAATAGCGCCGGGTCGCATGGGGCCGCTGCAGCATGGGGTGATCCACAGGCGACGCAATGGTCGGATTGGGGCGCAGCGGACGATAAGGCTGGTGCTTGGGGCCACTCCGCTTCACAGGGTGGGTGGGGGTACGACAATGCAAAGCCTGCCAAGGTGACTTCTGTCCTATCCCAACAGCAGCAAAGCGAATATTTGCAAGCCTTACTCAACGGCAACCAGAAGAGCAAAAAGTCGCAACCCTACCAGCAACAACCATCGAAGAAGGGCAAAAGCAAGAAGGACAACAAAGCCGACGCGTGGGGCGGAGGCGGCTGGGACGATGGCGGTTGGGCAGCGGGAGCAGGTGGATGGGACAACGAAGATTCGGAGGACGACTATTCGACCGACTCGGAAGAGGACCGTCGCGTTCATTTCACGCCGATCTCGACAAGCATCTGGGGAGACAGCCAACACGAGTCGGCATATCATATGCCGTCCAGAACCCTTGCTCATGCGTACGAGGGCACGACGAACGCGACTCCGCTATTCAATGGTCCGCCTCGAAACAAGATCAGCGAGGACGCGGACCTCTCGTTCATCGACTCGAAGGGCGCGGCGCTCGTTGTTGCTAACCAGGCTCTCTTCGGCCATAAAAAGCGGCGAGCCCAAGACCGGATCCACTGGATGTTCCCTCCGAACAAAGATGAGCGCGTCTCGTCACTGCTCTCCTGGATTTCGGTAATGGCGGATCATCTCGCAGCCTATGGGGTACGTGCTTTCAATATTTCTGTCTAGTTTTCTCATTCTAGACAGTTGCACCGGTTCCTCCAAAGTCGCGAACGCGGAGCTCTCATTGCCAACGCGGACTTTCGACCGCCGAACCACCCGAACGAACCAGCTTTTGACTGGTTGACGTTTGACCAGCTCCAACCATCGCGAGACAAGATCCTGCAGGAGTCTGTTGCGTTGTATGACCCTGCGGCGACAACTCTCGTGTTCGTCTTTCTGCCATCAAAGAGCGGAAACAGTCTCGCAATTTGGCGGAGGAAGATCCCCATTCGACCGTCGTTGCGGACCTCTCGAATATCTGAGATTTCGTGAGTCTCCTACATATATTCGTAGAAAACTTACGAAACGATTTAGGCTTGCTTTGGCTGGTCTGCGCAAGGAGAAGGAGTATTATGTGCTGGTAGACGAGTACGTTGTTGGTTCTTGAGGTATTTTCATGACTTACTTGCTTTTAGACTCCCACATGGCAAGAAGGCGGGCGACAACGGCAAAAGCAAGACGCCAGCAGCACCAGCCAAATCTGCACTCAAATACGACTACGGCAAGTCGTATTACGGTTACGAACCTTATGAGAAGAAGCAAAAGAAGAAGCGAAAGTGGTGGAACATATTTGGCTGAAGTCAAGCTTCTCTTGCAATTGTGTTGGTGTGTTTGCTCTCTGTATAAACTCCAAAGCTGTATCGTTATTTCTTGTGTTGTACCGTAACCTAGCGCACTGTACTTGCTATTTCTTATTGTGTTGTTTTCCCAGTCGCAGCCGCGTTTTGTGCATTAGCTTGCGCGATCATGTCCTTCTGCGCAAACGCGATTCGGCGTCGTTCGTTGAAATATTTGACCTTCTCAATTGAGTCACAGAAATGGAGTCGTTTGTTAACGCACCCAGCTCTGAGCACAACTACCCTCGTATGCCTTCCGCTCAGCTTTACACGCGCCGGGGGCTTCGGTGCCCGCTCGGATGACGCCAACGCCGTCAAGACAGGTGTAGTATGCGTCGCGAGAGTCCCAACAGATTTGTCTTTCGGTACGCGTGGGTGGGCTGTCTTGTTTGGGGCTAGACGAGAATGGCCACCAGCCCATGGGTGAAAGCGGCAAGAGGCGCGTCCAGCATGTGACAGGTGATGACGTGAGCTCGCTGCCTCAGCTTGGTGCTGACCGTCATGGACTCGGAGTCGCAGCCTCGACCTCAATCGTTCGCGGCCGTCTCCGAGCCACAAACTCCTTCTCGTGAAGCAGGGAGCGTCATTCGTCATGTAGCGCTGCTCTCTGTGCTCCTGGCGCCAATAGCGTTCATTCCCTATGTGATAACGCGACGACAACTGGGAAAGCTACGGCGACAAGTGGAGGAGATCGGGGCCACAACTGCTGCACTTAGGCAGACAGCTGTGGAAAAACCATTACCATCCGCGATGCCGAAACACGACGTTGCTGGGTTGCGACTCCAGATCGAGCGCAACGCTGCAGAAAGGGCCAAGGCGTTATCTGCAGTCCACCACCAACTCGATGATCTCAGAGAAGAAATGGTGTCCCTGCGGAACATGGAGCGCGTTTCGCAGGAAGAGGTTGGTCAGATTGTGGATAGTCGCCTGCAAGAGGCGGCGGTCAAGACCGACGAAGCGCTGCGGTTCATCATCGGACAGCAGGAGTCGCTGCAGAGCCACCTGTTCAAACTAGAAAGCGAGATCCAGACGTTGCAGTCGGGCCCGCAGGCTGTGAACAGTGCGGAGTTGCATCGGTTGCTCGAGGATGCGCGCCTTGCCAGGTATGCTTTACTGTCGTCTCTGCGCATTTTTGAGGACAGGATGCAGGGGCCATTTCACATCCATCGGGTCCTCGCTAGGAGATATCGCTACGATTATCCAGCGCATTGAGATTGAGCTGGGACATGAGCGAGCTCTTGGTTATGATCCAGTGGAACGCTTGCGGGTGCTCGCTCTCCGTATGCAAGAAGAACAGATGTAACTTATGCCTTGGCTGCAACTGTAGAATACAATGTACGAATCCCATCTCCAGGAACCTCAAGACAGTGGACACGGTTCCGAACACAATGCCGGCACGTGTGTGTCGTCAGCAACCCTCTTCTGCTCCGCACCCCCACCTCGTTACCGACGAGTCCTGCATGTCTCTTTCGCCGACTTCTTGATCCCACCGACGTCCACCATGTCTGCTCAGGACGTTGCGCCGCCGTCTGGCACGGTTGTTGCTGTCTCAGACACGCCTACACCACCTCCCACCGTAACGAACACGCCTCCGGATGGCGGTGACGAGCAAGCCCTCGACTGGAAAGAAGTGATAGAGTTGAAAGCATTCAGTGAACGCAAATTTTGGATCGAGGAGAAGATTAAAGTGCGTTTCCCGACACCCATATCAGTGCTTGGATTTACCTCCCGTCCTAGGTGCTGGAACAAATGCCTCCAATTGAAGTCTTTGTGGGAATGGACGCCATTCGAGAGTCCGCAGAGGTTGTTCCGGGGCTGCCAACGCGCCAAGAACTGGACAAATGGCTCGTCGAGCATGATGCAATTGAGAAGGAGACTGAAATTTTCGACAAGGGAGAGTTGCAGACGATCCGCAAGTTCACAAAAGGTGCGTGGCTTACTGTTTCGCCCGAGAAAATTATCGACCCCGACCCAGCTGCTACGCAACGCAATTTGTCCCCCGCCGACACTGACTTAATCGAACTGACCCTCACGACCATTTATGACCTCGACAAGTTGCTCCATCTACTCCGCGACCGCTCCGAGAGCTTCGAGTTGCTTGGCCACCGCCTGACCTGGGAAGAGTTCCGGTCAGCGGCCTGGGTTGATAGGCGCACGATCATTGCCGACTTGAAAGCATTCCTCGACACTCGCGCGCACTGGACACCTTCCGTGTACGAAGACCAGCTTCTGCTTCAACAACAAAGTCCTCCACAGCCCTCGGTGCAAGGCCGGCGTGCTTCCCTCACATCGCTCGCCTCCGTAGCATCAGAAACGCTACTCTCGTCGACTGGTTTCTCTCGAAGTGCGCGCTTTAAACTAGCCGAGATCTTATCCCGAGATGCGGCACAGTTTTCTGCGCGAATTACTTCGCTCAGGCACAATAAAATCGCAGCGGCGGGCAAGGTCCTTGACAAGCTCATTGACACCAGCCGCAAGCCCGTACCAGAGGACATCCTCGACGAACAGGACCGGCTTGAGGAGAAGGGAATAGCCGAGCTCGAAAATGTTGGGAAATTCGTCATGAACGCGGTTATGCAGTGGAGAAAGTGCGTTTTTCCATCTCCATTTCGTGGTAAATGAGTCCAACGACGACACAGAGCTGATGAAATCTACGTCGAATCAATGAAAGACCAAGTGGCGGCACAAGCCCTGTGGGACGAAATCGAGGCCGCGAAATTTCAACACCCTACCGCTCGTCAAAGCGCCGCGTTTGCATCGCGCGCGGAGGGGTTAATGAAGCGCCTGCTCCTACGTGGCGACCCAGCATCGCCGTCCAGTGCTTTCCCGCGGCCGTCGCATGTCCTGTTCCCGGAATATGCCGCAGCAAACGATAACGTCGTGCAGACGCTTTCGTCCGAGATCTCCACCGCTCTCGACCTTGCCCGCAAGGCCGAAGCGAGCGCGAAAGAGTATCGCCTCAACTACGAGGCAGTCCACCGGGTCGAGACTCTGGTCGAAACTGCCACCGCTACCTCCGACACGTTCACATCCATCATCCAACAGCTCGAGAAGGGCATATCGACCACCGATGGCGACGGTTCGCCTCCGAATCTTATGTCGGACGCGTGCTTGGACCCTACTCGACACGCTGCCTTCCTCGCGTTGCTCCCGAGCATCCTCAAAGACCAAGAAAGCGCGTCAGAATCAGCCGCGCAGGTCTTGCGTGGTTCTCGGGGCGCGGTACTGGGTCTTGATCGGCCCGGGATCGATCCAGCGTTCAAGAGCAAGGCGACATCGGAGTTCCAGCGACTCTCTGGGCTTCGCGGGCAAGCGCAATGGACGCGGGACGATGTGGTTGCACGCGTTGGTCGCCTACGTGAAGCCAGACGTATCTGGCACGTGATGGAGCACAATTTCGGGCGACTGGAGGACATACGGCGGGATCTAGGCGAGGCGATGGAGAGGCACCGCTGGCAGCAGGAACTCAACACAAGCGGGCTTCCGCCGACGCCAGAGAGTTTCTCTGCGCCCCTGCCAGTCGATATCGCGCCCGCCGAGTCTGTGAAGCAGCTGGATGAGCTTGACGGGCGGCTTGCGAAGGAGGTCGATGCGCCGTTGGCAGCTCTGTCGAAGACGCTGGAGACGCCATTGAACGAACGATTGCTGCGCAGTTCAACTGGGCTGAAGCAGTTCCTGGAGCAAGTGCGCGATATGGCGAGTCTCCTCGGGTCGGTCAAAAACCAGGCATCTGTCATGGGCGCCGTTCGGGATGATTTCCATAGTCTCCAGAGCCGGCTTGACGACCTGAAGGCCCGCGTCGACGCTGGGATGACGGATGTTCTCGCCGGGAATCTTGTTGGCGCCGACCTCAACGCGCTGGACAACGAGCTTGGCGTTGACGTGGAGGTTGCACGCAGGGACGTCCGGGCCTTCCAGGATAGTCTGTCGCCACGCGTTCCCTTCGTCTCGACCGGCACGCGCCAACGCACGATGTCCACCGTCAAGCGCCGTTTCTCGTCCATAGACCTGAAGCTGGCCGCGTTTGACAGTACCACGGCATTCGAACTTCCGTTTGAACCTCAAGCTCTCGATGCTGCAGTTCGCGCCGACACGAACTCGTACTCGATGAGGCTGGGAGGGGAGTTACAGTCCGTGGACCAGCGGGTGTCGCATTTCCATCTGGCAATGCAAACCAAAGCTGTCGACATTTCGCTCGCAGCTGTCGTGGAGAACATCAACGAGGCGGCAAAACAGCTCTCTGCGCTGCAAGAGGAACTCACCAGTCTTGAACCCGGTCCCGAGTTGAGCAGTGCTCTCGCGACGCTTTCAGACAGAGCCCAGCACGTGACCCTGGACTATAGTGATCCCATTGGTCGAGCTTTGTCACCCGTTCGCGATATGGTCAAGCAGATGGCGGCTTCTCCGGGCGTCGACGATGCCGCTGTGCACGATAGCCTGTATCTAGCGCGCCTCCATGCGGTGGATGATGCGGAATCGCGGTTCAAGGGTTGGGTGGACAACATGGCGTCGTTGTCGGCTCAGATCGTCGATGCGCAGCGTCGAGAAGAGGAGAGACTCGGGGCAGAGCGGGCCCGTATAGCTGCTGAGGAGCTTGAGCGGGCGAGGTTGGAGCAGGAGCGGTTGGAGCGAGAGGAGGCGGAGCGGTTGCGGGAGGAGCAGTTGGCCGAGGAGCGGAGGCAAGAGGCGGAAAGGGCGAGAATTGCGGCAGAGGAAGCGGAGGCGGCCCTTCTTGCGAAGCGGAAGGCCGAAGAAGACGAACGACAGCGGCTTGAGCTGGCCCGGCTCGAAGAACAACGCAAGCTCGAAGTTGAGCGACAGCGACAGGCTGCAGAAGAGGCGGAGCGTGCGCGCTTGGAGAAGGAGAGACTAGAGATGGAGCGCAAGCTCGCACTAGCCGAGGCGGAGAGAGAGGAAAGAGCCCGCTTGGACCAGGAACAACGTCTTGCCGCTGAGCAAGAACGCTCCGAAATGGAGGCCAAGCTCAAGGCCGTTGAGCAGCAGCTAGAGGCTGAGCGCGCTCTTCAGGCTCAACGCGAGAAGAGCAAGGGTAAAGCCAAGACAGAGGTTGAGCATGGTAAGCTTTTACACTCCCGCACTCTGGCTTGGCTGACCTGTTCCAAGACGTGTTCGGTCTCGTGGCTCCCGCCGATGGCGCGGGCTTCCAAACAGCGGAAATGAATGAGCTCCAAACCCTGATTTTCGCGCTACGCAAGCGCCTTCGTGCTCTCAGCATAGAAGGTCTGGCGACTTCGACCACGTACCTTCCATCACACGACGACCTCTCGAAAGCAATCCATAACTTTCTGGCGCTCGGCGAGGAGATCTCTGCGCTTCCGCACACTGCTGAGGACCCATCCGTCGACAACGAACTCGTGTCGCTGCGGGGGGAGATCACCAGCGCAACGCGTTTCGTCGAGCATCTGGAGAATATATCCACATTTCTGGTGCAGCTTAAACTCTGTGACGCGGCCCTCAGCGACCTACTGGAACACGTGGACACGTACCCCAGCCCGCCGTTGACCTCGGCGAGTGCCTTCCAAGTGCCCGATAACCTGTCCGCCGAAGCGCAGCTTACGTCCCGACTCGACTTTACGACTGCTGCTATCAATGCGATGACGGTCGCGTTCAGCGCTGTGAAGAGGGATCCGAGAGCCATCGGAGAACGCGATCGGATTCAGCAGACGTGGATCGAGTTGGAGGAAATGGCCAAGGATCGCATTCACGGCAGACGCTCTCGCCCGCCGAGTGTCAGCAGTTCCGGACGGAACAGTAGTGCGTCGTCCAGGAAGTCGCCAACAAAGTCCTCGACGTATTCTACGCTCTCGGTCGCTTCGCCGACGGCGTCTTCGTCGCAGCGGACGCGGAGTCGGTTGGTTCCTCCCCAACAGGCCAATGGGTCACGCCGATCGACATACGGCAGCGACCGGAGTCGCCCTCCCAGTCAATTATCCAACGTATCTTCGAGTCGTTCCACGTCTGGTCCCGTCATGCATGGGTCTGGCTCAACCTTTGCATCTCGACAACGGACAACGAGTCTGACGCGCCAAACACAACAACCTCCTCGTCGAACATCGGCAGGAATCCCCCATTCTCATCATCGCACCGCGTCCCCGACAATTTCTGAGGCGTCTTCATACTCGAGATCAATCCTCAGTCCATCGCGGGCATCGCTTGTGTCCACTTCTTCCGCAGCGCGGTCCCCGAGATACTCCCTCTCGAGTCTTCCCAAGACTCCCATGACGCAGCGCAAAGCCCCACCACCGCGCAAGAAATACATTGCGAACCCCAAAAGCAAGCTCGATATGGCCGTTGGGGAGGTCGTCAATCGGCTTCCTGTCGGGATCAGTATCGAGGGTGTTTCTGATAGTTGGAAGGACCAGAGCGGAAAGTACTGGATTGGAGATCAGGACCCCAAGCTTTGTTTTTGCCGTATTTTGCGGTCGCAAACGGTCATGGTTCGCGTTGGTGGTGGCTGGCAGGAGTTGTCAAAGTTCGTCGAGTTTACTTCTTCATACGTCCGTTTTCCTGATCTCTTCTAGATTCATTGGCGATCACTTTGCAGAGAGTTTTCGTCTGTTTTCTGATTCACCCCCTCGACCTGGTGGTGCTGAACCGAAATGGATCAGTTCGGCCACTCTGCTCGAAGACACCGAGGCCGAATCGCCGCCACGAGCCCCTCAAACACCAGAGCCGCAGGCCGTACCTACGTTCTCGCTCATCACACCCAACGGCAACAGTCCGCACTCGCTGAAATCGTCGCCATCCACGAAGGGCTCACCCTTGACGCCACTTCAATTTATGCGACGAGCAGAACCCGACGCGATGCCGCCTGCAAGCCCGTCGAAAATTCATCATCACCCGCATAACACCCATGTGCGGACACGGACCACTTCCACAACGCCCGCGGCGCAGCGCAATTCGATATGGCGCCCATAATATAGGGTTTGTCTGCTTTCTTTGTCGTGTATATTAGGGACATATTAGACTTGCTTGTATCTACTGCATCGGTATCTCTAGTCATTATAATCGCTCTGTATTGCAAGAACGCTGTGACTGAATGTGACATACACGTGACTCTTCCTACTCATGCCCTTTCCGCGTCGACGCGTCTTGACTGTCTGTGCCGGCGCGTTTGGGATTGCGGCCGCTGCTTATCTGACTGTGCCCGACAAATCACGCCATGCGCCCACTGTAGACGACGCAGAGCTCTCCCCGTCGCACTTCACTCGTGCGACACTCACTTCGAGCGAACCAAGCGGCCCGGACACGAAATTACTCGTTCTTACCGTTCCTGGCTTCTCCAGACCTCAAAGTTCCGCCATTTGCGACACCAATATGGTCTGTTTACATCAAAGACGACGACATACAAGTCGAGCGAGCGTATACGCCGCTGCGAGGCATCGACGACGAGGGTCGGATGGAGTTCTGGGTTAAGCGCTATCCTCGTGGCGAGGTCGGGCGCTGGTTGCACTCGAAACACGTCGGAGACACGGTCGAATTCCGTGGTCCGCTGACGACGTGGGCTTGGAAAGACGGCGCCAACTGGGACGAGATTGTGATGGTATGCATTTTCGCTTTCGGCAGGTGGGACGCGTCTTGACTATCGCAAGATATCTGGAGGCACGGGAATCACCCCGTTCTTCCAGCTGCTGCATTCCGCTTTCTCTGGCGACGCGCCGAATAACACGAGGTTTACCTTGTTGCACTCGTCGCGAACACCTGCCGACCTCCCTCCACCGGCAATACTAGGGCCACTTCGAGCTTATTCGGCCACCCATCCGGAGCGATTATCTTTGTATCTGTTCGTCGACGATGCTCACGGAGAGAGTGTGCCTGCAGACACTCGTGTTGGCCGAATAAATAGAAGGCACATCGAGCACGGTCTTGGGGCGAGTGGTTGGTTCTGGCCGTGGATGAGGCGACCGCCTCGAAAGAGGACTCTGTTTCTCGTTTGTGGGCCTGAACCGTGAGCGTTATGATTGCCAAAGTTGTGCTGGTTCTGACGCGTTGCACAGAATGGTTGCGGCATTAGCGGGACCTTATGGGAGAAATCTCTCGCAAGGAGAGGTCGGAGGGGTATTGAAGGAGTTGGGTTACACGTCGAAGGAGGTTTACAAGCTCTAAAAATCGTCTTTGCGCATGTTTTGGTCGGCTCAAAGCCGGCTCGACAGATCACCCAGGATCACCCAGCGGCGATCTTCATCCGTTGTGCCGGCCCTGTCAGGAGCGTTTTGGATGTGCCTACCTCTTCCTTGCTTACTCTTTGCGGGCTCTCTCAGTTGACCTTGGGTCGATGGCGGAGGACGGATTCGGCTTCGACGACGTTCTCGACGTCACTCTCACTGACGAGGAATGGGACCGCTATCTTGACCACAAACGTCGATGGTGTCGCTGGCAGCCACTCATCGAGTCCAAGGGCTACAAGATCGCCGACGACTTGAATCCCGACCGCGTCGATGCATTCAAGGAGCGACCCAAAGGCCCAGTTGAAGAGCCTTTGGTACGTGTTTGGTCTCTTCGGCTATTCGCTTGACTAAACCGGTTCTAGTACCCGCATCTACTTGTTGGGACCCGAATGTGGGACAAGAGGCCGGTGATGCTCAAGGTGCGTCGTCGGGCTCTCTCGGAGCATAATGTAGTACTGACCATTCGTTGCAGCTTTCGCGCACGGACCTCTGGGAAGCGGTGCGTCCACTGCAGCTTGTTTTTGAGCTCGAACCAATGCCATACAGACGATTTTCGAGCATCTTGCGTCCATACCTGACCCCGACAATCACACTATTCCCTTCTACGACCTGATTACGCCTCCAGAAGAGCCCACCTCCGAATACCAATGGTGCATTATCATTACTCCGCGCCTGACCGACTGCCGGGACTCTCATTTGAGAACGGTACGAGATCTGGTCGACTTCGTTACGCAGGTCGTGGAAGGTGTCTGCTTCATGCATCGTTACAACGTTGCGCATACGTGAGCGATTATAATGCTGGTCTTGACCGAGGTTCACCCGTGGCAGAGACGTTGCGCGAACCAACATCGTCTGGGACGAACGCCCGAACGTGCCTGACCACGTTCGCGTCGAGCCGGATAGCTTGTTGTCTCGGTGGTTCAAGAAGAAACCTCCCGTAGTGCGCAAGTACTGGTTCATCGACTTCGGACTTGCCTGCTCGTTTTCGAGCTATGAATCGCGCGGGTTGGTCAAGGGGCTCTGTGGCCAGCATCGTAACATTCCTGAACTGTCCGAGGAAGTCGCGTACGACCCATTCCCGCTAGACATACGGTATATCGGCTCGTTTACTCATCACCTCAAGACTGATGTTCTGCAGCCAAATAGGCGAAATGCTTAATCGCGACTACCTCGCACTGTACAAAGGGGCACAGTTTCTTGTGCCATGGGTCGCCAAACTACGCCACGACGATCCAACCCAGCGGCCCACTGCGACGCAAGCTCTCGCAGAGCTCCAGCATTTGACCAGCTCTCTCTCGGAGGAGAAGCTCAGCAGCCGCATCTACAAGCACGGTGATTGGCCCTACCTCGCGCGCAACACCGCGTTCGTCCTCCTCGTTTGGTTCATTCTCAACGGGTTCTTTTTCTACTACCAATGGGACCGACTACGCATGACCGTCACCATTGATTCTGAGACTCTCGCTGCTCTCGACAACGCTACGAATCGGGTTATAGAAGAATAATTGGTGCGTTGCTGCATCGTGATAGACGACTCGTCTTAGATTGCTTTGTATCTCATTCTTGCATGTATCTTATAGTGGTAGCTAATGCGAGTTTGTCGCGTGCCATAACACGTGACAAACGCGTCTTGCATATGTACGTCGACGAGACCCTCCAAGATCCTACACCCGTTGTCTTCACCGTCCTCCTCCAGTTCTCCTCCACATGGAAGCAAGTATTCTCAATCCCACTCAGCACCGTAAGGTTGCTCTATAACCGCCCCTTTCGCTACCTTCTCTTCATCGCTTGTCGGGTCTGGGGACCAGGTAGTGAAGGGATCTTTCGCAAGAATGCAATAGATGGGCCCCAAGTCGATGTTGACGAAATTCCCGTGCAGGCAACGGGAGAGATCTTGTTGTATTTCGTTTGTACAAACAGTCGTGCGGTTTTCTCGTCTCCCGCGCTATTCATCTAACCTGACCCGTTTTTTTTTCTAGTACCCCTTCGGTTCCCGGATCTCAGCTGCCTTATCGACCGCTCTCCAACCGAGACGGACGATGGGCAGACCCCACGACGCGACAGTACTTTCCGAGCCCGCATCCAAGCTCGAGATGGATCCTGTATATCCTCCCAACGTATCGCAGATGACAGTGACGCGCAAGCTTGTCATTACATTCCTTTCGTGAAAGGGAATGCGGTTCGTCATTCTGTCTGCAACCTTCCACGAGCGCTAACTTCCCCAGTACCTTCGTGGACTAAATCGCTACCTCCAAGTGACGACCGACGCCGTCAGTGGGATCGATGATACGCGCAACGGTCTTTTGTTGGTCGCAAATGTTCACAGGAAATGGGCTGACCATGCGTTGGGCTTATTACTCGTGCGTTAACCAGTGCTGGGAGTCGGAAACGTGCTGAACAGAAGAGAATAGGTTCCCAACGAGCTGCTCTTGCTGGAACAGATCCCTCCTTCAGCCGTGGACAATTTTTCTAACCCTCTTCCGACGCCCCCTACTCAGTGTTTGGTCGTTCATCATCTCAAAACACTTCCTTCGGCTACCCACCGCACTGTTCCCCCAAACTGCATTGCCCGCTATGAAACGACCAACGAAGCAGTTCCTGCATACCTTCTCGACTACGTCTACGTCTCCCAAATCTTGATCAATTTCGGCAAACACTGGGTTTTTACCTACTCGGTTCAGGTGGAAGCTGATTTGGAGGAGAAGGGTACAAGCGGCGAGGGCACGAGCGGTGATACCTTCAGTGGCTCGGACTGGGAGGAGCTGGGCAGAAGAACAGAACCTGGGACCTTGCCTAGCCGAGAAGCGAATCCTCGGCGTCCGTCAGACGAGGATGCTGCAGCAATGGACGGAAAGGACGAAGCTTTTGGCGGCACACACAATTGGCAGGTGTTGACTGTGCTTGGAACGCGAACGGATCCCCGTTTGCAGGAATGGCGGCGCGGTTTGGCCTCAGTTTGAAGGTGAGCAACGAGTCCTTTGTAGCAAACATAACTAGCTGTTGTTAAATTCTAGCACGAGCCACATCTTGGCATTCTGTACCCATAGACCACTATTAGCTGACTATTTGCCAATCGAGAGGCTTCCCGGCCCAAAACGGCACGACGTCTGCGCCTTCCGCTTCATATTTTTCCGCAACCAGCTCTTTGGTTCTTTGGAGGACAACTGGCTGGGATTGGCCGGCTTGCAGCTCGCGCTGGTAGAACCGCCGTCCGAAGGTGCTGGCGAATCCCTCGAGCTTGTCTAGGGCGCCGAAGGACTCGAGAAGGTGGGCTGTGAGCGGGAGGAGGACGGGTGATGTGTAGACGCCTGCGGCACACCCGTGCGTTGGGGTGCTCGTGGATTTCGCTTCGATGGGGTGTGGGGCGGAATCGGAGCCGAGGAAAAATCGCGGGTGGCCTGAAAGTAACTTGGGAGGCAAAGAAAAGGAGGAAAACGGTCGTACCTTCGCGGATAACTTGACGAAGTGCTTCGCGGTCATCCGGATATTTGGCCACGGGTTTGCAAAAGTGGAATGACTGGCCGGCCCAGTCGTCGACTGTGAGCGCGAGATGGTGCGCGGTGATAGTGCACGCGACTGTGGGCCCACATGCTTTGACGGCCTCGACGGCGGCGCGCGTGGTTGCGTGCTCGAGGACGATGCGAAGGCGGGGGAAGGCTTTGTGCAGCGAGTGAAGGTGTGGAAGGAAGCGTTCCTCTGCGTTTAGGACGCAAGTGTTCTGTGCCAATGTCAGAGAAGACAACGAAATGGAGAAAGTTGCTCGCGGTCGCAGGATCTGAAGGTATTTCGCCGTGAAGATTGAGGACCATATCGACGCGCTGCATTGCCTCGAAGACGGGAAAGTACATTTCGTAGGACTCGATGCCACCATCCGAGTTTGTGGTGACGCCGCGAGGGTAGGATTTGACTCCCGCGATGCCTGCTTGTTTGGCCTTTACGATTTCGTCGGGGGTAAGATCGGGAGACAGGTAGAGGGTCATGAGGTAGTCCACGGAAGGATCGATGGCTTGCAGCTGTGCCTTGTAGTCGAGAGCCATTGCGGTTGTGGTGATCGGGGGATTGAGGTTTGGCTGGACGAGGGATGAACATAGAAATTTGTGGGGAACAAGTGAGCAAGAGGACCATGACATAAGCAAGGGAGAAGCCGCCTTTGCGGACGTGGGGGACGACGAGATGTGCCATTTTGAGGTGGCGGAGGTGGACATGGAAGTCTGCGGGGGCGGGGATGGTGATCGCGTCTGGCATGAGTACGCGTTCACGTGACTTTTCGTGACACAAGTTGACTTGAACCCGACCATGGTCTCTACCGGTGCTGGCTCAATCACTGTCGCAGGCATGTCCTCCTCCTCTCCGTCTCTCGCCCGAGCTCACCCTCCTAGTCCGTGTTCGCCCGCCCACGTCCTGGGAGGCTGCTCGCCTGCCCGAGCCATGCTACGACACCACTATCCGCGGCGAGGGCGCTCTCTCCACTCCCCGCGCAGCCATCTCCACCTCTTCGCTGCGCGAGGTCGTCCAAATCATCGACGACCGCATCCTCACCTTCGATCCCGCCGAGAAAGATCCCTCAAAGGCCTTCCTCGAGCGAGGTTTCCTCCCCCCCGGCACCAAACGCTACAAAGACAAACGCTTCATGTTTGACCGCGTATTCAACGACGAGGCACAGCAGCAGGACGTCTACCAGGCCACGGCCCAGCCGTTGCTCCAGGGTGTGCTAGATGGATACAATGCCACGGTCTTTGCCTACGGAGTGCGTCCCCTCCCTTCCTTCTCATGCATCTCTGCTGACTGTACCAGGCAACTGGCTGTGGAAAGACCCACACGATCAGTGGCACCGAGACGGACCCCGGCATCATCTACATGACCATGCACGACCTCTTCCAGCGCATTGACGACCGACGCGACGAATGGACCGTCGAGGTCATGGTCACCTTCCTCGAAATCTACAACGAAGAAATACGCGACCTTCTGGCCGAGCCGAGTGCCGCGACGCCTCGTGGTGGGCTGTCTATCCGCGAGGACAAGACGGTCAAGGTGGCCGGCCTTGTTGAGCTGCGGCCGACGTCGGCCGAGGAGGTGAAGGAGATTGTGCTGCTGGGAAACACGCGTCGGACACAGAGCCCTACTCTGGCCAACGCCACCAGCTCGCGCTCGCACGCGGTTCTGCAGGTTCACGTGACCCAGTCTCCGCGCACCGCGTCGCTTTCTGAGCAGCGCACCATGGCCACGCTGTCCATCATCGACTTGGCCGGCAGCGAGCGGGCCGCCGCAACCACAAACATGGGTCAGCGCATGGTCGAGGGCGCCAACATCAACAAGTCCCTCCTCGCCCTCGGCAACTGTATCAACGCCTTGTGCGAGAGTGGCGGCGCCGTCCGACACGTTCCGTACCGCAACAGCAAGCTCACGCGTCTCCTCAAGTTCTCGCTCGGCGGCAACTGCAAGACCGTCATGATCGTCTGCATTGCCCCCACGTCCGCTCATTTTGACGACACCCACAACACCCTCGTTTACGCAGACCGCGCGACCAAGATCAAGACCAAGGTCGTGACGCGCAACATTCTCAACGTCGACCGACATGTTGGACGCTATGTTGAGGCGATCAACCGACTCAACGTCGAGGTCGAGGAGCTCAAGGCCAAGTTGGCGGGCAAGAACCAGGCGGAGAACGATATCTTGCGCAGGAAGAAGACAGAGGCCGCCGCCGAGGTTGACCGTGCTCGCAGCGATGTCCGTCTCAAGTTCGAGCAGACCACCGCGTCCATTGTTGATGGCGCGAACTGCACTGGCAAGATGTCTGTGGCCAAGGCCAAACTCGACGCAATCAATGCGCGTCTGTCGCAAATCAACGCGTCTGGCTCTCTGTCTGCCGACTTGGAGGCCGAGAAAGCCCTTCTTCAAGCGCTGGCCGTCCCAGAAGAGCAGGCAACGAGGGCGGACTCGATGCTAAACACTCGTTTGAAGCGGTCGTCCAACTCGGGGGCGATGTTCGACGCGACGATGCGTGCGGTATCCGAGCGGCGTTCGGAAAAGCTTGACGACGTCAGCGCAGAGAACGTCAAGCTGGAGGCGCGTTGCAGCAAAGCCGAAATGGAGAAACTCAAGGCCGAGGGTGAGCGTGACGCGATGAGAGAGTCGGTCGACGACTTGTCGCACGTCTTGGTCCAGCTGGTGGGCATGCTTGGCCGTTGCACGGTCATGCTGGGGGACGCGGCGACGTCGCTTGGCGGTTCCGACGGCCCCGATGACGCGAACAGGGTCGCAGGAGTACTCAATACTCTGCGGGACAAGAATGACGAGGCCTTCAAGAAGCTCGTTGGTCAATCTACCGCGATATACACCAGCACTCAAGGCCTTACCGACGACTTGTCTGGATACGGAACCACTTATACTCGCCGAATCAGCTCAGGTCCTGCCGCGTTGCAACAACCTTCCGCGAAGCCTGTGGCTAGCTCTCGCCGTTCCTCGTCCTATGGGTCCCGTCCTTCAGCCGCCAACACCTCCGTCTCCAGCACCTCGGCCGGGTCTCCGCGGAGGACTTATCGAGCACCGCGCCGTTCTCTGCGCAACTCCCAACCCTATAGACGTGTCTCCGACAAGGAGAAAAAGGGAAAGAGTGTGCAATGGAAAGACGAGGCGGGCCAAGGCGACTTGGACATGGTCTCGGTTATCCCGGCAGACACCTCTTCGTCCTGGTCGGCCGACACGTCTGCTGAACGTGCTGGGCCGCAGCGCAGCATGTCGCTCGGTGGCTCGGAGAGCGAGTGGGAAGACGACGAGAAGACGGACGATAGCGTCAGTCTTTCCGCGCCGCCAACGCGCTCGTATGGCTCGCTTGGTGTTGGTGGTGTGAAGCGGTCACGACCAAGCCGCCTCGACCCCGGTTTCCTCAGGCCCAAGCCCGCGCGGACGATGCTCGGCAGCCTTGCGGAGGACGACGAGTCTGGGAGCAGCCCAGAGAAGCCTCATCGCCCGCTTTCGGATGTCATGAACCAACTAGACAGCGACGAGCACGCGAGTCCGTCCAAGAGACAACCGAAGGCGGCGCTGTCCGCAGGGAGGGGAAACGGCGGGCGTCGACGGTCTGCTGTGGGCACGTTGCGGGGCGAGAAGGGTTCGCGAAGGCGGTCCAGTTTGATCCCGCAACTTTCGCCTTCGAGCGACGCGCCGAAATTGCGGAGGGTCTTGCTGGCGAGTCCTGCAAAACGCACGAAGCGCATGTCGCTGACAAGCAAGCCTGGTGGGTTGAGGTCCGCTGGACGATCCTCGTCCTCGCTCATGGCGAATTTGTCTGCATTGGCGCCAGACGTTGCCAACGCCAGTGCGGATTTGAGCATCAACAAAGGCGCGGCGCAAGCGAAGCGTACATGGCGGTGAATAAAACTGTTGTTTGTTGCACCTGTGTATGGACCTGTATCAGCATCTCATGTTACGACCTTTTTCACGCTCATGCATTGCAATTCTTTTTTATTACCGTATGCAGTCCATCCATCTTGTATTCCATATACCCAGCAGGAAAGAGGAATCAATTCTGCCTATATTACACGCTTTACTTCGAAGAAGGACTGCGCGGCGCGTTTGAGTTTGGGGAAGCAGCAGGGACAAGTCGAAGCGCACCTTAAGATAGTAAACCTGCCACCCAACGACGGCGAATATACCAATAGCCTGCATAATGGACCACCATTTGACGCGAGAATTTGTGGACTCTGCGGTGTTTCGGTGTGTCCGTTCGCGCACGACGATATACTCCTGCTCGTCCTTGATGGATTGTAGGCCGTTTGAGAATCTACGAATCTCGCGTTCGATGGGAGCAACGATGTCGGCTGCGTGAAGTATGATGAGCAAGAAATGCTTTGGGAGAAAATAAGGAGCACGCACCGTCCTCCCCAACATAAATCACTCCGTGGACGTTGAAGCTGACGATTTTGTCCGCAATGGCGCTCATTTGGTTGGAGAAGCAGTAGTCGTGTCGCCCGTCCTTTTCGGCGGTTATGGAGACGGTGCCTGTTGATTGTCGTACTTGTTTGCCCAGCACGCGGGACTCAGGATCGGAAAGCTGTAGCAGGTTCGTTGGTATACGTGGAGGTTAACGTGGCGGAGAGCGCGGACCCAAAAGTCAATGTCGAGGTGGCCTCCGCCGCCGACTTGGTATGTTACGGTCATCTGGAGAATTAGTTAGCAAAGTTGTTGCGCGTCCAACGTGGCGCTAAGGACGGACCTTGTCGTGTTTATGGAGGTCTTCGAAAAAGCATTCCTTCTTGCCGGCCTCGATGTCTATGATGTGTGCATGGAGGAGGGCGGGGAGGAGAAGAAAAAGCGCGAGCCAGCTTGCGGCCAGTCGTACCGTCATGGCGAACGAGGAGAAGCGTGAGCGGCGTGACCCACTTGATCTCTTCTTCAAACACCCATGGCCGACGCAGACAACGCTCTTGCCCCCCGCGTACGTTGTCTGCCAATGGTTTGCAGCTGTTGATTATATTTTCGTGCAGGAGGACGAACACGACCCGCACTACGAGCCCGTTATCAAGCTCACCGAGCAAGTCGACACAAAAACCCATGAAGAGGACGAGAATGTCCTGTTCAAGATGTAGGGCTGGCCACCGCACGCGATCTGGGCTCTGCTCACCGCCACAGGCGCGCCAAGCTGTTCCGATTCGACGCTGATGCCGCTGAATGGAAGGAGCGCGGCACTGGCGATGTGCGTCTACTCGAGCACAAGGAGACCAAGAAGATCCGTCTGGTGATGCGGCGGGATAAGACTCTCAAGGTCTGCGCCAACCATGTCAGTGAGTTACCCGTTTCTTTCGTTCGGAAAATTGTGGACCTCAACACACCCGACTAAGTCACGTCCGACATGCGCCTCCAGCCCAACATCGGCTCGGATCGCTCCTGGGTCTGGAAGGTTGCCGCCGACTACTCAGAGAGCCCCCCGACCGCGGAGACCCTCGCCATCCGATTTGCCAACTCGGACAGTCAGTCAACCAACTCCATCGTTGTTTTTTCGGTTGACTCACGCGTCTTCGCGCAGATGCTGGCCAGTTCAAGACCGCTTTTGAGGATGGGCAGAAGAAAAACGCGAGTCTGAACGCTACTTCGTCTGCGGCGCCCGCCACCGACGATGCCGAGTCCAAGGCGGAGGCCACCACTGTCGCACCGGAGGAGACAAAGGCTGAAGAGACCAAGGCCGAGGAGGCCCATACAGAGGACGCAACCCCCGCAGCGGCTGAGCCTGCAGGTGACGCCGCCGCTGCCGACGCCGGAGCGGAGTAAACCAACCATACATTCTTCCTCTTCACCATATACATACGGGAAACGACGACTATAACTTTCTTCAAAGCCAGGTGTCCATGAATGCGAATGTGCGATTACAGATGCGGAGAGATACAAAGCGTGCAGTAAATTGAAAGGGAAATCGTCACTCCTTGGTGGCTCTACCGCGGTACTCGCGCTCCTCTGCGGCCCAAGCTTCCCAGAAGGACAGTGTGGCGTCGCCTTGCGGCCAACATTGCGCAGGAGTTTCGCCCCGTATCGTCCGGTCGGTGATCAGAACATGGCGAATGTGCTGCTTTGTGTCAGTGGTCGAAAGGTTCGCGGCAATAGATACTGACCGAACCACTGAAAGAACGTAAGTTCGGGATCAACAAAGAATGGGCACACGCACGGCACATCATGCATTGGTTCAAGTAGCACACTCTCCAAAATCCCTCGAAGACCACGTGCACCGCCGCCTCGCGCCAACGCCTTTTCGCACACCTCGTCGAGAGCTGCGCTCGTGAACTTGATCTCGACGCCGATGCTGCCAAACTGCGCTTGGTATTGCGATATTAAGGAACCCTTGACTTCGGTGAGGATACGTCGAAGATCAGGAACTGTTAATGGGGCGAGTTTTGCGATTGAGGGGACCCGAGAGATGAATTCTGGGATGAAACTGGACGGATTGAGTGCAGGGTTCGTCGCATGTGGGATGAGCAATACCCGTATTTCACCAGGTCTAGCCGCCGGTTAGATTAGCTCCGAGGACACTGGCAACATACCACTGGGGTCTATGTTAAAGTCGGTCGGCTTTGTTGAAGTGAAGTAGTTGCCGGACGAAAAGCCCATCTGAAAACGAGATTAGAAAAGAAATGGGCCAACCAGACGCCATACCACCCCGCGGTTCTCAGCGAGACGCTTCTTAATCAGGTTATCCAGTCCAACGAAGGCGCCACTCAAGACGAAAAGGACGTTGGTCGTGTCGACGTGATATTGCGCATCGGTCTTGACTCCCATCGCGTCTGTGCCCTTGCCTTGTACGGTGACGGTTGCGCCTTCCATCATCCTGAGGAGCGCTTGTTGAACGCCTTCGCCGCCGACATCGCGTGTTCCGTCCATTCCAGATTTTCTCGCTATCTTATCGACTTCGTCGATGTACACAATGCCCATGCTGAAACCGGTCAACGACGCGACGAGCCGAGAATCTAGAACACACCTAGCTCGGAGGGGATCACCATTTGCTGCGGTTACCTTGCAGAGAAGAAGGTAAATCAGCAGTAGCACCTCGGAGCATACCGAGGCTGCTCACCAGTCGTTGGATGCAGATGTCTACATCATCCCCAACATAGCCAGCTTGCGTGAAAGATGTCGCGTCGCTAACCGAAAAGGGCACATTGAGGACCTTGGCCAGTGTCCGAACCAGCAAGGTTTTGCCTGCGGAGAGTTTAATGGGGGTGATTCTGCTTGGCGAAGGGTAGATACCGGATCCTGTGGGGCCAATTATGAGGACGTTGCTCTTGTCGAAGAGTTGGGTAGGGAGGGGCGGGAGAGCTTGCGGCGGCCTCCGCAGAGGTCGAACATGAGCAGTCGAGACGGGATCGGCGGTTGCATAGACTGCTTCGGGAAACGTCCTGCTCTCCTCTAGATATCGTGCGTTCTCCACGGCCGCGTTGAAAGTCTGGATCCGTTGGTAGTGGTTGAAGACGCTTGAAATATTGTTTGTTGCAGTACAAGGGGCATCCCAACTTGACGTACGCAACGCTGAGGACTTTCTTGGCATACTCTTGACCGACGACAAACTGGTCTAAGTATTGTGAGAGTTGTCGAGGAGTGGGCGAAAGTGGTGGATGGAAGGCGCGTTCGTAAGGGCCTTCGGAGCCGGACCCGCCGAATTCTTGCGGTTGGGTGCGGATGTGTCGCCGATATCGCAGGCAAGGAGCGGCCTTGCGGACGGCGCGCGCGGTCAGCATTGGGCGCTCAGCGACCTCTCGACAAGAAGAGTCAAAGCGTGACCCGGTAACAACCAACCACCATGGGCCGTTCGCCTTCCCCGCGTCCAAGGTACGACGATCGAGACCGCGGGCGGTACCGGGATGACGAGCGAGACTTATCCCGCGGGGTAGACGACCACACAAGGCGTCGCAGAAGTCGCAGTCGCAAGCGAGAGCGAAGTCGGAGCAGAGACGATGACCGCAGGGACAAAAAGTGCGTCTACTCTTCGTTATTTGTTTCTTGCATGCTCAATGCTGTCTTCAGACGCAAACGAGACAAGTCCGAGGAACGCAGAGCGCGCAAGGCAGAGAAAAAGCGGGCCAAAGAAGAAGAAGAAGCACGCCAGGTCGCTGAACTCAGCGTATATAGCGCGACCGACAACCCCTTCCACGACGCCAACCTCGGTCAGCAGTTTCGCTGGCACAAAAAGAACGAGAAGGAGCGCAAGCAGGGCATCTCCGTTATCGAGTCCCAGCGCAAGGATGCTATGCGTCGGGCCGAGGCCAAGGAGGAGTTGGATCGGTTGAATAGGCGTCGTGCAGAGAGAGAGGTCGAGCAGCGGCTCCGAGAAGAAGAGGAACTCAGGATGGCCCGCTTGCAAGAGTCTGCGCAAATGTCGGATTGGTTGTCCAAAGAGGGCGACTTCCAACTCGAGCAGGAACGTCGTCGCGCAGCTATTCGCATCAAAGAAAAGCGCGCTAAAGCCGTCGATTTTCTTGCGCTCAACCTCAAGTATGTGAACCCTCCGGCCGGTGAAGACGACGACGACGACGACGCTGGTCTCGAGATCGACCTTGATGAGCCATACAACATCTTCGATGTACGTGCTTCCCTTTGTTTGTTGACGAGGCTAAACGCCCTGCTAGAATCTCACCTCCACTCAAGTTGAAGAACTACACGACGATATACAACGGTACTTGACTCTCGAGCAGTCCAAAACCAACCTCGACTTCTGGACCGTAAGCGGCCTCACAAATACGACCCCACCTTGTCTCATATCTTCTCCAGAACATGATGGTCATCTGCAAGGATCGCATAGAACGTATTCAACTGGGCCAGCGCATGGGCGTCGAAGCTGCAGCGGCGGTCGAAACCGACATCGCTGCCCTGCTGTCCACCAAGTCGTACGACCAGCTCGTTTCGCTGCAAAGACAGATTCAAGACAAGCTCACGAGCGGCGAGCCTGTCGACGTTGACTATTGGGAGAATTTGCTCAAAAAGCTGCTGGTTTGGAAGTCAAAGGTGCAGTCTTGTCCGTCCTTCGATCCCTGACGACTGATTCGTTTTAGGCTAAGCTTAAAAGTCTACACGAAGTTGTGGTCCGCAATCGACTCGAACAGCTTCGCAGACGCCAGAGAGACGAAGCCCTTCAGGCTCAAGAAGAGCTGATGGCTGGCGTTGCGAAATCGGCTTCGAGGCGTCCAGAGGCTACTGTCCAGTTGGTCGTCGAGCCGCAGCAAGTAGAAGAGGTGGCTTCTGAAGAAATGGTCGAATATCATCGTGATATGAGTCCACCGCCGCTTGATCTCGCCAAACTGTCGCCAGACGTCGATATCTTGACTGTGAAGGAACATCTCCGTGCCTTGGTATGTTTTCGTCAGATCAAGTCTGTTGCAATGCTCATTTCTTCGCAGATAGCTCAACGCAGAGCGGTTGCCGCGTCTCGATTCGTCCCCAAGGCTGCCCAGCCAGCTACCGAAATGGCATACGAGGAACCGTCGAACAGTGCCGCCGACCTTGCTTCAGAGGCGCTCTACCGCGCAGAGGCAGAGAAGGACCTCGACGAGGAAGAAGAGTTGTTCAACTTGGAAGAGAACATCACCAACCCGACCTCTTACAATTGGGAGGACAAGTACCGACCAAGAAAGCCGCGGTATTTCAACCGCGTCCACACTGGGTACGAATGGAACAAGTATAACCAGACACATTACGAGTGAGTGTCGCTCTCTGATTCCTTCCGCCTGGCTGACACCTCCCTAGCACGGACAATCCACCTCCCAAGGTGGTCCAGGGATACAAGGCAGGTGCTGCAAGTGTTTGTAGTCGTCTGCTGAACGTTTTCAGTTCAACATCTTCTATCCCGACCTCATCGATAAGTCCAAGGCACCGACCTACAAGATCGTCAAGGAAGAGGGTAACGAAGATACGGTGTTGCTCTACTTCAGTGCGGGTCCGCCTTATGAAGACATTGCGTTCAGAATTGTCAATCGCGAGTGGGAGTTTTCTCACAAAAGGTACGTCGTTCACGCATGGCAAACACCAAGGTTGCTAACGCGTTCAACAGAGGTTTTCGTAGCAGTTTCGACCGAGGATGCCTTTCGCTCTGGTTCAGTTTCAGACGCAATGTAGGTGGTTAATCTTTAGCCGAGTTGTGATGCTGACTTGTGATACCAGTTCTACCGCAAGTAGAGTCTCCTGCGCGTTCTCCAGCGCGTCGGGCGCGTCGCGTTTATTGATAATCTTGTACTGCCTTGTAATTAAGAGTCATGGCGCTCGAAGAACACCATGGAAGCTCGCAGACACTGGCCGATGCGTGACCGACGTTGATTACCTACGTACTAACCTCTCTCTTCTCCCCAACCACATTCGAACATTATGGCTGCCACCGACGTGAAGATGGACGTAGATGAGCCCGCAATCGACGAGGGGCTGTATTCGCGTCAATTGTGCGTCCGAGCTACCTTCGCGATGCAGCGGCGACTAACCTCGATCTCAGATATGTGCTTGGGCACGACGGTAGACCCCACATTCGACCGCTGGGCTCGAAGAACTCATTCTTTTCCTAGCCATGAAGAAGATGGCCGCATCCAATGTCCTGATTGTGGGCATGCAGGGTCTGGGCGTTGAAATCGGCGCGTCGCTTGCACTCTAATCCGTTTGATTCATGCTCATGCTCCGCAGCGAAGAATATTGTCCTGGCTGGCGTCAAGTCGGTCACCATCTTCGATACTGCGCCCGTTACCGTGCAGGACCTTAGCTCCCAAGTCGGTTCTTTCTGTGACCTCGAAACGCGCGCCTAAATCTTCGTCGTTAGTTCTTCCTCCGCAAAGAGGATATCGGGAAGACTCGTGCCGAGGCGACCGTAGGGCGGCTAGCGGAGCTCAACGCATACGTGCCCGTCCGCAATCTCGGCGGCTCGCCGGGGCAGGAGATCTCGGTAGATTTGATCAAGGGCTTCCAGGTGCGTTGCTGCGCGTCACGAACGCGTCGTTCATGTACCAACTCGAGACGCGCAGGCCATTGTTCTGTGCGGTGTTCCATGGAGCAAGCAGGTCGAGATCAATAACTGGACCCACGAGAATGGCGTGTTTTTCATTGCTGCTGAGACGCGCGGTCTTTTCGGGTGCGTTGAGCCAGCAGAGTGTTTGGGCCATTGACGAACGAAAGCTTAGATCGGTCTTCACTGACTTTGGACCCAAGTTCGTCTGCGTGGACCCGACCGGTGAACAGCCGCTTTCGGGTATGATCGTTTCTGTCGAGCAGGTACGCGTCTTGCACCATCGCAGTTGGCGTCTGATGGCTTTCTGGGTAGTCGAGCGAGGGACTGGTCACTTGCTTGGACGAGACGCGACACGGTCTCGAGGACGGCGACTACGTCACGTTCAACGAGGTCCAAGGGATGGAGGAGCTCAACGGCTGCGAACCCCGCAAAATCTCGGTCAAGGGTCCATACACGTTCACCATTGGCGACACGACCAACTTCTCGTCGTACAAAGCAGGCGGCAACTTTACTCAAGTCAAGATGCCTAAGACCATCGAATTTGTGTGTTTCTCGAGTAAGTATCTTTTTATTCATCTCTAATGCTCGACAGAAATCACTCCAAGAGTCCTTGAAATCGCCCGAATTTTTCATCACCGACTTTGCCAAGTTCGACCGCCCCGCTGCACTTCACGCTGGCTTCCCAGCACTCTCCGAATTTCAGGCACAAAACGGTCGGCTTCCTCGTCCTAGGAACGCCGAGGACGCGGCAAAGGTTGTTGCGTTGGCCAAGAAGTTGGATGCGGACGCCGACGAGAAGATCGTGACCGAGCTCGCTTACCAGGCGACGGGAGACATTGCCCCGATGGCCGCTGTACTTGGCGGGTTCGTCGCTCAAGAGGCTCTCAAGGCATGCAGCTCCAAATTCCACCCAATGGTCCAACACATGTACTTTGACTCTCTCGAGTCGCTCCCGACAGAGCTTCCGACCGAGGCGGACTGCCAGCCGATCGGTAGCCGCTATGACGGTCAAATCGCGGTCTTTGGCAAGAAATTCCAAGAGAAAATCGCCAACCACCGTCAATTCCTCGTCGGATCTGGGGCTATCGGTTGCGAGATGCTCAAGAACTGGAGCATGATGGGGGTGGCTTCAGGACCGCAGGGCGACATTCAGGTCACTGACCTGGACACGATTGAGAAGAGCAACCTCAACCGTCAATTCCTCTTCCGAGCCAAGGACTTGGGCAAGTTCAAGGCCGAGGTGGCCGCCGCTGCTGTTGCCGACATGAACCCCGACCTTAAGGGCAAGATCCACTCGAGGCAGGACGCCGTCGGCCCGGACACTGAAGGTACTAGAACCTCGCGTGTAATGTGCGATGCTTATAATTCCCCACCAGACGTCTACTCAGCGGAGTTCTTCAACAACCTTGACGGTGTTACTAACGCGCTCGACAATGTCAAGGCCCGTACGTTGTTGTATTTTCTATTTTTTTTTTTCTCGACCTGACGTTTGAGCAAGGATTGTACATGGATCAACGATGTGTCTTCTACAGAAAGCCGCTGACGGACTCTGGCACGCTTGGAACCAAGGGCAATGTGCAGGTCGTCATTCCCCACGTGACCGAGTCGTATGGCGCGTCGCAAGACCCGCCAGAGAAGGAAACGCCTTCTTGCACAGTCAAGAATTTCCCTCATGCGATCCAACACACAATCGAGGTTCGTGTCGTCGTCATCCGTGATCCTCGGTCTAACGAGCGAGTCCAGTGGAGTCGCGAGAACTTTAACGATCTCTTTGTGAAGCCAATCCAAGCCGTCAACGCGTATCTCTCAGAGCCCAACTATCTCGAGAACACTCTCCAGTACTCGGGTCAACAGCTCGAGCAAACGGAGCAGATCCTCTCGTTCCTTGTCACCAACAAGCCTCTGACCTTCGAGGAATGCATCGTCTGGGCGCGTCTGCGTTTCGAAGAGAAATACGCCAACGAGATCAAGCAGCTGCTGTTCAGCTTGCCCAAGGATGCCGTGACGAGCAGCGGCCAGCCATTCTGGAGCCCGCCGAAACGCGCTCCCGAGCCCTTGGTCTTCAATTCGAGCGACGTTCGTGAACCATTCTGTGTTTCTGCTGTAAATTAATCCTGACTTTGACTCAGCCTCTGCACCTCGGCTACATCATTGCTGCCGCCAACCTCCACGCGTTCAACTACGGCTTGCGCGGTGAGACCGACCCCGCCGTCTTCCGCAAGGTCGCCGACTCTGTCATCGTCCCTGAATTCACGCCGAAGAGCGGTGTGAAGATCCAGGTCAACGAGAACGAGCCTGTTCAAAACCAAGCTGCCGCTGGTGGAGGCAAGTTACCTTTTTTGTCAAGGCCTCTCCTGACGTGACGCTCCAGTTGACGACCTCGCTGAGCTGACCGCCAAGCTGCCTTCTCCGGCATCGTTGGCCGGTTACCGCCTTAACCCAGTCGAATTTGAGAAGGACGACGACACCAACCACCACATCGACTTCATCACTGCCGCGTCCAACCTCCGCGCGACCAACTATACCATCCCCGTCGCCGACCGACATACGACGAAGCAAATCGCGGGAAAAATTATCCCTGCGATTGCGACGACCACCTCGCTCGTCACTGGACTGTCGTGCTTGGAGCTATACAAGGTATGCAAACTCTCAACTTGAAGCCGTATGCTTACCAGTGGGCGATAGATCATCGATGGCAAGACCAAGATCGAGGACTACAAGAACGGCTTCGTCAACATTGCGCTACCGTTCTTTGGTTTCTCGGAGCCCATCGCGGCCGCCAAGCACAAATACAACGACACAGAGTGGACGTTGTGGGACCGCTTCGAGTTTGAGAACGACCCCACGCTCAAGGAGATCGTCGACTGGTTCAAAAACACACACAAGCTTGAGATTACCATGGTCAGCCAAGGCGTCAGTATGCTCTGGAGCTCGTTCGTTCCCAAGAAGAAGGTTTGGTCCTCGACACGTAAGTCGAATCAAGCTCATGGATATTCTTGCAGAGCGAGGAGCGGCTACCGATGAAATTCAGCAAGCTCGTCGAGACCGTCAGCAAGAAGCCCATTCCGCCACACATGAAACATCTCATAACGGAGGTCATGGTGTCGGACGAGAACGACGAAGACGTCGAGGTGCCTTATATCGTGGTCCACATCTGAGCTGGCTGGGTCGGACGTAAACTAGAAATGCATGTATTACCACTACCTTGTCTCTTCAATCCTTTTTCAACCAGAATTTTCATAAATGGAGCACACGAAGATGTATTCTTGACATCCGGGCCCAGCAACACTCAACTACACATGCATGACTACTTACCTAGCCAGAGAAAAGCGGGAGTGAGGAAGGGTGGGGGGAGGGCGGATGGGATGGAGGTACAGTAACAAAGGAAAAGGGGCCAATGGCGAGTGAAGAAGAGGAAAGAAGAAAACAACTGTTTTTGTAGCTTTTAAAGGTTTGCGCTTTTTTTTTGTAAAAAGCCATGTAGCGAAGGAAAAGAAGAGAAGAAAGGCGGGGGGGAATCAGTGTGTGGATGTATAAATACCAGACACGAAAGGTGGTAGAGGACGAATGGGAACGCGCGGAGCGTTGTGCGTGAAGCAGAGTCCAAGCATATCGACAAGAGCCCAACCCGATGTCGCGAGCGACACAAGGAGAGCACGTACAATGAGGTGGATAGAGACGGCAAGGGGTGCTTCATGAGAGGGCCTTGCTTCCCGAAGGACAGGATGCATATGTCGTGTTCGGGGGCCCAAGGAGATGACGAGAGAAGAGACAGACAGTCGAGATGGCACAGAAGGAGCAATAGTACAGTGGGCCGATTGCCAGCAGATTGGTGGGATGACCGCGGTATTATAGTCGAAAGGGTCTATGGCGGAGAATGCATGTCGCTCACGTACGGAGCCAACCTTGGCAAGAGAACGCTGGGGGCGCGTAGCCGTATTGGATTGGGCCGGCCCACTGCGCGTCGTGCTCGAACGATTGCGAGCAGGAGCGAAGGCGATTCCTCGCGAGTGAATTATCTTGATCGTAAACTGATTGCGAGCGCGAGTGGGAGACGGCGACGAGTGGATATCCATTGTAGGCCGAGTGCGCGACGTGAAGAGGCGGTGCATCGAACACGTAGCCCATAACCGGGGGCGGCTTCATGGCAACATACGTGCTGACGGGTGGCCAGTTCTGGCTGGGATACACAGGCGCAATTGGGTAGGCCATCATGGGCGGCGGCTGCACAGCAACGTATTGGCCGCTGGCCCGGTTCCGCTCTCGGAGGATTGGTTCGTCGCCGGCAGGACTCCATCGCGCGGGTGGCGGCAACTCTTTCTCCACGGTCTTCGGACCAGACCAGGTCTGAGCATTCTCCTCGAAGCTGCGGGTGCTCCCGTTGCTGATGCGACGCTTGGGCAAATATTCTTCCCGCAGCGGTCCGTCTTCGTCGAGGTCGATCTCCGACACGTCGATGGTGCGCGCTTGCTCCTGCTCCATCCGCTCCCGTTTGCGCTCCTCAACCCCGATGAACACCGGTTGCGGCTTTTCAGGGCAGAACTTGGCCACGACTGGTGCCTGGATGATCTCATCCAGCGCCTTCCGAACAATCGCATGCGGATTTGTGGACGGGCGCGAGATGGGCTGCGGCGAGGAAACAAGCTGATGGTACGAAACCAGATGGCCGAGCCACTGGGCCCAGTCCGACGATGGCACGGAGAGGTCGTAGCCGAAAATATCAAGCGCTAGTGACTCGAGCTTATTCAACGTATGGATGGGAACGTTGGAGATGGTATGCCTGATATGTGTAAGTAAGCATCTTTTCATAAACATGAGATATTTGAGAACGCACCAAGTCTTGTTAGAGAATGTATGGTCGTCGAGCCACTTGTTGGCAAGCATGCATCCCAGAACGATGAGGCGGAACGGAGCGCTGGCCTCGGTGGCCTCTTGATCACCGCTTCCGAGCAGCGCCGCCCTGAAACGGAGTTCCTTCGCAAACTCAGCGCCGAGCACCGTCGCATCATAGTAGACCGGCAAACGCGCGATGTACCAGATAGCCAAGAAAACAGCCGACGGCTGCAAGAGAGTCGACAGGAGAAGCGAATGGACGGCGCTGGGAAGATAGCTGGGCGGGGAACTAGAGCGATGCTTGGCCACGTTACTGCGATCGATGTTAGTTATGACGAAGCTAGGGGACTGAAGGCACACGTACGAGGGACGCGAGAACACTTCCGGGAGACTGAATCCGGTCGCGCATGCCTTCCACACGTAGTTGGCAACCCATTCAGCAAGCGGCTCTGCCAATTTTCTGTAGCCATGGGTTGCGGTAGGGGTGACGACCTCGGGAACGGGAGCGGGACCTTGTTGTGCCTTGTGCTGATCAACAGTGGGGTACGGAACAAAGTGGCCGAGATCGTAAGAGCTGCCCGTGTCCTGAGACTTCGGCTCTCCGTAGACGTCAGCGGCGACTGCGCGGTCGACGAATTCGCCGAACGGCGTGACGGGGCCAACGGGGCTGGAGGAGACGTCAGGGCCGCTGTAGACACCGGGCGACTGGTCCTCGAAGACAGGCGTGAAGGCGCCACGCTCATAGTCATCGGGAAGGACGAGGTCGGAAGCGGGGGAAGAGGTGCTGAGATCGAGTTGGGACTGGTAATCGATGTCCATCCCGAACGAACTATTGCTCCACTGGCTCTCGTTGTCGGCTGAGACTCGGTCCAAAGCCGAGTAGTCGGAGCTCATCTCGTCGTCTGCGTCGCCGTCAAACAGGGAATATACGGGCGGGAGGCACGCTTCAGCGCGGTTCCCTTTCATGGCTAGCGCGGGGTTCGCCGCACCAGCCAACCCGGTATAAAAACCCTGTTCGCGCTGCTTGGTCCGACGCCAGGTGGGAAGAGAGTTGATCCACTCCTCGCGGGTACCAAACGAGGGCGGGGGCCCAGGAGGACTGACGGGCAGAGGCAGGCTCTGGAGAGAGTTTTTCTTGACGGGATGGGCGGACTGCTTTGCGAATCGAGGGACAGGGACTGGCATGTGGCAGTCGCGCCGGAGAGTGTGCTCGGGAGAGCGAGGAGGGTCGTAAAGTGGGGTCGTTAAAGAAAGAGCGGGAGCCGCAGTTGGCGGGGACCGACCGACAGTCAAGGCGGCGGCGCCTTTTGGTCTAGGATAGACGGGGGGCAGCGGCTGAGAGCTCTCTTCGCTGGAGATGGTGGTGGTCAAGAGCAGAAAAAGAGCCTGATCACATGAATCACGGTGACGGCCCCATGTCCGCCTTCTCCCAATTCCTCTCCCAGCCTGAGCCCCAGCCCCAGGCTCGTCTTATTGCTCGGCCACTGCCCTCCACTCACAGTCTGTTTCAGCAGCAAAATGGCGGCATAGACAGCATATCCCTCGGGCAATTAAAGCAGCTTGTGGCGTCTATGCCCAAGGATCGCGTCCGTGTTTCTCAAGTACAACGCAAAAACAAACATAACCCTGTGCATTCCAGCAATGGTGGTACGACTACAAGTATGACGACGAAGATACGGTCATGAATGAAATCGAGGAGTTTTATTCCTACGTCGAGATGCCGCAGGTTGCGGAGAACCTGCGGGCTTGGGAGGGCTCCTTTCCCGGCGGTTGGTTGCTGTGTGGTCGCGCCGCATTGCTTTGACTCATGTTGATTCAGAATGGACCAAGGCGTCGTTGGGGACGCGCAAAGCACACGTTGAAGTGCTGCTGGAGAGCCTCGAGCACAAGAATGCCGAGATTCGATTCACAAACGCGCGGCGACTGTTCTACATCGTGCAGGGTAATGCCTCATTTCGCCGTCATCCCCGCGTTCATTTTAGGCTCAAACAGGGACTTTCGCCGAGACCGTGTCTCCGGAGCACCAGCTACACTGGATCTTCGAGAACTGCAAGATCGTCCGCTCGGCCAACGGTGTGAGCACAATCATCGAAGCGATGAAGATAGCAAGCTCGAAACACGACTTGTTATGGTATGTCGGCCTTTGTTATATGCTCCACCACGCTAATGCGCGCTTAGTGGGCTTTCCGATGCCGACGCTGAGCAATACCACATCTCCGCCGCCGAAAAGGCCGACTTTATTGAGGAAGTGACCACCGAGATCTCGGTGTACCTCGGAATGCTCTACCATCTTGTCGAAATATTCAAAGGCCACGATGACTTTGCTGATGAACTGAGTGGGTGGTTTGTCCGAACGTGAGGACCCTGCTGACGTGTGGCCAGTGAGCTTCGATCCCCCGTTACCCGTCTACCTGTTTAATGTGGTGTCGGGTCTACGAGACAAGAGCGCTCGAGGCTATCCGGTCAAAAAGCTTTTGCTTGTTCTGTGGAAGTCGCTTCTTTCTTGTTGCGGTGGTATCCGGGACTATGCCCGCGTCAAGAAGCTTTCCAGAGAGCTTGCCGGACTGCAGGCTATTCCGGACGAAGGTTTGCTGAATTACATTCCGTTCTTCTACCGCGATTCTTACTATGTCCAGGCGAGCCGTATGTCAAGTCGACTCCCATTGACATCGAGACATTCCGTCAAGAAACCGCAGTCAAGTACCCCACTTTTACTCCGCCTCAGCCGACTACGGCGCCTGCTCCGTTTGAAATCGTCGCACCGAAACCGGTGCCGGTAACGACGTCCCGTCTCGCGCAGGCGTATTCGCCGATTCCCGTACGACATCATTACCACCATGACGAATCGAACTCGAACATTCCGCCCGGCGGACCACATCCATTCCATTCGCAGCAACCTGGTGGCCGGCAAGGCCTACCGCAGCCAGCCACCCCCGCTCCTACTCCGCCGCCTCCGTCACCGAAGCCCAAAAAGCAACAATATCAAACGGACCAGACGCGTCCTTTCCTATTCCCGTTCTCGCGCAATCAATTCGACAGAGATGCACGTTTGGTCCCGTTTGCGGTCGACGAGGCAGATCGATTGTACAATCGGCACATGTACGTGAGCGTTGCGCTATGGCAGATGTGGCGGACCCGCGAAGACTGCATGAAGGCCGAAAGTGGGCTCGATCACATCCCGGGGTCCGAAGGGCCTGCGGAATCGTCTACATTCACCGCTTCCAAGGCTCGTTGACGTAGGTTGCCAAAAGCGTGTTGCTGACGCCTTGCAGGACCCGGATGTCGCAGAGCCGTTGCCCGATCTCGCTCTGTTGGATGCGAAGATTGCAGAGGCGAGCAAGGCTTACGAAGAGGGTCAGTCGCTCGCGGAGAAACGACGCGCCAAGGAGCGAAGGGAGGACCTCATGCGGCTTAAACGCGTGGAGCAGATCTACGTGGGTTCCAAGTGAATTCCTCGACGAGTACTCACGTTCATCCAGAGTGCTATTCTGCCCGCGCTATCCAATTGGGTGCTGGTGCTTCTCAAGCTACTGCTAGCGACCGTTTCCGCAAGCACCAATATGCAGCCTCCCCAGACATCAGGGTCGAACGTCTTCCCTCCGGGGGTGCCCGCATGTTCGTACTTTCATCTTGTCGCCAGGTCGAAGCTAACCCCACGGCAGCCCAAGAGCATCCGCCGCAGCCACCGATGACGACCGACGAAATCGATGTAACGAGGCATCGCGAGATCACGTCCAAAGCCGTCTCCGCCATCTTGCTGCTTGTCTTGAAATGGTTCAAGGTGTCGCGTGAGTGCTGACGCTGCGGACACTGTTACATACACTAAACAACGACCACACGCAGATGTGATGAAATTCCACCATTTTGGGCAGCATCTACTCGACACCAACTGTTTGCTGTTGATTTTGAAGATGTTCTCGTTGCAAGATCTCTCGCAGATCGTCATCTCCAAAGCTGACTCGCCAGAGAACAAGTTCGTCGTTCTCCCACTGGCACGTGACCTTACTAATATTCTCTCTTCAGCTTCTTCCGTTATTGCATGCTGCGATTCTCCCACAATCCTCAACCCATGCTTCCCAACGACAGTCAGCAGCGTCCATCCCGGCACACTGTCGTCAAATCGCGGATGTTGCCGAATGGCGAGAAGCACGAAGAGGAGGTTGACATGGTCACCGAGTTTTCCTGGCGCAACTTTTTCTCGACGATCAACTTTGCGAAGATTATGCAAAAGCTGTCTAAGCATCGCTCGCATCGTATCTGGATGCTCATTCAGTACAAGAGTTCGGTGCGTACCAGACGTCCCGCGTTTGTTCTGGCCATTAAATGGCGATGTGATGTAGCCTGTTCTCAAACGCGCGCTCAAAGTGCAACACCCGATGTTCCAGCTGCACATCTTGAAACTCATCAAGAGTCAAGTGCCGTTCTGTGGTCGGAAGTGGCGGCAGAGTGAGTGCAGCTTCAACCAAAGTTTTTCGGCACGCTGACGATGCGGCAAATTAGCGAATATGAAGGTCATCACGTCGATCTACCTCAACTGCCGACCCGATCTGCGAGACGAGTGGCTTACGGGAACCGAAGTGGACGACGCAACCGATGCGCAGGCGCAAGAACACGCGTTGCGGCATCTAGTCAAGTTTTGTGCGTCTCACATACATGTGGAACCCCCAAACCAAGCTGAGCACTCACAGATAACACCCGGCGTTATGGCGCAACCGCCGCGTTGAACCAACACGGGCAGATGCACCGTCGTTCTGGGAGCATGTCGCACCACATCGAGAGCCTGTATCCTGGCGCGGAAATCGGCATGATTCGGCCCCTCGGAACGCCAAACATGGTCGAAGCGGATGTGTTCCCGCCGCCGCGGTCGCAAGCACCTGACCCGTCAATATTCCTGCCGTACATCACCGAGGACATTGCGTTTGAGGAGGAGTACGAGGAGTTCCTTTCGGAGTCTTTGGGCTCGGACTCGGAGCAGAGCGGTGATGGATCGTTCGCGGGGACCTCGGCATGGCATCGCCTGCCGTCGTATGCGGCGGAGATCGGGGACGGGATTAGCGATAGTGAGAGCATCGCGTCAATCGGAGAGCTTGGCGACGATGCGCGCTTGGATCCCGCCACTGACGACCCAGAAGTGGTCAACGAGAACTTGAACAACTGGGAGGTATGTGGTCTCCTCTTCCGAAAACTCTCTGTCGTTCATTTTCTTTCAGCACATGAGCCCAAAGACGATGGCTGCCCTTCCTAAATCGCCTGCGAGTGCGCGTAGGGCAAGTCAAGGTAATGAACTGCGCCCGGTGATGCCGTTTGGGCTCGACGATGCTGTTGCGGTGGATTTGGACGAGATTGAGGATGAAGAGCCGGAGGAAACACCTCGAGAACCGCACGAAGCAGCGATTGATGAAGTCGCGTACGCCTATGGTATCTAACGGAGGCGAATGATGATTTCTGGCCCTTGCTACGCGTACGCTCTGATGCTCAAATCACGTGAGCGTTCTCCCTTCTCTGCAGGTCCACGAATAAAGTCGAGAGCAGAGTAGGCATGTATTATTACTATATATTTCGGCCATGCTCCCATTTTTTTCGAGGAGAAACAGAATTTCGGAAAAATCCGAAGTGGATGTTGTTGTCGATTTGCATGATGCCTCGACTGTAAACAATCCACGACAACGGCATAACAAACACGCCCTGCTTCCGCACCCTCACCATCCCCTCGCTCATGTCTTTGTCGCTGCCCAGCCCCGCTCGACGCTAGCCATGGATCACCTGACTGCAGCCTTTCTCTGCCTTTGACTGCGACCATGTCGGCCCCAGACGTACTCGACGATGCTGCGACCGAGGGCAATTACTACCAGGATTCCCCCAATGACTCGACCGGCGGCTTGCCCATAAATCTCGACTCGTTGCGTGACGGACCGCCGGGGACCAAGCCGTTTTATCCCTATTCGACACTTATCCGGTGCGTTGTCGAGCTGTTTTCAAAGTGTTGACGAGGCTCATACGAAAGCAGTTATGCGATTAAAGGCTCCCCGAGTCAAAAACTGTTGCTTGAAGATATCTACTATGCCATCGAGTCGCGGTTTCCCTATTTCCGAACGGCGCCCAATGGGTGGAAGGTGCGTGCTAACGGACGCAGAGACATAACAGCTCACAACCTGCACTAGAACTCCGTCCGGCACAACCTCTCTTTGAATCCTTGTTTCCAGAAAGAGGCGAGGCCGTTGACGGATCGAGGCAAGGGGTCCTACTGGATCGTGAACGACGACGTGGATCCACGGACGGGTGTGCATCGCATACGCAAGAGGAAACCAAAGTCGGGCAAGAGTCGCGCGTCGCCGGAGGAGCAGGATGTCGACTTTGAAGGCGGCAATAATGCCGAGGCGAGTGGGAGTGCACCTGGCCCAGCTGCTTTCGAGGAGGCCGCATATCAAGTCCAGGTGCCACCGCCGCTTGACGAAAATGGTCAACCCTTGCCATATCCCCCGCCATTTCCTGGCTTCATGCCGCCGCTGATGGACGTGCGGTTCTCGACGCCGTTGGTGGTCCCAGTGGAGGATATGATCAAAGGAGACAACGGAGAGACCGACTGGAGAGCGATGTGGGCAAGAGAGATTGGGCATTTGCAACAGATTACGGCGGAGCAGGACAAGAATGGGGCGAAGCAGGAGTGGTACCAGATGATGCTGGTCAGAGTCCGGTCGGCGCTGTTGTTGCCGCCAACCATTGACCCCGAAATACTGGCGTCGTACATGCCTGGTGGGCCCATGGACGAAGACGGCCAGCAAGACCAGCAGCAGGCGGAAACTGTAGTACCTGAAGAAACCTCGTAACCTGTATATCTTCTATTCCGATTCGCCGAAGACTAGGTGGAGCCGAATCGCCGAAATAAATGACCAATCGGAGATTCCGGCTGACTGGACCTCTTGCTTTCGCCCTCCATGTCGCCTGTTGCGCAGAACGATCCTCCCCCTCCACCAGCCAAGGGGCATGCTCTGGCTATTGGGTCGCTCAAGACGGCGGAAAATGGGGCGTACCAGAGTCTGATCGCGGACCTCGAGGCAACAAGGAAAGTGGACAGGCAGATGCTCGACCGCTTGGTCGACAATGGTGTGTGCTTCGCCATAATCTGATAACTGCGAAATTGAGGATGCCCGGAAGCGACGACTCTCGACGCTGGCTCGTACTCGAGCGTGCATGTTACGCTCTCTGAGGACGAGTATAACGATCTACTGCCGAAAATCTCTCCCCTGCTCACGCAACTGCGGGACGGGCTTGAGCCGCAGGGTGTGCTGCACCTCCACGACGTCCCCTCTTCCGACTCGTTCTCGCCTGAGCTGACGCTCGCTGGGTTCCTGATTCTGTCTGGCGACACAGCTGCGACTCTCATTGCGCAAAAGCCCGCGTCTGTTGCCGTTCCGCTGAAGCGCAAGAAGATGGACAAGGCTGCGAAGAAGGCCTTGTGGAGCCTCACCCCGGCACCGGGCACGCCGCTGGTTGATGCGGAGAAGCTGCTCACGGAGGCGGACCGGGCACGGCCGATCCCGACGTGCGAGCCGGTCAAGCCGGGTGCGCCGAGGCGGAAGAAGGCGTGCAAGAATTGTTCGTGTGGATTGAAGGAGCTTGAGGAAGAAGAGGCACGCGCGAGTAAGGTTGTGGTGCTAGATGGGATGGTTGATGGTGGAGCCGTCGAGGTTTCGCAGGAGGAGAGGGAGAGATTGGTGCAGGCCGCCAAGGCCGCTCCCAAGGCGACGAGCAGCTGCGGGAGTTGCTTCTTGGGAGATGCTTTTAGGTGTGCGAGCTGTCCATATCTCGGTGGGTTTACATGTCTTGTTTATTTGCCATTCGCTGACTTTACCTGCAGGTCTTCCCGCATTCAAGCCTGGAGAGAAAGTCGAGATAGATTTCGGGATGGACGACATTTAAAAAGTCTTGTAGAGACCCTTGTACGCGTACATTAATTTACCGCCGCCGCACGTGATCCTGAATTTCTTGCTTGCGACTCTCATGCCTGTAACCCCCGACGCGCCTTGCGCTCTGTGTCCCAACCGCGCGAAATACACTTGCCCGCGCTGCTCCACGCACACATGTTCACTCGCATGTTCCAAGTCTCACAAAAGCTTGAATGGCGGATGTTCCGCCGAGCGCGACAAGGCGAAATACGTGCCAATGAACGCGTATAGTTGGGGCACGATGATGGACGACTACACATATTTGGAGGAGATTGGAAGGAAGGTGGGTGAGTGGGGAGGCGAGATTGCCAAGGGGCGTTACCAGGCTGGGTTCGGTGTCGTTGGCGGGAGAGGTGGTAGAGGGCAGGCTAGAGGACGCGGAAGGGGCCATGGGAGAGAAACTAACACGAGGACGAAAAGGGACGTGCTCAAGATGCAGTTGGAAGCACTGGATATCGAGATGGATGTTTTGCCGGCCGGAATGGAAAGACATGGGCAGAATCAGTCTGCTTGGGATTTTCGGTGCGTATGCACACGTTTTTCTATCGCAGATCGCACTCAACTCGAATGTAGGACTCGCGCCGCACAGCTCACAATAGAATTTGTGTTCAATCCTCCAGAACACACTTCCTCCAACGACAAGCCGCGTGCAGTTAAGCTGCTCACACATCGAAATAAACTCTCTACCACCCTCCTCGCGATCCTGCAACATGCCGGCGAACGCAAAGGCGTGCCTTCATGGGTGAAGGCGCTGGTTTGTCCTGATATGGACGCGCCGGAAAACTTCGTCGCACCCCAGTGTGTGATGCGGGCACGTGGTGGCGGGAACGCGTACTTTCGTTTTGACCCAAGAGAGGACCTGGAGACTACTCTGCGCAATACGCAATTCGTTGAGTATCCAACGATCGAAGTCTGGGAGGAATTTCGTGGGCGCGTTGTCGACAAAGTCGGAAAGGTTACGCAGGAAGCGGAACGGCCAGCGAAACGGAGAAAAATCGACAAGAAAGCCGGAGGCAAGGCGATTGCCGGGTTGTTGGATGGATATGGGAGCAGCGAAGAGGAGGAGCAGGACCAAGAAGAGGAGAAACCCGATGGGCTCGAAATGCTTGGTGGGTATTCGGGAAGCGACGACGAAGATGGCGTCCAGCTTGACCCAGCTGCGCTGCTCGAGCTCATGCGGCAGGCACGCGGCGACGACAACTGGGTCCCGCCAAACATGGACCAAGACAACGACGACGAGGTAGATTGGGGCGACTCGGATTGAATTATACGTCTTGCCGACGTAGGTCCAGCAAGCCTTTCATGAGCTGCTGAACCTCAACCACAGCGTTGACCGAGATGCTCAGCGGGTTGTCCTGGGTGTTGCGTGTAGGCGACGCAGTCTTGACTTCCACCTCCCAGAGTGTGTCGGCGTGGGCAGGAATAGGTTGTTGTGTTTTAGGATCGACCTGGTCGCGTCGGAATCCGATAGTATACTGTTTACTATGAAAACGTACCTGCTCTTGCTGGAACATCTGGATGACCAACATGCCTCTCCGAAAGACATAGCCCTTTTTGAATATCTGGCTTCTCCGGACGAACCCCAGCGCCGACGCGAAGCCCAACGCGTCGCCCACCACCTCACACGTCGCCCATGGACGAACCGTGGCCTCGGGGTGGGCCCGTATGGACTCGGGTTTGAGATACGAGTACAAGACCCAACCGCGTTCAGGCTCGGTCAAGTCGCGTCTGGCGCGTAATAACACTGGGTCCTGACCGGCGTCGCGTTGTTGGCTGGCATCGAGGGGCTCATACACAATTTCACGAATGTGCATGGGACGAGCAGATTCGGAGTGGAGAGTGATTCGGTTCATGATTGGTTTGAGATCCTTGGAAAAGAACTCGCCAAATAAGGCGACCTCGTAGTAGGGAGACGACATGGCTTGGTCACGTTTTGATCCGTTGATGGCACGTGCACGCACATACCATGTCAACGCCGACCACCATCTGAGGAATGACTGCAGGTGCGTATCCGCGTTTTCAGCCACGACGATGCTCAGTGTGCCTCGTCCAGAACCTGGCCCCGCCTTGCGTCCGCAGCTGGCTCGCAGTGCGGCGCGTGGAGATCCCGATTCGGGTCTCTTCGCCAGCTACTACTTTGGCGACGCTGGGACCAGCTATGCATCCAACAGTAGCAGCCCACGGCGCGAACGCAACCGCACCCTCTCTGATGCCGCCTCGACCAGCTCGAGCGACTACTCGGACGGTCAAGGCGAAGAAGACAGCTCAGACGACGACAAGTCCAAAGAGCCACCGCCCCAGGCAACACGTCGCTCTAGTGTGCCGTCACAAGGCGGAGCAGACCGTAGGAGGCTGGCCATCGTGGAGTTGGACTCGAAGCCCCGGCGTATGGAGGCTGTCCCCGAGTCGTCCAAAGCAGCAACGAGTACGGGCAACGCCCGCCGCGGTGCTGCACGCCTCGATGGCATCGCGCTTGTTGCACCACCTGATTCCGACGCGCGCAAGTATGCCTATGTCGAACCCCCGCTTTCTGCCCCTGCCACTCCTCAGTCCATGGCTGAGCTGCAAGAACAGACCACAAGTCACCACCGATCTACGTCTGAGGCGTCTTCAAAAGCGTCCCGGGATGTCGGTGTTGTTGGGACTCACCCAGATTCTCCTCGGAAACTGCGCATTGACATCGGAGGAGCTTCAAAGTCCCTAATGCCGCCTGTCTTCCAGGAACCACACGCTTCTCCAGTATCCACGCCTAATTCTGGCCCGCCAGGGCGGACAGACACGTCCGTGCATACTCCTGAACTTGGTCAGGCCAAGGACATTCATGTCCCCGTCGCGGCCCCCGTCGTCGTTGACTTGGGACTCGAGCCGTCGCTCAGTCCAACGATGGCTAGAGATTACTCGGCATACCTCAACTATGAGCCAGGTGCGTAGCAAGTACTCTGTTGCGAAGCTTATTTTTTGCCTCATACGTTGACAGGCGTCCATTCAACAGCTGGTCCCTTGCCAGCGCCGCCACGCGCCGCATTTACCAGCACAAGCTCCTCATCCACTCCACCCCCTCCCCGTCCTCCACGACTACACTCGCCGCCGCCGAATCGCCGGGACAACGCGCTCTTGCCCGGTGTTTCCGCCGTGATCAACTCGAGCGGCTCGAACACTCCGTCCTCTTCCAATTCACGATCCGTATCACCCGCACGGCCTTTGAGCAGCGACGATTCTTCCAATGACGAGTTCGTGCCTTGCCCTGCTTGTTTCATGCGTTAACGCTGATGAATGTAGAACTCATCACCGCCGCGAAGGCGCTTTCCCTCCATCCGTTTTAATCACCACTCCCTCGACAAGTCTTTCAGATTACAGTCCCCCGTCCACCCGCGCCCATCGCTCTATCAACGACATGATTGCTGAAGAGGTCAAACCACCAGCCGAACCAGAGATCTTGCCTACTGTTGCGCTGGTCAAGACCAAGCCGGCGGCGACAGAGGAATGGACGCATATCAGTCGCGATTTAACGGCTTCGCCCCCTTCCTCAGACGATCACGCGTCGGTCGACGCGCGTTCTTGGGAGTCTTTCTCGCAGGACGGCTTCAACCCGACCACACAAGCCCGTACAAGTTTCAAGTCGAGCCTCACCAACGGTTTAAAGCGGATCTCTTCGCTTTCGGGCTCACCGGCGAAACGGCGGTCTCTTTCGTTGACGAGATCATCCAGCCCGCGAAGCCATTCCTCCCCCACTACACGACCTGTTCCGCTCCCGCCTGCATCATCTGAATCTACAACCGCTTCGCAACGAGCCATACCGTTGACCAAAATCATCGAGCAGTACCCGGCAGCTTTATTTTCTGCGGATATTAGTTCGCGCAAAACTTCGGCGGAGCGCTGTGCTTTTTATGCGCAGAAAATCAATGAGCTGTACATTCATGACAGCGGGTTGGGAGAGTGGCTGGTGGATCTGCAGTTCCGAGGTATGTTTGAAGCTAGTACTGCTTTCCGCGGAATGCTGAAATGTTTGTTACCAGGCTCGAATGCAGGAAAGGGTCCGCAACCGCGCCATGTCTCGCATGGGTCGGTCAAATCTCAAGCGACGCAGGCCACGTTCCCGCTACGAGCGGATGCGATGGTCGCCACGGACTTGACTACCAGAGCGATCGACATCGCCCCAGCCACCGGGCCACCACTTCCTTATCCAGCGCTATCTCCTCGCTCGGTAGCATCTGCGCTACCCGCGAATATGCGGATGCTTGCGGTTAGCCCAGGCAAAACGGGCTTCTTTTCGTCTCTGGGGCGAAAAGGGAGCGTGAACAAGCGTAGCGATACCAAGCCTATTGGCTTTTCGCTTGGGACCGCGGCCACGACAACCCGGCTGGTCAAGAGCCCACCGCCTGCGTCACGCGCAGCACCAAGTCCACCAGTCGTTGCGATTTCTTCAACGCAGTCCGTCCCTGGTGGGCCACGTGCGCCGCCCAACCGCGCTCTGATGAACCTCAGTCGAGCACAGAAGACGCAGAGCATATCCCCACCGTTTTCGCCCAACGCAGCGTCGGTTGCTGCAGCGAGGCGACCTTCCCTGTTCACGCCGACGAATTCCTCGTCGTCTTCGTCGACCGGGAACAGCAGTGATCAGGGGAACAAGCGAGTGCTGGATGGCCAGATTGACCGGCTGCAGGATCTATTACCACATGCTGAGCGTGGGGTGCTTGCGGGGTATCTGCGTCGCGCGGGCCAGGATATGCTTGCGATTGGACAATACCTGGAGGATGAAAAGAATGGGACGTTGAGACGCGACTGACCTTGACTTGCACATTTGCATTACTTTCCGTTCTTTTCTATTACGGTTCACGTTTTATCTAGTCGAGATGCTATCCTAATGTACTATTACTTATCTGACGACCCAGTTACCAGCCAATGTACCACTGATACCATTACATGCATGCATTCCTGACACATGATCGTCGGACTTTCTTGAAGAAACCACCACCATGGACCTCGACGCGCTACGCGTGCCTCCAGAAATCCGCAACTACGCGAAGATAGAAGATGAAAATGTCCTTCTGCGTCTCGAAAAATGGAAGAATAACGCGTTGGACACACTGGCCAAGCTGCAAACACGCGTCGAGGACTTGGCCAAATTGGCGCTGAAAGAGCAGGCGGATGTGGTTACCGCAGTTGCTCCTCTTTCTGCAGCAGCAGACTGGGTTCCTGAAGAGACTAGGGCCAAAGCGAATGGTGAATCTGAAGCCCTCACGGCACAACTCAACTCACAGACGCAGCGATTCTGGACTCCGCTTTCCCTGATCCTGCTCTCGCACTGGTCACCCAAATTCTCCAACATAACGTTCGCCCGATATTCAGGACCAATGCACATCCGTCTGTCAACCCCGACACAGGCCGCAAACTCCCTCGACCTGCCGGTGGGCCATTCGCATCGCAGGACTTTTACGACGCCCAAGGGTGGAAGGACCAACCCGGTGCGTGGATGGTCGTATTCTGGTGTGTGAAAAACATACCTGTAAACTTTTCCTTTGGTTATTTTCTTGGTTTTGGCTGACTGTGCTCAAGAGCGGTGGATACGAAGAGATCTGGCACCTCGTTATACCGCCGGTGATGACGCTGCTGGACGACTACGAGCCGCAGTATAAACTTTGCGGTCTCAAGATCGCTGTAGCGATGCTGGACCATGTACCGGGATCTCTGCTCAAACGAACTGGTGTCGATTCGTTGTTCTCTGGAGTAAGATTATTGCTTTGTCCTCAAGCATAACCTCGACTAAATCCCATTTCTAGGCCCTTGGTCGTGCTATACTAGTCCTGGACGCTCCAGAAACCCCGATCCTTCTGCCTACGACCGTCTCTGCATCTCTGCAGCTCATCAAGTTGACGACGGAGGAAGAAAGCGTCGAGCGATTCAACCAGCTTTGCGCGCTACTAGGCGACAGCATCATTGGCAGCGTCTGGATGTACTCGAGCAACCGACCCGACGCGTTGCTAGCCTCGATCGTGGCTCTACCACCCGTTTTCAAGATGCTCAGGGTTGGCTGCGCAAGGTATCTCAAGGTGATCTGGAGTTCATACTGTGATGTGACTTTCTGATATTTTGCAGGTCCTCGTCGCACAACTTGTCTTTCCACTGGCGCCTCTCGAATACCAACACACGACGCTCGAACTACAACTGGCGTCCTTACGGGCACTGAGTGCACTATTCGATGCATGTCCGCAGCGGATCCGGCACTGGAGAGGTACTATTTTGAACGCCGTTGCGCGCTGTTGGGTCGGCGTCGTTGAAAATCCACAAGGTACGATGCATCTTTATCGCATCACGTGCATTGAGATGGCGATTTCTAGGCAAGCACGAGCTTCGCACTGAGCTTCAAAACGTGTGTCGGGGTCTTGCGGTTGTGTGCCCAGAGCTCCTTCAGGTAACCACGTTTGACTTTGAGCCTCTGGTCGGCGACTGAGCACATTTAGACGGAATACCCTCAAGTCACCGCTCTTGACGAAAAAATATTCACTCAACTCTTCGGGTCCAGAATATAAATCGCTTTCATTGTGATCGTTTCAGTGGTATAAGCTACAGTGAGAGTCATGCCGTCTAAGGAGAGTAAATACATGCCAAGGTAGAGAATTAGCAGGGCTTCGTTACACTACATTAAGAGCTTCAAGTCGAGACCATCCCAGGGTCATCGTCCGGCACGCCAAAAATCTCGTCAAAGATCTCCTTGCCGTCGGTCGACAACGGAGGAAGGCGCGGCTCGTCGTCCCGCCCAGCCTTGATCCGCCGAATGCGCTCGTTGTTCCATATTTGCTCGAGCGTTGACGCGAGGCTGCGCAGACCGAACAAGAACCCGCGGTCGGCCTCCTCCGGATAATGCGGCGGGAACCGGGCGTAGATCAGGCCCGTATCAGGGTCGACGTCTGCTTGGTACCCCTGCGACTGGGCCGCCTCGTTGCCCGAGTTGGAATTGTCAGAGTAGGACAGCCAGTCGTGGCCCGTCGTCGTATGCGCGAAATCCACGATTCGCACATTGATCTCGCCGCGCCGACGTCGAGTCCGCTTCTGGGAGGGGCCTACCAGCAGGTCCTCACTATGCGTTCGGCGCAACGGGTGTTTCTCAGACGAAGACTGCTGACTCGGCCGTTCGAGGGACTCGCCACGCTTGCTGACTGACGACGGCTGTTCTTGCGTACATGACCGAAGATGATCCTGTAGTTCTCGGTCGCCGTCGTAGATTAGCAAGAGGCTGCAGCCGTAGAAGCGGTAGCTCTTGAGCCGATAGATGATTCGAGCAAGTCCGTAGAGTTTCTGGAGGAGGATCGGGATGTGGTACGATAGCAGTCGTTCGCCGTCGTGAAGAAATGAGGTCAGAACGTCAGGGAAGTTCTCCGGACGAACATCGCGGCCCATGTACTTGTCTTGAGAGACGTAGGAGTTGGTCGTGTGGTTCCAGACCTAGTGAATTTTAATACATGTCGTCAAGAAAGAAGTAACAAACCTGCATGCCGCAAACCCTAACTCCCAAACTCCTGCTCGTCGTCCGATCGCACTTCTTCCGTTGACTTTTCTTCTTGGCCGGCGTCGCGTCCAACCCGTACTGACGCGTCCCCATCTTCAGGTCCATCACACAGGGATGCTTCAAGCGACCTGTGAGATCTTCCATGAGGATGAAGTGGTTCTGGCGCGTGACCGAGGGGTCCATGTCGAGAAGTGAGAGCGACGGAGAATCCCGCACCAATGGCGACACCGTCGCGCCAAAGTCGAGCGAGCGCGACCTGCTACGACGACGAGCCAACGACGGAGAAATATCGGCGTCTGCTTGGCGCCACACGGGAGAGGTAGAAGCGCGAGGGTGCAACGAGGCTGTAGGCGGCGCGGAGTGGCCGAAGTCCATGTCGAAAACATGGATCATGTTCTTGCTTCGCTGCTGCTCGAGTTCCAGCGCCGCCAACTTCGAAGGGCTGGCGATGAGCGTCTCGCTGTGAACGCGCCGTATCGGCGGAACCGTCTCTGCTGATCGCACTCGCTCGACTTGGCTGATTAACGGTTGAAGCTTCCCGCTTCGTGTCCGACGAGGTGTAGTGGGTCGATATGTCCCCTCGTCAGTCTCGACGTCGGCAATATCTCCATCGTCATCAGTGCGATTGTCGGCCGCAAGCCTCCCGCCTGTTCGCCGTCGGAATCGTCGAAGTACCGTACTGAACACGTGATCCTTCAGCTTGGTGTTGACCGTGGTCGAGCCAATGCCGCCGAACCAAGGAGATGTTGGATGTGGCGTGGGACTCGACGAAAATGAGGGCAAGGAAGGACGTGTTACACCTTCGTCCTCCTCAGAAATCGGCTTGGTCGAAAAGCTTGGGTCGATTGGCTTTTCCGCGAGAGTGGCTGGGAACGCGCGCATGGATTGACTGGGGGAATTGACGGGTGTAGGCGCATCCATATCACTGGTGACGAATGGAGGGTACCGAGCGAGAGGGCTAGGTCGAGAGCGGGGAACGTTGACGAGCGACGGCACACCCAAATCTGGGCTGGAAACGGCACCGCTGTTGAAATGCGCACGTCGATCGAAGAAGGGAAGAGTCGCGTTAGACTGAGAGAAGGACCGCCTTCGTCCTCGAAGGAGCCAGTCTGGAATCATATGGCGGTTGTGGTCAAGAGCGACCTCAGGCATTTCAGCCGAGTCCGTGTCAGTGTCATCATGCCCATCCTGTTCGCTTTCCGCGACGACTGTACTGTCGCAGACAGGCAGCCGCGCTACGTCCTGGGACGTCGGAGAAACCGGCGCCTTGGGAACACGGCGGTAGGTGACGAGCATGACGCCAAGGTAGCGCGGAATAAAGCCGAGCAGTGGAGGGGCCTCTCGTTCGACGGACTCGTAGAACAGATTTTCGCGAGATACAAGTGGCTAGATACGAAGGCTAAGCAACTTTCATACAGCAAGTGTTTTTCATTCACCTTGCACACAGCCTGTTTGGTAAACTTGTATATGGCGCTGTGTCCGCCGACTTGGTTGCGAAACGGCCGGAGAGGAATGTGAGGAAGTTGGTCGGTCAGATCGACATCGAGATCGAGTAGTCCATGGTATTTTGGTTTTTGTGTAGATTCGTGGATTAACGGCGGTCGCCGAGTTATCAGAGGATTCGAGTAAGACTGGGATAACCCTGCGGACGTTGTCGATGTTGTTGTGGTCACCGATGCAGTCTCCCATGCAGACTCGTCGTCCGTAGACCACGGGGAAAAACTCGCAGGGTCCTGTGACGGAGTTTGTGGGGGCCGCAGGTGACTTGGAGACCGGGTTGGAGGCCGGTGAAAGGAAGAATCTTGGGTTGGTGCGTTGTTGAATACAGCGTCGCGCTGGCTGGAATCTTGTCGAAATCTGATGGGTGGCACGCGTGCCACACGCGAGACAGACGGCGAGGGTGAGGGGGGATAAGGGTGGGAAGGGCTCGGAACCTAACAGCGTTCTCAGCAATGAACGTCCACGACGGAGAAACAAGAGCACGCACCTCTAGGCCAAACACCGGGTCATCCGCGGTCCGTTGGCGGGGCCTGCCTCGAGTAGTCTCTGCCGAGTTGGAGACATCTTCTCGCCATGACATCACATCGTTCAAGACCGATTCGCGCGCCGGCGACCTGCCCCCTTCCTCCTGCTGCACGACACTCTCCCGCGTTTTGACCCGGCGCAAGGCGGTAAGGCTCTTTTCGCGTCGGATTGCCGCCGCTTCCCTATCAGGCCATTCGGATCGCTTCAAAAATTCGAACTTGGCCTCGGCAACATCTTCGGGACGCTTGGATGAGCCAGCGCGCGAACCTCCGCTGTCCTTGGTCTCCTTGAACAGCTGGAGGGTCGCAGCCACCTTGCGGCCAATCCCCGGGACCGACGGATGCGACAGGATGCGTTTGGACGACGAGCCTGAGCTCGACGAGGATTGAGAGCGGGCCGAGAGGGGCCGCTGCTCGATATGGGTCAAGGCGGACATGGATGAGGAAGATGGCAGGGTAAGCGCACGGGCGACGTTGGCATTTCGTCGGCGGGACGTCGGGGACGTCCTGGGGACCCGGCGTCGGGAAGCCGATCGCTCAGTGACATAACCCTCGGAGCTGCTGGCATCGCGGGCCTGCTTCTTGGTTGGGGATTTTGAGCGAGGCGGCGAGGACGAAACGAGTGCTTCCTGGCTAACGCTCGTCAAGAGCCGGGGGGAAGATAGGGAGGAGGTGGGGGCCGAGTTTGGCGGGGAGGGAAGTAAGTTGTATCGGGGTGCTGTGAGGGGCGATCCCATGTACAACGACGGCGAGGATGGCGGTCGTTTGCAAGAAGCACCAAAGTGATCAGCCGTGATATGGCCCCTTCGGCGGGTACACGTGCGCCGAACGACCTGCTCTACTCACCGCGAACGCTCGTCCACAGGTTTATACTCTCTCGCCACGAACGTGGTCGCGCGTGGGTTTCTTTGCTGCTCCTGGCATCATTACGTCCGGCCGTTGTTCACGGTATCTCCGCAGATAACACAGCATTACATCACTCTCTGCGGCGTTGGGCGGCCCTAGCTTCACCGCTATTTAGCGTGGAATCGTGTGCGTGGACCCACAAAACAATGTAGTCAGTTGAGGATTGCCCAAGTTCATTCGGTCGAGTGTGGCTTGCTCGCGGACTGCGGTCATAAATACGTCGGATTTCGGTATGATCACCGCGGCGCAGAGTAGCAACATAAAGGCAACTTACGAGGTTCAACACATACTGAGCCGAGATGCTTTGCCAGTTTATCATGTTCGATAGAACAAATCTACACTTCGACATCAACAAACTCGCCCTCTTCCTCATTCCAACCCAGTGTCTCCAGCGCGATTCCCAACCGCAACAGCATCGTGCCCATCGTTTCCTTCGGTTTCACGTCGTCTCCTTCCTCTTCAACCCTCTCCGCCTTCTCATCGTTCATCGCAGAAACAGGCCCAGTATCCCATCCCCAATTCCGCTCCTCCATCTTCAACTTTTTGGGCTGTTGTCGTCCCCCCCATCCCCACGAATCGTCCAGCTTCCGCTTCCCGCTTCCTCCTACTTCCACCGCCGTCGTTTCGTTATCTTTGACCAGACCCCAGACTTCCCACGCGATCTCTCTGCCTGCGTCCGTCCATTTCGTTACCAACGCACCCAGTGTCTCCGCGTCTCCATCCTCCGTTAGTTTGACAGCACGTCGCAGCACCTGCAATCGTCGTTCCAGTGTTTGGATTGTCGGCGTTTGACGGACGGACGACGACAAGGACGGCGAAGACGATGGAAGCGGCGATTTAAACTGAGCCGAAGCGCGCTGCGTCCGATGCGGTTTCATGTCGATGGTCGCGACTGAGTTCTGATTGGGCTCTTTCTTCGCGGGCGCGGGCTTCAGGAGGGGTGCCGGGTTAGACTCGGGTTTCTTCACAATCGTGAGCGGGCGGAACGGTTTGATTAGCAGCTGGCGTTGCTCCTGACGGGAACGTGCTGTCGGGCGCCTGGGATTGGGAGGGTGGGCCACGAGTGCCTAGATTACGAGCAATGAGACGCGGAAATTTGTTTGAAGCAAATGTTGCGTACAGTCCGAAGGACTTCTTCAAGCCGGGACTCCTCGTCGAGTCGCGGCTCGGGCTTCAGCTCCTCGTCAATTTCGACCATCGCCTGTGGCTGGTGAGTTTTCATGGCTCACGACGGTCTAACACGCCACATACCTTGAGCTCGGGAACGATGGGAGCTGGTGGCTCTTCCTCTTGAACCGCCATCTTCACGGAGGTAGACGTCTCTGGCACACTTTCCTCGTCGTTGTCTATCGCAATCGGGCTCGAGCTCCGCGATGGACTGGAGCTAGGCGGCAACTCGAAACCCTGGAATCGAATAAGTGAAGAAAATTGGGAGATGTATGGACAGCTCGACCTGCTCTTCCTCAAGGATATGATAGAGAAGACGCATGGGCGACGGAGGATGGTCATCCTGCTCGAATTGTGAGCATTCTTCCGTCAAGCAGTATGCGATCACGTGCCTTTTCCTCCATCTTCACGTCGGTGTCCTCATTGGAAGAGTCGGAGAAACGGGGCGGCGACGATGAAAATAAGCGATCAGGGCTGGAGCTTGGCGGCGACGATGACGGAGGCTCATAGTGTTGCGGAGGTATCATCGGCGCGTGGTCTAGAGACGAGAGGGCGATTTCGTTGGGATCGAGGTCTTCAGAAAGAGGTTCATCCTCGGCTTCGAAGCATTCTTCGCGCAAGAAAGCCGTCTCGAGCAGCTCTTTTGGTTCTAGTACGACCGCTGAGTTTTCAGCGGGGACGGGAACTGATTCGGGATGAAAGTTATTGCGGGGGCTGGACGTAAAGGAACCCGAGCTCTGCAAATTTGAGACCGAGAAAATGCGGGCGATAGACGCGTACGGTGGACGCCACTCGTTCACTGCAATCGGGCCCAAGAGCCGAGTCTTGCGCATTGAGACAAGAAACAGACGACGGGCATGGATCGTTTTCTGCAGTCGACAAAGAAAAGACAAGGCCTGGAGTAGAGGATTCGAGTGGCTGGAGCTGGATATGGACAAGCAGAACATGGCAATGGACGACCTACAATGTGGACCATATGCGCCTCCACTGCAGGATCTGTTTTGGGGGTGGTGATAGCCTGGATATATGCGCATGGGATCGCTTCTTCCGACGATTCAAGCACTTGACCGTCATCTACGCGCGTGTCGGAGTCGGCCACGACGATATTTGGCGAGACGTGGCTTGTGGGAACGCTTGACTCTGGGAGCATTGGAGGAGGCACATCGAGAGCCTGACGATGGTAAGAGACGCGTGAAAAGACCAGAGAGACGTACAGGAGAATGCTCCTCGAGCTCGGTTGGGGTTTGAGGAGAAGATGAAGCATCTGAGGATTGCGATGAAGGCAAGTCGCCGAAGCAGGGTCCATCAAGCAGCGAAAGCGTCAGCTACGGCAATATTAGACGAGAAGGCGCGAAGTATGCTGCAGCTCACAGAGCCGGAGTCCATGGAGAGCGAATGCGAGTGGAAGTTGAGAGCAAGACCAAATTGATCACATCAAGTCGCATTTGGGAAGACAGCTGAGCTACGCGAAACAGCCCATGGCGTCCCTGCTTCGTAGAAATCCATCGGGTAAATACCAGACTGCCCATCCATCCACCCAGCTGGTCGACCCACAGCGACCGCAGTCTCGTACGGGCTCAACAACGGTCGCGAAAACGCGTAGCCCCAATCAATGGACAGCCGAGGACACGACGTTTGGACGAAGGTGGCTATATGCGGGTTAAAAAGAGCCAGTTTCGCTGGCGATAGCTCTGAGAGAAGTATGGGCACGAAAGGAATCTGCGTCGCAGATTCGGATAATTGTCGTGTAATGGCCTGATCCAATACCTTAGTTCGAGCTCAAGAAGACCTTGTGCGCATACCTGGAGTTGCTTGAAGCTCCCTTGTCGACCGAGCGTCCCAAGTATCACTCCCCAGAGCGGCGCGTCCATCGTAGGGTCGGGAGATGCGAAAAGCGACAAGCTCTTTCTTGCCGTATTGACCGCGTTTTCGCGGATTCCGTACATTTCACGATGGTTGTAGCGTTCTCGAGTGAGCTTCTTCGAATATGGGTCGTATCGAAACGCAGGGACGCTGGGATTGGCGATCATTATGGACTCGAGATGGAATCGACCGTCCCCGAGATAGCTGAGAAAATCGTGAGCATCGAAACGAGAGGAGCGGAGCATACGCACACAAGCGCGTCTACGTCGCCAAGCCGCGGAGCCGTACACCCCAGAATCTCTCCGGGAGAGAGAGGCTTCGAACGCGGAATAGTCGCATCGTACTTGCCTTGCCAGAGATTTGGCGTCGCGCCGTCATATTCGGAGCTGAGATCCTCCTTCAGACGTTGCAGCGCCGCGACGAACTGGATTGTCGACACCAGTGCGAGCTTGGTAGGCTCCGATGCGGCGACGAGTTGATTTTCGGTCGAGGCGGGGCCCTCGATACGCAGATGAGAACTGGGAGCTATTTGGGTTCCAGCCGGCAGCTTGCTTCGTTCTTCCTCGTCATCTAATAGCGCCTCGAAGAATCGGTCGCGTTTATCGGGAAAGTTGAGACGGATGGATTGAATGAGGTGTTCGGCGTCAATGGCAATCTCCACGAAGATGTAGAGCGTCTTTATGGAGGTCTCATTCATCGGCACTACAGAATCTGAGCTTATGGTTTGGCAAGACGCGTAGAGCACGCACCTAGGCAACTGTGCCCGTAATGTATCAGCATATCGCACCCCAATGCGACCGCGGTGTAATCGTCGATGCAGCAGGCGCCGTAGGTCACGTCGCCCATGATAACTGTGAGTGCAGGCGTGAATCTGGAGTGCGTCAGACGCCGCAGGATGGCCGCCAACTGCTGCACTTTTCGATAATGTCCGCAATCGTGCACGCAAACATCTGCAGTCCCTCCGGCATCTGCAGCGCGACCATGGTGGCGTTGTTCTTGCGGATCTGGAAGATAGTCTTGTGGATTTCGAGCGAGTAATTGCTCGGAAGTTGTGCGATCGCGGCATTGAGTTGCGCGTCCTGCAGGATCTCGGCCGGGATTTGGTTGCTCATAACTTGAGCCCCCGGCTTGGACGGTGTGGCGGATTTCGTCCCCACAAATCGTCTACGGGGTTTAGCTGCATCGGGAGCCATGACTGCAGCCACGCAGAGCGTTCGGAGACACGTCACAGCTAGTCCCCTCCGAAGAGCTCTATCCCCGGATGCCTCGGCGTCTCATTCATTTGCAATTGCCTTCAGAGTTCTTTGCGGCGTGGACCCACACAAGACGTAGACCTCCACGGAAAGTGACTCGAATGATCTGTTTGCTCGTGTTTGGTGCTGCTTTCCCTTGTTTGGATGAGGCTGTGCTGAGTTTGGGGTATAAAAGAGGGCCGCAGGGGGGAAATTTTCCCACCCTTTTCTCTTGACTGCCACCATCATCTCTCCAGGCCCCTCTCAAAACATCATCATGTCTTCTAGTGAGGTGAGGCTTGAGTCTTCCCGAGTATTCCTACAGTCTAACACTATCCAGACGCCAGATATTCATAGCTGTAGCACAAGCAGTAGTCCTTCCACGGCGAAAAGCGCACCTTCACCTGTGGAAGCTTTGAGCAAGCGTCTTGTTGAGCAAGGAGCATACAGAGTTGCCCCAAACTCTACACAATTCAATGCCCTGTTGCTCAACCTCACTCCTACACTTGGTGAAGAATCTTCAAGCAAACCACAAACAAAAATCAAAACTCATGCATATTCAGGACAATTTCCTGGCCTACTCAGCACTCGATCAGCTGCCTCTACAAGAACATCTGCCACTCATTGGTATGATGTAGGCCGGCCACCACATACACACCCCCTTCATCGATGAACACGCTGGCAAGGAGTACGACGAGGAGAAGCGTGACAAAATAACTCGTGACATCAACGGTCACGTCACGCCTCTGATCATCAATCATCACACATCATCATCCAATCTGAGGCGCAGCAAGTTCCGGTCCAACTCCGCGCTGTCCGACGAGGATAGCCTCAGCGAGTTCTCACACAGAACTGAACCCGACACGCCGGTGACAACCCCACCAACATCCCCGTTGCTCAATGTGTACCGCGGAAGCTCCTTTGATGACGGCGCCAATGCCGAGATCAGCGGTGGCCCGCCAGTTATTGGACGGAAGGCGGTGCTGCCGATCAGGAAACCGCTTCCTGCTCCGCGCCGTCCCGCCCCGACGGCACCGCCCGCTATCACCGAATACAAACCGGTGCCGAAGTCAAGCGCTGCGCCGGTACCGGGGACTAAACGGCGTTGGGAGCTTGCCTCGGGCTCTATCAACACCGCCAACAAAAAGCAAGCGCTCGTATACATCCACACACCGCCAAACATGGTCAAGCTCGTTGGCTGGAAGAACGAGCTAGTTCGGGTCGAGGAGATCGCTTACCAGGGCAAGGAAGGCTACGGCGAAATCAAGCAATTGATGAAGCCCAGTGCCCTCCCAGACATGGAGCGTCATACCCATGTGCCCGCGGATTGGATCAAGGCGCCTATCCACCTGCGCGAAGAGGCTGGTCAAGATGTTAGCATGAACATCGTGCAGCTCCTCGAGAGGATCCTCGACACCTACCAGAACATCGACGGTCCGTTGACGGACCATTTCGTGCGCATCGTCGAAGGCTTGCGCGCCTCGTGGACACCTCTTGTGCGGATGGCTTGAAAATGACTGCGGATCGAGTGTGGCCTCTACTATACCTTGTATCATATTTTCTTGGGAATGTGGCGAAAGTCGCGTAGCTTGTTGGCAGGCAACATAGAGGGAGGAAGCAAGAGTCAGCGTCTGTACAGCAATCCGCTGCGCGCGCGGGGTTCCCATCATTAGCGCTGCAAACGAGTCATCTTCATCTGTTCCTATACTCGCATACGAGCGAAAACATTCACGCATGAGAAGGCATTCGTATTATACACAACAAAATACATCGACTAACTGAACTAACACGGATCTAATCTACCCAAGAAAAATCGCACGCGCTAAGAGACCATCGACGACTCGTCGTTGTCCAGCTTGCGTCGCTTTGAGGCCGGTTTATCGTCACTGTCCGAATCGTCAATGATGACAAGTGGCGACTCAGCCCGTCCGTTCTTAACAGCTGCGACCTGCTGACTGCTTGCTGCGGCTGAGGCTACAGGTTCAAGTTGTTGCGACGATGGATCAGATGACCCCACGGGCGGCTCGCGCCCTCCCTTAGGCGGTCCTCCTCCCCCGTCCCCGTCCCCTGCCTCGACCGCGACTCCTTGCAGCCCGACGCTCTTTGAGTATTCGGACCATATGTCCCGCAAGGACGGTCAACGCCTTGCGCGCACCCATCTTCTCCAGATCCTTCAGCGTCTCCGCACCCAGTCCGCTGAACACACTCGGATCCAAGATCAATGTGCGTTCGTGCAAGACCATGTAACCCTCCTTGGCGGAGTTGTTCGGATGAGACGGAGAGTAGTCGGGGTGCGTCGGCGGAATGGGACCAAGGATGATGGGAATGGAGACGTCTGTCTGGTTTGTAGCTGGTGGTGCAGCGAGAGTTGAAGACACGACTGCTGGTTTCGGTGCCGGCCCAGCGACGGCCGTTGACGTCCAGTATGTATTTGGCGGTGGAATGGTAGATGGACCAGCGGCCGACGAAAGGCCCGCGGCGGGCCGGACCGCTGGTGAAGACGAGGAGGCAGCAACGAGAGGTCCCGCAGGCAGCACGCGATGCGCGACAGTATGAGAAGGTTGAACTGCATCGGGCTGGACTGTCCCGAGAGTCTTGCCGGAAGTCGTTGCGGCCACCGTCTTCCCTGGCATCTCGATCTCCGTCATCTTCTCCTTCTTCTTGCCCTTGCCACCCCCGCTTTGACTGATCTGGGGCTCAAGTCCACTCTCCGCCAGCGACCAAAAGAAACCCTTGCCTCGCAGGTCGGTACACTTCTCCAACTTCTTGAACAATTTGTCCGTCGTCAACGTAAATCGGATAGAACTCTATGCACGTTCGCCCAAGTTAGCGCACGAGCACGAGCACGAAAAGACTAGAAATAACGCACCATCCACTTCTCGTCAGTGCGCTTGTAGTGTTCGTGACGATCCGAAATCCATGACCCAATCTCCTGCAACGTTGCCTTGCCGCCAATGTCTCGGAGAGCGTCTTGGATAAGTTGTTGCAGCGGAATCGCCGGTCGACCCGGAACCTCGGCCGGCAGAGCCTTGGCTGGTTTGGGCGGCGCGGAATGTGACTCGATCTTTTTCCGTTTCTTTGAACCCTTCTTGGCAGGAGATAGTTGTGGGTCTGGCAGCGGAGGTGCAGGCTTGACGGCCTTGGGGGGTGGCGAGCGGGATTGCGGAGTAGAAGGAGGTGAGATGGAGGTGATGTCCACAGAAGGGGAGCGAATTCTGTGGGTAGAAGAGAGGGAACTCGGCGATGGGGAGTCTTCCGGCGGTGCCGGTGGCGGTAGGACGAAGTGAAATATTCGAGTGGCTATCTGGATTTGGGAACTACGCGATCATGAGTGTGCGTGCAAGTAGGAATGGCAACGAGCACATACCGCTCTCCGAGAGGCGTACGAGACCCGCGCGCAGACCAAACGCCGTCGACCCATGCCCCGTTCCGGCCAACAACAATCAAGACGAAGCGGTCCTCGTCCTGATCGTATTCTATCTTCGCGTGAAGACGGGATACGCTCTTGACAGCGCCGAGGTCTACGTCGACCTGTGTGGGCTCCGGAGCAGACGAGGAAGCGGGGGAGCTGGGATGGGGCAGGCAACGGCGCCCGATAGTGACGGATAGCGTGCGGACGAAGAAGGTAACGGATGGAAAGACGAGCGAGTAGTAGGCGGAAATCTTCTTCCCGTCGCCTTCCGAGACGCCGGAGACGACTGAGGCATCGGTGGACTCTGCCATGGCCGTGGCGGTCAGAGCCAAGCGTGTGGCCTCCACGTGATTCTGCCGTTCCGGCGCGTCATCCACCATGGCCTCGATAGAAAAGACGGCGGAGCAACTCGCAGAACAGAACGCAGATTCCACAGACTCAGAGGTCAGGTATGCTGGCTCCTTACACAGACGGCACCTCGCATTTAATCTGCAAAAAATAGATATCTCGCGTATGGTGCTCGTCTAAGGACAGCGCTGCGAGCAGGTTCGCGCTATATCGCTTATACAAGGCAATTCATCGCTCTCCACGCGTTATTCTCTTCGGTCTAATCCTTGCAGTGATGTGGGCGAAGCCTTTCGGCCCCTGGTGCCCCCAGCTGTGGTAACAGCATGCTATGGCATTTCCTGGCTGTATCTTGCAGGAGACGTCGGTTTCCACAGTTACAAAGCACACCACAACGGCCCAACTGCGCTCGAAGCCGCTCACTTCTCGGAAACCACTCGCATCGGGCTCGCAGCCGTAGAGCGCGCGACATTCCAGTCGATCGCGTCCATGGCACTCCCCGCGTTTACCATCCACACCGCCGTGAAGCAGGCCAAGAAAGCTTTCGACAAGTCGCAGAATCCGCGCCTGCGTGCTTGGGGCCCGACTGTAACCGGTTTGGCCATCGTATATGTTTCGCTCATTTTACTACTACTTCTGCTGAGTCTCCCCAGGTCCCCGTTCTTCCCTACCTTTTCGACCACCCAGTCGAGCAAGTCACTGAACGCGCATTCAACTGGCTCAAAGTCAAGATCGCCGAACAGACCCCAAGCAAACCTAGAGACGAGCTCTAATGTAATCATGTCTAATGAAACCAATACTCTTCTCAGAACTCGAGCAAACCGTAATACATGAAAGAATAGTATGTACAAGAAGCTCACCAACCGCGTCCACCGCGGCCGCGAGAGTTGTTGGCATTATTGTATCCGCCTCGTCCCGGCCCGTAACTCTGCGGCGGCGGGCCTCCATAGCCGCCGTAATTCTGCTGAGGCGGAGGTGGGCCTCCGAACCCACCTTGTTGGTATCCTGCTCGATTCGTCAGCTCAAAGCGCACCAAACGCTGGAAACGACGGACCACCATATCCACCGTACCCTCCGTAGTTGTTAGGTGGAGGCGGAGGAGGTCCGCCATGTCCATTGTACCCTTGTCCATATCCTACAAGTATGAGCAGATTTTCAACGCGAACCATATAACTCACCGCCGTAACCGTTACCACCATACCCACCTCCACCATACCCACCATAATTGCCCTGCGAAGGCGGAGGCGGCCCTCCATATCCGCGATAATTGCCCGACGACTGCCCATGACCACCATACTGCGGTGGTGCAGGCGGCTGAGAGCGAATCGGCGGATAATGCTGATTATGATGGTTCATGTGCGGAGGTGGAGGCTGGCGTTGGAAGCCGCTGTTCGCAGGATGGTACCCGCGGTCGTTGCCGTCGCCACCACGGTCGTATCCTCGTCCTCCATACCCATCGCGCGACGGCGGCGCCGAGTGCGGCCGCGAGTGGAACATATCGTTGCGCCCACCAGGGCCGCGATCCGACCTGCCGCCGTTGTAGTTGCCGTTGCCGCCACCACGGCCGCGCCCACGCCCACCACGCCGCACCGTCTCCAGATCTTGTCCACTGAGAACCCGCTGGGGCTTGCGCGCACCAGGAAGCAACACGGACTGATGGGGCCGCGACTGCTTCGGGAAGAAGTAATACACCGACAAAGACTGGTCGTTCTTCACATCCGGCATCAGGTCGGGCAGCGTCGAGTAGTATGTCGATCCGGGGAGACAGTCGGGATTCGGCGCGACGCTTCCACTCATTCCGAAGCTGAGTTTGGTGTCCAGCGGCAACGGCTGCATCACGTGAGCTACTGATGGCTGGAGGCTAGTGCAAAAACTCACCTCGTTGGACTTGCGCTTCCCGTATAACTGCTCGTAGAAAGGGTATATCGGATGCTCGTTGGACGCAAATATCACGTTGTTGCCCCACGAGTTCCGCTTCCGTTCCTCCGCCGTCAAATAAATCGAATATGGCGGCTCGCTCGCTTTTGGCGGCGGCAAGTCCGACGGCAGGTTGAGCACCGGCCGGTCCTCTTCGGAAAGGAAATCAAGTGGTTTCGCCATGTTATCGAGGAGTGCGCGCTCGTCGATGAAAGGCAACAGCGCGACGCCTTGCCATGCCATCCGTTTGCCGTTCATATCGATTTGGAACTCCTCTGGGTAGAAGTCGACGGTCGGCATGTTCTCCTTGTTCGATGCTCCGCGCAGAGGCGACGAAGGGTCGGTCATTAGGGGATGGAAGACCGCAGGAATCTGCTTCCGACTGTTTTCTTCGTTAGCTCGATGTGACGCGTCGAAGAAAGTCATACCTCGCGGCGGGAAAGACACCCATGAGTTGTTCAAACGGTTTGAACGGGTTGCCAATGTTAAACTTGATTGGCATGTTCTTCACGTCGACAAAGTCGGCCGCGAATGGCGCGAAATGGTACGGGTAGAACCATTGCCAAGATGGAGTCTAGTGAGCAATTAGTCCTGCACGAAAATAGTGGGGACCACGTACGCCCTGGTAGTAGTAATGAAGGACCCAACATAGTCCTTCGATGTACGCCGTCGTGATCCTGCAACAAATGAGCAACTTATCTCGGAATTGAATACACCAAAAGTCACTTTTTCCTCAAGTCAGGGTCGTTGATTTGGTCGGGGAACTTCTGGTCGTAGTACCGCTCCTTGTAGCCCGGTTCCCAGAGCCTACGAGGCTGTTAGTTCAAACCCATTACACGCAACAACACCAAACGCATACTTGACGGTATCTTCTTGATCAACAGTTCCATCCGCGTTGACCTTCAGTTTGACGACGGACACGTTGGGCGGCGCGTCATCATCGTCCGCGAACGTTTCTTCCTCCACATCGGGCTCCTCCATATCGGCGAGTTTGCGCTTGGCAGCGCTCGGCGATGCATCTCCATTCATCGTTGTCGCCTCAGTCGAATCATCATCGACGGGAGGTGCAGGCTCGTCGATCATCATCTCGCTATCAGCGACAGGCATGGTTGAGCCATTGAAGACATGTGACGGAGTGGTAGGAGAACGCGAGGGAGAGTGGATAGTCCCGAGGCCAGGAACAGCATCAGCGTCATCGTCTCGCTCAGACGGCGGAGCAGACGCAGAAGTCGGCGTAGCAGGAACAGCAGTAGAGATGTCAGGGAGAGTGGTGACTGGTTTCGGAGGCAGAGAAGGGTTCGGCCGGACAGGCACTGCTCCATTGAGCTCGGCCTTGAGCATCTCAGCAGCACTCATGTTGGCCATGCGGATGGCACGACGGTTGGCGACGACATCATGATTAGAGCCCGCGAGCGCTTGGGCGGCGATGGGAGCAGCACTGTGAGCGGCGCTCTGGGCGCCAAATCCCAATGCATCGGCATTCGCGGCAAAATTGGGGCGAGGAGGAAGGGACGGATGAACAGGATGAGGAGCAGCGGGAAGAGCAGTGAGGGACAAGGACGATGAAGGCTTGACTCTTTTCCGACTATCTGCCTCTATCTTACGACGTTTCGCGTTTTCGTCCTGGCGTGTCTCCGCTATAGAAGAGTGCATGAGTAAAGATCATGTGCACCTGTAAATGACCACCCACTTTCGCGCCTCTTCCGGAAAATCTCGTCCTCTCTCTGAGCGAGTCCCTCGAGAATGATTTGAGCTCGCTCCAATACCATGTGGCCGTGATTGGTTAGATAGCCGCCCATCCTGGGGAGTTCTTGCTTCCATATTCGTAAAAGAGTGTCAATGGCGCCTTCGCGGATTTCGAGCGAAGGGAGGTGAGGTAGAAAGTCGTTGCCGACAAAGAAGATGAGTAGGACCCAGTCGTCGACAGCTTGTTCGAAGTTGTACGGGAAATAGATCTCGGGAACGTCGAGTTCGACTTCTAGATATTCGCGGAGTATGGCGATGTCGAGGAAGATGAATGGCTTCTTCGCGTCGGGGGCCTTCTTAGGTTTCTCTACCGGTTCCGTCGCAGTGCATTCGGCCGCATAGTGGCCCTCGAGACCGCACTTGCGACAGGCATTACTGTTGGAGTCTGCGAATACGTCTTCACGGAGAACCCAGAAGTTCGGTTCGTGAGTTGCAATGCCGAGCATGATGAGATCGGCATCCTAGATAGCTGTGAGCACAAATAACGATCTAAAGTCGCAAACGAACGAGTCCATAGATAACGTGGCGGGTATTCGGGTTGTAGTCGGAGTTGAGCCGTTGACGTCGTATCCAGTCCATGATTTTGTGCTCTCCTTCTCCTGGAACGCCGGCATCGGAGATGATGACTTGAATCTGCCAGGGAGTCAACAACGTAACGGCAAAGCAGTCGTTCATACATTCTTCCAGCCAGGGTCGGTGTTCATTTTGTGGACGACCCAGTATCGCAGAGAAGAAGCCAAGAGGTCCATGAAGGGTGTTCCCGGCGTGATAGCGTTAGTGTCCCATCCTTCCTTTTCGTTAAAATCCGTCACTTCCTTGCCCATCGCTGCGCCAGTCAGTATTAGTCCTCCAATAAGACAGCAACAACGGACCTTTCCACATAAGAAGCGATTCCTGGCGGGCAATTTCCTTGTCCTTCGCATCTTGGGCAGCGCGGAAACGTCGGGAGCGCTGTTGGTTCATCTTGGCTCGAGGCGCGACTCCGTCTGCGGACGGTCAGCTTGTAGCCAAAATGGCTGAAAAACAACTCACCGATGGCCATGAAGAGTACCTTGCGAGGGCGAACCATGTTGACGACGCGTTCCGTGTATTTGAAGACTTCGAGCATCATTTCTTCCTCAGTCTCTGGAGCCGGCTAAACGGACAGTCAACGCCGTGTTCGCATACGAGTGGAGTGTTGGCGACGTACTTTGCCTTCCGGGTGGGTACACGGGTGGACCTAAATGCTTTGTGAGGCATAGCGATGAGAACAGAACGAATTTGCTTACAATGCCGTTCATGTCGAGGTATAAGTTATCGAATTCCTTTCCGTTTGGGTTGGGCATGGACATGTTCACGGGTATACTCGTAACGGCGTCATTTTCGCCAGCGACTTCAATTTCCTCCTCCTCCACGACGGGATAGACTATGACAAAGGTCAAACTGCGCCAGCGGAGCAACTGCATGCGCCAACGCACTGATTTTAGGGTACTTTTTGCTGAGCCAGCGGAAAAGAGCGGGAACACCCTGAAAATTCGGTGAGTTTTGGTCCTACAAGGGATTGTGTAGGGGACGCACCATAGCTCGTGTCGAAGGACAAGATGGAGGCTGACGCCAACTTGGGTTGATGTGTGACCCTTCGAGTCAAGAACGCTTGCTCTCAGCCATGGAACACCATCCTCCTGCACCCTCGGGATCGCAGCCCAGCCAGAAGTCAATGACAAAGGCAGAGCGCAGAGAGCTCCAGGAACGTCAACGCGCCGCGAAACTCGCTCAGAAGCAACAGCAGCAGCCCGCCGAGGCCGCAAATAAACCAAAGCCCAAACCAAAGCCTGCAGCACCCAAGAAAGCGCAGACAGGCGCCGAGTCCTCCGCTGGTGCAGATATTTCGAGATCGCATGGCACAGCAGGCGCCGATCCCGACCCGGGCAAGACGCGGAGCTTGCGGATATTTTCGCATTTCAGTCTGCCCAAGAGCGGACCTGCGGCAAAGGGAGATATACACCCATCCATTGTCCGCCTTGCCTTGCAATTCTCCGAGTTCAAGATCTGCGGTGCAAACGCGCGTTGTATTGCTACCCTAACCGCGTTTAAATCAGTGAGTTATCTCTTCTGAGACTTCAACGGCTTAGATTGTGAATAGGTTATCCAAGACTACAATACCCCACCAAATAACACGCTCTCGAGACATCTTATGACCCATCTCTCCCCCCAAATTTCGCATCTGGTTGCTGCGCGGCCCATGTCCGTGACTATGGGCAACGCGATTCGGCAGCTCAAACTGGAGATCAGTGGCTCCGATATCGACCTGCCCGAGCAGGACGCCAAAGATCTCCTCTGCCAACAAATCGACGATTATATCCGGGACCGTATTATTGTCGCGGACGATGTCATCTCCGACTTTGCGTTCAAGAAGATCAAGGATGGCGATGTTATCTTGACTTTTGCAAGGTTCGAAGAGATTTTACTCGCCGTATCGTTTACTCAATCTCTCATTCAGATCGTCTATCGTCGAAAAGGTCTTGCTCGAAGCCCATTCTCGCGGAAGGCGATTTTCAGTCATCATCGTCGATTCGCGTCCATTACTTGAAGGTCCGTCACGTCTGGTTCATGGTACCGACCTCGTCTTATTTTCTGCCAGGCAAAGCCCTCCTTCAGGCGCTGACTTCTGCTCCTACGTCATGGAAGTTATCTGGGAAGGCTCTCGAACCGCCGTTGCCGCCAATACCGTGTACCTACGCCCTCCTCCCGGCCCTCCCATCCTTGATCACGGAAGCTACCACCGTAATGCTTGGCGCGCACTCGCTGCAATCCAACGGTGCCGTGTTCTCGCGCGCGGGAACCGCGCTCGTCGCGATGATGGCGAGGCAGCATAGCGTCCCAGTACTCGTCTGCTGTGAGACGTACAAGTTCAGCGACGGCGTGATGCTCGATGGATTTGGCAAGAACGAACTTGGCAAGTCCCGCTCTTCTCCGATAGTAAATTGACTGATGTGGACCTCAGCACCATCTCATCTCTTCCCTACCTCGACACAAACCCAGAACCTCGAGATCCTCAACCCGTTGTATGATCTGACACCCCCTTCATATGTTACCGCGGTTGTGACCGAGGCAGGCTTGATTCCTCCAACTTCAGCTTACTCTGTGAACATGGCTTTGGGTAGAACAATACTGTAGATTCCGTAGAAGACGAACAAGTAGTACAAAATACAGAAACTGACGATTAAACACGTCGAGCCGGGATCCCTCAAGCAGCTAGTTTACATGCCATAAGCACCAGGCGCACCCGTCATGGGCATACCACCAACATACGCGGCGGGGTTGGCCCCAGGCCCAGGCGGATACATCATCCCCGGCTGTCCGGGCATCGTTGGCGGCGGCGGACCCCCACCCGGCGGCACACACGCAATCCACAACGCGTACCTCTTCTCCCTCGCCTTGGCCTTTCTCCTCGCTTTCTTCTCCCTCTTCCTCTGCTTCCTCTCCGCACGGTTCGCGCGTCTGCGTCGTCTCTGTTCCTGCATGTCCACGTTCGGCTGCTGGCCGTACATGTACATCGTGTTCGCATAGCGTGCTTCATTAACATCGTCGTCCGAATCGGATGAAGATGACGAGGAGGACGAGGAAGACGAGCTGTCGTCGTCGTCGTACATCGGGAGCTGGATGTCCTCCATCCCCGCGTGCGGGCCGGAGCGGCGCTCACGTCCTTTGTAGAGGATAACCTTGACCGTCGGTGAGCGTATGAGTGGCTACGATATGAAGTAGTAGCTACCTCTACGCCACGAGGCAGAAAGAATGAGACGTTCCAGAGGTCGATGACATCCGCCGCGAGAGTCGACTTGCGGGATGGCCGTCCTGGAGCAGGCAGCTTGCCAGTCCACGCAAGACACAAGTCTTGCATCAGTCGGGCCCCTGCAGCAAAGACATAAATATGGATGACTAATATCACGTGAACACTCACAGTCGGCAGCCAAAACGTCGTGAGACTGCAGCGCAACAGGCATGCGCGGCGAACTGAGGACCAAGTGGTCCATGTCGTCGACCCGCATCTTCTCGAACATCATAAACGTCGTTCCGGGGTTTATGGCGCGCGAGAACCCATCCGGAGCAGGCAACTGGCCTTGGTCGGAGGCATCCACCGGCGCTGGCATCTGCATCGAAGCATATCCAGCAGGTGGAGCGGAGGCGTATGACGAAGGCATCGCGCCTGGAATCGTCGGCGTGGCCGTCTGAGGATAGCCGGTACCGGCGTAGGGGTGTCGAGGGCGTTGCTCCACCTGGGTAACTCGCATTCACGTATGCTGAGGTTGGGTAGCCCGGCTGAACAGCTTCTGCGGGTCGCATGTTGGGTGACGGATTGCCAAACGCCGGGTATGCGGTTGCTGGATAGCCAGTACCCTGAGCCGCGGCAACAGCCTGAGCAGCAGCAGCAGCCTGAGCATACGCCGCCTGCTGGTTCATGTTGTTGCTGAGCTTGCGCATGCGCTCCGCTTCGGTCTGATACGCCAACGGTCTCGCGGCTCCTCCCTGCGCCTGCTGGTTCGCCAGATTCATGGCAGCAAGCTGCTGCTGCAGGTCAGCCGCATTGGCGCTGACTTTCCTCTCCCGCGGATCGTACGTCGCACCCGTGGCTTGCGTATACGCAGCCGTGTACGGCGTCGAGGGATAGTTTGTAGTCGCCGCCTGCACCGGATAGCCACCAGCAGCAGAGGAAGGGAACGCTTGAGGCGGGATGAAAGGCGTCGTCTTGCGGTTCTCTCGCGCATCCCGTTCGCGCGCTTTACGCAGATCCGTGTCCTGTTCTTTCTCGCGTTGCCGACGCGCCTCTTTCTCTTCCTTCTTGCGCCGTTTCTCTTCGTCCTTCTGCCTGGAGAAATCCATCAGAAAGAAATCCAGCAAAAAAACATCCCTTCGCACCACTGCCGCAGCGCTTTCTGCTCCTCCTTGCTTATAGGCGTATGGGACCAAGATGCGGCAAAGTTCTACAAACTGTTTGAACGCGCCATCGCAGACAACACCAAGATCAAACGTACCGCGTCGGCCGGGCGCGCGCCCGGTGGCGGCGTAAATGTTGTTTCTGTCGGGACCTATCGCGAAAAGAATCAACACTCAGAAGAGGTCGCAGATTAGCCTGGCGCTGGATTTCGTACCCATTGGATCCCAGAGATCACGCCGTTCGCGGTGGGGTAGCTTCAAGCAAGCAAGTAAAGCAAGAGATCGATAACGCTTCAAATCGACAGAACGATAGCGATGTTACCTGGCGGCGACGGCCCTACAGAGGTGTTAGCCTGCGGTCGAAAGAGAACGCGACGCGGAGCGCTTGCTTGAAAAGATGGTACGAAATTCGGCCGTTGTCATAAGAAGTCGTATAGGTAATCGTTCCAGGGAGGATATTGTTTGCGCTAGCCGCTTGCTGGGTATACGGAGACGAGGCTGCACTGTACATGTGGTGGGGTGAAGCAAGAAGGGAACAAGCCGAAGCTTCGAATTCGCGTGATGTCTCCGTCGAAATAACGATATTATGAGATGAAAGAGAACATGGTCTAAACTACATGCAAGTAAGAAGGAGCTCAGAAGAACCTCCAGTATACGATGACGAGTAAGATGAACACGACCGCGCCTATGGGCGCGTACTGGCGGAGCATCGCTTGCAGATTGATGTTCCGTGCCGCCTTGCGGTATTTTTCAGACTCTGAACGGAGGGAGGTCGAGAGATGAGACATTCCTAGATGAAGATTCAAGTCGCGGTGAGATGTGTGTGTGTTTGTGTGGGCGATGTATAACACGCACGGTCAAGAGAATCGCCTCGCCACAACAGCTCCTCCATATTCTTCGTCATTATCCTCGTCACGTCCTGCAGGTCGTCGTTGAGCTTGTCCAGCCCGCTGCTGCTCGCTGCCGTCGCGGTCCGTGTGTCGCGGTAGAGACGCGCAGTCTTGGACATGAACGTGTCTTGTGTTTTATTGCCCGTGTGAGCCGAAAACGGGGAATTTGCCACGACACCAGGACACGCACCGAAACCCACAAACGCATACGGCTTGCGCACCGTCTCCACTTTCGCTCCATATGTTGTGGCAAACTCCTTCGAGAGCTCGTCGAGATACGAGAACGCGAGCTTGCGTGGGTAAGATTTGTCGGCAATGGTCAGGAACACGACGTTGTCCGCAATGAGGTAGCTTGAAATTTCAGAGTTGACTTGAGTGTACTGAGAAAATAGTAGCATAGCGGGACGCACTGGAGCGTGTATTGGCCGCTTTCAATGGAGCACCGTGGCTCTGAGTTGGGTGTAATGCGACGGAATATGAGTTTTGACTGCTGCTTGTGTTCTTGGAGAGCTTGCTCCGTCTGTAGCCAGCGGGTGAGCCCGGAGAGCAGGGGCGGCAAGGCCAGAGCTGACCTGTTCGTCATCGACGCTTGCGGCCAGAGGGAGAGCGTCCGAGGCCCGGACGATGATGGTACTTCGGACCATGTGTGCTGAGGTGCGGGGAAAGAGAAGAGGACGTCCGGAGGGTGGCTGGAACGACGACTAGAGTGACCGAGTGCAAGCCAAGTCTGCTCCTCGTGATCATGCCGGAACCGGCTTCTGCAGACTATAAAGCGCCGATTTCACGTTCTCTGCGCATCCTCCCTCCCCCGCGATGGCCAGTCTCTTCGACGTCGAGAAACAGCTCACCTTCTACGGCGCATACCATGCAAACCGCATTAATGTCCTCATCCACATCATCTGCGTCCCCTTGATATTATGTTCGTCGTCCCCTTCCCTGGCACAACGCGGTCTAACCGGCATGCACAGGGTACGTGTCTCTACCTTCGACTGGCCGGAATATCTCAATCTGTCCCCTAGGACGAGCTTCGCGATGGTCTCCCGGGTCCCAATGCCTGAAGCCACCCCGAAGATCCACTACGCCATCAACGACTTCCTCGTCTTTGACCTCAACCTGGCCGCCATAGGCGCCGCGGTGTATGGCGCGTACTACTACATCCTGGAGCCCTTCGCTGCGGTCCGTCCAAACTCTCCGGTCCCGGCCCGCGGGAACACTCACCCACACCGCGCAGCTTCTCTATACCCCGCAATTGACGCTCATGACGCTCACCTCCATCGCATACGGCAACTCTTCCCTGAGCATGAACAGCGTCGTCGCGCTCTTCGTCGTGTGCTGGATTGCCCAGTTCCTCGGGCATGGTCTCGCAGAGAAACGCTCCCCCGCGCTCCTCGACAACCTCGTTGGAGGTCCGTTCATTCGCGTCATCCACATTGCGTTCTCTGATCCGGCCATCCTAGCCCTTGTTCTAGCCCCGTTCTTCGTGCACCTCGAGCTGCTCTTTGGCATCGGATACCGCCCGGAGATGCACAAGCGCCTCACCAACGAGATCGGCAAAGAGATCACCAGGGTGAAGAAGGCAGAGGGTGACGCCCGCCGCGCAAAGGCAGAGTAAATCGCAAAACACTCTACCGCAATATGGATTTCGATGTGCTCTGTTCTTCGTGGACATGTATCTACTCTACATGTACTTTAAACCTTCCCTTAACGTGTTGTTGTTGTCCATTACAACCCTCTCTCTATTCCTTAAATCAAGCTAGCCGGTGGCGGCAACACCGGTTCTCCGATAGCGGTAACATACGCCGACGAGAGGCCACCGTCGACCTTGAAGTCGGTACCCTGGAAGCCGAAACGCGTCAGAGCATGAACATTCTGCGTTCTGTACTCAACATACCGTCATGTAGCTGCTCTCGTCGCTGGCCACTGTAGCGAGATAAGATTAGATTATCAACCAGAGCCGAGATGGAAACACGGACAGAATAACGCCGCCTTCGCGAGCTCAACGGCCTCTCCGAAACGGCCCATCGGGAGGTGGATCATCCGCCGGTCGCGCTTCTCCGGGGTGTTGAGGAAGTCCATAAGGAGCGCTAAACGCCGGCGTCAAGGGACCGCCAGCGGTGTGAATGGGGAAATCGTACGCGTTTTGAGGGGACCGCTGTTAGGTGTTCTCAGAGAAAGAATCAAGAGGAGGGGATCGGATACACACGGGCACAAGGAGTTGAAGCGGATGCCTTCCCTTGCATGCACCATCGCGAGTTCGCGCGTCATCGCGAGCACAGCGCCCTGATTAGATTATGAGCCCAGTGCACCCCTCTTTAGCCTCGGCACGACCTTGGACGCCGTATCTGCATCCATTCCGTCAACTCTTGCGTCCCCCAAGAATAAATAGACACTCACAAGCAAGCTGGGGCGTCGCCGCACCCATCAACGCGACGAAACTCGCAGTGTTGATAACGCTACCACCGACATGCAGGCCCTTGGCCTCATCGGTCGCATTGTTGCGCATCGCAAGGATGGCGTACTTGCACCCCCACCAGACGCCCTTGAGGTTGATGTTCATCGTGAGGTCCCAGATGCGTTCTTCGGTGTTAAGCGCGTTATCGTCGGCAGGGTGCATGATTCCTTGAAGATGGGCGTGAGCAGGCGGAACGCGTACACAACAGACACAGACCGGCGTTGTTGAACTAGAATAGTCGTCAGCGATTGGAAGACGAAGATGCGGGAGAAGAAAACGCGCCATGACATCGAGCCTCCCAAACTCCTTGACTGCCAAATCTACAGCGGCCTTGATATCGTCCTCCTTGCCCACATCGGCTTTGGTCGCGATGGCCTTGACACCGGTGAAGCGCTGGGCAATGAGATCTGCGCCCTTCTGGGCCGCCTCGAGGTTGATGTCGACGAGCAGGACGTGTGCACCTTCCTGCGCAAAGAGGAGAGACGATTCAAGGCCGATCCCGCTGTAGATTGTCGGAAATGGGGTTTCACTAGGGAGCGATAACGCACGAGCCGGCACCGGTGATGAGAGCGACCTGAGACGGGGGGTCAGGCCATCTTCCAGACCGAGAAAGAGGCCCACTTTGTGCTGCAGACGACCAGACATCACAAACGGGATTAAGAGGTCGCCCCCACGTGATTTTTGAGGTGACGCGTATTACAGCTGCAGAGATTGCGGAAACGATTCAGGATACGTCTCGTCGCCAAACATGTTCAAAAAATCCGTCAACTCAGGCGGCGTTTCCTCCAAAGCTTCCCCAAGCCCAGCAGGCGGCGGCGCCACTATCGGCGTCTGGTCGTCCGACTCTGTCTCCGATTCCTCCATGTCCTTCGCATCATCCAACACCGGCAGAGGCTCCTCGAAGATCTCGTCTAGTCGAACATCGGACGTACTACGCGACTCATTAGTCGGGTCATTGATTGAGCTCTGAAAACGTACCGTATTGAGACACTTTGAATTTCTTCGTCAACTTGGCACTGCGAGCTCGGTATCTCATTCATGTCGTTGTCCGCATGGTGACGGACAGATACCGGCTGCGACTGGGACGATGGCACCTCATCGTCGTACGGCCATTCGGGAGGCGCAGAACCGCTTGGTGTTTCCTCTCGACTCGGAGCACACGGCGGGTAGAAGTATTGGGACTGCGACGACGGAATGTCTTCCTCGAAGCTGGAATTCCGCTCGTTCTGGACCAGCGGTGCATAGTACTGGGACTGGGAAGAAGGGATGGTTTCCTCGGCGTCCTCTTCAGTTGGCGTCGGTGGCAGAGGTCGGTCGTCGACGATGGTGGCAAGGTTTGCGGCAAAGTTGACCGACTTGGCCTTCGCCTTTGGGGGCAAAGCTGGCGGGCCCATAGGTTCTGTGGTTTGTTGTTGTATAGGCGACGGAAATCGCTCATCGTCGAGAATGGAAGTGTCGATGATAGCTTCGACCGCCTTTTCCTTTCCTTTCAGTCGCTGTTCAGGAGGCTCGAGGTCCTCTACTGCAGGTGAAGTTGTTCGAAGGGGGGAAGAGGGTGCACGAGAGGGTCCAGGCTCGTCGTCGTCGAGCGTGAGGTCAATGGTGGAATGGACCGTCTTGCCCTTGCTCTTTCTCCGCTTCCTCGGAGGCTCCATCTCCACGCCCTCGCTTTCTTTTTTGAGCGACGGCCCGACATCGTCGCGCGCCTTGCTCGTCGACGCGACGCGTGACTCCGCCTCCACCGCCGTCCGTTTGCGTTTTGGGTCCGCCTGTTTCTTGGGAGGGATGGCGGCCTTGTTCTTGAGTGGCAAGCGCGAAAAGTAACTTGTTATTGGCTTCTCAGCAAGCATCGTGGCGGGACGCGTCAAGAAACGTTGGGTCACGTCACTCTGCTTGACTCTCGCTTTCACCACAATGGCCGACATCCAACAAAAGAAACGCCGCATCGAAGACGACGACGCGCCGCTCGCGCCGACGTCCAACCTGCTCATCAAGCGTCTCTCCGAAAAAGCCAAACTGCCCACACGCGGGTCGCCGTTGTCTGCCGGCTACGACCTCTACAGGTACGTCCGACGCGTCCTACTCACACATACGCGCGTCTGACGTCCCCGAGTGCCGAGAAAAAGACTATCCCAGCGCACGGGAAAGCCCTCGTCGACACGCAGCTCTCCATAGCCGTCCCTGCAGGCACCTACGGACGCGTCGCGCCTCGCAGTGGTCTTGGTACGCGTCGAAATCTATCCTCGCAGCCTCTCTCATCTCGACGGCAGCATCCAAGTTCATGATCGACACCGGGGCGGGTGTCATTGACGCCGACTACCGCGGTGTCGTCTTTGTGCTCTTGTTCAACCTCTCGGACAAGGACTTTGAAGGTGCGTTCCACAGTGTTTCTTTCCCTAAATGTCGTCAACCCAATTGTAGTTGAGGAGGGTGACCGCATTGCGCAGCTCATTATTGAGCGCATTTACACGCCAGAGGTACTCGAGGTTCAGGTACGCAGCACGCATGTTTTTAGGATGAACTTTCGCTGACGGTTTTCAGGACCTCGACGAGACTTTACGCGGCGCAGGCGGCTTCGGCTCCACTGGCGGCCATGGTTCGCTATGATCATCTCTCCATCTACTAGCTGTCCCAATACAAGGCTTGCTTTCCCTCGAGTAAAATCTGTGCTATAGTACATTCAACCGTTTGCTACCTAAATCAACTCTCTGCCCGAATGGTCCACGTAAAACACCATTTTGTCCCTGACAAACGCGTCCACAGGCGTCCCATCGATTCCGGGCGTCATCATCGTGAGGTGGTCCGAATGCTCGTCGGCGCCGATGATCCCTATGAGCAGGCCCGCTGTGCGGACGCCTTCGATGAGAGACGGGACTTGCATCTGGACACAAATTAGTCTACACAGGGCTGAAAGGAGGGACGAGAAAACTCACCAAAAGGTCGGCATCCACAAATATGCCCAGCAAATTGTTCGCCCGCGCAAACTCCACAGCCGCCCCGACACTCGTCGTCCGCCAGTCTTCAGGATCAGACCGGTCCTGCGCGTGTCGCTTTCCGCAATGCGACGCGAAGAATACAGGATCTACAACTCAAAATATCAACCGATTACCGAAGGACGAAACGAAAAAACGCACAATTGGGCTGCTTCCAATTAATCGCAGAACACACATCGGGCGAGAAAGACGTGAACACGATACGGCGCCTTGGAAGGGGTCCGTAGATGGCACGCAACACGGAATCGACAAACGTGTTTAGATGCAGTCGATATCCAGTCGATTGCGCGCGAACTGAGCGCTGTGGGTACGCCAGCTCTAGGCAAATGCCTAAAGAAGGTGGGAGAATCTAAAGCATGGTTGACGAAATGCACTGTTCGGTGAAAAACGACAAACCTTGAGTAGCTGAGCTAACGAGACCATCGCCGACGGAACCGCCACCCAGTCCGACGCCTCCGATTTGCCCTCTGCATCGAAATGGTCCAACCCCCGCCCACTCGAAACCGCGAGGGCCTCAAACTGTGACAGCGTCACATCTGCTACCGTCAGGTCAAATGTCGTCCCGGGGAGGAGTGGGTGCTCGAAGATGACGGGATGCAGGTCACACGTGACTTGGATGACCAAGTACAGATAGCTGCCCCGCAGCGAAGAGATCGTCGACGCCTGCCCGGATCCCATCCCACTGCTGGTGACCGACCGATTTGAGGGTGATGTCGAGGCGGATCCGATGAGGTTTGACCGGTGTGCCCAACGCGGACCCCGATGCGGGATGGTGTTCGTGGCGAGCGGCATCGCGAGCGATTTCCAGTACGTCTCAACGTCGCCGCCGACCTCAAGCGTAACTCCCTCGAACGGCGTGACTATGTTGATCTCAAAGTCGACCTTGTCGCAGCGTTAGAAAAGACGCAGCAAAGTCTAAATCCCTCACCTCGCCAATGACCTGCAATCGCGTGTCCAAAATGGGCAGCAAGAACGGCCGGTTGGTCTCGAACTGCTGGAAGAGGCCAGGAAGCGCAACCGCCCTCCCAATGGTCTTGGTGCCGAAATTCGGGTACACAGAAAACACCAGCGACAGATTCTCAAGAGAAGGAATCTGGAACGTGTACGTGCCTAGCGCGACATCGTTCTGCGGGAGCGGCAGAGGCACGCTATATGGCCCCGAGTTGACATTGACGTCGCGGCCAGGCGTCACGACGAGCTTGAGCGGCGTCGACGCGATAACCATGTCGTTCTTGAATGCAGGGCTAATCAGACGATGGTGTAAGCGGACACCTGGATGGTCGCTGTTGCGCCGCGACATAGGACCGATGGTGATCTGGACGAGGTGGTTCCGGTCGAGATAGTTGTGGCCGTAGACACGATGTGCCATAATGGGCGGTGGAAGGGAGAGGGATGGGATCATGTCGATTTCGGATTCGATGGTCATGCCGATCTCGGAAAGCGGGGAGTCTTTCGCCACCCTGCCGGGATCAGCGCTCGCAGCAATGAAGGGAGTCGCGCTCAGGAGCGGGCTGAGGCACTGGTGGTGGCCGTACCACATCGCATAGTACGCGGCAAGATGTCCGAGCTCGTCCATGGCACGAACACGTGCTCCAGCATCGAGCAGAACACGAACGCAGTCCGTTCTTCCGTAGCGAGCAGCATGGAAGAGCGGTGTCCATTCGTGGTACTTGTCGGGCGTGTCCCAACCGTCTTGGAAAAGCAGCAGGCGACAGACGTCCACGTGGCCTTGTCGAGCTGCAAGATGCATGGGGTACTCTCCGTTCGTATTTGGCATGCATCGGGCACCACGCTCAAGAAGGAGCGTCACGACTTGAACATGTCCGGCTTGGCTGGCGAGCGAAAGAGGGAGCGGGTCCTTGCCATCGTCCAACAAAGCCGTCACGCAGTCCACGCTCCCCTTGAGCGTCGCATAGACCAACGGGGTGTAGCTATCCATGTCCTTGACCGTGGCGACGATATCGGTTTGCAGAAGCCGGCGACAAATAACCGCATCTCCGTTCATCGCAGCGTAATGAAGCGCCGTACGGCCGTACGCGTCGATCTTGGCAACATCGACACCTTTCTCTATGCATATCTGAACGAGACGCGGAGCACCAGCGATTGCGGCGCCATGTAGACAGGTTCGGCCATTGATGTCGTCGATGAACTGGAAGTCGAAGGGAGGGGAAAGCGAGGCCATGATCAAGTTCGCGAGGTCGGGAGGCGCCTCTATGATAGCGTTCCAGAGAATGCGCGTGACGTTTGTCTTCCCTCCGCCGCCTTGTTGCGAGAGAACATCGATGCATTCATTAATGGCAGAGGCATCCGAACTAGCAACGGCCTTGCGCAGGTTGTTCTCCAAATCCTGGAACGGACCCATGTGTTGAGCTCGTTCGTTCATGATTTGTTGAGCAACGAGGTCGGTGGCGGCAGAAGGACCCTCGAATTTGAGACCAGAAGACAGGTCGGTAAGATCGAGGAGGCAAGCCGCAACTGTATCGGACAACTCCGAGATGAGCTGGCGGTTGAAAACGGGTTGAACGTCGACTTGGCGCGCCAGATACAGCTCCTTGGTCGTCGACTTGGAGCGCTTATCGTATTTCTTGAGAATTTTGCGAAAGCCGATGGCGTTTATTTCGACGAATTGCTGAAACCCGTTGGGACGAGAAGAGAAATATACATTGAACGTACCTGTAGCTTTCCCAGGTCGCGCTCGAGATGCCGAAAACCCTCCTCGACCGCGGTCCACTCCACGTTCTTCTGCAGCGCATCGTCCATCAAGTCCGGCAAGCCGCGCATGGCAGCAGCTCTGCGTTTGGACAGCAGCGTCTCTAAGCGCAGTTTCAACTCGGCCTCCTTCTGCAGATAGAATTCGTTGATCTGGCGCGCGCTCAGCACGATGCAATCGCGAGTGCTAATCGTTTCCTTGCCTTCTCCAGCTCTCGCTCCAGTTTGAAGAAGAATGCGGCCTTGTGCGCGCGAGAATCCGCGTCGCCATCATCGCTGGAGCCCTCTGGAAAGAGCGGTGGGGCAACGACGCCCTCGGGAATCACGGAAGGTTGTTGGACTGCGCGGGATTGAGGGGAGGCATCCAAGAGATCGCTGGGGCGCAAGCCGAGCGCCAACGCAGCTGCCTCCGAGGCAGGTCTGTGTTGGGTGAGGGAGGAGATGATCTTTTTCAAGAACTTGTAGTCGAGATAATAGGCAGACCATCCCGGCACTTGTTGAGCTTGGATGTGCTTTCCGAACTGAACGAATGTTTTGAGACCGCGAGTAACCCAGTTGGGTCAACGACGCACCTTCATATTTGAGAGGAACGGATTGGATTACGAGGGGGTTGCCAGCCCATGAGCGCCAGGACCAAAGCGAGTCTATCAGAGGCGTGCATCACGAATGTTACATGATCAATTCCAGTAATCCTAGTTGTTTACGCGCAGCGACAAGCTCGGCACATTCATCACCAACACACTCATGGTCGCAGACTGAACGCTCGAAGTCTACCCAATACCACCGTCCGTCCCTCGGGATGACATTCCGACTGGCAATGTCGCCGTGTTGGACCCCACATCGATGGAGTCGCTGCAGCGCAGAGAAAATTGACTGCCTGCCAGAGTTTAGGTGGACGAACGCCGGCTGCAATAAACTAACCTCTGTCCCAGCTCCAATGCCTTCTTCCAAGACGGGCACTGCTCAGCTCCCAAATCTTCCAACAACAATCCAGCCCAATTATTCATCAGCGTGTTTGGCTCAAAGACTCCGTAGCACTTGGGCACCAAATCATCGCCAGAAGAAGAGGCGAGTTTGTCGTACGCCGTCAGCTCTGCGACCAGCGACGCAAGTTCAGCGGAAGGGTATGATTTGAAGATGGCGGGGAGAGATGACCCGTCGGCACGTTTCAGCGTCGCGCGATGCACTGTAGCAATGTTTGGGCGGCGCACGGTTTCGAGAATGGTCAGGTCATCGCATTGAGCTTCGCAGATGGAGTCGCAGTCGGGTTCGGGAGACTCAGACGAAGTGCTGAGAAGCTCAGAGCCATCGCTGGAAACTGTATCCGTGTCGGACGGAACGCGAGAGACGGGGAAGGGGATGCGCGCGCGTAGTTGGGCCAGAGTCGTGCGACGGAGGTGTCTAATGATGGTATTTCCACTGAAACGCAGTCGCTGAGGGAATGAGATAAGGGACAAAAAAGGTATTGTGGTCGCGTACCAAGACTGTTTTGGAGAAAGGAGATCGGCTGACGACCGGTCGCCCACACTCTTCTTCTCGCTGCTGGGCAATTCGCTGCTTCAAGTCGTATAACGCGTCCTTGGAGATAAGGGTGCTGGCGTCGATCGTGTCATGGAGAGGTACCCCTCGGATGACCTTGCCGCCCAGGCAGATGATATCATGTTGAGGGATCGATATCGCGAACCAAAGCGCGAGAATCTTCGTAGCAGTTTGATTCTCCGCTGCGGTCGTCTCTTGGCCAGTCATGGGCTCGACGGGCGATATGAGCAAGGCGGGTAATCTTTCGTCGTCGTCCAGCTGAATAATGGCTATAGCGGGTGAGATAACGGAATCCTGACGAGGGTAAAATTCTGACCCCGTTCCACCACACTGTACGAAGGTGGAGCGAGGATCGAGCCGAAACGCACGTCGATGTTTGCCGCGAAGGTCGTCTCCGGGAGTGCAGTCGACGGTTGTGTCTTGACGAGGTTTCGATAATGCTCGATCTGAAGCCCTGCCTAATGACGCTGTTGGCCTTCTTCCCCCGCTCACGAGCGTCAGAATATAACCTGTTTTAACACAGCATACTGTCCTTGACAGGCTCCCGCAGGAATCGAAGCGGTGTCGACATGCGGGTCTAGTGCATGACATCCAGCACCAAGGGTAGTGCCCGCAGCGCCTGCATAAACACAATCGTTCGTGTTTTCGCGGACCGTGCGGAGAGTGAAGTTGAAGTTGCATGCACTGTCGTTGGATGCGACGTCAAACCCGTTGAAGTGGACCGACGGGTCTATTTCCTGCCACAAAGCATCCACAACGCTGTTGAGTTGCCACATGTAGACGCAGTTGCTGTAGGCGTTGCCGGGGAAAATAACGGCAAAGTCCTTCACGAGGCGATCAAGGGCAGATTGGGTCTTGAAAGACAGGGCGTCTAGTCCGTTGAGGGAGATGAACCTCCTCATCCGGTGTCGTAGTCGCGGCACAAGCGAAACGTCGCGGACGAAGCAGGTTGGAGGCTGCAGCATTGGCGAACCATCGTCAAAGTGCGGGACTTGGTTACAAGGACGGGTTGGCCGCAGCGCTTTCCGCGGAAGGATAAAGTCGAGGATATTGGTCCAAGTGGTAGGAGTCGAAGTCATACCTGATCACGTTCACTACCAATGCGGGGAGCGAATCCAAACTGAGAACACATCCTCTGCAGCAGCTGCCCACGCTATGAGCAACACCACTACATCGCAAGGCAGCACAGCGACTCGGGACTCATCTTGTACAGTTATCTTGATAGGTCGATACAAGGGGGTAATAAAGAGATTACGGGTCGGGTAATGGACTATGTCCTCGTCGCCCTGCTGAATATTCGAGGAACGGCTCCAGCGGTATTAAACTCGGGTCGTGGTCCCATTCCGCGACCACGGTTCGCAAAAAACGCGACAACCGCCAAGGCTATTCTTGCTGTCGATCTTTCTCTGGAGATTTTTTGCCGGTATTCATCGTCGCGACAGCTCGGAGAATGCATAAAGATAGAGGTCGTGTTCTGAGGTCGTTGTCTTGCAGGAGTAGCACCTTGAACAAAACGCACAACAGCGGTTGCGGGTGAGAGTGGGGAGAGAAAGCGTGACCAGCTTGACGTTGGTTTTCGCGTTTTCTGTGTTGACGCGACCAGTCTCTCAGCGCTTGCAGACGCTGGTCTTGTGCGTGTTTTCTTGCATTCTGCAGTCGTGTTTGTGATTTACAAGGGCAGGATGAGTGCAGTTGATGCTCAGAGCCTTTTCTCGAGGCACTGTCCGCATTCCTCTTCAATGGAACCAACCATCCACCGCAGACGCAAGGCTCCCGCCTTTCAGGTCCGATGCCGCACAGAGCTCGACCGACTGCGCTCCCGGCGGCCGCCGTGTCACTGTCTACCCACTCATCCCACCACCCACCACCTTCGAGCTGCCCCAACCGGCGCATTCGGCCCCAGCGCTGACCCACCGCGTCAGGCACCACAAAGCCGCGTCGGTCCCCAGGTCCTGGCAGTCCCCCCCACTCCCACTGACCCATTCACGGGTTTACAAGCATGGTCAGCTCACACTCGCTGGCCTGCGCTACGACCACTTCGAAGACCTGGACCTTCCTTTGCTTTTCGACAAGGAACGTTCTCTACGGGAACGTGTCGACTTGGTCGCATGGCGCCGAGACCTATTGCGCGTCCTCGGGAACACGCAGTCGGTTTCGCAGGGCTGGAAAGCTTACGACACACTCGCCTCCGTGCCCTTCACCATCCCCCATGGTCACCTCAACCGCCTCGTCTCTCTCATAGCACGCGAACGCACCAAAACGCGTCCTCTTTTCTCGCGTCTCCTGGCCGTGTTGACCGCCATCCACCGGTCCGGCTGGGAGATCACAACGCACCAATGGAACGCGCTCATCGATAATGCGGGCAAAGGCTATCGCAAGGCGCACATTGACGATTTCAGAACTGCGTTCCGCGCGTTCTGCGACCTTGTCTCTTCCCAGCCACCAAACGCGTATCACAAGTGGCTCAGCGAAGGCACCGTCTCCAATCCTCTCCCCGACATTCACACCTACACAACGCTCATAAACCATGCGGTCAACACTCGCAACGCGGTCCTCGTCGAGCAGACGACGTCGTTGCTCAAGGTCTCCGGTCTGGTTCCCGACCGAATGACCCACCTCGTCCTCTTGAAATTCTACAGTTGGTCGGGTAACCTAGCCGAGGTTAACGCGTGTCTTGCGCGTATCCAGCTCCATGGATTCGACCTGGGTATCGACGGCGTGAACGCGTGCATGTGGGCGTTTTCGCGCTACCGACGCCTCGACATGGTCTTGCACATTTATCGCGTCCTTCGCCACAACGTCGTGCCCGACGTGAACCCCGACGACATCGACTCAATCCAGAATATGCTCATGGACGATTACATCGAGATCCCGCCGACGATGCTGCCCAACGAGGTCACGTACACCTTGGTCGCGCAAGCAGCCGCATATCACGGCGAGCTTGGCCATAGCTTGCGCGCATTCACGGATATGCTTTCGACAGACAACGTCGAGGTTGGCGCCCCGCTTGACGAGGAGCTTAAACCGTTACCGTATGCGCCTACATTGGCGCTCTTCCGAGCACTGTTCCTGGGATTCTACCGACACGGTGTTCCTGAGCTTGGTCGCGAGGTCATTGCCATGCACAGCATGCGGCCGTGGTCGTTGGAAGCGCTCATTGAAGTGTTTGACGCGTTTCTTACACTGCCAGAGCACCTCAACCCATCGGGCTCGACGCTCTACTGGCTCCTCGTCTCCTTCAAGAAGACGAGCGACAACGATGTCGCGCTCCTCGCTTCAGTCTGGGAGCGCTTAGAAGCTCACTTCAACCCGCGTTGGAGCAGCAGCAACCACATCGACCGCATCCGCTCCCGATTCTTCGAAAACAACCAAACCTAAAGTCCTTGTACTGGTGGTGGTATTACATTATCCATTGCTGCTTGCTTTGCTTTGCTTCACTTTGCGGCCAGCCTCCCAAGTCTACACCATGACCGCCCGTCCCGTCTTCCGCTCCCTCCACTCAACATATTCCTCCCATCCAACGGTACACTTCCTCGACTGATATCGGCGCAACTTGATGCTCCTCCGGATATCCTCGGTAACGCGCCCGTTCCAGCCGGCCTTTTGGATCGCGCTGTCGACGGCTTCGAGGCGGTCCCACCCTTGCTCCGGCATGATGTTCGGCAGATACGTGGCGCTGAACGTTCGGCGCGAGCTCACCGGCGGCAAGAGCTGCGTCGCCGACGAGAGCGGGGATGGCGTGCTCGATGAGGAAGCAGAGGACGCACTGAGGGTCGACGGATGCGGGAACTTGATGCTGATCCCGTGCACGCCGACGGTCCAATCCAGGTACGACGCGGCGTCTTCGAAGTCGGTCAAGAGCGAGACGCTGCAAGCGCAAAAAGGGAAGAAGGACAGGGGTGTTGGCTTCCCGTTATGGGCGGATTAGCAAGGCAGGCACTCACTCGCATTCGAGGGTGGGCAGCTCGCTCCGGTCGATCTTGCGGAACCGGTCGTCACGGAATGCGCTGTAGAGCGCGAACTCGGCGAGCCCGGCATGGAGCGTGAGCGGCTCGAAGCTTCCGAGACATCCGCGCAGTCGTGGCGACCGTCCCTCACGACGCGTGTTCCAGGTTACAAACAGCGGGCTACCGGTGGTCGTGGAAGTGTTGAGAATACAAACCAGAGTGGAGCGAGGAGCTGTACATACTACTTGTCGTCGGCAAAGCTCGGTGCAATCGGAGTCGCGGAAGTTAAGGCGCAGTAGAGCGCGTCGAATGCATGAAAACAGTGCTCCGGAGTACAATCCGCGGACACTGTGGCCTCATCGGCGCCTGGATGGGGCGGAATGAGCGACATGAGGGAGTGTGGGCAAGAGGCGGCAGACAAGCTGTTGTGTGATCTGTCATCTGAATTCCCTGAAGCCAAATTCAATGCATGGGTTGGTTCATACGTGAGTGTGAAGAGTAGTTATGTGCAATACGGTAGTAGCAGAGGACGGAATAAACAACGAATAATGAAGAAAGATGCGAGAGATGCGAGACTTGCGTTGGAGAGAGAGATGTCAAAGAAAGGCATGAAGTCGTAAGGTGAGCTGGGGGGCATGAGAGTACATCGGGTGCAACAAAGAGAAGAGAAAAAGAGGAGAAAAAGCAGGCGTCGGACACAAATACAATGGCGGCGGCGGCCAGCGTCGCGAATCAGATTGCGCAACAGCTCCAGCCTGCTCTTGCTGCCCGCTCCCTCTCCGCCTTCTCCCTGGCCTCTTCCTCGTCTGCTTGGGCACTCCATGTCGGGGCCGCAACGGACGTCAGATAGACGCTGTCCCGCTTCTTGACTGCATTCTCCTTCTCGATGCGGTCCTTGCGCAAGATGATAGCGTTGATCACCTGGCCGAAAAGATTCTCGATACCTGCAAGAATCACCAAACGGATCCGGTTAGCACGTTCGAGATAAGAAAAGCCCATACAGTAATGGCACGCACCCATGTCGTCCTTTGCCGATACCTCGAATAGTTCCATGCCCTTGCTCAGACCCCAATCCGCATCCGGCCCGTCCTGACCGGCTTCGTCGTCTTCATTCAAGCTCTCACTTGAATCCTGCAGCTCGGTCCAGCCGCCAACCTTGAGACCGAAGTTGGATCCAAATCGGGACTGCTGCCGTGCCGTACTTGAGACTGTGGTACGCGAAGAGCCAGCAGTGCTTAGCTGTGGCCGGGACGAGGTTGTGCTACTCCGAGAGAGAGCGGAGCTGCGAGCATTAGCTTGGAGATCCAAGTATGCGGGAGTATCGGAACTAGGGACCGCGGGTGGACTAATGGGGGGAGGCCGCAAGCCCGGGAACGAAGTGAAACGGGGTCGGATGTACGAAAGAGTCGACATCTGCGGTGGTGGAGGAGTGGGCGGAGTGGGCGGTGGGTCCGGGGGAAACCATCTGCTGAGAGACAGTCGCGCAAGGTCGGGCGTAACCTGGCGGTACGACGCCAGGTCCGCCTTGGCGCCAACGATATAGATGATGAGCTCGGGCTGGCAGTTCTTCTTGAGTTCTGTGGCGTATTTAGGAGATATGAAGGCGCGATGGGGCAAAGGACTAACCCTCAAGCCACCCACGGATGTCATCGAATGTGGAAGCGTTCGTTATGTCGTACAACAACAGCGCCGCATTGGCGCCTAGAACGGCAATTTCAGCAACATCGCAGACGCGCACGGGCAAGGGTACAGACCTCGATAGTACATTGGGGCCTGTGGGGGCAAGCGTCAGACAGATTGAATGAATGTGGTATTGTTTTGCGCACCATGCTCCGAAATCGCTCCTGGCCCGCCGTATCCCATAGCTGCAGACGCACCCGGAGGCCATTGACGTAGACCTGGCTCGAGCTTAAGACAGAAACAAAGTTTGTTTGCGCCGTCTCACCTTCTTGGTGACAAAAAAGGCCCCAGACGTGCTTGTAGTGTTATTCGGCTCGAACTTGTTCTGCTTGCGTTGAACAACAGTGCAGAGTCATTGGAGACGACGCACCTGCGTGTATCGTTGAAGGAGAGACGTTTTGCCAACACCGCTGTTTCCCATTATGACGACCTTTGCATCTATGCCCTGCGAGGATGTTGAGAGTCGAACCTGCCAGCACAATGGCGCAGACTACCTGCTCATAGCGTGAACGCGCATAGGGATCCATGCGTGCAGAATACTGCTGCATAAACGAAAAGAAAGAAAGCGCCGGGCGCCAGCAGCGCTCGCTGGTCGAGGAAACAGGCAAAGCAAGGGCTGGATCACGAGACTTTCCCACGGCGACTCTCGGGCAATTATCTCCAGGAGAAGAAGAGAGCAATATTTTCCATAGTTCATGGCATGGATTAGAACATATCCTACACCAGTCTACTCTTGTGCGACCACAGGGAACTCGAACACGACGTCCTTGCCGGTCAGACGACGGTAGACAGACGAGAAAGAGTCGAGCTTGTACTCGAGCGACGTCGCATCCTTGGAGTCGAGGAAGCTGCGCGCAAACCATCAGCAACGGAGATCAAAGACAAGAGAGCGTGCCAACGCACACTTTGAGCAGTTTTGAGCCGTCGACGGCGACGCGGGTGCGCTTGCCAACAATCTCGGTCGGGAAGACGAGGTCCTCGAGGATGCGCTCGTGAACGTTGGTGAGGGTGCGGCTACGGGGGCGCTTTTGGACAACGCGGGACGTGCGCGTGGGCTTCCGGAGCATGCGGCGCTGGGCAACGAACACGACATGGCGGTCCGAGAACTTTTTCTCGAGTTCGCGGGTCAAGCTAGCCGCCAAAATCAGTACAATTTTCAGCTCCAGATAGTCACTGCGACGCACCGCTGCTGGACCTTGCGGAAGGCCTTGAGCTGCGGCACAGGGACAAAGATGACGATGGCCTTTTTGCCGCCCCGGACATCGACTTCACGAGCAGCCGAGATCTGCAGCGGCCGCAGCTCGGCCTTGAGCTCGGGGACGTTGTTTTCGAGGTCAATGAGCGCCTGAGCGACCGAAACCTCGGTTTCGTCGGGGGCAGTCGTTGGCGCGTTCGCCGTGCGCAGGATCTTGGATGAGGCAGACATCTGCGACAAATCGGTCAGCATCCACGCCAATTCGTCGTTTTTCGCGGCGCAGAGGCTTCCTGGGGTGCAGGGGACCTCTGCGGCACGCATGCACGCAACAGCGACTCACCACGGGCAGCGGTCGGTGGGCTGCGTCGGCGTTGGTGTCGGATGGCGGTTCGACGAAAAATTGATTCGGCGTGATGGGATCACCAGAAATCTAATCTATTTCTCTGGTGTCCGTGCAAGCAGGTCCCCCGCTACAGAACGACCCAGCGACTCGACTGCATCGTGCAGAATACTAGTTATCCGTATCCGCGTCGCGGTAACCTGCTCCATCGTTTCCCTCGGCGCTCTTCGCAACGCCTCTAGTTCTCCTAGATGAATCGGAGGCCCGAATGTAACACTCAGCCGTTGTCCCCAGACGGGGAGGTATTTGTACGGAAAGGCGCGTCCCTCTGGCATGAGCTGGTCGAAGCCCGACAACCACATCGGGAGAATAACAGGCATCGTCGCTGTCTCCATGAGCACACGGCCACTGCAGTCCAGTCAGCATCCAGAACCACACGCGTGGCTGCCACTCACACACCCCACTTGAAGCGGGGAAGCTGCGCCAATCCGTTGCGTTGCGGATACGTGTTGGTCTGGTTTATCTTGCCTTCACTGAAGAAATGTATCTGAAAAGCGCGTCGGCACCTTTGTAAACACATGCACAAAGTCCGCACCCACTGGCCGGCGTCCAGCTTGGCAATCGCGGTGTCCACGGCCGGCTGATAAATCCCAGCACCGCGAAAGGTCTCGATGATTTGTCCGTTGCGGAAAAAGGCAGCGAATAGCCTAATCGGAGTGCGTTTGCTGGCTGCGACCAAGGAAAGAAACCGCGCTTACGGATTAGTGAACATGACGTCCGAGGCGCCCAGCGTCCACCGGGTTGTTCGAGACCGCAGAAAGTATTTGGTCGGAAGGGCGCCCCACGAGACAGGGTCATCTAGACTATAGCAGGAGATGAGGGATGGACCAAATTTGAAGCGCGTCGACATGCGTGGAGATGTGATTGGCGACTGGCAAAGAAGTTGGATGAATCCAAAACGCAAAACGAGTATTTTTACGCGTCAAAAGACCGTTTGTACGCGCGGCGTCGAGAGCAGCGTCGAGGTGAGTGCGGCCATAGAGTGTGCAGGAGGCGACTGAATTCAAGGCAGCTTTGCAGAGGAGATGCACACCGAGTGGGATAAACATGCCGGCAAACGCCGAGGTGGCCTGATTATGATTTGTTGGGGCAAAGCGACCTCTCTCCCAAACGTCCATCGAGAGCAGAGGGCGGGTCTCCCCTCCCTCCGTCTGCCCACACCGGCCCTGGCCCTCCCGGTCATGCTGCTGCCCATAGCCGCACTGTTATTCAGCATCCTCCTCATATACCTCTCTGTCCTCGCCGCAGACGATGTCGATGCTTATGACCAAACACGTATCCTTGTTGCTACACGTACGCCCGCGCCGTTGCCTGGGTGTCTTATCGCATCTGAGACCACCCCAGGAAACCCATTCCGAGAAACGGGCCCGCCAGCGAACATGGCAAAACTTATAATGCTTCGTCAAAAGGTGCGCCCAGGCCCTTCCTGCCCCCTCTATATCCACTCACCGAGACATTAGATCCAGACCACGAGTCGCAGTAGACGACGCAGTCCCTCGCACGGGCGTCCACCTCTTCGTCCCCTCAACCAGAACGTACACCGGAAGCCTTCTCCCTGGACCCGTATATCCAAGGCCTTCCGCAAGAAGCAGCACTACTAATAATTCATACCCACACCTCTTGGATTATAACCTAAATGTACCACCACCACCGCACTTGGATTCCCCGGTATACCAACCTGCCTACCCCGCTTGCTTCACTGTTCTGTTTTTCGAAGACAATATTGGATAAGTTACGGTTGTACAACGCTACTAGATTATCGACTGCTACTCGAATCGCGTGCTCCGGTCTGCTGCAACCCCGGAGAGTATGCTTGCCGCGGGCCTGACAGGGCGTCGTACAGCTTGTTTGTTGGACGGGGCTGTGGACGCGGACTGCTTGTTGATGCTCTGCCGCTGGCCAACGACCGTGTTTCGACCAGACGCGCGACCCGTTCCAGCATTGCGCGCCGTTCGCGCCTCCGACTTGTGCCATTTACTCATCCGCTCGTGTTCGGAGATATCGGTGGTTGGCCGCTTATTGATCTGCAGATTGTCAGCGACCCGCCACATGATCATACAAACTGGCTCACCTTGCGCGCAACCGCAACAACTTTAGTCTGTGTTTCCTCTTCCTCCATCATCTGCTGGTCAATCCACGACGTGTCCTGCACGTCCATCGAGTCGTCGAGCGTATCCAATTCCCCGTTCTGCGCCATCTCTTGGATCTGTCGCCGCACATCGAATGGCGAAATAGTTTGCTGTTCTTCTTCCTCGTCGCCAGACTCGTCCCCGCCGTCGTCTTTCGCGGTCACACCAGAAGACGGGCCAGCAACAGGTTGCGACTCTTCCTCGTAGAGATGGTCAAACTCGCGTTCGTCACCCAAAGCCACGCCTTGCGCGTAGGCTTGATAGAAGGCGTTCGTCGCAGGGTCCTCCGCTGTGAGAGCGCAAATCAGCAAACCAACCGAAAAGCGCATGAAAACAGACAACCCACCCATCGCCTTGATATTGTCACGGTCAATCTGCGCCCCGTGCATCCCTCTCCGCATCTTGCGATTCCGATAATCCTCACCATCGTCCTCGTCGTCACTGTCGTCCAACCCGCCCATCCCAGGCCTCCTCCGTTTGCGCAAGTCGCCACGCGCCGCCGCCTGATGTAGCTTCTCCACCTCCAAATCATCTTCATGCATCTGCTCCTGGAACTTTTCCAGCACCGCGGCCGCCGCAGCTGTCTTCTCGTCCATCTCCGCATCATCCACGAGCGTCTCCAGCGTCCGGTCTTGATCTTCGCCGTCCTCCTCGTCCTCCCCGCCACCACCAGAGTTCAAGATCGCGTTGTCGTCGTCGGATTCCTCCGCCTCGCCTTCAATAAACTCGGACTTCTTGAGAGGTTTTTTCTCCTTGAAGAACGCGTTATTCTGCAGAACGTCGAACGCATTCCGCGGTTGTTGCGGGCCAAGAGTCGGACTGCCTGGCGCGTCGACAACAGGCCGCTGGCCCTTGACGAGCCGCCTTCTCGGCGACGGCGCAGGCGAGTCCGAATCCGGAGAAGGAAAGTCGTCGGCTTTGAGCGATAGCGTACGGAGCGGCAACCGCAACGACTGCGGCTCCTTCTGTGTAGATGACGCCGCCGAGTTCGCCTGAGTCTGCGGCTGGAGTTGCGAAAATGACGGGGATAGGGGGGCTATGGGCGAAGACGGTTGGTACAGTTCGGGTTCTTCCTCGTCGTCGGGCCTTGTTTGCGTCAGGAAGCTGTAATAATTGGTCTTGTTAATACTCCAAACACGAGAGACCATGAAATTATTTGCGCACCCATTCTCGTTGATGTACAGCTGCGGCTGCTGGTTCTTCTCCTGCAAGCCTTTGCTCGCAGCTTCCAACACAAATTCCTGTTCCTTGGCAAAGATCGTCTCCGCCTGCTCTCTCAGACGATCTCCGACCTGGAACGCCGGCTGCAACTCGACATCCTGTGTGAGGCCGAGCGCGAGCGGTTTTCGAAGTTGACCAAAGAGTCCGCCCGAGGACGCCTATTAAGAGCAAGTTAGCCCATAAACACGTGATAAGATAAGATTAAGCGGACCTTTTCCACGAACGACACTCCACGCCCCAGCGGCTTCAAGGCGCGCTCAGGCTGCTCCGACCCCGCCTCAAACAAATCCGAAAAGCCCGGCTGAAGCCCCTGAACAGCACCACCCTTGCTGAACGACTCGTCTTGGCGAAAACTGCGAAAATCCGCTGATCGACTTGAACTTGAGTGCATGCGGCTCGGGCTCCAACGTCGGCCGCAACGTGAGCTCCGGCGTAGTTGGCTGCGTCGAAGTCGGCGAGGACTGCTGCTGCTTGAGACGTTCGGCAAAGTCCAGGGGTGCCGACCCGAAGGGATCCATGTCGTCGTCCGGCAGGCTGCGCAAAGGTCGTCGGTCCGCGCTCTTTGCAACAGGCGCATTCTCGTCGTTCTCGTTCTCGTCGTCATCGTCACCCAGCATAGGCGCATCCCCAGGCGACATCGACAAGCTGCGATGAAAGCCATCCTCAAGTCCAAACAACGACCCCTGCCTCCCAAGCATGCCCGGCCTCTGTAGAGTTCCCAGCGGGCGCCGTTGAACGAGCGCCGCCTGGTTCTCCTTGTCAAACAAGAAGCTCTCGTCGTTCTCCTTGTCGCCGTCTTCGGTTGTGGGCGATACCGATTTGTCGTTATCTTCGTCGTCGGAATCGAGCACCACGTTCGACCGCCTGCCACGATTCTTGGTCTGAACAGGCGCATTCTCCTCGTCCTCGGCAGCGGCATTTTCGTCGACCATAGTGATGTCCGCCTCGGCATTTTCTTCCGTCCAGTCCTCGTCGTCCTCGTCGTCACCATCAGCTTCTACACCCTCTCGCTCAGCATCCACATGCATCCTCGCCTCCGCCGTAATCCGTCCCTTCTCCGCAATCGCCTGAACCGCCTCCAGCAACCGCGCGTTCTTCTCGTTGACATCAGGAGCGACAACCTCCATAACCTCCCCTCCGAGTTCCTTCCACTTGCTCTCCTTGTGACGCGTAATCGCGACGCGTTCCTGCTCCATCTTGCTGTGCAGGTCGCGCAAGTGGTTTGATCCCGCTGACATCGACGACCCGCCTGCACGACCAAACTCGGTGACAGCAAGTTGTCGTTTCCGCGCCTCTGAAATCCTCGCTTTCCTCGGCATCGCCGCCTTGGACTTGGTGGATTCGATGACTAGGTCATCTTCATCGTCTTCTGCAGCCCGCGACACCGCCGCTCGTTGCTGCTGCGCAACAAGTTGCTCCTTCAACGACGCCAACGCCCGCTTTCTCTCGTCGAGAGTCTGTCGCTGCTCAGCTCGGCTTTTGAGCACAGAAACGTCGGGCAGATCCTCGTCATCGTCGTCGTTAGGGAGTGCAGGGAGGTCGTTGACAGGCGCTATTGCTGGCGCCGCAGGAACAATGAAGGGATCGAAAGCGAACGGATCCATTTCCTGTTCGTTTTCATCACGCGGAGCAGCAGCCGGAGGTGGTTGTGGAGATGAAGAGAACGCGGTTATGGGATCGTCGAGGGATGCGGTACGACTACAAACACAAACGCGTCAAATCAAGTCGAGAACAACAAAAAGGTACGCACAGAAGCGCGTTGGGTTGCACCAAGGTGCTCATAAGCCGGCCAAGAGTAAACTTTGCGGGCTTCTCGACGCGCTGAAGACCGGCTTTCGTCTGGGCAGCAAGACGGCCACGATCTCGTCGGGTTTCCTCCAACTCCTTCTTGGTCGGCGCCTAGAAAAGTGTTTAGTGGGCGGAATCAATTTAACAAGGGAGATTTCTGACCTTGACCTTGGCGGCGGCCTTGTTAGCTTGCGAATCGCGTCGCCGATGACTACGACCCACGGGCTCCTCATTCAAGGCCAGCGGAGCACGCGACGATACGGGCTTGTTGGTCTTTGGTTTCGGCCTAGAATTGAGGGAGATGCGTTCGGGGAGTTCGTCGTCCGAGCTTGGCGGAGCGGGGGAGGCGCGGGATTTAGAGATGGATTTGCTGAGCGGTGGTGGTGCGCTGCCGTCGTCGTCGTCGTCTGAGTCGACAACACGCGCCGAAACGCGTCGGCGGGATGTGGTGGGCACGGGATGTGGGGAAGGGTGATCGTTGTCCGAGTCGTCGTCGTTGTCAATGACATCTGACGAGGCCAGTGCTGGCTGAATGGGCGAGGTTGCTTCGCCGCCGCCCACGTTTACGTCGAGTTGTGTGTTGGTTGTGAGTGGGGATTTGGGCATCATGACGGCGGAGTCGTCGTCGCCGAGGAACTGGGCGTCGATGGCGGCCAATGCGTCCTTTAAGCTTGGACGGCCACCGTAGCGAGACGCGGTGCTTGTTTCCCGCAGCGGGCTCGTGGCGCCTGCCACTGCAGGCCGCGTAGACTCTTCGTCACTGAGGAACTCGTCGTCAATGGCTGCCAACGCGTCTTTCAGACTTGGTCTGCCATAGCGGCTGAAGATAGTGGATGACGCGTCGGCATCGACTGGGGAGGGCGAGCGGCGAGCCGGCTGGCGAGGCGTTAGCAGGATTGTGAGAGGAGCGAGACTGGGGGACGCACGTGTGGCGGGGTGGAGGAGCGTTGGGGGAAGGAGGTGAGCACTGTGTCTGTGGGCAGTGGGTCGCGCTTCCTGCCATATGTGCGGATAGCTTTCTTGGGTTGCTCGTTGTCCATGGCGAAAGGTGGCAGAGTCACGTGGATATAAACGCGTAACATAACGCGTGATGCTTCGCGTCCACCCGGCATTCATTCAATTCTCCGCCAAGTGTGTGGTCTCAAACCGAGATCCATTCCCTCCAGATAAAATACACCTAAATAATACATGCTAAAAGGACAACAACAGAAAGTCATGATACGCTCAGAACATAGATGTCTGGCGAGTCCGGCGTTGGTAGCAGCCCACAGAAAGTGTGCCGGTTATGCAGCAGGTCGACGAGCCGCAGGGGCTCTTCCCGCTGTGCTATCCTCTCCATGCCGCGGCATCGCGAGTAATATGTGTTTTGTGCTGCTTGGAGCTCTACCGGAGAGAGCTCCGACACCTCTTGCGGCGGTATTGGCTGCCGCAAAGACCGATGAATCGCATAGAGCACATCGGCGACGCTCACGCATGCACCGGGTTTGGACGATGACGGGTACACCGACACCGCGCGGCTCGCAATTATAACGGTCACGGTGGGTAGTGGTATGGCGGTCTCCGACAGGACGCGCGGGTTGAGTGGTGCGGGTGGGGATGCCGACGCAAGATACGACGGATCGTGGGCGACGTTGTGTCGTAGCGCAGACGCTTGGCATAGGGCCCAGTGCAGCTTGTGCTCCACTAGTTGTGGTAGCCTTGCATGTCGCGAGTGGTAGTTGAGTGGTGGAGGCGACGAGTAGGATGGGGAGGGGTAGGTGTATGCCCCGAATGTGGGTGGCGACGGCGATAGCGCCGGCTGGTAGTAGGGCGATGTCGGCACGGGCATCGCGGAGGTTCTGAGCGCAGCGGCGCTCGTGGAGGTAAGTTCGGTGGTGGTGGAAGCAAAAGTGCAAGTGGTCGACTCAGTTGTCCGGGGAAGCGTTATCTTATATTTGCGTGATTGGCGGTGGCTGCTCGACTGCGGGCCCGGCAAGGTGACGGCCGGTGACGTGTCAAACTGACTCCGCCTTGAGCGCTTAATTTGAGCTCGTTGACTGCGACGTGGGCGCTGGCTGCGTACGCAGTCCGTATGCATTCTAACAATCCGCGTTTCTTGTCCTTGTAGTCTTCGTATGCGTTGACTGCGCCTGGTTGCCCTCCCGCTAATATGAGCTGCTCTGTGACCGCGACTGACCTGGGCGCCTAATTTCGCGAGTCAACGAGCGTCAGGTCAGGTCAGGTCTGGAACTTTCAAGAAGAATCCCAGCCAATCCTCGGACAGACGAGGACACGTTGCAAGCAATTAAGATCGTCGCGAGCGCCACGAACGCACTCCATCGTCGCTAGGCGATAAGATAAGATTAGATATCAAGCAACCACCCCAGCGAGAACCTTCAAGAACAATCCTTGCGACCGTTTCCGACATTCTGAACGGGCTTTCGCCTCCAGAGGCAGCAAGGTACATTCAATCATACAACAACTCGCCGATTAACGCACTAACTCGCCTCCGGCGGCTACATACGCTATCGTATCGACCACACTCTGACAGTCCTCCCCAAGCAATAGCTGGATCTGCTTCTGGCCTTGGTAGAACCAAGTGCAAAGCGCGATCATGACTGTAAAAAAAAATCAAACTCAGTCACTCATCCACCCAACCCACGGAAACTTACTATAGAACTGCAGAGGATTGAGTATTTAGTTCGAAAGGAATAACGCAAACGCACCGAAAACATAGCATATCCTTCTAGCCAATTCGTCTTTGAATCAGCCACGACGTAGTTCACGATGAAGCATGCGCCGATGAGGATCGCGACCTCGTAAAGGTCGAATAACAATATCAAAGGTTTGCCCAATACCCAGCCAAGTAGGCAGAGAAAAGGCATCCAGAACCTGATATGCGTGAACTTTTTGTGAAAGGGACCCAAAGGCGCGTGCTTACATGGTGAACTGGATGCTGAGATCAATCGGGCGTGCGTCCGCCAGTTCGCCCTGCGTCGTCGCGGTGAGATGACCATCTCAAAAAGAATAAGGGAAAGTTACGAACCGGCGCAACGCGAACTCCTCGAGCGTTTTGGATCAAGCTTCGAACAAAGAACAGGACCGAAACGACCGCTGCGCTTCTTCAGTACACGTAAAACAAAGAAGCAAAACGCGTTTACCATCCCCAGAGAACGAGACCAACGGCAAGATGATCAACCCGAAAAACCTGAGCAAAATTAGCTTCTCAGCAGCAGGTAACACGTTGACGCACTCTTGCGAAATCCCTTGTTCATCCCGAACAAACTCGATGCTATCCACCAACCACTCTGCGGTGCCTGCCATAAGCGCGACCGTCACCGCAATCACCCCAAGGCACACAAACGGATTGATCTCTGGCTCTTCCTCTTCCTTCTCCTTTGCGCGCGCACGGAGCGCCTCCGGCGCGAGTTTATGCTCCCGCGAGAGAAACATTCTCTCCAGGAGGGTTGTGCAGGAAGAAGCGCGAGCAGATGTACACGCTTAGAAGAAGGACCGCGAGCCCGCGGCTTATTTGGAGGAGCATGCCTCGTGTTGTGTCGTTCACGAGCGTCGAGGCGGCGTCGGCAGGGGTGCTAGGGATGGCGCCGTTGTCCATTGCGGCATAGAATGCGACGGGGAGGAGGAGCGTCAGTACGCTGTGAGTTGGCTTAGTTTGCGAGCCCAGAAACTGAGGAGGACTCGTACCCAATAATTAAAAGTGACTGGTTAATGGAAGTGAGATGTGGGTGCAAGTCTTGTTCGACAATGCGCGCGCCACCAGTTATGAACGCGACGCCTGGAACGAGAAGCAAGTGCAGAACTACGACTCCGATTATAGTCGACTGCAGTAGCCGTAGCTCGCATTTCCTGAGCAAGATAATCGCTAGCGTGGCCTCAACGGTGCTGTAAACAATTAGAGACACTTCACAGGCCAGCAATACGACGCACTTGTTAAGAGAGACCACGAGCAGCTCGCCCAAATCGTCGCCAAGGTAGTGTGCCATCTGTTCGCCGCCTAAAACGCGTAGACGTCGTTCAGTTCGGCGCCCCGCATCGTAACAACCGTACTCACAGTAGTCGAACAGCTTTTCGAGCGGTATAATCGCAAAGAAACACAGGAGGAACGTAACCGTGTAGGGAAACGCCTTCTCATCTCCGCTCTTGTTCACGAAATGCGCGGCCCATGAAATGGGCAGAAATATTATCAAGACGTTCAACCCTACGCAGTTTCGTTAGCACAGCATAGGAGGGAGGGACATGCGCGACGAACATGAGGAGAACGCAATCGCCTTGAACGACGCGGCGACGCTTATTCTGCGCTTGCCCGTCCGTAGGAATCGTTGGGAGAATTTCACACTCTTCTCCGTGCTCACGCTCACTAGAGACGCGCTTTCCGGTGTTGGTGTTTCCATTTCGTACTCCTCGTCTGTAGGTAGGCGGGAGAACCGGCGCATTGCGATTCCGTCGCTAGTAGACATGATCGTCGAAGTACCCCAGCCGGAGCCGTCTAGCAGTTGCTCGTCCCCACACGGATGGTGGAGGATATGAAGGAGGAGAGAAGATACAAGATGGGTCCGTTCGGGAATCAAAAGGCCAAGCGAAGCTCCCGGGGGGCAACCAAATTGAATTGTACCCGCCGGCGCCGAGGGGCGGTGGCATCGCGCTCAAGACCCGAAACGCCGTCCGTGTGGTGTTTTCGAGTGGCGGAGAAGTGCAGAAGTGTTATGTGGGTCAAGTCGAGGTCACAGCCGCCCACAGAAACGACAACGAACAGACCTAGAAATAGTTCCTCTCCAGATAGGAAAATGCGGCCCGTAGAAAGACATGAAACGCGGGTCCGCCAACGGCGCTCAAGTTCGGCGTGAAGTCAAAAGTTACTCCACATTACCGCAAATCGCGCCCGCACAGGAACCAACCGATGCACGGAGGAATGTGAAGAGACATGTATTACCCCATCTACCCAGGGCCACCCAACTCGTAAACTATCATTATGCGACAGCCTTTTCGTCCTCAAGCTTCGCAGCGACAACCTCGGTGGGCTGGATGTGTCCGTCGTCGTCCATACGGGCGCTGCAAGTCCCGATCAGCAAAAGATGAGGTGGCAGAACAGAAATAGCGCTTACAGGACTTCCTCATCGAGGCCAGTCGTGGGCCTGACACGCAGGTAGATCATCGGCAGAGCGAAGAGCAGACCCGCAGCGCAGAGAGCCCACTCAGAGGCGAACAGGTTGACCATCGGCACACCGACGGCGTCAGCGCGCCATGAGCCAACGGAACCCGCCGACTGGATGGCCTTGTAGTAGCCGATGAAGTAGGCGAGCTTGTTGGGGTCGTTGGACATGGCACCCATCATCCAGTAGACGGTGGTTTGCCACATAGCATCGAGCAGACCGAAGAAAATGTACAGGAAGCTGGGTGCGATAAGCCTCGGGAACGGGATGGAAAGCTAATTCACTCACACTCGGCCGATGTACTGTTTATCCGAGAAGTCAATGCGGAGAGACTGGTCGAGAACGATGGGCGAGTTGCGGTCGTACTCGCTAATCAAAAGTGAGTATGCAGGTGCCAAACGAACCACACCAGGGCGCACCGAACGTAGTGGAGAGCCCAGCCGTGAACGACAAAGACCATCACGAGCACGATGAACCAGCCAATAAAGGCGCGGGTGCGGCGGCTGAGGCTCTTGCGGTCAAGGACGAGAGCCATGATCAACGAGCCAACGACCTGGGCCGACCAGTAAACCATGGAGTTGAGCGAACGCGTGCGGATGTCGAACAGGGCGCCGTTGAAGTCATTGAACTGCCATGCGTAGAACCAGTTGGAGGCGAAGAACATGGGGAACAGGAGGAGAATCATGGGGTCGGTCTTGAGCGCGATGTAGAGACCCATGAGCTCAACCTTCCACGACGGGTTGGCGTGGATAGTGAGACGAGTGCCATCCGTACGGATGACCTTCTTGGGGGAGGTCATGAAGAAGGGGATGCATGCACCGATGAGGGTGAGCACCAAGAAACCAGTCTGCAATATCCAAGTCAGCCAAGTCCCCAGCTTAGATTCAACGACGCACGTAGGTTCCGTTCGTGACTAGGCACCACCAAAAAGTCAGATGACCGGCAAATCAAGGGTCCAAGGCGAGCACATACCATTTCCGGCCTAGAGGGAGGATATAAATTAGTCAAATCAAGTTTGGAGCAGAGGCGGAGTCGACGCACCTTGTTGTGGAAATTGAGACCAAAGCCGATAGCCGAACCAAGGACACCGCCAAGGTTGAAAATGGCCCAGAAGATGGCGATGAACTTGGCCTTGTCGCCCTCGGTGGGGTACGCAAGCATGAGGGAGCCCTGGGCAGTCCAGAGCAGACCGGCGCAGACACCGAGGACAGCACCGGCGGCGACCGTGAAGGCACCGGCCCCGGGGTGAATGTTGAGAGCGCTGACGGGAAGATAAGTGACGGCGAAACCCGAGTATGCCGAGATCCGCGTACAGAAGACTGCCAATGTAGAGAGAGTAGCTGCGAAGCGCGTTAGATGATGCACGTAGACCATGAACGATAAACACACCCGAGGGTACCGATTTGCAGGGTGCGGAGTGCGCCAATCTTGTTGTTGATGGTGCTGGGGATATTTTCAGCGGGGACATGAGAGCGCGGTCGAGCATGTCCTACCCGGAGAAGAAGGACATGACCTGGGACAAGATCAGCTTCTAGATACGCAAGAAGCTACCGACAACATACCGAGAACGTCGAATAGAGTGCGACGTTACCGTTGTCGGCTGAGAGAAGTATCAGCACCGTGCTGGAGACGGAGATATGGGACACGTACCATCCTTGGCGTCGACTTGACCTCCTCCACCCATGCCGCTCAGGGCGTTGAAGAGACCCGGGCACATGAAGCAGACGAAGCCGACCATGGCGACCTGGGTGATGGGGTGCTCGTAGACGCCGCGGAAACCCTTGGGCCGCTCGAAGGTCTCGGCGGGCAGAGAGCCAGAGCCATCGTCGCTGGTTGTGTAGCCTTTTTCGCCGACGTCCGACATTGTGAACTCGAGGGCAGAGGTCAAGAGCCAACGACGGTTTCGGATCGCCCATGGGGTTTTAAGTGAGTGGCTCACGCGACACCATCGTTGCCATCAAAGAACTCGATAAACACTAAGCGATCATTCACTGCGTGTGAGCGCGTTCCTCCAATTCCCTACCCTCCGTATCCAAGGCCGATGAGTCCGTCGGTCGCCACAGACCGCAAGTCCCGCGAAAATATAGCCCAAACTCCCGAACTATAAGCAAAAACGGCCATTCAAGGCCTCCCCAAGCGCTCGTATGCGGTGGAACGGAGGTGATTTGACCGCATGGCACTCTGAGATCCAACATAGAGTCTTGCCCATTGGAGCCGACCCCCCCCCCCCCCCCCCCCCCCCCCCCCCGGCCCCGCCCACTCGGCATACTTGGGCAAATGAGTGACCTTGACCCCCCCCCCCGGGCCCCCCCCCCCCCACGCCCATCGGGGACCTTCCTCGATAACAACCCTAAGAGGAGGGATCTTGGTTGATGGTCTGCTTCTCGCGTACCTTCGGGAGCGGGGCCGGTATATTCATAGCGCTATCGTCCGAAGGCGTCCGACCTGCGCAATGCGTATGTCCCGAAAAGAAAAAATTGCCAAGATCGGCGCGTGCGGTCAATGTGCGGCATTCACCGTGTGGAAGGGACGGACCTCATGCGCCGTCGATCACAGGACAAGCCCGTCGTGCGTTCACTATTTTCGGGTTCCACTCCGTCAAGTTATGCTTTCGAATCCGGTCTAGGTCGCCTGTTGGTAATTACCAGCGGCCTTGTCATTGAGGGAGGGATTGCGTAGAGTAGACAAGTCGCGGCGTGTTTGAGGACGGCCAAAACACGTGAGGGCGTGATCTTGGCCTGCGTCAACAGAAATGGGCGAGACTGTGGTCACCGTTCGTCGACATATAGAGACCTGGGCCGCAGGCGGCAAGGATGCTTGGTGTGTTGGCCTCTACTCGCAGCTCCTACCATGCTTACAAACGCGCCTCAGCCGCGCATTGGTCGTCCCCGCGTACTCCGATCCCGACCCGGCGGCACTCGACACACTCGAAACAGTGTATACTGTTCTTTTGGACGCCTTGCTCGCAACATGGTCGCCCACATACTTCTTACCGCTTCCTTCCTTCGTGTCCTTCGTCAAATCCGTCGTCGACGCGCTGCCATCATCCTCCTCCAACCCATCGCCTGCGGCTTTCGCGTTGGGCGAGCAGCTGGTAGACGCCATCTCCCAGCTGGATTCTTTGCTCGAAGAAATAGTTCTTGACGCCAAAACTGCCATGTCCAATTGTGGAGAAAACCCAACTGGTCAGTTGGCCACAATGTTTGCCCATGCGAGGAAGGCAAAACAGACCGCGGAGGTCGACAAAGGCGTCTTGGTTCAGGTCATGAAACGTCTACTGGTGCGTCGCAATCTCCGCTTCGTGTTCAAATCTCTCAACCGTTCCGCTACCAGGAACTTGGCATTGTGCCTATCTCCCATGTTGCCGAGCGACTAGACACGGCCGTAGCGTCGAGCGTCGGAATCATTCCAGAGAAAGTCTCGTTCGACAAGAAGGAAATCAGGACTCGCACGGGCTTGTTGTGCGTGGCCAGTCTCTTCTTCTTTCTCGTCGCTCACTTGCGCTCAACAGCTATAAGCAAAACAAGTTCAATCTCCTCCGAGAGCAGTCTGAGGGTTACAGTAAGCTCGCGGCCGAGCTTACGAGCAGCTTAGGGCCCGCCCATGCTGCGGCAACTGGCCTTCCGACGGAATCCTATGCTTCCATCCACGAACGAGCGCGACCTGTGTGGGAGAAAGTCATTAGCCTCGTCGGCTACTTCGATTTGGATCCCAATCGCGCTCTGGACGTCATCCTCGACGTCCTATCCGTCCACCTCGTCTCCCACTACAGCTTCTTTCTCGCCCTATTGTCTTATTCGCCGTGGGCCGCGTCATACCAGCGACCCAGCGATGCCAACATGCCAGTCGATCCACCTCCTACCGGTCTGTACAAGGGCAAGACTCTCGACGAAGTTCTGTCTCTGGCACATCCAGAACCAAGCCAAGTATCTGTTAACGCGCCACCGCGCGTGATGGCGCAAGTTGTAGGCTTCAAGTTTGCGTACTACCAAGTAGGTCGAACCTCCGCTTCTTGTGTACATTTCTGAATCCGTACAGTCGCCGGACGTCCCCGAAAGTACTCCGAGAAACCTCTACCTCACTGCAGCCATTCTCATCCGAGAGGGCTTCATAACGTTGGAAGATCTCTACCCACACGTATGTCTTTGACTTCACTTTCTTGGCGAAGCTCAGGCCGCTCTTAGCTTTCTCCCAGTGACGACAAAATGGAAGAGTTTCATCAACAATATCTGGCGGATGTCGAGACCCGCATGGTCGTCAGCAAGAGGAACGCCCTCACAGACGCTCCGGCACTTACTCAAGACGAACGGCCTTCAGCGTCAGCGCCAAAGGCCAAAACCGCGACTTCGGCTCCAGAGGCCAAGAAGACGGCGGACCCCAAGAAACTGCCGAACCAAAAGGTCGGCCTTCTCAGCGCGCTGCTCGCGGTCGGTGCGATGAAGCCAGCGGTCGCCATCTTGTCCAAGTTCCCTTGGTTCATCGACGCCCATCCCGAGATTGCTGATCTCATGCTGCGACTCCTCAAGCATTCCATTGCGCCTCTGTACGACGCCCATCTCGTCCCCAAGGGCCGAAGTCCTGGCTTCTCCCAACCGCGGGCGCGATATGGCAACACGGGCGTAACCCTACCACCTCCCCGAAAACCCGTTCTTACGCTTTGGGCTCCGACCCCACCGTGTACCAGCACGCACGACTTTGTATTCTTCTTTCCTAACTGGACGGAGCGCGTCCCGGTTTGCTCCACGTTGGACGACCTCGTTGATGTCATCGAGCCGCTCGTCGCGTTTGTGGGCCCCCAGATCTCGCGGGACACACTCTTCTTTACGAAGCTCTTGCGACTAGGAAAAGTTCACGTTCAGACCACGGTAAGCGAGCACGTGATCAGCCAGACACCGCTCACCAGGTAGTAGGTTCCCGAGGCAGACCCGAAGAAAGCACCAGGTCCTGTCGACCCCGACGACCCGATCCGCCATTTTTGGTTCAATATGCTTCGCAAGGTGCTCCTCCCGGCCTTGTCTCTCGTTCGCGGCAGTTCCATCTGCATGAGAGAGGTCTGGAATATCTTGCGCTATTTCGAGACGACCTCCCGGTGGCGGCTCTACGGAGAATGGCGGTGGACGACGTACCAATCCCACCCTGAACTGCGCCTGCGTCATGCGCAAGTCCAAAGCGAATCGAACGATGTCATGAGGCGGCTCTCACTCAAGACATTCGATGCGTTGTCGGGCACGGTAGCCAAACTCGTGCATGCGAACCCGTGTATCTTTTTCAAGACCGCGGTCTCCCAAATCATGTCCTACGACAACATGGCGAGCCCCGTCATCCACGCTCTGCGTTATGTGACCAACATGGGCTTTGACGTGCTTGCGTTCGTGGTTTTGGATTTCCTGGCCAACCCGGACAAGGAGCGCGTCAAGCCCGATGGGGTCAACACTAGCGATTGGCTACAAAGTGCGTCGCAATATTTTCTGCGCCGTTGACGATGCTCAACAGCAGCAGGTCTCGCATCATTCACGGGCATGCTCTTCCAGCGATACAATGCCGACTTGACGCCTGTTCTCAAGTACATCGTGAACCAACTGCACAACGGCCAGACAACCGAGATCGTGGTCTTGCGAGAACTGATCTGGAAGATGGCCGGCATCGAACCTCTACCGAGTCTATCGGACAATCAGATCGTTTGTATGGCCGGTGGGCCAATCCTCCGCATCGAAGCCATTGCTTCTTCGGCGCGCGGGGCTCGACTGGACCCTGCTGAAGCGATCTTCAAGGGACCTTACCGCCTCGGCCGGACTCTACTCGACTCCGCACTTGCGTTCCCTCTGCTTGTTCAAGTAGCCCAACAACGAGACTCGTGTGTCTACAAGGCCCCGGATGCGCATCTTAAATCCATTGCTGGCCTGTTCGATACGGTATCGTCGTCGCCCTTTCATCCGGTGTTTACTAAGCGTTTTCCAGACGCATGGTGTCTTGCTGCAATACATCGAGCTGCTCACGTCTTCTTCGGCCATTGCGCCCAAGGACTACGCAGATAAGGTTCTTCCCCCTCTTGGCGACCTCGGAGAACTGTACGGAATATCGGCTCCAATCGCGATGCATATTATCCGTCCGGTGCTTAACGCGAAGCTCTTGGTCAGTTCGTTTCTTCGTTTCGCTGGTCATGTGCTTATGATAACCTACAGGTCGCCGCTGAAGCGCTACAAGAGCAAGAGAAGATTGCCAACACGGAAGCGGAGAAGCGACTGAAGGCTGCGCTCACGGCCAAGAAGCCGCAGGGCTCTTCGCGAGTGGCGTCACCGGGTCCGGGTGCTTCGACGCCAGATACATCCGAAGCGAAGGCATCGCCCCCGCAAGACGCCGGTCCCAAGGAAGACGTATTGATGGAGCCCGCTCTTGCGGCAGCTTCCGTAGAGGTATCAGTCGGCAAATCCTCGTCGATCTAACCATGATTAATCTCTCTGACAGGGACCTTGGCTCCCCGAGCTGCAGCCTTTGTTCGAGGACGTCAAACGAATAGCGCCAGCGCCGGCGTATGAGATTGTTGGCCCCGCGTTCTACCTAACGTTTTGGCAAATGTCGACCTACGATATCGCTCCGCCGCACCTCAAGTACGAAGAGCAGACCAAGATACTGAAGGATTTGAGCGCCGCCGAGGACTCGAGATACAACCAAGCGGACCGGTCACCGGATCGGGCTATCCGAGCTACGGCTGCCTCGCATCGCCATCGTCGCGACCGTTACAACCAGTTCCTGAGCTCCCTGACGCAGGATCTGAAGCAGCAGACCGCGTTCCGGAGCTTCACGCTCAAGCGACTGACTCGTGAGAAGCCTCACTGGTTCAGCCACTGTGCGTGTCCATTCACCTTGCTCGATTATGCGCTCAACGTTGTTTTTAGGCCAACAGCAAAAGTCGGTCGTTATGGGCGCGATCCTCGAGCACTGCATCCAGCCGCGGGCTCTTCTGTCGCCCATGGACGCAGATTATTGCGCGCAGATCATCAAGATCTTGCACACGATGGGCACACCAGGGTTTTCGACGATTGTGTGTTACGACAAGGTGAGTAACTTAAAGTCACGTGTTTTGTATTCGCTGACCCCGATCTAGGTTCTCAGCGACCAAATTCGTGCTGTGCTCTTCTCCTGCAGCGAATATGAGGCTCGCAACTACGGACTATTCCTTCGTGGCGTGCTCTCGGACCTGTTCAAGTGGTACAGCGACGAAGCGTTGTATATCGCCGACAACCAGGCCGTGATACGCGGCACGGTCTCGTACCATCCTGGATTCGTGCAAAAACAACAAAACAAGAAGTTTATCCAGCAGAGCGACATTCCACCGTGGGAGAGCAATTTCAAACGGCTCGTCCAAAAGTGGCATAAGCGATTGGCAAGGGTACGCATTTTGTCGAGGTTTTGTGTGTACTTCTCACGTTACGCAGGGCTTTATCGACTCGATCAACACCGGAGAGTTTATGCGCATCTACAACTCCATCGTAATGCTCAAGGAAATCCTACCCGTCTTCCCGCTTGCGGCTGTTGTGTCCGAAACTGGGACCAGTCTCGTGCAGACGATGGAAACCTTTGTGCAGAACGAGCAGAGGGATAACCTAAAAATCCTCGGGACATCGTGAGTGACATCCTTGTATCTTCATTCCCCATTATTGACGTCAAACAGATATCTTCAACAGCTCAACAAACGGGAATCGTACTGGTCGAAAGCTCCAGCAAAGGTCGTCTTCTTTGTTAGTGATGTTTTATATGCTGATGATTAGATTCAGAGTGCCGTCAAAACTTCGTCTGCTGCCTCGTCCGAAAAGGCGAAGACACCTTCGGCTCCTGGTGGTTCGAGTTCGAGAGCGTCCACTTCTGCTCCTTCTGCGCCGCGTGCCCAACTCGCCACTTCGACACCACCTCCCGAGAAACCCGCACCTGCCACTCCCCAAACGACCTCCGCCTTCGGTGCCAAGTGCGCATTCGTTTTCTTTTGGTGGCCGTGTTGTACTGAATGTCCGTTTTCAGCATCCAAAAGCCACCCGTCATTAAACGCGTTCACAACACATCCGGGACTGGAGACGACAAGTCAACGAGCTCTCGCTATAATAGTCCCAGTGCTGCTGCAACCCCGCCAGTGGCCTCGCAAGATGGGCACCCGATGCCTCCACCTGCTGCTCCAAGCCAGACTCAATCCGCCCAAGAACTTCGTGAGACGGCCAAACAGTCGATGGGCAAGAAGGATGACGATAAGCGGACGCAAAATGGCTCGCGGGCGTCTTCTCCACGGCGCCGCTCGCCTTCGCCGTCCAGCCGACCAGGCACCCGGAACCATAGTTCCGAGCGACGGGCTAACCGAGAGTCGGCTGGCGAGGATAAGCCAAGAACGGAACACGCCTCCGCTTTGACGCGACGAGATAGCCTCACGCACCGCGCACGGGATCGAGATGAGCGCGACAAGGATCGTCGACATGAACGCGACCGAAGAGACGACCGAGAGCGAGACCCTCGGGATCGGGACCGCCATGCTCGCAAAGAAGCGCCGATCCGGAGTGTTCAGACACAGAGTTCAAGTTCTACGCCGGTCGCGGAAGACAAATCCACGCCTGGCCGTTCTGAACCCCGCCCGAGGAACGGCGAAGACACCCTCGGGAAACGGAGGCGTACCAGCGACGATGAAGTGGGTGTTGTTTGCTTTTTCGTTTGAATCCTTGAGTTGACGCGCATTTTAGCCTGAACGAGGCAGCAAACGAGCGTCGCGACGTGAAGGATCTTATCGTGAAGAACGCAGTCGTCGGCCGGGCGATAAGGAGACCCACGATCGAGGTGGTCGCGAGCAGCCCGATAGACGCAGAAGAGACGAGGGCGACTTGGTATGCCTTATGTTTCTTTCTTCCTGAGCAGTAAACTGATATTTTCCAGGCCGGCTCATCGAAACAGCCCATCTCTGCACCATCCGGACCCCGCGCGATGTCCACCTCCGACAGCGGGCGCCTGGCGACGAGTACCTCGACTTCGAACGAGGCGTCGGGCTCTCTTCAGTCACGACTTTCTGAGAGGCGCGACGACGATAGAGACAGCCGCAAGAGACCGTCACCTTCAGTTGGTGCGTTCTCTGGCACTCGACGACGTTACGTCGACTAAAATCGCGCAGAGGGAGATGGCGACGGCGAACCATCGAAGCGAGCAAAACCCACCGTGATCAACCGTCACCGATACCGGGAAGGTGGCGCCAGCAGTGGTGGAGGTAGTGAATACGCAAAACGAACGCTCCAAAACCAAATGGATCGCGGCAAAGGAAGAGATTAAGTGCATTGTAGACTGTAGGACTTATCTATACTTTACATGAGCGAGTTGAATCGCGGAGTCGATCGATTATCTTCCCTTTACCAGGGTGAGGAACTCTTCGCGCGTTTTCTGCTGCGTTCTAAAGCAGCCCAGCATGCAAGAAGTGACTGTTATTGAGCCTGGTTTTTGAACGCCTCGCATGGTCATGCAGAGATGCCTGCAGGCGCGTAAGAAACGCGATCACGCCATACACGAGGCTACTGTACTCACGTCGCCTCCATGACCACGGCAACGCCGCGAGGATTAATCGCCTCCTGGACTGCGATCGCGATCTGCTTGGTGAGACGCTCCTGGACCTGAAGACGTCGACTGAAGGTTTCCGCGATGCGGGCAAGCTTGGACAGGCCGAGGACCAGCTGATTTTGACCTGGGATGTACGCGATGGCAATCTACGTGGGGTTGCGTCAGACGCGTAAGGCAATGTGAATGGAGCGGGAGTACCTTGCCAGTGAATGGAACGAGATGGTGCTCGCACAGACTGGAGATGTCAATGTCGCGGACCAGGACCATCTCGTCGTGGTCCTCGGCGAAGATGGCATTATTCAACACGTCTGGAGCAGCACAGGTCAAGCGACGGTTGATGTCGGGACACAGGCAAGCCGACCTGAGAGCCGTTCCTCGTAGCCCTTGGTCATCCACATTACAGCTTGCGCATAGCGCTCTGGTGTTCGCTGCAAGCCTTCGCGGTCCGGGTCCTCCCCGATGCACTCGAGAATAGTTCGGACCGCGCCCGCGATTTTCTTTTCGCGCTCCGCACGCTCTTCGGCGGTCGCATTGAGCCGAGAAACCGTCGATTTGGCTGTGTATGAACGTAAGCGGCTTGCTGGGCGGAAGCAGTGCGTCGGACACACCGGGCCAACCAAGACCGTGCTCGTTGGGTGGAATGGGGGAGCTCTGGCCTGAGGCAAGCAGAGGCGGCGTGGAAGGACGCGGAAATGGAGTTGACATGAGATTTTTTGGCCGTGACAACGACGTCGGTGGATCGGACTGGATCCACCCGCTCGGGCAGGACCTACCGAAAGCGCATTTCGCTGGGGCGGTTACATGGCGCACCCGCCGTTTCTTTCTCGCTCCCACTCCCAATGCTGGCGCCCGGCGACCACGAAGGTGTCTGGCGAGCAATGCACAGCGCACTCAAGAGCACCGTTTTTCAGCGCATCACAAAACCCCCACTTGCTCCCCCAGCCTCCACATACGACATCTGGGCTGCCTCCAGAACAGTCCCAGACAGCGAGCCCCTCGTCCCCGGGGCACACCGAGCTTTTACGCTGCTGAACATCCGCCTTGCGGGCATAATTATTTCGACATGTGCCTTCGACTTTGTTCGCCGTCCTTCTTTTCTTCTTCTCCCACTGACGGCTTTCCAAAAGTTCGCGACGCTCTGGAGTCTAAATCCGGTCAAGACGTCTCTAATGATTATGTTCAACGTCGTGAGGAGTGTCTTCCCCGCCTTTCGCGGGTACTCGCAGGTGCGCAATGTTTTGGAAATACTTGGAGTTTGCTCAGGCTTTATCTAGGCTCTCATAATTGACCAGGTCGGTCAGATAACCCATGGTTCCGCGCGCAGCTCATTCTGGTCAAGTTGCAACAACTTGTAACGTCCGGGGATTTTACCTGGGCGCGCCTCGTCCACTTCCTCATGACCGACGTTGCAAGAGAAATCGTGCGACGCATATTCGAGTCTATGCTCGAGTCGTTCGCGTATGCTCTCTGCGCCTCCAGTCCTCTCTCCTTTTGACACGAGCCCAGTGCCGCGAACGAAACCACCGTTATTGATTCAGCGAAATTCGCCGTCGAGTACGCGCAGCTCGAGTCTCGCGTTCGCCTGGACATCCCCACCCTGCAAGACCCAGCTATTCGGGATCTTCTGGCAGAGTCGGACTTGTTTGCGCGCTCCTTTAGTGGAAGCGGTTTCGGCTTAATATCGCCTCTCGACTGCATGCAGCTCATCTCTCTGGCAACAGAAATCATCTCGCATGTGCTGCTTATACTATCGCTCACCGGTGGTCTCGCTCACTACTGGGTTCTTCTGCTGTCGATATTTTCGGCGACGCTTCCTATGCTCGTAACGTGGATTCGATGCCCCGAATTCCATGCCGAAAGCCTCTATACGCCCCGAGAAACGCGCGCTGCTGACCGACAAGAAAAAGTACGCAATCTCGCCTACGATGAGAGCCACCGCCCCGAAATCGAGCTTTTTGGGCTCGGTCGCTGGATTCTCAAGACCTGGGCGAGTGCGAGGAGAGTGGTCCTCGACTCGGAACGCAATCGACAAAATCAAGAGTTTTCCGTGTTGTCGGGTCTCAATTTCTCCGATTTTCTGTTCGCTCTGCAGAACGTGAGACCTCGATTCACTGGTAATTTCAGGACTAACCTGGTTTAGATTCCCCTCGTCTTGCTGCTCCAGACTTCTTCGGCTTCACTGGGCTCATTGACGTTATACCGAAGCTCTATCCACTCGGTGATACTCGCGTCGCAGAGTCTACTCGCCACCGGCCGCCTGATGTTCCAAGGCGTGTTCCTCATGTCTGCGTTCTGCGCTGCGAAAGAAGTCAAGCCAAAGCTCCAACCCCGGGAGGAAGACCTTCTTCGCTATCAGCCTTGTCCGAATGGGGCGAGCATCCAAGCTCGGTGAGTCGTGTGCGGTCCATTTTTCTCTGCTAACTACTCGATAGTGGTTTGTCGTACACATATCCAGGATGCTCAGAACCGGCGTTGAAGAATGTCAATTTTACGCTGCAGTCGGGCGAGACTCTCGCGATCGTAGGTCACAACGGTTCAGGTTTGTCCTGACTATCCCGACGGTGCTCTTTGTTTGAACTCGGCTAGGGAAATCTACGTTGGCCAAGGTTCTTCTGCGGATCGGTGCGTCCTTTCTCGCGACCGCAAATTTTTGACCAAACACAACCTTAGTCGACTATCACGGCGACCTCATCGTCAACGGCGTCTCCGTTCGGCGTTATGACCCTGACGATTACCACCAGCATCTCAGTGCCGTTTTCCAGACCTTCTCCAAATACAATTCCACCGTCCGGGAGAACGTGGGGCTGGGGAGAGTCGAGAAAATGAGCTCAAGAGCCTCCATCGAGGCTGCAATCAAACTCGCAGAGGCGGAGGGCCTCGTAGATTCGCTACCCTACGGACTTCGCACCATTTTAGAGACGCCCGGGTTCATGTCGTATTCGGGGTACACTCCGGCGCGCCAACATGGGCTATCTGGTGGAGAAGTGAAGTTGCCGCTATTACTCTTCCGGTTGTTCTGACGCTCGAGCAGTGGCAACGGCTTTCGCTTGCACGGGCATTCATGAGAGCGAGCGAGCCGCAGGTGGACCTGTTACTCTTTGACGAGCCGGTGTGTTTCAGGTGTCTTTTCTGCCACAGAGATAACGGCTAACAACAGCATCTAGACGTCGTCGTTGGACGCTCTGGCGCAAAACCAGATTATACAGACCATTGACCGGATTTCGCGGTCCAGCGCGACTGGTGCTCGTACCAAGAGCGTGCTCTTGATCACACACCGGCTTTCGCTGGCTCGGAAGGCGGACCGGGTTGCGCTAATGGAACACGGGGTAGGGCTCTCGCCACATCTTTTTCTTGCGGACCTCAATTTATTCGTGATAGACGATCACCGAATTCGGATCGCATGAAGAGTTGATGGAGAGGGATGGGGCGTACGCCGCGCTGTATCGGGCGTCCCTCTGAGCCTAGAGCGGGGAGATAAGTTAAATCTAAGCTATTTGTACCTTTTTGCAACCCACTGGGCACCTTACGCCTTCGCGAAGCTCGTTTTGGCATGTGGCGGTGGGACGAACGCGTTCCTGAGGAAGAACTGGCTCCAGATTTCTACCGGCTGAGCTGCCTGAGCCAGCAGATTTTTGACACGCCGTATCGCGCTAACTGCCGAATCGGGCCCGCATCATGCGGGCGCCGTGATCGTGAGGACCTCAATAGATAGCGGAAGCTCTTCTCTCTTCTCGACGGCCACCATGAGCGAAAGCGACAAGTTCGACTCGAAAGGAGACTCCAAAGAGTCCCTCTGTGCAGGAGTCCTTCCACCAGGAGACTGCTACCGATGGCGACCTCTTCCATGGCGAACACAAGCTCGTGCGCCAGCTTAAAAATCGTATGTCGTGCTTACAGTTTTCTTCATGTTCTCTGAAGTTGCGGATAGGCCATATTGCGATGATTAGGTACTTGCTTTCCGGTCCTACGCTGCGTCCTGGTGAATTTCTCGTCCAACAGTATCGGTGGTGTCATTGGGACGGGTGCGTGATGCTGCCCTTTGCGTCCGCGGCTCTCTAAACACGCATGTGGACCAGGTCTTTTCTTGGGAACCGCTGGCTGTATGTCCAAGTCGCGCCGAAGCGCGTAGCTCAACTCAAAATTCCTCCAGCTCTGCACTCTGGCGGTCCTATCGGTACGTGGGACCCGCGCGTGGAGCTGATGTAACATGACGCGCGCAGGTCTGCTCTTGGGCTACCTGACGGTAGGAACGGTTACCTTCAGCGTCATGTTATGCTTGGGCGTACGGATTCTTCGAGCTCACAATCGCGCTCGTTAACGCTCGAACAGGAAATGGTCGCGTTCCTACCAATACCCGGTGCGTGTGAACGTTTTGAGATAGTTCGTTCAGTTGACCGTCTTTACCTTCAGGCGGGCACATTAAGCTTGCTGAGCGCTTCGTCGACCCTGCACTATCCTTCACGATGGGGTGGAATTATCTCTATAACTGGTACGGGTCGCGGCTGTCCAACCGCTCAACGCGCTTACCCTTCCGTGCAGGGTCATTATCCTTCCGGCGGAGCTCAGTGCGGCCTCCATTCTCATAAACTATTGGAACAAGTCTGTTAACGATGCGGTATGTGCGCATTTCCGCTGTCTTGCGCCTCAACTCATTCATAGCCAGGCATGGATCACGATAATCATGGTCATCGTCATTGTTATCAACCTTTGCGGCGCTGGTGTTTACGGAGAAGCCGAGTTCATCTTTGCTTCGATTAAAGTCATCACGGTGTGCAGCTCTGCATGCGGCTCGGACTAGGGTTGACTTGGTCCTCCAGATTACTGGCTTGATCATTTTGGGTATTGTGCTCGACCTCGGCGGTGGACCAAACCACGACCGTCTCGGCTTCCGCTACTGGAAGAATGTATGTGATTTCGCCCCCTCGTCCCCCTTGAGGTCCTGAAAGAGACTTCCAGCCCGGGCCGTTCGTCCAATACAACAATATTCCTGGAAACACGGGTAAATTCCTCGGATATTGGACAGTTATATCGCAGGTCTGTCTTCCAGCACTGCCAAGATAGGCCAACTTGCTAACTACTCTCTAGGCTGCATTCTCTTACATGTAAGTCACCGTTGAATTACTGTCGGCCCTCTTTCAAACATTGCTCCCCAGTGGAACCGAGATCGTCGCTGTATGGGCTCTTTGCTTTCTCTCGGCTCGATAAAACTGAGGGTCTCGCAGATTGCTGCCGCTGAAGCCAAGAACCCGCGCCGCAACCTGCCGAAGGCCATTCGCCGCGTTTACATCCGCATCCTGCTCTTCTATATTGGCGGTGTCACTGTCATTGGCCTCCTCGTGCCCTCTAACGACCCTGGCCTGGCGCTCAACACCAGCAACGCCAAAGGCTCTCCGTAAGTGCCCACCGAAATAAACTCCACGTCCCGACTGAACATCTTCAGATTTGTCATTGCCATTTCCCGGTACGCCTCTCCTTAATTCTCTCATCAGAATCTCAGTCTCGCAGCGCTGGAATCAAGTCGCTACCTGGGGTGCGTTACCTTTGTTTTTGTTACCATGTGGCTGATGCCATATTCAAGCTCATCAACGCGTGCCTGCTCACTTCTGCATGGAGCGCGGCCAGTAGCGACTTGTACACTAGTTCTCGTGCTCTTTGTGTGTCCTTTCTTTTCGTGTTTATGCTCAATTCACCTTCTGATATTAGACGGTTTGGCTGCTGCTGGCAACGCACCGAGGATCTTCCTCAAGACGCTTTCCAACGGTCTCCCCATCGTATCGATTGTGTTCTGCTCGCTCTTGTGAGTCCAGGCGCGCTTGGATATGGTGCGGTAAAATTAATCAAGGCTTTCAGCTCGACGCTGGCCTACATGGGAATCAAGAGCGGCTCTGGGCAGGTCTTCACCTGGCTCGCCAACTTGACGTCCAACGCCGGACTGATGACCTGGTTTGGTATCTCCCTAACCTATATCCGGTTCTACAAGGGCTTGAAGGCGCAGGGCATCGACCGAAGCAATCTGGTATGGTTTAGTCTTTGCAGGGAACCTCTGGTGTTCTAACGGAATGCCTTGTTAGCCCTTTGCTAGCCGGTTGAACCCCTACGCTGGTTGGTACGCGTTATTCGGTTGTGGCATACTCGCATTCGTGCGTCCTCTGCTCTCTTGACACCGCGCAACACACTTGAGCTCTGGTAGTTCTCTGGCGCGACGACTTTCCTGCATGGCAACTGGAGCCAGTAAGTCTCGTATGTTTCCTGGTGGATGCGCCAGTGCTGACCTCTTGTGCAGAGCTGTTAGTTTCTCTTTTGTCCCCTTTTTACGGTGCTCATGTCGCTTTCTGCAGACCTTCTGGACGACCTACGTTCCCGTCATCCTTTTCCCTATCCTCTGTGAGTGTTCAAACACCGGCAACCCGCCTGAAGCTGATTCTTCGATCAGACACCGTGACCAAGGTCGTCTACCACTACCGACGGGGCGAGCCTCTCAGGTGGAAGCTGCCTGCTGAGATGGATTTCGTCTCGGATATAGCTGAGATTGAAGCTGATACGTGCGTTTGAGCTCGTCTTTGTTCTACATGATCGCGGTATTGATCGGGTTGTAGCTACGACGAGCCTCCCCCGACGAATGCTTGGGAGCGCTTCTGGGCGTGGCTGGTACGTCCGGTAACAACTGTGATGTCGACTTGCCGCTCACTCAGTGCAGATGTAATGTAATGCGCAAGGGAGGGAGATATATTTGTTGTCGATGAACATATGCAAAGGCTAGGATACCTCTGTCTAGATTCACGGCTCAGGCATTATTTGCTTTGAGAATGCTGAAGCTGTATTAATTCCCTCTGTCCCGTTCGAATCCGTACAGGTAATACGGCGCGGTATTTCAGCAGGCGAACCCATACTTCGAACACAGCACAGTAAATGCCGCGGCCGACTGTAGTCTCCCTCGCAAACACGAGAGTACTCCCATGGAGCGCTCAATCCAACGTGAACATCCTTCTCGCGCTTTGACCAGCCACTGGCTCCGTTGAACCACTGTGAATGGCTTGCACGGAAGAGCATGACGAACTTGAGAAGCGTGAGCGTTTGTTTGCTCAACTGAGCGCTCAAAATCGCACCTCATTGAGCTCTGTCTGCATCTACGAGGTAAAACCCGTCTTTTGTCCGTGTCGCATGCTCCAGTAAGGAGCGACCCTCTGGTACCGGAGCGTTACTTGTGCCCGACGAGGTCGAGATAACATTTGCAGGACGGTACGGGCGAACGCCGGTCGTGTCAACCAGTTTCACGGCCTCGACGAGCCGAATTAGTTCCTCCAGCTCGGTTTTGAGTTTGATGTACTCTGGTGAGTTTTCTTCTGGGGGCGCCAGCGCGGAGAGATCGTGAAGACGTTTGAGAGCGGAAGGAGGTAGCGTAGGACGCGGGTACGAGGCCAGCAGCTCATTAACGGACCAAGTCGGGCGACTGGGGATGCCTGCGGCGTCCACCGAGTGCGAGAACGATGACAAGACGCGTCGAGAGATATAACTCGATCGTAGCAAGGAGGCCATCGCCGAGGCGCGTTCACGGTGAGGGTTGGAAGCAAGCCTGTCACGGAAAGTTCTCTCTTGACGCGCGCATCCATGGCCAGTCTCGCGAAAACACTCCAGCGACTGCTGCCCCCTTCCAAGGAGCTCCCGCCCATTCTCAAAACACGGCCCGGAAATCTGTACGAGGTGCTCTCGCGGTCACCGAACATTGTCGGCCGCGAAATCCACCAAATTCGGTGGTCAGGCAAAAACATCGTGAACTCGTACTGGCGCGTTACTCGAGCGCAGTTCAAGTGCAATGGAGAGCACGGGAAGGCCTGGGGTCAGCTTTATTGGAGAGGTGCGTTGTTGCTTCGCAGAAACAACGACTGTCGCGGCTGACGAACTCTTCAGGCAAGCTGGTCACCACTGGGCGCGACGAGCGCATCCGTGGCTCGTTGAAATACAAGTGGGCGGATGGACGGTCGACTGCGACTGGCTCTACGGTACGTTGCAAGTTCAACGCTACTTCCATGGCTCATTCTGCCTCTAGCCCAAACCGTAACTCTCTTCCTTAGCCTAGCAACTTGTAATTCACCTTTGTATTTTTATTTTATCTGCTGGAATCTGCATCCCAAGACCGGTCCTCTGCGAAATGGATATGGCTGCTTGAGCACTTGGCGCGCGCCGGATTTTTGCGCAGACGGTGGCGGTGACCGGGACGCGGAATTCACGTGTGGCCAAGATCTTCACCTCGACGGCCACCACCTCTCTCGTCCCGGCACAACGGCGACACCTTCGTGCACTGAGTGCCATGGCTGCCTCTTCCAATGACCTTATTGACGCCCAGTTCGACCGGGCTGTCGAAATAGTCCAATCCTTTCCGAAGAATGGTCCAATCCAGACCGGGTATGTCCTTCTTGCGCTTGTTCAACGAATCGCTCATCCTCGATGCAGTTACGATGAAAAACTTACGATGTACAGGCGCGTTCTTCTGGCTGTCTCTGTGGGCTCTTTCACTGACCACCCAACAGCCTCTACAAGCAAGGTATGCGACAGCAGTGAGCGCGTGCAGGACAGAAACTCAGGCATGGCCTTGCAGCTACGGTTGGAAATGTTACATCTCCAAGACCAGGGATGTGGGACATGCTTGGGCGGGCAAAATGGTATGTGTGGATGGATAACAGCGTCCTCGTTCCTCGCAAACTTCCGACGACAGGGATGCCTGGGCGAAACACAAAGACCTAGACCCTTATGAGGCCAAATGGCTGTATGTGGCAGCTCTTATGAAGGCGCGCGACACTTGAGCTGTTGTTCATTCCCAGTCACTTACTAGACCCCAGGTCCTCCGCAAATATTCAGACCGTACCGTGTCCGCCGACTTGATACGAGAACTGGAGTCCTACGGAGGCGACCCGTCTAATCTGGTTATGAGCCGTGAGTGTCGGCGCTTTCGTATATTTTCGGCCAACGCTGCCTTCAGGAACACTCTCTGGCTCTCAATCCGACTCGTCAGGCTCGAGTGCATCGGACGAAATACCCCAACCCCATTATATCCAACAACGTCCGCCTGCTCAACCTCACGAGCCAGAGGTGTTTGCGGATGAAGTCGAGTATGAAGCGCCACAACACACAATACCTCCCATTCGATCACCAGCTCTTGCGTCCGTCCACCGACCACCTTCCTCGGTGTCCTCCAACAGATACCGCACGCCCATGGCTGGCTCTTTGCTAGCTTCATCTCCGCCTCCGGCAATGCCGCTTCTTCCACGAGTTCCCGAGACGCAGCCGCTGCCAGGGTTCGAGACTCCTTCTGCATTTGCAGAACCTTCGAGCGGCTCTTCGTTCATACCCAGCTTCGCCGACCTGTCTCGGGGAAACCTCACGTCGCCTCCCAACATGTATCCCGCCCAACCGCAGTATCGCGATTCTATGCAGACGGTGTCTAGCAGAACGCATGGCGGCGGCGTTCCTTCCCGTCCCATTTCCAGACCGACCCTCGAACATGCGGTTGAGAACGTCCAAGCGCATCTTGCTGCCCTTTCGGAACGCATGGAATCGCTAGAGTCGCTTCACCTCTCTCGTTCCGGTGCAAGTCCAGGTCACGCTGTACGTGGAGGGTCTCCAGCCTGGCGCGGTTCGCCCGGCGGGCGACGAAGCGGAAGCAACCAACGTCAATGGGACCTCGATGACCTCGGCATGTGGTCACTTGTCGCGCAACCCATCTCGCGCGGCATCGAGTCCCTGCGCGAAGCCGCTACGTTCTTTGCCAGGGACGAAAACCGTACGCCGATGATGATCATCGTGCGTCGGCTTTGTCTCGATATCAGCTTTTTAGTCTGCGTGCTGGCGGTTATACGCGCGTTGTGGAGGAAGAGTGGTGTTAGACGGAGGGAGGTCAGAGCGGCGCTGGGAATACTCTGGAGGGCGATCTTGGGTACGAAGCCACCACGAGCGATGGTAGATCGGGGAGTTTGAAAGCGATATTTACAAGGGAACCGCATTGAGAAGGATGGATGGATACAGCTAGTACATTCAATCGTTATTTCTGCTTTCTGTTGTTGTCCTCGCTTCAAGCCATGTCCACCACGCAGCGAATACATTCTCCTTGCTAATAGACATTTCTCAATCAGCACGAGCGCAAAGACGGGGGAGTTCAGAAATCTCACATGCATGTCCTCGAAACCCCCGTTGATTTCCGCCAGCACACGGTGGTGGGTCACATATTCGTCAATCTTGACTTTACCACTAAGGTAATCCTCGACAAGCCCGGGGATTTCGGTGCGGCCCTTGACGCCGCCAAATGCGCTGCCGCGCCAGGTGCGGCCTGTGACGAGCTGGAAGGGGCGTGTCGAGATTTCCTGACCAGCGGCAGCGACACCGATGACGGTCGAGACGCCCCAGCCCTACAATCGTGTTTACTCGATGGCTAAAGGTATAGAAAGAGCTGGATAGCGCACCTTATGGCAAGCCTCGAGGGCGGCACGCATAACATGGATCTACAGGCCCAATTAGTATTCCCAAATTGCGCCATAGAATCAGGAAAGAGCATACATTTCCGGTACAATCAAAGGTGTAATCCAGTCCGCCGTCCGTGATCTCAATGAGGTGGTCCTGGATTTTGGTACCCTCTTTGAGCGCAGACGGGTTAACGAAATCAGTCGCGCCGAATTTCTTTGCCCATTCTTCCTTCTTGGGGTTCGTGTCGACGGCGATGATGCGGCTAGCGCCTACAAGGGCGGAGGTTGTGATGACGCCGAGCTGCACCTGTTTTAGATGCGATCCCAAAGGAAAAGAAATGCGTACACCGATAGCGCCGCATCCAAAGACGGCGACGGAGGAGCCCTCTATGTGGCGCGATCAAGCTCTGGAGACCCAAGCTCTAACGAAGCTACTCACTGATCCCAGGCTGCTTCACCACCGCACCCCAAGCCGTCGTGATTCCACACCCAAGCAAACAAACCTTCTCGAGTGGCGCCTTCTTATCGACGGCGACTACGGAGACATCCGCCACGACGGTGTATTGCGAAAATGTTGATGTGCCCATCTAATCGCGATAAGATTGCAGATCGTGAGATAGATAACGGGAAGCGGAAAATAAATGAGGCGAGGCGGAAGAGGCGGAAGGACGCACGAAGTGGTGGATAGACTGGCCGTTAATGCTGAAGCGACTGGTGTTGTCGGGCATGAGGCCTTTGCCTTGTGTGGCGCGGACTAATTCGGCACAGATGAGGAAAAAGCAAAATGAAGGAAGAAAGAATCGTACCTTTGCCACAGAGATTGGTCTTGCCACTCTTGCAGAACTTGCATTCGCGACACTCTGAAGCTTATTAGAAAGAGTGAGCGTGGCAGAGCACAAACAAACCGGCTGTGTAGAGGGGGATTACATGGTCGCCGACCTTGACGTTGGTGACGCCTTCGCCGACGGATTCGACCTGCACAAAATCGATAAGACAATGGCTATAGTCTGCAACTGAAGGAGACTTACGATTCCGCCACCTTCGTGACCAAGAATGACGGGGAAAAGACCCTGGGAGCGTTAACGGCGAATGCGAATATGCTGGAGAACTGTACCTCGGGATCCTTGCCGCTGCGAGTGTACTCGTCGGTGTGGCAGATGCCTGGGGATCCACAAGTCAATAATCATGGCGAAAGGGAGAGAGAAATCGCGGTATTTTCCTGTGTGAAGGATGTGAATCCGGACCTCATTCTTTTGAGGCGGCGCGACGTCGACTTCCTCGATCTTGAGTGGCTCGCCTGCAGCCCAGCAGACGGCAGCCTTGCAGCGGATGACCTTGCCCTCGGTGGACATCGTCGAGGATGAGTTTGTAAGTGGGTGGTGGTGTGAGTGAGAAAGAAAGGCCTTCCGCTGGGTTCCGCGAGCGATCATCGACGCGATTGGTCACGCGCGCTGACTCTGTTCCCGACTCTCAACTCGAAATGTCGTTCACGAACCTATACTACAAGCGTGTAAGGATGTGGCTTTGAACTGGCCGCTTCTTCTCGTCATGCTCAACCGATAGACGGCGGGCACGAACAGGCCGTGCTTTATTTGCTATCGACCGACCACGACTGTTCTCGCCACGGTAAACACTGTCGACTTCATCTACACCTGCGACACACATCTGAAAGACCCGGGCTTTGCGACACTGAGCGTGCCGGCTGCTGCTGCTTCGCCAGCAGTGAGCCAGGAGGATGTGGGCAAGGTCATTGCGGAATACGAAGAGAAACAGCGGCGCAAGAAAGAGAAGGAGAAGGAAAAAGAGGATGAGAAGAAGAAGAAGGATGAGGACAAGGATAAGAAGGAGGATAAAAAAGAGGACACGAAGAAGAAAGACGAATCCAAGCCCACCAGTCCCGCTCCATCGCCAAAGCCCGCAGCTCCCGCTGGATCCCACGAGAAATACATTCTTCACCGTGATATCTTTGCGAGTGCGTAGTTCATCTTGTTATCGGCCCAGTATTCATAGTCGTTCAGTGCGACTCGCGGAGCATCGAAGGAAACGCCAAGCAGCACAAGCGAAGGATCTTGCACCCCGATTTCCAGGTATGAGATGGACACATACGCGGCCTCGATTCATCCTTGATCCAGGCGCGCCATCTGGGACGCTGCAGTAGAGTACTTGCGTTGTATTTTTCTTGTCATCAATCTGCGACGACTCTGCGTGACCTGTCTTTCGCGTCTTGACCAACAACCACGACGACCAGCGCCGGAACGAGCTCGGAGCGAGCGCGGTGATGAACAAGAACCCATTCGTTCCCGCCCCGTCGTACCAGCCACCGTTGCCGCCAGGTCCGCCTCCTGGAGCCCCAGCCGAGTTCCCGGCATACTGGGCCGCACCTCAACCCGCGCAAGCAGGCTACAACGCGCAATGGACCCCAGCTCAGCCTGTGCGGCCGCCTGCTCAGAATCCGTTTGAAAACTATGGATATGGTAACAATTGGAGACCTCCGCAACCGCAACACCCTGGGCATTTTGCGCCGGCTGCTCCTCCTGCTCCTCCGCCCGGATATAATCCCTACCAACCCGCAGTGGGCTATCCGCAACCTTATGTGCCACAAGCGCAGCCAATGGCTGCCTTTGTCCCGCATCCACCTCAGCAGCCGCCGCAACCCCAGTTCTTTCCTCAGCCACAACAACAACAGAGGCAGCCGAATCCGATGCACCATACTCCGCCACACCAGCTTCCTCCCGCAAAGCGCCCTCGATTCGACGGGCCCGTGCAGAACAACCGTGGGCCACCTGCACCTCAACCCCAATTCCAACCACAGCAACCGCCACAAATGCAGCAACAAGCTCCCATCTTTTCTGGCGCGCAACGTGGTGGCCCTCCGGGTCCGGGTGGACGTGGTGGGCAGCAAGGAAGTCGCGGCCGCGGAGGCTCGTTCAACAACTCCAACTCAAACCGCGGCGGAGCACCGATGAGTGGTCGCGGCAGGGGCGGGGGTAGCTCGGGCAGTTTTGCTGGATCAACAAACGGACGGGGAGGTGGGCAGACACGAGGTCACGGCTCGCGCGGCAATTTTGGCAACAAAGACTTCCATAATCGACGCGGCGGAGGATCGTTCGGTGGCGCGGGAGGAAGCGGATCGTTCTCCAACAACAACAACTCGGGGTCGTTCAGAGGGCGCAATCAAACACGGAACAACAACTCGTCTTTCGGAACGCGCGATGGGCCATCGAATTCGAGCTTCGGCTCGGGTAAGAAAGACGAGAACCGACGGACGCTCACAGACTTTAAGATCATTGGTCTCGAGATTCGCGAGCTCGCATGGACGTGGGGCGTCGTGCCGTCGTCCGTAAAAGCCGAGCCGGAGGAGGTGTCTCTGTCATCTGAGCCCAAGGCTCCTGCCGACGGGCCCAAACCGGTCTCGGATGCTGGCCCGCCGTCGCGGCTACGCATCTACTTTCACACTCCTGTGACTGCGGTCGACTCGCAACCCATCCCGAATAACGCTTCTTTCTCTTTGGACGCTCTTCCTTCTGATTCCCGTAAAGGGAAGAGGAAGAAGATCGAGTCTGACGATGGCGACGATGACGCGGAGCAACGTCGGGGTCCTCCCCCGCCACCAGGCTTGAGCGATGATCGGTCGAGTGTGGCGGCCAGTGTTGCGCCGAGCGTCGCCGAGACGGCGAGCGAAGGCGATTGGCTGATGGCCGCGATTACTGGGGACGAGCCGGAGGGTGGCGGTCATGACCACGACGAGCATTTTGACGGGGAGGAGCCGGAGGCTGCAGACGGTGATGGTGAGCCAATGATCACGCGCCCGTTTTCCGCAGTTGTGTGCTCGACTGGGCACACTAACATTTCTTTCAAGGCACTTTTTCTGCTATGGACCATGATCATGACGATGCTCGCGATCATCCTGACGGCTCACTGTCAGCGCCGCCTCCTGCTGGCGATGATGCTTCTAGCTATTCCGTCTCCGTCTCCGATGGCTCTGTTTCTACTCTGGTTTCTTCTTCTCTTGGCGAGCACCCTCTTTCCAAACTGGACGAAGAGGAACCGATCCTCCCGGACGTTGACCGCGCGCCTACTCCGCCAGTCGAAGAGCCCCCTTCTTCTGCACCGTCTGCCGGGACAAACGCGCTATCTGGTGCGGCGACTCTTCTGAGCGTCGAAAATGACGATGCTGGCGCGGTGACTTCTATGGCTGCGGAACCAACGATCCTTGTTTCTTCAGACACTCACGAGGAACCTGAACAGTCACAGGGATTCGAAGCGACTCAGATCGACGAGCAGTCCTTGACCGCGTCTACCGCGTCGACGAGCCAAAATGGCGGCGATTCGCAGATGCCGAGCCAAACACTCAAGACCAGCACAAAAGTACCTGCGGCCAATCGACTTTCAATCTCGTACGAAGGAGGCAACCGGCGACTGGTGTTGGATGCTGAGATCGTCGAGGGCATGACGCTGTTCCGCAAGGAAGGGCGTGCGGAGGTCAAGATGAATCTGGTTACGGATGGAGATGTTGGACTCAAGGGTGTTTATGTTCGCTCTTTTTTTTGATGTCCTGGTGAGTTTCTGACCCCTGCTCTAGATGGAGACTCTCTCCGATGTCACCAAGTCGTACCATCAAATCGAGAGCACCACGAGCTCCAGCGACTTCCCCCCATTCTCACAAGCAACCCCGCCACTCCCGGTCACACTCTTCATCTACCTCGATACTGTCCGACCGTTATCAGAGCCCAAGTGGGTCAAGACGGGCGACATTCCAGAGTGGTTAAAGAGTCTGTTCGGACGCATGTTCTGGTTCGCTGGCGATGCTGCGGAAAGCTGGGAGAAGAAAATTGTGGTATCAGATCCTGATCCTGTATGTTCTTTTCTTCAGAGCAATATTCCGTGTATTCTGACCGACTTTGCCGCAGCCACCGACTTTGTTGACCGTTCTGGAAGGTTGGGCCACGTCCTCTGGCGCTGGCACGCTCGTCGAGCGCCAGAAGTTCCTCAAGACGCACCTCAACGAGATGGACAATGTGCTTGAAATCCTTCTTCGGCTCGTTCGCGGAAACCAGCCCACCCCACTTGCATCGCAGACTGGCAGCCCGCTTACGGGACCACTACTCTCGTCCATCGCACCGGGATCGATCCACGGCGCGCAGCAGACGCCTGTCTCGCTTGCGGTGCTCGCCATGTTCCGCATGACGCTCGAGTACGCTGGGCGGGCAGGTGGGGAGCAGGCCAAGACGGATGCAGAACAGCGTATGGGAGAGATTATTCGATGCTTGCCGCCGAGCCAGATACACAAGGCTCTTGACTCGATATACAAGACGTACTCCTCGCACCCAAAAAAGTAGAAGCTGTATAGTTACAAAACTCTTGACCTAGTTGGACTTGGGAGCGATAGACCGTACACGTGACTTTGATCAGACTCGACGCGCGTTCCTCGTTTGAATCCGACCGTCATGGTACACGGCTTCCGTTCATCTTCGCGCTGTTTTCTGACCCACTGGATGTTAGTTCAGAAACACATACGACTCGGACAACACAGTCTTCTCGCCGCAGGGCCGTCTCCACCAGGTCGAATATGCCCTCGAGGCCGTCAAGCAGGGTTCCGCCGCTGTGGGGCTGCGCTCCAAGACGCATGCCATTCTGCTTGCTCTAAAGGTGAGCTGCTGACGCGCGTCGTGTCTCCTGACGCGTTTTGTAGCGCTCCACTGGGGAACTCGCGTCGTACCAGCAGAAGATGTTCCGCATAGACGACCACGTCGGGATCGCGATTGCGGGGCTCACCTCCGATGCGCGTGTCTTGAGGTGCGCCGTAGTATGTGCTGTTGAGGCTATTCTAATGCGTTGGATTTGCGTTTTTACAGCAACTTTATGCGGCAGCAAGCCATGTCCTCGCGAATGATCTTCAACCGGCCTGTACCAGTCAACCGGCTGGTCGGTGCTATCGCCGATAGTGCGTCTCTTGCATCTATCTACTACCATCCGTTCTGAATGCTCACTTTGTTCGCGCCTACAGAGGCCCAAGTGAATACTCAAGAATACGGTCGGCGGCCATACGGTGTCGGGTTCCTCGTCATTGGGCAGGACCAGTCCGGACCGCATCTCTACGAGTTCTCTCCCGCGGGCAACTCGTACGAGTACTACGCCATGTCAATCGGTGCGCGCAGCCAGAGCGCCAAGACGTATTTGGAGAAACACTACAAGACGTTCGATGACTGTACGTCGCGTCGACGTCCGTCCTCCGCGTGCTAATACAATTCGAACATTTTCAGGTTCGCTGGAAGATCTGGTCCGACACGGCCTGCACGCGCTGCGCGAGACGCTGCAGCAAGACAAAGAGCTCAACATCAACAACACGTCCATCGGCATCCTTGGCCCCGCTGCAACGCACGAGACGGGCGTTTCTGGCGTTGGCGCATTCCGGATTCTGGACGGGGAGAAGGTCAAGGTGTTCTTGGACAGCATGGTGCCCAAGGAGACTGCTGATGCGCCTGCTGCTGCTGCTGCTGCTGCACCGGCGCCTGCAGCGGATGAGGATGTACAAATGGAAGGGTGAAAATAATGAGTTTGAATGCGATTAACTTTTGCTGTGTACATTTCTTTTGAGAGGATACTTAGATCGCGATCACGGGACTTGTGATGTTTTCTGCCTCCACGTCCTCCATGCACGCGCGGCAGCACCGGGTCTCCTCAGCGTCAGCAACACGTGCACCATCGCACTAAGCAGCAGGATGCTCCCGCCCTGGTGCGCGGCTGCGAGCGGGACGGGCACCATGTAGATCAGAGTCGTGATGCCGAGCAGCAGTTGCACGTTGGCCATGGCGAACGCGGCGCGGGCTGCGTTTAGTATTAGCGGTGGGGCGACAGCACGTAGAGCAGGGCGCAGAGTTTGATAATAGAGCAGGGCGGTACCCGCATATGTTGTTGTGGCCTGAAGAATAATCAGCATTCTCCCCGAGGCGCAGATCTCAGAACACGTACAAGCATGCGGTGGTCAAACTGTACCAAGCTGGGGTTATCAAAAAAGTTTCTCCACAAATCCGTCTTGTCGGCATTTTGCGCGTATTGCGTGGAGAAGAGTTCCTCTGCGGGAGGCGAAATCCCACCAGCCATCGCCGGCCACTCGTTGTAAATCAACCCCGCGTCCAAACCCGCGACGAACACCCCGGAAAGCGCAGTAAGCAGCACCAGCCCCGTTAACACGCGCGAAAACGACGCAAAGCGCCGCACGGCGGGGTTATTGAGCGCCTTGTCGAATGCTTCGAGCGAGACGCCGCTCGCCTGGCCCGTCCGCACGAACCGCACGTCTTTGAGGATGGCCATGCCGGAGGCGAACATGCCGAGGTAGAGCGCGAACGCCATGGAGAGGTGCGCTGCGAGTCTGTAGTGCGAGACGCGCGGGACCGCACCGGGCGTCTCGAGGATCGAGTCTTCCAGCCCCGAGCGGACCATGTACCACCCCAACGCGCCCTGCGCCCCGATCAGCGCCCCCAGGCCCGTCAGCCGCAGCGCCATGGACCGCGAGAGCTTTCGCCGCATGGCGAAATAGGCCAAAGGGCCGACGAACGCCAGCCCGATGACCCGCCCGAGGATACGATGTCCCCATTCCATGTAGAAGATGCGCTTAAAGTCGTCGACGCTCATCCCGTGGTTGAGCATCTTGAACTCGGGCGTGGCTTTGTACTTCTCGAACTCGGCGTCCCAGGCAGAGGCGGAGAGCGGGGGGACGACGCCGGTTATGGGTTTCCATTCGGTGATGCTGAGCCCCGACTCGGTGAGCCGGGTTATGCCGCCCACGACGACGACGACGAGTACGAGGAGGGAGGAGGACATGAGCCAGATGCCGACTGCGGGCGAAGGTGCGGGTTCGGAGGGTTCAGAGCTGGCAGCGGAGGATTCCGGGATGGATTTGAACGCGTCTTTCGCGAGCTCTGACGCGCCGTTTACGTTGAGAGTGGCCGCAGAGGTGGAGGCTGATTTGCTGAGAGGGATCTTTCTTTCCAGAGGCGGGTTTCCTGCTTTTACCGATGCGAAACGCGGGAGCTGCTGCAGAGGATGCAGGTGTATCCGCGACTGTGTTGGCAGCAAACGCAGTACCAAGGGTGGTGGCCGTAGGGTGTGCCCGCGGCAGACATTGCGCAGGGCGGGGAGCAACATGGGTGCTTCGGACAAAAAAGAGACGCGGCGTCGCGGCCAGACCAGACTTTTCTGACGTAAGTGCTCGTGACGAATCGGAATGTCGTCTTTTGCCATGAACGCTCTGCGGGCCTCGACGCGTTCAATACCGCGTGCACCTAGATTGTTGCTCCGCCACTTTTCCGACGCCCCGTCTGCGCCCGAGAAGGAACAGCTCATACACGCAAAGCTGACTGAGAGGTGCGTTTTTGCTTGCTAAGGAACATCAACTCTGCTCAACGTGCGCGACGTATAGGTTCTCCCCGACGCGCTTGGAGATTGCAGACACCTCGGGTGGATGCGGGACGTTCTACGCGATCTCTATTGCGAGTCAGGCGTTCAAGGGTATTCCGATGGTGAAGCAGCACCAGTTGGTTACTCAAACGCTCAAGGTGTGTGCTGCTTTATTGGGAGGAGGAACGGACGCTAAGTGTGCGTGTGCGTAGTCGGAGATACAAGAAATACATGGGTTACAAGTGCGTTTCGTCTACGCTACGCGTCGTTCCGGGCTTACAGAGATGCAGATCAAGACCAGCATAGAATAACTCTTTCAAGAGAGCTTGTGTAATCGCAGGAGAGAGATCGCTTCGCGGGAGTAGGTTTCTCGGTTGGGATCGTCGTCGACCTGCACGGATTGGCAGAGTACGGCGGGACAGGCGTAGCGCGTACCTCTGTCCAGCGGAATTTCTTCTTGAGCAGCGTGAAGAACCGTTTGTCCGCCTTTCGACGACATGAATACTGAGCGACGGGACATGGACACACGCACCTTTCTCCGCTTCTTGTAGCAGAACAACACCTCTTGCGTGTTCTCGTCGACGAGATCGGACAGCGTTTGTACAAGTAATGGGAACGCGGGCTCGAAGTAGACACAATCCGCTGCGATGATTATGTCTGGACGCGGGATGCTGGGTGGTATCGGTTCGCCCCTTGTAGACATTTCAGCAAGACGCGTCGTCCTCGCGATACGACCAACCAGTTGAGCTCTGCAACGATGCAAGATGCCGAGAGGTCGTTAAGCTTCACGTTATCCTCCATTACCGAGAGCAGCGGCCTGGATCGTGTTCCAAATGCGCTTTATCGGCCAAGGAACGGACGAACGCCTGGTCTGTAACCCATGCCGTCGCGCCGAGCTTTGCCGCAAGCAGTCCACAAAGACCGGTGCCGCTCCCCAGATCAAGAACATTCTTCCCGCGTAGAGAATGTGGCCCTCTGCGAACGAGATAGCTGCAGACGACCTCTGCGGCTGGCCAGGCGATGCCGCCGCAGCCCCATTTTGGATCGAGGCGGAGATCGACGGTGTGCTCGGCGTAGGAGAGGTGGATGAGACTGCCCTGTTCGACGGGGACAGGCTGCAGCGGGACTATGGAGTCGTCGGAGTGGTGGTCGAAGAAATGCTCAGCCATCGGACGGTCACATGTTTATGCGTCTGTCCAACCTCGACCACAACACACACTTGGTCACTGCACTCGAGGAACACTGTGGCATCCTCACAGACTTGGACTTGCTCTTCGGCACAACCACAATCGACATATTCCGCTGTCTCCCTCCAGGTTTCGCCACTCTAGCTGAGATCGAAGACTTCAAGGAGCTCGTCGCAGAACGCTCTGCGGCTCCCGGTCAGACAGCCGCCGATATCCTCGATGCAGAAGCTTCATACGTGCAAGACGACGCCGATCTACTGAGTGGCGACACAAAGATTGACGCGTTGCTCGAGGGCTTGACGAGACCCAGGAGGCTAATTGAGATTTCGGGGGACAGAGGCTCGGGAAAGACTGTCAGTCTCGCTCAGTAAGTAAGGATCCGTGGTTTGGCCAACGCGGAATGCAGGCACTGGCGCTTCATCTCGTTCTGCGCCACCTCGTCGCGGAGAAGCATGCCAGTATGCTTTGGATTGACACTACAGGCGACTTTTCCGTGCCCAGGGCATCAGAGGTGCTCGAAGAGATGACGGCGGATGAAGCGGTGAGTCCGGGTCCTCTCATGTCGGATTTTAGGGACTGAACGAAGAGTAGGAAGTCTTGAGCACGCTCGACCGGCTGCAAATCGCCCAAGCATTCGATGTGGACACTGTCTTTCAGGTTCTAGAGAGCGTACAAACGTCGAGTAATGTACGCGGCCTTGCTCTATTCGAGGGAGAATGCTGAACGCAATCTGTAGATGCCTTCAAACACGCCCGCAGTCCGCGCCATCGTCATAGACAGCATTACTGCCATCCTTTCGCCGCTGCTAAGCCCCGTGTCCGCACAAGGACATGCGATAATGAGCGCGCTAATGCGGCAGCTGCACACTTTGGCACAAGCGGTGGGGACCACGATTATCGTGAGTGCGTTTGGGCTCGAAGTATTTTCTCGTATTCACCAAGTTAATAGGTCCTCAACGGCTCGGCTGCAGTGGATCCAAGCAAGCCGAAAATCAGGAAACCAGCCCTGGGACCGTCGTTCACGTTCATGACCGACGCGACGCTTTGGCTTGCTGCTCCGCCGATGACCACCCGCCATCACCAGCAACAACAACATGCAGCTGCAGAAGACGACGCCTCGAGGCGCTCGCTCCACCTGTACCGCACCAAAATAAGTCCTCGGAGACCAGCTTGTACGTTTACAATGAAGGGAGGCATGATACACGTTGAGGAGCAGGAGAAAAATGTAGCGCAGTGATCTGAAATCAAAGACTTGGGTTGTTGTTCTTCTTCTCCCAACACCGTCCGAGAGCCATGGCAGACGACCTGCATGAAGTGCAGTTCTACTGGCCGAGCACAGATCCGCAGACCGTCATAGGTTAGATACAGCACCTTCTCTGGCGAACCCTATAGCTCAAAAAACTGACTTCTTGGGCCGTTCATAGGTACCCGAGCAGCACCTCCCTATCCCTCGCGCTCTAACCGTTTTTTTTTCTGCGTGCACAGTAACGGGCTCGTTCGACAGCTGGTCCTCGTCGCTCCCGCTCACCAAGACCGCCTCCGGGTTCACGGGGAGCACCAAAATCGAGTTCGGCTCCAAAATTACGTGCGTGCGCCTAGCCAGCTGCTTTCCCCCGTCGCCGCTGTCGCTAAGCGCGTATGTGTGCCCTCCCGCAGGTTCAAATACATCGTCGACTCGAACTGGGTGTGCTCCACCACGACAGAGACCGAGGCGGACGACTCGGGCAACGTCAACAACGTGTACCAAGCCCCGCCCAAGCCCGTCCCGACCCGGCCTGCGTCCCGGCTCTCCCAGCTGGCAGCGGACCTCGTCGACACGGTCTCGGCGCGCGACGGGACCCATTCCGTGCTGGGTTACGTTGCGTCGGGGCTTGGCGCCGCGATGCAAGCGACCATTGGCGTCGACCCCATTAACCACACCGCGGTGCGTGTTTTTTATTCCTGTGGTGGGCCCGTAACGCTGAATTCGGTGTTTGTAGGAACCCTACGAGTCTCCGGCACCCACCAAGAGCGAGTTCACCATCGAAGAGACGATCACTGCGCCGACCGAAACAGCCGCGCCTGCACCCGTCATTGCCGCCCCGACACCCATGGCGCCCACGGTACCCATCGCCATCGTCCCGGTCTACGCAGAGCTCGAGGCAGCGACGACCGGCTCCTCCGCCCCCGCCGCGTCTGAACCCGTCCCGGCCGCTTCCCAGGCAGAGACGGGCCCGTCGACACATAAACAGCTCCCCGCGACCATCCCCAGCCCGACTCCGGCACCGGCCGCAGTCGAAGAGGCTACTACGCCGCTAACGGTTCCGGAGATCGAAATCATCGCTTCGACGCCTCTAGAAGGCGAGTTTGCGATTGCAGAGGTCGCGGTGCCGACGCTCGAGCCGGTCGTGGAGGCGGAGACGACCAATGGGCACGTCGTCGAGGCGCCAGTGGAGCCCGCGCCCGTCGTAGAACCAACAGTGGAGGAGGCCAAGCCGGTTGCTGAAGAAGTTCTCGCGGCGATAAATGGGGCTGTTGTTGAACCACCAGCGGTGGTTGAAAAGCCCGTCGAAGCTGCTCCAGAGGCTACCAACGGAAGCGCGGTCGAAACACCGGCAGTCGAGGCTCAGCCGGTATCTTCGGCCGAGGTCAAGGCAGAGGAACCGAAACCAGCAGAGGTTGAAGCCACTCCAGTCGCAGCTACTGTGGTCGAGACACCCGCGGTTGAAGCTCCCAAGGTCGAAGAGAGCGCACCGGTCGCCGCTGCCACCGTTGCAGCGCCAGCTCCCGTCGAGCCATCCCCGGCCCCAAGCACACCTTCCAAAAGCGCAACGCCTGCTTCTACTCCAGCCACAACGCCCGCGGCGAGCAGCACACCCGCGAAGGCCTCCTCACAGGCATTCCCCTCGACAGAATCGGGCTCGTCCACTCCGGCCAACTCACCCTCGAGGATGGGCACGACCGCCTCGCGCAAGAAGCGGCAAAGCATCTTCGGCAAGCTCAAACACATCTTCAGCGATAAGGACAAGGAAGAAAAGGCTTCAAAGGAGAAGTAGTGAGTTACTTTCACTCCGCTTCCTAGATGCGATCTTCTCAACTTCCGCAGACCTCTCCCAGCTTCTCAAACCAGTGGATTCGCGTAAAAGATTTCGGTGTGCTACATCGTTCGTGGCCGCTACACATTGCATACATACAGCGCTTGGTTTCTATCCTTTCCTTTCCTTGTTGTTGCTTGTGCTCGTGTCTTTCTGGATCTACATATTGCTCGTATCTCTACAATACCTGGATGGATGGATGGATGGAATCTCAGCCGATGATCGTCATTACCACGCCTAGAGAGCATGTATAAACCGCTGTCCTGTATCGGAATCGTACATGCTTACCCGCTGCTATCGTCTCGCCTTCTCTCCGTATGAGGATCCGTCCCATCGCTTTGTTGACGGCGTACGGCTCGAGTGCGATCGGACGTGCGACGGTCGAGTTGTTTGGCGGTCGAAGTGTTATTTGCACCTCAGCAGAGGTGGATTTTGCAAGGACTCTGCGCGATATTGTAGTTAGTCGAGTGCTGCTTCTAAGAAAGCAGACAAACCGAGGGTTAGTCTTGAGCACCTTTCCCGACGACCGATCTAACGTCGCAATAAGTTTCGAGATGCTCGCAGGTACATCTTGCGAGTGGTGGAATAATTCGACCTAGATCTATTCAGTATACGCTCTATAAGGTGAGGAGCAGGACACTTACCACAGCACCAGTAATGATAGGTACTTGAATATCGAAAATAATAATCCTGGCAGTGAACGAAACGGCGAGCGGCACCACATTCGTTGGCGGGCACAGAATGCTGCCGATATTCAACTGGATCGGGTCCACAGAGACCAGTGACAGCGTTAGGTTTGTGCCCGCGGCAGCCCACGGTACGCTTTCGTCTTCGACTTCGATAACTGGAATGCAATACCAATCAGCACGTGATCTTTGGGGACTAGACGAGAACCTACCCTTGACGACGCCGGTCTCGTCACCAGGTACTATGCGAACGCGTTCGCCTACTTGTACGACGCCGCTGAGAAGTCTTCCAGAGACGTAGGTGCCGCTGCCTTGACCTTTGAAGATGTTCGAGATGGGGATTCGCATCGGCGAGGATATGTCGCGGGTGGGGGCATCAAGCGCGTCTGTTCGCGATGGTGAGCTTACGAGGAACAAGTTGAAGAGAAACGCCAGACCAAGCAGATCGACCAACGTCGGCCCTGAATACCATGTCGACAGCATTTTACCGTCCTCGCCCTCCCGCGCCGCCAAATTGACTCCCTGCATCGCGCCGACCGGCACGAACTTGGTCTTGCTCGGGTGATACCCCGACTGGACCAAGAACGGCCTCAACAACCCACAAATCTCCTCATAACGCGCGTTATCCCACCCAACCTGATCGAGCTTGTTCACCGCAATAATAATTTGCGCGATCCCCAGACTCCTTGCAAGGATAAGGTGTTCCCGACTTTGACCACCACGTTCGAATCCAGCTTCAAACTCGTTTGGTGCGGCATCGACGACGAGGATGGCGCAGTCGGCTTGTGCCGCGCCAGAGATCATGTTCGGGATAAATTCTTTGTGACCGGGCGCATCGAGGACAGTTATTGCGCGATGCGGCGTGGAGAAAGCTTGTTGCGCAATGTCCATTGTGATGCCGCTGGAATCGACGTCAAAACGAAACAGTGTTCGATAGTCGCTTCGGACATACCGTTCTCGTTCCTCCGTGGTCCCATCTAGCCCCCAGGCCCAGCTGAAGCTGCTCTTGCCAGCCTTGCTACTGTTCCGCTCATTTGCCGTCTTGGTCCGTTCGTCCATTCTTCCAAGCTCATACAATAACCGTCCCATCAACGTCGACTTGCCAGCGTCTACGTGACCTACAGAAAAACGCCTCAGCACAACCAAATAGGCGCAAATACGAAACCTTACCAATAACAACAATACTCAACGCTTTCTTATCCTTCTCCTGCACCGCCAAAGTTGATCTTACTTCCTCCAACAGCTTTTCCTTGGCAAACGCCTCTTTGGGCACCACCTCGTCGACTTTGGCCGGTTCGTTGCTGACTAGATTCAGCGCAGACAAGTCAAGCTCTCGTTGGTCGATCACCGGCGCTTGTCGTGGTATCGGTGTGCCGGCCTTGGGCGTAGCCGGTATCCGCGTAGGCGTTTGCGCTGGTGTCGCTCGCTTGGACCCTCCCTTCGGGGTAGCAATCGCGGACTTTTGGGCCAGTAGCTTCTGCGCTTTTTCTCGTTCTCGGGCGGCTGGAGGCATAGAAAAGAAATGAATCAATAAAAATAATCCCGAAAGAATACACCCGAAGCGAAGGAAGTGGGAGGAAATTATGATCTGGAAGAAACGGATTTCGTGGGGTTGGTTCTCTGAGCAAGGGATGTGCCGCGCCGCGCATTCATGATGACTTCGTCTGGGCTCGGTCCGTCGAAGGCAGACCCGCTAACTGCGAACAGCTCGGGAATCTTCGTCGGTGTCGCTTGTCGCTGACGCCGTCTCGAGCCGTCCACGGACCCAGACCCGTCTGAAGTGACGCCGAGAGACGACCTGTCGTCGAGCAGGACAGTAGCGAATGCCGATGGCTCGGCACGCGTTCGGGTTGCCGTCGCGCGAAACATGGGAGGGACGACTGGAGGGGAAGGCTCGACCGGGGCGGGCTGTTGTTGTGCGGGCTTCTCCTGCGCCTTCTTGATCTTCATTTGCAGTTTCGACTTTTTGGGTTCCGCGGGCGCATTACTGCTAGTCGCAGTAGTCGCCTCAGGAAGCGAAACAACCACAAATCGCCCATTGTCCGTCCGGTCAGGATTGGTCAAGGAGTAGAGCGACTGATACGATGTGGTTATGGCCGTCGTGACCGTCGAGCCATTCGCAATCGGCGTCAAGTACTGCGTCCGTTCCGGAGGCAGCCGCGGAGGCCCAGAAAGCATTTCTGGAGTCGGAGTCCTGGCGACCTTGTTGGCCTGGGCAAGCTGCGCGAGCTTGGACACGGGTCGTTGCGGTGCAGACGACGGAGACGGCATCGGGGCCGTTTTGGACGGCGTCGGTGCCGAGGGTCGGGTTTTGACTGGAGTTGTGGTTGGCGTGCGACTTTGCGCAGGGGTCGCCTGTGGTGGCGGCGTTGCCGGAGTATGGTCATGTACCTCCATCTGCATTGCAGTCTCAATGGCACGACGAACATGCGAGGACGTCGATGAGAGCGCATCCGACGCGACCGAGCTCGGCGGCTTGATTGACTGTGAGGATGGTCGCAGGTGGGGATATGTTTTGACAGACGCTGTCGCGTCGCTCGCGACAGACCGCGAGCTCTCGCTCCTCATACTGCTCGTCGAAGCACGCGTTGAAGCCAGCATCGCCAACTTGGACTTTTTTGCGGGTTGCGACGCCGTCGACGACTGAGGTTGAGGCGGGGTTGGTGTTTGTTGTTGTACTTTGTGGCTCGACTTGGACTGGAGGTCCGGGATATCAGGAATCGTGTCCATGGGTGGCACCGGCTCGCTGGATGGTTTGGGGTACGATTCGTCCTGATAGTCGTCGTCTGGCCCGACTTCAGTCGGTGGAAACGATGGAGCTGGCTCGTAGAACGAGAGACGATGGAGAGCTGATTCCGAGGGAGAGACCGGAATGAGATCCGGATCCTGCGAGTTTATCGTCGTGTCCATTGCACCAGATTCTAGATTACTGTGAGTGCCATTCAACGCGGAAGAGTCGAGCACGTACCGACCGCCTGCCCATAAGAAGTGGTAATCGTGCTTGGAGGACGCGGCATTTCGAGCGACAGATAGCGCTGTCTTGGAGGCCACCCAGGAGAAACCTCAGTGCGCTCAGTGCGTTCCGTGATAGTGCTCAAGTTGCGCTTGACGGGCGAGTCCGCCTCAAACTCTGGTTCCAAGCTCGCCGGTTGCGCCAGCTTGATGAGCGGCATCCTCTGCACGACCTCGTTGACTTCAGCCACAACCTCCTGGATGAGCGGTTGCCGCGGGCCAAGAAACGGAGGTGAATATTCGCCGTAGCCCAGTTCGCGCTCTTGCGGGGGTAAAGGCGGGAGGTCCTTCATGGTAGGGTGCGGCGCTGCAGCCAGGATGAGTTGAATTGGCGAGGGGAGTAGGGGATGGCAAGGACCAGCTCAAGAACCAACCACAGACGACAGCAGAGTGGATCGAAGGGAAGAAAGGGCAAAGCAAACTACGACCACAACACACCTTTGCGTTCCTGAGCTTGCACCATGCGTTCCTGCTCCTCTACACGCGTTTTATATGGTTAGTCTATATTCTCAAGAAGCGAAGACGACGCACCGAGTGCCCATTGCACCGTCTCATCGATGTCGAACTCACAATCCCAGAGCACATCCTTGATCGCCGCATCGGACAGCCCAGACTGCCCGTAGTCGCCGATGAGCTCTCGGACACGGTCGAGACCGTCGTTGAGAAGCGCTGGCAATCGTGTGGGTCAAGAGAATTTGACTTCAGCATGCATTAGGCACCCTGATGTTCTGGCGAGATGTAGTCTTCGCCGCCATCGGACAGTGCGTCGTCCTGCATGTCTGCGAACGCTTCAGCGGGACGCTTGCTGCGCTACGGGCCCAAGTTCACCATCGTACGCCATGTTGTTGAAATTTCTGTGTCGAGCAACCATGTTGGCTGTGGAGAAGGTCGAATCAGCGTGACGATCGGCGGACGCGGAACCGGAGGCGCAGTTTTCCTCGTTTCAAGTAAAATCCAGCAGGAAAGCACCATGGCATAGACGACGACATAGCTACGCATACAACAGCACGACAGACATCTACTGCGACTTGACCTTGAGAACGCCCAGGAACGAAGCCTTCTCCTCGAACGTTTGGAACGCGCCGTGCTGGAAACCAGATTGTTAGTACAGGCTAGACAGACAATAACACAGATACGTACACCGAACTTGGACGAAGTGTCGATGAATTTTAATTGGACCTTCTCGAGGTCCCGACGGGATGTGTGTACCATGAGCGACTTGCGAATGGTGATAACACGCTTCTTGGTACCCGGGATGGAGCCCTTGAGCATGAGGAAGTCGTTCTTGACGATACCGTAGTGGGGGAAGCCACCCATGGGTGTGATGGTCTTCTTGGTAATGTCGGACTCGGTCGACGCGTTGTCGTCGGAGGCGCCAGAGCCAATGCGGTAAATCTTCTTGTTGATTTCGGTACGGTGGTGGTATCCGTCTGAGGAGACGCGTCAAACCGATGAAAAATAAACAAGACGAGTCAAACGCACTTTGACCAGCACGGGCAACGGAGAACATGACCTTGGACGGATGCCATGCACCAATACACGCGACCTTGCGCAGACCCTTGTGCGTCTTGCGCGGCAGCTTCTTTGTGCCCCAACGGTGGGTGACACCCTCGAAGCCGTGGCCCTTGGTGACCGCAATAACATCCACACACTCGTCCTGCTCGAACACAGTGCCGACCTCGATCGGCTTCTCGAACAGGCCATGCGCAAACTCGACCTTGTCCGCGACAGAGCCGCCGTTCACCTGGATCTCCATCAAATGCGCCTTCTTCTGCGACAGGCCGGTCTTGCGGATTTGTGTGTGGGCAAGGACGCGGACGACGGTGCAGTACTTGCGGATGCGCTCGAGCTCGCGGGCCACAGACTTGCCGTTCTCCTCGGCAGCCTTCTTGGCGTAGCGCGTGAACGCCTTCTTCTTGGAACGGTACCAGTTCTTGTAGAACCGACGCTTGACCTCGTCCGACAAGTGGTTTGCCCAGACGGTGGTGAGTGTCCGCAAACCACGGGGCGTCTCGACGTAGCCAACAACACCAACAACCATCATCGGCGGCGTCTCGATAATCGTGACCGCCTCGACGACCTCCTTCTTGTGCATCTCTGAAATTTCCATATCAGCGATCTGAATGCAAAAGAGGAGCGGACGGGACGCACTGGAGCCCGGACGGTCGAGGTCGCGGACGACGTGGGTCATTCCAGCCTTGTAGCCCATGACCGCAGTCAAGTGGACGGGCTTCTTGGGGTCATCGCGGGGGAAGGACTTGACTTTGCCCCGGTGGCGCGCTGCGCGCTTTCTTGGCAGGAAACCGAGGGAGCCGTGGCGGGGGGCTTCGTACTGGAGGGCGGTGAGCGAAATCGGTCCCAAAAATTACAAAATCGCGCACTTTACGATGCGACATGAGTGCGCTGAAGAACAAGTCAGTCAGCGTTGGGAAGATTCTCTGCCTTGGCTGACCTTTTGTGTCTTGAGGCACGCGAAGAGAGAGAAAGTTAAATGGGATCGTCACACTAGCTATGATGTGACATTCGGATCAAAATCCGCCGACCCGTTTCTTGGCCGGCTTCTTCGGCCGACTACCATACAACCCTGGCACCGGCTGTGTACTCGCCATAAGATCCTGCGACTGCGACAGCCCAAAATCCACATCCATGCTCGGCTGGCTTCCAAACATCATCGACGCCGCTCTCTCAACTGGCTGGCTATTTGAAACCATCGGCATCGCACGCGGCTGCTGGGTCGACGCGATCACCAGCGGGGGCGGCTTTTGCGACTGGGATTTGAGTTCCTGCACGCGTGCCCTCTGCTGTGCGGCGGACACGTCCTCCTCCGTGCTATCGCGTTCTCGATAAACGTAGTCCGCAGGTCGCTGCCCCACGACCCAATCCCGTGTTAATAACCGCACTGCATGCGATATCTCCGGTTCATCCACATCCTCTTTCTTCATCACCGGCCGCAGGTACCCGAAATCTGCCTTCTCCTCCAACGACAGTGTCTGCGCCATCGCCGCTAGGTCGGTCGCAGCTTTTGGGAACCCATGTGGAGAATAAACGTGCCGCGAAAGCTCCAGGTCGAGTGCCAGTTGCTCTTTCGCTGCGGCTTCTCGTGTTTCAGACTCCCGCGGCCGCTCGAGCTCTTCTCGCAGGTCAAATTGCGATATATGCGTGAGGAGAGTAGCCATATCTGCGCCGTAGCCAGAGTCGAGGTGGCCGAGTGTTTCGCTAAGATCGTACGTCCACGGAGCGCCTTGCCCCAGAACATTAGGCGAGGCACGGCCTTGTGAGACAGCGCGATAGCCCCGCTTCGTTTTTATGACGCTTTCGGCGAGGAAGTCCGCTCTTGAAGATTGATTGGGCTCTTCGCCAGAGCGAAATAATATGTCGTAGCTGGAATTGTCAGTCGAAGGCGACTGGGATCGAAGAAATGACCGACGATGTGAGTGCATGGTCGACAGGCTCGGCCATCTCTTGCCAAAACGTCGATGCGTTCTCAACGAGATCGTAGAAGGATTCGGCAATGTCTTCTTCTGTCCTCTCTTGCTTGGGTTCACGCATGAATTCTGATCATGTGATCAGCGCTCGTGTTCTACCAAGACTTATGGAGGACTTACTGTTGTATATCGGACGCATGTCAACCACAGTCGTAGTAGGAGCCTCTTCAGACTCCTCCCGAAGGTGAATGGACTCCGCCTGTAAGTGCCGAACATCATCGGACCAAACATGCGCGACTTTCTCTGCCACATCGTCGAACGAAAGCCGGAACCCATGGATCGCGTATGTCTCCGACAGTCGAAAATATAACGCTGATGAAGATGAGGCGCCGCCAAGGAAGAAGTGCCCCTTGGTGGGGACGCTCCCTGAAGCCGACAAAGCGTACGGCGGTTGGACTTTGGCGACCGTATCGTTCTCGACTTGAACATCGTAAACGGTCAGCAGGCCGTGTTTGCGTGACGAGAGCACAGTTAATGGTCCTGCGGAACTTGAGAGCGATGAAGGATGGGAAGCGACAGGCGAACCGGTATCGGTCAACACCGAGTGGACTTCCAGGGAGCGATCGAGCCTTCTCCCATGCTTGAAAGAAAGAAGCGGTTGCTTAGCATATCGACGATCCAGCCAAAGAATCTGTTCGGTCGAGCAGACTTGCAGGGTATGGTCCCAGAGATTTGGTTGTACGAAGGTTAATATCTCGGTCGCAGAAGCGTTGTAGATATTTTGAGCTAATGAAGAGACCTTTTGGAAACATTAGTACGCGTCCTCGACAAGACGAGAGATGTCCTACGCGGGAGTCGACGGCCGTCACGTTGTTCTTGTTCATGAGCACGAGCACTTCCGGAGCGTTGGTCAGACCGAGACGCCAGAACTCATCGCTCTCGAGCTCTGAACGGAAAACTTCCCTGGATACAAAGAAGTCAGTAAGGTAGGAAATGAAAGAGTAACTACCTACGAAGTTGAAGTTCCGGCATCTGGATCCCATTTGTAGATTGCGCCGCGAGAGTTGACTAGATTAACATGGTGTTCAGAGGCGAGCTGAACGTCAACAACAGGCTTGTCGCCTGTGCTGGCAGACTTCAGCTCAGCCGAGCTCCTCGTCGAAAGTTTGTCGTCGTCGACTCCAATTTCCAGCAGGGAAGTTCCTCCAAACGTACGGATAGCCATGAACGGTTCTGCAAGCAAGAAATGAGACGACGAAATTCCCCCCCGAGAAGCTCACGAACGCAGCACCGAGTCGGCCGTGCGGGCGGCAGAAATCTGCAAAATTGGCGTATCGAATGTATGCGCTGGTTGTGCAAAGGCCCTGAACTCCCATTCGGCGCCGTGTCGCGTCAGCGGCGAAAGATCTAGTCATAATTCAGTACGAGGACTGAGAGACTCGAGACACCAACTCAGATCGCGTCCCAATTCGCCGGTAGGGAACGCAAGCATAGCAAGGTTCTGCCCATGGACACAGTCAAGAAGGTTGCCCACAAACGGATCGAATGCGTCCCAGTTATGTTGCATTTTCCCAGCTGCGGTCAGTTCATCTCGAATGAGGTCTGCTGCAACGTCGACATCGGGCAATTCCATGCGCAGGAAATTTGCCTGCGATGCATGAGTGCGCGACGAACGCCGCGCAGAACACGTACCCCTTGCTCTGCCTGCTGTCGAATGCTGATTTTCTGGGCCTTTTGGGGCTGCGGACGCGTCGCTGGGTAAACGAGCGTTGATGGACCGACGCGGAGTCGTGGTTTGGGTGTCGAGTGGAGTAAACTCGTCCATTCGAGGCGGTTGCCGTTGTTCTCGAGTCTCGCGGCAGTCAAGGCGCCATCCTCGAGGACGGGGTAGAAGATCTTGTCTTTTCCATCGCTGCTAAGAGAGAAAGTGGGCCAGGAGTCCATTCCATTGGTGAGGGTTGCTGGGAAGATGCTGAAGGCTGACGTTACCCACGCGCTTGGTCTGTAACCGCGATCAGAGAACCGCCTCGCAGCAGCCTGAAGCAGGCTCCCATTGGGCTCCCATGGCCTTGCAGCTCACTCCGGACGAGGCTGCCCTGGTCGACGGCATATTCTCAGGTGGAGAACCCCGGGAACTCGGCTTCTTGCCCGGCGACTCGGCGCTGTCGATCTTCACTTCCTCGAAACTTCCTGTCGAGGTCAGACAAGCCGCGGCATCCGACCCAGGCTGACCAGCACTAATTCGCGTCCTCGTAGATACTTGGCGAAGTGTGGAATATTGTGGACACCGACAGGAAGGGCTATCTCACCCCCGCACAATGCGGGGCTGCAATTAGGTTGATAGGCTGGGCTCAAGGTGGCTCTGAACCATCGCAGGAACTGCTCGAGAAGGGTGCGTCGTCTTTTTTAGCCCGGATGACGCGCTTAAGTTCGTTGAAGTTGGACCTCTCGCAAGCATTCCGCTCATATGCCCTACACCAACCCTTCCGTCGTTAACACCCGAGAACAAGGCGAAATTCCGCAAGCTGTTCGTCAGTGGAGAGCCTATAGATGGTCTCATTGAACGTGAGCGACTCTCTGGTTGGGCGAACCGTTCATGGAAGTGCTTTAGATGAGAAGGCTCAAGAGCTGTTCTCTAAATCAATGCTCCCGGCAGAAAAGCTGTCCAAGATATGGTGGGTCCTTCAACGCGTTCTTGCGGCTCCTCACGATGTATGCAAAGGGACCTCTCAGACACGCAGCATCGCGGAGCTTTGGACGCGACGGACTTCACGGTGGCCATGCATCTCATACAGATGCTTATGAACGGCGGCCCTTCCGCTGCATTGCCAGACACGTTGCCAAAGGAGCTGTACGAGGAAGCGGCGTCAGAGACTTCGTCTCCCTTGGTTGTGCCTGTCCCAGTACCTGCCAACCAGCCGCCAATTCCGCCAAGGCTGTCGCTTAGCTCGGAGCCTGCTCCTGGCGTTCCCAACCGACGGACCTCTCGGTCCATGGTCGCGTTGCCCTCTGCTGGACTGTCCCCGACTCCAGAGCCACTTGCGCGTCGGAGGTCATCCTCTCCACTGATGCCCCCGAAATCACCTGGAGCCGAAATCTCTCCAGATCTTCGAGCTAGAGCGAATCGAGAGTTCGATGCTCTCGATCCTCTGCGACATGGCTCCATCCACGACACTGTTTCGCTGCCATTCTTGATGGAGTCGAAACTGCCTCCAGAGGACTTGTCAAGCATATGGTCAGTTATTCTTCCAACCATAGAACTCGGTCTGAATGGGTTTCCTCAGGCTTTTAGCAGATTTTAACGGCGACGGAATGTTAACTCGAGAGGGCTTCATAGTCGCGTTACATTTGGTAGAGGAAAGGCTTCGCGGCCAACCTATACCAGCCGAACTACCACCTTCCTTGAAGCCCTTACCCGTGACGCCGCTTGCGAAACAACCCTCGCCTCCAGTAGTCCCGCCAAAGTCACCAGTGCCACCAAAGTCACCAGCCCTACCAAAGTCACCAATCTCGAGCCAGGGCAGTATTAAGGCTCCGAGGAGGCCGCCACCAGATCGCCCCAAAGTTGCGCCTCCACCACCCGCCAAACCGTCTAGTCTTTCGCCCCGTTCTACCGAGAAATCGCCCGAACGCCAATTCCTACCCATCCCGGTCCCCAACGACCATCTCTCGCAGGGGGCAGTGGGAGACACGTTCCGCAGACGAGCTACGTCTGTGATCTATCCCGCACTCCCGTCGAAGCCTACTCATGTACGGTTTTCTTCCGTGTGGCCGAACGGTGTAACTCCGTCAGGTCAGTTTACAATTAAACCGAGAAAAGCCTGATGGACGAGCTGAATGTGCGACAGATGGTTCACCTCCAGCCCCGCCCCCACCAATCTCCCCCTCACAAGACCTGCTCATCGCACAGCTCGAACGGCGCATCGAAGAGCTGCAAACCATACACAACCAACTCCGAATAGCCAACACGGAGCAGAACGCCGCACTGGTGAACGCCACGCAAGAGAACATCTCCCTGCGAGTCGTCATTGACGAGCTGCATTCTCAACTCGCGAGCCACGATCTTGCGTCCGCGCGGGCGGTGAACCAGGTGTTGGCCGCTGAGAACGAGGGGCTGCGGACTGCGCTGCAAGAAGCGAAAACGGAGGTTCGCAAGCTTCAGGCATCGCATTCGGATACCGAGGTGTCCCGAATCGAGCTGGAGGATCTGAGGAGGGACAATGAGCGGCTTCATGCGCAGGTCAACGAGATGCGGGAGTCGACAACCCAGGTGCGATGGGCTTCCCACCATCACGTGAAGGAATCACTAACATTTATGTCCAGTTGCCGTGGTCTGGTGGTGATTCTGAGCTGCAGACGATGATCAACGAGGACCTAGCACGAGAGAATGCGCGGCTACGCCTCGAGTCGAAAGGAAATTGCGCACAATCTCACACAGGAATCGGCGGCGCTCGCTCGACAGCGTGAGGCGAACGAGACGCTCACAGAAACCAACCAACGACTGCAGACCGAGTCGCAGACGATACGAACCCAGGTCGAGACGCAACAGCGCGAGTTGCGTCAGCTGCGAAGGGAGATTGACCGCTCCCGCACAAACGGCGGGAACGGTAGCTCTTCTCATGCACGAAGGCGAAGCCAAGACGCGGAAGTGCTCCCTCCAGCGTACAATGATGTTCCTACTGCGATACGGGACTGACAGGATAAATCGGTATTTATTAACTCACTCAAACCAACCAACTGTATTTCTACACCAAGACCTTTCTCAATTGCCACGTTTGTACCGGTAGCAGTGTAACTGGACATTTTCCGTGCTTCTCGACGTGCTCGTACGCGCAACGGTAGCAGAAGACGTACCCCGACGGGAGTGCCGTCGCGTTTTTGAAGCCGTCGTGGCATAATGGGCACCTCCCGTATGCCTGACCGTCGAACGGGACACCCTGCGGATGCGGAGGGAGCATTCGCGGTGGAGGGATCGCAGGTCCGAGCGGGGAGACGGAGAAAGTACGTGCGGGGCTGCTCGGCGAGTACCACCATTCAAGGAACTTGATGAAGAAAATCGCGGTGGGGAGGAGTAGGCGCAGGGAATCTAGCAGGACGCGGGGTGAGGTGAGGATGAGGTGACGGATCCAGCTGAGCAGCGTTTTTGGTGTGGATGGATGTGTTTGGTTTGCCATTGCTGCCGCTCGCTTGACCAGCAGTCAGCTTTGTCACTTGTGAGGATGGAAGAAAGCCTACGAAGTCATCCACACCCAGTCGGCGCAAGTCAACGCCCATCCACGAGAGCCATGGTCGATAATATGGCGTCTTGCCAAACAAATACGCCACATTCGAGGCAAACAACCACACCTCGAAGGACGTATTCAGCCACGGATATATGGCCTTGTACAACATCTGAGCAAGCGTCTATGTTGGAAGTAAGTTTCAGAAGACCGGACGTACATGGAGAAACACGGACCTCACGACGGCGACTCGAGGCGTTGTTCTCCACGTCTGGCGATATCCCACCGCCGAGTTCTTCATAATAATCTTGCGCCTTTGCACGCAGATACGGTATTCCAACCTGCGAACACCCATTCAGCGGACGAATAATTGGAGAGAGCGCTGACGCACGAGAAACACCAATGACTGCCACATTTCTTGACTCCTCAACTTCTCTCCAGCAGGAATGCCGCCCACTGCCGCCTGTGCACGTTTCGTTTCGATGTATGGTCGTCGCCTGCGCTTCAGGCCATAGAAATTCTCCGCGAATGACGCGTCTATACACGCGTTAGCCGCTGATCGCTATACGTCGCAGCCCAAAGGACGCACTATGCTTCCGCAGATAATGCCGTTCCACAAAGAACATAATCGCCGCATAGAATTCTTCATGTCGGTTGACGATTCGTAGGAGGTAGCGGGGATATCGTTGCGCGAAGACCTACATTGCGCTCAGCTCGGATGCCGGAGAGGCTGGATCCGGGAAAATCATACGGCCAGGACGTATTTCAGAGCAGGTTGAAGCAGGTGGTGTAGTTGCTCTTGAGCCACGAGCTCGAATATGGATGGCTTCAAGGGATCTGAGCCGACGTCGTTGAAAAACTCCATCCTCGGTGTTGGTGGTTTGGGACAAGCTGGTGTTCGTTGACTAAGCTCATCGAGTGCAGCGTTTTCGACGACATGAATCGCAGAGGATGAGCTCTTAGAGCTCAGGATGACTGCTAAAACTCTGGACCGCGGACAGTTCAAGCAACTCAGACGCGTCCGCTCAACGTTGCGCTTAACCCTGATCGCGCAAAATACGCGTCTTGAAACGGAGAACCGCGTCCGAAACACGAGTGGAAGGGTAGTATATTACTGTGCAGCATAGTTATAGAGGTATTCCAGCATCCGTATCGCGTTCAGTGGCTCTGCTCATCCTTGGGCCGGGGCTGGGAGATGACCTTGATGGTATCTGGAGCTTTTGAGACAAACTAGCTTGCGAAACACAGGAGAGAAGCAGCGCACCGTGGCGAAGGAATATTTGACGTTGGCCTTGAGGCGTAGTGGGGTCCGCACTCGCGTCGGGTTCGCGTATATCGTACATGGCCTCAACGTAGACCTTGCTGCCCGGCTTGAGAGTTTGGAGATGCGTGTTGGCGCCGGGCATGAAGGAGTGGATACGGTGCCAGGTCGTGTTGAAGGTGGGCTCTATAAGCGCGAATTTGAGTTGCGGTGTTGTGGTCGTCAACAACGATGAGGATACGTACCTCCATCCACCAAGCCCGCCGAAGAACTCGTCGCGACGGAGTACGAGACGTATTCCTTCTCGTTTTTCGTCATCTTGAGCTCGGGCGCCCTGCCCAGCGTGCCAATGAGGGTCAATTTTGCCAAATCACTCGCGCGTGCAGAGGTCGAGAAGGCCTGTTATTGAGCTGGGTTTAGCATTCCGACTACTGATTGGCCACGAACGCGAAATGCGGGGCGGGCAGCGACGCGGAACATATCGAGAGAGTGGGAGTAGGAGACAAGTTTTGCGGTGGTGCACATGACCTTTACTTTTCGACCCTCAACGGCCATGGCCTCTCGTGTTGCAGCCCCGCTCCTCCAGTCCCGCGGCTCTCTCGTGCAACGGACAACGCGTCCCGCCGCGGCTGCAGTCGCTTGCTCGCGACATGTTTCTTCTCGACGATGGCTGGCCACTGAGGCTGCCGCTGCCTCCAAGTCCACCCCACCCCCACCGCCAGCCAAGGCATCCACAGACCCCACCGTGTCGCGCCTCGTCAACGACATTGCTGGTCTCACGCTTCTTCAGGCCGCAGACCTTGTAACTCACCTCAAAGTGCGCTCAAATTCTATTCCAGCGCGTTCCGTGTTTTGACGACATTTCGAAAACCACTAGTCGCGTCTAAATATTAAAGAAATCGCAATGCCCGTGGCTGCTGCAGCCGCTGCACCCGCCGCAGCGGCCGCGTCGGACGAGCCTGCCGCAGAAAAGCCCAAGGAGAAGACGATATTCAACGTCATGCTCGAGTCTTTCGACGCGGCAGCCAAGCCGAAAATCATTCGCGAGGTCAAGGCCCTCGTACCGAACCTCACTCTTATAGACGTACGTGCTGTTCGCGTTTTTATGTTTCCGGATGCTCATTAATTTTCAGGCCAAGAAGTTTGTCGAGTCCGTGCCGAAGGTTCTCAAGGAGAACCTGTCCAAGGAGGACGCAGACAAGCTCAAAACTCAGTTCGAGTCGCTTGGGGCCGTCATCAAGCTGGATTAGACCTACACTACATACATTACAACCTGTGCGTTGGTTGGGTTGTGGGGGTAGAATCCGACTCGATGAAAAAGTAATGAATACACTAGAGTGCAGTGATTATGAGTTGAACATGGTGGGTTCATTAAAGAGTGTTGTTAACTCGTCGTCCTCGTTCAGTCCTCGGAGAGATACCGGTACTCGAAGCGAAAGTCCGACTTTTTCCGCTGGCACCATGAGCCCTCCCAGTCGAAATAGACATACACCCCCTGCTCGTACTCTTCCGTGATTGCCTGCGGCTCAGAGTGCCGCTGGAACCACGTCAAGTATTTGACATGGAATCGCCACGACTGGCGCTTTAATTCCTTGGCCGCAAGGTATCTGTATGATCACGATGGGATAAATGCAACAGAGAGAGCACGAAGACGCACTGCTGGTATGTCCCAGGGTGGAAGTAAAACACGTAAAAGAGTCTCCACATCCAAACGAGAGAATATGGATGCAGTACTCAACAATGCGTGAGGTGCTTGCGGGTAGTACGAGGCCGTTGGATACGGATTCCGAGGAACATAATATTTCGGCCTGGAATGAATCGGAATCAGAAGCAGCGCCGGAGACAACGGAGTAAAAGCGTACTTTTCTGTATCCTGCGGCTGTGGTACGCTTGAGTACCCGCCTTGCAGCATCTTGTGTACTTGATCCAAGTTGTTCATCCGGTTCGCCGCTGCGAAGGAAACTGGCATGAGTAAAGGTCACGTGCGAGGACGGGCTGCGTACCTTTCTGCTTAACGCTCTCGAAGGATACGACAAGATCAGAAAGCGAGCCCAGCGCCCCTTGACTAGCTCTCGGTGCAACCTGCTGTTGCGGGGCCACTGAAAGTGGTCGCGGAACGGGCTGTTGTGCACCTGCAGAGGAGGATGCAGGTGTCTCGGCTTGGGGTACTTTAACCCCGGGAGGAAACTGAGGCTGCTGGGGCAGCGTCGGTGGTGTCGATTGAGCAACCCCGTTAGTCAATGGGGGTAACAATTGCTGTTGGACGATTGAAGAATGTGCCTTGGGAAGAGAAGAAACACGTACAGATAAGCTGGGCGATGCCGATCCCACACTGGGCGACGACGCGAGGATTTCTGAACCTTTGCGCGGCGGCATCGTCCGTGGGGGTGATGAGGTCGCTGCAGGACCGCCCAGCGAGCTGGGAACACCATCCGATAATAACGGTGAATCTTGCCCGGAATAAAACGAAGCGCCGTCTGGCGGCTGAGATACAGACGCGGCAGACGACAGCATTGGGCTCGTCGTCGAAGGATGCGTCAAACTTGGTGAAGAAGGCGTCGGTTCTGACGGCGGTGCTGCTGGTGGAACACCAGGCGGCGGATTCGGCGGTGGTGCAGCTGCCGGTGCTGCCGTTGTACCACCAGCCGCGGCCACAGAATAGCGCACTGGAGGTAACGTGGCTGCAGGCCGGGGTGCCGTTTGAGGCAGCCCGGCCTTCAAAATACTCGACATCGGCTGTTGAGCAAAGTTTGGATTCGGTGGAGGTTTGGATGTCGCTGTAAACGTTGAGCTTCGCCAATAAAGATGGCTGGAGGGATAGAACGCACCATCCACCGAGGGTTCTTTGCGATATAACAGTCAGTCAGTGATTTGGAAACGGTGGGCTGGATTGTACTCCGTATTTGCAAGGCAGCCGCTGCTTTCTTTAGTATTGGGCTTTCCGTCGGCTTGCTAGGCGATGTAACCTCTTCTTCGTGCTTCTTTGAACTCGGTCGAGGTGGTGGGGGCTCTAAGGATAATATGTTTCTCGCGATCTTGGTTGAAAACGAGGGCCAACCTTCACTGTCGTTGTCCGAACCGTCGGACTCGTCGTCGTCTCCAGCAATACCAAACTTCTCTTCCTCTTCGTCGAGATTGAGGTCATCGTAGATGCCTTCATCCTCGTCAAAATCTTCTTCCTGCGAGATACTAAGTCTCCGATCGGAGGCCAACGGCGGAAACGCACAGTATTGCTTTCGACAAAGTATTGGACGTCGTCTTTAAGCGCAACAACGCGGTCCGTTGCCAAAGAGCCGTTGTTGAGCAGTCGGAGCACGATCTCGAGTCGGCCTATATGCCACTTGCGACGCTCGTTGAGGGCCTCGAGCTCCTCTAGACGCCCGGCAGTGGGACCGGACTTGCTCTTCTTCTTGCCGGTGCCCTGCAAACTCTCGATCTCGGCCTCGGACTGCTCGACCTGCATTTGCAACTCCTCGACCTGATTCTGCAACCATAGCGTCGCTTCCTCCTTCTCTTGCTCCTTCGGATCGAGCTTGGCGGCTTGGATGAGGCCCTCTTTAGAAAATGCCTTTGTCTTCATTTCCTTCTCAGTGGCCTTGAACCTCTCCATTTGCTGGCAAGGGCGACGTCATTCCACGCCGTTCCATCTCGCATACGAGGCAACCTACCGTCTCGATGAGTTTCCTGTTCTCCACCAGCTGCGTCTTGTCCTTGATGTCATTGCTGGCGACCCAGGTCTTGATTTGGTCGCGTAGGCGCTGAAGCTTCTTAATTTGGGTCTTGAGCTCTAGTTCTTGCTTCTCCTTCTGTGCCTGTCTCGCCGGAATGCGTCAGCATGGTCCGGGGCTGACGCGGACAGCAGGCGGGACCTGGTTTGTCGCTGCCTGCATCTTGTCGTAGATGCCTTCGAAGAGCTCGACTCCTAGAATGCGCGTTAGAGGTCGTCCGAGGCTGTTGATGGCACACGCACCCTCGGAAACCTTCTTGAGGGTCCGGTCTATCTCGGCTGTGGTTGTGTGAGATATGTTGACGCCGGGGGATACAGGGACGGACTCTGGAGTTTCCTGGCCGCCATTGCGAAGTAGCAAAGGCTTGCAACAGGGATAGATGTTGAGGTCAGAGAGGAATGATGTGGGGGTCACATTATGCGAAAACTTGCTCTCTATTTCTCGCTTAAATTATTGTGGTTGTAGCCTACACTCAAGTCGTCGTGAACGGAGCTCTGGGTGGTTGCACTTTGGACTGATTGGTAGCGGCACCTGTTGGATCCCTCGAAACGCATTGTGCCAGAGTGATCGAAACTTAACTCCTACCGCGATGAAGTCCCTTCGCAAGAGCCTCAACTCGAGCAAGGATGGGACCGGCTCCATTCGCGCTCAGATCTCAACGCCGCTGCCAACCGTGGGCAAGGCCCAGTCCACTATCCAGCCGCCGCAGAAGGTCATCCGGGCCTTGGGTGACTATCGACCCCAGGCTCCCCAGCAACTGGCCTTCAAGAAGGGCGACTTTTTCCATGTCCTGCGCGATGTCGACAATGGGGGCGCCTGGTACGAGGCCCACAATCCGATGACGGGCGCGCGTGGGCTCGTTCCCAAGGACCACTTTGAGGAATTCAACAAGAATGCCGCTGCGTTAGTCCTGCTCTCGCGTTCGACTGGTTGCTCACTCGCTGCTAGCCTCCGCGTTCTCAATACATCTGGCCAAGGACCCCAACTAGGAGCACCACTCACCCCGCAAAGTCCGAACCCCCAGTCCCCCAAGTCGCCACGGACCCAGGTCTTCTACGCTATTGTCCAGCACGACTTCTTTGCCGAGCGTGCCGACGAGCTCGATGCCAAGCGCGGCGATGCGATTACCGTCGTCGCGCAGTCGAACCGCGAATGGTTTGTGGCCAAACCAATCGGCCGCATTGGCCGCCCGGGGCTTATCCCGGTCTCTTTTGTTGAGATCCACGATCCCGCGACCGGTCGCGCCATTACGGACGTCGAGGCTCTCATGGATCGTGGGGACTTGCCGCGCGTTGAGGATTGGAAGCGGGCCATGTTTAACTACAAACAGAACAGCATCGCACTCGGTGTTATCGACGCCCCTGGAGCCCGACAATCTGTCCCGAACAGCCCGTTCATCACCAACCAGCCCCCGCCGCTACCTAGCTTGGTGTCCCCCGAGCCAGCCATCAGCGTACAAGGCCCGTCGCCACAAGATCAAAACTACTCCATGCCCTCCAACCTCCCACCCCAAACGGAGCCCGAACTCCAGCCAGAAGGCATACTACTTTCGGCGAATGTAGTGTCCTTCCATTTCGAGATGGAGGAGTACTGGTTCCGGATCGATGCAATATTCCAGCCCTACGCGGCGCCTGGAGCCGCTCTTCCTCCCGCCAAATCACTCATCCTCTTCCGCGTTTACAACGACTTTTACGACTTCCAAGTCTCCCTGCTCGACACCTTTCCGCGAGAGGCTGGTCGCCAACCGCCACATCCGCGCATCCTACCGTACATGCCAGGTCCGGCCCAAGAGGTCGACGATGCTCTCACGGCGACTCGCAGGACCGAGTTGGACGAGTACGTCAACGGGCTGTGTGACCTGAGCAATGTTGGGGCGAAATATGTGCTGGAACATGCGGTCGTCCGCGACTTTCTGGCTATCAAGCCAGGCGATGTCGAAAACACCATTCCAGCGCGAACGCAGGAGATGGACGCGTTGTTTGGCACAAGCGACCAGTACGATGATGGAGCGCAGGACGTGCAGGACTCATTTGGGCGGCTGGCGGTGGAAGACAGATTGGGCGCGTACGACGATGGGCTCCAACAACATCCATATGGTCAAGCTGACGCGAACGATTCGAGTCATCTTTTCGCACCAGGCCACCAGCGAAACGGGTCGTCGTCTTCGCTGCGCTCCCAATCGCCGCCCGGCACACGTTGGAACGAACCCCCACCCATGACCACCTCGCCCTCTCCGTCATCAGCGCCTTCGACGCGTTCGCGGTCAGACTCAGTCGCCAACATCAATTCGCCATCCATCTCGGCGCAAAATCCCCAGACCGCATTCGTGAAAATCAAGATCTTCGACCGCGTTGCTGACGATCTCATCGCCATCCGTGTGCATCCGCGGGTGACGCATGTCGAGCTGATGGACAAGGTGCAGTCGCGACTCGGCGGCGAGGTCGCGAATCTCCGGTATCGGGACAGTATGAGCAATGCTTTTGTCGGTCTCGACTCGGACCAGCAGCTGCGCGCCTGGATAGACGCGACCGACAAACATGTTCTCTACGCGGATTAAGCCCAGGCGGTCTTTTCTTTCCTCTTCTTTTTTTTGGCATCTATATTTTGCAGGACGCTTTTTATTAATTTCGATTTTCCCATGTGTTTGTTTGTTACAAGCATGTAATAGTATGCTGCTCTGTCTGTAGCCACTGCTGTAACTCCTGCTGCTATTTAGGTAGGGCGAAATCAACAAGTCCGGATCACGTGTTGCTGACTCAGACTTGGTCTGCTCCTGCCTCCGAGCTCGACGCGTGCTTCTCCCCTTTCTCCTGTCGAAAAAACTCGATGAGACCGAAACTGGATCTGTGGAGCGGCGGAAGGCGGAAAATGGAAAAATCACCAGCCAATGAAACCTGAACCACCTCAGTCCTAGACTCAGACCTCAGCTTTTATAAAAGGCGACTCCTCCGAAGCGCTTCTGCATCTCCTCTGTTTCACGGCAGCCAGCCACTTGGTCTGCACTCTTCCTTGCGCCCATTCCCGATAATTTCAAACACCAAACTCCTTCATCAACGCACAAAGAGTTCGCCATGAAATCACTCACCGTTGCGACCCTCGCTTTGCTCCTTGCTTCGGAGGCTACGGCCCGAGAAACCAACGCGTGGCGAATGGCTCGTGGACTGCCTCCTATGGCGCCGCGTCGTCGCGATGCTGGTGCGTATAACTTCGTGTTGATTCGACGCATCCACTGACCTCTTCCGCTATCTAGGTTACTATCCGCCACCGAGAAACTCGTTGACGCCGTTCACGTGCACCCCGCAGCAAAACTTCTGCTGCCAGAGTTACGTACCCGCGGACAGCCCGCAGGGGTACGAAGTTCTCCGAGACTATGGAATCACCGAGGACAGTTGCGGTGAAACTATTGGGACCGGATGTAGCGCGGCGCCGTCGACTGGCTGGTAAGTTTCCCCCAACTTGTTCTCCCGGACTGGATGCTGATCTTCCTTCCAAGCTCTTCTGGCACTTCCGAGGCAACTTGCTGCGGTACCATGGCCGGCGGCAGCTACGCAATCGACTGCAAGCCATGTATGTTTTCATTGCTGTCTTCTCTTCTTGCGCCCGATGTTCATTCATTCCTTCCAGACTCTTATGCGACCATGGGTGCGCGCGCCCCGATAGAGACCCTACTTTAATATTTCCATCTGTTTTGGGTATTTTGCTCTGCGACGCTACGAGTAGATCTTGCGACTGGGGTTTCTTGTTTTAGATTGAACCGTGTTATCTTATTTGCCGTGCATCCTATTTACCTTTGCTTGACCCATTATCGTTCCAAAGCCCCATAAGACGACTCGGACAGCATCTAAGTTGCGATTGCAAGTTCGTTTTCATCCTTTACCTCCCTCCAAGGATTCTGTTAACACATCGCGGTTTCCGATAACGCTACATAACACAGGCAGATACACAGATGTATGGTCGTAAAAAGTCGTAAAGAGCAAAACAAACAAAATTATCGCAAGAACAAGGCATCCATCACTGGGATCCACATAACGATCAACGAGACGAGAAATTTTCGGCGGCTCAACGAGTCGAGAGCATGGGGGTCCAGACTCCATACTGAACCTCCTCGAGTTTATGGAGGGTGATGCGACGCGGGGAAATGGGGATGCTGTATGCCTGCAACGGAATCGTTGGTATGGATGCGAAGGAGACAAAGCGGCGCGCACGCACCTGAAGGTAGTGGTCGCACGCACGCGCGACGCGCCGGCACAGAACCGACATATCGACAGTGTGGCCATGGCGGTGCGAGTAGTCTAGCGGCACCTGGTATGTGAGCGGGCTGTATCCATTCCACTGAACATCTGTTGAGCGACGTCTACGGACAAACAAGAAACGAGGCGTACCTGAACGCGCAGCCGAATCTGCCGCTGAGTGGCATGCAGATCCTCCATGGTGTACTGGTCGTTGCCCCCAATCTTGGTACGCGTCGACTGTGCTTCCTCGAGCGAAAGCCCCGCCATCAAGCTGCCCTTGCGCTTGAACTTGACATGAAGCGAGCTGGGTGGCCTGTACGGGTACAGGGACGAGTTCGCGTCGATGTAGGTCGGGGGCAGCGCGCTATACGAGACGCTTGCAAGCGAATGCCGACGGTGCCGCGAGGGGTACATCGAGTGCTGACTGTAGCCATGCTGCATCCCAATGGGAGTGATTGGACGCCCGATTTGCATGTTGTGCATCCCCATGCTCAGGTCGTCCTCATCGTAGTACGGGTCCGATCGGCCGAGTGCGAGATCGTCGTAAGCTGGGATAATATGAGCGGTCGGTGGCATGAACGGAAAACAAGCGTACAATGTCCGTAGCGATTGTTCTGATACAAGCCCGGTTGTTGGTGACCGAACTGACCAAACTGCTGGCCGCCACCGCCATAGTGCTGACCATACTGTGGAAGAGATGAGTTGTTTCATCGCGAAATGAGCTGGCCTGGACTCACGGGCATATCTAACCCTTGGTCGTTGTACATCCCATCGCCGTGCTGTCCATGGTACGGCGGCGAGTATCCTTGTTGGTCCCCGTATTCCATACCCAGCCCGCGATCTTGACCATACCCCGCAAAGTTGTTGGTCGTGCCCATGCCCATCGACATGGGCGTCATCGGCGCCTGTGAAGCGTAGGACATTGAACCGCGACGGGACATCGGTCGATTAGCAGCGGGGAAATGAGCCATGGCCATCTCCAAGTTGTGTTGGCGTGCGTCGTGGTGGCAAGCAGGAAGACAGAAGGGCTTGCTGCGTCGACCTGTGTTGCTTTTATAGGCTCGAGGTCGCACGAACAATGAGGCAGTCAAGCAATCCGCACGGGTCCGGGGACTCGTCCGTTCCCACCTTGCCCTCGAGGATACGGTCAGGACAATGGGGTTGACAGCCTGGACGGGTCAAAGCCCAAAGCTTGGGGCATGGGGTCGTCTCTATCTCCCAGAGGCGCTGATGCAACTGTTGGTGGTGTATCCGGCAAAGAGGGAAGTGCTCGATTTTTAGCCTATATCGTTTGTTGAGCTTGCTTCCGAGAAGACGAAAACGCCCGAGATGAAACCAGCCGTGTCTGGCCGCGTGGTAACCACGATGCGATGTGGGCTTTGTTTGCGCGCCGTCAGAGTTCTACCGGAAGCAGACCAAGCTGAGTCGGAGGCAAAGCAACCAAAAAAGTTCCGCAGCCACCCGCCTTGGCCTGCGCACCGGGCCCCGTCGGTTTGATGTTAACCTTAGTGGGTGCTTCGCCAGAAATGAGCTCGAGCACGCCCTGTACAAACGTACCCGTGTTCTACCGAGCAAGATGAAACAGGAAGGTTACCGAGAAGGCCAGTATGCAGGCGTACCATGGTAGGGAGTCGGAATGAACGACGCATACGAGACGCGAGATGCATTCGGCTGCTCGACGCGTCGCGAGAGAGGTTACGATTTCCTTCGACGTTTTAAGACGGAGAGCGCAGAGCTCGCCATTTTCTGAGTGGAGGTGATGGACGACCTAAACAAAACCGTGACTTGCACGTGAGCACTCTTACGCCTGTTTGTATTCTATGCAATAAGCAGATTTTAGATATCTTCCGCAGGGTACTGAGACGTCTGCAACGTCGCCAACAACCCACCCCACACAAAGGCTCTCGGATTCCCCGAACTCTCCGCGTACTTGGACAAAAACAACTCATCCGCCCCCGACTCCTGCGAGACCTTGATCGTATTCCCGACCGGCTTGCGCATGAGCTGGCTGACCAGGTCCGGATTCGCGAGCGCCCCGCGCATCCCATCTGAGAGAATCTGCGCGAGCTGCGAGTCCTCTTCGTCGAGCCCAAGCGCGAGCGGGTCAAACTCCAGGTCCTCGGGGTCGATGTCGGCGTCTTCGAGGTCTCCAGCGACGCCGTCCTCGGCCTGGGGAGCAAATTCGGCGGCGAAGGCGTCGAGAGCGTCGTCCGCTTCTGGCTGGACTTGGGTTGAGGCTTCGGCTGCGGCCGTGGGGGCCGATCTCTCGGTAGTTGTTGGGTCTTCAGCGTTTGCTTCCGCCTCCAAAGCAGCCTCTTCTTCGAATTCTTCCTCGACTTCTTCTTCGACTTCTTCCTCGACAATTTCCTCCTCTTGGCTCTCCTCCTTCTCGAACTCCTTCAACAGCGCGTCCAGCGGCGATCCAGCTCGCCTCTTATCTCCTTCCGGCTTGGCCTCCGTTTGGCCAAACATCCGCTCAAACACCTTCACATCCCTCACTACCGGATCATCCAGCATCTCCTGCAACGCCAGAACTTCGTCAATTAACGCCTCCCTTTTCTCGGACGAGAACCGCTGTTCCGGCGTCTGCGGCGGAATCTGCTTGCCAAGCTCGCGGATGGCCTGGGCGACACTGGCAGCATCCTCCGCTGCCTCGGCGTCATAGTCTTTCGGATCGAGGCCGTCGTTTTCATCCGGGATGATTTGACCAGTTTCCTGGTCCACCATCGGTATGGTGTCGATCGTCTCCGACGTTTCGCGGTACGTTTCGGCTTCGGTGAGCTCTGAACGGCGGACAGCTCGTCGCTGCCCGCCTGTCCGGAGAACACCGGCGTCGAGCCACAGCTCGAATAGACCGGCCGCTTCGCGAACGGACAACGCGTCGGGGACGCGAACCGCACGCAGGGCGCGGATGCGAATTTCGTCGCTGGGCTTTGGCTGTTGTCCCTTCTTGCCGGACTTTGTTTGTTGCTTCGGCTCGAGCTCAGCCTGTTCTTCGGGATCAGGCTTGGCGAGCTCCGCCTCCAGCTCGGCATCCGTCTCCTCCTTGGGGAACCCATACGTCGTCAAATCGATCTGCGGCCTGTCCCTCGGGAGGACCAGCGCCTTCCACAGCTCTGCCGGCTTGGCTTGGGGGAAGGGATCCATAGCTTCGGCGCTGGCCGCAAGATTGTCTTCGTAAACCGGCGGGTCGTAAACGTTCCAGCCTGTCCACGTGACCTCTTGGTTAGGTTCTTCAGACTCGTCTGGGTCGACATCTTCGGACATGGCTTGTTCAGCCAACGCAGCATCCGGTTCCGGAAGGCTCTCGGTGTCGTCGGGAAGCTCTTCTACGAATGCCGTAGGGTCGTACGCCTCTGAAAAGAGCTCAATGCCTGCGTTATTAGAAAATAAGCAGAAATAACGCACCAAATGTAACTTCGTTGTCGAGATAATGCGCCAACTGCGTGCTCCTCCGGAACCTGATGGACCTCGGCATGGGGTTATACTCCTCCGGAAGGCTCAACGAGTCCGCCAGCTGGTCCGAGACGGGGAATTGCGTGTCGCTCCTGCTCAACGCACCCAGCACCATCCCCCTTGCAAGAGGTTTCCGCCCCGACGCGTACTCGAGCAAGAGACGCGGCATGCTGAGATGGTGCGGTCGAATCATTCTGAAGCGCGGGTCGCGGTAGTAGGTCGGCCCAGCGAGTGTCTGGAAGTCGTCTATTGCAAGGAGGACGGGAAAGGTCGTCTGTGTGCCAAGAGCGTGCATTAACGCGTCTAATGCCGCAGGTGCGAGGTTCTCTTCCGCCACACCTGTGTCGATGAGCGTTTGTAACGGGGTGCCCGCTGGCAGGGTGCGTCCGTCTTCGAGCGTCACTGGAGATGGTGTAGTGAGCGCAGCAAGATGCTTCGGGTTGGCCTTGCCAATGCGCGACAGCGTCTCCCTTGCAGCTCGTGGTTGGAGGTACGTGCGCGTCGCAAGGGAGTACGTGAACGGCGTTGACGAGTCGACGAATCGCTTCGTGCGCGGGATGTATATGACAATCCACTCTCCTGACGCGTGCGCGTATTGCACGGCTTGCAGTAGAAGGAACGATTTCCCACAGCCGGGTCTCCCGTTAAGCACGATGCGCGCAGGCACGTCTTTGGACTCTTCGAGCGCGCGGATGACGGAAAAGGTGCCCGAAGTTGTTATCGAACACGGGGCGCCGAGGATGCGAAACTGTGTTGGAGAATAAGAAAAATTGAAAAGTGTTGGCTGGCAAACGCGACACGCACCTCCAAAAGCATATGCTTTGGTACACCGTACACCCTCAACGGCGACGTCGGTCCGTTATGAAACTGTGCAGCCACGCCCGGACTCAGAGCGTTCACATGCAGCATGGGCAAGTCCAACTCGACGCGTCCGATCTCACCCGTCTCAAATAACGGATGCTTGAGGTTGCCCACCGCCAGGGCTTTGAATACCTACAGGCCCGTAAAGCGTTATTTTTGTGAGAATAGACTTCTGGGGAACGCACGCCGAGGCTTTTCTCCCTTGGAGCAACTATAGGTCGCCCGTTTGCATCCCGTTCAACGACCCGCTTCTCGGCCGCGACCTTGGGCTTGGCCTCAATGCGCCTTTTGTTACTCCGGTGCCGCAGGCCAAGCTGTAGCACCCGCGCCGTCGTGGAGGTGCTGCCCGACGCCGGCCTGCCGCCGCTTCGTCCCAACAGGAACATCGAGTGCGCAAGAAATCCAAATTTTGACAGGTGATGGGCCATCGGTCCAACACCAAGCGCGGAGCGTTTGAGCTCGTCGTGTTCGTCTGCACACAATCTCCAAGTCCAAAAAGTACAAGTTTTCTTTCTTCCCGCTCAAATCTTCACGAGACCCCCACAAGAAATCACAGTCTCCCAAGCAGCACATCCACCGCCTTGGCTGTCACCTCCTTCTCCGCCTTAATGACCCCACTAAACGCTTTGAACTCAGGTTTACTCGCGTCCCCGAGCAGCTGGAACGCAAGGCTTTCACTGGAAGTCACAATCACGCCGGCCGCGCGCATTTGTGCTCTGTCCAACGCGTCAAAGAGCTCGAATACAACACAACCAGAAGACACGCACAGAGCAAGCGGCACCTCAGCCGGGTTGCACGACGAGACACCATCGGCGAGGACGTATGTCTTGTATGGCTTCGGAAGGGAAACGAGTCCCAATGCCGTCTGGAGAACACAGATATGGCTCTAGAAACAAAGATCCGTCCATCCCCATTAGCTTTATTCCAAGGTAACCTCTTCTTTTCCCCAACGCACCTCGATACCCAGCAGCACAATCGACTCGACATGCGGCCGCTATAAATTTGAGTTTGCATACCTTATCACCACCCGCTAGCGGGATGGGACGCACCGATTCGATAGCAGCAAGCACATCCGGCGTTAACATCGAGAACAGAGTCTTGTCGAAGGTGCCGATGTGCAGATCACCGAGAGACGCGAGGTCGACAGAAGGTTCCGTTTGGCCCAGAGCTGAGTGGGCGTCAGGCGCGGAGATGCTCCCGGTAAAATACAGTACATTTGGCCTTCTGCGTGGTCACTAGCACTTCGCAGCCGAGGACCTAGAGTTCCGTTTGAGGAGGCCAGATACCAGCAAGCAACTATACAACCTTGGCGACTTTGAAAATCTTGTTCGTAGTTGCGACGACGTGCTCGAAGCTACCCTTATCAGCACAAAAGCTGAGTTCCAGACCAAGCACCAACCCGTAAATGGCATCTTTGAACCTCTCTTGCAAGTCGCAAAGCAGAAACAGCGTCGAAGATGGCCGCATCGAATCAAGTCTTATGGAATCACGTGTCCGTTACTGGCTACGGCCCGGGCGACGCCCACGCCCAATCCAGCACCCCGGCCTCCCTAAAAATCTCTCTCACCATCTCCTCCTGCCCAACCCTCTCCTCGTCGTTCTCCTGCGCTTCGATCTCCCTCCAAACCCTCACACACTCATGCACCTCCTCTGGCTTGCTCAGCCCGACCACCAGCGGAACACTACCACCCGTATGCCTCACACAATACCCCGTCGCAAGATCCGCCAGCAACCTCCCCCGTGCTTGACACTCCATGGCCGACTTGATCGTCGCAGCGCGCAACTCGGGCGACGCGGGGTGCCATGCCGGTGGGCCCGCGTCGGTCAACAGCCCCATGCTGAACGGCGACGCAGCCAACAGCTGCCCAACCTTTGCGCGGTTGAGCAGTTCCGGCGCGAATGCAAGCAAGGTACTGCTCTGCAGAGAGAGGTTCGAATACGAGAGCATCACCTCGACAGGTTTGTAGGGCGGGTTGTGGAGGATCAGCAGCGCCAGGCGCAGGAGCGTGTACAGCGGAAAGCCTAACACATTCTGAGCAGACAGAAAAAATGTGAAAAGATCTCTTACCCGTTATCCCAACGTGCCGAATTAAACCTTCCTCCTGCATCTTCCTCAGCTCCGCAAACGCCTCCAGAATCTTTCTGTCACCCTCCCCGCGCACCTTCCCCTCTTCACCCTCACCGAGCCCGTAAGCTTCTTTCTCGTCACCCAACGCCGACGTATGATTTCCCGTCCGCCTCGGCGTAACCTCCTCACAAACAAACTCAACATCATGCAGGTGCACCACGTCCAAATAATCCGTCTTCAGACGCTGCAGACTCCGCTTGACACTGTCGCGAATCGTGCTCGGGGTGTAGTTGAATTCGTTGGTCTCGAAGCGGCCGCACTTTGTCATCTACGAGCCAGGCACGTGATCAGATAGCGGTCCGCCACGGAAGGGGAGAGAACCGGACCAACTGGTACGACGAGCGTGGAAACTCGTCCTTGAGCGCAAACAGGGCCTCCCCCAGCAGCACTTCCGACGGCCCGTAATATGCCGACGTGTCGAATGCGTTGATGCCATATCTTGGTTCTCACTCAGTTTAAGCCGGCCAAGTCCTAGCCAGCCAACGCACCTGAGAGCGAGCTGGACAGTTCTGAGCGGCGAGTCGCTCTTGAGGAGCTCGTCGGTTTGGTACTGAGGAGACAGCGCGCCACCGCCAAACACGATCCGCGGGAGGGCCAAGGGACCACTCAGCTTGGGCTGTTGAGGGACTAGATCAGCGAAGATGGCAAGGCCAATGAGAGTGCAGACGTACGACGAGAGGACCGGGCACCGGGCGTTCGTCGGGGAGGTCAGTGGATGCCATTGGATGAGGAAGGAGATGAGGGACGCAGCCAAGTCGCGCAATTCTCAGACCCGGATCAATGGGGCGTTACAAGGCTCGTGTCGAGGTCGAAGTGCGGCTTGGGTGGCTTCCCGGATAGAACAAGGCGGTCTTTCGTTGTGGCTTAGAGAAAAACATGCAGCCAAATAATCTATAGCTTGTCCCGCTTCCAGCTGCAAGCAAAACACGGCGCTACCATCAGCTCCCGGCCACCAACACGCAGACACGACCGAACGCACCTCTTCTCAAACTTCTGGTTAATCTCATAGAGCTTGGTCCCCTGGTTCTGCTCGATGTTGAGGTAGGGATGCGGGTTGTTCTTGGTCCACACAACTACGGGGCAACGGTCGCGTCAACACCACCGTCGTTTGACGAAAGAGTATTTATGACGCACCAGTAGGACCGGTGGCCAGGCGGTAGAGGTACCATGAGGCGCCGAGGCAGGCACCGCCCACAGCGACGTAACTGCAACACCAGAGCGGGTGAGCGGGCTGGACCGTTCCGGGACAGGCCGAGAACTCACATCGGAATGGCCTGGAGTAGCGCCAGCAGTGAGCAAGTGTAGAGTGGCTAGTAGAGTCGGTGCGCACCTCAACGGCGAACCAGGTGCGGAAGACGCTCTTTGGCGCAATCCTTGGCGGCATCGGTGTAACGGGCAAAGGTGATGATGCTTCACGTGCAATGATGGCAAACGACCTTCTCCCAGTCGATTCAAATCTACTATACACGACCAAAGAAAGAGCTACAAGAGGGAGTAGTTCGTACAACGGATGCGCTGCACCGGAAGGCGAAAGCCGCTCTCTTTCAAGAGCGGCATTAGCGACGGATGATAGTGGATACAGTAGGTATACGAGGTAGCGTAGATGCGTCAGAGTCCCAAAGACTTCGTAGATGAGATGCATTGTGTTGTTTTCGTGGGATGTGCGTAAAGAATGAGTGAGTGTCCGTGACGTTGATGCTACAGGTCCGTGTCCAGACGACTAGGAGGAGGATTAGAGAGAGGGTAAGGTTGTAGTGGATGCGTTTTGGTGTTGCGTGCTGCTTTTTCGTAAAGGGTGAAACGTGAAGAGTGGGTGGAGAGCTCAGAGCTCGACGCGAGGTCCGAGCATGACACCGCCGGTCATGACCTTGGTAACACCGCCAGCGTAGATATACGCCGTGGTGCGGGCGCGAGACGGGACGGCAGCCGGGACGGCGCGCGTGCGCGGACCGACGGGACGAGGGCAAGGGCGGGTAGCCCTGAGCTGGAGCTGGGCCTTGTTGGCAAGTGCTGCAGCGGCAGCGCGAGCACGTGCAGCAGGGTGCATGTAGATCGCGGACTTCGCAGCTGGAGACGGGACTTGGAACTTGGTCTTGACAGGCGAGAGCGGAGGAGAGCTCGGTGCGCTGGACATGGAGCTCGCATCCGACTCGGCGTCCGAAAAGTCAAAGTCGTACTCGCTGTCGCTGTCGTCCGTGGTGCTCTCAGCGTCGTCCTCGTCCTCGACGGGAAGCGAGAAAGTGCGGAGCGGGCTGGGCACGTGCACGCGCGCATTGGGCAGAGCGACACGGCGCTGAGACGGCGTAGCGCGACCCCGACTGCGCAGCTGTGCAGAGAGCAGAGCCGTACGGAGTTGGGCAGTAGTCGGCGTCTTTTGGGCTGGGGCCGCAGCGGTCTTGGGAGCGATGATGGGTACGGCAAAATGGCGGGTCGGGACCCAGACATCGACAACCTTGCCAGCACCAACGCGGACCTTGGCGTAACCCGGGCCGAGGAACAACAAGACCTTCTGCGCGTCCTTGTCTCCGGCACAGCGCGTCAGGGCCTTGAACCACTCTTTCCACGCGATCCCGGTGCTTTCAATGCCCGCAGGCGGAGCAGAAGCAGTCAGAACGAGCGTGGCGATACCGCGGTTGCCCTTGACGGTGGACACAAGAGCCGTGGTGAGTGCGACGTGGGCAGAGGTGATGTGTTGGGTGGAAAAAGACGCAGGCTTGGCACCCATGGACAGGGCAGCGGCGTTGGCAAGCAGGGGGCGGATGAGGAATGCAACGGCGTGCGAGATGGCAGCGGCGATGGAGGACATGTTTGAAACAAAAAGTATGTCGCGCGGCGAGGAGAAGTGAATGAAGAGGGCGTTAAAGCAGCAGCTGCAATCCCGTCAGTATCTTGCATCTTTAACGAGACTAGCACGCACCAAGAAGTAGTCGTAGGAACGGTGTGCGTCAAAAACAGACGGTTTGTGCGAGCGAGCGGTAGTGCGAGGATGCGAGAGGCGTAGATGCAGCAAAGAATGCAAAAAGAGAGCGGAGGTCGTGAAAACAGACGAAGTAGCGCAGGAGTGGTTGACCGGGAGAAGTCTGGGTGTCCTCTGCGCCCGCTCGCGTACTTATACGCCCACGGAACGGCGCGCACCCATTTGGAGCACAATAGGCTGATGAAAGCCCTGTTCGCATCAGTGACGGCTTTATTGTCCCTCGCCGCCCAAGAGAACCTCCTTGTTCTTTGCCTTTGTGCTTAGACTGGCGTTCGCGCGTTGCTAGCCGAGCATGTGTAGATGTGTCGAAGGATGATGCGCCGACGCAGCGCCGTGGATACATTATGCCAGGACAAAAGGGTTCTAGGCGCGTTGAGAGCTGAAACGCAGCTAACAAGGCACCTCGAGCTGCGTGCAAAAACGTTCATATGCATATAGGAAAGCAGCATCCAGCTGCACCGTGATCATGGGTACACAAATCAAGCGTTAAAAAGTAGTACAGCGGCAAAAGAGGTAACAGAGGTGGGCAAGATCAGTCCGAGTCTTGAAGTATGATACTGCAAGGCAGTCAGCTTAATCCTGCCCGTCGCAAGCACACCAGAACCCACCATCATAAAAATACCGCCTCCTCATCGCTCTTCCTCGACATCATCAACCCCCGACCGCTCTCCATCGTCTCTCGTTCCAGCCGCGACTTGAGCCGCTCCAACTGGCTCTGCTTCGAAACAAACCCTCGCTTGGTCGGTCCGGCCGGCGCACCCACAGGCCTCGAGTCGTGCCCAACAGCATCGCTCTGTGCACTGCGAGGCGAGGTCATGCCCCAGGAGGGGATGTAGTTCGTAAGCGAAGAGAGACGCCCCGCAAGGGGAGAAGACATCAGAGACGTGAAAGAGGAAGAGGCAACCACAGTCGGCGATATCGATGCAACACTGCTCTCCTCCATTGGTATATTGCGCGCCGAGAGATCAACGGTCTTCATGTCCGCACCCTCATGGGGAGCTGCGTCAAATCTGAGTTGGACATGAGGAGTTGTGTCGGCTAACCGCAGCCAGAAATCAGTGCCACGTACGCGATAGACGAGGAATGGCCGAACCGTTTGAGTGCGCAACCTTGGACGAGTCGCGGGTGGCCATCAATGGTTGACGAGGGGGTTGGCGGATGAAGGTGGTGGTACTGGGTTTTGAGGATGCGTTGGACGAGAACGACGGCGGGGTAGTTATGCGGGAAGAAGGGGACGAAGGTTGAGGGATAAATGACGGCAAGGCACCGCCCCGTTTGTTGGGCGGCGTAACGAAAGAGTTGTTGAGAGGAGAAATGGATCGAGTAGCGGGCGGAGATGCGGGAGATTTGGAGACGAGACGGGGAATAGAGGAGGGTGTTTCGTGACGCGCTGCCGTGGTCGATGGCGGCGTCTGGGGAGAGCGACCGAAGCTGAACGGCTTTGCGGGCGGAGCCTCCTCGTCCTCTTCCTCCTCGAAGAAGATGGTGGGGACGGGCTTAGGACTCGGAGAAGGAACAGAGACCGGCGCAACGACGTCCTCCATGGGAGGCGTGAACGTGATCTTGATGCCGTTGTTGATCTCGCCGTCTTCCACGACGGTTTCGCCCTCAGTTTCGTCCTCTTCGTCGACGGAGTCGAGCACGTAGCTGGCCTCGGCATTGGCGAGGACATCGGCAGGGAGAACAAAGCAAGACTTGGTATCGCCAAAGCTGAATCCCTTAGAGAACAAGCCCTTGCTCATTTCCTCGTCATAGTCCGCGTAGTTAGGACAATCTGGGGAAACGGGACCGTCGAGATCATCCAAGCAGCCAAAGAAGCGATCGACTTCGGGCTCCGTCGACTCGTTTTTGGAGACGTGCTTGGGGAAGGTCCATTTCGAGATCGAAAGACGGGGAACATGGGCAGGGGACTGCAGACGCCGATTGCGGGGTCGCGTCAACGGCGGGATGAAAGTCTTCGAGCGAGCCGAACGAGGATGAGGGACTGAGCAGAACGTCGTTCTCATCTTCATCCTCGTAGCCAGCCAGCTCGTCATCTTCCTCTGCGACTGCGTCAAGCAAACTGTCCTCAACGTCGGTGGCCGAGCTCTCGGAGTCGAGGGACGTGAAGCCGAGACCGCGCTTCAAGTTCAGCGGGACGGGCCGGATGGGAACAACAGGGCCATCGAATGCACGCGGGGTGCTGAGTGGGTCAGCCTCGCGCTTGCTCTTCGCGTCCCGAAGTTCAGCGGCCATTTCCTCCTTCTCTGCAAGAAGGCGAGCAATCTGCTGCTTGAGGTCATCCTCTCCGCAACGAAGACGATCGTTTTCGGTCTGCAGTTCCTCGACGCGCTTCGTCAGGCCATTGCGCTCGACCTCCAAGACGCCAACTTGATTCCGAGCCACCCAAGCCTCGCGCCGCTCAACGCCCACACGGTTGGTGAAGACCGTGAGCTGCTTTTCGAGGTCAGCGACTCGGGTCCGCCATCCCTCGACATCGCGCTTGAGCTCGTCTCGTTCAGCCTTGAGATCCGAAACGAGAGAAACCATCTCGTCTAACGGTTCCTCGGGTTCGGGGGAAGAGGAACGGGAAAGACCAGAAAGGCCAGAAGCAATCGAAGAAGAACGCGAACTACGGTCGCGAACATTGTTGTTCCGAAAGGACAAGGCTCGCTCGAGATCGGTGATACGAGCGAGCAGGGCGTTGTGGCTTTTGAACAGAAAGTGCTGTTCGCTGGCGCTGAGTGGGCGGCTGCCGAGCTCTTCGTTCGACGCGCTGCTGAGGCTGGAGATGGACGCGTTCGAAAAGGTGGAAAATCGCCTCTCCGAAGTCGTCGGTGTTGACTCTGGGGTTGGCAGTCCCGCAGCATTGGAGGTCGAGATCTTGTACGAGATGCTGCTCTTCCTCAGCGGCACGGGACGAGAGGCTGGCTCCTCCGTTGGGCTGGCGTCCATCTTGAGATTGAGAACTGGACGAGGACGAGCAGCGGCAGCAGCAGAGGTCACAGTCGACGCATCGGGACTAAGCGCAAGCACTTTGAGGCTGGATCGCTTATTCGCTACTACCTCGTTGGGACTCGCGACAGTGTAGGAAGGGAGGCTGTCTGGAGTCAAGGACAGCGGACGCAAATGGGGCGGCCTTGGTCGAGCCGTGATATTCCGCATGAAGAGGGAGGTTGGCGTTGTTGGTGTCGGCGGAGCACGGGCCCGCTCGCCATCGTCCTCTTCTTCCTCTTCCTCGACGAGTGTGTGCAAGGCGTCTTTGGGAGCCAACTTGAACGAGTCCCGTTGCGACTTGGCAACGAATGCGCCAGATCCTGGAGGAAACGAAGGTTTGGTGGCTTGGGAAGCGAGTTAGATGTAAGACATGGGTCATAGCCAAACGAGCACTTACGGAACTCAAAAGGCGCAAGCTCGGGGATTTCTACCTTGGAAAACGAGGCATCACGCTTGCCCTCGAGGGCGAACAGAGCATTACGGCGACTCTCCGCAGCCTCGTCTGCAGTCGAGATGGAAGAATCAGACGCAGGAACCCCCATCATTTCCGCCGACTCGCGACGTGTGGAGACAGAGGACCTGCGCCGATGGTGCGAGTTGCGTTTGGATGGAGCGGGAAGGGAGTTTGTGTGGGTGTCATGTGCGTTTGTCGTCGACACTGGCGTCGGTAAGGATATGGTGGACGAAATCGAAGCATTGCGCGAGTGTGAGCGGCCATGGCGATGTGCCGGTGCGGCCACCGGGGCTGCCGGGGTTGCAGAGGCCATCCCAAGCTTGAAAGACTCGAACTGGATGTCGGGAGCAAGTCAGGTCCAGGAGAGCGGTCGAGGGGCTTGGGAAAGGGACACTCACGCGCTGCCGGGCAATGTCGTCTACTTGCATGTTTGTTGTGTGTTTTCTGGGTCGGATTAAGAACGAAGGAACGGAGGTACCCTGTCAGGGTGTGTTTGCAAAGGAGTGGTGGGTCTGTGCCGGGACCGGGCACTGGAGTTGACAACGACGATGGGAGTCGAGAGAGAGGGCCAACCAAAGATCACGTCCTGATCACGTTCTTGACTTGATTTCCTCGTCCATGTTCTCCTCGACGCCAATCCACTCGGGCCGGGCCCGCGACCGGCCCCGAGATCGTGCCATCCGGCGCGGTCAGCTGGTGTCCGAAGAAAAACCGCTCAGATCGTCCTTAAAAGGCTCAGAAACATGAATGGGAATGCTCGAGATGTTCCTCGCAAAAGCATTCTCAATTTGGTCGCTCCTTGGCGCGTTTGCCTTGGCTCGCAACAGCAGCAGCAACCTCCTTCTTCAAACAGATGGGCTGCAAAACATGGTACTGCCTCTAACAACGACGCGTCTATTGCTATATCATGTCCAGGTAACCTGGGACGAATACTCCTTGTTCGTCAACGGCACGCGCGTCGACATCTTCGGCGGTGAGGTCCATCCATATCGGTATGTCTTCGCAAGTTGCGACCGTGCCTACAAGTTCCGTCTAAGTACATCCAGGATGCCAGTCCAAAGCTTGCATCTCGATATCTTCCAGAAAATCAAGGCCCTGGGCTTCTCTGCAGTGTCCGCCTACTTCTTTTGGGGCATACACGAACCCAAAGCCGGAGCGGGCATCTCTTTCGAGGGGTTCCGCGACGTTCAGCCGTTCCTCGACGCGGCCAAGGAGGCTGGACTCTATATCATTGCGCGACCAGGGTATTTGCCGTTCTCAAAGCGATTTCCTTGGCGCTCAGAGCTACGCAGCCCATACATCAACGCCGAGACGACGGGGGGTGGTTTTCCGGGATGGGGAACACATACAGGCGGTCTGTGGAGGACCAGCAACGCTACCTACGTTAGCGCGTACTCGGAATGTGAGCCTCGAATTCAAGTCAAAGAAATAACGAAACCTGACGGCTTCGCAGATATGACCGCCATCGGAGAGAAACTTGCCGCCAACCAAATATCCGACGGCGGTCCCGTTATTCTCGTCCAATTGGAAAACGAATACAGCGGATTTCAGCCACCGTACACCGAAGACTTCGCCTACGAAGACGACCTGAAGTCGCTCATGGTATGACCTCACGCCAAATACGATGGACATCTCATTCATCGTCGCAGCGCGCTGCTGGTATTACCGTCCCTTTCACGGTCAACGATGCTTGGCCCGGTTCTCATTTCACCGACGTCGATATCTATGGTAAGCCCGATAGCGCCTCTGGACTCACATTAAACTCTCCTCCAGGCTACGACTCCTACCCGAACGGCTTCGACTGCTTCGCGCCGAATGACTGGGCCTCTGACGCTGTCGACAGCACCGAATATTTTTGGTCTAGTCATCTCTCAATCAGCCCACAGTCGCCCAACTCAATCCCCGAGTTCCAAGGCGGAAGCTTGGATTCGTTCGTGGACTTCCTACTCTTTCAAAGCAAAAAATAACGGTTCATAGGTGGGGCGGAGCGGGTTATGAGCTTTGTTCGCAGCTCTTAGGGCCCGCTTTCGAACGAGGTCCGTTCTCCGTCTAATGATGGGGTCACGTGCCAAATAGATCAAGTCTTCTACAAGAACGAGTTTGCAATGGCGACGACTATGATCAGTTTCTACATGCTGTAACCTCGTTCTTATCCTTGCTTGCCCCCATCTGACCCTTCTCAGGTACGGTGGCACCAACTGGGGAGGAATCGCTTATCCTGGTTAGTTTAATGGTAGTGCGTGAGCGCGCGAAACTCACAAAGCTTGCAGGCGTTTACACCTCCTACGACTACGTACAACAACTCCTCACAACTAAGGACACGAACGGCTCATATCATCCTAGGGCGCTTGCATCGCAGAAGACCGCACTCTTCGAGAGAAAGCATACGAAGTCAAGCTACAAGCCTACTTCCGGTCCGTGTCTCCGGCATTCTTGACATCGAGACCACAAAATGTCGGCGCGTCGCAAGGCTCCTTCACGGATAACGAAGTGCTCAAAACGACCCAATCGCTTGATGTTGTCGGCAACAAGACTGGATTTTACATCGTTCGGTAGGCTGAGCGTTTATCAGCGAGATGAAAGTTATTCATCTTGCGCAGACAAACCGATGCGTCTGTCAACGACGCACAGACGTATACGCTGACGGTGCCGACAAGGTAAGCCGCAGTCTACTTACTTTCGAATCCTCACGGACCTTCGAAAGCATCGGAAATCTCACCATTCCCACGATCGGAGCCGCCACTCTCGTTTTAAATGGCAAAGACTCGAAGATCCACGTTGTCGACTACGTCGCTGGATCATCGACAATCCTCTATTCCACTGGCGAGATCTTAACTTGGTGCGTTCTTCATCCTAGCACCATATCGATGCCAAATGTAACGCCGCTGGCACTTTAGGGCGACCGTCGACGATAGAGATGTCATTCTCGTGTACGGAAACGCTGGCGAGCTGCACGAAACCGCGTTCAAGTTCGCCACCTTCATGGTCCCGCAAGTAAAGGTGGTTGCCGGCACCGGAAAAATCCAGACCAAATCGCTGGCAGACAACAGTCTGGCCCTGCAGTACACAACCACAGGCCAGACTGTCATTGAGATTGGCGGCAATATTCTGCTCTACATTCTCGGTAGGCTCCAAGTGGGTTTGCTCTTGTATCCGCTTACAACATCTGGTTAGATCGCGCAAATGCTTACGAATTCTGGATGCTCCATCCTACAACAACCTTCGCCCATCTCCAGAAGGACCCAATCCTCGTCAAGGGCAGCTACCTTATTCGGTCGCTTTCGACCTCGGAGAGCACGGTTGCGCTAATGGGTGATCTCAACACGACTGAACCTGCGACCTTTGAAGTCATCGCTCCCGCCAGTCTTCATTCGGTTTCATTCAACGGCGCAAAGCTCTCGGTGTCCAGGACGGCTTATGGGACCCTCACAGCAGAGAAGGCTGGCTTGTCGTTCCCAGCAGTAAGCCTCCCCAACTTGGCGTCGTTGCACTGGGTAAGTACCCTACGTTCAGTTCTGCAAATCGCTTTCTGAACGATTATAGAAAACAGCAGACTCACTTCCGGAAATTACCCCACAATATTCCGACGCCCTTTGGACGCTCGCGAATCACACAACGACCATCAACCCGAACCCGCCGAACACCTCTGTCGTGCTGTACGCAGGCGAGTACGGGTACCATACCGGTAACATCCTCTGGCGCTTGCATTTCAACGCAAGTGGTTCCGAGGTCGGTTTCGCGGTGAACATCCAAGGGGGCAGTGCGTTTGGGCACTCGCTTTGGCTTGATGAAAGCTTCTTGGGGTCCTTTGTCGGTCCGTATACCACACGCTCGAGATACTTTCGTTGACAGGTGGATCCTTCAGGCGACCCGAATCTCGAGCTGTACAACGGCACTTACGCGTTCCCAAGCGTTTTAAAGAAAGGCTCAAAACACATTTTGACAATCATCCAAGGTACACATGACCGCTGATTGCCTGGCCTTGGAGGCAGCTCACGCTTCTCAGATCATATGGGCAACGACGAGAACTGGTGGGCTGCCGGAGAAAACTTCAAATATCCTCGCGGCATCCTCAACTACTCGTTCATCGGGCCAAGCGCGAACAGTCCGGTTCCGAATATCTGGAAAGTGACGGGAAACCTCGGTGGCGAAGATGTACTCTCCTTCTCTTTCTTGTCTACACAGCGTCTGACCTGCTCCAGTACGTAGACACGACGCGTGGCCCGTTGAACGAAGGCGGTCTCTACGCTGAGCGTCAAGGTTAGTCTGCTTAAATAATCGTTATCATGGTTACACGTGACACACCCAGGCTGGCACCTTCCGGGCTTCGACGACGCGTCCTGGCCCAGCGGCAGCCCACTGCAAGGAAGCAAAGCCGCAGGCGTCTCATTCTACCGCACCACATTCATCCTGGACGTACCCTCTGGCGTCGACTACCCCATGGCCCTCGTTATCACCAACTCGACCGCTGGCACCCCGCCTCCAGCCTTCCGCGCGCAGCTCTACGTCAACGGATATCAGTTCGGGAAGTACATCTCGAACCTCGGTCCGCAGACATCGTTCCCGGTCCCGCAAGGAATCCTGAATTATAATGGGAAGAACACGCTGGCGGTCTCGATGTGGAGCCTGGAGAGTAGCGGCGCGCGTTTGGATGGTCTGGATCTGAAGATCACTGCGCGGGCAGAGAGCAGCATGCCGATGGTGGTGAACCAGCCGCTGACACCATGGACCAAGAGGATTGGGGCTTATTAAGGGTGTTGAAAGGGTATTTGTTCTTAGGTAGCCTGGCCCTTGGATCCTGGAGTCAAGCAGCAAAAATCATGCGTGATAAGATAAGATCTGACGACAACAACTCAATGCAATGTAAAGTCCATGCTCTTTCTGTGAATTATACTCCTACACGCGGCAAGCACCGCTAAGGCGGCACCTCCGTAAACGGATTACACCCGCACACGGCCGCCCTCACCGCAAAGCTACACACACTCCCAAGCATCAACCCACCCACCAAACAAAAGCTAGCCACGGTCGCAGCGACGTCCACATCCTCTCTACGGCCCTTCAACCGCGGATTATTCTCCAGCGACGGCGCCGCCATCATGCAAAGACTAGATATCCACCCGTTCGATGCGCCGAACACGAAGAGCAGGAGCATGAACACAAAGTCGGAGCTGATGGCCGCCGCTGACGGTGCCAAGCTGCTACCCGGTCGTTGGAGGTTGCACATGAGGAACAGCGGAATGAAGAGCGTCCGGGCGAAGGATAACGTCAGGAGCCGCGTTGGGGACCAGATGAGCAGTCGGGGAAACGAGCAGAGGTAGCGGCCCGTAAAGTCGCCGCAGTTGAACACGAGGAAATGGATGGCGCTGAAGAGGAGCGGATGCGTGTTGGGGTTGGTGGGTTGGATGGAGATGGTAATGGCGGGGAAGACGGCTAGGGTGACGATGAACACATAGGAAACTGCGACCTCGAAGATGGCTGGAAACGTTAGAAGGAGTCGAATGAAGGTGTAGCGAACATACCATTCGCTTTCGCTACGCGAATAATTTGGCCCTTCGGATCGTGGCTCGCGACGCCACCGCTCGAAACAAGCCCTCGCGTCTCATCCGCGCTCCCTGTCCGCTTCTGCAGCTCCAGAGATCTTGCAATGGTCTTGTAGGCAGGCATGGCCGTCAGCCAAGTGTACGCGCCAGCCGCGACTATCAAAAACACAGTCGAAAGGCCGAAGAAGATGAACGCCGAACGCTCTTCGGCCTCTCCGCCCTCCATGGCTTGAGCGATCGCTTCCTGGGAGCGACCCCACACAGACGCGACGGCGCTAAACACTTGTACGCCGGAAACGGCCACTGCGACGCCTGCTTGTCCCGACATAAGTGCCTGCACTGCCGTCGGACCTAACAGCGACGCGATGACAATGACCGCGGTCTGGAGGAATGCGCCGAGCCCGGCTTGGGCCATCCCATTGAGGATAACGAAAGCAAAGAAGAAGCCAGGGTTCAAGTTGAAGAATGTACTGAGCGTGAGCAAGCCCGTGAGTGCCGAGAGAGTGAGTGTGGTGAAGAGGACGCGTCGGGTCGGGGAGGACTGTGAAGGTTAACATCCAGTGTGCAGTTCGGAGGCCGCGGAACGCACTGATTTGGCGGTATACGTCGCCAGTGCTAGCCAGAGGAAGTTACTGAGCGTGAATGAACATGCTAGCCATGAACCGAACGCGAGTCTGGGCAGAGTGAGACCGGGAGACGGCAAACACACGAGTCGCTCACCGTAGCGGCGACTCGGCCAGACGGGAGAAAAAGTAGGGCATGGCGGTTATCATAACTTTGAGCGGTGGTTCAGCAGGGTCCGAGAGCAGAAAGGCATTTGCGGACCGTTCCATGGCAGCAGAATTGCGCATCCCAACACGAAGTGAATGCCTCGTATTCGAGCATCGACTACGAGGGGACTGGAGGGCAATTCCGGGACAGTGTCGTCGTCTGTGGGTGCTTGTGGTATTGGCTGGTACGCCGAGTCATCGAGGCCAGGCATGGTGGTCGTGTTCAAGCGACGCGTCTATTCGGCACGCGGTCAAATTAGGCTATCTACGCCGGAATGACCTGGTTCTCGCCCTCGACGAGCGTCAACTTGGTCAGCTCATCCACCCTGCGCTGAGCCTTCCTCGTCTTCCGCGCCTGCTTCTTGCGCGACTTTTCCGCAACCGCCAGTGTCAACCACCTTCTCCTGCGCTCAGCTTCTTGTTCAGCACCAAGCTTCTGGCGCCATTTGAAGATGGCGTCGGCCTGTGCCTCGTGCTTCCTGCGCCCATTCAGCTCCCGCATTTCTGCCGCGATGTAATCCTTGAGCAGCGCCTTGCGGTACGCCTTGTGCGACTGCCACCGCTTCATCTTCTTGGCCCGCGAATGCGGGTTCATGAGTTCGAGGTTCAGGTACACTTCCACGGGCGGCGAGTTTCCGAACCACGGCTTCTGTGTAGGGTGCGACATGCCGGCGATGTACTCGGCTTCCGTGGGCACGCGCGGCAGCGGCGCGGAGAGTTTCGACGAGAATGCGGGTGGAACGTAGGTCACTTTGTACACCTCGGATTTTTTGGTGTCGTACAAACCGCCTGAGGCGTCGTGAGTTGAAGGCGTAGAAGAGAAGACTGGCACGCACCAACGGGATGAGACAGTTTCGGCGCGCGCGGCCACGGAATGAATATTTTCTGACCCTTGAGGTGCGGCACCGTCGGGGTCGTCACCGTCGCGAACCGCTCCCACTGCCACCTATGCGTTCGCGTATTCCACACCGGAGGCGTCGTCTTGATACGCTTCGCAAACACACTGTTGCGTGGTCAATTCCGGCCACCACCAAAAAAAAAGCATTTGACCACGCACGGAAGTTTCCTCGGTTCCGTCGACCCAGGCAGCGGCGGGAACTCGTACTCGCCAATATACAGCTGGCAGCTCGCATACGAGTACGCCGGGCGGTCCGGGCTTTTGCTCCCTTCAGGCACCGGAAACTCGACCAGATTCTCCAACTTGCGAATCTGATACACGTCCCGCAGCCGGTTCCCGTGTCTGCCCCGCACGCGCACCTTGTCCCCCGGGACAATATTCCAGAACTTTATGCGCTCCTTGGGGACGTGTGTGTCGTTGCGCTGTGTCGGGTCGAAGGCGTCAAATTGACCGCGTTTGACGACGCGCAGGTGTCGCGGAAGGGGCCGGAGGTGGTTGAAGTTGGAGGTCCACGGGAGTCGGGTGCCTTGGGTGAGCTTTTTGTACAGCGCCGAGGTGAGCGACGCCTTGGGGACCACCGCAGGCACGGTTGCAGGAGACATGAAATGTGGGGTCACGTGAAGCATAATAGACTACAGTAAAGTACGGATTTCCTTTTCCTTTCACTTCTTTTGGATGGCACGGACAGTCAGAGGCATGTTATCCTCGGGTTCTACGAATAAAATAAGTTCAAATCCACAGGCAAACACCTTGCACCCACTCATCGTAATCGCCGCAGCAGGATGCGCGACCTGCCCAGCGTACCCAGGCGTGAACTCAAAGTTCGCAATCATGGCACTGAAACCAATTTGTCGTTGACCGAGAAAAAGAGAGAAAACACAACATACAACAAGACCGCCTTCATTTCGCTCACAGCCATCGTCTTGCCGATACACCCATGCGGGCCAGCGATGAACGTGAACTGCGAGAATGCAGAGTTGTATCCCTTGGGCAGGTTGAGCCAGCGCTCGGGGTGGAATCTGTACTCAAGAGGTTCGATAAAACACAGCAAAAGAGTAGTGATCACGCACTCCTCTGCATCTTCGCCCCAGACGGGCTTGTAGGTGTTAATGACGCGAATGGGGATGTTGACGATTGTGCCCTTGGGAACGAGAACTCCGTCGATGTAGTCGTCCTTCTCCGCGATGCGCAGAGTGATTGGGACGGGAGGCAGCAGACGCAGACTCTCGTTGCTGTCGTTCCTTGAGTAAACGGCGCAAAACGAACCGGAAACACTCACACAACGCAATCAAGCCAGTTTAAGCTCTTCAGCGTACGATAGTCCGGACGCGGGTTCGCCTCGTAAATCGGCGTGACCTCCTCCCGAAGCTTGCGCTGACTCTCCAGGTCGTTCGCCAGCAGCCAAAGCGTCCACGACAGCCCACTCGCCGTCGTCTCGTGCCCGGCAGCAAGGAACGTGAGCACCTGATCCACCATCGCCTTGTCGCTCATCGTATCCTTCAAGCTCGCCCCAGCCTCGAGTTCTGCCTTTCTCGAGCGCACTAGCAAACTCATAATATCCTTCTTCGTCGACATATCATCAGGCGACACAGACAAATCCGCTGTCTTCTCGCGCAGCATGTCCGCCGAGATCTTGCGTATCCGGTGCATCGAGTCGAGCAGCGGTTCGAGGTTACTGAACACAGGGAGTTTGCCGAGGATGTGTCGCCTGTGGTACATCCATTCCGAGTTGGCGAGCGTCGCGGCGCCGGGCATGCTCATGATCGCTGCGAGTTTCGCAATGTTGGGGCCGGATTGCAGGTCGAGCAGTTTCTCAAAGGCGACGGCGAGCTCGTTGTGTGGGTCGTGAAGGCAGTCGGTCTTATATCCAAACGCGGTCTCGCAGATGATATCGAGGGTGACCTTGCCCACTGAGAACAGTCAGGATTTGGGTCTTTTGCATGGCATGAACGCACTCCATTCGTACATGGGGAAGACTTGTTTGCCGTCCGGAGCTGCCTTGAGCCTTTCCTTGAGGACGTGGATGAGGCTGGCACGCGGATTAGCCTTGGAGGTCAACCTGCGCTCACAACCTACGTCTCGATTGGCTCGTAGTACATCTCAGTCTCTGAAAAGAAGTCAGTGAACGTCAGAACCGAATAAACGACCAACGAAGGGTAAGATTTTGTATCGAGAACGCAGGGTTCATGCTCTTGCGCAACTGCTTATGCTCATCGCCCGTCAAAGTCAACAAACCATATCCAGCCACCAGCCCGAGCACATCTCGCATAAACTGAGGCTGCAAAAACTGTGTTCAGCGACAGCCAGGAACATTCGCAGTGCCAAACATACACGAGGATACTCAAGCCAATCGCGGACCGTGATCTGCTGAAGCGCTTCCGGAGAAAGGACGATGATTCGTTCCTTTCCAAACAGACCCATCATACGCATAATGGGACCGTGCTTCTTGGCCCACTCGCGCATTGGGATGCCGACCTCACTGTGCACGATGGTGACATAGTTTCCGAATAGTGGGTTCCCCAGGGACGGTCCCGGGACGTTTCTCATCGGGGAGAAGAAGCGGGGGTACAGGATGACGCGGTACAAGAACGTGTAGGTCGCATAACCTGGGTCGCCTCAGCATGGTTTGTCGTTGACCGGTACAAGAAGGAACAGACCTCCGAGAAGCCAGGCAAGGGTGCTGGCATGGAATAGCGACGCGGGGTCGAAGCTGGTGAGGAGTCCAGCAGAGGACGCCGCAGGGGACATGGTGGTACTGTGGAGAGCTGCCAAATCAAATGTTTAGGCCAGGCTTCGGGTGCAGAACATGGCACCAGGTGACCGCGCGCAGTAGGAGATAAATTGCGTCCGCGTCCGCGTCTACGGCAAATTTAAAGTCATGCAGTTGGGAGGGGCATTCGTCTTGCCAAAACGAGGTGGTGGTTTGAGAGAACCTGTTGAGTGTCACGTGTGACGGATCTTATCTTATCAGACGATTAGCCAATGCAAGAAATTGGCAAGAAACCGGGAGAGTCGGTGACCGGTGCCGAGCCCGGTATACCCTTCGGAAGCGTATCTTCTCCGGGCACGCGTATTCTGGTCTTTGTGTGTAAACATCCGAACGCGACACGACCGAGAAACTCAGCGTGAGAAAAAGTCATGCTGACCGCTGCCTTTGCATTCGGCGTCGTAGCCGGAATTTCTTTGCCTCAAACCACCACCACCAAGCCCACAATGTCGTTTCCCCCGCTCAAGAACGACCTTTTGCTGCGTGCTGCCCGCGGTCCGCACCTCTATCACTTCCCGATGTTAATCCTCAACTTACCATCTCTGCAGGCGAAAAGACTGAACGCGCCCCGGTCTGGGTCATGCGGCAAGCTGGGCGCTACCTCCCAGGTCGGTATCTCCACCACTCCACAGGGCCACGTCTCACCACCAAGCACAGAATTCCGCGAAGTGCGCAAATCGCACGAATTCTTCGACATCTGCCGCACCCCCTCGCTCGCCTGCGAGATCACACTGCAGCCCATCCGGCGGTACACCGGGCTCCTCGACGCCGCGATCATCTTCTCGGACATCCTCGTCGTCCCACAGGCCATGGGCATGGAGGTCCTCATGAACCCCGGCCCAGAGTTCCCCGACCCGCTGGTCACACCCGCAGACGTCGCGAAGCTGCGCGAAAAGGTCGACGTGGACAAGGAGCTGGGATACGTGTTCAAGGCGCTCACGGAAACACGCATAGCGCTGGCGGGTGAGGTCCCGCTAATCGGCTTTTCTGGGGCGCCGTGGACGCTGTTCGTGTACATGATCGAAGGTGGAGGCAGCAAGTCGTTCCAGAAGGTCAAGACGTGGATATTCAAGTACCCCGAAGAGTCCAAGGCTCTGATCATGCGCATCGCGGATGTCTGCATCGACTATTTGGTCGGGCAGGTCCGCGCTGGTGCTCAGGAAAGTTCTTGCACAATCTCATTCCGCTTTCTCGGACTGATCGTCCACAGCTTCTCCAAGTATTCGACTCCTCGGCTGGCGAACTGTCTCCCTACGATTTTGACATTTTCTCCCGACCCAGCCTCGAATACATCGCGCGCAGCGTCCGCCAGAAACTCGGCGCAGACGCTGTCCCAATGACGCTCTTCGCAAAAGGCGCCAACTACGCGCTGGCCTCCCTCGCACAATCTTCCGGCTACGACACGCTCGGGTTGGACTGGCTCGTCGATCCACTCGAAGCGCGTAAAGCCGTCCAAGAGAAGGTTGCGCTGCAGGGCAACATGGACCCCAACGTCCTGTACGGCGGACGCGACGCGATCGAGGCGGCCGTCAAGCGCATGTGCGCTGGATTCGCCGCAAACGGCGGTACTCGTGCGTGGATAGCCAACCTCGGACACGGAATCACCCCGGGCGTCGACCCAGAGGACCTGCGGTGGTTCTTCGAATGCGTTCACAAATATTCGGCGCGGACCTAGACATGCAAACGAGAGAGAAAAAAATGTATTATCTACAGAGCAAAGGGGTCCTTGCAGGGGTGGGGAGTAGTGGGAGATTGCGTGCGGATAGATGCAGTTAATACAATATACGACAACGAAAGCAGCAGATAACTTAGATGGTCTTTCATGCAACGATATCCGCCGCGCTAAAGCTGCTGCGGCGTTTTCGCACCGGACGCAGTCTCGGCTGCGCATTGCCTGCAGCCGACTTGGACGCAGGCACGACAACTGTCGAAGCGTGCGCCTTCATCCACGCATCCGACTGCTCAGAGGGTGTCCGTTTGATCGTGGCGGTCGCAACGTCTTCCAGCGACGCAGAAGTCGCCGAAGGAGCGGTCTGCTGCCGCTTGGCCAGCGTCGGTAACCGAGACGGCACAGACGGCGTTGGAGGCGGGTTCGGTTTTCGTCCAATGGCCGCGACAGCTGCCTTCGCAGCAGACGTGGTCTTGGTCGTCGCCAGCCTCGGGATTTTGTTCGGCCCTTGGCTCGACTTGATCGGCGACGCTGGCGTTGTGGCCCTCACATCGACGCCAGTGCCTGCCTTTCGGATATTGGCTGCACCCGCTGTCGAGCGCGTGACTCGTGAGGGACGCGACTCGGACGCCGTGATGCTCTTGCCGGTCGTTGCAGACTTGGTGACGGGTCGCGACTTGGCCGGTCGCCCAGCTGCTGCGGGCTGCAGAACGAGCGGCGGGAGGACATCTGCTGCCTCGTCTTCCTCGTCGTCCGAGTCACGTGTCCGTTTCGTCTTGGGCGTCTTGCGCGGCTGGCCTGGCGTCGCGATGGCCTTGGCCTGCGCCTGCGCGGCGGCAATGTGTCGGCTCGGGGTAACCGGTGCGGGATGCGTAGGCGACGCAGGCGGCGTCACGTCCATTATCTCGTCCTCCTCGGCAGGCGGGGTTGCGGGAGTGACGATAGGCACATCCACGGGGACCGCCGTTGTCGCCGCGTTCTGCTGCTTCTTCATCTCGTCTGCCGCAGCCCACTTGCACCACTCCATTTGCTTCAGGTACAGGTACTGTTGTTGCGGTCCCACCACGCAACCGGGGCGGACAATACGCATAAATGCGATGGCCTCGTTGGCCGTAAAGCCGTATTTCCAGATCAGGTACGCGCCGATGAGGGTCCCGGTGCGACCAAGACCAGCCTTGCACTAATCAGAGATTAAGTATTGTGTGCTATCACCGCGAAGCGTGTTTCGACGTACATGGATTGCCACCACCCCACCGCTTTCCACGATCGGATCCGCCACGTCCAAAAACGTGCGGACAATCTCGTCGGTCGGGTTGGTCCCGTCGTCGAAATATAGCTCCATGTGGTCGATGCCGCGATCTATGAAGGTCGTGCGGTCGTACAAATGGGTGTTGAGGCGTACAATTATCTTGACGTTGTGCTTGTCAAAATAGTCGAGGCAGTTGAGGAAGGGGGTGGGCAGCTTGCGTTGCAACGCGAGGTTATTGTTGCTACTCGTTGAGGACGAGAGCTCGGCCTTGCCGTTCTCCCGCGCCTCCTTCTCGCGCTTGATCCACGCGCTGTCGACGGGTGACGCGAAGGCGATAAAGTTGGGTGTGATCCAGTTCCAGTCGCCGTTCTCGACCTTCTCGTAGAACTCGTAGTCCTCGACGTTGAATTCGTTCATGTCGCAGAGCCCGTGCTGCATGGCCTTCCATATCCCCCAAAGACAGTCTTGGATGTTGAGATTGAAGTCCGAGGGACCGCGTCCGGCATCGCGGAAGGGCATGAACTCGACGTCGGCGATGGGATGGAAGGCTTCCCAGGGCGCGCGTCGTTGCACGATCATCTGACAAAAAACGAGGTGAGCGGCGGAGGATCGGAAATGATCAACGCGACGACGCACGACGAAGAGGGCAAGCAGCAGCGCCGCGTTGGCCTTTCGCTTGGGTTCGCTGGAGGCATAGAGGACGAGACGATGGGGAGCGAGGTCGGGGTCCTACCCAGCACGTGTTGAGCTTGGTTGGAGCCAAAGCGGAGAGAGAGCCATGCACGCACCTCGAGGAGTTCATGAATGAGGATACAGGCTTTGTAGACCATGGCAATGTTGAGTGGCCCCCAGTCCTCGAAGAACGAGAGGTACAACAGCTGGTCGTCGATTGTGAAGTAGTAGTAGGTGGCATGCTCGTCGGCAGCGGCCGTCTCTGCATCGCGTGGGCGTGTCCGGACGCGCGGACGATGGCCTGGCTCTGCGGCGAGGCGGTTGATGACGGTAGGGTTGGGCGGGGGATGCGGGAAGGTGGTGAAGAAGAGGCTGTTGTGTGGCCGGTGAGCGCGAGAGGGACGCGCAGAGAGAGGACGCGTACCGGTCGGAGAAGCGACTGAGAGGCTCAGCCTTGGGCACCATTACGCGCCGGTTGTGGTTGAGAATAAACTGATGCCCGTGACTCTGATTTTTTTTTTTTTTTTTTTTTTTTTTTCTTTTTGTATCTGCATTTATATACCGCAACAAGTACACGAACTACTAAGACGCGGTGGCCGAGGCCGAAGAAAGAAAAGACCGAGGTGTGGTAGCGATGTATGTAGTGCGTTGTGGGTAGAGCTAATTGCGGGGAGGGTTTGGGCCGTGTTGCTGCGACAGCAGCTGGAGGAGGTGGATGGACGGCGAAACATAGAGCGTGGGTATCATAAATTACATGGAAAGAGAATAAGAGGGGAATAAAGAAAAACAGATGGGTCTTGTGGTGTTGGGTGTCACTGGTGTGTCGTTTTGTACCGCGGTATTGAGCCTATCCCGGCTCCTCCTCGTCCTCGTCGTCCGTGTCCGGCGGGTCCGGCTCATTGTCAAATGTCGGAAGCACGCTCGGCGCTCGCGGCAGGCCGGTTTTTGTGAACGCGCCCGACGCGTCAAGGAAGCGGGCCACTGCCGCGATCCCCTTCTTCGTTCCGAGCAGCTGAGGTAGCGACAGGTGTCGCGAGGCCTTTCGGAGGATTCCGCGGTGTTCTTCATACCGGGGGCAGTCGCAGATTATGTGTGCTCGGGTTTGGGTTCGTTCTCCACATGGGCAGTCAACGTCCTCGGATGGAACAAATTGCGAGTAGTACTCGCCTGAGAAGCAGTGTCCCGTTCGGCACTGCACCAGTCTCCCGAATACCTCTCGTTTCCCGTCTAGCGCCAGGAAGTGTTTTGTCGGCTTGACCGATGGCGGTATGCGATTGGCGATGGCGTAGCGTCCCGTCTTAGCGGTCTTCTTCCACTCTCTCATCCAGGTCGACTGCACCTTCTCCTTCGCGCGTCTCAGCGCGTTCGCGCGAGTTCCGCAGGCCGTCGACGCGAGTTCCGTACCGGCCTTGGCGAGGTCGTCTGCGCGCTCGTTCCCGTGGATGTCGCAATGGCCTGGTGACCACGCGATCTCGACTGTGTTCTCCGGGTCCTCGTCGAGGAAGTTGCAGATGCGCTTGTGGAAGACGTGGGCCTGGAGTTGGCCTGGTCGTGGTTTGGGGTCGAAGATGGTTTTGATTGCCGCTGTGTTGTCGGGCGAAGAAGTGGATGTGCTTGATGGACGGGTCTGTTTTCGCCAACGACGTTGCCTTCCCGGCTGCAAAGCACAGCGCCGCGATCTCTCCATCATATACTTCTGCCTTTCCTCCCAGTCCGACTGCTTTGGCGAAGATCTCCGTCTGTTCGCGGTACATCACGACTCCCGCTCCGACCCGTCTCGTTCGGTGCACCTGGCGTAGTGACCCGTCCGTGTAAACGAGCAGGTGCGAATCGTCCGTCAGCGACGTGATCTTGGCGTTGTGCGCCTTCGCTGCCTCGTCCTTTTCCACCCCTTGCGTTCCGGACACTGTTATCCGTCCGCCGAAATCCGCTGCTGTCCGGCGCCAGGGCGCTGTCAGAAACGGGAACAGACGTTCCTCGCGCGGGCTCGTGTACCGTGCCAGGCGGTCCAGCTGCGTTGATTTGCGCTTGTCGAGCTTGTTATTGTTCTGCCGGCGAGTGGGGAGTGGGGGCGGGATGCGAGGGCTCCGACCGTTCCTCCATTCATCAGGAAGTCGCTCGACAATGGGGTTGCGGGCATCCAACTTGTTAAATCGGATGGCTGCGCGGCGGTTTCCGTGGTCCAGAGTCAGGCGGAGTGGCGGCACGGAGGCTTCGATCTCCAGCGCCGGGATTGGTGATGTTCTGAACGCGGCGCAGATTAGGCGCAGCGCCCTGTTCTGGACGCGGTCTAGCTGTGCTTGGTGCGCCTTCTTCTCCGTCCACCACACGGGGCTTGCGTACGTCAGGACGGGCACGACACACGCAATGTATAGGTGCCGAAGATGTTTCTGCGAAAGTCCTCGGACAGTGTTTGACAACATGGTGAGACCGTTCACCGTGCTCCGAGCCCGTGCGGCCATGGACTTGACGTGGTGGTTGTATAGGAGTTTGCGGTCGAGGTAAACCCCAAGCCACTTCACCGTCGGGAAGACGGTGACTGTGGACTCGGTTTCGTCTTGGTTCCTAAGTCGTATGGCGGGTGCCGCGTCCTTCGGGTCGGCGTGTGTAGTGCATTAATTCGCGTTTGGTGATGTCGATGTCGAGGGCGAGGGGCGCCATAACACGTAGCACTTTTGCGTACGCCGTCTGTTAGCAACATGATGTTTGTTTCCAGCGTCTCGGACGAAACGTAGAGCATGCCGTCGTCGACGTACATGATCACAGCAACGTCAGTAGGCTTGTCGGCGAGGGGTAATGGGTTCACCGGGTCGTGGGTTTTTTCGAACGCCTCCAATAACGAGCTGCTGTAGAACGCGGCTAGGATCGGCGAAGCGGGTGATCCTTGCGCAATGCCATTCTCGACTGGTGCCATCTCGCCTCGGACACCGTCGATACATACCGCTGCTTGGCGCCCAGAGAGAAATGCCGCGGTCCAGCGTACGTAGTTGATCGGTATCTTCTTGCGGCGGAGCTCGCTGAGGAGCTTTGGGTGGTTTACGTTGTCGAAGTATCCCTTGATGTCGAATGTGAGTGCAGACGTCACTTTGCCATGGTTCCACGCAGCCTGAATATCGTTCGTGAGCGTTAGCAACGCGTCCGTGGTTGAGCTGTTCGATCTTCCGCCAAATTGGGTCCCGGGGATCAGGTTGTGTTTCCCGACGAGATACGAGAGACGTCGTGCGACTATACGCTCAAGGACCTTTCCAAGGCACTCCAGGAGTTGTATGAGCCGGTAGGCGCGCGGTTCGGAGTAATCCGGTTTCCGCGGTTTTCGGAGTGCTACAGCAACGGCGCGCCGCCATTGCACTGGGTGGAACCCGTTGCGCAAGCAGTGGGCCATGATCGCGTGGATGATGTCACTGGCGCTACCCCAGGCCCAGCGGATGACCTGGTACGAGATCTGGCTGTGGCCCGGAGCGGTATTGGACGGCGCGTCGAATATGGCTTCACGTGATTCCTCTTTCGTCAGTTCCTGGAACTCAAGGTCGTCAACTGCAGGTGTTTCGAGGTCCGGGTACTCAGCTTGTATGACAGGTGGTGGTTTGAAGAGTTCCGAGCGTAAAGCGTCGCACTTCTCCTGGTGTGTTGTGGCTGGCGCTTGACCAGGTCGCTTGATCGCGGGTGTGGGGTAATTGCGGACACCTTTTGACCAGTTCCTGTAGCCCCAGATGTCCTGGGTGTTTGCCTCTTGTAGCTTGTTGATGGCCCAATTCGACTTTGATGCTCTGCATAGTCGGGCGAAGAAGTTGCTGAGTTTCTTTGCATGTTTGCGGAGCGGCGTGCTGCGTTCCCCGTGAATAGCTTCGTGTTCTTTCAGCTGAGTTTGTGCCTCACCGACACGGTCTGCCGCCTCCTTGAGCTCGGCGCTCCACCAGGGTTTGGCGTGGGCTCCTGGTTTGCAAAGCTTCCCGGTGCGCTTCGTCGCTTCTTGCATTGCTTCTGTGATTGCGCTTACCGCCATTTCGATCTCGTCGTTCGAAGCCTGCCTGTCGAGGTCCAAGATCTTATCAAATGCGGCGCGACGTTCACCTGATTCGATTTCCTCGCGGAATGCGCTCTGCCAGTCAGGCCGGTTTTGTTTCCTTGAGGTTGTAGCGAAGGCCCGCGACATTGTCGATTTCCTTACGTCCATAGTCCATGACCCATCGTATACCATGGTGGTCGGAGCCGTAGGACATGCTGCGGTCGATGGCCCATTCTTGGACTGTGTCGTGTTGTACCGCTTGGCGCGTTGACGAACGTCAGGTCTATAACTGAGCTAGTGCCTACTGACGCGTGCGGAGTGTATGTGATCTCGCCTTTTTTATTCAGGAGCTTGCATGTTGGACCACCTTGTTCGCCAGACATCCATGCCTTGAAGTTTCGCGAGCGTTCGTTGTTGTGTTTGTCGTCGCAGGACCAATCTTCATGGTGTAGGTTGGTGTCGCCGCTGTACATGACTGGGTGGTCCTGCGTGATTTCTACGTCGCGTAAACGCTCTACTGCGGGTCGTGGTTGGCGCGTCGTTGTAAAGGTTGACCACGGTGGTCGTTGGTGCGCCAGGTTGCGTGATGTCGAGGACCTGGAAATCTAGGTCAGCGGCCAGGTCGCTTCGGAGGGTAACATTGAAGTCGCGTCGGTGTTTCTTGACATAAGCCATTACGCGTGGTGCTGGCGAGTCGGGCGCGATGTTGTATTTCGGCAGGATTGGGGTCCAGTCGGACATCCCGACGGGTCCGATTATGGGTTCACCGGTCGTCGTCTCGGTCCCGATTCGTCCCCAGCTTGGTTCCTGTAGAAGGAGTAAGTCAAATTCTTCGATACGGTGGTTTAAAAGGGCCATTATGGCCGTTGGTTTCTTGTTTGCGTTGAGCTGTCCTATGCGGATGGGCTGTGTATATTGTTGTTGGGTCGTGGTGTGGATTCATTTCGGGGTCGCGTTGGCGGAGATGGCATTGGCGAGCGATGTGAGGAGTTGTTCCGGCGTGCCGTTGAACCCGAAGTTTGCTTTCGCAACCTCCAGCATCTCCGGCGTGATTATGGTTGGGGTTGTTGTTGCTGTCGAGAATGCTGTCGCCCGTCGTGACGTTGTCCGTTTTGCGGCCGCGCTTTTGCGGTTTACCGTTTGCCATTCGTCGTCCGTTGGTTTCGGGGGCTGGCGCCTCTCGTTCGCGCGCGCCGTACCGTAACGTTCCAGTCGCTCCGGGCAGCGGCGCGAGTCGGCCGCATGCTTGTCGTCCTCGTGTTTCCCTTTGCAGTTCCGGCATTGCAGGTTGTGTGTGCACGGGAGCGGGTTGTCGACATCCATGCTGTCCCCATTTTCGGTTTTGCAGGTTTCGCACTTCGCGCGGTGTTCCTCCTCCGTGTGGGCCTGTGAGCAGAGTCGGCATCTCGGCTCGCTCTCGCAAACGTCGGCGCGGTGTCCGTAGAGCTGGCATTTCTTGCAGTGTAGCACTAGCGGGCGGTCAGCGTAGCGCTGTACGAGGCACTGGCGGCCAAACATCGCGAGGGACTTGTAAGGGGACGTCTCATCCTTTTTCCTTTTTCGTTACTTGACTGTTCTACCTTTTTCCTTACTATACCCTTTCCTCTCTTCCCTCCTACTCTCTCTCACTCTTATCTTTCTTTATCTCCTCTCCTCTCATTCTTGTTTGCTCTTATTTATCAGTGGCTTCGTCACGCGTCACTTATACCTGTGACACCCCCCTGGCAAGGCTCCTTAGACTTGTTCTCTTTGGATTCCTCTGCCAGGTATGTGTCTAGCACCTCTGTACACGCTAGCTAGGGCTAATATACTTTGGATTCCTCTGCCAGTCTTGTCTGTGTCGTCCTGGGCACACAGGCACTGTAGGGTTGCCCTTACAGCAGAACAAGTCTCCCTCTGGGGCCTGCAGGGCGTGCCTGAGCTTGGCTGGAGAGTAGGAGAGGTGCCTTGGACAGCTGGAGACTGTTCCAGAACCCACAAGTACGCTCCCTGCCTCCCCCACTCTGCCACATCATCACCCCCGAAACTGCAACCCCCATATCTCCGCAACCGCTCGGCCGTTCGCGCTCGGCCTATACTCATTCGAACCGGATTTTCGACCTCTATCCACGCGTCCCGCCCTCGAGACGATCGGCGCATCCGTCGTCGAGAACGAGCTCGATCCTTCCCACACACCATATTCACCATATCTCGGCAACCCTGTTGTCAATGCATACACGCCATGCACCATTCAAACTGGATTGTCTCCCCTTATATCCTCGTACTAATCGCATCCAAATCCGTCAACATGTTCTCGAGAACGAGCGTGTTCTTTCCTGGCTGTGTTCGTCATCACACATCCAACCCCTGGAGTTGAGTCCCTTGCTCCTCCTTCCTCCCACACCCTCTCTCCCACTCCCACACGACCAGCCAGTCACTCCTGAGGCTTTTGCTTTGTTTTTGTCTAGCCTGGAAAGTCCCACCACTTGGCCTGCATACACTGTAGCCAGAACAGCCTCTCTGGTCTAATCCCAGATAAGTTGGACCTCTTTCAACATTATTGCTAGTTGCTTGTGTTTCCCTGCTTGTGTTCCCCGCTGTTCTATAGCCGCGTTCACAAGTTGTAGCACCCTCATAGCATCCACACTGCACATTGCTCATATAGGCAGCTCGCCAGACTTTGATTGAGTACGAGTTTCTTGAGCCTTGCTGTCGTGTCCACCATGGCCAACGTGGACCAACCTGTGTCTGCGTCGTGGCTACCGCCCCCGCCCTACACCGTCGAGGTCTTTGGCAAGCTCTACCGGCTTCTCCCCGAGCCACCCTCTGGCTCCTCTGCATATCGTCGCATCTACACTCCCTGTCAATGCCTTCTCCGCCCAAACTGTTGCGTACTCGAAGCTTTCTTGCCTAGAGTGCGAGGGCCAGCACTTCACCCAGGACTGTGGAGCTGGGGGTTTCGTCCTTGGACCCCCATGCTTCATTGGCAGGAGCTTGCTCTCTTTTGGCATTATTGCGAGCAATTCGCGAGTGCCCGTGAGCGTCGACTGCAGCGAGAAGGGGACCTTCCCAATCTCGTCAAGCCGGTAGCAAGCGAGACCTTGACCCCGACCCCGACCCCGATTCCGACCCCCTACTGCTGCGCCCTTCGCGCCCTCTACGCCCTCTGCGCCTACGCCTGTGCCTCGCTCCCCAGTTGTGCCACTGCCTGTGCCTTTGGTGCAGCCGGTTCACTCGAAATCAACTCTGGCCCACAACCGCTACGCTCCTCTGACCTCTTTGGATGCGGAAGAGAGTACGGAATCGTCTGTTCCTGCTCCTGCGGTTGCCCAAGTTGGTATTGTCTCGTCTACTCCGCTGTCTGAGGCTTCGTCGATGCGTAAATCCTACACTCCTAAGTGGGAACGTCGACTGCCAAAGAGGCTCGAGTTGCGAGCAGCTGGGAGCACTGCAGCCTCGCTCCGTGTTCACGTCGAGCTGCAGTCCGTAATTGACCAGCGTATTGTCTCCACAGACGCGTTGGTTGATTCGGGAGCCACTAGTATTGGCTATGCGGATAAAGCCTTCGTAACCCGGACTGGCCTCTCCACCACCCCTCTCAAGCGAGCGATTCCTGTCTTCAATGTTGACGGTAGTCGCAACGAAGAAGGGTCGATTCGCGAGGTGGTGCATGTCGTCCTCGGTTATAAGGGTCACTCAGAGCGTATGCTGCTTGCAGTCACCGGCCTTGGGAACCAGGATATTATCCTAGGTCATGGTTGGCTCAAGTATCATAACCCTGAGATTGACTGGAAGGCTGGCGAGCTCAAGCTCAACCGATGCCCCTCGCAATGCGGCACGTGTAAGCAAGAGGCTAGGAATGATATCCGTAACCTTAAGCTCAAACACGCTGCTGCTGCTCGTGAGCGGCAGGACCAAGCGCGTCAGCGTAAGGACTGCTGTCGTGGCCCCGATCCTCGGGTGGTTGAGCTCGAAGAAGAGACAGATGATGACGACTGTACTCCTGCAGACGTCTTTGGCTGCGATTCCGACGATGAATTTCCAGATAATCCCGAGGTTGAAGATGGAGACCGCGTTTTTGTGACCTCTATCTGGCCAGAGGAGGAGTTCATCCGCGCCACATCTACCTTTTCTTCGCGGCTCGCTGAAGCATATGCCAAGAATGCGCCTCGCAGCGTCAAGGATGACCTTCCTGCACACTTCTACGACTTTGAGGATGTGTTTGCAAAGGAGTCCTTTGACGTTCTTCCTGACCGGAAGCCGTGGGATCACGCAATCGAACTCGTCCCAGACGCAAAGCCAGTTAACTGCAAGGTTTATCCTGTCTCTCCTGCAGAGCAGAAACCGCTGGACGAGTTCATTGAGGAGAACCTACGCACCGGTCGCATTCGCCCGTCCAAGTCACCAATGGCCTCTCCCGTCTTTTTCATTAAGAAGAAGGATGGAGGCTTGCGGTTGGTCCAGGACTATCGTGCGCTCAACAACATGACGATTAAAAACCGTTATCCTTTGCCGCTGATTAATGACCTTGTCAATCGGCTCAAAGGCGCGCGATACTTCACGAAGTTAGACGTACGTTGGGGCTTCAACAACGTGCGCATTCGTGAGGGCGATGAATGGAAGGCTGCCTTCCGCACCAACCGCGGACTGTTCGAGCCCTTGGTCATGTTCTTTGGCCTGACGAACAGTCCTGCAACGTTCCAGACTATGATGAACGAGATCTTCCATGACCTTATCATGGAGGGTGTTGTTGCCATCTATCTCGACGATATCCTCATCTACACCAAGACGCGTGAGGAGCACCTCCGTGTCACGAGGATAGTCCTGGAACGTTTGCGTCAATACCGGTTGTTCTTGCGGGCAGACAAGTGCGAGTTTGAGAAGACTAGGATCGAGTATCTAGGTGTGATTATCTCTCACAACCAAGTCGAGATGGACCCGGTGAAGGTTGCTGGCGTTGCCCAGTGGCCAACGCCTACGAACAAGAAGGAGGTGTCTGCCTTTTTGGGCTTCACCAATTTCTACCGTCGGTTCATCGAAGGCTTTTCGCACCTAGCTCGGCCCTTGTTCGATCTCACGCGCAAGGATGTTCCCTTTGCCTGGTCGTCTGACGCTGATGCTGCATTCACTGCGCTAAAGCAACGGATCACCTCGTCCCCCATCCTTGCTCTTCCCGATGACTTACGTCCTTTCCGGGTTGAGACGGATAGCTCTGACTTCGCTACTGGTGCAGTGTTGTCACAGCAGGCGGACGATGGCAAGTGGCATCCTGTGGCCTTCTACTCCAAGTCCTTATCTCCAGTGGAACGGAACTACGATATCTACGACAAGGAATTGCTGGCCATCATCCGTGCTCTAGAGGAGTGGCGACACTTCCTCGAGGGTGCTCAGCATTCTGTCGAGATTTGGACCGACCACAAGAACTTGGAGTACTTCCGAACCGCGCGCAAGCTCAATCGTCGCCAGGCCCGCTGGTCCCTATACCTCTCTCGCTTCGACTATACCCTCCATCACCGTCCGGGCACCTCTATGGGGAAGCCAGATGCGTTATCCCGTCGTGCAGACCATGGCAACGGGGCCAGTGACAACGAGAACGTCGTCCTGTTAAAGCCTGAAACCTTTGTGGTTGCAGCGCTTAGCGGACTCGCTGTTGCTGGTGGAGAAGTCGAGATTGTAGATGACATCAAGTCTGCAATCGAGATAGCGACCTGGACGAGCCTGCCTTGCGCGCGGTGAAGGAGTTAAAGAAGTCCACTCGTCGCTCCCTCCACAGTGCAGAGTGGAGTCAGCGTGAGGGCTTGCTGTACTTCCGGGGCAAGGTCTATGTTCCTGCAGCACATGACCTTCGGCGACGCATCGTCGAGCAGCACCACGACTCTCGGGTCGCAGGGCACAAAGGCCGGTTCAAGACCCTTGAATTGGTCAGTCGGAACTACTGGTGGCCCCAGATGTCTCGTTATATTGGGCAGTATACGAGCACCTGCGAGGTCTGCAAGCGCGCCAAACCTGGGCGGCATCTTCCTGTTGGGCAACTCAAGCCCACAGAGACGCCAACCGAGCGCTGGCAGAAGATCTCTGTGGATTTTATCCCAGAGCTTCCTAACGCCAATGGTTTCGACTGTGTCATGGTCGTTGTCTGCCGGTTGGGGAAACGGGCGCACTTCCTCCCCTGCCACACGAGCATCAGTGCTGAGGGTGCTGCACGGCTGTTCTACACGCACATCTGGAAGCTCCATGGCCTTCCGGAAGACGTGCTCTCTGACCGCGGTTCTCAGTTTGTGGCGGATTTCACGAGAGAGCTTTACCGGCTCTTGGGAATCACGGTTAGCGCATCCACTGCCTACCACCCACAGACCGACGGTCAGACGGAGCGTGTCAACCAGGAGCTGGAGATCTACCTCAGGATCTTCACCAATGTGCGTCAAGACGACTGGAACGAGTTCGTTCCCTCTGCTGAGTCGCGCATACAACAACGCGGTCCACTCATCCACTCAACAAACCCCCTTCCTGCTCGATACTGGACGTCATCCTCGCATGGGCTTTGAGCCTCGGCGAACGGCGTCCAAGGTTGAAGCTGTGAATGAGTTGGTGGACCGCATGCGCACTGCGGATGAGGAGGCTCGTGCTGCCATCCAGAAGGCCAAGGACGACTACACCCGCTTCTACAACCAGCGCCATGGCCCTACCCCAGTCTTCAAACCTGGGGATAAGGTCTGGTTGGATGCCTCTGACATCGAGAAGCGCTTGCAGACGAAGCTTACCGATCTGCGCATGGGACCATTCGAAGTCGAGCGCGCAGTTGGCTCTCATGCTTACCGCCTCAAGCTTCCCCGCCCCATGAGTCGTCTTCATCCGGTCTTCCCAGTCGTCAAGCTCGAGCTTGCTCCTCCCGACCCCATTCCCAGTCGCGTACCTCCCCCTCCCCCCTCCCAGACCTCATTGATGGTCATGACGAGTTTGAGGTCCAGGAGATTGTCAACAGTCGCGAGTTCCGGGGCAATATTCAGTTCAGGATTTGGTACAAGGGGTCACCCTCGTTCCAAGGCTGAATGGCACCCCGCGACTGATGCAGAGAACGCACAGGACAAGGTCCGTGAGTACTTTGCTCGGCACCCTGCTGCGCCTGGCAAGGAGGAGTGGTTTGAGGAGTACCCAGTGGAGGAGACGCGCCGAGTTGCTCTCGCAATGCAGACCCCCAAGCGTCGGTACCAACTGCCCCAGCAGTCATTTGCAGAGCTATGGTACCGACATGGGCGTGCAGATGCAGACTCAGATTGGAGGGCTCGAGCGTCGGGGACGTCGCGGGGGTGATGTAAGGGGACGTCTCATCCTTTTTCTTTTTTCGTTACTTGACTGTTCTACCTTTTTCCTTACTATACCCTTTCCTCTCTTCCCTCCTACTCTCTCTCACTCTTATCTGTCTTTATCTCCTCTCCTCTCATTCTTGTTTGCTCTTATTTATCAGTGGCTTTGTCACGCGCGTCACTTATACCTGTGACACCCCCTGGCAAGGCTCCTTAGACTTGTTCTCTTTGGATTCCTCTGCCAGGTATGTGTCTAGCACCTCTGTACACGCTAGCTAGGGCTAATATACTTTGGATTCCTCTGCCAGTCTTGTCTGTGTCGTCCTGGGCACACAGGCACTGTAGGGTTGCCCTTACAGGACTTAACTTTTTGGAGCAGGCTCAGAGCCTGCTCCGGAGTATTCGACGGCAAACATGAAGGACGAGTTGTTGATCCAGCGTAGTTCCTCGGCGGATCGCATCCATCGTGGCTCGGCCTACGACGACGAGTTCCGCGATGAGTGGGTTCTTGGCCCGCATTTCGGCGAGTAGGGTAGCGGGGGTGTAGAGTGACGGTGTCAGGTCCATGGAGCCCGTGCGCACGTTGTTGACCTGTATCTTGAGCCATTTACTGTCTATGTTCACCTTCGGTGTCCGTCCGGGTATGATTTCGTCTGCGAAAGCGATCCCTGTACTTGAGTAAGTCGGTCGCTTTTTGGTTGGAGAGTGTGCAAAGAATTAGGTTTCCGTTGATGTTCCATGTCGCTGACGCGACTTGTACCTCGGTGCCGGCGAGTTTTTCGTTTACCCCGTTGACGAGGGTCATTGAGTCGGGGCGGTCTGCGGCGCTGACGCCGCCGTCGAACTGCAGGATCAGTCTGGTCGGGTTTTGCGCCCGGCTCGGGTCGGTATTTTCTTGGGAGCCTGAGGGGTTGCTCCAGTCTTGGCTACGCGGGGCTGTACGACGGCTGGTGTGGACGCGCGGCTGCATAGGTGTTGGCCAGTCATCAGCAAAAGACGCGAAAGTTGTGTCGATCTTCTTAGTTGACTGAAACAATGATGTAGTCGCCGAAAGTTGCTGCAATCGACCGCAAAACCTTCGTACCAGCTTGAGTGGGCTTAGCGGTATGGACAAGCCATGACGAGCGCCATTTGAGCACCTTGCATGAAGGTACAATGCTCGTGAGAGATTGTACGCCTTTGCAAGGCTTGTATATCATTACGACGGGCCGATATGGCTCGGAAGGGCTAGCGAACCTGTTGTAACCTCCATCAAGCTTCGCTGCACTTACACGCCCATTTCGGAGCTTGGAATGGCGCCCTGGTCTCCTGGCGGCTTGCAGGTGCCGCCAAGCCTGTTGACGCGCTGCGACCCCCATGGCAGCCGTCCCGGGGCTTACCTCGGCTTCTAATTCACTCCAAGGCTTCGGTGTCGCCGTGAGTCTGACGGCGCCTTATTAGGCCGTCGGAGCTGTCTCCCAAGCTCCGACAGCCCTCGGCCGGCGCTTACAGCGCCGCCAGCCTGTTGGCGCTGCGACCCCCATCGCAGGCTTACCTCGGCTTCTAATTCCCCTCAAGGCTCGGTGTCGCCGTGAGTCTGACGGCGCCTTATTAGGCCGTCGGAGCTGTCTCCCAAGCTCCGACAGCCCTCGGCGCGCTTACCCGCGCCGCCAAGCCTGTTGACGCGCTGCGACCCCCATCGCAGGCTTACCTCGGCTTCTAATTCCCCTCAAGGCTTCGGTGTCGCCGTGAGTCTGGCGGCGCCTTATTAGGCCGTCGGAGCTGTCTCCCAAGCTCCGACAGCCCTCGGCGGCTTACACGCGCCGCCAAGCCTGTTGGCGCTGCGACCCCCATCGCAGGCTTACCCCGGCTTCTAATTCCCCAGGCTTCGGTGTCGCCGTTAGTCTGGCGGCGCCTTATTAGGCCGTCGGAGCTGCCCTCGGCGCTTACGCGCGCTGCCAAGCTGGGAACCCCGCTTGCAATCTACTCCCCGTTCTCCGCCGTATTTCTGTCCAATGGCTTCATTTGCGTGTATCCTACAGTGGATCTGTGTCGTATGACAAGCTACTGAGAAACAGGATGACTACGACGCGGGATCGGAGACCACTGGGTCGGGGACAACTCGTCTGCGTTTGCGTTGAGCGGCGGCCTCATCCTCGCTCTGATCCTCCTCCGGCTCTTTCGGGTTCGCGCTCGGGTCGTCGTCGACGTTGCCGAAGGTATGCCTGTCGAGAAAAACAAATGAGCCGAGCGGTTATTTAGCGCTAAAAGGAACGAACTGGGTTAACCACTTCAACGTTTCCTCAGCCCAGTTAGGCAAATCCTCGTCGTCCTCGTCGTCGGCAAACGCGTCCAGGACCTTTTCGTAGAGACTGGCAAAGCTATAATTCTTGCTCTCCTTGATTTGCCACTCAGGAAGGCTGCTGATTGCAAACCGCATCTAGACGACACATTAATCCCAAGAGTTCTGAAGGGCAGCGAAACTTACCTGCACGATAACGTAGGCGAGGATGTGAGGCGTTATGCTGTAGATTCCATGAATGGCAGCAATGCAACCAGACGGGATTCGGTTGCCGGCGACGTCGTTTGCGTCAGCACGCGTGATCCATAACAGCCGGAGGCCCTGAAGTGCTGAGAGGAGAACGAGCAACAAGAAACAGAAGCGTACCCGCACGATGACGACATTTCTGAAAAGGTTCCGTCGATACGAGCTGGGGTCGTATTCGCCATCTGCATAGCAAAAGGAAGGAAAGCGCTTGGAGGATGGCGAGTACTTGTGAAGGGCAATTTGCGCCTCGATCCTGGGGACATTGAGCGGGAGCAAGCGGAGATGGAAAATAGCCACCCTTTGGCCTCGTCTGAGAGTTCAGGCGATCTGGATAGGGTATTTCAATAGCCATATAAACTAATAGAGGAAGACGCTCACCCGCCCGAAGAACGCTCGAACGTGAGAGGCGGATAGTGAGAGCGGTCCCTCCAAGGCATCAACAGTAGACGAAGCTGTGGATGCGCAAGACCCCGTCTGGCCTTACTGGCTCCGACATCGACAGGAGGGTCGAAAAAATCGCGGCCAGCAACTGGAAGGAAGATGCGCAACGCCGATTTGAACGTATTTGTGTCTTGGGTTCGAGCCTGCCTTGCGGGCGGACTTGAGCTGAGCACAATTGAGATGTAGCGCGACGGATGGTTGGGCACGCATACCCGGTCTACCAGACTTCTCCATGGCGCGGGGTTGACTTGAGAAGTGGCCCAGAGGTAATGGAGGACGGGAAGGACGTCGTGGCGACAAGTGGCGAAAATCTTCGCAAAGACCTCGACATGGTGGGGAGCACCTTCACTGTGAATACCGATTAGTATGAGTCCAGAGAGAGGGGAGCCACTGGCATCGGAGGAATGGCGGCAATAACTTCTGGTCCTTTCGTCGACAGCATGCATACATCCGTATTCCATCGTGCGTCCCAAATCCCAATACTGGCGTCGGCGCCGCGAGGCGTAAACTTCGCCGCGTCGACGATTTGTTGAAAAGCATTACGATTGGTACTGCAAAAGGGATTAGGCTGGAGTAACGGAGCAAAAGAACGACTGACGCATTCCGGGGAGGAGGGGCCTTGCGCTTGGGGAAACCAATCACACGCGAGATGTTGGAGTTTGGTCCGACGCGGAACCCGAGCTCTTCGAGGACATTGTCCAGATAAAGACGGGCTTGAGGAGAGAGCTGCGGCGACGCAGCGAAGCAGAAGTAGCAGGGGACTCTTCGGCCATGGTCAAGAGAAGGCTTCGCTGGAGGAGGCCAATAAATACGAGACAGGCATGGTGATGGAGGGTTTGGAAGAAAGTTTCAAGGAACGTCTGTCAGAACACGCGTTGATGATATCGCGGGCGCGCCTTGTTGATGCGCCATCAAAACCTGACAAATCGTGGAAGCGCTCACAATTGAATTTGGAGCTCAAAAGCGGAGAAGCAGTCAGAAGTCGGCCGGGAGAGCGTCATTTTGCGAGGTAGTTATACGGCAGCGGACGACCAAGGAGCCGTTGCAAAGAAAGCAGCAGTAGATCACCAGGAAATACATTCGATCGAGCAGAGAACGAAACAACTTGTGAGGATAGGATAGAGTAGGATAGGACCGGATAGAGAAAGCGCGAAATCTACGTTGTTGAGTGGTTGGTTGCCCTACGCGTTATTGACCACATTCTACTGCGTTTTCCTCGACTTCGTCCTCTTCGCCTTCCTCGTCCGTCGGATTCGACAGGGCCGGCAACTCAGCGAAAGCAGGCCCATCGTCCAGCGCCGCGTTGGCCCACTTGGTTGCACGGAGGAGACGCTGGAGGGGATGCAGACTGGAGGGATATTGGACTGGACCCGAACAAGAGCAGCACGCGCGTCGGACGAGAAGGGTTTGCTCGCGCTGAAGCTTGCGCGTGATGATGAGGGTCCGTGAGCGTAGCCCGGCGTTCTCGTCGTCCGCCAAACGCAGCCCGCGATTCAGGTCCGACATGCGCCGCGCGAAACTCTGGACCTTCTCGCGCTGCTGCTCGACCTGCTGTTCACTAGCAGCTCTTGTGAAGGCGACCTGCTCTTTGGCCTCGGAAATGCGAGCTTCGATCTGGATTAGCTCCCGAACGATGTCGTCGTCCTTGTCGGCCACCATCCGATAGTCTGCGAGAAGCTTCTTGTTGCTCGTGCACTCGTTGTCGTATTGCTTCCGCAGGAATTCGTAGTCTATTCGCGGGGAATTCAGTGAGGGAATGAGGGTCCACATCGCAAAACGCACCCTTGAGAAAACCCATCGGCGCGCCGTCGAAAGGATCCTCGGAGCTGTAGCTATCTCAGCCCTCCAGGCTTAAAAGGTGAGTCGTGGGCTTACTTTGAAGCAGCCGACGCGTCGGACCTCGGCGTCTCTGCAGGCTCAGCGGTGACCAGGGCAGCGCCCGGCGCTTGGGCGCCAGAGAAGGCTGAGTGAACGGAGGCTCAAGGAACTTGTTGGACATCAGTTGGACGGAGAGAGTGGCGGACGGCGGTTGAGCAAGGCCATATAAGCCTCCGAGCGATGATGGAAGAAAAGTTTGGAGAACTTTTGGAAACTTGAAGTGAAGGTTGTCGTCACAGGTTTCGCATTAGGCGGCAAGTGATGCGCCTTGATCCGCTGCAAAGGGACTTGAGACAGTTTAAAAGGTACAAAAAAAACGAGATAATCATTTAGCGTCCAATGCCTACGAAGCTTCAACCCAAGACGCGAGTGGACAGCGGGATCGTCAAGGAGTCCATCGTTATCCTCCCCATCCTCTTCCTCGACTTCCGAAGCACTACCCCCCACTTCTTCGCACCAATCTCCATCTTCGTCCTCCGATTTGTCCTCGGCCTGTACGACATCCCCGATTCTTCAGCTGCGAGCTCAGCTCCGTCCGCTGACTGCGCACCACCGTCACGACTATTGGATTGAGAAGGGTCGTCGTTCGCCGGCGCCGAGTTCTCTTCGTCGTTTGTTTGAGTAGCTTGCGGCACGAATCGTCGGTGGCCAATCACGTTGTCCCGGTACCTCATTAACATGTCGCGGTCCACAACCCTGAAAACGCGTCAGACTAGATACACGAGCAAGGTTCAGCACGACCAACATGTTAGCATAGTAGTGCTTCCAATCCTCATCGCCTCCGGAGGGTCGGCGAACGATTGAGTCGGGGAGATATTCCGTTGTGCGTCCGTGATGGAAAGCGGGGATGAGATGGGCTGCCCGGACAATGTCGGCGGGGTCAAGGAAGCCAAACGCGTCGGGATCTTCGTGGGGCATATAGCGAAGTCGAGGGAAACGCTTGAATTGGAAGCCGCAACGGTACGACGCGTCGCGCTGCATCCATCGAACCCAGACAAATTCCAGACGTTGGAATTTGCTGCCGTGGACGTCCGCCAGAAGGACGTTGGCATGGAAGATACCGATGATCTCGCCGTACCAGAAGCGATGCTGGTCGTTGGAATCCGGAGAATGGACGATGAAGAACCGGCGATTCCGGAGATTGAACGAATCCTTGATCTCTTCGCAGGTCGTACGTCGTATAGTTCAAGCGCATGGTCGCATGCGTGTACAGCAGCCCCTTCTCGACGAGAACTTGAGCGAGATCTTCATCCGTAAAGACCGTGTCGTCGACTTCGTAGCCCAGGTCGAGGAGCCGCCGTCGAAAATGGGACAGGAGTTTGCGGTGGAAGCCCTAGATCCGAGTCGTTAGCCTGTGACCGAACGTGCTGGAGATGCTTACGACAAAGGCGGGATCCCAAGCCACGTCCTCAACGAGCTTGATAATAGTCAGATACACCACTCAAGCAAACGAGTCGTACTCACAGATTCGCTTATTGGTCTCCCGTCGCTGCCAGGGTCATCGGAAAGCGAAGAGTCTTCCTCGGGAAAGTCAGAGAGAGCGCAATGCGTTTTAGTTCGAGTGAGAAATAAAGTGATGCTGCTCGGGGGGAACGTAGGGGGTATATCCACGAGGCGACTTGGGTTGGAGCGCCGCTTTGAGGCGGCGTTGCTTGGTAGCAACGGTCCGTTTCCTTCGACTGTCGAGTCGCTGGATCAACCCCGTCTGCGGCGCGCGAGGCTCGGGCCTGGTATTGTTGAAGCGTTTGCGGCGTTCCCACATCGCACGGATAAGGCGTCGCCGATGTTCGTGTTGCGCAATTTGGCGCACGTGATTTCGCTTATTTGTCCGGCGATAGAAGAATTTGCAGAGACGGTGTGCCAGTTCGCCCTGAACGACTTGAGCCCAGAAGAAAATAGTGATAGAACGTCATACCGTTTGAGTGGAGAAGGAATCGCTGGTACCCGTATGCATGATTGCGTCTGGGTAGTCGGGCAACGAATGGAGCTTGTATGTTATCAGATTGAATGGCTTCTCAATCTTGGCCGCGCGGACGACCATGGAAGCTGAAGCGGCAGCCCCCGAATCGTTCACCAGCGACGCTGCCGCGGTTGGGTGCAGTTGGGAACCAGAACTCGCTGGGGACGCCACAGTCTGATTCGACTGCTGGGCAGGAAGCGGGCCCGGTTGTGCGACTGGCACCTCGTAAACCCGCGATGGGATAGCCTGGGATCTTGAAACGTCGGAGGCGCCAGTCTGCGCAGCGGCGCTGCGGCGGCCCGAGCCGCTTTTTTCTTGCGCTGGGCCTCTTCGCGGGTGCAGCTCGTAGGTCTTGACATCTTTGGTTTCGCGGGCGAATCGGCGAATGGTGGTCAACATCTGGGAGGTCCAAGAGCGGAAATCGCGAATGGTCGAGGTGGTGTGCATCCGCAGCTTGGCCATCCCGTGCCAAACAGCAAGCTCGAAGCAGAGCGTGTTGACAAGATCTTGGTGGCTTGGGAAAAGCCCTTCCAAGACCGGCAGAATGCACTGTGTACGTTGAGCGTCGGAGCAGCATCAGCCGGACAAACCCTACCTGGAGGATATCTTCGTAGTCACGTGCAGCCGCGTGTTTGAGGTCTGAAACCCGGCGGAAACGACGGATGGTAGAGCTGCCAAAAGGATCTATTTCGCGGAATCTATAGAAGTTAGCAGATCCTAAGCGGACGAGGTAGGGATCCACACACCTCTGGTCGAACAAATCAGTATGCTTGAAGGTTTCGAGCATCCGAATAAGGTGAATGATGATGGCTTTCGCGACGCCGAGCTCGACTTCATGCAAGAGGTCGGGAACGAACATCGAGTAGAAGTTGAAGGGGGTTTTGGTGGTATTGAGTTTAGAAAACGCATTCTGAAGCGCAGGTGAGGTATTGTCACTCGTCGTTGCAGTACGCGCACGCGAACGGGGACCCATGACTTCTCCTTCATTATCCCGTCGATGGTCTTACCACCAACCGCTGAGCCGCCCTGGAAGATTTTTTTCCGCGCCTCCTCGACTGCGCGTCGTCTGGGATTGTCGTCAACTCGAACGACGCGACGGCGTTTAGAATCGTTGACCGTGCCCGTTTCAGCGATTTGCTTCTTCTGGATGAAACAGCGCGGGCACGGACGCCCGCCCATACTCTTTATGGTGGCGAGAAGAACCCTGTACGCGTATTCAGTTAGTAGAGCACAAGAGAAGAGCAACAGCAATCATACTTCTCTGGATAATCGGCGCTGTAGGTGAACAAGCGCGGGAAGACCAGACGAAGAAGCCCGTCCCAGCACCGTATCTTGATCCCGTTGTCGTACGCGTCGAGGAAGTCGTCCGAGAGGAGCAACTCCCAGGTCCGGTGCATCAAGTCGCGTTTCAGGTGCGTGAAAACGTCGTCAGGCATTTCACAATCGTAATGCTGTCGATAGGCATGGCGGACAGACTCGGGAAGCTGGACCAATTGAGAATCGCGATAAACAGCCTAAAAATGCGGCTTACGTTGGCGAAATACACTTGATGAAAACCGGCGTTGGACGTCGGTTTGTTTCTGAAGTCTTTGGGATGATTCCCAAAGAAGGTATAGCCGGGCCACAGCGACGCAACGCCGAATTGGGCCAAATGGGTCGCATCGGACCATTCCATGAGAGCAACGACGATACTTTCAACAGGATCGTCGGCAGACTGCGGAGCAGGCGGTTGCGGAATGCGGGAGTACGCTTCCAGCATCGCAGGAGATGTGTAAGCTTCGCCATAGACATCTTCGTGGTCGTCGTCGAGGAGTGGAAGCCCATAAGCGTCCAACTCTTGCGGCATGTTCTGGCCCAGAATGTCGGCGAGGTCTGTCTCCGCCGTCTCTGGGTCGAAGGTGGGGTCAAATCGGAGAGAAAATGGGGTCGTATGGAAGAGTCGGAACAACGGGCCCTGTAAGACTTCGCGCACGGTGTCGAGAAGGGGCCGGTAGTGGATCCCGGAGACAACGAACGTCGGGGCAGCCAGTTCCTTCTGGCGGCGACCAGTACAGGGAAGCGAGAGCTTAACGGTTCCTTGCATCCAGTTGTCGTTGACGCCGAGCGGTTCAATTCCCTTATGATCAAGGTCATCCAAGAACTTCTTAGTCGAAAAAGGCAGAGGAATATCCGCCACGGCGACCCCGTCTGACTGCGCCTCCGAATTCTGGAGGACGGCAATGAGACGGTCAAAGCCCGCGATGGACTCTGGATGTTCTTCTTCGATGTGGTACCGCATCAAGTGGGCGACGGTGGGATTGGGGAAGGGATAATGCCAGGGTTCTTTGGGCAGCGGAATGTCATTGGGGCCGGCCTCGGCCTCGTAGAGGTCTCGAAGCGCGATCAACGCGTCGGGATCGTGAGACGGCCGTCTCGGGTACAACTTGTACAGGCCAGCAGCATTGGGTGGAGTTTGAACCCATTGCTGCGGCGGCTCGGGATCAGGACCAGGTTCTTGAACTGGAACTGGGGCCGGTGCAGGTGCAGGTGCTACGACCTTCTTGCCTCGCACGCGTGGACGTGGAGGCGGAGCGGCATCGGCCAACTTCGCGGGAGGCCGGCGCTTGCGGTTTGGCAAGCCGCTGGCACGATGTGTGGGTTCCGGCGGTGGGGGCGGGACCGGCTCGTCAACTTCGATCTACAACGCTATCAGCTGTCGTGTTGTGAGTTGGTATTGGACAAGTTACGAACCGGAGTTGGTGCAAGCGGCGGCAACGGCGCGGCCGGTGCTGATAGTTGTTGTGAGATACGCGCGATCGCCTCATTATGAAGCTTCTTGAAGCCTTTACACCTCCGGTCGTGCCGTTTCTTGTGGTCGTCCAAGTCGCGCAGCGGAGCATCGCAAAGTGCGCATTTGAATTTTTCTCCAGCCATGAGTTTGAGGGGAATGAGACGGGAGAGCGAAGAGCGAAATATCCCGCGGCGGTCCCGACTAGTCTGCACACCCGAAGTTACCGCTCGGCCAAGGCGGGACCAGTCCCGTGTTTGACCGGTGCCCGGAAGACCAGCGCGCAGGGCCGCCTGGTCCTTGGCGAACGCTGGCGGTCTCAACGGCGAGGAGAAGATTGGTGGTGGAACAAGTTCAAGTTGACAGGTGACGACATGTTTGGTAACGTACTGATGCGCCAGTCGCCCCGACGCCCAGACCAAGAATCTCAACGCAACTAGTAAACTACTTGTCGACTGCCCCAGAGCGCACTTGGCGTCAATCTTTTTGGACATGGTGCCCGCGGTCACTTTACTGTACTATTACACGTTGGCCTATCCCCGACCTTGAGCGAAATTTACTGCTTCTTCTCCGCGGGATCGGGCGCGTGAAGTGCGACCGCGAGGCGCCGACGCGCGCCGAGTGCAGTCGCCGCACAACTTCAAATACAAATGCACGAAAAACGCGTTCCAGCTTGATGTAACAGAACCAATTTGCAAGCAATTACAGAACAAAAAGACGGCTGCTGGATGAATGTACGGTCCGGTAAGAAAATCTAGTGCATGCTCGACGCGTCATGGTCTCCCTCGCCCTCCTGCACGCGCTCAGACCCGCTTTCCTCGCAATCCGCTGGCGGCTCTACTGCATCGGACGAGGTGGAGATGTCGATAACGTCCGGGAGGCCGTCCAGCGCTTAAAAAACGCGTTGAACAGAGCTCCTGAGGTCTGGCATGATTTCCAACACGGCGCGTGAGATAGCTTCCGTCTCGCTGAGGGTCGTCCGGACTTTGACGAGCCGAGCATGTTTGTCGTCGTACTCGTGCCTCAGTTTCGCAAGGCGCAAGGCAAGGCGATCGTTGTCATTATTGGCGGTCGTCTGGTTGCGCACCAATTTCGCGACGCGCTCGCGCAGACGGTGCAGCCGGCGAGCGTGCCGGCCAGCATGGTCGGCGGCTTGCGTTTCCGCCATTTGAGCTGCGTGCTCGGCGTTCACGACTTCTTGACGCATGATTTCGAGCGTGCGAAGGTTATCGTGGTAGTTATGAACCGTCTGGTTGTAGGTCTCTGCGGACTTTCGACCATGGCTTATCTCCTTCTCGAGCCGCGCGGAGGTTCTTGAAATCTATGAAGATAGAGAAGTTGCATGAGAACGCCAAGGTCAAGATAGTGAAGAGCACGCACCTTCGAGAGGGACCATGGGGAGTCTTGCCAGAAGGAAGGGATCGCGATTTCTGGATGGATTCAGGTTATAATCGAGTCGAAAACAAGAAGGAAACTTTACACTGCGGGGATTGGGGAGCTTGACGGGTTCTCCGCTTCCGGGGATATAGCTGAGTGAGCGACGCTGGGAGTCTGGAGAGGCGCCGGCGCGAGCTGGACCTCGAACGGCGGGGGGGTGGAACCAGGCAACATGAGTGCGGAGAGGGAGCGCGAAGCCTCTATATATCATGCCAGTAGTCATTGTTGGAAAGGTGTTGGGAACCAGCGTTGGAAACTTTGGCCTTCGTTGTTGGCAACCATGACGGCGCCGCTCAAGGGCGGATCGTGTGATGGCAGCCGATCTGGTCCGAGGTTATCCGCGGCGCGGCGATCATAGATAAGGATTGGCCGTTTTGATGCGCGTCGGTGTTTGAAACAATCGCTTTCCACTCGGCTCCAAAACAAGTAAAATCTCCTTCCTCTCCTCGCACTCTCAAATCATATCGAGTGCCATCCGCGGCATCAGCGCCTCCTCATTTTGCGCTCCAACTCGTCCCAATCCTCGCCCTCGCTGTCATCCGACCCACCACCAAAGTCCGACCCGCTCTCGTCCGACCCACCGCCACTGTAATCGCTCTCGTCCTCAGTGCTGTCCAGTCAGCCTCAAACTCGGATTCGGGATCGGACCGGTCGTCGAAGGGTCGCTCTGTATCCCGTGAGCATTGCGGCACAGAGAACGAGGAAAAGGCTTACATCTGCCCCGTTCCTGCGGCCCATAAATGTGCAGCCGCCGTTCTGGAGGAACCCATGCGGGTCCTCGGTCATCGTCTTCATGATAGGTCCCCGGTTGTAGTTGACCGCGCTCTCCGCCATCGCGAGCTATAGATCCATCAGCAATGAACAAACAACTTTAACACCACTCACTCGAGCCAAACCTTGACATCCTCCATCGACGAGCTCCGGATCGAGTTGATGTGTAGCGGCGGCTTGGTAAAGTCCTGCATGATGAAGCACAAATCGAACTGCTTGAGGTTATACTGCGCGCCGGCGACGCAGTCTCGATCTCGTTGAGCGTCACGACCACAAACGGAGGGTCCGTGAGGTGTATCAGGCATTCGGTCGTTGGTTGCATCCGCACGCTCGTCCGATGCGGGACACCCTCAAACGAGAGGTCGCGGACGGCATGTCCACCTCGAGCGGTTCGTCGCCCTATTGCACATCCAGGCATCAGACAGCATGCGCATAGCGTTAAAGAAATAAAAAGGGCGACTGACGGATTGGCTCGCTGCATCTGAAATCTTCTTGGAGAAGGCCGACATCTCATTGTTCAATGCTTGCCGGCGCTTGCGCTCCTGGTGCTCCTGCTCGATTTCGTCCCGTCGCGCCGTAACGGTGTTTCCGTTTCCGGTTGCCGGCCTCGTCGAACTGCGCGTCTGTGGCCTCGCGCCCGAATTGAACATCCTGAGCCACTCCTGTTCAGCACTGGCAACTGAGCCAGTAGAAAAAAAAAAGGCACATGAGTCTTTTTCTTCCCTATCATGATGGGCGCCTTCAAGTGGAAGTGGATGATAGCGAGCACCCCGTGGTCGCAGGGTTGGAAGAACAGATGCTTGACGTTGCTGAACAGTACATCTGCGCCGGGTCAGATCAAGTCCCAGCCAGCATAAACAGCCGTTGTAGACGTACCGATTTTCTGCCCGTTGGGTGACTGATGCCGCACGCCGTTCTGATGTATCTCCACCTCACCCGCAAGCCGCTCGCCGTCGAGCACAGGTCGAATGAACGCGCCAGGCACCTTCGAGGGCCGACGCGACTTGATCTCGATGAGGGTGTCTTGTTCGATAACGTCTGCCATCTCCTTCTTTTGCTGTTCCCGTTTGTTGGCCTCCTTCTTCAACTCGGTGATCTGCTTGTGGATGTTGTCGAACGGTGACCGTCGGGCGACCGGAAGACGACCGAGCGAATGAAGGTGGCGTCGGGATCCTCGAAGGGCTAGGAAGACGATGAACGAGCGGAAATATCTGGACGAGCTTGACTAACGGTGTCCTCCTTGTCCGCCATTTGTCCCGGTGTCTGGAAGTTGATGCGAAAGACGGTGAGCTCGCCCGTCCGTCTTGTTGGTGCTCTTGATTGTATTGGTATGGAAGGGAACGGTTCGCGGTCGGCGTAGATCTGAGAGGTGTGACCACGTGACCAGCCATCTCGCAAGAAAATCTTACCCGTAGTCGCTCCACTTCCTGCATGAGACCACCTTCGCCCTTGTAACTCTGTAACTTCTTCCAAGTCTTGCCTTCCTTGCCCTCCAGCGCCCCGCCCTCTTCCGAGAACTTGGCCAACCCGCGGGCCTGCAGCTCATGGTGCAGCTCTCGCTGATGCTCGGCCAACTTGGCTGCCGCGCCCTGGTGAACCTCGTCCTGCGTCCGGCGGTTGGTTTCGAAGAACTTTGCCACCCGCGGTCTTCTTCACCGGCAACTTGCGCGACGCAGTAGGCGCCTTTTTCTTCTTCGGCTTTTCCTCCTCCTCTTCGTCCTCGGGAGTCAAGAAGAGCATTGTGTCCTTGGTCGCCCGCGCCCCGTCCGTGAGCAGGATAGACTGTTGAGACTCGACTTTGATCGTATCCGCCAGGTTGGAGCGCATACCTGCAGGAACGTTAGAATGAAAACAGGGCAAGTGGCTTCGTCCTTACTTCTTCCCGCTGTTGTCGACGAGATCCGTAAGGCCCCAGGTGAGATTCGTGTTGTCCTTCTGCCGAATCAACGTCCGATTGCTTTTGGCGTTGAGAATGTACGAAGAGTCGCGGAATTCCATCCCGGTCTGAAGAGCGTGAGCGCTTTCCCAGTAAAATCACCGAGACCTGCTACTCACGACGAAGCCAACGGACTTTGGGAAGTTCTTCTCCTACGCGGGCTTCTTCTCCTTCACGACAGAAAGCGCGACCTCATAAGCAGCGCTGGTCGAGATACAGGATCAACTCATCCTGCACCGGAAGCAGGCCTATACTGCGCTTCTTGTTCCTGGAGGAGAGTTAGTTTATATTTCAGGTTCATTGCGTCGGACTGACCGGCGTAGGATCTACCATGAACGTCCGTCCGACCTTGGTGCAGTAGGACTTGTATCGGAGCCCGAATGCAATCAAGGAGACGCCTTTGTGAGAGATACTTCCCTCAGTAGACTCGGTCGTTAACCTGAGGTCGTAACCGGAGCTGCTGGACCGCGAGATGATGGTGGGGGGATAGCAGAATTCGACCAAAGGCCAGTCAATCTAGGCATCACTAGTTGAGCTGAGAGGAACGAAGAAGAACGCAATAACGCACGTCGTTCAGACCCTTCGCCTTACTCCACACTTTTGCGTCCGGCGGTTTTGCATTGTCGCCTTCGCCGGAGCCCAACCGTGCCTCTATCTGAGCAGAGAGCATGTCATGCGAGATCTTCGACTCCTTGTCAAGAATCGACTCCAGCCTGTCGACCACGTAGTGCCTGAGGAGTGTCGAGGTCAACAGACTGGCGAGTTGGACAGCTTTCTGAAGCGGCGCCATGAGTAAAAAATTCGAACGACACGCGTGGCACGCACCATCTCTTCCTCGTCTTTCACGGCCATGAATGCAGAGAATGCTAGCCCCATGTCGACCACTTCCGGCTTGTCCGACGCATCTTGGAGCGCCTTTTTCCACTGAGTTTCCCGCGGTGGACCTCCTTCTGGAGCGAGCCGACGCGTTTTTGCGACGCGTGGAGGGCAAAGAAGCGCGGGAATGCGTCGTTGGCGGTTCCTTGTTCTTGGCCTGCGCGATTAGCTCAACCGGAACGGGCCCGGAAGAGCCTTGTATTTGAGAGAGGATTTTTGCTGGGCAGAACAACGCGTCAATTGGGAATCATAACAAGAAAATACGACCAAAAACGTGCCCTTGGAGGCCGAGCAGAGGATGGTTATTTTCTCCTTTTCGAAGAGGATGAGGGTCGAAGGGAATTCATAGCCGAGAAGCCATTGCTGTACGAGTCATCGTAAGTGAGCGCCAAAGTCGGCGGGGCCGTCGTGCCAAAGACGGCCACCTGTGGCGAGTTAGGCACACACCTGAATCGCCGTTCTCGTGCGGGCTCGTCCTCGGGAGCCGGGTCTCCAGCAATAAGCAGAAGAGCATCCGTGTCTGCGATTGAGGCGTAGTCGGGGTTTTGTGCCGCGTCCTGAGGGGATGAGAAGTCAAGACCGTGAGCCAAGCCTGTGGCAGACCCGCCAGCCATTGTATATGCGCTCAATGCGGCCGTTGAAGGCGGCCTTGTTGAGCCCGACGAGCATGAGGGTAAGAGGACATTGAGCGAAGCCTGTGGAACACGCTCAACGCGCAAGGCGGCCTTGTTGAGGGTAAGACGAGGGCGCGCGAATGATTACATAATTGTGATTCACGTGTCACAGTCTCTCAAGCTAGTATACAGAGTAGGGTAGGAAAATCAGGAGCGCGTGTTCGTTCTCGCCGTCTTTGAGTCCCTCGGCCCCTCATTACCCTCAACGTCGTCTCGCTTCCGCTTTGCGCTGCCCGAGGACTGCGCGAGGGCAATCAAAGTCTTCAATATGCTCACGGTCGTGGTTTGGATGCATGACACCGCAGGGCGTAATCCCTGCACGGGGGAAGGCCCGCTTCTCCAAATCCGGGGTACAACAGGTATGTTTTCTGGGAGCCGGCCCAATCCCAGTCAATGACCTTGATACCGCCGCCGGACTGGAAGAGGACATTTGGGAGTCGCAGATCGCCGTGCAAGACCTGGTGCTCGTCGAGAAACGCCTGCAGCCTTTCCAGCGCCGGTATATGCTCCTTCTGCGGGCCAGGGAGTGTGTCAGAGACGAGCCCCATTACGGCGATGGTGATGCCCATTGGCCAGCGGTCGGTGGTGAGGGCACGGACGAGATACAGCGGGGGCGCGAGGTCCTGCTTGGCCGCCAGACGATGAGCGTCTTGTCCATAACGGCTCCCGTTGGCCAAGAATTTGACGACGACATCGACATCTGACACGCCGTCGCGTACCCATCGACCAGTGAGGATCCAGCCGTCGTCGGGGTCCAGTCGTTTTTGATCGACGAACCTGCCGCCCGTTGGGACCGGGGAAAAACTCTGGCCGCAATGAGAAGAGGCTTTGTAGGCGTTTTGTGGTGCTCTACAATCCTCTTGATCATCTCGTTGATTTCATGGAAACTCATCGCGATTTGGGCGGCGCGGTAGTCGTTGAACCCCCCACCATGTCCCGCGTCGAAAGCGGTACTGTGATCTCCATGGAATCATAGTGGTCGTGGGTCGTCCACAGAGAGGTAGAGCATGATGCGTAGTTCCTGGTTGCGAATGGTGAGGACCACGGCAGGGCGAAAATGGCCGTTGAATTCAAAGCTGAGCCGGGGGAAGCCGCGAACAGGTGCTTGCTAGCTCCTGCGACCCCCCTGCAGAGTCTCGTCGCCCGCCCCCTTGAACTTGAATTCAATCACGACGGGCGCGATGTCGCCAACGCGGCCGATGGCGTCGACGATGGTCTCATGGGCGCCTTCCATCTGGACCGACGACATTCTCGTGCCGTCGATGTTGAGGGTGTGTAGAAGCCGGCGCAAGGGGTCCATCACCATAGCCGACAACGACGCCTCGTCCGGATGGTTGAACGTAGCTGCGGACACGAGCTCGTGGGCAGCATGCAAAAAGCCGACCTGTACCGTCATCAAAACCAAGCCAAAGAACAAGACTGCGCCACTCACATAGTTCGGGCCCAAGGCCTCCGCCGTCATCTCCAACAGCTCCGCCTCACGCATACCGCTAGCCAGGATCTTCGCCGTGTTCTCAATCAACGGGAGGAAGGGAGGAAATTGGATAGCGACTGGGAGGGACGTTGCTGGGTGCGTCGTCGGGTCGTGGCCAGCCCCGAAGATCATACTCTCTTGCTGCCGCTGCCCTGCGAGGTAGGCCGCTCCCCTGCGACCAATCTTACTCGGCGCCTCCCTGTCTGCCAGTGCGCGCTGGGCCTGCGTCGTCGGTCCTCGTAGCGTTGGCGCCCCTTGTGAACGCTTCTGCGAGGACACGGGCTTGTTGGACGACGCAAATTATGGCCACCTTGCCATTGGCCCCGTGTTTGTTCTTGATATCTTCAACAGTGGTTTGTTGTTCGACCGTTGACCACGAATCCTTCGGCTCGGTTGGGTATCCTTGCCCGCGATAATCGTTTGTGACGTATAAATGGGTCCATGTGATACGCTCCATGGCGTACTGCGGCAGCAAGGCGCCGACTCTCCGGTTCAGGTCGGTGGTGTCTTCGAAAGACAAGAATTTCGACTTCTCCTTGTCCTTCCCGTTTTCCACTACGTAAATTTCAAGGTCGAAGGCGATTTTGGACATTTGGGACATGGGGAGCGGGCAGCGACTGGGGGTGAGTGGCAGATGAGAGTGGAAGGAGAATGGACGGGCAGCGTTGAGAGGCGGAGATTTCGAGTGTTGAACAAGGAAAGAGGCAAGCGCAGACCACGCATCAGTCACACCGACCCAAATACACCCAAACAAATTACGCAAGACAAACACGCTCGACTCTCCAAGTTTTCCCTCTTCTCCTCCCACTCTCAAATCATATCTAGCTCCATCCGCCGCATCATTCTCGCTCACGTCGCTCCGCTGCCGCTTCTCCAAAAATGCCTTGACCATTGGCTCCTCCGCCTCTGCTTATCTCCGCACGGAGATATTGTACAACCTGAACGTCTTGTACTAGATGACGGAGACGGCTTTCGGTACCTCGACATGTCTGAGGTCGCGCGTGAGCTTGCAGCCTAACAGGACACAACGCGTACCAGAAATAGAGCGCCCGCGCTGGGTTGCGGTCGGCGCTTTTGGGAATTTTTTGCCTGCTGATGATAGCCTCTGGAGACATAGTCGCCAGTAGTGGTCGCACTTGATTTGGCGGAATCATGACCACTTTCGATATCTAATGCCGACCGTCAATAACGCAGAGAAAAGCGCGACGCTGGCACCCACCTGCTTCTCGTCCATCTTACCTGTATCTAACAACAGTCGTAGAATGCGCACACCCTCGACACCATGTCGTTCTCGAGTAACGGACTCGAGCACGCGCCATCGTAGTCGTCGACCTATCGTCTCGAATTCAACCTGCACCTCGCCAAATTGAAGTACAGGAATGCCGCACTGCGACCAGTGTGTTGGATTGTACGCCTTGATAACACGCACGAGTTGGTTGAACGTGGTGTCCATAATCTCGCGCAACGTCTGGAAGATTCGGATCGGATCCACAGCGGACATTGCGCAGTTCAAGCGCTTCACGCTCGACAGCAAGCTGCATAGTGATGCCGCGGTCGGCGATGGACGCAGAAGCCGAGTACTGTGGTCCGCGAAGGTACAGTCTTTCTGGACGAAACTCTGCATGTCTTCAAACGCGGCCTTCTCCGTGATGACCAGCGCAAACTCGGTGACGAAAATCAGGTTCTGCGGTGTGATTCGCCGTGTGCGCGCCGCCATGGGTAAAGAGCGAGAGCATCTTGACGCTGTCGTGACTCGTGCTTGTCTGCCCGTTGCATCGTTGGTAATGTGGCCTTGTCAGAGAGAAGCCGCATACGTGCGCGCCGCAGATAAAGAGGTCCATGGCGATGGGCTGCTCTTGCGCGCCTTGGCCGGTCACGGTGATAGACTGCGAGACCTCCGCCGAGCATTTTGAGATCACGATGTCGCGCCTAAGCTCGTCGCCGGGGATGACCCTCCCGGTGAAGGAGATGTCGTAGCTGGGAAGAAAGATCAGAACTAGCAACAGAAAAACAAATTGAACATACCCGCTAAGGACGCGCTCGGCAGTCTCAAAATGCTTGCGGGTCGCGGCACTCGAACAGAGGCCATGGACAATGGTGGCGGGGAGCAACGCGCAGTCGGAGAAGTACTACTGTGGGTGGATATGGGATGGCTGCGGAGAACAAAGAGCGAGCTTGAAGTCGAGGGACACGAGCTTGGTGGGCCTGCCAGTGCAAGATGTCAGACCGAGAACAAAAGAGGGTGCACGACACACCCTGTCGAAGGAGACCCTCACGATCGCGCATGTTGGACGATGTTTCAAGAAGGTGGTTGTCGCAATCAGCGTCGAGTTTGGGAACCAAATTTTACACCAGATTGATCGAGCCCTTAGGGACGGCGAAGGTCCAGTACATGAAAAATGTGCTACGTCACTCCGCGAGCTGGCGCTGCAGTAGGCGGAGGGCTCGACTACTCTACTCAAATTAGGAAGTATACTTGGGCAATAAAGCATTCAACTCACTAGTTTTGCTACATCTCCGACAGGGTGCATCGACTCTCATTCGACCAAGAACAACGGGTTCGGGAACATCTCCCTGGCTGCCGAGGTTAAGGCCTTGAATCAGGTCGCAACGCGACTGTTCAAACCAGAATAATTCCCAGTCAAGGGACCTAAACCGAGTTGAGTTGAGAGCAAGTCATCTGAACTACCAACGTACTGGATACTGGCGGGGTCCAATATTCCGATCTCTGAGAGTCGAGGAGCGGAATGTGGGATTCTGCAAGGATTGAGAAAGGCAAGGACTGAGTGGGGGTTCTTACATGGTGGTACCGGAAGGCGGCAAGTCCGGAGCACTTTCATCCCCCGTTGAGTCGGAGGTCACGGTGTGGAGACGCGTAGATTCCGGGTCGTTGTACTCCAGCGACATGGGGGATGCGAGTAGCGGAAGAAGCCCGGCATAGCAGGCGTGCAGCATATATAGCCCATTGCGTGTTGGGAAGGAAAGCTCGGAAAACACGTCGGAAGCGCGGCTGGAAAGTTTTGAGACTCTTGACAGGCGCGTTGCGCCGCGCCGTTGTCGCGAACGTGGACGTGATCGTGGATGTGGAAGAGTGGTGCTAGAGTGTCGAATAGAGATGTTGAGCTGGCGATGGGTCGAGAGAGAACTCAGAGAAGAGGGGAGAGGATGATGGGCAGGACCGCTTGCTGTTCAGACTGGGACTCCAAGCGTTCAGAATCAAGACTCGACTATCGTCGTACATTAACGCTCAATTGAGCTCAGATACAAGAGGTACAGGTACACGCACATGAGGACACATAACGGACGCAGATACAAACGATTAAGCGGTGCGGATACGAAACTCCGTCAGACCGTACTCTCCCAGGACGTGCTGGACGTGCACGAAGTCGCCGCAGGCCTCCGCCAAATCTCCCTCGACTTTGCTGAGTTCATCCCGCACCAACGTGATGTATTGCAGCAGCTCGTTGAGCCGTTTCTCGGCCGCGCCCTTCTCCAGCTCGTACCTCTCCTTGCGCGACTCGAAGAAATTAAGCAGCTGTCTCGCGCCAGCGGGCGTGCCCGGAATCTTGACTGCAATATTGCGCACGACAATTTTCTGAGATAAGGGAGGCTTCGTCAAACCGAGAAACAAGGCGGAGGAAATCTCTCACAATGTAGGGGTCATCGGTGTGGGACACAGCATTGGACGTGCGAGTAGCATCCGTTTGGATGGCGAAATTGTAAGTTGGGGGTGTAGTGCTGTGTACGTCCGAGGTCATGACGGTGGTGGTGGCTTTAGTCAAGCTGCGATAAGTACCTGTCACAAATTTGATTGTATCAACGTGTACATTCTTCGCAGTACACTCTGTCGCGCGCTTTGCCCGAATGCTTCGACGTCCGCTCATACCATACGCGTATACTCCCATTGGGCGAGCCGTCTCGACATCGAATACTTCCTCATTATCGTTGTTGATGTTCTCGAAAGAGGCGCTGCAGCAATATCCCCTCGATGCGCTTATCCAGCTCGGCCACCCACTGCTCCAAGTTGGCGTAGCCCTCGAGGTTCAGCCGATCGATTGCTGCTTGGACTTTGCTGAGCAGCTCAGAAAACGCCTCGGTGGTATACGAGCACGTGGACAGGTCCTCGACCGCGCGCAGGATGTCCTTGTAGAGGTCGATGACGTTGTTGGTCTTGTCCTGTCATCGAAATCAGTCGCCGAATAACTCGAAAGAACGCGGGCGACAAACCTGCAACACCGAGATGACGCTAGCAAACTCGCGCACGAACAGGATGTGCCGGTTATCTCGTCCTTCGCCAGGCAAGAACCGCGCAGTCGGGTCGAACTGGTTAACGAAATAATCCCATTTGATGCTCATCCCTGCATCGCATCAATACCACTGTCCTCACTGAAAGAAGAAACACGCACCTTTGGAGATCATCCGTTGCGAATCATTCCGATACTCAGCAACGAGCCACTCAATGCCCCTTATTCTCCTCCACAAGGTCCAGCGTCTGCCCGTGCGTCCGCACCGTCTCCATCAAGCTGACCGCATGCGGATACACCCTCTTCGCGTCCTTGGCCATATTCGTAACCGCATGCGGCACCTGGAAGCCCAACCACAGCAGGTTCCTCACCTCCTTGAAGAGCGTGATAATCTGCGGGTCAAAGTTCACCGCGAGCTGGTACAACCCCGCTCCACTCCCGCTCCCTCTCGGCCGGATAATCTCGAACAACCGCCCATCGACGCCCATATTCCGCCGATTGATATCGTGCAGCCAGGCGTCGAACACCGGACGCGTGTCGAGCTTCTTCCGGAATGCGGTACTCTCCGATTGGAGTTTTTGACCCTCGGCGTAGAGCTCCCAGCCCTTGCCTAACACGTCCTCGACGCGCTTCATGTAGGTCACGAGTTGGCGCTCGATTTGCCGGGCCCAGATGATGGCGCTGGAGATGGCGGGCAGGTCCCGCATTTGCGACATGTGCGAGGCTTCCGAGTCGCGGAAACGGGTTTTGAACTAAAAAGAAAGTGAGCCGAAGTTCACGTGATCGGTAGTAGACGGACCTTATCGTGCAGCAGCTTAATATCCTCCTTGACCGAGTCGATGAGCTGTGTTTGATACTCTTGAATGGCGCCGCGAATCTAAGAACCAAGTTAGCGACGAGAAAAGCAACCAATGACACCAGAAACAGACCTTGGGCCGCACGAACAGCGCATTGAACTTGGAGAAAACACGGAACATCTCGTTCGCGTTCCTCGCCGTCCCCAAATGGTCGCGCAGCCTCGCAATAATCTGGTTCTCGACCCTCGAGACGCGCTCGTTGTACGCCTGCTCGGCCGCAACCCAAATCTCCGTACCCTCCACAGAGACATCCAGCACATCAATGCGCTTGATAATCTCGTACGCCTCCTTGACCTCCTCCTCCATGTCCATCCCGCCAATCCCCATGTCCAACACGCTCCCGCTGATCCCGCGCGTCGGCGCGGGTCATGACCGCCAGCTGCTCGTGCTGTTTCCGCCAGTCGCGAAGGTACCGTGTCCGCTCCTGGAGCTTCGTATGCGCAGGGACGACCTTGATTGGAATGAACTTCTCCCCGCGGCGCCGCATAACTTCACGCGCGACGTTCGTGAACTCTTTGATGAGGTCGTCCCACGTGCGGAAGATAGTGGCGACCTGCCCGAGGAGGCGGTCGAACGTCTCGTATGGGGTGTACGCCAGCCGGTGCGACGTTAATATGCGCAGCAGCTGGTCGTTGAAGTCGCGGGAGATGGCTTCGACGAGGGGAAGGGCGCGCCGAATGGGGTACGGAGAAAGCTTCAACTTGCGGTTGACGTGTTGGATAATCTGCGTCGTCGCATCCTGGACTTTGACCAGATCTGTCGCAGCCAACAGCTCGTCCAGCGGGAAGTCCTTCATGAGCACGTTGTACTTGCGGACGGTCTCGGCCGAATCCTTCAAACCGGTATCCGCGTCGAAACTGACGGTCGTGCGGAACCGCTTCGCATTCCGCAAGCAGTCCATGACCATGAGAACCGCAGGACTCCGCAGCTGCGCCTCGATTCCGTCCAACTCGCGCTCGAGACTGAGCCAAAAGTTGATTTCCTGAGATGCGGTCCCGGACGTGACGTCGCGACTGAGCTTGGCCACGGCTTGTATGGACTTGATCCATGTGTTCACGTTCGCTTGCAGCGCGTTGAGGAAACCGCTGTCGCCCAGCAGCTTGGAGGGGAGGTCGTTGATGGTTGGTCGTGAGTTGGCCGCTTGCGCCTGGACTACGTTAGGAACGAATACAGATTGAACAAGCACGCACCTGATCCACCGCCCGCTGAATAACAGGATGGATGACGAGAACGGTTTCTGGGATCTCCACGTTGTGTTGCAAATGCAGCAGCGACAGCTCGAGCTCGGCGAATTTCTTCTTCGTCATCGGAATCCCCATTTTGCTGTCGGAGGCATCCCTGCCTGCTGCATTCGACCCACGCGAGCCCACGAAAGCGTCGAACCATGAAGCCATAGGAAACGACTGCGTGTAGACTCTCGTAGGGCGTCTCGTCTCCGCCCGAAGAGATTGAGGAAGTGCAGCTGGGTTCCAAGCGGTGTGGTTGGATCCAGAGCGGAGCGCCGCTTGATGAGGGCAAGGGCGAGGACGTGGGAGGAATGGTAGACGAATAGCGAGGTCAGGGTGTACGTCTGCGCAACGTTAAGCTCGCTACTAAACACGCATAGCACACACACACACACCACCTTCAGTCCCCTCGTCACCCCCAGACTTGGATTCCTGCCTCGAGCACTAAGGGATGGTGGGAGTCGGAAGCAAACAGTGATTCGTGACCATGCAAGCTGCAGCTTCGGCTTCTACGGCGCGCCCGCAGGTCTCTCAAGTCAGAATTTCGCACGAGAGGGCTCAGGGAGGAGCTTCGAGTATGCAGAGGAAAGGACGATGATAGCAAGGACAACACAACTTGTACGGGAGGATTAACTCGCACTCTCTACGCCTCGCCATCCGCGTTCGTGAAGCGGCTTGGACCGTCGCCAAGCTCGCGGGCGACGCGCGCTCAAGCCACTTGAGTAGAGTTTGGACAGGCCCCATCGCCTCGACAATCTTAGCGCGGGTCAAATACACAGCGACCCGAGTGCCTCCAACGGCTGCGAGAAGCGCGCGTACTTGGCGTTTGCGACCCGGCTCTGCTCCTGGAGCCGGAGCACTTCGGCGTCGTGCGCCCGACTCTATCGCGGAGAACACGACGGAGTCTGGTCAACTTGGTCGCCTGGGTATCGATGACGCCCCTGACGGGAGGCGGCGGTCTTCTTGACCGTGTCAAGCTCGTGGCGGAGGATCGCGATCTCTTGCTCGTACTCAGCGCGGAGGCGAGCGGCGTCGGCAACGAGCTCTCTGCACTGAATTTGCGCGTAGGCAACGCGGCCAAGAAGACGTCCGTGCTCTGAAAGCAATGCCAGTGGTGAACAAGCAAGATTGGAATCGGCTTATAATGGGGCTTACCGGCAGGAGCGACGAAAGGAACCGCCTGTTGAGCGTAAAGTGAGAGATATGCATCGACGGCAGTAACCGCGTCCTGGCGTTCGCTGGTATGGATGAGCGCATCGTTGAAGAGAGGAAAGCGCAAGAGCTCACCAGTCGTTGTGAAGGACTTGTTCGCTGCTACTAGTACTGCCGGTGAGCCGATGTACCAGTAGGATGACAAGACGCGAGAAGACTTACGACGAAGTTTTCCATGATTACAGGGACAAGAAGGCGTTGTAAAGGTTGACCAGCAGAAGGGTATTTAAGCCAGATGGCGTTACGAGACGACAGCGAGAAAACAAGGATGGAAACATTGTCGGAAGAAAGTTGGCGTGGTCGCTTAAAGAGCCTGATCATCGCAGATCAGCGGCAAGCTGGCGGGGTTGGCGCATCACAATTGATGGAACACGACGCACAACGCAGACCTCCACCATGTCGATCATCTCGGGCGACGTGCCGTATATCTTCACGTTCTGGCGGTACAACGGGAGTGCGATGTTGTTGGGAGTCTGACCACCCATCGAGAGGATAACTCCACGTGATCATTCGGTGTCGTAGATGTCGGAATTTTAAGGCTGATGTTCTCGAAATACAGTCGATCTGCCTCGTCGTAGTCCGTGCTCAGTCTCGGGGTTGTAGTTGACCATGATCGTCTGGAAGCCCTGGTCGCGGAGTGCACGGACAGCACACCAAGCGAACTCGACCGACGTGCCGATACGGTACACGCCCGAACCGAGCACCATGACACCGCGGTCGTTGAAGACGACGTCGTGCTCGCTCGCGTTGTGCGTCGTGTAGAGGTGGTTGGTGAACGCGGGAACTCGGCGGCGACCGACCCAAGGCGCGATGCCGTTCTCCTGGCGGAGGCGGCGGACAGCGAGCTCCGTCGAGCCCATGCACGCAGCGGACAAGACCGCGCAAACGCACGAAATGTGTTGTTCTATCTTGAAAATGTGCTGAAGCTTGGTGAGGAACCATTTGTCGATGTTAGTCATCTGCCAAATCTTGTCGAGGCTGTATCCGCGATAGAACGCTTTGGAGATGGCGAAGATGCGTTTATCGGTCGGATTGACTAGTTCCTCGTCGATGTCGTCCACGAAGTCGTTCTGGAAGCCATCAGCGACAATTTTCACAAAGAACAAAGTGTGTTACCTTCGCAAAACCCAGGAATCGATCATCCACAGCCCGAACGCCTTCTGGAACGTCTCCTCAAAACGTCCGCCCGATACTCATCACCTCACCCACACTCTTCATGCTACTGCTCAACTGCCTGCTCACACGCGTAAACTTTGTCAAGTCCCAACGCGAATCTTGACAACCACATAGTTCAAGCTCGGCTCGGCAGGCCGAAGTGACCTTGGTCACCGAAGTTCTTGATCTCGTTAAGAGGGACGCCGAGGCCAAGTTTCGCAGCGATGAACGCGAGGGGGTAGCCAGTGGCTTTGCACGCGAGCGTAGGATCGAGACAAACGCTGCGTTAACCTATTTCGTGATTAGATCTCGAAAATTGAGGACACTTAGTGATCACGTGCCTCGATGATGCAGTACTCTTGAGACGCGGGATTGAGCGCATATTGGATGTTGCACTCGCCGACGACGCCGAGATGACGGATAACGTTGACCGCTGTTGTCCGCAGCATGCTGTAGTCCGAGTCCGAAAGGGTTTGCGAAGGCGCGATGACGATCGAGTCGCCCGTATCGATCTCAAGCGGGTCGAGATTCTACGGAAACGGTTAGCGACGCCTAAAGAATGGAAGGCAAATACACCAACCTCATATTGCAGACGGTGATGCATTTATCCCTTCGCGAACGACCTCATACTCGATCTCCTTCCATCCCTTCATACTCCGCTCCACCAACACCTGCGGGCTGGTCGCAAACGCCTTGACACAAAGCGCCGCAAGTTGCTTCTGGTCGCCAGCAAACCAGGATCCCAATCCGACCAGCGCATAGGCCGCGCGCACAATCACAGGGAATCCAATCGCCTTGGCGGCCGCGATGCCTCCTCGAGGTTCGTCGCCGTCGCACTCTCCGCGCACTTCTCCCCAATATCCGCCATCACGCCGCAAACAACTGCCGGTCCTTGCTCGTAATGATCGTCTGAACCGGGCGTGCCCAGCATCTTGACCCCGAGTCCCGCAAACTCGTCCTGAGCTTGATCGCCACATTCAGGGCCGTCTGCCCGCCAAACGTCACGCACATCCCATCCAGCTTCTTGGACTTGATGATGCGCCGCACAAACTTGGGCTGGCATGGTCGGGCGTAAGGATGGACGGTCGCCAGGCCGTTGGAGACGAAGATGCCGTCGTATGGCTCCGACTCGGTCAGGAAATCGTAATCCCAAGGGAACGATCGACACCGCGCGACGAAGCAGCGGATTTGGTTATTCTTCATGCCCACGTCGATGGCAAGCACGCGTTAAGGGCGGCCAGTGGGATGAAGACGGGGAGTAGTGGTACTTTTGAAGAGTCGGGGCCCCGACAGAGAGACGGCGGCGACCAAATTAGTCTGGTTGGGGTCGAAGAATGGAATGTCGTCGTAGTCCTCGCGCCATGACTGTGCAAACGGGCGGAGAGGAGGTTCGTGATGGGGCGGGATGGGGCTGCTGAGCCGGGTACCGGCGGCCGAGCTCGACCAACGGGAGCTCCAGGCCCGCGGGGCAAAAATTTGGGCGACTATGGACCCCTTTTCGCGGTTTTTTTCGGAGGGCGCGCGTGTCGACGCCGGCACATGGCGGGAACGTCGTTCTCCTTCAGCCAGTCACCGAGGGTGGCAAGCAAGTGGCTGTAGTCCTCCGAATGGTAGCCCATAACGAGTGGAGCGTGAAATATGCGGGAGGACTCGGAGGCGGCCGGAAGATCGTCGAGTGGGTTCTGGGGCCGTTCAGGAACGCCGTATTTGAGCGATGGCGACCCAGCGGTGATGGCAGCAATCGACGGAGGAGGGACGGCGCAAGCAAGCCGCCGCCGACGACGACGAAGACATGGTCGCCGAGTTGGACATGGACATCGTCTTGGTGAAGCTGCTCGATTCGACGAGAATGACGAAGGCGGGGGCTGCGCGGGCGATTTTCGGCGCAGGAACTGCCGTGGGTGGTTGCGGAACGTCAAGCCTGCCCCAGTCCGTCCGCGACGTTGCGACGGACTGGGCGAACCGCCCGGCGTTGAGCTCTCTGTCTCGGCCTGCGAGAGGCCCCGAAACAGACCGCGCAGTCGGGGCGTTGACTTGGCTTGGGCTGAGGTTCGTCTCGCCGGCGGAGGTGGCGGTGCGGCCTCATCACGTGGTCTCTCGCTGATCTCGTCCTCGATGGGCGGCACCTGTCCAGCAGGCACGACCAGCCTTGCTTCGGGCGTCTTGGGCTCCGCGTCATCCTCAGGCCCTTCGACAGTGTCATCGCCTGACCGTACCCTTCTCCGTCGGGCGTCTCCGGTTCGAGCCGCACATCCACATCCCGCAGCACATCTTCATCCTCGTCTTCCTCTTCGCCACTGCCCTCTTCGCTCCCGCTCCCATCTTCCTCCTCGTCCTCATCGTCAATGAGCACAGAATGCCGGCCCTTGAACGAGTACCCATCGAACACATCGACGCTTTGCCTTCCTCGGCCTTGGGACCAGCCTGCCCGTTTGGCGTCCGGATGGATCGACGAGCTACGCGACTGCGACGGCGTCGTGTTAGACTCTTCGCCATCGGTGCGCTCGGCCGGGTCGCCGGTTCTTGGTCCGTGTCCATCGCGTCGCCGTCAGCCGCGTCTAGGACTGGCTCCATGTCCAGGAATGTGTCGTCGAAATTCTGGGTACGCTCGCGTTGGAGGGGTCAATAGGAGGAATATACGGGGCTGCAGAGACGTCAGAAAGAGCACAGAGACGCAACGAAGGTCGACAAACGTATGTAGCGCCTGTAATATACGTGGGACCAGTCGCTGTAGCGCCGTTAGCGCTTATTTTTCGAGAAAATGAAACACAAAACGCACATCATGGAGAAATACGGATGTCGCTTTATCCTCGGCTCGCACATGAGGAGCGCCGGATTCCTTTGCAGAAGCTGTAAACGCGTTAAAGTAGACACCAACTGTTTTCAAGGCCACCTACACCCCGAATCAAACTCTTAGTATCCTGGTCCATAGCACGATCATCGGGGAACTGCAACTCGCTTGCAGCACTCGGACATACATATCCGAATGGTTGTTGGCCCAAAACGGTGTCTGAAGTCCAGTCAGTCAAATCGACCCCAATAGAATCAGAGAGGAATAAAACGCACGATTCCCGCCAACATCTCGTATAACATCGTCCCGAAGCTCCACCAGTCGACTTCGTAGCTGTACGCCAGGCGTTGGATGACCTCCGGCGCAAGATATTCCGCCGTCCGGCAGAAGGTCGTCGTCGTATCAGCGGCTTGGCCAACAGGCTGTCCGGGGCCACCCGACCGCAGTTCGCCGCCCTTTCGGGTCGCATCCAGGGCGGAGTCGCCGGAAGAGCGCCCGTGCTGGCAAAAATCGCGTCCGGAAGGGGTTGGCGGGGCTGTCGTGGCCGTGGTACGTCGCGGAAACTCCTTCGACAGGCCAAAATCTGTTATCACGATATGGCCGTCGGCGCCAATGAGGATGTTCTCGGGCTTGAGATCGCGGTAGATGACGCCAGCAGCATGCAGACCTTCTACCTTCGACGATCTCGGCCGCGTAGAAGCGAGCTCGGTCACGACCAAGACGGCCCCAGCGAGCGAGTTGCGTTGCGAGATCGCCTCCCGGATGGAAGTCCATGACGAGGAACAAGTTCTCCTTGTCGTGGAAACTCCACCAGAGCTTGACGACGAACGGGTCTTTGTTCTCGGCAGCCATACGCTTGAGCACGGCCTGCTCGGTGAGCGTGTGCTGGAGCTCCTGGTGGGCGAGAACATGGCGCCGTGATGGCTTTGAGCGCATACAAGTCCGACGTGTTCTTGTGCTTGACGAGCAAGACTTTGCCGCGCGACGGGTCGGCTAGCGACTCAGTGTAGCCGACCATGCCTGGTAGCGGGGTTGGAAAAAGCGCGATGCTAGGCAGCACCACGATCCAGTTTGGAAGACGCACTCTCCTGCAACACTTTTGTGCGCGCCAAACGAGATGCCTCAAAGTGCCGAGCCGTCGCTGAGCTCGAAAACCGCATCCTGAGTGAGTCGGGTGCCGGAGAGTATCTACCAGAAGCACCTTGAGTATGGAGAACGAGCTGAATTAGGCGGACCGCTGCCTGTCGCTGTCCGGTCGCGCTTTGAACTCCCACCCTCTCGTCTTTCCGGCTTGGTCGCAAATGGTCACACGTCCAGCGGACCCGGTCGCTGACCAAACTTCAGAGTGTGAGTTCGGCGAGAGCGTGTCGCATACTGATGCTGGACAACCATCCGAGGAGCGGGACCTTCATTAATAACTTGAAGGAGGCTCTTATGCCTGCGATTGAGACGTGGTCGGGGTTTTGCGCCGAGTCCTGAGGGGCGAAGTCGACAGCAGCGTTCAATGCGTCCATTGAAGTCGGGCGTAGCTCGACGAGCATGAGGGTAAGAGGCAAGCCGAATCGCGTACTGTCAACCATGACGGCGGGAATCAAGATTGACTGCGGCATGGCCGCGGCAAGGCCAACACTGATTACATCAACGGCTTGCCAGTCTTTTAACCCAACCACCACCAACCCACCACCACCACCACCACCACCACACCCATGAGCCACAACGCCACAAACCAGACTGGTGAGCTTTGCCCAGCGCCCGTCGTCAACAACGTGAATTCTCCTCAGAAAGACTGGATGCTAAAGACTATCGGGTTCTGCGCGACGCGGCTAGTCAATTTGGTATGTCGTTCGCTAGGCTTCAGGTCGTTCTCTCGCTGACCATTAAGAAACGCACCTTGATGTGGGGACCCATCTGCTAGAGGCTCCGACAGCCTGGAGTCTTTCCTCGAAGAAATCGGGCGGCATGGCGATCAATGCCGATGGCGCTCTCCCCCAGAGCGGTTGCCATCATTGACGCGGTTCGGGGACTCGACGATACGCACATCCGCCGGAACCGCGAGGTGGGTCAGGGCCCGTAGCTTGAGGGAGGATTCGTCGCTTTGTGCCGAAATTGTTTTCTCGTGCTGCTTTACATATCCGCTATCCACAACATCGCTTTTGTATCTCCGAAAGACCAAAGAAATCCGCAACTGTAATCATATCCACCTCTCAGCGGCGCTATCGTTTTGCAAAACAATCAATATCATTTCAGAGCATTCAAAGCGCCGGGTAGTGCAAGTTCTAGGTGAGGGAGCATGTGTATCACAACGTAGACGATGAGTGGTTTTTGAAGTTTGCGTTAGAGACTATCCAGACCGCGCCAACGAGTTGAGACCCCGAAGTTCGCTTGGCTGCGCGGGTCGTCATGAAACTCGGAAGGTACCGCACGCCTGAGTGAGCAGTCGCAGGCACGTAGCGGGCCCGATTGTTTCTGAGCGATTGGTCAACGCAAAATTCGGCAGAGAGAGAGAAAGACTCACTTCAGCTCCGTGCCCATCCACAGCGACTGTTCTTTGAGTTTCTTCTGCGACGCTTTCCGAGCCTGCCTCCCGAAATCCTAGTCATAAACTCAACAGCTCTGGAGAAAATGTCCTTGTCCGATTTCGCCAGCTTAACAGTGGCCCCGGCCCGGAAGCCCATAATCAAGTTCCGCACCTGGGATTTAGGCGTCAGAAATCTCGAGAAATAGTGGGAACCGACTGACCAGAACAAGCGTGAAAGCAATAGGCTCGAACGGAACACCGACTTTGGCCATCTTTGTCTCCAGGGCACTTCCGGCAGGGACACCGTGGACGGGATGCGCAAGCAAGACAACAACACATTCCGCGAATTTGGGGTTATCGAAGAAAGGGCCAGTGAACGGCGGATTGTCGTCGACTGAAAAGTACGAGCTGTTGCCCAGGACACCAAAATCGATCGGAGGCTGAGATTGCAGTTCAGCGAACGACTCGGAAGCAGGTGGGATCCCATACCGTTTTACGGTTGTGAGCAAAACCAAACCCTCCCCGAGTGTCTTCCGCCAGCAAGTTCTTGTAGATCTTGTCGACGCGCGCTCCGACAATGTCCTCCTGAGCACGTGTGTACGGTTTTTTCGTCGCTGGGTTGAGGTCGGGGACGGAGAGCTTGAAGTTCGTGGTCGCCACCTCCGTGATAATGTTTCGGCTTCTGTTTCGCACACGCGAACGGCCGGAGTTCACCCTACAAGACGCCTCGTTAGACTCCACGCAAAAGAAGAGGAGAACAGCCCCACGAGCTGTTGGAGCCTGGTAATTTCTCCAAGGAGGGTGTCTGAAACAGCGCATCGTGAGTGAACGCAACGCCTTCAGGCGAAAAACGCACCTCGGTCAATAGCGAGGTTCGTGCCCTCGCGCTTCTTGATCTCTGCTTCAAACAGTCGGCAATGGCGTCCGACTTGTACGGGTCCTTGACCAGTTGCGCCGGCCGCCGGCCTTCCGATAGTCGTTGAGAAGAATGCTGATCGTGGGATGATGGTTCTTGTAGAATTCTTGGTGACACGCTTCGTCTTCTGCTCAGACCGCTGGGGACTCGCATGAGGCACGCCGGGGTTTTGATCAACGACATCCTCCGAGCCCGAATCGTCGTCCGAGCCCGAATCGTCGTCCGAGTCGGGCGTCCAAACCGTCCCAGGAACCGAGTGGACCGAAGGCCGGGCGCGTTGAGCGAGGCTCCTGGACTGCCGCCAACCACATCGTCCGGGCGCCCGACCTTGAACAGGAAAGCAGGTCAATGGGGTTCAGGAACGCCGCGCCGTTCGTCCCCAACGCCGCCTCATTAACCCACGACCACACCGCCGGCCGGAGCGGCATCGTTACCCCAGGCCGCCGCGTCCGCCCCACGACGGGCGCTGTCGCTGACCGACGCGGTCGTTGCCCCACGACGCCGCTGTCGCTGACCGACGGTCGCTGGGCCCACGACGACGCGTCGTTGCCCCACGACGCCGCGGTGCCGCTGGACCGACGTGGGTCGCTGGCCCACGACGACGCTGTTGTTGCCCCACGACGACGCTGGTCGCTGGCCCACGACGCCGCAGGTCGCGGCCCACGACGCCGTCGCTGGCCCACGAGACGTGTCGCCGGCCCACGACGCCTCTTGGGTACCGGTTGCCCCACGACGCTGCCTTCGGTACCGGGTTGCTCCACGACGCGTCCGTCGACAGCCAGCACCCCGCTGTCCACCGCCTCGTTGTTCTTGATCGCGGAAGAGGCAAACGACGCTGCTATTGAACAAGTCGCCGGAGAGCTCGCGCTTCGTCGATACAGTGGACGACCGCCTGAGCACAAACCGAGAGACGAACCCGCGAGACGAGAAACCCTCGATGGGTCGAAGGTCGGGACGCCGCGGACGAGGCGCTTCCCGTAAAAAGCCTTCAGTATGTCGGGCTGGGCGACCCGGAGTTCAGGTGAGAGTAGTCAGGTCCCGACCGCTAACACACAAGATCGTCAGCCGGAAGCAGCGCAACCCGACGCCGCAACGCACCTGTCTAAACCCAAAGAATCCAGCCTGAAAGCTCTGGGCGCTGCTCGACATATGGAGCATGTCGGGGACACGCCTCCCAGCGCCCCATCTCCGACGCTCTATGCGCAGGGCCCGCCTGCGCCGCGTTAAACCGGGAGGAATTGCACAATGCAAATCAAGCACTCACCGTGATACCATGCAGCCACACGTTGGCTGTCTTGTCCTTCGCCGACTCCTGCAGCAGCGCTCCGAACCAAGGAGCAGCCACCGGCGGCGCAGCCGCGGCCGCGAATCCACCACCAGGTTCGCCGGTGACGCGCGTAGCTTCTCCTACTGTGCATGCAGCGCCGGCAGTAGCGTGCGCGAGACGGGGAATGCCTCCGAGGGCGCAACAAGCCGAGTCTCGGCGTTGTGAATGAGAGACAAAGACGAAAAATCATCCAGCTTACAAGGTGGTGCCGCGGCTTTCGTCGTTGAAAGAGTCCTCAGCGAGGGGATCGAGCTGCGTCATATCGTGGTGCGATGCAGAGGCTGGTTGAGGTTCAAGAACAGGCCGTGGTGTTGAAGCGGCGCCGTCGCCCACTTGAGGCTCTGGGGATCAAACAATCAATATTGCCGCTGGCCCTGAGCTTCTTTCGCGCCTGCACAACTCTATTCGACGCCGGAAAATGGTGCTGGAAACACGGCTGGTCTCGACGCCGACGCCACCGATGCTAAGCTGCTGGCGATTTCCCGGCACAACCGCGCGCTGATGCGCCGCTGACCCGCCCTGCTAGCTGCCGTGATTAAGCTATCGGCACGGCACTGACTTGCCTTCAGCGCTGTTTCCTTGTTTTTTTCGATCAAGGCTCGCTTAACGGAATCTGGTATAAATGCGTTCATCCCTGCCGGTCGACCGTTACAACGTCGTATCCCTCCCGTAGCATCATGCAAACTTCGCCGTGGCGCCGCCTTCGCTTTCTCGACGATGTTGTGCTCATCCATTCCAGCGAAAGCCAGGTCGCAGCGAATAACCAATGGTAAGTCTGACTTCGTATCTCTCTCTCTCACTTGCGCCACCGACGCCTCAGCAACGAGCAACAGGCCCTTCCGGTTGATGCTACCGAACAGCAGGCCCAGGCCCCTCCGGTTGATGCTGCTGGTAAGTTGCATCGCTCTGCAATTTCTTGCTTGCCCACGGCCGTTCTTAGAACACGAGCGCGACATTGCCCTCAAGTTCCAGCAATCGCAGGTCAGAGAGCTGCTCGACTACATTGCTTGCATCCGCACCGCCCACGAGGAAGAGATGGCCAGCGTCCGCCGCGAGCTCGACACGGTCAAACAGGTCAACGACTCCTCGCGCGTGGCCCTCGATGCCCAGGCGGAGAAGTTCGCCGAGCTGCGCCGGGTCATCGACACCAACGCCGACGCGCACGACGCCGAAGTGCGCCGGCTTCAGGGCCAGGCCCAGGCTTCCCACTGGGCACGCCACGCTTCTCTCAGCCGTTGGAGGAAGTCGCACGCTCTCGCTTTGACCCGCGAAGATCGCCGATGTCATGGAGCCGCTCCAAGACTTGCTCAAGTGGGATTGACCGCGTCGATGGCGAGCTCGCCGACACTTGGAGCCACTCCACGAACGCGAGCGCGGGTGGCAACGACCAGTCCTCGTCTGCAACGTAGAAGTAGTGCGATTTGGACTAATAATACTACATTCTGAAAATCAATGCTTGGCTCGATTTGCTCCTCTATTCATCCGGAAGCCGCCCGATCTCAACTCGACCATTCCCCAGCCCGACACCATCATACGAACGACACCTCCTGCATGAACTCTTTCAACGTGCTCTTTGTCTGCTCGACCCAAGATACGCTCCCGGTTTGGCAAGCAGCACATCCATCGCCTTTTGGTAGTAGCTCAACGCCTTTATTTTGTTTTCGTAGCGGAACGCTGCGACCGTAATCTGCGCTGCGTAGCGGTGGTAGTGTCCGAGCCTGCAACAGAGGCGTCTTCAGCGATCGGCAACTCAAGAAGGAAAAAAAATCGGGACTCGAGACGCAAACGCACATAGTCCAGCCCCAAATCACGGCCGCATCCGACTGAGCACGGGGAGGAGCTGTTGGCTAATGGTGCGGATAACCTCGTCGACGACGCTGCGCAGCTTGAACTCGACATTGCCCAAGTAGTCCTGTAGCCGCGGCTGTCCAGCAGCGCCGCCACTGCCGCAGGGCTCGACTTGATGCTGCTGGTATAGTCCAAGCCTGAGTACGTCGGCGTGAAGATAGAGCTGGGGCTGCCGGGCGGGACCGCTGATGTCCGGCTTTGTCGCGATATCGACGCTCGGAACATTAGTGCAGGCAGTACCAGCGGCACGGTGCCCGGCTTCCTTTACGAGGCGCTGGAGCTTTGTTCGCTGCTCGAGCAACGAGACGATATAATGGTGGTGAGCAGAGGCGAAAATGCTCCGCTGTTCTTCGGTAAGCTCGTGGGTGCTTGACGTGGCCACGTAGTGGATAAATTTCGCTGCGTCTGAGGCGGAGGCCCGCCGGAGGGGCAGGTAAATAAAAACCGAATTTCAATGGCGAGCCGTGGAATGGGTGCACGCACCATGAGGGTAGCCCAAGCCTAGCGCCAGTTGTGCGCGACGATGAGGCTCGGAACGCCGGCTGCCTGCGCCGCTTCTGCTGGTTGGGATTCGAGGGACGGCCCGGCAGATGTAGTTTTGGATTCGACCACTGGCAGGATTGGGCCGTGCGTGGGGCTCAGAAAATTTTCGGTCATCGTCGGTGTCGTTGTGAGGGGGATGAAAGTAATCTAAGACGACAAAGGCAACGAAAGTGGCTTCATCTTTGCGCATCAAAACGGTTGGAAAATAAGGATGCCGATAGTGATGCCGAGCCGATGCGACGGGGACAGGCATCAACTCGCTCTTGATTCTTTCCTCCGTCCAGTCCAACTTGCTGAATTTCTTGCGGTATCTTCTTCCCCCATTTCCGACCAGCCGCTGAGACCAGCAGGCCTCATGCCAAACGGATCTAATCCCCGGCCCAATATGCGACCCTCGAGTATCTTCGAGAGCTTGCAAAACGACTCTTCCCTCCTGAAGAAAAGGCTGGAGGATGCTTGTTTTCAACAAACTCGGCTCCGCTCTCAGCTCCGGGACTGTATGGAGTCTAGATCTGCTCTGGAGGCGCACTTTTCGCAATGGCAACAGGCCGTTGCAGACTTGCAAAACAGCAGAGCTAACGAACAGCTTCTGTGTCGGGTACGGGTTTTCACTCTCTGTGGTCTCGAGCCCTAATACTCCTCTCTTAGGCGTGCCAACACGAAAACGTGCGGCTGAGGCAAGAGCGGATGTTGGGAGACTCTACTCAGCGTGGTTTTCGATTCCTAATGCTCGCTTTTAGGCATGCCGGATTTTGAACCTACGGCTGAAGGAAGAGCGACCAGGCGAAATATAACGAGTCGCTCCTCTTGACCCAAGTCGCGAACTGCAGGAGCAACTTGCGGAGAATGAGCTCGACTCGGAGACCTTTCTTACAGGGCCGCTTACCCGCAAGGAGTTGTCTCGGGCGCAATGGAGCTAGTGGAAAGGGCAGCCGTCGCTATAAGTGGTATTTTGCAAATCAATGCGTTTGAGTCTGGTCGAGAGCGCTGGTCGGGATTTGATGCGCGAGGTCATGCGTGACGATCTTGCAAGACCGCCAGCCCCAGGACGCAGCCTTGCAACGGAACAAGACCGAGCGAGGGGCGGCTCCAGACCCTCCAACGCAACAACACCGTCAATCCCAGGAAGAACGAGGGCCCCAAAACCTTCCGCGAGAAACCTGTGGATGATCAATGAGGGCCAGCGACACATCTTCTTCGTTGTGTTCCTCTTCCTCCACGCCCTCGTCGCTACTCTCGGCTTCCTGCACTATTTCCTCAAGGATAACTTGGTCGGTGCCCGTGCCGAGTATGGTATCACCTTCGGTCCGTTCTTTCTGTGTTTCTTTCGTTGGCGCCGAGCTCATAGCGTCCAGTCATTGCCCGTGCCGCCGCACTGGTCCTACACGTCGATGTCATCTTCATCCTGCTCCCCGTTTGCCGCAACTTCATCTCCGTTATGCGTCGCACCCCCGTCGGCATGGTCATTCCCTTCGACAAGAACTTGACGCTCCACAAGGCCACGGCCTGGGCTATCTTCATCGGTAGCTGGGTCCACACCATCGCCCATATCTTCAACTTGTACCATCTCACGATGAATGACACGAGCGCCACCACTACCGGCCAGCGGGTCGTCTTCTTCATTGTCGCCAACTTCATCATTGGTCCGCTCATTACGGGCTGGATCATGTTGATCATCCTGTGCATTATGGTCTACTACGCGATTGAGAAGCGTCGCCGCATGAAGAACGGTGGTTTCGAAAAAGTTCTGGTACTCGCACCATCTTTTCATCCCCTTCTTCATCCTCTGGCAATTCCACGGCATGTTCTGCATGATCAAGCCGGATCGTCCGCCGTACTGCTCGCTCAACACCATTGGTGTCTTCTGGGTGCGTATTTACCGTGTTCAAGCTTAGTTCAACCACTAATCGGTGATCGTTAGCGCTACTGGATCATTGGCGGCATTATCTGGATCTACGAGCGTATCCTGCGTGAGGTCCGCTCCCGCCACGTCACCTACATCTCCAAGGTCGTCCAGCACCCGTCCGGGCGTCATGGAGGTCCAGATCAAGAAGGAGAAGACGACGACTCGCGCTGGCCAGTACATCTTCATCAACTGCCCCGAGATCTCGTACTTCCAATGGCACCCCTTCACGCTCACCAGCGCCGGAAGAGGACTACATCTCGGTCCACATCCGTGTCGAGGGTGACTTCACCACCGCGTTCGCGAAGGCGCTCGGCTGCGACCTGGCAAGGGCAGCAAGGACGAGAAGGGCGCGGCTGGCGGAAAGGTTATCGGCACTAACACCAACCCGCCCGCTCAACCGCACCCTGCCGCGTGTCATGGTTGACGGTCCGTTCGGCACCTCGTCTGAGGAGTTCCTGAACTACGAGACGGTTCTGCTCGTCGGTGCCGGTATCGGTGTTACTCCCTTCGCCTCGTCGCGTCTTCGTTTGCTTCAACGCCTATGATTTACTAACGATATCCCAGCATCCTCAAGAACATTTGGTACCGTATGAACAACTTCAACACCTCGAAGCCGACGCGGTTGTCCAAAGTGTACTTCACTTGGGTCATCCGAGACTTCGCACGGCCGAGTGGTTCCACAGCTTGCTGCACGCTATCGGGGAGCAGGACACGCAAAACCGGATTGAAATCAACATCTACCTCACGGCCAAGATCAAGGAGGACGACATGAACAACATCTTCGTCCAGGACGTTGGCGCGGAGAAGGACTCCATCACCTCGCTTCAGGCGCCAACGCATTTCGGTCGCCCGAACTGGGACAAGATCTTCTCGCCGATTGCTGAGAAGCACCCGGAGTCGGACGGTGGTGTTTTCTTCTGTGGCCCTGCTGGAATCGCGCACGACTTGCACATCAAGTCGAACAAGCATTCGGATGTGAACGCCAAGGGCGGAACGCGCTTCATCTTCGGCAAGGGTGCGTGGTGTGAGGTGTTTGCGCTTGTCTTTCGCAGAGAACTTCTAGATTCGAGAGGACTATATACTGTGTGGCGCCTGTGCAATTGTATATTTATTGCTTTCCTTAGTAGTAGTCGCGAGTGGACATCGTGTACTACGGATTTATGCACGCCGCATTCAGAATCAAAGAAAAACGCGTGACGTTTCTCGGTTGTCCACTTGCCGCCATGGCGGACGCGCAAACAGCAGCGTCTCTGCGCGCAAATTGTACATTCGCACTTTGGCCCCTTGAACCGCCAGATGATTCGGCCCATCTAGCCTGTTCCGTCGCTGAGATTGGAGCAGAAAGTCGTGTCGGCACTGCTCACCCGCGGTCGCTTGACCCTCGCGCAGATCGTGCGCTTACGCTGATCAAGCCGCGGACGGTGCGGGCCTGTATCATCGCTGCGGTGCAACATAATGTACTCTGGCACGCGAACTCTGAGGAGGAGGGGGAGGTGTTCGAGATGAACATCGAGGAATGTTTGCTGAGGTTGAGGTTTGGCCGATTTGTGTGGCAAGCCGGGGAGCTGTTTGGGAATCCGGTGCGTACTTGCCAGTTGACTGGTGGGCGGGGTTGACGAGCGGACCAGGCGGCGGAGATTGTGCAGCTCATTCTCGATCACGGAAAATTGCGCCGCCAGAGATTATCTCGCATCTCGCGTTGGGCGACGCGAAGGGTGTGTGTTGCACACCCCGGTGAAAACCACGCTCATTAGCCTTTAGCGACGAGGGTATATACGCAGGCGATGCACTCGCTCGTTACAGCGGCATATCTCAAGCCTTCGACGATTCTGTCGCATGTGTCTCCGCGGGACAAGCGCATCCGCTACGAGGCAGAAGAAAAAGCGAAAATCAGCGGATTCCCGACCGCGAAGGAGCTGCGGGAGGCCAGAGAGACTGCTGAGGCGCGTTTAAAGCGCCGAAGAGGCCGAGGCGGAGAAAGTTGGACTGGTGAGCGAGTCATGTTGTATCTGCTTCGCGATCCACGGGGTCAATAATGCAGTTTCTGGGTTGCAGAAACGCAAGGCTGTCGAGCAGACGGGGCCGCGAACGCCCAAGGTGAGTGGGATTTGGGGAAAGTGTGGGTCGAGATCATGATTGTTTTGCAGCGCAAGGCCGTTGAAGAGGAGGAAGTTGTCGATGTGCGTTTTCGCCGCGGTCCTTCTTAGGCTATAGACTAACCGCGTCATGAAGCCGACCGTCTACTTTCGCGTCAACTGCGACCGCTTCAACGTCCACATCCGCAACGCCGTTCGTGCCGCTTGCAGCAACGACCTTCGCGTCCTGACTGGCCCTGTAGTTGATCGTCAAAACTGCGAGGGAGCGCTACAACCCCAGCGTTGCCTTGGTACTACAGACGATTCTCAAAGCGACTGAAGCAAAGCAGAAGGATGTTTCCGAGGCGCGAACAGGTCAGTTGATTCTTTCGAGTCGGTTTGTGTTCTGAATTTGCAGACCCTGTCTCCGTCTCGAACATCACGCTCTCGCTGGCCGACGAGGAGAATCTGGTTGCGGGTCTGATTCTACGGACAAAAAACCCAACCAACTCTGCGTGTATCAAGGAGTACATTGGAATTCTCTCTGGCGCAGAAACCCCCCCCCGCTGGTCGCAATGGAGTGTTGCTGTCCTTCACTTCGGGCAAGGTGCATGTTGAGTTTGAGACGATATGTCGACGACTACGACGGGCGCGTGCTCGAGTCCGTTACTCGAGAACGACATGGTGTCGAGGGTGTGCGAATTCTACGACTGTTGTTGGATACGGGTAAGATGGACGAGAAGCAGGTTAGTGCCGGCGTCGCGCTTTTCTCTGCCTTGCTGACGGTCGGCATTAGATCTCCAAAGTGGTCATGATTCCGCCAAATCAAGTGCGACCACTACTGGCGACCATGTCTGCGGAGGCTATCATCAGCACGCAAGAGGTTCCTAAAAGCGCTGACCGCAACCCGGCGCGGATGTTCTACCTCTGGTCCGTGTTTTTCTTTTCTGTTAGCGGCTGAACTGGAAGCTTACGCGCGAGCTCAGGCATGTCGATGTACCAAAAGCCGTCTCCGTCATATTGGGCAACCTGTACAAGACATTGTACAACATTTCTGTTCGGAGACAAGCAGAGGCGGAGGAACCGATGGTGAAGGCTGTTTTGGAGAAGCGGCAGCGAAGCGACGTGAGCCAGAACGAGGAAGAGCTGATGTCGCGGATGGAGCTGGACACGATTCGGGAGTGGGAGGAGAAGAGGGAAAAGTTGCTGGTTTTGGAGAGTCGGGTGGAGGAGAGTGTGTTTATTTTACGCGATTTGGGTGTATTTGGGGCGGAATAGAAGGCGTGACAGTACGCGATTGCAGCTTGCCTCTTACCCTCATGCTCGTCGAGCTCAACAAGGCCGCCTTCAACGGCCGCATCGAGCGCATATACAATGGCTGGCGGGTATGCCACAGGCTTGGCTCACGGTCTTGACTTCTCATCCCCTCAGGACGCGGCACAAAACCCCCGACTACGCCTCAATCGCAGACACGGATGCTCTTCTGCTTATTGCTGGAGACCCGGCTCCCGAGGACGAGCCCGCACGAGAACGGCGATTCAGGTGTGTGCCTAACTCGCCACAGGTGGCCGTCTTTGGCACGACGGCCCCGCCGACTTTGGCGCTCACTTACGATGACTCGTACAGCAATGGCTTCTCGGCTATGAATTCCCTTCGACCCTCATCCTCTTCGAAAAGGAGAAAATAACCATCCTCTGCTCGGCCTCCAAGGGTGCGTTTTGGTCGTATTTTCTTGTTATGATTCCCAATTGACGCGTTGTTCTGCCCAGCAAAAATCCTCTCTCAAATACAAGGCTCTTCCGGGCCCGTTCGGTTGAGCTAATCGCGCAGGCCAAGAACAAGGAACCGGCCAACGACGCATTCCCGCGCTTCTTTGCCCTCTACGCGTCGCAAAAAACGCGGCCGGCTCGCCTCCAGAAGGAGGTCCACCGCGGGAAACTCACGGAGTGGAAAAAGGCGCTCCAAGATGCGTCGGACAAGCCGGAAGTGGTCGACATGGGGCTAGCATTCTCTGCATTCATGGCCGTGAAAGACGAGGAAGAGATGGTGCGTGCTACGCGTGTCGTTCGGAATTTTTTACTCATGGCGCCGCTTCAGAAAGCTGTCCAACTCGCCAGTCTGTTGACCTCGACACTCCTCAAGCACTACGTGGTCGACAGGCTGGAGTCGATTCTTGACAAGGAGTCGAAGATCTCGCATGACATGCTCTCTGCTCAGATAGAGGCACGGTTGGGCTCCGGCGAAGGCGACAATGCAAAACCGCCGGACGCAAAAGTGTGGAGTAAGACCAAGGGTCTGAACGACGTGCGTTATTGCGTTCTTCTTCGTTCCTCTCCGCCTCAACTCGTGGCGCCTAGATTGACTGGCCTTTGGTCGAATTCTGCTATCCTCCTATCATCATCTCGCGGTCCAGCAGCTCCGGTTACGACCTCAGGTTCACGGCCGAGTCTACTGAGGATAGTATCTCCCACAAGGGCGTTTTCCTGATTGCATTCGGGCTCCGATACAAGTCCTATTGCACCAATGTCGGACGGACGTTCATGGTAGACCCACGCCGGTCAGTCCGACGCAGCGGACCTGAAATCTGAGCTGACTCTCCTCCAGGAACAAGAAGCGCAGTATACGCTTCTGCTCGGTGCAGGAGGAGTTGCGCCGGAAAATCAAGGACGGTATCTCGGCCAGCGCTGCTTATGAGGTCGCGCTTTCTGTCGTGAAGGAGAAGAAGCCCGCGTTGGAGAAGAACTTCCAAAAGTCCATTGGCTTCGTCGTGAGTAGCAGGTCTCGGTTATTCTAGTGGACAAGCGCTCACGCTCTTCAGACCGGGATCGAATTCCGCGACTCTTCGTACATTCTCAACGCCAAAAGCACTCGGACGCTGAAGGAGAACATGGTCATCAATCTCACCTTGGGCCTCACGGATCTCGTCGACAACAGCGGGAAGAAGTAAGAACGAAGCCACTTGCCCTGTTTTCATTCTAACGTCCCTGCAGGTATGCGCTCCAACTGGCGGACACGATCAAAGTCGAGTCTCAACAGTCTATCCTGCTCACGGACGGCGCGCGCGCGACCAAAGACACAATGCTCTTCTTGACGCCCGAGGACGAAGAGGAGGAGGAAAAGCCGAAGAAGAAAAAGGCGCCTACTGCGTCGCACAAGTCGCCGGTGAAGAAGACGGCGGGTGGCAAAGTTCTTCGAAACCAACCGCGTCGGACGCAGGACGAGGTTCACCAGGGCGCGGCAGCCAAGTTGGCCGAGCATCAGCGAGAGCTGCACCATGAGCTGCAGGCCCGCGGGTTGGCCAAGTTCTCGGAAGAGGGCGGGGCGCTGGAGGGCAAGGAAGGCAAGACTTGGAAGAAGTTACAGAGTTACAAGGGCGAAGGTGGTCTCATGCAGGAAGTGGAGCGACTACGGGTAAGATTTTCTTGCGAGATGGCTGGTCACGTGGTCACACCTCTCAGATCTACGTCGACCGCGAACCGTTCCCTTCCATACCAATACAATCAAGAGCACCAACAAGACGGACGAAGGCGAGCTCACCGTCTTTCGCATCAACTTCCAGACACCGGGACAAATGGCGGACAAGGAGGACACCGTTAGTCAAGCTCGTCCAGATATTTCCGCTCGTTCATCGCCTTCCTAGCCCTTCGAGGATCCCGACGCCACCTTCATTCGCTCGGGTCGTCTTCCGGTCGCCCGACGGTCACCGTTTCGACAACATCCACAAGCAGATCACCGAGTTGAAGAAGGAGGCCAACAAACGGGAACAGCAAAAGAAGGAGATGGCAGACGTTATCGAACAAGACACCCTCATCGAGATCAAGTCGCGTCGGCCCTCGAAGGTGCCTGGCGCGTTCATTCGACCTGTGCTCGACGGCGAGCGGCTTGCGGGGTGAGGTGGAGATACATCAGAACGGGCGTGCGGTATCAGTCACCCAACGGGCAGAAAATCGGGTACGCCTACAACGGCTGTTTATGCTGGCTGGGACTTGATCTGACCGCGCGCAGATGTACTGTTCAGCAACGCCAAGCATCTGTTCTTCCAACCCTGCGACCACGGCGTGCTCGCTATCATCCACTTCCACTTGAAGGCGCCCATCATGATAGGGAAGAAAAAGACTCATGTGCGTTTTTTTTTTCTACTGGCTCAGTTGCCAGTGCTGAACAGGAGTGGCTCAGGATGTTCAATTCGTGCGCGAGGCCACAGACGCGCAGTTCGACGAGGCCGGCAACCGGAAACGGAAACACCGTTACGGCGACGAGGACGAAATCGAGCAGGAGCACCAGGAGCGCAAGCGCCGGCAAGCATTGAACAATGAGATGTCGGCCTTCTCCAAGAAGATTTCAGATGCAGCGAGCCAATCCGTCAGTCGCCCTTTTTATTTCTTTTTAACGCTATGCGCATGCTGTCTGATGCCTGGATGTGCAATAGGGCGACGAACCGCTCGAGGTGGACATGCCGCTGCCCGACCTCTCGTTTGAGGGTGTCCCGCATCGGACGAGCGTGCGGATGCAACCAACGACCGAATGCCTGATACACCTCACGGACCCTCCGTTTGTGGTCGTGACGCTCAACGAGATCGAGACTGCGCCGCCGAGCGCGCAGTATAACCTCAAGCAGTTCGATTTGTGCTTCATCATGCAGGACTTTACCAAGCCGCCGCTACACATCAACTCGATCCGGAGCTCGCCGATGGAGGATGTCAAGGTTTGGCTCGAGTGAGTGGTGTTAAAGTTGTTTGTTCATTGCTGATGGATCTATAGCTCGCGATGGCGGAGAGCGCGGTCAACTACAACCGGGGACCTATCATGAAGACGATGACCGAGGACCCGCATGGGTTCCTCCAGAACGGCGGCTGCACATTTATGGGCCGCAGGAACGGGGCAGATGTAAGCCTTTTCCTCGTTCTCTGTGCCGCAATGCTCACGGGATACAGAGCGACCCTTCGACGACCGGTCCGATCCCGAATCCGAGTTTGAGGCTGACTCGGAGGACATGGAGGGTGGACAGCACTGAGGACGAGAGCGATTACAGTGGCGGTGGGTCGGACGAGAAGCGGGTCGGACTTTGGTGGTGGGTCGGATGACAGCGAGGGCGAGGATTGGGACGAGTTGGAGCGCAAGGCTGCCAAGTGTAAGTTGTCTGCCTCTTCTCTTCTTCAGATTGCTGACACACTGCTTGTAGCCGAATTTAAACGGAAGGAGCAAAAGAGGCGGGGTTCGGACGACCCGAACTCGGATAGTCCCAAAGGACCTCGCTGACCGCCAGTTGGTGAGGTCGCGTCCCAAAGTGAATGCGTGATTTGCGCTGCGGTATCCACAGCCTGCGGGCTTGGAAGCGCCTGTAATCCAGTTCTATCGCGTAGTTTCCCGGCTAGCGGCTTAAATGGACGAACAGAACAGGAAACATTGATTTTGGCACTAGGGGACAGCCTGCCGGCCGTCTGAGACCTTGTTGCCGATGGTCGGCCATCAAATCGTGACGCAAGCCATTTATGATCTCTGCAGACGCGACCTTAAGCTTTCGTCGATTCTGTCTACGGCAAATGGCTAACTTCCTTGCCTTCTGCCACCATGCCTTCTTATCGCACACCTCGCAAAAGTCTTAGCAAAAACCGCCCCAGCGCCGGCCTGTTTAACGACGCCAAAGTCGAAAAAGTGAGTTGAAAGAAACTCCCTGTCGTCGCTAACGGCCACTAATGGCCCGTTAGGCGATGAGCATCTTCAAGCGTTGCATCGCAGCCACCACGACATTCGAGGTCCCTGTGGCCGATCCTGAGCGCGCCCCGGATCTGCGCTTCCAGTTGGACGACCCCTCCGTTGCCGAAGTTTCGCGCCGCGTCGCCCGGTACCAGTGCGGATTTCTCGCGAAATGGGTGGACCCTGTCGACAAACGGCGCACGAGCGGTGTACGCCGCCTGTTAACAGTGTGGGTAGAGCTCATTTCGCCCAGCGACTCATGCATGGATGGTTCTTCATCTCCCAAGAAGGCCAGACCGCGTATCTGCGGGCAGCGCCTTACCGGTACGCCTCGTACGCTCCTTTTTCGCTCAAGTAGAGTCTCACAGTGGTCGTAGAATACGGCGCAGGCGTCTCAAGAAATCACGGCGGAAGCTGCTGCCCAAGTCGAAAACGCCAAGACATCACGGCGGAAGCTGCCGCCCAAGTCGAAAACCAGGCACACCGCCCCATTACCCCTCCCATACACGCTCCATCCAACGACGAACGCCCTGCTGAACCCAACGGGCGAGGACTCTACGGGCCGGGAAATCGACTTGGGTTTCATCGCCATCTCTCGCCTGGACGACATTCTTACACGCGTGCATGCGCCAGCGACTCGGGGACCGCCAGGCTCTCCGGCGCGGCGTGAAGGACGCTGAGCACGCGATAATGGCGCTTCGAAAACGCGCGGTGTCGTCCGCGACTGTACTCATTGCCTCCACCCAAGAGTCTGACGACGAGGACGTGCAGCAGTGATGTCCGTGGCATGTCCCTCGCACCGAGAAAGAGAACAGCACGATGCATGGCCGCCATGGCCCAAGCGTATGAAATAGCAGCTTCTTCAGACCGCATTTGTACTACCGTAGCTTCCGTCGAATTTGAGTGACCGCATTGTCACACGTTTGCTTCCGTCCCTCATGCGACCAGAGTCTCTAGCGAAATTTGTCGAAGACGGTATGCGAGCGCCGACCGCTGAAATATTCGCAGCGATCCTTCGGCGCGGGGAGTCGACCTCCACGCGGTTTACGACGCACTTCCCTACCAGCGGGAGGACGAGTGGGACCGACTTCGCCGCGCTTGGTGCGGGACGCCCGCTCTCCGACCCGACTTCATTCTGCACGGCTTTCAGTACGGACGCTTCCGCCACGCCGTCAGGAAATTGAAGGACCCCGACGTGAGTGCGGCATTGCTTAACTTCGACTTGCGTTCTGAACTGCTAACAGGTCGCGCTATCGCGCATTCAACCATTCACCTCCCACTTTCCACTCGAGATCTATGGCTGCTTCATGGCCGAGCTAGGCGATGGCTTCCATCTTCGAAGGTGTATCATGGTCAGCAAAGCTTTCACGCCATCGCGCCGAAGCTGCTGTTTTCGAAGATACGCATGACTACGGAGCACCGCGACGGCTTCAAGAGACCATCACAGTCAACTTCAAGAACGCACGAACCTTTTTCGACGGTGCAACGCACAAGCCTTTCTTGTCTCACATCCACCACTGCCAATTGCTTATCGGCGACCAAGTGTCGGGTTACGCCGACGACGACGTACAACTTCCATCTCCTTTGGTTGGGCTCAAGCGGGTGTCGCTAGCGTTTGTTTGCACGGCGACCCTCAGCGACGACACTACGCGAAAAATAACCCGCTTCCTCGGCAGGATTATGCGATCCGGCCCAGTCTCGCATTTCGAGATCTTCAACTTGCACGACGCACCCCCAAGGCAAAGCCTAAACCCACTTGCCGCTGTGCTTGGCCGCGTCCACCGCCTTTCCATTCGTGGATGCGAGTGGGACAACAGAGTGCACCCGACCTCCACAAATACTCAAGAGACGGTGGGGCCGCCTGCAACGCTCCAGCAGCTCACGCTGTTCTCCTCCCCACTGTCCGTGCTGGAGAACGCACTCTTGAAACCGAGACTGGCGGAGCTCCGCAGCGTCTCTATCGGCGGCGACTTGAACGTGCTGTGGGAGATGTTGCGTCTCGCTTTCGCTGTCGTCGCCCGCTGTGGAAGTCGTGAAGATTGATTTTCCCCACACAATTGGCAAGTTTCTTCGTACTCCACATCGGATTTCGCCTGAAATACGACAGATGTACCGATTCCGACCCTCCCCACCATAAACCTCAGCAACGCTCGCGGTCTGCACTTACTTCTACATGGCGCACCCTCTCAAGGGTCCTGGGACCTCGTCAACGCCACGCTCACGCCGCATCAAGACCCCCAGCGGGTGCGCCGTATCGCTCCATTTGCACGCCCCCAAACTGGACTTCACATCGAGCACCTGGACTGGCCTTGCGCAGCTGGACGGCGCTCTTCACGCTCGTCTAGCCGGGGGCCCTTTCTCGATTGATATCGGTGCCCGCAACGAGGAAATCTACGAGAGGAGCTGCCAGCAAATCATTTCGCTGCTGACGAGGTCGTGCGGGGACGGCTTGGTATTTGTTCACAGCGGTGGTTGCCGGGGTTGTATCCAGCCGCGTGTATAGCGCGTGTTTTATTCCTTGAATGGTTGTACGTTACTTGATTACTCCAATGTTGAACACCTGTTTCCTCCAAGCTTATTCCTTTCAACCCTGAGCGAGTCTCGAAGTCTCAATTGCATTGGCTCTAATTATCTTTCTATCAGCGCCCTTCCCTATCTAAGCGCCTAGTCGTCCGCTATTCCTTCTCCGTTCCTTCTTCCTGCGCGCCGCCTGCATCGTTCTCCTCGACTTCGGCTTCCACTGACAATTCTAAAGCGCGCGCGACGCTATTCGCAGCCTTGAATGGCCGCCGAGGCCCGACGACCTCAGGCATGTGGCAGCTATTGATCTCCTTTGCGTCGAGCAGCCATGCCTGTGGATCGTTAAGCAGCCCCAACTGGGTACGCGACAACTCACCATTCCCCACGAGGCCCGGCCGTCGGCGTATGTTCGCGTTTCGCTCCTCTCTCGCAAGAAATCCACCACGCGGCATACTGAGGTACCCACTTCAATCGCGGCATTAGCCTTGGGTACTGCCTTGTATCCCACTTTGCTGTCCCAGTCCAGACGACCCTGCTCGACTTCAGCAATTCGTTCTTGCAGTCAACGACGGACGCCTACCAACCGCGTGCCCGCGTGCTTGGACGCGCAAGAAGACCCCTTACTGGCGTCTGAATGAATGGACGTGCAGTAGGACAAGTCAAGGGTTTCCTACTCGTGGGACGAACAGAACAGCATGATTCATCGCGCTTCGCATCAAGCCTGGATCACCGATCAGCTGCCAAATTTCGTCGGTTTGCTCTCTTGAACGTGAACCACCATGAGTACCGAATTTGCTGCTACTTCTCCCGCCTCTCCAATTGTCAACGACTCTCCAATTGTCAACGACTCCGCGTCTGCGTCCGTTCTCAGCGCAGCTGGTGAGCTCGTCAGCATCTCGCCTCGACCAGTTTCTTCATCGACAGCTGTTTATACCGTCCACCGCGCTATGGACGTTCCGAGAGACCGCGGCTGCGCCAAGCACCCCGAGAGTGCGTTAGGTTTTCACTTCCTTTTCCCGCATTCACCACTAGTATCGACAGCACCCACCATTATTTCGCCGGTGACCGTCAACGGCGGCATTACAGGAATAGTCGAATTTTGCCCAGCGATCCATCTTGACGGGCGTCGCTGCACGACCCTGGGTAAGAACTCTGCAACAGAAGCAGTGAGCCCGTTCTCACAGACGTTCAGCTTGGGTGTCCTCGAAAAATAACGCGGCCATGAACGCGTCCGAGTCGACGATGGCGCCGGGGGCGACGGACAGCACCCACTCGAATGTTGCGCAGACCAGCGGCATGGTCACGATGCCCGCGGCGACTTTCCAGGCCATGATCGACGAATTCACTCACAAGATCGCGAATGAAACGCATCTTCGCTACTCCGACAAGTCTCGCTACGAGACCGAATTGTCCGAAGGGAGAATGGACCTTCAAGAGTGTGTTGCACTCCTTCTCCTCCTTCAGCTCTAATCATCTTTAGCCTCAAAAAGGTCAACAAAAGTCTTCTGGTGAAGGAGGCCCTGTGCGATCGGGGTCTCCAGCATTACAAAGATCGCGTCAAGGTGCTGGAGAACGACCTGCGCGACTGCGATTGCCGTGTGGAAAGCGACGACCACGAAGGTGAATACTAGAATTTTTGTACACACACACAAACACCGGCATTTGCCGTGCAGCGAATTTCTCCTCCTGCGATATCTTGTACAGTAGCGAATCTAAAGTGTACGTGCCTCTAACGAATGACCGCGAGACGGATCGAGTCGGACTTTGAAATCATCTTGCGCATCAGGAAGCTTTGGTCGCCCGACGCGCGCTTTCCCGCCCGAGCCGCTTTCCCGCCCGCGGTGCCTTCGCGTTTCTTCCAATTTTTTCTCCATCACCGCGGCGTCTGCTTAAATACACCTCACCACTGTGCTCTCCTCCCATCTCGACCCTCCCCAAGGACTTCTTCGTGCGCAGTTTGCTTTTCCAAGCCGGACTCATCTCACCACCCCCAAGATGTCGCACCGTAGCCCTTTTACAGCCGCCAGTGGGACGGTGGACCACGCTGGTGAGCACTTTAGACCCGGGATATTAGGCTTCTGGCCCTCACTTCGAACTCAGAATACCTTCGTATTCTCGCTGAGCTGGAAGCAGAGCGTGCAGAACGCGCAACCATAGCGGCTCACTATCAGACCATGATGGACGAGCACACCGCCAACACGGCTGCTGTCGCCGATCTGCGGCAGCAAGTACGAGCTCTTAGAACGAAGGCAGAGAGAGCGACGACCAAGCCCAGCATCTTTTCCGCGCCCAGGGAGACAAGATTGTGGCCCTTCGCAGGCAAATACGCGCCTCGACGACGGAACATCAGAAGGAGATTGACGACTTGTTGAAGCGGTTGAGGGGGCACCGCGGCCTGGGGTCGGCGTAATAGTTTTTGTTAACCTCGTGACCGCGCAATCTTTTTGACCACAACCACATCGATGTCCGTCGTAGGATGGCTCTGCACTCGACTTCAAAACGATGCTTCGAGCTCTTGGCGCCCATGGCGCCCGCCGGCCATTACCCAATTCGTCTCGCGCCGTCAACTTGGCCCCGGAGGGTACTGCGCAGGTTCCGGCGCTCGACGCCGTTCACTCCCCTCATTGCCGCCCCGCTATCCAACAATGCCAAGGTCTGCCGCCGCTCGTGCGCCTCTGGGACGACCTCTACATGACGGTAGTGGCGCCAACGCGGTTCGTCATAGGTGCGAGACGAGTTGGTCTGGTCAATAATCTCTCATGAAAAGTGTAGACTAATCAGCTTCGCTCGCTCTTGCACCCATCGCTATCCTGTCCCTCTGGTGCTTTTGGTTTTCACATCATCAAGAGAGCCAACCAGCAGGCGAAGTATGTGTGGGTTGGCGCCGCTATTGGGTATGTTTCTTGTTTTACTTTTCACTTTGAAATGTTGATTTTCCTGGCAGGTGAACTCGCGTAAGAGGCCCCAGGTCCCGACCGACATCCTCGCGGACGAGCTCTAGAGCTACCGGTGTCCGCACGTTCTCCGCCAAAGAGATGGCGTTGATATTCGTCGGCTTGGTGCGTCTTGTCCCACTCTACCCTGAAGACTATCGTCTAATTCGTCTAGCAACAGTTTACAAACGACTCGGACCTCACTGCGCATATCCTACAACCATTCCGCATCCTTCCAAGAGTTCTCGGCCCACCACCGTCTGTGCTTGACGTCGATGCAGAACAGGCGAAGATCGGGAGCTTGTTTTGGCGCTGCTGGCGTCGGAAGCCTCACCGCTGTATACCACCTTGACCACCGTGTTGGTGGTTCCCGCGGCGACGCTGGAGCCGTCTGACATTGACGCTGTAGTCCCCTCCCTGTGGCGATTCTCGATCGACCCGCACCAGCACCAGCCTTATCACAACCGGTTGCATCTCCGCCTTCGAGAACCGGATCCATTCCTGGTGCAGCAGATGCATCTGCAGATGCCGGAGCAGAGGTCGCACCATCGCTGGCTGAACCGTCATCCCTCTCTTCCTCCCTCGACAACGACGACTGTTCGCGTCTCGGCGGACCCGCTTTCACCTCCTGCACCGGCACCAACGGAAGCGGCCGAGTCGGGATCGAGTGCCTCGAGCGCCATGGACCTGCTTGTTGCTATATATCCTCGGCCTTGGTCTCGCGTACCCGTTGGTTTTCAGCCGCAAGTCAAGCCGGCTTTGACCAACGTGAACAGTGGCCTGGTCCAGTTGCCGGACCTCGCGAACATCACGAACCGCATCCTCTGGCCCTCAAGACGCCAGTACCCAACTCGGCCAATCTAGCTCATCAACAACCTCGCAACGTTCACTGGCGTCGCTTCTCGTCTTCTCGCTCCAGCCGTGCCCCGCCGTCGCTCACTCCCGTCGAATAGGCGGCCGTTCATGCAGAACCAGTCGCCAACCAAGACAGAATGCCGAAAGACGCCAAGAGAGTTGTAGTGGGCCATCTGGGAGACGAAAGAGTCGTTCTGAGGCAGCTTGCATTAAGATGCGGAGGTCGGCATGGCGCCATTCGAATTTAGAGGACCTTCGGAACCGGCGGTGATTCGCTTGGATGAGCGTGTCTGGTGCGGCGAGTTTGATCGCGCCACTGAGGACGCCGCGGATACGGGTGCGCGGTCCGCGTTGAGGGATGTGATGAATAAGAGGAGGGGAGATAAGCGGGTGAAGGAGGAGAAGGTTCGTTTCGTTTTGTTCTTATTTTCTGTGCGGCTGCTGAAGATTTGTTTAGTTCTTGGAAGCGAACATGACGCTCAAACCCGTCGTGCACGAAATCCGGATACAAAACGAGGTCATCTTCTTGGACCCACCGATAGAATACGCGGGGCGGGTGGATACGGCAGCTGCACGACTGGCTCGGTGTTGTTTGTCGGTTACGGCGGATACAGAGTTCGCGGTATGAGGGTGCTGGTGTAACCGAGACGAATTACACGGCTTTGGTACGTGTATCTCGAAGCCGAAAGGTTGCTTTGGGACAGACTTTCTACAGTTGATGCAACTACCCAAGCCGTACTGCAAAGACCGTTCTCGCTGATCGAGGCCAAGGTCCAGCAGGTAACTGCGTACGTCGGCAAGTGGCTACAATTCCAATCGCTCTGGGACCTCGAGGCGGAATACGTGTTCAACCGGCTGGGCGACTCGCTGCAGAACTGGCAGCAGCTGCTCACGGAGATCAAGAAGACGCGGTCGACGTTTGATACCTCGAAACGCACGGCGGAGAACCGGTACAAGTTCTCGCGTCTGTTGGACGAGATTGGCGTCGACCAGCCCTTGCGGAAGGAGCCGACGAGCTACGAGGAGGCCGAGGCGTACTGCGCGAGGTCGGCTACGCCGTGCTGGTCTGTCCGTCGTATGTGCTGTCCGGCGCCGCGATGAACGTCATCTCGACCGTCGACGACTTATCCAACTACCTCGCGCAGGCGACGGAAGTGTCGCGCGACCACCCCGTCGTGATCACCAAGTAAATCGAGCAAGTCAAGGAGATCGAGATGGACGCGGTGGCCAAGGACGGAAAGATCGTCATGCAATACATCTCGGAGCGCGTGGAGAACGCCGGTGTCCGACGCGACCCTCATCCACCCGCCTCAGGACCTCGACCCGCAGACGGTCCGCCGGATCGAGGACGCGACGGCCAAGATCGGGAACGCGCTCAACGTTACGGGGCCGTTCAACATCCAGTTCATCGCCGGGAACAACGAGATCAAGGTCATCGAGTGCAACCTCCGTGCTGCGCGCTCGTTCCCTTTCGTTTCGAAGGTCACCGGCATCGATCGAGATGGCTGCGAAGGTCATGCTTGGGCTCCCGGTCGAGTCGTACCCGACGCGGGTTTGCCAGCGGACTACGTCGGTATCAAGGTCCCTCCGTTCAGCTTTGGTCGGCTGTCTGGTGCGGACCCGGTGTTGGGTGTCGAAATGGCGTCGACGGGAGAGGTAGCGTGCTTCGGGCGCGAAAAGTACGAGGCTTATTTGAAGGCGCTGATCTCGACTGGGATCGTGCCGCCGAAGAAGATCATTCTCTTCTCGGTGGGCAGCTACCGCGATAAGCTCGAGATTCTGCTGTCTGTGCAGAAGCTAAGTGCGGCCGGGTACAACATTTTCTTGACCCCGGGACGGCGGATTTCTTGACGCAGCACAATGTGCCTTGCAAGGTAGGATTTGTTATTTTGCTCGTCTCATCCTAACGATCTGATTTCAGTACCTCGAGACGTTGGTCGACGGGCAAGATCAGCAAAAGTCCGAGTATTCGCTAACGCAATATCTCGCGAACAACCTCATCGACGCATATCAACCTGCCGTCGAAGAAACACTACCGCCGCCCCCGCCAGCTACAGCAGCAAGGGCTACCACACTCGGCATTTGGCCGTTGACTTTGCAGTCCCCACTCATCACCAACGTCAAGATCGCGAAACTGCTCGCCAGCGCTGGTCCGGAACCTGCCTCTCGAGGCTTCGAGCATCGACTCGAAGAGCGCATCGCACGCAAACGTTCCCTGGACTTGTCAACATCTCTGCATTTGTCCCGGCCGCAGGCAGCACCGACCTCATCCAGACGACCCAGGCTTCCGTGAGCGCTGGGTTCGCGACCGCGATGGAGCGGGCCAAGAGCCACGTGGGTGCGACTGCGCACTGCAACTTTGCTCTAAGCATCGCTGCGTCGGCGTATAGCGTCCAGTTGCTTGACGACGAACTCCAAGCCGATGCCAAGGCGCTCTTCATTCCCTTTGACCTCAACGCAACGCTCTGTCGACTCCATCTTTGCTGCTCACTTCACAGCATGGCCCAGCGACAAGCCCATAGTCACCGACGCCAAGGATTCCGACCTCACGTCCATAATCCTCCTCGCGAACCTGGACTGGGGCGTGCACGTTACAGACACTTGCAGCCAGGACGACGTGCTGCCGATTTCGTTGAGCAAGGCGAAGCAGCTCAAGGTCACGTGTGACGTCTTGGTGTACTCGATCTTCTTCTCGCGCTACGATTACCCGCAATGCGCGTTCCTCCCCAGTGCAGACGACCAGAAGGCACTCCGGCAGAAGCTTAAGCTCGTCGATGCCTTCTCAGTTGGCGTCGCGCCCGTTCGGGTTGGCGTTGGCGCTGCACGAGAAGGCGGGACCAAATACTTCCGCGCCGACAACCTGATGCCGGTTTCACTGGCGCGAGCCAGCAATTTTCCGACCGAGTCGTTCTCGGACCAGCCTCAACTCATCCATTTCTTCCGCCCCCGCTCACCTCTGCCGTGCAATGATGCTTTTTGTCGCTGCTCGTGCGTACCTACCTACTTGTAGAATATGTAAACTACGAAATATCCAATGTGAAAGCACCAGTGCTTCCGACTGCAAATGACCACGATACAAGCCCGGTTTGTGTTGGGCCATGCATGTAAGTTAAGTATGAGGCTCGTAGCTGCCGCAAACCTCGCTGTCTGGTTCATATGATGCTTACAAAAGTGTCCTGAGGCGCGTCGTTGCTCCAAGGTTCACGAACAAAGCTAGGCTTATGACAGAAATTATCATTTTGTTCGGGTGCAGGAGGGTTGTTGTGGCTTGTGAGCATCGAATGCCTTGTGAGCTAACTTACTTGGGATTTGCAAAGGGCAACAAGGGTTCTGAGTGGCGTGATCCTTGGGGCATGGTTTAGTGGCGGCTTGTAGGGGGGCTTGCGAGGCGCATACAGATCACACCAAGCCCTTTGAATTAGTTACACGGCGGCGTTACGATTTTGCCATGTTACAGCTTTTCAGACTTTTTGGTGATGGTGGTGGGGTCGTCGTGCTGGGGGGCGGGTGCCTTATGAATCTCAGTGACGACTCGTTCGAGGGATCGTTCGACCTCCGAGAGGCGTGTCGTGTTCGCCGTTTGTGTGTCCTGTATAAGGGTGGTCAGTTTTGCGATTTGTTCCGAGAGCTTAGCGATTTTTTCGTTGCTGGCGGCTGAGGCTTTTTGGAAGGTCGCTTCCACGGCTTGGAACCAGTGGATGCCGTGGGTTTGCAGAAATACTTCTTCTATCGTTTTCTTCGTCTCGTGGTCCATGCCGGGGTCGCCGTATCCGTTGCTGGCGCTCAGTGCCTGGATGTTCCGAGCAATTGTGTCGACGTCTTGCTTAACGGACTCCCGAAGTAGTTCGCGATCCGACTCGGTTTGCGGGATGTCGAGGTCCTGGTTCTTCCATGTCCTCGTCGAGGTCTTCTGTGCTGTGGTACCCGTAGTTTTGGTTGTCGACTGAGTTGAACGACAGACTCGGTTTGGGCGGGAGTCCGCGTTCGGGCGTTGAAGGGCTCCGACTGGCTGGTGGGGGTCGACGGACGGAGAGCTGGGCGGGTCGTTTCCGGTGCGGTAGGCGGTTCCGGGCCGGGTGTGGGTGTCGATCGCGGCTGGCGGTTTTCTTGCCCGGCGATATGAGTTGGTTCGCTCCGTTCCATAGGTTTCCAAGGATTCGCATCGATGTCGGAGTCTTTTGGACATCCGAGGCGCTCGACTTGCGTCGCCTGGGTGCGCCGTTGGGGTACGGTTTTGCGTTGTTGGACGCGTGGGATGTCGTCCTGTGCACGCCAGAGGCAGCATTAGTTTTGTCCGGCGGCTTTTTAGATGGGAATTGGGGAGTTCTTAGCGCTTTGGCTCATTTTCCCGGGTTTTGGGGCCGGTTAAGTTCTCTTTCTGTCTACTACACGCACTCACGACGCGCCTCGGAGGGTCACGGGGTGGTGGTACGGAACAAAAAGCGACCCTCGTGACTCTGATGCCCTGTCGCTCCTTGTCCTCTGCCTCAAAATGCCAGACGGACACCAGATCTTCAAGGTCCATTCTCTCTCAATTCTCGTCCATTTCCTCACTCCACTCCAGGCCACGTACAGTGGGATTCCCGTCTACGAGATGTATGTCGTCCAGACGCGTCTGTCGGGCCCAGCGCTGACCGAGACAGGATGTGCAAGGGGATCGCCGTCATGAAGCGCCGCTCCGACTCGTGGCTCAACGCGACCCAGATTCTCAAGGTCGCCGGATTTGACAAGCCTCAAAGAACGCGAGTCCTGGAGCGTGAGGTCCAAAAGGGTGAGCACGAGAAGGTACAGGGTGGCTACGGCAAGTACCAAGGTGCGCTGCCCCTCAAAATCCGACTTTGCAACTCGCTCACCAGACCACAGGGACTTGGATTCCGCTGGACCGGGGGATTGCATTGTGCAAACAATACAACTGTGAGGCCCAGCTGCGGCCCATAATCGACTTCCAGCCAGCGGCCAAGAGCCCGCCCCTTGCCCCGAAACACCTTGTCACGTCGTCTTCTTCGCGTCCGTCGCGCAAATCAGCCGCCGCAACACAGGGAACGCGTTCGTCCCGCCGCCGCGCGCCGAATGCTGACGACTCGGAGGACGAGGTCGAGACTATGTCTGCACGTGGCTCCGACGATGGTTCCATGACCCCATCGCCGTCAGAAGCATCCTCCAGCTCTCGTACGCCATCCCCAATCCGTACAGGCGACTACGGGCGGCACGACTACTCCCATCCCCACGACCCCCGTACATATGCCGACTTGCTTTTGGAGTTTTTCGTCTCGGACTCGAGCACCATCCCTGATTTTGTCACGGACCGCGCTCCCGATTTCGACGCCAACATCGCGATCGACGATGACGGACACACGGCGCTGCATTGGGCATGCGCAATGGGCCGCATCCGCATCGTCAAGCTGCTTCTTTCTGCCGACGCAGATATTTTCCGCGTTAATAATGCAGGCCAGACCTGCTTAATGCGCAGTGTCATGTTCGCAAACAACTACGACGTGCGCAAGTTCCCCGAGCTGTACGAACTGCTGCACCGCTCGACTCTGAATATCGACAACTACAATCGCACCCTGTTCCACCATATTGTCGACCTTGCCATGTCCAAAGGCAAAACTCATGCCGCGCGCTACTACATGGAGACTGTGTTGGAAAGACTGCGCGAGTATCCCAAGGAGCTGGCCGATGTCATCAACTTCCAGGACGAGGACGGAGAGACCGCGTTAACGATGGCTGCCCGCTGTCGAAGCAAGCGTCTCGTCAAGTTACTCATTGACCACGGCGCCGACCCCAAGATCGTCAACAACGACGGCAAAAGCACCGAGGACTACATTCTCGAAGACGAGCGGTTCAGATCGTCGCCAGTTCCGGGGTTGTCCTACCGCAACAGCGCATATAACGGGTTCCCGAACTTTGCGTACGGGTCCGCGCATGGCGAGCGGCCGCCGCTGAACCACTCTGTTGTTGGACAACGAGCGAGCACGCGCTGTGTCAACGACATGACGAGCATGCTGGACAGTCTAGCCGCGTCGTTTGACCAAGAGCTTCGCGACAAGGAGCGCGACGCGTCACAGGCGCATGCCTTACTCAGCAACATCCAAGCAGAGATCCTAGAAAGCCAGCGCACCGTCACGCATCTCCGCGGCCAAGCGGACAAGCTCCCGCAGGCACAACAACATCTCAAGGAGCTGGAAAACGCGTTGCGCGGCAAGATGGACCGGCGGTACCGTATGGGCTGGGAGCGGTGGGTCAGCGACGAAGAGGTCAGGGAGCAGAGCGTTCGGGCCGCAGGCAACGGGCAGCTTTTCGCCCCACCGGCGCCTGGGGCGATGGAGACGGACGACCCAACAGACCCGACAGGGCTCAAGCGCAAGTTCTCGCAGAGGGAGGATATCTCGGATCTCGTTGAGCTGCATTCCAATCTTCCGACGGACCCCGAGGCGCTGAAGCAAGCATGCGACGGGCTGAGGAGCGAGCTGGAGCAGTACCGGAAGCGCAGGAAGACGACGTTTGACGAGTTGGTGACGTTCCAGGCCGAGACGGGGACGAGTGGGCGGATGGGAGACTATCGAAAGTTGATTGGGGCGGCGTGTGGAGGCGTACCTCCCGCTGAGGTGGATCAGGTGTTGGGAATGTTGTTAGAGGCGAGTTTTTTTTTTTTTTTTTTTTTTTCGAGTTGAGTGCTAATCTTTGAGTGCAGACGTTAGAATCAGAAGAGCCCAGTTCGTCCTCGGCTGCTTGGGGCAAATCTGGCTAGTTGTCGCGTGTACTTTCATTGCATTTTGTTGTCTTGTCGGTCAGTTCAGTCGTCTGTATACCATCCAATCTGCACTTCAGAATCCAGCCACGTGATCGGCAAGGCCATGAAAACCGACTGTGGACCTAAATACGAGCAACAAGTATCGTGATATCATCAACACGACCAGCTGGCGACTCCCCTTCAGTCACCAACCGATGGAGGTGCGTGTATTCCGCGCCCATCCATGCCTGCCAAAGAATCTCCAACGCCGAGTTGTAGCCTGCCATAGGCTCCGCGGCCACCCCAGCGGCACACACACGCCCAACGACGCCATCCATATCGGATCCATGCCGCCAACGAAGCTCGGCGTCCAGTCCATCGGATGCGAGGACGAGATGATCGCCTTCTTCAGCCTGGATATGCGAAATTTCTGGTGTGTTGATCACGTATGGCGGGGTCAAATTGAACGCAATCACCGGGTCCGTGGACTTCGGTTTGGTTTCGCCCGTCAGGTGCAGAAGTTTCTCGACTTGCGCCGCCGGAAGCTTGAGGGCAAAGTCTCCAATAGCTGAATATCGTTCAGGTGCGCCTCAAGTTAGCTTCAATCCGAGACCTCACCTCGACTAAGGGCCAGTCGCTTCAAAATTCTGTTGGGAGAGAAGAGGTCAGGCTCGCCAGGGTGGTCCTGTTCTATGCGCGCGCGTTCTACTGGGTTGCTGCATTGATGAAGCGTCGTCAAGCAGTGATATTTCTGAGTTTTGGCGGAGACCAAGTCTGAAGGATGTGAGGCGAAGTGAGGTTGGGGGAATAAACACCTACAACATTCGGTATCTCCGATGCCCCCGACATGGACACGGCGGGAAGGATCAACGAGAGCAACGCAGACCGTTGTCCCCGTCGCAGCGCGATTCAGGATGATTTCTCGATCCATTCGTGGTTCGTCGTCGGAAAGAACCGCCAGGATATCAAGTTTTATTCGGTCGTCGAGAGCAACTAACGAGTCTGTGAGGATTTTTGCAATCTCTTCGTCCCGAAGACAAGCGGTTTGGGCGATAGCAAGCGCCGATAGCAATGCGTTCCTTAAAACGGAAGGGAACTCGGCGAGGACGAACTTCGCGGCGCCGTTGGTGTCATTGCCATGACCTGCGACGGTTCAAGTTACGTCGACAATACGTCGACAACATTGAGCCCTACCATCGAGGACCATCGCGAAAATCCACGGGCCATGACCGAAGTCCCATTCCTGCGTGTCGTGCAAGTCTTGGCCTTCGGCCGGTGGTCGAGGATTCCGTGGGGAGGCGCCATTAATCCATGCGGCAGAGATGCGACCGTCAGTCTTAATGGACGCAGATTTGAGGAGTTGAGCGCGAAGGTCCGACGAGTCGGTCATGGCAGGCGCAAACCACAATCGGATCAGACAGCTTGTGGGTACGCCACCCACTTGTCAGTTACTGCTCTACGCCGCAACGCTACGCTGCAGCCTGCAGCCTGCCTCGTACTGCAACTGTGGGGTTGATAAGATAAGATTCGGATCGCGCGCTGACTAAACCTTGGTTGCTTCCCGCGCCCATGATCTCCGACCCCGACCAGCTCGTCGCCGCGTTCAAGAACTCTGGGGAGTTCGACAAGCTAAGACGAGAACTATTTCAACAGGCGCAGAACTCTGTTTGTCTGCTCGCAGACCATATGGTCATCCACTGAGAGATGCGAAAGGACAATTACGACGCATTCAAAGCTCGTCTAGCCGATATCGTCAAGGAACGGCTCAAGTCAGGGCAACTGGATTGGGTACCACCAGAGAAGCTTCCTGGAGAGTTGGTCCAGGAAGTAAACCGGTCGGTAGCCCCTCCCAAGAAGCTTTGGCAACAAAAGTGAACGCCGACTCGCTGCAGATTTCCTGTGGTCGAACGCTTCGCCACGGAGACGACGTCCAAGACGCTTACTTCCGACAAATTCAAAGACAACTTGACGTCCTCCCTGGAGCGCATATTGCGCGAGGAACGACAGAAAGACGCCACGCAGCAGCCGGTACCACCAGATCCAAATTCAGCGCAGGCCCGCCGCCACCACCATCATCTTGATATTATTTGCCTGCCTTGTGCCTGGTCCGGATGCGGCGCTTGCTAGCTGGCTGTAACACATCACTACCATCCAAACTGAAGGTTTCTGTCTCTTAATCTTTGCTACGCCCTACGACACGGTCCAAATAACATACTTACACATTACATTCTGGTGATACAAGCGCGCACAGATAGCAGCACAGCAAGAACATATAAAAGCGATAAACAAACCCGGGACCTCCGAGGAGACGAGACTGGGAAAACGGGAGGATCGCGCCGTCGTCCGCCGCTACTCGGACTGAATCAACTGGACGGCTTTCTCGGAGCGGGGCGTAACCGCACAGCGGAACGGCTCCGGGTGGCTACGAAAACAAAGTTCAGTCGAGTTTCGACGAAATACCGCGATCCTATCGGACAACGCACCTAATCGTGCCCGTCGTGTTGCGGTGGACGGGCGTGATCACGACGCCGTTCTCGACGCACTTGGAGACGTCGAACACGGCGAGCGACATGGCGATGCTGATGAAAATCGAGGCGTCTGCGAGGTGCATGCCTGCGTAAGCTTCGTCAGCGTGCGCTACCGAGCAAACCGACAGCGCGCGTACCTGGGCAGATGCTGCACGTGGAGCGGCTCAGCTCAAAGTTCGCGCTAACGGAGAACTAGTGGCAACAACGAAAAACGCACCGACGGCCGAAACCCCAACAAAGGTTGCGCGGATCCGGTTCGGCAGCGCGCTTTTCCGTCCCAATGAACCGCTCTGGGTTAAACGTCATCGGGTCCTGGTACGTTCGCGCGTCGTGTGTCAGGCGGTGAATGTTTGCGATGACCAGCGTGCCCTGAGGGATGAGGTACGTGTCTTTTGTACACCTCATCTCGTGTGACGCGATGCGGGACGCCAGTGGGGGTGACAGAATGCCACCGGAGGACCTCCTTGAGGAGAGCATCGATGTACGGCATCTGGTCGCGGTCTGCGTAGACCGGCAGACGTTCGCCACCAGTCACAGCGTCGATCTCGGCCTGCGCTTTGGCTTGAACGTCGGGGTATAATGCCATTGCGAGGAAGAACGCATTGAGTGCGGATACCGTCTGTCGAAAAAAAAATCGGTCGGCAAATGGTTCGGGACCGAGTAGAATCGCGACATACCGTATCGGCACCGCCTGAAGAGGAGGATCAGCGGAAGAACAAAGACGGTAAGAACGTGGCGCACCGCTGTAAAGAGATGCGGAGGACCTTTATGAACGCCGTTAAGCAAATGGCGCGGCGCGGAAGCAAGTACAACGGACCATTTAATGTCGAACTCTTCCTCCGCTGTGATTTCCTTGGCCTCGAGCAGTTTCGATGTGAACGAAACCGGCGCAACGCCCGCGGCCTGTAAAACGACAACGCAAAGAAAGTTTTATGCTCAGCATTGCGCTCGTGTTCGCGACGCCAACGGAGGGAAGTGCACTGACCATCTGCCGCTTGACGAAGGTGTAAGGCTGCTCGACCATCTGGTTGAGTGTCGCAGCCCAGGCATTGGCCTTGATGCGCCAGCCGACGGGGACCCAAGTCGGCGTGTGGCGTACTGCGGATACCGGTAAACGGACGCCCCAACTCGCAGCCGCAATAAAAAGAAGGAACGGAATCGGAAACGCACAAATCGGGAGAAAATCGACCATAAACCCTCCCGGAGCCGTCGACAGCGAGAACTGTTCCGTCGCCTGCTCGGCAAGCTGCACGAAGGGGTCGTTATTCTCTTTGACTTCGTAGCCGTGCGAGATGCGCAGGATGATCGCGCCTGCCGTCCTGGAAGTCGTAGATTACTTTTGCGGTCATATAACAGTGAATGAAGACTTGCTTGCGAATATGCTTGGAAAGGTCGTCCGGCTTGGCAAGCACCCGGCGCAGGAAGCGACGCGTCTCGAGCTCTTCGGTGGGATGAAACTGCTTCATCGCGGTGCGGCTGCCGATTATGCTGTGAAACAAGCGTCGAAAACGTCGAAACCGGTCGCCGTAAGGCAGCAAGACCAGGGAGTTCTTCCAGCCAACGAGTTCGCCTCCTGCGGCGCGTCGTTAGCGTTCGAGATACGCGTAGGCCGCAAACGAGGAACTAGGAACGAGATAACACGTACCCATCGTGGCGACTGGCCTGTCCGAGAAGACAGCGCTGCGTTTATCGAGCAAGTCGATCGCGACTTGGGTGCTGCCCAGGACGACGATGGTCTGTCCCAGCACGGTAACGCTGCAAATGTCGCCTGGAAGCAAAACGGCGCGTTCAGGACGCGTAGTGACGCGAGCTAGAAGATGGGCGTACCGTACGCGTCAGACCATTTGGAGAAGGTCTCCCATTCGCGTTCGGACGGCATGTCGAGGACGTTGCCGAGCAGAGGCAAGCCTTTGGGCCTGAAGCAAGTACAGTTAGCGGCGGCAGAAAAACGTGCTGGAAAAGAACGAGAGACGCACCCTGGCGGCAGCGGGTAGACCTTTTGGGACTCCCGCGCTAAGAGGCGACGGAGCAGGTACAAGACACAGAAAACGGCGCAGAGGTCGAGCACGACGAGCAGAGGCAGGCCCATGGCTGGCTGGTCGAGGGCAAAAGAGAAAAGTGAAGTGGGCGGCCAGGGGGCGTGGCCTGGTGGATTTTATTATGGCAGCGCGTTAGATCCCCATGGCGGTTGGGTTCTCGGGACGATGCGTCTATCGCCGCACAGGGAAACACGATCCCGATTTCGATTTGGCACGCGGACAAGAAGCATCCAGCGTAACGTCAACTCGCCACCGAACGCGGTATTCGAGAAAGGAAATGCCTGCGTGCAGGCAGGACATGCGGCAACCCGAGGAAAAAAATCCAAAATATTCCGACAACAAATACAGAGAGATTTTGGGTATACGTCCGTCGAATACACTACACACTATACAGCAACCATCATTTCCTCCGTTTCCTGCGATTTTGGGGAGTTGCACGACCGCTGTCGAGGGCGTGGTGAGCAGGGGAAAGTGTAAAGGGAGTGGGGAAGAAAACGAACCTCTGAAAGCCGGTCGCTATTGACCTCGTGCGTGGTGTCGATTTTGATGGAAAGCGTCGCGCGATGCTGGAAGCAGAATACTTGGTTCAGCAGCCGCATGGTACCCAAAAAGCAAAAACGAGGATTCACGCCAGAATTCAGCTTCCGTGGCACGACTTTCGACATGGTCTGGAGCGAGAACGAGATGTCCTCGGGGTCGTCAGCGAGTATGTCCTGGGGAATTGCCTCGTTGAGCAAAACGCGTTGATGCGGTGCACACAAGAACTGATGGACATACCTTTCTGGCGTTGAGCGTCGCAAGAAGCGTGTTGAACTCGACTGTTGGAGTTTAGCGGTCAGGTCCGAGAGGAAACGGACGAGGACGAACGACGGCCAAGACTGAAGTAGAAGGCAACGTAGATGAGTGTTTGGCCCCAAAGCAGGATCTAGGGCAGAGAATACTCATGAGCACGGCCCTGAGAAGAGACCGAGGGTGGGTTACCGAGACGAGCGAAGCGATGGCGCAGACGCCAACGAGCAAGCCGGTAGTTACAGAGAAGACGATTAACTTGCGTATCATTGTGTCGCTCCTGGTAATTGGCGTCGTTAGAACACGAAAGAAAGGCAACGCAAGAAATAACGCACTTCTTGAACCCGGTTCGAGACCGCCGCAGGTAATAGACAAGAATCATAGCGATTACGAAGTCGCTCGCGGCCCCAAGAACGTTTACGGTCATCGACAGTGGCTGCAAAACGGCTGAGGGCCAGGCGACCATGGAAACGAAGGGAGGTCGTACCTTGAGCTGGCCCAGGTCTTGCCACGTCTTGAGTTGCATGCTTTCGTTCCGGTGAATACGATGCTGATGACAGAGGGAATGTTCCGTACGATTGGATGGTAAAGGCTGGCGGAAGTGATATTATCAAGTCGGGTCCGCGTCCAGGAACGCACGAAACTCACCAACCGAACATCCTGAGGCACCGTTAGTCCACTATGGCGCAGAAACAGCACGCACGCACCAAATTCTGCCAAGACAAGCGCTCCAGCGACAACCGTAAGGCAGATGTTGCGATTCGACAACCTCCAAACGCGCATCGTCAGGAACCTTGTAGCGAATCAGACGCATAGTGTTGGTGTCGGAACGGGGCCCCGTACCCTTGAACGAGAAGGCCGATCAAGCCCTGCGCGACGGAAATAATCAGCAGTGGCAGCGCTGCAGTGCTGCAGGGTCCTACGTTGAACAGAACTTCAAGCTAATGGACAAAAATCAGTAAAAGAAACACGCTACGCGTAGAATCTCACTAATATGCTCCATACTAGCCTCTCCAGCGCTTCAGGGTTGTTGTAGTTGGTAATCGCGTAGAAATACACTGTTTCGGGCTAAGCAAGCGCAGCGGTTGCTGGGGTGAGAGCAAGACGCACCGGTATGTGAGATGAGGGCTTGGTGGATTGTGTCGAATGCGAGGCACACGCAAACGAGCGTTTTGATGTACCTTGGGCCGATGATTGAGCGCAAAAAAACTTGTGTACGACGCGAATGAGACTCACCAGACGTCGCTGGCGCCGTAACGAGAGAAATAGAACCATGTCTGCACGCAAGAAACTGGACGAGAGTCGGTTTGGCGCGTCGAAAAGTTGGAGCGGCGCGTGACGCACCTCCGTAGAGCGTCGCGGCCACGACGACACCGACAAAGCTGGAGCCGATGGTGTTGTCGAGCGCAGACGCCATGGAGGTCGATGGAAGAGAGAATGAGAAGGAACAGGGTGAAATCCTTTAAGGGAAACGTCGAGATTCGAAGGAAGCGGGATTACTGCTGGCGTGCGTAAGGGCAGAAGCTCGGCCACTTGCGGAGGCGTCGACATGCGCCAAAGCAAGAAACATCCACAGGAAAGCGCGGACTTGTTGGCATTGTGGTCGCCGTCGCCGTGGTTGCGGAGACGCACAAAGACCCATGCACGTGGATCGCCGTGTCCTGGAGATTGACTTGAAAATTACACATGTCGTGTCGCCGTCAACCCCCCTTCGTTTCGACCTCCACTCCGCGAGTGGCCCTCAAGCTGGCTTTTACCTTCCTTTGTTTCTCTTGAGCCCAATGGCTTCGAGTGCGTCTGCCGCACTTTGTTCGTGGGCACACATTGATTCCAATCTTTCCGGAAGACGTGAATATAGTGCGCGGCACCCACGAAGAGCTCGTCGCGTTCCTCGTGCTTAACCTCTGGCCTTCACATTTCGGCCTCCCGCTCCTCCTCTCCGTAATAGTTTTCTCGAAAAAAGTACACCGGCATCCGACCTTCTTGAATCTCTGCGTCGGCTTCATCTTTATTGGAATGTGTGTGCTCAGATCCCCGCTCGACCTCCGAGCTAATGGGCCGATTTCAGCGCGTCTTGCTTGCTGTGCGTCTGCTCTCCGCCGACTTCTGTGCTTCTTTCTTGACGCCGCGCAGGTTGTATGCAGGCAAAACCACCGGCCCCGAACCCTCGAAGGAGCTCTGTCTTTTCCAGGCGTCGATTCTCTATGCCTTTCCGCCCTTGTGCGCCGCTCTCCTTTACCGCACCATTCCATAATAAGCTAAACACACGGAGCAGCGCGTCGCTGTTGGCCCTGATGCTCATCCTCCAGGCAAGCTCGAAACCATGCGCTCAAGCTCTTAACCTCACCTCTGCTCAGATGTTCCTTGTGGTCCGGGCATCTGCGAGAAAAGAACTCAACAACGTATCCCATAACGGTCGCACATGGGCGGTGCGTACTTGACAAACGGCCATGCACGGGCTCATCCAGTTCAAAGATGCTCATTACACCGTATATCGCGCTGATTATCGGAATCGTCGCGACGATATTTGTGGGTGCACTCACATCGTGAACACGGCGATGCTGAACGCGTCCTGTGTAGGTTGGAGTAAACAACCCGGACGCCGTGTCGCGTTCCCGTCGGTTCTTTTACTGCTCGGTTCAGTCGGACCCGCTGTAAGAACATCTTTTTCCTCTGGCAGCAGGTATTCAAGAAGTTTTCGAGGTCCGGGACCGTCGCGGTCGTATGTGCAGTCTTCCTGCTCGCGACCGTGGTTCTCGAAAGTACGCAAACGGACTTACTCCCCCTCGTCGATGTGATGCCCACGACGCCTTCTAGTCTGGACCCTTGTGATCCTCTTCAAGACCTACAAGCTCAGAAAGGGCGCGTTGGAGCTGAACCTTCCTATCCGCGTGCTTGCCTTTGGTCTCTACGTTGTCATCGCGCTGAGGTGCGTTGCTTGGCTGTCCCACCACCGTCGACTGATCGGTCTCACAGTATAAGTGTGTTGAGTGTTACGACGCCGGACAGCCCGATTCCAGACCTAGTAATCGCGTGCGGTGAGTAGCGACGCGTTGCGCTCTTGATCGTGTGCATGTGCTGACCTCAGCATCTAGCGGCAACCTTCATCATCTTGATTTTCGGGACACAGAAGGTGCGCCTCGGCTCTTTTCGGGTCCTTTCTTTGCAGCTGAAAGGCCCTGCGATACAGGATATTTTGCGCGCGCTGTGTTTCTGGCGAAAGGATCCCGATCTCAAGTTCAATTCGCTCAGCTCGACACCAGGGATGGAGGCTGGTCGTATTTTGACCAACAACTCGAAGGTGTAGACGATGGGAACCACCGCTTCGGAGCCGCTTTATCTTATCTTTATTCTTTCTTCTTTAGCCACAAACTTGTAATTTTTTCTGTAAAATCGAGCGAAGAGCGGGATGACCACAAACCGCGCGCCACCAACGTGGTGGCGTGCTTTGTGTGCAAGGCCAGCCAAGTGGAGGATCGATGGATGGACATTCAATCGGGGACGTGGCAAGGTACAGGCAAAGATAAATTGCTGGGGTGTAAAAGTAGCAATCTTCCCGCTTGCTCCAAGCTAAGTGGGCTTGCCGGGGGCGGCAACGGAGGAAACTGAAGCGAGGGTAAGGACGTACCTACTTCCGCGCCATTGGGAAACGAACCACTGGGGGTAGGGCTGAGCAAGCAAGGCCGAGGTGGTGGAGCGGGTGGGAGACACTTGGAGGCACGTTGACGTTCCTGAGAAGGGCCGGTGCCGGCATTGCAGCCGATCCCGATGACCGAGCGATGACCTCGGTGGGCGCGATACCTCTGCGTCAAAGAGAGAGCTTCGGATGCACCGGGATGGATGCAGGGGAGGATGCGGAGGATGTGTAGCAGGTTTTTGCGGGGTTTGGTGAACGAGGTGGGGTCAAGCGCTCGCGTTTAGCCGTTGAAGTGGAGTGGGAATGAGATATGAAGCCCACGCGGTTGATGGGGACTTGCTGGCGAAACGAGGAGGAAAACAGGCTGAGGCGCAGGTGGATGACCCTGGGTCGTATAAACTGCTCCAAACAACGCAGAAGGTGCTAGAAGGGCAGGAGGGGAGGAAAAGCTATAAGATTTGTACTCGATCAGATGGGGTGTATTAGTCACACGGGTCCCAAAACGAGGTGGTGACGCACTTTTCCCGAACTCTGACGTCGACGGTCTAGCCATGGTCGCCTCGCACTCGTCATCCGCCCCCAACGTCGTCGACGCTGCTGCACGGCCCGCCCCCAAGCCCGACCAACGCCCACCAGCTCGTCGGGCAGACCACAACTCGGAGCACAATCCCTTTGAAGTCAGCTTCGGCGCCCCCAGCACCGGGCGCAAGTCTGCCACACCTCCCAGCGAGCATGGCAGCGACAAACACTCAACCCACAGCGACCGTCGGACCTCGTCGTCTCCTCGTCCGACGTTGCCGCCACTTGCATCCCTGGCTTCCCCGGCCGACCAGTCCACATACTCGTGGTCCTATCTCAACAATTCTCTGCGTTCCGGGCCGCTCTCCCCCGCAATGCTCGCTGGTCCGCAGAACAGCGACGCCCCACCACACATCCAGTTCGACCCCGCGTCGTTCCGCACCGGTCTCACTCCACGCACCGGACTCACTCCACGGACGGGTCTGACCCCAGGCTCTGGCCTCACTCCCATCGTCGGCGGGCCCGCTGCATTCCCTCCCACTCCTGGCACCGCTGCATTCATGGCCGCGATGACGCCAAACACGATTAACGCCATCAACGGTGTGCTCAACGGTGGTTATCAGCAGGATGGCCAGGCTGGAGATTACTCAACCAACGGTGCTGCCCCAAGCAACGCAGCCAACGGGTTGTTCTTGCTCTCGCAAGCGCACCAGGAGCTTACCAAGCGCGAGGAAGCCGCTCGCAGCACCGTTGATGCTACGGCCATGAACCCACCCGCTCCGCCCGCCAAACGTGGCACCAAGCGCAAGACGTCTTCTGCGGCTTCCGAAGTCTCGCCCCCTCCTCCGCCGCCTGTTCAGCCGCCTCGCAAGCGTGGCCGCTCCTCTACCAACGGCAGGGCTGCGCGCAAGGAAATTTCGGAGGACGATGACGACGACGACGATGAAGTCGATATGGACGAAGAGCCCATTCGTGCTCCCGCTGCTCGTTCTCGTGGTCAGAAGAAGCCAGAAACTGAGGAAGAGAAGCGTAAAAACTTTTTGGAGCGCAACCGTCAAGGTATGCGCCTTTGCGACTTGTTTCTATCGTGTTCTGATCTTTTCGCCCATCAGCCGCCCTCAAGTGTCGCCAGCGCAAGAAGGCGTGGCTGCAGTCGCTTCAGACCAAAGTCGAGTTCCTTCAAAATGAAAACGAGCGCCTTACGTTGCAGCTGGTTGCATCGCGAGAGGAGATTTCCCGCCTTGGGGCCCTCGTTGGTGCCGCCGCCGCTGGCCCGCAGCCAAACGGCCCGCCGATCAGCGTCAACGTCTCCGTCCCCAAGGTTGCTGTTGCAGCGACGAATGGCCGCGGGGGAGGCGGATACGGATATTGACTTGTCCTCTTTCTCTTCCCCGGCCCTCTCCATCCCATCCGACAGACGCGAACACACGATACGCGCTCTCTCGTCTCTCTCATCGCATCTCCATACATAGCATTTCCCCACCCGCCCGCAAAACGAGGCTATGGACGTTCCTCGGCCGCAATATCATATCCTATATGTATAGTATTCCCCATTTTCTTCCTTTTGCCTTCTTTCTGCGATACACCGCCTGTTTTTTTTACTCCTTGTTGTTTTGTGTTGTGGGTAGATGTAGTGGGCCTTTTGGTGATACATCGTTCTCGTGTGTACGTTGAATACTCGAATACATGAAGTTAAGCACCAACAACGTGGCCACATGACTTCTCAAGACGCCATCTTGAACTTGATCCACGAACTGTACGCGACGCTGCGATACAAGCCGCCTCCGCGCCAATGGACGATCCTCGCTGCGTTCTATCTGCTTTCCGAGTCTTCTGGCGCCAAAATCATCTCTCTGGCAACTGGCACGAAATGTCTTGCGGCGGAGAAACTGCCTGTGGAAGAGGCGCTGCATGATTCACACGCGGAGGTGCTTGCTAGACGGGGAGCGGTGCGATGGTCATTGGAGGAAATTGCAAGAATGAAACAAGGCAGCTGTGAATCTCTCTGGATTGACCGCGACGACTCGGAGGAAATCTCGTTCAAGCTACGCGATGGAGTCCGACTGGGATTCTACGTGTCCACTGTGCCCTGCGGAGACGCGTCGATGGGTCTTCTGGCAGCAACGCAGGATGAGGAGATGGCTGCGCTCAAATCCATGCCCTCTTCCCTGCCTTCAAGTTCAAACTCGTCGACGGGCGCCAGCATCTCCCGCGGCCGGAACAACTACACCCTCCTCGGCGTCCTGCGCACCAAACCCGCACGTGCCGACGCGCCGAGCACCGCGTCCATGTCGTGTAGCGATAAGATCGCTGCGTGGACGTTCCTTGGGGTTCAGGGTGCTCTGGGTGCGCGGTTCTTCAACAGGCGGCCGCTTTACGTCGATGAGGTTTTGGTGGGGGTTGATTTGCCGTCTGCTATTGGTGTGGAGGAGAGGGAGGAGCTGAAAAGGATGGTAGGGGTGGATTGTCAGCGGGCGCTGGTTGGGCGGTTAAAAGTTGTTGAAGGTCAAGACCTCATTTTCATCGGGACGTTGTGGTTGAATCGTTTTTCCGCAGCCTGCGGCCCATATACCCACCACCCACCCACGATTCACCTCATCGACACACCACCGTTCATCCACTCGCGCTCGATGGTCCGGGATGTCGGCGGTTCCTGTAACGATTGTGCGTGTTGTTGGCCTAATCTTATCTTATCTCCTCACACCGCGAAGCACTGTTCTGGGTGGCAGACAGCCCGCTCGCAGCTTCCGGTCCCGAGGTCATCATCAACGGGTATAAACGCGGGGTGCCGCCAGCGCATCGACTGCGCGAGAAATCTCTGTCAGTTTTTCCCAACACAACATTTTCCGAGAGTAAGTTAACGCAAACTATGGACAGACCAAGCGCATGTCGAAAATCCATACTCAAGCTGTACAAAGACACTCTCCGGCTCTACGAGCTGCCCGTGGACGACACCATCTCACACCAAGACGCGAAACTCGCCATCCAGACGTACCAAGACGCAAAATCCCACCTAACAGGCCCAGAAGGCGTATTCAGCGGATGGATCCGCGGGTCCTCCATCTCGTTCAATCGTAACGGGGAATCTACAACGGGCATATGATACAAAGCAGCAGGAAACAGGACATCCATCCCGAAGGATATGTGTGTGTGCGTGGAGGGTCGTCATCTACAAGGTCGTCGTGGTACAAAAGAGCAAACCAAACTAGCTATGTCGCAAGCAGAAACCAAAGGCTAATAACTAAACTACTAAAAAGAGATTCCGCAGCGCAGGTGTGGGGAGGTAGAGCATTATAAATTCGTCGTCGTCGCGTCGATAGATCATTGTGTCTTCTTCGTCTCGTCGTTCAGCGGTATTTCTGGCGGCAAGGCTTTGGAGGCCATCATTATCGGCGAGCTCTCAACCGAGGAGAAGCCGTTAAGCGCGTCAGAGCTCGCACCGCGGCTGAGGGCGGGCGTCGAGTCGGTCGGACTCGACCGGCCGCTCGAGAGCGACAGCCGGGCGTTGGATTCTGCGAGTTCTTTGCGGAGGGCTTCGAGTTCGCGTTCGAATCTAAAACAGCAACATGGTCAGCTTGCAGGTTTCGAACAAAGGAGACGACACCCACTTGCGCCCAAACACCTCAATGTAGAACCCTCCGCCATTCCACACGCTCACGCTCAATATCAGGAGCAAGAACGCGCCACTGGCCCTGGGACTGTCATACAGGATGTACACAGCGGGAACCTCCGTGAGGATCGAATAGACTAAAAAACTCGATCAGCCACGTTCGTCGCAGAAAAAAGCAACTGAAACCAAAACACACCCCATTGCCCAAACATGAACACCGCAAGTCGATACCGAGGTGAAATCGCTGAGAGGGAGCGACCGATCGCGCCCCGCTTGTCGTTGAGCAGGAACGAGAACGATGTCATACGTTGTCCCGACTCGATCTTGGTTCGTCGATCGATGAGGACAAACTTCCAGTACAACAGTTGCCAGCTGAGGTAGACGAGGCCGCTCAGCAGGAGAGCGCGCAGGGGGTTGAAATGCGGGAGCTCTTTGAGCGCAGGGAATCGGTGTTCGGCGCCAGGGTAAAAGTGGCGAATGACGGTGAACGTGAACGGCGGGTAGAGGTGGATGAACAGGGACGTGACTTTGTCCTGGTCGTGGAAGACCAGACTGTTTCGCCATGTTATGACCGCACTGGCAAGGGAACCGTGCGAGAGACAATAGCACGCGGTGAAGAGAGCAGGACTACCAGGGAGAATCTGTATTTGCAAAGTTCAGCGGTTGCGGTTGGGTTGCCGCAGAAACAACACGCACCCAGAGCCAGATAAAGTTGAGAATGTTGACGTAGTAGCACAGGTCGAACAGGAAATAATGCCATGTCTTCTTCTTGTAGGTGTAGGCGCGGTAAGGGAGCAAGTAGGAGGAAGCCACGGTGTAAGCAACGTGCACCCATCTATGACGTTTAACAACAAAGACCAAAACGGTGGCATAACAACGCACTGAGGGGCCTGCGCGAACAGGAGGGCGGAGAAGACGAGGGACATGACCCCGAAGAAGAACGAGGCTTTTTCACGTGTCCGGACGACCTTGGCGGATTGCCAGGAAGTGGCCAGCTTGGTCATTCTAGCCTGGACCTGGAAGAGCGGTGTCGATAACGCGTAGAGGACCTGTGTCTGCGTGTACCACACACCTTGATCTTGAAGCCCTTGAACTCGCGCTCGAAATTCTCCGCAAGCTGGTCGCCGGGAAAGTCAATCTTCTTGAACTCCTCGGCGCGAGTCATGAGCTTCTGGCTGTGTTTCTGAAGCTTGCGCTGGAGGAGGTCGACATGGGAGTCGAAATAGGTCTCGACGGTGTCGAGGAGAGTGAATGCCGAGGTCCAATCTGCGAATTCCTCGCGTCTGAAGCGCTCGAATGGGGTGGAGAAGGGTGTTTTTGTTGTGTTGAGCGGTGGAGACGGCGGGCGCGAGGGGGGAGCATCGTCTGCTTGGATGTCGCCGGCCATGACGAGCGGGGGTGGCAAGAAACTCGGGCGTACACGTGATCAGCCATCATCCGTCCCTCTAACCGCCATGCTCGGCAAGCTGGGTGCGCGTCGTCCCGCGGCTGCAACAGCGACATGCTCATCCCGTCCCCAGTTCATATCGGGCTGGACCTTGCACTCATCTCCGTTGTTCTCGCCGGCTTGAAGCGCAATACAGGCCTCACACCAAAGCTCACTCAAGTTCCCAACAAAGACGTCCGCCGTGCGTGCTTGTGGGCGCGTTATTTCACCACTCTAATATACCGCCGCAGAACTGCTCCGCACATATCTCGAATTCGGAGAATACGCGTTCGATTTCGCGGTCGTCATAGCCGGGCGTTCGGCATCTTTTGAGCGAACACGATAACTTTGCGCACCAGCTTTGCTCTCATTCGGTCCTCCACTGTAATAATAGTATACACAACATCGCACGCGGGGGCGCTCAGCCCAGGAAGTTGAATACGAAGAAGTGCAGCACGATGGAGCCCAACGCAAAGTCGGCGAAAGCTCTGGCCACGGAAATGTCAGTTGCAACGCAGGTGGTGGATCTGCGACACGCACCTCTCTGGAGACACCTCCTTGTACTCGTTTTTGTTCTCGGGGTTTACTTGGGAACGAAGGGACGCGGTGAGGACGAATTGTCCGACGGTGCTTGAGAATCTGTGTGCGGATTGAGTCTATTTTGGAACGCCACGTCGTCGCTATGTGTCGTACCCGGCAAGGAAGGCATTGTAAGGGTACGTGGTGACCAGGACACAGTAAAGGAACTGGACAATGCCGGAGAGCATGAGGAAGACGAGGAAGGAGTCGATGAATTTGAGACGGTTGGACGTCTGGTCGTTGTAGGCCTTCCACAGCGTCTGCACAGCCGACGTGGACTGCGCCGGGGCAGACGACGCGGACGCTGGTGGTGCTGCGGGTTTTGGAGGCATGGGAGTTACACGTCGGCGCGGAGAGAGGACTGAGATGCTTCCACGTGACTTTCCCTTTTTTCCTAGAGTCGCGTCTCATGAGTCTGCTATGGCGCCCTCTCCTTCGCGCTAGACGCTGCATTCCAAAAGGAGCCCGCGGTGTCACCGGCCAGTTTGACCATCTCCCCCTTCCTCTCCCCTACGACATAGCACACGGTCTAGGCAAATTCCTCCCTCCCCCGGCCCTCGAGACCGTTGCTGTCGAGTACCAGCTCGGCCTCCTCACAAGGCTAACAGACGAAGTCAGGCGTATGTGGCTCTCCCTCAATCTCCTCCGTCCTCTCACCGCGTCCAGACTCTGAGGAAGAAGGCCTCTCCGTAACGCAGACCGTCATTAGCACGGCACCATACCGCCACAAAACACTCGCGTTCAACTATGCCAGTCTGGCCCTGAACAACAGCTTCTTCCTGGGTCGCCTCGTACGCGTCTTTCCTCCCTTTCGCGCTCATCCGCTCACCCACCCACGCAGACACCAGACCCAGAAGCCTCACACGAAAACTGCATCTCCGCCTCCCTCGCATCCCAGCTGCGCACAGACCACGGTGGCCTCGACCAATTCAAGTCCGCCTTCTCCTCTGCCGCGATGGGCATCTTCACCTCGGGCTACGTCTGGTTCGTCACAGACAAGCAGGGCAGCACCTCCATTATCCCCACCTTTGGCCCCGGCACCCTTCTTGTGCGTTCGCGCACGTACATGGCAGAGGACCACCCCACGCTGTGGCACCGCCAGACTCCCATCAGTCCGTACAACTGGGACCGCGGGAGGAGTTTCATGGAAAAGTACATGCCTGGGTGGGAGGGCCCCGTTCCAGCTCACCTTCAGGCTGAACTTGAGTCGGCATTGGAGGTGGATGAGGTGCCGAGGACGCTTACACCCGAGGAGGGTGTACAAGAGATGGTCTCGGATTCCGGGTTGGAGAGTGGCACCTCTTCAACGCTTGCCCCCGAGGATGGCGTAGAAGACGTGGTCGCGGACTCTGAGCTGGAAGACGGCACGCCGTCGTCCGCCCCCGCTCCGGGCGCGTACCAAAAACGTTTCATGCACACAAGCGCCGTCGCGCGGCAGCAGGAACGCGACCGATATGAAAACGACGACGAGTACGATCCAGACGACGACTCGCAAGACCGTCTACCAAACGTCGGCCAGTTCAGCGTGCAGCCGTCGGGTATCTTCGCTAACCCTTCGCGTAAATCGCCATTGCAAGCCAGTCAACCCGCGCCCACCAACACGTCCGCCGCGCTGCACGCAGGCGAGGTGCTCTACCCCCTCTTCTGCATCTCCGTGCACGAGCACGCGTGGCTTAGTGCAGGATACGGCGTCTGGGGCAAGGAGGCGTGGTTGCGCGAGTTTTGGAGCGTGGTCAACTGGCGCGAGGTCAGCGAAGAGTACGAGCGACTCAGGAACGCGAATTAGACGGTGTTTATATTACTACTGAGAGCGTTTTAATGGAATTGACAACTCACAAAAGCCGCAAAGGCCCCTTGCTATTACAACAAGGTGAAAAAAAAGCAGCGCACCCTAAATGCTACATTGGTTTCTCTACAATATTTAGCTTTGCTTAACCGCTTGTAAGGCGCAAAGAGCAGCTACGAATGGCCGTGAGCGACAGCCGACGAAGAGGTAGAAAAAACAACGGACCTCCAACACCACTGCCATCCTTGGCCAACCCAATCTCCACCCTCTTCTCTATGTCAGCGCCGACAACGGCGCGCAGCGACTCGCGCAACGTTTCCTCAAAGTGAGGGTAGAACTGAATCAAACTAGCCAAAAGAATTGTCGTGAGATGACCACGAGAGAAGATGAAAAATCTAACGCACCTTCCATCAACACCCACACCGATCTTGGGCTCGTTCTTGCTCGCCGTGCCTTCTCGGCCAGAGAGCACCGCGCGGCCGGTTTGGATCAAGACCGTGCCAACGGCAACACCACTTAGTAATGCAGCACGACGAGCAACCATTGAGCAAGCCCATCGTACAATCTGTGCGGGAAATTCAGCCCATGCAAGCAACCACACGAAGAAAGAAAAACACACCGCAGCATCTCGTAGTGAAACGAGACCAGACGGGAACCCGAGTTCCTTGGTGATCACCGCCCGTACACGGTTCAACCTAGTGACGACAGTCGCGTCCAGCTTGTCCGGCTCGTCGAATATGGACAATTTCGGGGCCGCGTTCTCTCGCGCAACCTTGTCGTCGGCGTCTCCGCCTTCCCAAGCCTCTTCTACTGCGCTCATGACGCTCGTATCGAGACCCCACTGTATGTTCAATGCCGGGGTTGTCTTTCCGGAAAACAGCAGTGATTTGGGAGCGGCATCCACCAAGGACAGAAGCACATTCCGTGTTACTTCGCCTGCGCACTATCTGAGCGAGCGCCAAACAGCATGAATGAACAACTCACCGAGATACATCCCACTGATCATCTTCTCAAACGCCTGGAAGGTCGGGTTTATGCTGAGACGGTCCAACGCGTTATCGTATGGCGTCGATGGAAGATGCGAGCGCGTGTTGTTGAATGCTCCCCACTCGGTGTTGACGATCATAACTCCGCCCCGCGCGCCAGCGGGATCGTTGGCCAGTTTCCTGATGTTCGCTGGAAATCCTTAGCGGGGAAACTTCGCTGGCAGGAAACGAGATTATCGCACCAACGTCTTCCACGTAGGCACCGTTAGTGCCAGTCCCAAAGATCGCACCGAGGGTACATCCACCCGCGGTATACGCCCGGGACAAGAGTGCGCCGACAGTCTGTTGGCCGATGTGAGCGGCTATCCGTCGCGTCGCAAGGAACGAGACGCACGTCGTTGACCAGGGCCACACACTTTACGTGCATATGTTTCCTGTCGAACGCGTCTTGCAGCAGCTTGACCACATCGTTACCGACAGCATGCTTGGCGGAAAAGCCTTTGGTCCAAGTCAAGATTTTGCCGGAATCGAGCGCGGTCTGTTCAACAGGGAACGAGAACGTGAGCCCAAGGTGGACGACATCTGGTTCGGCCTCTGTGGGGTGGCTGACAGGGGCGTCGCTGGGTGGATGGGATGTAAGGAAGGCATCCACAGAATCGGCAAGGTAATCTGCAGCAAGCTTTTGAGCATCGAGAGCAAGAATGAGATGCTTCCAAGTGCGCACCGAATAGAACCGTCGCTTCGCCAGTCTTGAGCGCGTCCGAGACCTTGTACTTTTGCTGGCGGAGGGTGAAGGTCGTGTCGCCGTGCAAAACGACTTCGCAGACGCGCCTACCACGACATTGAGCAAGCCATGAGACGCAGCGGAGACGCAGAGAGCATTACATGTTGGTTCCACCGAGATCAAGTGCAAGGAAAGTGCTGCGACGAGATGAAATAATTTCGCGACGACTGCAGAGGCTCACTGACCCCGTCTCTGTGCCATCGGGGACGCCGGTAACAAACGAGGGGCTGCGAAATATCAAGATCCGCGTCGAAATGGGCGAAAAACACGTACATCATGGCCATGGGATGGCCGTAGCCGCTGAGTCCGACGTTGAACTCGTCCAAGAACTGGCCCGTGAGCTCTACAAGCGCATCGGGCTTCAGCTGGAACGACTCGTGGATTTGGTCGAAGATGCGCTGAGCGTCCGGGGTGGAGTGAGCAGAGACCGACGCAGCCATTGACGACGAGACGGTTTAAGGCCAAGAGTGCGATCGATGTGCTGGTTACGTCACACAAGCTTGGTTTCTTCAAGTTCCCCACCGCGTCGCGTGCGGCGCCCCATGATGCGCCTCGCCTCGTGTCCGACGATTCCCAGGATGAATATGGTCGTGGCCATGGTTGAAGCCCTCCAACGATATCCGACCTCAGCTCAACGTTACCCTCTAAACGACAACGCCGCAGTAGCCCGAACTCTGTTATCTCAAGGAGCCGCAGCCCACAAGCGAGATCATCTGGGATCATAGAGTCTAGAGGGCTAGAACGTTCAAGTCCGCGACATAGCTGACCTTGCAGACACCGCCAAAACTCCATCGCAGTCGGTCCAGCTCTGGGCCTGTCAACGTGACCGACCGCGCCCACACATCGAGCGGACTAGAGTCTCATTCCACTTCGTGTCTCCGACTCTCGCCGCCCACCTCGACATATAAAATGCGACCTGCCCATCCTCAGTCTCCAACATCCACTCGACTTACACACAACAACAATGTCCGCTAGCCTCCGACCCAAATCAAACATCCGCCCTTGGCTTGCTCTGGAGGCGCTTCCCATGTGCGTCTACCGACCCTAGAAGATGTTACCGCGTGCTCATTGTCGTTCGCAGTGTGATGCTAGTCACTGGGATGGTCAGCTTCGCAAGCTACTTCACTTATCGCTCCGCCATGGGTCCCAGCAGTGCGTTTGCTCCGAACCGAAGCCTCCCTGGCTGACCTGTGCTTCCTAGTTCAGTGGTCCAGTAGGAATCCTGAGCCCTGGAACCGCATTAAACCCAACGAGGGTGTCAAGATGGTCCAAGTGAACCATAAATTCGACCAAAAGTAAGCTTGGGCTTCCTCGACGCATCCTTGAAGACTAATTCACCCTACAGCTGGCACCGCGACCAACTATGACCTCGTCATTTCTTCCTCTTAGAGGTGTACTTAATACCAACGACTAAAGAATAAATGTACAGTCCTGCGTTGACGATGTATCATATCTTTGGAATCAATTCATTCATCATGAGAGGTGCTCGATTCAAATGTTGCATGTCGTTTTCTTTCTTCAGTGCGCAATATTCCCTCCCAACCCGGATGATCAAAATTGTGGGAATGATTACAAACACTAACGCCCATCGCCCAAATAGGCAATTAGGTTGCACCCAGCCGTTCTGGTTCGAGGCGCCCTATATATTTGGACCGAGTAGAGTTTGCGATATCAGTCCTGGATTCTTTGACAATTTCCCGCGTCGTCATGTATGTTCGTCAAGCGTACTGCGTACATCCCAAGTAACCTAGCGTCCCTAAGTCGTGAACCTGAAAAGCAAGCTCTGATTTCCCTTCTCTCTAACGAGGCTCTGCTCAAGGATCTTGATAGGATATGGTTAGCCCTCTGGTAACCAAGAAGAACAACGCTCACCTTTTCTTCCTCCGATAAAGCCGCATATGCGCGCTCGCGCTTCCTGTTTAGGTGGATGTAGTAGTACTTCTGAACGATCCTGTACAGAGTGTCGGTGACCTGGCTCTAGTTCGCGCGTTAGATACGCACCACATAATCTGTAAATCAGAATCAGGACGAAGTGTAACGGTACATAGAATAACGCATTACCAGAGTGAACCCGGCGACAGCGATGTTCGCTGAATTGCCCTTCTTGTAGAACGGGGCGTCATCTGCTTGGTAGATTTGTGAGGCCCAGACGCCGTAGATGTTGGCAGCAAAGATGATGGCGCCGGAAGCGACTGTCTATAGGCGCAGAAGAAAAAACACGTTAGAAGAAGCAAGTAACGCGGTCACGTGCAGCACTGCGTCGCAGAACACGGCACTCACCCTGCGACCGATGTTGCCCGTGTTTTCCGACATCCAACCAATATTCAGCGGATGCTGGCGCTGAATGAGATTTTGTTCTTGTATGCCGGAGACGAAATCCTACCGAGTAAGGCCAAGCAGCACTGTCAACGTGTCAGAAACACGCACAGTATTGAAAAGGAAGGGCCCACAGGAAGAGCGCGCAAAAGTACCTGGCGCATACCGGTGAGAATGGTCCCCAGAAATGGAAGGAAAGCAGGTTTACTTTGCGCCGCGAGGGGTATGGTCTGGTATAACACGAAGAAGGATCCAGCCAACCATCTGCCAAGCAGCTGGATAGTGTCAGAAAACCCAATAAGGGCACATGGAAGAGCTCACAAGAAAATGCGCCGTGGAACCCTCGCTCGCCGACTTGGCCCGAATGCCGGATCAACGTAACACTAATGAAGCATTGGAGGATGTATGGCGGGGCCGTGAGTGCATTTGAGACGAAGACGTTGAATTTGAACGTCTTGATAATCGAAGGAAGATCTGCGAAATCGTTCAGTTGCGCGTCACGAACAAGAAATCAGTCATACATGTTCCCAACGGGTTCGTCGGCGTCAACACCGCGGTTGTGATGATCAAGTGTCCCCAGAGCCCAACATCCTTTGCCGCGTCGATGAAATCCTGCAGCGTCGCTCGTTTCTCATACTCCTCCTTCGACTGATCATCGCGGATGAGTCGCGTAACAGCAATCTGGAGTTGTCGCTCGGTGAACCAGGGCTTGAGGCCGCGTATCCCTCCCTCCGTTTTCGTGATGGAACGGGGGAGATAGAGGAAGAAGAAAACGGAGCCGACGACGGTGATTATGCCGTCCACCACAAAGAGCCTGCAAATCCTGAATATCTGGGTTGGTGAAGTATTCAAGAAAGGATACCATTTCCATCTAGGTCCCTCAGATTGTGAGATGAACGTCGACAGAGCACCAGCGCACGTACCCCTCGAGGCCACCCCGTCCAGCCAACTGCAGTAGTCCACTGGCCATAAGACCGCTCACTGCACTAGCGATGGACTCTGTGAAGCACTTAACGACAAGTGGATCCAGAAGATGTCGTGGATACTCACGAACACCCCAGAAACCGGCCAAACGCGTAGTTAGCTCCGTGCCTTTGTAGAAGCCTCCGAGATAGATCAAGGTAGCGGGGATCACTGCAGAACTTGAGTATGACGAACACATACGGCGGTAAGTGCTCCACGTACCTCCGCCCTCGGTGATAGCGATGACTGGAAAGAAAGTAAATGGGGGACGGAGAGGCTTGAGAGTTTCTTGACGTACAGACTCGGACAGTGAGATAACCGGCGCGGTCCTTGGAGCGGATTGATATCCCGATCGGGAGCAGAGGAAACTCGCGTACCGTGATGAGAGCATGCGATAATGTCACCCATCCCCTGCGTGAAGTGAGACAAGAAAAAAAAATGGAGGGAAAGCGCCCGAGAACGCACCAGGCAAACATCAAAATAGGAATCCATCGGGCGGGCCCAGTAATTTTGGCCATGACGGCGCCGGTACTGCGTCGAACGATGTCAGAGAGCGTGGTTCGACGGCTGGAGCAAGACGACAGACAAGCAGAAGAGTGAAAAGAAGACTTGAGAGAGATGAGCGAAAGTCGCTAAACGTCGCTGTCTCCGCACCCGAGTAGATGGCCGTGGCCGTGTTGACGGTGGTCAACGTGAACCCAAGGTCAGAGGCGAGGTTGTCCGAGATGGCATTGCTAATGTTCGTACGATCTAAAAAGACAGTGAAAACGAGAAAGGAAAGAGGCGCGAAGTCTAACCCATGTTAAGGACGAAAGTGGTGAGGAGCACGACGGGATACAAGCGCGTGTCCAAGATGCGAACGACTGCCCTCTCCTCCTCTTCGGTGTAGGCGAGATCCTTGACGAAGTAGAGTGGCTCGGTGGAGGTGGTGGTCTGGGTCTGCGTCCAGTCGCCGGTCGTTTGGCCTACATATTTCTCGTCTGCGTCCTCCAGAGATTTGCGTAGCGACATGGTTTATCGTGCTGGGAGTCTGCCGTACGTGCAGCGATTAATATACTGGCGGTCGTCTTCACCATTCGGGGTACGGATTGCGCAATGACCGCGGGACATGAGAAGCTTCGCAGCTCATCGAAGCATACGAAGGTGAACTGTCACCCGTTTATACGCCATTTTAGTCGTGTTGGTGCCAGAGAATGCCCACGGAGCGCGGTTCGTCCTCCACGTGAAGGTGTTGTGGTGAGTGGTTTCCCCCAGCTTCCGACTGCTGCTCGTGAGACCAGTCCATATCAGCAACACAGATGGAACAGCAGGATTTGAGTGGTATCGAGCCGACGGAGAGTCGCAACTTTTTGAACGTTGGATGTTGGAATCCAGGAACAGAGACGATTCACGTGGGCGGGCGATAAGACCGTTTGACGTGTGGGTCACTACGTTACTTGCTCCCGACCTCCACCATGTCCTGGTTCGTTCTTCTCCCCGGACGCCGACTTTAACATCAGCTTACTGAAGCTCGGAAGGTTCATCGGCCTCACCGGGCAGGAGCCCGACCGGTATATTGTGCCGGAGACCGAGCCCAAGGTCCCCGATCCTCGCATTCCGGACCGTATGGTGTCGACGAAAAAAGCCAACCAGCCATTCCTTGCGTTGGTATCCTTCCATTCAGCTCATTGAAGGAGTGTTCTGAACCGCCCTTAGGCACCGGGAATACCTCGCGCAGCAGGAGCGGCTGCACAAGGAATGGCTAGAAAAGAAGAAGATTCGGGACGAGAAGATTGCTCGTGGAGAGCCTGTTGGGCCCTTACCTCCCGACCCGACGAAGCCTGTTGAAGTCGGTTTCCTCGGCCTGCTCAAGTTTCTGCTCTATGTCATCGTCGGTGGAGCTCTTCTGGGCAAGTTCATCACCGGCAGCTACACCTGGGATTACGACGTGCATCTTCCGAAGTTGAAGCAGTTCATTCCCGTGCGCGTCTTCCTTTGTCGCGAATCACCAATGTTCTTACACTATGAGTGCAGACGGACCAACGGCTCTTCTCAGAGCGCGCGCTCAGCGAATACACCGGCGAATATGGCAAGGTCACCTATCTCGCAGTAAGTCTTGCATGGTTCTGTTCAGCATTGCTGTGTCGCTGAAAGGAAATACAGATTGACGGCGACGTGTACGATGTGAGCAAGGGCAAGGCGTACCAGCCCGGGGGCTCATACCATTTCATGTCCGTTTTCTTGTCGGCTGGGTCTTCGTCTCCTCACGCTCATCTCAGGGCTGGCATCGATGCGGCGCGGGCGTTTGGGACTGGCTGCTTTGAGACGCACCGGACACACGACCTCCGTGGGCTCTCGTACAAGGAGTGGGAGGTACGCGTCACTGTTTCACAATTCTTCGAGATATAAGCTCACCGTGTGTGATTCAGGGCGTCCAACACTGGAAACAGTTCTTCGCAAACCACAAGGAGTATCGCAAGGTCGGCAAGGTTTCGCACCCTCCAATCGACCCGAATAGCCCTATCCCCGACCACTGCGACCCCAAGAAGCAAGAGCAGTCTCTTCGGGAAGGCGCAGAACGCGAGGAGGCTCAGAGGCGAGCAGCCGCCAAGGCAGCCGGGAGGGACGAATCCGAATTGTAGTTCTATGAAACGCAATTGGTTTTGTCCCCCATGTTTATATCTGTACATCTTTCCAAAGTCTACTAATGGTCCCTGCAGCAAAGTCCCAGCGTGTGTAAACCGTTTCCGAAGAAAAAGAATAAGAACGACGCGTGTCGCTACGAATACAGACCGCCAAGAGGTCGCGGAGACCCTTGAGATCGAATCAAGTTGCGAATGATGGATAAGTCGGCCAAGCCCGCGTCCATGAAGGACTCAAACGGCGCGTTCCGGTCAGTGAACTTGCCGACAACGATGTTCCCTGAGAACGATTTAGCGACTCGACCAATTCCCGCCAACCCACGAGCACACACCTCGCCAAGCGTTGTGTTCAGTGAAGCCGTGCCCTTGAATGTCGCGGATGCTTCCGTTCACAGGGAATGGCAAGCCGTCTTGGCTCAAGATTGGGAAGAAGAAAATGTAAGGCTGGGACAGGTGTCGACTAACGCCTTCGAGGGACTCGTAAATCTGGAGACGTCAAACCGAAGATGGTCAGGGTTCCGCGACGAAACACCAGGGCGAAACGCACATGGTAGTCCCATGCCCGACCACCTGCGACGACCGGAGCAATCTAAGGTCGGTGAAAATTCGTCGGAAAACGTGCAACGAGTAAATTTGACTGACGGAGTCCATGTGGACCTCGGGGTGCGGCATTCGAGGGCCGGTCTGCGCAGTAAAAGCCATCGGACTGCAGCAGGACCTCAGCACCATGGCCGCGGTCTTGCAAGGTACGGACCTGGTCATCATCTGTACAACGGATGGCTGTCGGTCTGACCCACAGTCAGATATCGAGGATCGAGACGACGAAAAGGCGATGGTCATACTTGCGTCGGCGGGAAATAGGATGCAGCGAACACATTGCGTTGAGCCAGTATTGCTTGACGACGCCACGCGAGACAGTGGAGGAGAGCGGTAGTACAGTTGGTTCATGGAGGAAGGTAGGATGCGCTGAGCAGGGTTGTCGAGTCTCGGGTCCACTCTGAAGTGCGCCTTATATATGGAATAGCTTGGAAAGGGCATCCGTGGATCATGACCGCGATACGACAGTTCCCAAACGGTTGAGGGACAATCTACTCGAGCGCACGAGGCGTTAATTCGAAGACGAATCGAGATGGCGGACGACAGGATCGTATGACGGCGGGAACACAGAAGGGAAGCTCCCAGTCAAGACGGGTGCGAAAACGGAACTCATTCCGGGGCTCCAAGCTTGACGACGCGAAAAAGAGGTCCGCCACGCAGATTTTTGGGGGATCTTGTGTGGCGCATTTTGAAGTGTAGATTATCACACAGACCAAACGTGTCGCGGGCAGCGGAAGCGCCAACGAACCTGGCCCGTTGGTCGACATCCATCCAATATAGCAATGTGGTGAACAAAGACAGAGGCCGGCGCGTGTGACGACATCAGCGTTTTCGCTCGCGACCCGAGCTCTCATGGCGCCCGCTCTGTAGCGCTCCAAGCTCCCATGACGGTTCCTTCCTGAACAAGTAGATCGTCGTTCCGCGGTAACGCACTGTACCCAGCCTGCTGGAACCCCAAATCGTTCGCAGTTCGTTAAGCTTTCTGACCTCGAGACACAATCCCTCTACTCGAGGCCTGACAAGTCTATCGGACAGCCGCGCAGCGATCTAGCGCGGCTTCATCTGCTTACCGCGGCGCGGCACCGTTCCGCGTACGAATCCTTTGCCACCGATAGGCATGATCTGTGGGTCCACGGTCGCGTGTAAGCGTCATTTCCATGCGTACGCATGGGTTCGGGGTTTGTGCTCACGATTCACGGACGTGGCGCCCCAAGATTCCCTGGATTCACACCACATTCCTATCTGCGGAAACCCAGCTTCCTCCCCGCCAAAACTAGCGCCCTTGCTGTTCAATTCCGCTGTGTGTTTCTGGAACTCTCCTGAGCCGTTCACTGAAAGACCATGCATCTTGACAGAGAAGGGTCTTCGCAAGAAGAGCCTGTTCGGAGCCCCATACTCATCTTCCGCCGTAACGTCTTCAAGAGGAGAACTAGTTTCTTTCTGCGCCAAGAACACGACGAAACCATCTGGTGTCGGAGACTTGTCTAGTCCAAGAGCTCTTTTTGCGACAGTTCAAGCTGTGCGTTCCTGCGGGTCGTCGAGAGATTTCGGGTCGGGTGGGTTCTCGAGTTTCTTGACATATCTTCTGGCTCCGGCTGTCTGCTTTGGAATACCCGGACAGGACAACGGTCCCTGTGTCCCGCATCGAGAATACTGCCTCGAGGACAACTTGGAACTGAGCGCGCCGCGCGGGTGCCGTCTTCCGCGAGTCCGAGTCCTCGGGATTTTTGCTGCCTGAACGCCGCGGGATACCCGCCGCAAGCTGTCGTCGTACAAATTAATTGTTCTTTGCGGGGAAGAGGTTCGAGTTCAAGTTGGGTAGTGATCACATCACGCGGCTTTTGACGAACGCGACCACCAGCTCGACGCGCCTGCAGCATGGAGCGGGGACTCATCGCGGCTGCGCAGCTGTCGTCGCTTTTCCCGGCGGCGCAGGCAACTTCCATCACCATCCAAACCACCCGCCCCACACCGTCGCTGACGACCCCCGACGCGTCCACTCTGCCTGTTGAGCACGCCTCGCACGCGGCCCTGTTGCACACCCCCGTTACAGGAACGATCTTGCTTCGCGTCCTGCACGGCGGCGTCATATTAGAGATCGTCTCTCTGTCCACGGGCGTGGCGCCGTTGCGCTTTGTTTTCCCGTCTCCCGTGCTCTCTGCGCCTGCCATATTTTTATGGGAATCGGAGCTGCACATCCTGGCAGTGACCAATGCCGGGTCTCTGTACCGTCTTACCGTCCCCGTCGACCCCGGCATGGGGCTCTGGTTGCGCCAAGCCAACAACATTTCGCAATCCGAGTACCACATAAAGCACTTCGTCGGGACCGGGACAATGGACGGTCTCGTTCACGTCCATGGAACACATTGCATTATCATCAGCCAGCACGGTGGATCCATTTTGCGCCTAGAGTCTGAGTATTGGCAGAGCAGCGGCGTCGGTGCGTGTTGGTGTTCTTATTTCGGCCCAACAACTTACGCACGAATATCCAGACGAATGGAACGAAATTCCCTTCCAACACACCTCTTTCCTCTCGTCTTTGACCTCCTTTCTACCGACTCTCACTTCAACACCCTCCAGCGGCGCCGAAATCGTCTCCATTGCTACCCACAACTGGCCCACGGATGTTGGCCATGTTTGGACACTCTCCCGGGATCGAAATCTGCGGTTCTGGAAAGCCAAGATTGGATGCGTGGCTACGAAATTGCTTTCGCCGGTCCCAGGCAGGGAGCTCAGTCCCGGTGGAACCTCGACGCCACACGTACTGCTCGAGGCAGAGCGGCAAACGTTGCTTCGCGTATTTTCCAACCCCACAAACGACGATCGCATCTATGTCCTTGCGTTCATACCTACGCCCTCGTCTGGGACCTCTGGCGGACGGTTCCAACTCATTGGGACTGACGCGGACCAGTTCCAGGACATTGCGACCATCGAGTGCTCGAGACATAGCGCCCACTGCCATCTGCAGGACTTCATGATCATTGCCGAAGTCCTGTACACGCTCTGGGAGCACCAGGGCCAGTCCATGGTCGAGAAGACAGTACTCAACCTCGAAGAACTGCTGGAAGGAGACTCCCAACCGGTCATTTGGCAAAGCTCGACCTACGCGTCAGAGCCAGAGCTCACTCCGGCGTACTTGGATGAGCTCCTCGTCACCCCCGGGTCGCTCTCTGGCAAGTTCTTCGAGGCCATCATGCGTCCTGGGATGTTCTCAGCGTTGACCTTGCGGACTGCCATCGAACAATACTCGGACGCCTGTGCCTCGCTCCCTGGACCCCTCCCGTCTGCTTTGCAGACGACGTACGCGACGCTGGGCGAGAACATTGCTGCTGTCGTCGGCTGTACCGTCACTCTCCAGCGCGATCCCCAGACCGGCGCGCTTCAGCACGCAAACTACTGGAGTGCTTTGAAACGTGACTGGGAGGGGTTCATCGCGCGCTGCCGCGAGCTCGAGCGCAGTGCTCGCTGGCCACTCGTTCTCGGTGCCAGAGCCCAGGGCGATATCATCGTCGTTGAGCGCGAACGTGTTGGCTCTCTGGTCACGGAGGATGTCGCCATCCGGCTGCAACGAAATCTTCATGAAGATCGTCTCGTCGACTCGTCGCATGCGATATTCGGCGTCTTGTGGGGTCTACAATCCAAACTAGGCACCTCGTTCATGCTCAGTCTCGAGAGCCGACTGCTGGACATCGTCCACCAAGAGAGCGCATTCTCCTTCGCAGACATAATCCAAGACCAGTCGACCCGTGTTCGTTTCGACGAGCAGCTCGATGAAGGCGCTAAAGCGTGGATGATGGGTCGGCTCCAGACCGTCGACAACCTCGACGAGGCAACCAAGACGGCTCTCGATGTTATTGGCGGCTTTGATTCGGACGTCAAGCGCGAGGAGGACGAAGTCGAGCTGCTGTTACCTCCGCCTACCTCCGACTGGTCACGTGCTTTGATAGGCGCATACGTGAACGTCACGATTAACGCGCGATACGACCTTTGCCTCGCGCTGCTGACCCTGCTCTTCTTCTGCGCCGAGGAGCTGGATGGATGGGACCCGGCTTTGCTGGCTGAAGTGTTTGCCGTGTTCCGCGGCATTGCCATCCTACGCTTCATCTCGAAGCAGCCAACCGGCGATGTTGCCCCGTCAGAGGACATCGCAGAGGATGTGATCTCGCGGCTCCGCACGATGCAAGTCTCGCGTAGCCTCCGTTCGACACACTTCACGCCTACATACTCTCTCATTCACACTCTTCTTGCCGGCCACTCGGACGCTTTGGGTCTTCCGGGTGCTTCTCATCGCTTCCTTGACTCGACTGGGCTGCTGCAATCCGTATCTCCAGCGATGGCCACAAAATACGAGGTCCTCTTCTGTGAACGACTACGAAGTCTTGGCCAGTACGCCAGCGCGCAGGAGGTGCTTTCGACCCTTCCGCGCACTGCTGGCGTCAACTACGTCCAAGCACGGCTTCATCTCAACACTAACCATTTCGATGAGGCTGCTCATCTGTTTGAGAAACTTGCCGGGGCTTTCCGTGAGTGTCTTCTCTAGCTTCTACCTTCACTAATTTCGTTGCCATATAGCCCCAGACAGCGCTCTGACGCCCGAGGATAACGAAACATTATCCATCGTGCTTCCAGCGCCGGAGACGCCAACCACTGCGTTTCTGTTCTACCTCCACGCTGCCAAGCTGTTCAAGACTGCGTCTCTGGTTCAATACGAAGTCTCGTTCACACAGTTCGCATTATCCGTCGCTCCTCCTGATGCGGACACTTCGTCCCTTTGGGCGACCGTCATCAAAGGATACAGCGATTTGAGCTTGTACGACGATGCGTACGCGGGTCTTATCGCTACGCCGTATCCAAGAGAGTGCGTCTTTTTGTTCACGTGACGTTAATTATATCTTATTCTTTTCGCAGAAAGCGTGAAGGTGTTGGCCAGCTTGTTTACCGCATGTGCGAAGACGGCGCGGTCGAAAAGCTCGTCTCGTACAGCTTCCCCGGCTTTGCGGAGGAAGTCGAAGGCGCGTTGGCGTTCAAGGCCCGCAACGTCGACCCACGCGTCCAGCCGAGCTATGCCCGTATTCTCTACTCCTGGTATACATTTAGAGGCAACCACCGTAGCGGTAAGCACACAATTGCCGCCTCACCGGAATTCCGTTGCTTCTTTGGTGAAACTCAAATTATTTCGCAGCCGCTTTGGTCATGTATCAACGAGCGCGCAAACTTCAGGACATCGTTGCGTCCGATCCGGGCTCTGCGTCGACCTTGGTCTCGCAGCAACTCAACTCACTCACGATTGCCATCAACTCGCTCTCACTGGTCGATCAAAAGAACGCCTGGTTCCTGTTGCCGGTCCTGGCTGCTGATCACTCGCGAGAGGTTCGTTTGTTCCAGACTTCTTTCTTCATCATTCGTGCTCAACTTTCGAAGCACCCATCGAAGCGCCGCCGATTGTCGAGGCACATACCCGAATCGCGGTTCACGCCGGGAACACACGACTCGGAGATCGTCTCACTGGCGGACATTCAACACGAGCATGCCTTGCTATCGGCGCACGTTGATATTGTGAAACGAGAGCCGGAATTGGCGTCGTTCAGCGGTAAGCGCGATACTTATCGACAGTTGGCGAACCGACTGAGCTTTTCTTCATCGGCGCAGACCTACCCCCAGAGTCAATCGTGCTGCGCCTCGCACAGGCTCAGCAGTTCAACCTCGCCATAGCCACCGCGCAGAGCCTCAAGGTCGATATGACCGAGCTGTTTGCGCACCTCACAGCGCAATGTGTCCGCCTCTCGCGCGACCCCGATGCAGTCATGTACGCGCGGATGCCTCTATCGGCCGTATTCGTCATTCAAATCCTTTTTTTAGGCAAGAGGACACCTCGGACTGGCTACTTACCGACAAGGTTTCCTCATGGCCGGGCAGCCCTGCAGACCGCGGTTGGCGCTATCTCCGACAGGCGCTCGAGCGACACGACGGGCCGAGCACAGACTATCGCTACACTAAAATCACGCTCGAGACACTGTTGAGCGTCCAGAGGGCGACGCCACCACCCCGGTGGTTAATCAGCTCGCTCGAGGACCACCATCCCGAGTACCTCATCCACGCGACTATGCGTTGCGGGGACTTTGAGCAGTGCATCGCGCATACGTCGTCGCTGATCCAAAAGGTACAGTTTGATAAGGTCTGCATACGCCTTTTATTGACGCGCTTCTTTGTACATTTAGGCCGAGGCGCGTCTTTCGCGGGACTCTGTAACCCACGCCGCGTCCACCTGGCTGCCTTATACGCTAATCGACCAAGTGCTCAATGCGGCCGCGACGCTATCCCCGCCACCTGCTGGCCTCGCACAGCTACGGGTACAGCTCGACAATCGGCTGAAGCGCATGCAAAGGCTCACCAAAAGCAATCTCTCCAGGTAGCAGTAACAATGATAGATTTTGTTTACTTGTTCGTAGAGGCTCGTTGTTCAGTACATATCCGTACTAGTACAGTTATACACCATATCGGTCTTTTGAAACGGAAACATGATACGAAGCCATGGTCGAGAGGAAGGTAGAGTCGAGCGGTAGGCTGAGGAGCGGGTATTACAGTAACATGCAGTCGTCGCTCTGCCAGCGACCACGCGAGTACGCTACAGGATTAACAACACTAAAAGGACCATCAGGGAGATATACCGAAGTTCGAATATGAGTTGAGATCGAGGTGAGGTAGAGATGAAATTAGGGACCATTGGGTCCATGACGCGCCCCATTTGCACCATTGGCTTGGTCTGGCCGGAGGACGTCGAGGAACTGGGTCCATTCGCCGTGCTCGAAGCCAATGGCAGCGCCCCAAGCCCCTTCGTGGTCCCCACCACCATGAGCGTACTGTGGTGCAGCGTAGCCTTGTTGTGGAGGCGGCATGTGGTACGGCGGATAAGTGCCGCCTTGCTGGTGGCCGATCACCGCCGGCGAAATCTGCTGGGGCGAACGTAGGTCATCGGACTGCTGCCCGCCCTGCGTGTACAATGGCGGAGGGGCATTCCTCATCGACGACATGTTGTGGTCGTACCCTGCGGGCAGGGGATTGGATAGCATCATGGGTGGGCTAACCGAGTTGTTCGACGGTGAAGTTGTGTGTCCACGCGCACTGGGCGACTCGCCCATGCCCTGACGCCGCAATTTGTGCGAATCGTGGTACGGGAACGCCAGCTTCCGCACGACGCTCAGAATCTTCGCCTTTTCTTTGTCACGTGTCTCCGGGGGCAGCGACGGGAAGTCGGCAGAGTAGAGAGGAGCAAGCGACTGCAGGATATCAAATCCCTTGTCCGCGACCGCCATCCCGCGGTTCTGCTCCAACGTCGTCATGGCCTTTCGGATGCTCGCGCGGAACAAGCTAGCGCCAGGCTGGTCGGGATTGGTGATGAGCTGGAACGAGAAGAACATGGCCGCCGAGAAACAGTGGAAAGGTCCCCAGTTCATGTGGCCGGGAACCGCCAGCGACGAGGTGGTGAGCAAGTCGGGGCGAGACTGCGCAGTCATGCTGATGAGCTTGTCGGCCGCATTGACGGCAATCTCGAGGCTCTGCGCGCTCTTGGAGAATTCCCCGCTCTTGGACGGTCCCGTGCTCGCGTAGGGACGATGGAGGGTGAACCGGATGTGGTAGTACGACGTCCGAACCACGACGCTTTGAACTCCCAGGCGGCGGGCGGCTGGGTTCGACGAAGCCAAGTTACGTGCGAGGCGATACTCGTCGAGATCCAGTTCCGGAGGCAAGTTATCCAACCATTGCGTGAGCGCACGGTCGTTGGCCAGGACACTTTCGTAAGGCACCGGGCGGACGGACACCGCGTCTAGAGCAGAAGCATGAGCTGGAGAAGCGGTATAAGTTGACGAACGAACCATCCATAATGTCCCCGAGAATGAACGCGAGCCGGAAGAGCGCGATGTTGGGAAGATACAACCGACCGCTCTTGTCGATTGCCGGGTCGCAATAAGACGGCAGTTGCGTGTCGAAATGGTGAGAGGCTATCGAGATGGGCCGCCCAAACATAAATGCTTGCCATCTAGAGAGGCGCCATGAATTACGACGGCGCGGGGGAAGTTAAGAAGGCGGGACTCACCGTTCGAGAAGGACAATATGCCACCATGCCCACCTTCGCCGTTCTGCAACATCACGATGCATCCTCCATTTGCCGGGATCTCGATGCAAACCCATGGCTGTTCCAATGGTCACTATTTCGCCCTTTGCGTGCCAAATCTCCTCGCTGTCGCGTTTAGTCGTTGTCATATAATGACAGCGAATCAGGAGGAGCTCGATGAGTTCGAGGCTGTACGTCTTCACGTCCGCCTGACGGCGTTGCAGCGCCGAGGTCGACACATCGAAATACTTGAGGCCGAGTTCTTCGGGAGGTTCGGAATAGCTCTCGAGGAGATGGTGTCCGGCAGGAAGATAGTACGTAGCCAACGCCATGAGCGCGCAGGCCGTGCTGAGGATGATGCGGTCCGGCGAAGATCCATTCTTGTAGCGCTCCCAGTGGTGCATGAACGACGTCTGGTTGACATGCCGGTAAACCCAGTTGCAATATTCGAAATAGTATGCGATGAGACCGTCAATGACATCGACGGCGGGGAGCGTCGCCAGCAGGTCGCGGTCGTACTCGTGGTTCATGCCGAGGGCCAGCTCGTCGCTGCTGTTGTCTTGGCTTGGATGGCGGCTGCCAGAATCGTCCGAGGCTCGCGAATCGGACTGACCAACAGATAAGCCTCGAACAAAAGGAGAGACGATCGAGCATACGCACCAGCGGCAAGAGATGCATCTTCGCGCTTGTGGCCCCAGTGTAAGTGCCACCATGGCCCTGGCTTTCGAGCATGCCGGGAGCAGGAGGGGGAGGGAGTTTGTCGGGGATGTCGACATCAAACGACTCCTTCTTGGGTACGATCGGGGGAAGCCCAGGCATCTCACTCGGTCTGCGTACGGGCACGGGTGGGCGCTGGCCGGGGTAGATGTACGACTCCAGCATCGACAGCGACTGCCGCATACGCGCAATCTCTGAGGCGGGGTCGACACGTCTGATGAGCCTAACATGAGCATAACCATCTGCAGAATGTAAAAACTGGAAAACGGACTGGATGTCTTCCTGTCGGGGCCCATATGCGCCTTCTTCAGGGCCGCGGCCGTCCTGGTAGCACATTGCGGCGGTGCCTGGGTCATTGCTCAGAACTGAGACCCAGGCGTGGAAGCAGAGGGGAACACACCACGCAAGACACACGACGAGCAGGGGCGACTTCTGTATTTTCAAGTGAGATTTGGCTGGGAAAGACGAGCAGGGACGGACCGGTCGCATTTGAGCTTGCTGTTGCGGCATGGCTCGCAGTTGATGGCTTTGCGCGCACGCTTTGTCGGGCGCGGAGGGTCTCCGTTGGCGTGGTCAGAAGGTGAAGTTCGTCCTCGGACAGAGCCTGTAGCTGTGCTCGGGGTTGTTGTTTTCGGAGGCTTGGGCCGCGGAGCTACTGGAGAAGTCCCGCTTGACGGGGAACTCTCGTCAGGCATCATGCAGTCGCTGTTTTTAGGATAATGAGACGCCCAGAGCAGCGCAGAAATCGGCACAGACGACGCACGGGACACCGGAGAGGTGGTTATGGCCAGTGGGGACGCCCTGGAGTGTTGTGTAGGGGTCAAATGCAAGAGCCTCGCTAGTCTGTGACCCCGCTTGTCCGAGGCGTTTGGCGCCTGATCCCATCAGAAGTTCTGTTTTCCCCACAACAAAATAGACACCGCGCCTCGTGGACGGGTTATTCTCTCGGCGCCGCTTTCAATCTCCGGGCTGCTCTCTCCGTTTTCTACTGGCTCTGAGCTCTCTACACTCGGCTGCTGGCCAATCAGCGCACACAACCGTCATCAACGGACCATCACTAGCGCCTCTCTACACCCACAAGCCCCATCCTCGACGTCCGAACCACGTCAAATGACCAAGAATGCGAGCACTGAGAGTCAATAGCCAGGTGGCCATGGCGCGCACTATCTACCCGTGAAGCACGCACCGAAGCATCGTCGAATTCAGAACAAGACGCGCAGTAGCACCGACCGGGTAATTAACCACTCACTGCCAGCCTTTGTCCGAACAGTGAATCCCGGTAGCACAGAAACGGACCGAAGCTTGCGAACACGCTTCTTTCGTCCAGTGCGAACAGGTACAAGCTTCGTGATATTTCAGTACAACGTATACAAAGTCAAAGCATTAGCGCGTCATTATTCGTGAAAAGCCAAAGCGAGAGGGATTATACAACCATTCGTATCGTCCATTAGTTATTTACAGGCGTAGACGTGACCCAGGCTACTTATAGCACACTGGGTAGCATGCGCGGATCGTCAATCGGGCGACTATCGTCCGTCGCGCGGGACCATTTATCTACCATCCAGCCACGTTAACCGAGCACAAAGGAGAAAAGCTAGCACGCACCCGGGCAAGCAAGGAAATATCCTTCCAACGCGCTGACGAAGCGTTCTTGGTACTCCGCCGGTGGGATGACCGTCACTTCCTTGCCCGTCCCCGAGTTGAGACCCTGCTTGGCCTTGTACTCGAGCGTCTTCGCGAAGGTATAGCTGCCGATCGTATCGACCAGCCCACATGCGATCTGCTTGCGTTCTTGGTCAACACCAAGCAAGAGTCTACATCAACGAGTTCAGTCCAGCCCGTTCGGAGCCGCAAAAGGAAGAAAGCACTAACGAGTAGTCCATAATATTGCTCCTCGCCAGAAACTCCGCATCGCTCCTTATCGCCTCATGAAGCACAACCTTCGAGTGCGGATGAATGAGCGTGAGGGTTCGCTGTTGGCCTTCGATCCATTCTCCGTCGAACAGCGTCTTGGTGGTACCCTCGCTCGTGCCGGCACGTGACTTGTCCTTGACCCGTCGTCCTTGAATGCCCTTCAAGTCGAACGTCTTGACAATCTGCTGTCCGTAGAAGAGGTTCTCCATAACGAGCAAATCAGCCTTGCTCTGGATATTTCCCGTCTCGAGGTTGCGGATCTCGATCGTGTAGAAGCCGATGAGCTTGGCGAGTACCGTCGCTCGGCTGGCAGTGGCGTCCATGTATGCGAAATAGGAAGGAGCAAGCTCAATGAGAACCTGTCTGCCAAGTCGTCAGAATCGCGCCATGAAACACGATCCACCACTCACAAGTCTGCGACGTTCCAGGCATTAACCAGTGTCTTGATGATGAACCTCTCATCCGCAGTCTTCCAGAAATTACTCTTGCTCTTCCCGCCCTCCGCCGCCCAGTTCGTACTTCGCGCAAGGCTCTTCAAGAACACGTCCTCAACGCCGCACCGCTTCCGAAGATTATCGAACTGCTTCGCATAATACACCGTGCAACTGAACTTCAATCGCTTGCCGACGGTCCAGTCGTACTTGATGTGCGGGCGCTCGTCAATGGCAAACGCATCCACAGGAGCGAGCAACCCGTGGTGGTTCTGATTCTTCAAGAAGAGCGAAGGCCGAGGAATGTCCCCATTATTGAGCACGAACCGCATCGCGTTGGAGATACCGCTCGTGAGCGTGTTGGTAAATGTCGAAGGAGTTGGTGTAGGCAAGTCCGCCTCGGCCGTCTTCTTGTCCTCGTCATCGTCCTTGTGCTTGGCCCCGATCGTGTCGTCGCTCTCGACCGAGATGATCGAGGCCGCCTTCCCGCGTTTGATATGGCTGTCGCCAAACATAGAATGAACCAAAAAACTGCCCGAGAGCGATGAATTCGGTCGCGAATGACCTTCAGAAGGGGCCGGACTCGAGCTCGTGCAAGATCTTGCCGACCTCGCTTGAGTCCGGGACGCCAGTGACTTCGCCTCCCGCTTCATGCTTGGTGATTTGCACATCCGGCTTCGACCACGCAGACGGCGGCGCAGCAGACGAGCCACTCTTGGACGAGGCTTTGGTGGCAGCGCTACCGAGACTGCTGAACCTAGACGACCCGGAAGGCAGCAGCGAGACTCCGTCGATGCTGATAGGCGACTTCTGGCGCAGAACTTCACGGAGCGAAAGCAGTGATGTCGCATCACGTGGATGCTCTTTTCGCGAGATGACGGCCGAAAATGCCTCGGGCTCGTACCAGACGGTGTTGTTCTCCTGGTCTGGGTCGGGAAGATTGCTCGCGGTAGACGAGAAGAGCTTATTCGTCGCACTAGACACGGAGAAGAACGACGACGGCGAAGACGTGGGTTCGACAGCAGCGGGCGACAGCATAGGTCCATTGGTTGACCGAGCAGTTGATATGTTCGTCAGCTCCTTCGCGTAGTCGGCCGTGCTATCCAACGGTCAGCGAACGCAAGCAAGGCGAAGACAGCATACCTCATCGTGAACGCAATGATTGAACCCCAGTCATCCTCCCGCACAACGAGATTGCAGCCCGGCGCGACATGGCATCCTTTCGCCCACCATTCGGGCTCACGAATTCCCTCCATCTTCAGCTGAACCGCCCGTTTCCCGCGCCCGGGCAGATGTTTCTTCTGCCAAGCAAGCAATCGCCGCTCGGCACCCTTCGCCTTGCCCAAGAACGCTCGCCGCACATCATTGAGCTGTGATACCGGCGTCAATGAAAGCAGAGAGTAGAGCTCTTGCTCCATCCTCTGGAAAGTTTGGCGAAGTGTACCAAGCAGCTCCAGAGAATCTTCGGCGGAAATGACGAGCGGCGCTGACGGGGTTGGAGTGACAAGCACATCCGGTACTGTTGGGGCAGACGACGAGCGATTCAGAGGCGGTGGAAAGTAGTCGTGTGCCGCTTTCGAGATTTGAGGCGTCGTCGGGGCACTGGGTGGAAGCCCGGGAATCGACGGTCGCAAGTGGGTCGACGACGTCTCGCTTTCCGTGTCGGTGGCCTCGCTCTCGGTACCAGAATCGTCCCAAGCATCGTCTTCCGAAGGTAACCTAGGTAGAGACTTTCGGAACCCAACCAACGTGCTTCCGACAAGGGAGGTTTCCTCCGCAATTTGAGCAAGTTGGAAAAAAACGTAGAATCAAAGACCTTACCAGCTTCTCCATATGGTCCGCAACACCCTCCCACCAGGCTTTGATCTCTTTCCTCAGTATTTTCTTGTCTTCCTCGATTGGCGGAGGCTTCAAGTTGTGATGGCTCGCACTGCTGATGCTTGAATCGTCTTTTGCCTTTCCTTTTCCCTTCTCCAGGGCAGGTGCCGGCAGCCCTCTCCGCGTAATCTGCAGTCGCGGCACTCTCAACTCGAAAATATCTGCAACCTCGCTGATTGAGAATGTGACCACGTGACCGTGTGCCGCGAAGTGGCGGACGATGTTGAAGCGCGACGAAGGCAGAGCGGGGTTGTTCTCGGTGGACGTGCGAGTCTTAGGAGTGATCGTAGCGCGAGACTGCGTCGGGGTCACGGAAGACGATTCGGAGACTGGCGTAGACGCAGCAGTCATGCTGCTGGGGCGAGGCGTTGATCCGTCGCTGGAGGTCGACGGCTCTGGGGTCTTGCTGAGGAGCGAATCGGTATGTTGGCACAATGAAGGCGTAATATTGCAGATTGAGGGAGAATAGACGAGCAGCTCGACGAACTTGCCAAACGAAAACAGGCTGAAGACGTCAGCGCGACCCTCTGGCATCATAAGACTGAGATCTCAACTCACAAGCTGCCGTCCTTTAGGTCTTTCCGTGCGGTCTTTTTGCCACAAACTGCACAAGAAAGCCAAGTCTCGAGTTTTTCTTGTTTCGCAGCCTCTTCTTTCGCACTATTGACGCTCGACCTGGTCGATGTCGCCGAGCTCTGCGAACCCTCTTTCCGACTCGACTCGGACTCAGCAGCACTCGGACGCGCAAACCTGATCGACTCCGAGCCGTCTTCATCCCCCTCTCGGCGCATCTTCATCTCAATCCGCACACCCGCATGCACCATCCTCAGCACGTGATCAGAGCGTTTGTGGACGCATCTGGGTTGGTCCTTATCCTTCTTCCCTTCCTCCTCCTCTGGCTCCTCTGTCTCAGGCTCAGACCCACTTAATGAGCCTTGAGTACTCTCCGCATCTTCTCGGTTCACGACCACGGTGTCTTTGGTCTTTCGCCGTCGCTTGCGTTTGTCCCCAAACAGCGCATGCAGGCACCCTCCCTGACCGTCCTGCTCAGGATCCGCAGCAGCTTCGCGGCACCACCCTTGCACAACCTCTCCCAAGCTCCATTCGCTGCCAGGCGCGCCATCTCGCGCATAAAATCGGATCGTCTGTGTCTTGGGCGGTAGGCACTGTGCGAGACGCGCAGGGCCTGCGATGGGTTGTGTGGTGGTCGTGACATTTGAGGTCGCCGACGCCTGCGAAGGCGTTAGAGCGACAGGAATGCCCCAACTGACCAGCACGCCGATCTCCTGCATGCGCGCAAAGCCCTGAGAGCCGACCATGGCCTTGGCTTTCGCCTCTTTGCTGCTCTCTTGCGGACCTTTAGACGATGACGCGACAGGATCGCCCCAACCACGAATGCTCGTGAGCCCCACTCTCTCGTCACCTCGCAATCGTCTCCTCGTGTCCGCGTCCGTGTCCCGTTCGGCTTCAGCAAGCTCGGTGATCAACCGAGGCGGTGGGACGGTGATACCTGCCGAGCTCGATAGCAGCGGAGCCGACGCAAGTAATGTGGCATGGATGGTGGTGAATGGCGTATTGGTGGAGCCTGCGGTGAATGCAGAGGAAATGGACTGTGGGGGACTGGGACCGAGGAACGAGAACGGCCGTATGAGGCTGGGGCCACTATCTTCAGATAACCGAGACGGCACCGAAAGATCGAGTGACCCTCCAACGCGGGTAGCGGCCGGCGACGAAGGAGTATTGCTCCGAGTGCGAGTCAAGCCCGGGTGCCCCTTCTTCGAGAAGAACGACAAGATGCCTGGCAGGAACGCCTTGTCTTTGGCGCCCTTTGGGGTTGACGGAGTTGACACTGACACCGGAGGAGATGGTGTTTGGGGAGCAGTGAAAGAAGGCGCAGGAGTGATAATCGGGCGCGGAGGGAACGTCAACGCGACACCGGAATCCAACAGCAGATCTTGCTCGAGGAGGAGTGATAGATGCGTGTATATCGTGAGGCGCAGAACGCGGCTAAGAGCAGAATGCTGGTCCGAGGAAGTAACACCCTTGAAGAGAAATGTCCCGCCAACGAGTTTGCGGAAGCGATCGTCTGTGGGCGCTCAACAGATAACCTCGAACATGAATATGGTAGCACGCACCGTTCTCATTCCAGTCCTCTAATCCGAACAATATTTCTTGTTTGGCCTCGTTGTCGTCTACCGGAAACTCGAATACTCCCGCGCGAAACAGGCAGCCCACGTTGGCGCTGACAATGTCGAAGCCGCTGTCTTCGCTAGGGAGCACCATCGAGCGACTAACGCAGAGCAACAAGTGGCGGGGATCTGGCTGGCCGCTAGGCACAATAGGCTGTGTGATAGCGGAGCGCAGACTGGCGATGGGGGTCGTTGAAGCCGTGGAGAGCATCGAGTCCGTGAGCGATAGTGCGTCAGAATCGCGCTTGTTCCGTTCGCGCTCTTGTCGTCTTGTTGCGCGTATTCCAGTGAGCCACCGGCCTCTCCCGACTGCATCACCGAGCCCGTCCAAGCCTGCTTCCAGCGATGTTGCCCAGAGCTGCCCCTCTGCCTCGTCTCCGTCCATCGCGAAGCCCTCTTCAGCAAGCAACGCCCTGAGCAGCCGCCCGCGGTGCTTCCGAGCATCCGTCGACAGTGCGGTGGGCGGCCTGCTCTCCTCCATGACGTGCAAAGCAAGAGGTTGGCCGAACTATCTGCGGTCCAACGACGTCAGATCCGGCGCAGCGAGAGAGAGCGTGGTTGCTTTACGTAAGCCTTTGATCTAGGCTCAGAACCTTCTCGACGACCACCATGTCCAGCGTACGTCTCCGCGCGTTTTTCGGCTCGTTTCACCCCAAATAATCTTCACTACAGGCCGCAGAACTCAAGGATCTCGGAAATAAGGCCTTCGCCGCCAAGGACTATGACAAGGCTATCGATCTTTTCTCGCAGGGAATCGCGCTCGATCCCAAGAATCATGTTCTCTATTCCAACCGCAGTGCATGCTACACCGGCAAAAAGCAGTGGGCAGAAGCGCTCAAGGATGCCGAGTCGGTGTGTGGTCCGATGTTGCTGCGTCTACTAAATGTTGACGCGGCTCAGTGCGTTTCGGTAAATCCAACGTGGGCAAAGGGTTTTGCGCGCAAGGGCGCAGCTTTACACGGGTCACGGAGATACGACGAGGCCATCGCCGCTTACGAGGAGGGTCTGAAGCTCGAAGATAGTCCTGCGCTACGAAAAGGGCTCAAGGAAGTCCAAGACGCGAAGGGTATGTGTGTTAGTCTTGCCTACCCGTGCACAAAATGACCCGTTTCTAGCTATGGACTCGAGCGATGAACCCACTGGGTTCGGCAAAATGTTCTCGGACCCCAATCTCTTTGGCAAGCTTGCTGCAAACCCGCGAACCCAAAAACATTTAGCCGATCCTGCGTTTGTCCAGAAGGTTCTAGTCAACGCCCATAATAGACTTCGAACTAATCGTTTCGCAGCTCAACATGATCCAGCAGAACCCTGGGTTGGCCGACGCGTGAGTTACCTCGTCCTTGAAAAAACTCGGACGCTCATAGTTCTTGCAGCGCCATGCAAGACCCGCGGATGATTGACGTTCTCGGTGCACTCATGGGAATCGACATGCAGGGCTTTACGCGTCCCGAAGGCTCCGATGAGCTTCCGCCGGGCATGTCTACCTCTCCACCTCCTGCAGCCTCTTCACCGCCCCCCGCCGCGTCTTCGTCGAAGCCAAAGCCGCCACCTGCTCCTGCTCCGGCGGAAGACGTCGAGATGGTAGAAGTGGATGATGAAGAGGCTGCTGCCAAACGAGACGCCGAGGCCGCAAAGAAAGCCGGCAGTGAAGCTTACAAGAAGCGCGATTTTGGGGAAGCCGCGACGCAGTTCTCCAAAGCCTGGGATCTTTGGCCCAAGGATATTACCTTCCTCACAAATCTCAGCGGTCGGTCTCTTTTTCAAACGTAGTCAGATATTTAACCTGATTTCCTTCAGCCGTCTATTTTGAGCAGGGCGACTACGACAAGGCGATCGAGACATGCGAGAAGGCAGTCGACGAGGGCCGTTCACTGCGGGCGGACTACAAGCTCATCGCAAAAGCCTATGGCCGCGTCGGGTCTTCCTTCCAGAAGAAGGGCGACCTCGACTCTGCCATCAAATATTTCCAAAAATCCCTTTCCGAGCACCGCACGCCCGAGGTGCTCAACAAGCTGCGCGACGCGGAGCGCACAAAGGCCGACGCCGACAAGGCCGCATACATTGACCCAGCCAAGAGCGCGGCGGCGCGCGAGGAGGGCAACGTGCAGTTCAAGAGCGGTGACTTTGCCAGCGCCGTCAAGAGCTACTCGGAGAGTATCAAGCGGGACCCGACTGATGCGCGCGGGTACAACAACCGTGCTGCAGCGTATATGAAGCTCGCTGCGCTCCCTGAGGCCCTCAAGGACGTCAACGAAGCGATAAAGACCGATCCCTCCTTCAGTGCGTTTTCTTGCTCTCTTCATTGAGCCCGTCTAATCCACGTGACCGATTAGCTAAGGCCTACATCCGGAAATCCACGGTCCTCTTCTCGATGCGCGAGTACACCAAAGCCATCGAAGCTGTCCAGGAGGCGCGCAACCACGACAAGGAGAACAAGCACACGCGGGAGATCTCTGACCAGGAGATGAAGTGCCAGCAGGCGTTGTACGCGCAGCGGGGTGAAGAGACGCAGGAACAGACGCTAGAGCGTGCGATGCGGGACCCGGAAGTCGCCGTACGTGTCTCTTCTCTTTCCTGGGTGCTATAAGACTGATAGTCCGATACAGTCAATAATGAGCGACCCGGTCATGCAACAAATCCTGCAACAAGCGCAGTCCAACCCTGGTGCTCTGCAAGACCACATGCAAAATCCGATGATCGAGGCCAAGATCATGAAGCTAGTGAACGCAGGCATCATCCGAACGGGTCGGTGAACGTACTTGGGCAGCAAGGATATAGAAAAGTCAATGCTGTATTTTTGTTTGTGTTTCATTCTGCTATCCATTCCATTCCGTACTCCTCACCATCTCCACTCAACGTTCGCGGATGCCCGTCCCCGCACGCCCTTGTAAGGCTTATAGTTCTCGCCGCTTGCGTTGACCTTCAATTGATCTACCTTGAGCGCCGAAAACGTATACGAGCCGACCTCGAAGCGGATTTGAAGGGCATGCGCAGGTCGCGGTACACCATTCCTGCGCAAACACTCAGAATCCATACATCGTATAAAAAAGGAGAGAAGGGACGTACGAGCAGCTATACGACCCACGCAATGACCACGTACTCGACGGCGCGACCTGCGGTATCTCCCAGCGAATCACCATCTTGCGTGAATCGAACGTCCAGGAGCCCGTCGTCGAACTAGGTTCGGAGATCCGGTTCCCGTCGCCGCGGCTCGTGAGGCCAGTGACGCCCGTGGCCCCTTCGCCGAGGTACATCTCAACTGTGAGGTTCTCCATCGTTTGAGAGGGCATGCGCGAGGTGAACTTAAACTCGAACGAGACTGGAATCGCGTTAATCTGTGCTGTAAAGAGGCTGCCGGGATGTGCGCACCACTGGACTCGTTGAACTCCACGGCAGGCTTGATCAGGAACGGGATGGGTATATTCTCTTTTGCAGATATCGGCGTCGGGCCGGTTTGGAACCGTGCGGTTGTTGCCGACGCACTGGGCGTGAATCGGTATTCCGCTAGCGTGAAGTGCCCATCGGGAGGAACGAAGGAGAGAGAGCTGTCTCTCTTCCAACGTTGTAGTCTGCGAAGCAGTTGAGAATATGCAGATGGAGGTCTGCGGCAACACCCACCGCACGCTGGGATGGAAAGCACAATCCGTAATGACGTGCGGATTCACGAAGGTGAGCAAACAGTCGGGAGTTCCAGAGAGTTTAGCGTTGGTGTCGATCCGACCCCAAACGCTACTACTCAGAGTCGTTCCATGCCTGCAGACCGTTTCATACTCGTGTTTGCACAAACAACCACGACGCACTTGTTCACGATCGCTTTCAATTCCTCGACCATGTCGAAATAAATCTCATTCCGCGTATAGCGCAGTCCGGCCTTGCGCCATGGGATCGGCGAAGAGAACGGTCCGCCAATGTTCGATCCTGTCGAGTTGAGAGCAGAGGCTAGGTTCGCGCCCGTGGCCGAGAGCAGCTTCGAGAGGAGGGACGGAGGTAGTACGATATCGCGCAATGCGTTCGGAGATGTGGTAAGTGGTTGTCCGCCCGCGTCCAGAGTCTCTTCGAGAAGCTGTATATAAAAATTCAGTCCATCTGCGCGATTACAGACGACGGTTGACGCACTTGGTACACAACGTCGAAGTTATCCTTTAATGTCGCCGCGGACAGTGCACCAAAATACTCCGTAAGGATGTCGATGAAGGTTTGGATGAAAGCGAATGCAAAAAGCGGGTCCACTGGTGTGAATTAGACGCGTCTGTGGTCCCCGAAGCGACTGGGAACGCACCGTCATCGCTCACCGGGCACAGAATGCGCATATCCACACAGTCGACATGGCAGCAGGCACTAGGAGACTCCGAGGTGCCGTATGCAGGGACGTAGATTACGGGCTCGACGTCTCCTGCTCGTAGGGATTTGGAGATGGCGGTGTTCAGCGCATCGACGTGCAGTATTGGATATGCAACGGGCTTGGAGCGGAAACCAGACTGGATTATCGGACGTCTTTAGACCGTCAACCGACAATGGCGTAGGTTTCGTAGACGAACGCACCCAGAATTATCGAGGATGATGAGCCCGTCAATGGCCATCGTCGTCGAGGCCAAGTTTGAGTGCACATCATTCTTTCCCCTCAACCTCCACTGCACAACATTTCTTGTTCTCATGACGAGTCTCATTCCTCGACCTCCTCCTGCGGACAGCGAAAGGCTTTCCCTTGCCCTTCTTGGCACCACTCTGATCCAAAGCGACGCCGATAACTTCCAGGAGCTCGTGCACCATCATATCTGGTCCAAATTCTGGATGCGGAGCGGGGTCGAGACCATCCTTCCGTCGAGCTCCGTCGAGCTCGAAGGTACTGTAATACCCCTTGGTCTTGACCCTGTGATGCGTCCTTGGGGACCCCGCGTTGAAGAAATCACCGTCCGGCCCGAGTACATCTTGCTGCTCCAAACCATCCACAAGAAAAGGCAAATCGACAATCCGTATCTCCGTCCGGGAGGTGTTTTTGTTATTGAAGAGAAGTCTGGGATGGGTATGCCCTCTATGGTTCTCTCTCCATGCTGGTCTTCACGAGTGGACAGGGAAGACGGTATTCCCGTGGCTTTACCTGCTGCTCTCGCTTCAGGCGCAGGAGCCGGTCTTTTTTTACCACCAGGACGTCCTCTTCCTCTATTCGGCGTCCGGCGTTCATGTGTTTGAGACATCGCAACGGATCCAGAAGGCGTTGAGATCGCCAACATTGAGACTAATAACGCTCCTCGTCGACATGGACTCGCTCTCCCCTGACGCAAGATACTCCCTGCTTGGGACAGCTCCATTCGCTATTGGAGGTGCATCGACAAGTGCCCAGGTTGAAGACTACCGCAATTGGCGAAAGCAGTCCTATATGCATACGCTTGTAGTTGGTCCGTCGTCAGTGGAGGAGCGGTACTGGTGATTGAAACGTGACCGTGTTTGCTTTATGGCGCCAGAGTTCTACGACCCAACCTCTCCTTCTGAGCAACCGGTGGCTCTCCCTTCTGCTCCACAGACCAGTCTTGCCGAGGGTATCGTCTTGCAGCCTCCGCTGACTCGGCGCGGCACCGGCCCGGGCATCGTCGCTTTTCTCCCACCCGACAGCGCTCTCCAGCTCTCCGACAAGCCCGCTCCATTAGACCCGCCTCCGACAGTGAAATGGGCTGAAGAGGGATACGCTGTTGTCGGGGTGCATTGATCGTTGCATCTTCGTCCCGCACGAACAAACTTTGCGTTTGCTAGATTATCGGCGGGGATGTCGCGTCCAACCTCAAGATCGCGCTCGATGCGTTTTTGGCTCTGCAGGAGCTGGATACAAAGGACAAGTTTGCTGTCTTAGGTACGCAGCTCTTGAACCTCCAGCCACTGTTCTCACGGCGCAAAGTGTACGACCCGATGGTCCTGCCCCGCGTAGTCTCTGCACTCGAAGAAGACAAACGCCTCGTTTGCCTCGTAGTCTATGGTCATCCTCTCCCAGCCGACGCAAATATGACCGTCCCGACCCTCGTCTTCCTACCCTCAGGCACCAAGAGCGCTGCCGCGGCGAACGTTACCGCGTGTGTCGTCGATTCGCCGTCTCCAGCTTTCGTGTTTCCTCGATCTGCACAATTTCACTCGGCGGCTGCGTCCATCGCGCACAGCAAGGCACTCGCTTTCATAAAGAAGCATGTCGGTGGACCTTGTGAGTGTTCATCCACTTGTCCGCGGATCCGGAAAGTCGAGGAATAACAGTCTTCGACTTGGAGGCGATCTGGGAGGAGCACACATATTTTGAGTTTGAGGTTCGGAGCGTAGCGCAGACGATGGGAACAATGGTGGTGCGCGGGCTTCCTTCTAAAGTCGCCTCGGTAACGTTCATTGCAGGCCGAACCATATGTCAATCATGTACCGACGCTTGCTGGAGGGATTGGCCGCAAGAATCTTTCCGCTTTTTATCGGTTGGTGCCTTGTCGGCAGCTGTTTGCACTGAAAGCTCAATCTGCGCAGAGACCACTTTGTCTTCAGGTCAGTATCGTCCTCGTTTTGGTCGACTCGGCGTAACTGATACGTTTCAGCAACCCGAAAGATACTGTGTTGCAATCGGTCTCGCGTACTGTCGGTGGCGATAGAGTAGTTGGTGCGTCTCCTCAAGCTTATCACAGAGCTTCTCTTAAGTCTAGTCCAGACGAGTTCATATTCCATTGCACCCACGACCGGCAAATCGACTGGCTGCTCCCACAAGTGCCGCCAACAGGCAAGAAACTTGCGATTCCTATGCTCGGCGTAATCAACATTCGCGGCGACCGTTTGTACCACGGTGAGTTTCCTGTTCTAGATCCATTAGCGGAATTCAATATCGCCAGAGCACATCTGGTGGGACCAGGGCACGGTGTGCTTGCAAGCCGGGATCATGCCGACGTACATCCAAATGGAGGGAAAAAGTCTGAGGTTGCCAATTGCCGGCGCAGAATCCGCTGCGCTTCTCGTGGATGAATGCGCTGTCCCACCCAACCAGATGTTAGGTCCTGCCTACGGTTTCGTTCAGGACGCGTAGATTTCTTGCACTGTGACGATGTATCAACAGTTTGTGACACCTTGACTTTTGAACCACGATCTGTGCTCTTGCGCAAACAGCCAAATCTCGTTGACGCCGCCCTGCGCCCTTGTTCGACCGGCGCGCATCTACTTCCAGCATGACATAACGCACAAACTCCGATCAAACTAACATTTCTTCCCTGTTAGCTCTCACCACCGCCCTGCGTTTCTCTTCACGAAATGACCATCCAATATCACATCCAAGACCTCCTCGAACTCGTTTCACAGTATCAAAAACCGCTGAATCCAGCCTTCCAGCAGCTCGACCAACGATTCGTACAATGGGTTGACAGTACTGGTTTTCTCAGCGAGCGACACAAGAAAGTGGGTCTGTTGACGCTACAATCCGAATACCGTGAACTCACGCATGCGAGGAAAGGCTTGGAAACAAGCGGAGCTGCCGCTCCTCATCGCCCGCATCTTCCCTGAAGCCGATGGCGTCCATCTTCAGACGTGCCTTGAGTTTATGATGTCGTTCCTCATTCTAGAACAGCTCACGTACGTTGTTGTTTTGCTCCATTCTCTCGCAAATAACGCGCAACGCACCTGGTCTTCTTAGGGACACGCCTGCGACCACAGAGACGGCGAGAAAGTGGGCTGCCGAGTTCGTCGATGCGCTCCAACATGCCAACTCGGATGTACCCGCTCCGCCCAAAGAAGGTCCGGCCGCGGTTCTTCAGCAGTGAGATCTTCTTCCTTGCCAGTCCGAGAATGTGCGATTCTCAAGCTGGTCGCATGCAGGTTGAGCAAGAAGGTCATGGGAGCGATAGATCCGCCGTATCGAGCGGCTTACATCGCCAGCAATATTCTCTTGTCCGAAGGTGTGGTGCAGGAGGCCATCGACCGCGAGAGCGGCGTCGAGCAAACGTCGCTCGAAACCTACGTCCAGACGCGCCGCAAATCCATCGGCGCCATGCCCTTTCACGCACTCGATCTCTGGATCTCCAAGCTTGACATTCCCGATGAGGTATTGAAGAACCCGCATCTGCAGGAGATGGTTGACGGAGCGGTGGACTTGGTGGCCCTAGCAAACGTATGCATGCATCGCGTTTCCGAATATGTTCCTTATACTTCTCCGCAGGACGTCTATTCCTATCGCAAGGAATACCTCGAAGACGGCGCTAAACACAATTTCGTCACTGTCGCGATGCACGATCCCGGCACCGGGATCAAACCCGGAGAGATCCAGGCCGCGATTGACTACACCGTGGAGCGATTCAAGGCGACGTTATCGCGGCTCGAAGAGCTGAAGCGCACTCTCCCGTCGCTCGACGCGCCGGGATTAGGCCCCAAGCTTGAACGCTATGCGGAGCTCATGATGGACTCGGTCGCGGGCAATATTGAATGGAGCGTCGTTTGTAAGCGGTACGCCCTTTTCGAGGACGATGATGCTCGAAAACGGGGTATCGTCGTGATTTCTTCTTGAATCTAGCTTGTAAAGTCTTTTTTTGTTTGCCAGAGTGCGACTGTCCTCGTCTATTGTCGACAGAGGCGCGGTCAGAACAGAAGCGTCAATATTTCCCCGACGCAGCTGTAACAACATCTCCCATGCCGGACTCGTTCAAACTTAAACAGAAGATCTAGCTGACCCACTCGACGCGCCGCTCACTACTAGTATGCGCAATAGCTGTCGAACTGCGGGTTCCAAACCCAATATCTCGATATCTGTTCGAGTCTTTGTCTTGTGTCCTGGAGGCTCTCATTTGTGGTACGGTTTCAGCGTACGCAACAATCTCACCCAAGGGAGGTTAATCTGGGACCTAGTATTGGCCCGAACATAAGATCAGATCTTCGGAGCAGCCAAGTACCAAAACCCAAGATACACCTCCAGAAGCCCTTGGCTCACAGGAGGCGCAATCAAGAACCGCAATGTACGGTCGCCTGAGGACAGCGTTTACGCGCATTAGAACGACGAGCTTCAATAATTGCCTAATTGGGCGACGGGCGGTAGTGCTTGCGATCAGTCCCACGATTTTGATGCAGCCTGATTGGTGGACCAAGACCATGGTGCGATGGACCTGGCCCGTCCTAGGAGACCTGGCTCGCTCTGAAGCTGGCCTCAGCGTGTTAATCTGAATTGAAAGACGGACCAACCTTCGGACAGGCGGCGCTCAAGTTTGAATTGAATGAGTAACAGGCTGTCACATGTCACATGTCCGCGAACGTCTTGCGCAACGCCATCATCGGCGTCTCCGAACCCCGGGTATTAGCACCCTCGGCGGTTGCAGAGCCTCCGCGCGCTGTCCCAGGAATCCCTCCATCCGGCTTTCTTTCTTCTCCTGCGCCCTCCAACTCCAGCTAGACTTGGGTTGCGATGTCCTTCTTCAACAAGCTCGCCAACTTGGCGGAGAGGTTGCCAGAGGGCATCCACCACGCTCGCGATGAGATGATCGGTATGTCCCCAGCTTACGAATTCCTCGTCCTACTAAAATCCCGTCACTCACAGGCATTCTCAATCCCAATCGTTCGTTCGCTTAACTTCTCGCGTTCGTCGAACACTCAAGTTCTGCAGGTCGCCATGATGACCCAGAGGAGAAGCGTCAGGATGCAATCAGAGCAGAAATAAACGCGAGCCATAGGTGCGTACAGTTCGCTGTTTTTCGTGCATGCTGTTGAGCGGGACACCTAGGTTCGGTTCATTTGCAACAGAACGAGGAGAGAACACGGTTAAATGGTGCACTTGACACTGCCGTCCTATACCGATTCTCAAGCCCTCCAGGCACATTGACGGCCACGACTACTTCTGGGCAGTTTCTGAGTTATTGGACAATGCGAAGGAATGCATCTTTATTCTAGTGCGTTATCTCTTTCGTTCGCGACAGTCAGTACCAACAACAAAACAAGGATTGGTGGTTGACGCCCGAGCTTTACCTGCGCCGTCCGCCTGCGCTCTATCCTGAATGGAGACTCGACCGCCTTCTCAAACGCAAAGCGGAGCAAGGCGTCAAAGTGCTCGTTGTACGCTACTCTCCGATGCCAAACCCGGAATCCAGCTCATCCCAACATCAGATCGTCTACAAGGAAGTTACCCAAACGATGACCATGAGCTCGAAACACACGAAGAGTTGGTTAGAGGGCTTGCATCCGAGCATAGTTTGTATGCGACATCCGGACCATATTGGTTCCAAAGGCGCGTTAAAGCCGTCGGTTCAGTTTCGACGTCAAGTTAACCGCGAGCCTTCTAGATACGGTTGAATTCTGGTCGCATCACGAGAAGGTAATGCTTCGCTTTATCCGCCCAGATTAGACTGGACATTCCAAGGTCGTTGTTGTCGACAACCATTACGCCTGCATTGGTGGACTGGATCTCTGCTTCGGGCGCTGGGACACTCATACGCATCCTCTCGCCGATGTGCACCCAACCGACCTTTCACGCACTCTGTTTCCTGGCCAGGATTACAACAATGCTAGAATCAGTGACCAACAGTTTTTCTTCGTCTTTCTTCCTTTATTCACGCTTGAGGGTGAATAGGTGACTTCCAGACCGTCTACAAGTAAATTTCCGCTCTCTGCTGTTGATTACGAGCTAAATATCCACAGTTACGCGTCAAATGCTCTGTCGAGCTTGGAAAGCGGGCGCATGCCTTGGCATGACGTTCACATGACCATTACTGGACCTTCGGTTCTCGACATTGCCCAGTGAGAACTCGTACCAAACATAGCGTATACTTGGGCACTGACGCACAAAAAAGGCACTTTATTGAACGTTGGAACGAAGTCAAGAAGAGAAAATACCGCGACAAACCGTGAGGATGATCAGATCCGAGTACTTCATCCGCTCAACCGAGCCGCAGACACGTTCCGTGGCTTGCTCTGCCCCATGACGTTGAGAACGCTCCCAACGAGGCTGTCGTGCGGCATCCACACCGCGAGGCATGGCTCAAGATCGGGCACCAGACAAAACAACGCTTCTTGGGGCGGCCAGATGGTGATGAAGAGTGGGCTGGTGTGCATTTCTCTGGCTTTGCCGTTCGAGTTACTTAGGCGTCCTTTATAGCGCACTACGCGAGGAAGCGCATTCCAGGAATGCTGGTTCAGGTTGTTCGTAGCGTTAGCGACTGGAGCCACGGCGTTTTGACGGAGCACAGCATCCAAAATGCTTGTGGGTGCCTCCTTCACCTCTTCTAAATCGCTGCTCATGCGACAGCAGACTGCCAACTTATTAGGGAGTCAGAGCACTTTATCTACATTGGTGGGTTTAGTCCTTCATACTGACCTCCGCCTCACAAAGCACGACAGAGAATCAGTTCTTGTGAGTACTTGCGCAGATGTGGACCTGCATTCTTAATAACGGGCTCGCAGCATCTCTGCGACTAACCATACCGACGTGGTCAAGAACCAGATCGCGGCGGCCCTTGTCGAGCGCATCGTTCGTGCGGCCCGGAAAGGCCAGAAGTTCCACGTCGTTGTGGTAATCCCCGAGGTCCCGGGTTTCGCTGGTACCGTCAAGGACGAGTCCTCGCTTAAGGTCGGGATCTTCGTGCTCAATTTTCGCGTTCTTATCGCTTGATAGACGATAATGGCGGCTCAATATCGCACCATCAACCGCGGTGGTCATTCCATTTATGAGGAAATCCGCAAGGCAGGATACGAACCGTGCGTGCTGCCAGTGCTCTCACGACAAAGCCGCCAAATACTAATCGCACTACACTTAGAATGGACTACATCCGTTTCTACCATCTTCGTGCCTACGACCGCATCAACGCACCGTTGTCGACGTACATCGAACAGATTGAGCGTCTGAGCGGCGTCAAGTACCATGATGTTCTCGTCGCGCTCGCGCGCAAGTGGATCGGGCCTGCAGTCGAAGAAGGCGACCAGCATTCGGTTACGTTCACGATTCCTGCCGAGGTCACTGAGGGTCCGGCAAAGCCCGCGCCCAAGACCGAGACGGTGCCCATCCCCGCCAGCGAGGAAGAGGCTGACGATGTCATTCGCCGATTTGAAGAAGCCGCCAAGCAGATTCGAGGCGATGAAGATGTGTCGGATAATGTGGCGCAGCATATGCTGCATGACCGCACGAGCTTGTTGGACGAGAAGTGGTTGGGGACACCCAAGGAGGAGCTTGATGCGTCCGTGTCACGTGGATTTTATAACGTTTTTTTTGCTGACCCTGCGCAGTTATGTGTCTGAAGTGCTTTACATCCACACAAAGCTCATGATCGTCGACGACCGACGAGTCATTGTAAGAGACTTTCTCCCCAGTTCTCGTGCTCCTGGTGAACTTTGGTAGATGGGCTCGGCCAATTTGAACGACCGCAGCCAGCGTGGCGACGGAGACTCGGAAATCGCACTGGTCGTCGAGGATTGGTCTGATATGGTCGATAGCACCATGGATGGCCGTCCGTATGAAGTCACAAGATTTGCGGCGTCGTTGCGGCGCAAGCTATGGCGCGGTATGCGCTCTCCTTTTTTGTGAGAACCAGGTTGACGCTCGTTCCAGAGCACCTCGGTCTAATGCCCCCTCAATCGGCAACCCCACATGATCACCGTCCAACGCCCTTCATGCGTCCCGTTCCGCACCCCAACCCCAACGAGATGTCCGACCCAGAGGACGCGCTAGTCGCCGACCCTCTCGCGAGCACGACACTGGACCTGTGGAACACGACGGCGCGCCAGAATCGCGAGATATTCACCGAGATCTTCCGCGTGGTCCCGACGAATTTGATCCGCAGCTTCAGCGCGTGGGATGTACGTGGTTTGTCGTTGCTGCTCTCTGGACAGAATTTGACTTGAGACTTTGCACCAGGTCTACGTCCCGAAGGTCAAGCCGGGCCATGTAGCGCCGGACGTCCCTCTCGAACGCGTGAAGAACCGACTTGCTTTGGTGAAAGGATCGTTGGTGGAGATGCCCTTGGTGAGCTTTGACGATATGTTCGGGGTATTGTTTGATAATAACATTTGCTGCAGGACTTTCTCTCTGACCAGGCAGATTTTGTCGAGGGTCCCGATTGGAGAGGTCTCAACCCGACGCTGCCGATTTATATCTAAACGCTATAGGAAGCAGGGAGGTACATCTGGAAATCATAAGCTGTAAATTATTCTGTTGTTGTACACTTTTGGAGGAACTGCTTTTACGCGGGAGTCGGCCAGGACGCTCTTGGTTTGAGACCCCAATTCTCCAGCCACGCTTGGAACTCGTGCGCGATTTTTTGATGGCCTGAGACGGTTGGGTGCTGGTTGCTGTAATACGGATGAGGGCGCGAAGAAGATCACAGTAGGTCGAACTTACTCCGGAAAAACATCTTCGTACGATACCCAGCCCGTGGTGTTCACCAAAAAGACGTTTCGGTCGCCTTTTGCGTGCTGATTGCTGGTTTGACGATATCAGATAAAGCTCAGCTCGTCAAAAGAGAACTCACTCGACGATGATCTGGTATTGGCCCTGGTAGTAATACGAGTTCGGGCCAGTCGGGTTTGGCCAACCCCACTGCGAAGGTACGTCTTGAGATCAAAGCTCGACAGACCAGTTAAAGCGATGCCTGCATACCGGCGTGAAGACGAAGATCGGCTGGACGGGGTAGATCGTGCGCAGGCGCGCGATGAAATCGGTGTACACTTGAACGAACTCGGCGTCGGTGACGTTCTGCGACGCGTCGTTGGCGCCGATGTGGATTACGAGGTGAGTCGCGGCGGGAACGTCGCGTGCAAAATCCCATGGTGTCGTGTAATTATGGTCCTAGTGAACTTTCAGCGGCGTGCCAATGGTGTCGTCGTGGCCCTTTCCCTACCGTCGTGTAATAGTAGCCGGTGTCTTCAGTCTGAATACCAACGCTTAGACTCGAAGTCGAGTGCCAGTTTAGCACAGAGAACGCACGCGGAAATATTCATAAGACACTCCGTGCACGTTGCCGTAGGACAGAATATCCTGCAAAGAGGTTTAATTTCACTTGGAGAGCACAATCTTGCAAGGATTACCGTCAAAGCGGCACCAGGTTGCGCGTTAATCCGATGCTCGGCTTTGTAGCTTTCGCCCACGAGGAACGGCCACGCTTGGTCGACGCCTTCGGGAAGATATTGACCCTTCTACCTTGAGCTTTTCCCCACGCGTAGATTGAAGAGCCACGTACCGCAGAGAGCGAGTCGCCGATGAACTGAAAGACCAGGTCGGACGGAACGTACGGGAGAAGTTCTGCGTCCTGAGATTTCGCCTCTTATCAGTGCCGCCGAAGACGCAACAAACGCACAAACCTCATTGAGCACGATGCTCTCCAAGTTAATCCGATTATTCTGCCATCCCTCGACGTTGATCCTGACTACCGTCGTCGCCTCACTATGCGCGTCATCCTCGAGCCCAAGCTCGTCGAGCGGGATCGCGTTGACGCCCGCGGACACGTTGACCGTGTTAAACGCGCCATATGCGAAGGAAACACCCGCGGACGCGAGCGGCTGCGTAGTGTGGTTGCCTAGGTTCAGGGCGAGCGAACGGAGGTTCCTGACGTTGATTTTGAAGCCTGATGAAGCCCTACAGAATGAATGAGGGAAAGAACAGTATGAGTTGAGCGACGCGTCCCACTGACCACCAAGTCCCTGGCGAATGGTCCCAGCGGCCGTGATAGTAGATGAGTGGATCGTCGTTTTGGATGTTGAGCGCGCGCGTAGACATGAACGCCGTCGAGGAGAAGAGAGCGAAAGCCCAAGCCAGCGACAACATGGGGGATCGCAGCAGCGGAAAGCAAGCCGGAGACAATATGGCGCATTTTTATAGAGCCTCTTGCCGAGAGCAACGTAGAAGCTGAGATCACGAGTTTGTGTGCTGGCGGGCCGCAGCGCAGGGCGGTCCGACGATTTACCGCACCATCGAAGTGCAGAGAAAGAGCTGTGCACGTGACCCTGACGGTGTGGACGTCGAGATGGCCAACGTCTGCACCAGTGTTTTCAGACTCATAACAGCATATTTTTCTGTGAAAAAACGAACAAGAGAGGCATACGATACTAGGGTACTTTAGGACAGTTTGCATTAGGCAGGGCAGCCGACCCCGAGGGTGAATGTAGCGTAAGGTAAAGATATTACAAGGCTTAGTTTCAGTGGAGGGGCGAGCGAGGATGTAGTAGGGGGACCAATGTTGTGAGAATAGTGCTATATCGGGCATGAAGAAATTGAGAGAAGAATGCAGCAAAGGAGGAAACGGAGATTATGCGAAGTTATGAACGACCCGCGAGGCAGAGGATACAAAAAAGGAAACAACCAATGTGGGGATGGTAATGTCGTTGAAGGGAAAGATGCGCATAACGATGAGCGAAACGTTGAAGCCAGGACACAGACCACCAAAACCCATGCGAGCAGAGCAAACGCGAGCGAGAAACACACTATGAGCCAGGGCCGGCGAATAGTCGATGTTCACGTTCGCTGGCCTGCTGCGAGATCGTGATATATGCACCTCCCTGCTCCTCGGAGAGCCCAGGAGGAGACGTCGGATTGTTCGGGAGCAGCCTGAGGTTGTCGTCGTTATCCATATCGTCGACCCAGTTCCGAACGGCCAAGAACTTGGGCGTCTTGATGAACTACAATACACACGTTAGATGTGTTCGGAACCTGAGCAAGAGCGACGTACCTTTGGAACAGAGTCGGTCGCCATGAGACGGAAGACGTGCGTCTGGATGCGCTCATACAGACGAATCATCGTCTGCAGTTGCGTAGCGTTGAACGCGTTCGCCTGCTCGGGGTCGACTTGGCCTTGGAAGACCTTGCCGGTCATGCTGGTAACGACGTCCTCGAGATACTTGGACAGTTCGTTGCGCAGGCCGTGGTCGATGTTCAACTCGCACTGGCTCGAGGGAGCGAGATACTTGTTGTAGATGAGAAAGGCCGTGTTGATCAACGTTTCGTGGTGCTTCTCCATCGCCGCCTGGCCGGGTGTCGTCCGCGTCGGCTTCGCGCCACCAAGAGGAGCCATCGGCTGCGCCGCGATCGCGCTCGAGGTGATGTTGAACTTCCTCTTGAAATCTTCGACCTCGAGCCAGAACGACAAGTTCTCCTCGCAGAAGTTGCCCTTGAGGAACTCGCGGAACAGCGAACGCAGCGAGGGGTCCTCGAGAATGTACTTGAGCTTGTCGGTGTTGCTCTCCTTGCCGACCTTGTGGGGAGTCGCCTCGTAGTTGAGCTTCTCGGCAATCGAAATCCGACGGTGGATCTTGGCATCGGGCTTCTGTTTGCCATGCTCGGGTTCGTCAACCGAGGAGCGCGCGGTCGTGAGATTGGCAGACGACGCGTTGGGCGAATCCTGCGCGGTCCGCGACGAATCCCAGTGAGCCACCCGCCGGCCTTCGTCCGTGACCTTGTAGATAGCCTTGGCCGTGCAACGGAACTCGCCATGTTGCTAGAAAAGAATAAGCTCATCGTCACGATTTGTCAAGAGGCAGAGCGACATACGCTGACGGGCGAGTTGCCTCCGGGAGCAGAGCCACGAACGGTGAAAATAATCGCCGAGTCGTTATTCTTGCGCTTGTCGCTGACGAGCGTGATGAGCCCAAAACGCACGAACTGAGCGGCCATCTCAGCCGCCTCTTCCCTGCCGACGACCGAAGTAAAGTCGCAAAGCCACTCGAGAGCAGTGATGGCAGCGAAGCTATACTTATGCACCGCCTGGTTCCTGCCCTGCATCTGTGCGCGGTCGGTGACATCCATGAGAGGTACACCCTTTGAACGCTCGTTGTAGCGTTGGAATGCATCGACGGGGGGATTTGTCGAAGAGGGGTAGTTGGGTTGACGTCCAACGAAGCGGCGGAAGAGGGCGGTAATGACCGACTGGGTTACAATGATCTCGTCGTCCGACGACCGCCTCTCGAGGTGGAGAAGCTTGATGCATATGGGCTGAGAGACGAACACGTTCTGGAGGTGGTCGGCATTGATGCCGTTCTTGCTGATAAATCGCTCGAGGACGTGCAGGCCCTTTGGCGTGAGGATGTAGACACCACGCTCCTTGAAGAGGTTCGAGGAGGGGTCCGTAGCATTCTCTATCAGCCGCGCATCCATAAAGTGTTGGCTCATCGCCTTGGCCATATCGCGGGTCATGGAAAAGGTCGTCGTGGTAGTGGTGGTGACCACACGAGAGGGCTCCCGTGGATCGGGTCCACGATTGGATTGCGAAAACTTGAGCGACGCAAGATTTTGCGCGGCCTCATCCCTGACAATGGTGAGTCGGCGCAAGGGGGGAGACAACAAGAGGACGTACGTGGAGAAGGAGTTGGGGAAAGTCTTGAAAAACTGCTTGTGGGGCCCGAGTTGGAGAGAGACTATTAGAGTGGCGAAAAGGTCGAGGGTGTCCTGGAGCGGCATGAGGGGTGTGCTTGGAGGGCAACGAGAGGGCCAACCTTGAGGAAGGGACGACCGCGCTTGGTCGTCTTCATCATGTGGGACGAGGTGCCTGGGTCGTCCTGCGGCATGTTGGGCGGGCGCGGATGAGGGAGATGGAGGAGAGAGGGAGAGGGAAAAACGGATGGTCGAGGGGGAAAGGGACCACAAGCCCGTCACATGGCAACGCCTGTCAATTTGTCCGTCCCTGCCTCGAGGCCACCATGCAAACAATTAATGTACCCGTCCTCGTCCCCAACGACTCCCTCCTTACTCTCCTCCTTCCAGGACACCGCGGGCCTCAGCGCCATACTCGACCAACTGCGCGCTTCCCAGGCTTGGCAGAACGCCAATAATCAGTCAACTGCTGTGGAACAAGTCCAGCATGGCTCTGAAGCGCCCTCTGTCGCGGCCCTGCTTTCCCAACTCAATCCAATTCAGGCCGTATCACAGCCAGTAGCCTCAGTGTCGGCGACTGATCAGCCAGCGACTGCTCAGCCTGCTCAAACTGCTCAAGCTGAACCGTCCGAGGATATTCGGTACCTCACGTTTCAACAAGCCTTGCCGAAGCTTTCGCAGCTCGACTCTGCCGTACTTGCTGCCATTCAACAGGTACGCGTTTCGAGACAATTTACAAGTCAATTCCGTGTATGACGGGTCCGTGAATTCTTAGCTCAAGCGCGACCAAGAAAAGCTGGAACGCGATTTGTTCGCAGAACGCGTTGCGATTCGGACCAAGTATGAAGCAAAGGTCACTGTCGCCCAAAACAAGTACGTTCGTCCGTTAAAACATACCCGAGCCTCATGTCCGATGGGCAACAGAGCCAGGCTCATCGGAGCGAATGGCGTTTCCAAGCATGAAGCCGAGGTTGGTCGGCCCGCTACTCTGGTGAGACTTGATGCTACATTTCCGCAGATGATCTCCCGTGCGTACGAGAAAGAGCTGAAGCAGTTCGACACGGAGCGCGCCTTGCTTGCATGGGAACAACTGGTCGCGAAGCAGCAATCAGCTCTGGCCCAACTAAACGTTCCCGCAATGTTTCCGACAACCGAAAGAACAGACCGAGAGGCAAGTCTATGCTCATCCAGTCTGCAAACGTAGTTTTCCGACCTCTTCTTCAGCGTCAGCAACGTGTTATACAGGTAGTTGAAGGCCTGCTTCCTCACTCAGTGTAGGTCTGTGCGAATCCTCCTGTCGGTAGCGTCTTCTTTGATAATTTTTCCATTTGCATCTATTCCACCACATGCTCGCTTATGATGTCCGAGGCCGACCCTGAATCTTTTTCTGGCTTTCCGGCATTCAGGACCGGCGCGCTTGGAGCCGTACAGTCGACTCCAAACAAAAAAGAAATTCAAACTGGTATACAGCGCGCCCGCCGTTTCGCGCCTGGCGGCCGCGCGACATATTACGTCCGTCGTCTCCAAGGCGGCAAGGTCGCCGCCGTCGGAATTAGGAGTCACACAGTTTTTTCACATCGCTTAGCAGCCCATCGGGGAAAAACACTGTTCTAAGTTTTTCTCCGTCGGACAACGCTAACCCCATGCATCCTTCTTCCTGAACCCACACATACACGACACCATGCCCTTCGTCGACATCCACAGCAATGAGGACTATTGCGCGCTGTACTATATAACGAACACCACGTTCAACAACGTCGCCGGCTTTGATTTCGACAAGCCGACGGTATGCATCCTGCCCCCGCAGTTCCTCGACTCGGGGTGGCTCGACTCTCAGTTCGAGGACCCGCGTCTAAACGACGACTACAACATCATCGCATTCGACATTCCGCGGTGCTGTGGCGAAAGTGTATTCCGACCAAGTGGGCGCACGGACAGTTGGACAGATGCGGCAGACCTTGCCTTGGCTTCCCGCGTACGCACCCACCAGTTCTTCCTCCACGCCAAACCTTCATGCTTAATGCCCATCATTCTAGGCGCTGAATCTACCTCCAATGCACATACTCGCATTCGAGGGTATGGCGACGACTTGCGCTCTCCGTTTCGCTGCTCTGTACGTCCGCACGCGACCCATTGCGGCTCTAACATGTTTCGCAACACAGATTCCCGGAAATGTGTCTCAGCCTCGCACTGTGCAACGTTCCCCCAGAGACCGAGTACGCATCCACGTTCTCCGCGATCGGCGCGCGTCAGACTGACCGCGTCCCGAACAGGCTGATGTGGATTTATTCGGCCTACAACGAGCTGATCCAGACTTGGTGCTATACCGAGGACATTGAGGGCTACGAGTACATTGCCAATGAGGCGGTCACCTTTGCGTTTGGAGCGGTACGTGTCCATGCATCCTTGCGAAACCACGAACCTTGGCTCAACCGTTCCCCAGAACACTTCTGTCGCTCTGCGCGACGAGGTACATGCATCGCGCACTTCGCGTCCACCTTCGTCTCTCTAACGCGTCTTTGCAGGTCATTGGTTACTGGTCGACGAACACTTACCCCCAAAAGCGGCAACGCGCTCTTACCCAAGCCAACCTCGTCATGAATGTAAGCTCAGGCCGAACCCTTGCTTCTTCCTTTCTGATCGACCTTTGCCGCTAGCGCACCCCGCTTCCCCCTGCGGCGCTTCAATGTATCACGCAACCCATTTTGATGATCCATGGCGACGCGAACGAGACCGCGCCGCGTAAATATGCCGAACGCTTAGCCACCGACCTAAAGGCGATCTTCTATCCCGTCAAAGGTTCGCAAACCCTGCGCACGAGACTAGCGATCTGATTGGCATGGACCCTTTCTTTCCTCGTTTAGGTGGCGCGGGTTATCTGAACCTCACCCCGGGAACGGCCTCCATCGTGAACCAAGTCTATGTCAAGTTCCTCTCGCGACTGCCCCGCACGCGCTCGGACCCACCCGAGTACCCCACCTCGACCCAAGAGCGGATGCGCGATGCGCTCTCGATGCTCGAGCGCATCACCGGCGAAACCACCATGTCGACACGTGACCCAATGTGTCCGCTCTCGTTCTGCGCCCTCGAAGCCAAAGTAGTCAAGACGCAAACCGAGATGATGCGGCACTACGGCAAGGAGCAGACTCTTGCCTTCGTCCCGTTCAACCCCGTCACCAAGCGGCCGTATCGGCGATATTCAGAGCGTCCCAAGGACGAATGGGCCGAGCTTGAGAAGGAAGGCACTCCAGGTATGCGCCCTTGAATCCTCTTGAATTTTGTCTAATTTGAGCTCTGCTTTCCAGCCAGCGGGCGCTACGCTGCGGCGCACACGAGCGTGAACGAGCGCCCTCTGCCGATGCCCCAATCGGAGCCCATCCTGCCCAACGAGGGCCGCCTCCGCAAGGCGACAAACTTCAACGCCATGCAGTCCGTCGAGAAGCAGGTCATCAAGGGCTCGATGGCCAAGGTCGTTGGCTCGCAAACCCCCACTCTCCAAAAACTCTTCTTGTGAACTCACCTAGGACGGACTAACACTCTCTCGGAAACTATCACATTTTACCCTTACAGGACTACCGCACTTTCTTTTATTGCTCATTCATTGCACATACTGTATACTGCACGGATTACTGTATTAAAACGATCTATAGAGTTGGGCCTTTTTACCACACTACAACAACCGGCACAAGGAGCGGACGCAAAAGTACATCTACAAGTCTGTGTCTATATCTAAAAATCTAGAGGCTGCCCTCCTCCATTTTGGCCTTGTAGTAGCGGACCATCTCCTCCAGACCCATGCGGACAGTCCAGCGCGGCTGCCACTGGAGCACCTCCTTGGCGCGCGTGGTGTCGGGGCGGCGGCGCTGGGGGTCATCCGACGGCATGGGCTCGTGGACAATCTCGACTCGGCGCGTACGCTTGACGCCATCCTCGTCCTGCACCTTCTCGACAATCTCGCGGACAAGATGCGCAAAGTCGCCGATCGTAAACTCGTCGCCGTTACCAATGTTGACCGGACGCGACTCGTCCGAGTTCATGAGCGCAATCAGCCCGTCGACCAGATCGTGGATGTACTGGAACGAGCGCGTCTGCTTGCCGTCGCCGTAGACGGTCATGTTCTCGCCTTTGAGGGCCGAGACGATGAAGTTGGAAACAACACGGCCGTCGTAAGGGTTCACTGGAGTAACTCAGAAACTGCACAAATGGCGAATAGGCAAACGTACTGCGGGGTCCATAGGTGTTGAAAATACGCGCGACGCGGACATCGACGCCGTCCTGGCGCTGGAAGCCATACGTAAGAGTCTCTGCGACGCGTTTGCCTTCGTCGTAGCAAGCACGGAGACCAATCGGGTTGACATGGCCCCAACTAATACACTTGAGCGGCTTGCGCAGACCGCGGAAGAATCACGTACTATTCTTCGTTTTGCGGGTGGACTTCGGGATCGCCGTACACCTCTGATGATTCGTTGAGTTCTGCTACTATAATAGAACGTCCAAACATACCGGAGGTGCTAGTAATGAGGAAGCGAGCTTTGGTACGCTTGGCGAGACCGAGCATGTTGAGGGTGCCCATGAACGAGGTCTTGATGGTCTTGACCGCGTTGAACTGGTAGTGCGGGGGCGAAGCGGGGCACGCCAGGTGGTAGATTTCTTTAGCGAGGATATTCAATGAGAAAAACGCGTCGAAACGGGCTGTGTGGAACGTGCTCACGGTCGCATTCAATCATGAATGGCTCAACAACGTCGTGGCGGACCATCTCGAAGTTGGGGTGACCAATCCAGTGAGAGACGGTGGTCTTGGAGCCAGTGAAGAAGTTGTCGAGGACGGTGACTTCGTGGCCGAGCAGCATGAGCCGATCGACGAGATGGGAGCCGACGAAGCCAGCGCCACCCGTGACCAGGATGCGTTTGCGCTCCGACGGCGGGAGAAGGGTAACTGGCGGGAAGCGGGAGAGGGTCGTGTAGGAGATCGTCTTCGTGTCGGGGTGGTAAATGGACTTGGACTGGTAGTCGTGGCCCTGGGTGAAGCGCGCATGGCCCGGATCTTCCTGAGCCTCGGCATCGAGCTGGTTGGCAGACAGGACATAGTGCGGACGCAGGTACAGCGAGCGCAACAAGTCGAGGGAGACCTCGCAGTTGAAGCCAAAGCGGTCGAAGCCGACGGTGGTGATTTCGCGGCCTTCCTTGTCGAGCGTTTTCATCTGGCGAGAAAGGATGAGTATATGCGCGCCAAAGCGAGAGAAGGGAACACACCGGAGGGGCAGTGGGAGACATCGGTGGCAATCAGGGAAGGGCCTTTTATACGACGTCGCAGTCGGAAGCAAGGTGCAAGTCAGTCCAATCACTCGACGCGCCGAATGTAGTTTCACCAAACTCACACGGCTGCCGAAACTTTTTCAGCTACTGTATGCCTGCCGTCCGCAAGTCGTCAGGCAAGTCGCGCCACGACCCGCTGCTCGTGCAGCTCGCCGACGACGACCTCGAGGCGCGTTATGGTCGCGTTTCTCAGCCGGGCAAGCGCAAAAAATCTCATCAAAACAGCGACGACGATGAAAACGAGGTACGTTTATCGCCGCAGGGATGGATCCTGAGTCCTGATATTGTGCGGAAGGCCGTCTTGGACTCCAAATCCTCAAAGCGCATCTTTGAACTAGCCAGGGACCAACAGGATGAACTCGGACTGGAAGATCTCGTGGACGAAGACGAAGACGAGCATGTTGCGGACATGCACCGGCCCCGCGAAAACGACGAGGGTCAAGACGACGATGACGATGACCTGCAGGAGCTGGCGGACCAGGATGTGGAGGAGATATTTGTGAGCTTTCGCGGGCGTTAGTATACCGAAAACTAAGACCGGAGGCAGGAAATCGACGAAGGCGACATGGAGGCGCTCGATGCCTTGCATCCACACAATGCCGGCGAGCGGAGAACACTCGCAGACATTATATTCGCAAAACTGGATGGCGGAGAGCCCCAAAGCCGGACTGTGGTCATCCAAAACGTGCAACAAGATCGCGACAAGCCCGATCCAGCACTCGGATTGGATCCTCGCGTCGTCGAAGCCTACGAAAAGTAACTCGCACCTTAGGGCATCTCCGTTCTGGACTTATATCTCCTCTCAGACTGGGGATGTTCCTACACAAGTACAAATCCGGACCCCTACCGAAGATTTTCAAGGTCATTCCGACTTTGCCTGCTTGGGCACGGCTGCTGGCGCTCACCCAGCCCGAAAACTGGTCACCCCACGCCTGCCTTGCTGCGACACGGACCTTTATCTCGAGCATGAAGCCTGCACAAGCGCAACTATTCCTTAGTGTCGTGCTCCTGGACGCGATCCGTGAAGACATCCAGCAGAACAAGAAGCTGAACGTGCATTACTACGATGCATTGCGTCGCGCATTGTACAAACCGGCCGCGTTCTTCAAGGGCATCATATTTCCCATGCTCGATGTTCGTTGCGTGGCTCCCGTCTCGAGAACACTGCTAATTTACCCTTCCAGCAAGGCTGCTCTCTCAAAGAGGCCGCGATTGTCGCCTCCGTTCTCTCACGCACCAAAATCCCTGTTCTACACTCGTCCGCCGCTATGCTCCGCATCGCGGAAATGGACTACTCGGGCCCAAACTCACTCTTCCTGCGTGTTCTGATCGACAAGAAGTACGAACTGCCGTATAAAGTGGTGGACGCTCTGGTATTCCACTTTATCCGTCTTTCCAACACGTACAAAGCCAAGACGCGCGGGGACGCAGAGAAGCTGCCCGTTCTTTGGCACCAAAGCCTCTTGGTGTTCGCACAGCGGTCAGTCACGTGTATCGTCCCGCCACTGCGATATTCATGTTTTGCTCCTTGCAGATACGCTTCCGACCTGACACCTGACCAGAAAGACGCGCTTCTGGACGTCGTGCGTGCGACACCACACGCGCAGATCGGACCTGAGATCAGGAGAGAGCTGGTCAACTCGGTGGTTCGTGGCGCGCCGCGAGAGGACATGGATGTCGATATGATGTGATTTCTCCGTTGATTTTACACGCCTTTTACTTGGATATATCAGCAATCCAGGGTTGCACGACCTGCTCCACGATCTGGATGTTGTTCTTCTCCATGAAGAACATGTGCGCGTTGCCTGTGGGACAAAGGAATAAGATCATTCCGCGTTCGCTCGAGATGGACTAACCGTGAATCCCGACGTCGGGCAGGGAAACGTGGTCCACAGAAACGCCGGCCTGGCGTAGGTAGTGGACAGTGCAGTTGTCGTACTGGGCATGGTAGCTTGCTTCGGACGTAACCACCAACACCGGAATGTCCAGGAGGTTCGTCAGTTTGCGAGGCGGCGTGGGTTGTTCGAAGCAAGTCACGTTGGGGATGGTGCTACACGTTGTGTTCGTCAACTGCTGGCAGAATCAGCGTACGGAGAAGGCGTACTTGAGAACGACCGGAGCTAGTTCAGACGGTGCGCCGACGGGAGGGTCGTACGTGAGCGGAGTATCCGTGAGCCCGAATTGGAGTTGTGGGGTGAACGGTGGGAAGACGGCGAGGATAAATGGTGGGCCTTTAGGTTCCAACGCGACGATGGCTTTGACAAGCTTGGGTCGCGATTCGGCCAGTACCCAGCCGAGTTCGCCGCCTTGCGAGTGCGTCATGACGATGGCGGGCTGTTCAAGATCTCTTAGCGGAATTTTGAGGCAGTTTGGTGTTAAACAAACCCCGATAATGTCGAGCAGTTGGGAACCTGCGCTCCTTATAGTGACATCCTGCTCTGTGTTGTTCACGAGGGAAGGGACCGTCGATGCGTAAAACGCGTCAAAGATAGGATCTCCCATCGTGCCGGTGCCTAACGGTCGAACTCAGCGCCGAGGCTTCATAAAGAAACTTTCCGTACCTGGCCACTGGGTATGTAGCCTCGCCTGCGGCCACAACCCGAAATCCTGCACCGCTGTGAAATGCGAGCTGGTTGTAAGACTATCCACCGTCTCAAGCGGCCCATTCACAGTGGGCTGCCAAGCCGACCTTGCCCGAGACGTCTGGTCGATAATGTAGACTTCGTACCCTTTGCTCAAAAAGTAATCCGCCCATCCGAGGCGTCCGTCGGGAGTGTTAAGGAAGTTCGTTCCCGTCATACCGTGTCCGTGGATGAGTAGGAGCGGAAGCGGCTGGGTTACGCGTGCGGGAGTGAGCCGCTCGGCGTAGACTTGGTTTGCAGCGACGAAGGAGCCTTCCCCAGGGAAGTAGGTTTGACCGGCGTAGACGTAGCTGCGGTAGTGGAGTGTGCCTGGCGGTGTAGACGTCGCAGGTGCAGCGACAGCGACCAACGCGAAGACAGCGACAATGAGTAGCAAGAACATGTTCAGGTTGAAGTCGCGGAGTTTTCAGACTCGGACGCCCGTGAGGGATATAAGAGGGTGTTCGTCATTTGACCTAGCAGAGACTTCGACGAGACTTCGACGCGACGGCGAAGAAGAACGTTGAATGGGTCTGTGAGAGTCGGTCACAGCCTCCCAACTTCCCCGCAAATCGGTTCTCCGAGCGCCGATTGTTTGGCACGGCGGTGTGTGGCTGGCGCCAATCCGTCTGTCGCGAAGGCACCCTCCACTTCATTCCTTCATTCCGACCATCTCAGCTCAGCTCAGCTCGTCGACGCCTCATCTCATCTCGACACGATACGCCGCCTCTTCAAGCTTCAGCTTCAGCGCTTGCTCACTCCGCCACTCACCACCTACAACTCACTAGCCGCTAACTCTGAGGCTAACGCATGAACGGGCCAACTTTCTCACTGCACGACGGCGGCGGGCGGATTTCGGGAGGCGGGTACATCCCGCCACCGCCCGAGGCGATTACGGGCGGACAGCCGATGGGCGGCGGTGGGGGTCTGTTTGGAGCCTTTCCGGGGCATGGGGCTGCAGCGGCGAGCGGTGGATGGGGGTGAGTGCTTGATTTCCCTTGGGGTTGCTTGTTCTGTTCGCGACGCGACTGCCATCTCTCTTTTGTTTTCGCTTTCGTCTTCGTTTCTTCGCGACCACCTCTTTCACGACAGAAAGCTGTTGCTGACGACACGTCTTGTAGCCCACCAGCAGGCGCAGGCGCCGGCCCCGCACCATGGGGCGCCCAACCCGGCGCCGCAGCCGGGCCTTCAGGGTGGGCAAACACCCCCGCCCAACATCCATCCTACCCGCCATGGACGGGCTACGGCCAACCGCCACCCATGCAGCAGCAGCCCGTCCAGGCGGGCTGGGGCACAGGCGCACACACCCCGGGACACCGCTCGAATCCGTCTACACCCTGGATGGGGCACGCGCAAGCGCAAGCGCACGATCCATGGGGCGGCGCTGCGCAGCAGGCCCCGCCGCATGCGAGCGGATTCAGCGCGATGGCTGCTCCGCCTTCCAGTGCTCCCGTCACTGCTGGCTGGGGTGGTGGTGTTGCTGCGGGAGCGACGCCGTATCACGCTGCGCAGGCGGGGCTGCATCCGCATGCGCAGTACGCGGCGCATCTCGCTGCCCAGGCGCAAGCCCACGCACACGGCGGGCAACGACCACGAATCCCACATCCCGAAGATCCCGAGGAGGAGTTCTACGACTACGAGGCGGAAGAGGAGGCCGAACGTGCCGAGGCGTGGGCGAATGCGATGGGCGGGCACACGCCCCAGCATGCCCAAGCGCAAGGGCAGGCTGCCGACCCAGGGTGGGCAGCATGGGGCGTAACACCTCCAGCTGCTACGCCAGCGCAGATTCCCGGCGCGTTTTCGGGCGGGTGGGGCGACGATCCCTACACCGCAGCTGCGCATGCGATGCGACGAACACACAGCGGAGGCGCGAAGACACCTCACCCCCATCAGCACCGACAACGCGCGCATTCGTATTCCGCGCCTGCCCCTCCTCAAGACTTCCTCCCGCAACAACACCAACACCAACATCACCAACAACAACGAGCCCCAATGGCACCATGGGCACAACACGCCCAAGCCCAAGCCCACGCCGCGCAGTACCAGTACAACGAGGACCACCTCGCGAAGCGGCCGATCACGTGGCGACCCGATTTTCCCGGGATCGGCGAAGCGAGCATCAACGGGCCCGCGTCCTCGTCCTCTGCGAGCGGCGGCAGTGGAGGCGGAGGCTTCTCGCTCTTCCGACGCAAATCCGCTTCGGGGACGAACGCAGACGAATGGCATGACCCACGGAAGAGGAATCCGTGCCCGACGTTTACGATCCCGTCTGCGTCCAGCAGCGCTGCGGCGATGTATGGCGCGCACCACCACCGGTACCGTATCGCGTATGATTTGCGCGTGGCGCCGGAACATACGCCGCCGGGCGGCATGGGCGCGTTCCTCCCGCGCGAGGCGGGCGAGATGGGGCAGCCCGCGGTACACCCGCCCGCGGCGAGGATGCGTATCGTACTCGCGCGCAGCCCGTGGTACGTCGACGTCAAGGCCGGCTCCGCCGGTGGGGTGGTGACGCTGTACGACGTGCTGGCGGCGCTGCACGTGCAGCTACAGGCGCCCATCGCGAGCAACGATTATTTTACGCGCGCGTTGAGCAAGACGACGCGTGGGGCGATTACGGGTGCGTTCAAGGAGCGGTGTGAGAAGGTTGGGGCGATGCGTGCGGCGGGGGGATCCCATGTCGCAGGGGAGGGATTTTGTGAGTGAGGAAGTCGCGAAGGGCGTGCGGAGGGTGGATTATTTGCAGGGAGAGTGTTTCTTTGTGGGACTAGTGAGGAGGGGTGGGGTTTGGGAGGGCAGGTGTGTGAGGGAGATTGCGCAGTGAACTGCGTTGTGTTGCGCTGGGTTGTTTGTTTATTGGGATTACTGGACTGACTGTTGTATCGTTGTTATTGTTGCTAGTTGTGTTTGTGATTTGCTTATTTGTACCATTAGAATCTACCACAATCTCACAAGCTATCGCCTGCGCCGGGGTCGATCTGGGATTTCACGTTCACTGTCCTCACAATCGAAGACTGAGTATTGTTGCCAGCATTGTGAATTTGAAGCCGGGCAAATTGATCACTCTCCAGTTGGCGGTCATGTGGATTGGTGGTCGAGCTCAAGTTGCTTAGACCTTCAACCGAAATTCGTACGCGTACAACAGCATTACAGTCAGATAATACATCCAGTACATTTGAGTAAGGTATAAATTCCAGAGTCTCTAACGCGCCCTTCATCCCTCGACCGGAGTCTCGCGCACCAAGGCAACCAGCACGGTAACGCTGTGAACGCGATTAGTTCTGTGGAGAGACTAGAATCGCGCCTCCTTACTCATCAGGTTTCTGAAAGCATCGAATCAGCGAACTTGAGCATGGATGCAGAGAGTAAAACGAACCCCGCCGGGAAAGAACATGCCTTGTCGCGCTGCTTGTCCTAACCAAGGAATCAACGAATACTCAAGACGCGTTTGTGCCTAGACGTACGCTCGAACGGACTGACACGGCTTTTCGCGTCCATGCACTCGCGCGCATGGATCACAAGCCGATCCGCCATCGACTGTGCTTGCGCCTCGTCCGAATTGCCTGCTTCTGGGTCGTGCGAGCAGATCTCGATCATCTCGTGCATGAAGACGTTGTCCGAGAATCCATCCGTCTGTAGAGGTGAGTTGTATAGAATACGGACGAGCAAAGAACATACGTAGGCGACGATGATATCCCCATCGCAGAGTTGTGTGCGGTAGGTTTCGGCTTCACGGGGAGAGTCCACACAAGCGCGCGTGAATCGTCGACCCGATGGCGGGGGTAGTTTTGTGAGTTGTCTACGATGTGTTTGAGCCTGAGAATGAGAGCGAATAAGCGAATAAGGACTTCGGGCAGTTGAAGAAGTGCGTTTGGACGGGTTGGGTGTAGAGGATCGAAGAGGAGCGTATTATTGAGAAGCCGCTATCTCCCAGACTGCCTCAGAATCGAATAAGCATGCGTAGGAGGGAATGGGCGTTGAAAAGAAGTTCCGCACTTGGCCGAGCGCAGTAATCCGTTCTGCGCGTTCAAGCTCAATATACAGGCCGTGCTTGAGCCGGCCTCGACAAATTTCTCGCGCAAAACGCCACCGTATGCGAGCTGTAGCAGGTATGGAGCACATGAAGCAAAGATAGAACGAAGATACGCACATCCAGACATTCATAGGGTGTCAACTCCCAGCCTTCCACTTCCTCTCGTTCCTCGTATTCGGATGCGGGGTCCACCTCGGGCTCACCGGACCAGGCACTTCTGGAATAGCGGTGCGCATGGAACATCAATGCTTGAGAGACGAGTGCAGGGTCAACACCGCTTTCCAGCCATCCACTAACCCCGTCTGCTACACCGAAGCAGACACCCTTGGACGCGTCAATTAGCGTGTCGTGAAGACCGCAGAGCACGGTGACATACCGACCCATTGCGCATCTTCTGGGAATGAGTCGCGTTTTCTCGTGTTGAACAGCAATAGACGCACCGAGTTGTGGAAGAAGAAGTCTTCACCACATTCCTTCGTGGGGACTCGTTTCGGGCGTGAAAGCATCTTGTTGCGCCATGAGCCGATGATGCTGTCGTCAGGGAAGGGGACGCGAGGTCTGTCCGCTCGGTAGCGCGATGGAATGGGTTTCGGTGCGAAGCTCGCGCCGATGGCGAAAGAGTATGGATGGGGAGCGGCATAGGACGACGAATAGCGTTGCAGGGAGACTAATGACGGTCGCCTACGACGGCAGAGGGTGCGGAGGGTAGACATTGACTGTCTACAAAACAGTCGGACGGCCAACGACTTGGTGCATGACCAACGTTGTGGTCGTTGACATCATTCGTACCCGGTTTCTTCCTGTTCTCATCGTGGGCTCATCGGCCTGAAATTTTATTTCTCAGTGGGCCTGGACCCGCGATAAATATACCAGTAGAGGAAACGAAACGGAAAATTCCGCAGCGGTCCCTACAAGGAAACAAGGCGGGTAACTTAACGTGCCATTAGCAGCCACAGGGTGGCTAATTTAGCGGTGTTGTTTCTGGACTGGGTTCGCATGAACCGTTTTTGGCGAAGCAAGACGGCACGCTGTATTTTGAGAGTCGAAGAGGCGAACGCCACTCTCGAAGGCGGGTACTACACCATAACCACCTTATTGGCATAGAAGAAATCCAACTGGCGCTGACCATCGTTTTTGGAGTCCGCATTCCCCCACACCCCTTCGTTTTCCGATTCCCGAGCACCTTCCGCATGGTCATCGATCCACTGGAGGAAACGTCCCAGCGACCCAAGGTCATCGTAAGAATTGAAAGCCGTGACTGCGAGGAGAGCCTCGAGGGTGGCAAGCGGGACGACGAGGAGAGCACCGAAAAGGAGTGGGGCGCTTAGCGGTGTGTTGTGTGTTTCGACACTCTGAACGAATGCGACTGGGTGAAAGCAATGTGAATCAGCACCCGGCTACACCGACTCGGAGTTGTACACTCACGGAAGTACTGAACAACAAGAAGGAGGAAGATGACGGGGTAGGTTTTTGTTGCATGCGGCCGTTTGTGGACGGGAAGCGCGAGGGTAAACAACAGATAGCATTTCACCCAGAAGTGCAGGTTGAAATCGCATTCCGGAAAGTAGACGAGGACGACTATCCAGAATAAGTTGGCGACGGGGGTTGGCTGCGCCATGGTGCGTCTTGTTGCTTCCCCACTCCCTACCCACCTTTATACCGAAAGATCGAGGGGACCCGGAAGCTCGATGGTGCTCCTGTGAGCAGGGACACTTGGCATAGGCAGGCGGCATCATTTCTTTTCAGGCGCATTTACCGTTGTTGTAGGAGGGCGACGTTGTCCGTGCGGTTGGCCAGTCTAAGTGTGCATATCTTCCGAACGAGATTGAGCCGTTTTTGGCGAACCCTCGATGAATAAGAGGCCGGGAGTCAGTATTCAAGCTGTAAAGGATACCAGGGGAATATTTTAGCGTCGAGGAGCATCGCAGACGGTGCCTAGTGTCAAGCTGAGGAGGGTGCAAACGACTAAGTCGCGACGGCGTGACCCGCCATCGTTTCGACCACTATGCCGCTCAATGGCTCGTTCCGGAGCAAGTCGCGCTCGCCACATCCCGCCAGCCCCCGGCCAGCCACATTCCTCCCCCCTTCACACTACGCAGAGGCAGGCGGCCTGACCCCTCGCCGGCAAGACTCGTCCGACTCGCATTCACCCGCGGAATCATCGCGTCGCAGCGCGTTCACGCCTATCGCCTCCAACTCCAACTCGTCCTTCGAGTTCATCGCCAACTCCAGATCCGTCGAGAAGAAACGCATGTCCGTCGCCAGCGCGAAACACACCCAAATCGCTCACAACAAGAAACGCGAGTTGCGCGACCGCGAACGCGACCTCGAACAAGGCCCTCTGACCAACCTTCCGCTCGTCGAGGCGCAGCTTTTGCCGAGTCTGCGAGACACAATCGACCGCATGACGCGACCGCCGACCAAGCCAACCACGTCTTCTCCGGCGGAATCCAACGTTATCGAATGTGCTCCTCCAAGTCCCGCTCCTCTTTCCCCGCCTTCGAAGCCACTTAAGTCTGCGTTGCGATCACCTACTCCAAAACTTCAGCTTAAGTCGCCACGTATGCCTGAGCCGACACCAAGTCCAAAGGTACAGCCGCCATCTGTTCATTATTCTCAATCTAACCAGCTTTAGCCCGAGGTCACGGCGACGACACCGAAACGCACTCGTCCCCGTTCCAGAACTGATCCAGGCGCACCTGCTGGTGTCGACAGCGTCCCGAATTCTCCTCGACACGTTCCTGCATCCAACATTCCACGGCCACGTACCAATACGAACCAGTCGGCCTCTTCTACGCCCAGAATCAAACATCATGAACGGCTTGGTCATGAATCGTCTTCCGACTTGGAGATACGGTGTGAGCGAGAAGCGCGGGACCGGCGCTCGTTACATGTCGTCAACGGCGTTCTTTCAAGTGAGAGCGAGAGTAGCGATGGGGAGCTTTCGCTCCGATCAGGCGTGGGCCTCGGGCTTGATCTGCATACGCCTTACCAGCCACGCTCGTCGTTCGCGTCCAAGCTGCGCGCTCGTTTTGCTGGCAACGCCGACACCGCCGATGAAGCAGCGGAGAGACGGAGGAAAGAACTGCTGGGCCTCGTCAAGGGCATAGAGAAGGTCGCGCAGCCCGAAGGGAGCGAGTTGGGGAGCGATGCCGAATTTGACGTCGCCAACCGAGAGCCGCCTCGCGTTCTTGTGTCGTCCTCGAGTGGAACTCATGGGGATTTCGGTCGAGAGCTGGAACGTGGTAGCCGACCACTGTCGTTTTGGAAACGCAGTCGATCTCATTCTCCAGCGCCTCCCACGGAGAAGTCGGCATCTCGATCGCCAATTATTCGACAATCACCTCGAAGAGTCGACGAGCCACACAAACACTCAGCGCCGTCTACTCCGGCTGCCCTCCATCGTCATTCCGTATACTATGCAGACCCACCTCCCTTGCTCCCATCGCCACCTTTGCCGGAGACGCAGTTCACGGACGAAGAAGAGTACAATCTCGTCACGCAATCACCCGAGAGTGTGTACGAAGACGACGAGGACGAAGAATGGCCCTCAGCCGTCCCGCCGACGACTGCATCCAAGACGCATCTACTTCCGCAGAAGCAGATTTACCGACATTCGGACGATCTTGCCAATTCGGATGCTGTCGTTCTTGCGCTCAACTCGCGTCTTGCGGCTGTGCGAGAGCGCGAGGCTTTCGGGATTCCTCCGTCGCTGTCGGATTGCGAGGGGAGGGAGAGACTGTCGTTCATGGACAGCGGGTCCGAGCTCGCCCGTGTTGGGATGGGACGATGGGAGGAAGAAGACGGAGGTGGAAACAGTCGTCGGGCGAATGCGGGTTTGAGTTATGGCGCGGAGAACCTCTTCCGGACGCTGAGCGGTGGACGCGATCCTCTCCGATCACGTGCCAGGTCGAGCTCGTCAGCGACGCAGGACTCGTCTCGCAGAGGACCCGTCGAGCTGCAACGCTCTTCCATCGTGCAAAGCAGTAGCGAGCGGTCGGTCTACTACGAGGACGAGGAAGAGATCCAGCAGTCACGTGCTCAACGAGAGTCGTGGCAAACACAACAAGTCGATGCCGTTGACGAGCAACAACCTGAGCTGGACCAAGATTCATGGCAATCAAATCTCCCCGCCGCTGTGTACGCATCCGTTGTGGACCGCCATGGGACGCTCGAACTCCGGCGACAAGAGACGATCCATCAACTCTTGGTTTCTGAAGAAACTTTCGTCTCTCGGCTCAACAACACCATCAAGCTGTTCGTTCTTCCGCTCAGGCTGCAAGACTCGAGGCAGTATATTGCTGGTGTACCTCTCGAGATCGCGAAGCTGTTCGACTGGCTCGAAGACATCCTGCATCTGCACCGTCAGCTTCTCAACGCGCTGCGTCGGGCGCAGGAGACACAGCAGCCTGTCATTGAGCGGTTGGCGGAGAGTGTTTTGAAGAGCTTCGTGAAGCAGCTGGAAGTGTACCAGCCGTATCTCGCGCGGTTGGTGGGCGTCGCGGAGATGATTGCGCGGTTCGTTGCAGACAAATCGAACGATTTTGGCGAGTTTGTGAGGATACAGGAGAGTGCGAAGGAGTGCGGTGGTTGGCGTTTGGAGGCGTTGCTTGTGGACCCTGTTACACGGTTGGGAGGTTATCCGGGGATTTTTAGGGTAAGCCAAGCTCGTCTCTGGTTGTTCGCGGCTTACTCTTGACTAGACCCTGCAAGAAGAAACGCCCAAGACGCACGTCGACTACGTCGCGACTTTTGTGCTCGCACATGCCACCGAGTCGATGATTCAGGTTATGACGGAGGTCAAATTCCGAGAGGACGAATATGCAACGATCAAGGGCATTTCGCAACGCATCCGAGGCGCGCCGGTTCTTGCGAAACGAGGTCGACGGCTTCTTCAACAAGGGCAACTCATCCGGCTCGTGCCAGCGCCGGGTGCCGGTGGATCCAAGCAACAACCGCAAAGGACCGGGCGAGAGAGGTCTGGGTCGCATGCGTCTTCGGGCACGACATCCTCATCCGATGCACCGACTACGCCTTTGTCTCCGCGTTTTTTCGACCGGCACTCGGTCATTCCTAAACTGAAGTCTGCTGGATCGCCGCGGCCGTTGGTGCCAGTACCAAGTCCAACGCCGTTGCAAGTGTTTGTGTTTACAGATTTGATCGTCCTTGCGAGCGCTAGCGCGCATCGACCTCGATATCCGTCGAACGCAATGGGAGCGGAAGAGTGGACTCTTTTGGAGGTGGGTGGTTTGGTTGGCGTGTTGAGCGTCAGTGAACAAGCCGACCCATTCGGTACGAGGATTTGTTTGGTCTATTCTGCGGTACTTATCAGCGGGACAGATCCGAAGTCGTCGGTTCTGGTACTCGAAGTTGTCGCTCTCGACCTCAAACGACCCGACGAACAACCGTCCGTCCCTGCTAATGCGTTACTCGATACGATCACTTTCCGAGTCCCGACCACGAACAATAATTCCGATTCCGAAGACGCGCACAAGAGTTGGCTTTCGGCGTTCCAGCAGTCGTCTAAATTCACCATCCGCGCCATTTCGATGCCAAGAAAGAACAGTAGTGCGCTTCAAGACTCGCTGTCGCTGCCCAAGAGTCCGTCGTTGATCGCGCAGGGGACAGCAGCGCACAAGCAAGAGAAGGAGGAGCGGGATTGGTGGTCGGGATGTTTCCATGAGATTTGCGCCGAACTCAGAGCAAGGGCAGAGTAAGTAGAGGATATGTAACGTCCAATGGTCACGTGGAATAACCATTTCCTCTTCATCGTGCTCTTCGTTTGCCCTTGCCCTCTCCCGGAGCTGCCTTTATGGCACCCAACACTCCGGCGAGTTCAAAGTCTCCCTTGGCAGTCTCTGGGGTAGCCTCGGATGCCAACGCCGCTCGTTTGACCTTCTTGCCCAAAGTGCCCGCGAAAAGTTCGTCAATCTCGTCTTTCGGGCCCTCCTTTTCGCGGTCGCGCTTCCGTTTTTTTGTCGGTAAAGGTGTAGCATCCGCGGGCTTTTCGGGCAGAGTTGGTGTTGTTGGCGGAGGTGCCAGTGCAGCCGGCTTGCTTTTATTCGCCTGCATCGTCCGCCACTCGTCGGGTCGCCGTTGGAGGAGATACAAATTCAAATTGCGCGCGAAGAATTTCCCGTAGAACGACCCTGCGAGGAAGGATTCTTGCGGAATGAGCGACCGCGCGATCTTTTCCTGACCGTCACGTGAACATTGGGTCTACACGCCCACACAAAGCAGAAACGAACCTTGAGATAGGTATCCGAGAACGCCCAGCACCGATCGCCTACCCGGCTGCCGATGCGGTCGTCGACGAGCGTGTGGTAGTGCCCGAGGAGGGACAGCACGAAGGTGCGTTTGGATTTTTGCGGGACGGTGGGCGAGTCGAGGAGGGCGTCGAGCACCCGGGAGGAGATGGGGTGGGTTGCGAGGGCGAGGGTCTCTTCGATGGGGAGTGCGCTGAGGCTTGGGGAGTGGGTTGTGTTATTAGCATGGACGGGAGATGGGGGAAGGGACTGGGGGGCCAACCTGTCGATGACGAGTTGGTTGAATGGTTCCGGGAGGCGGAGGAGTGATTGTAGGAGGACCGCGCCTTGAACTTTTGGCTCGTGTTGGTCGTTGTCTTTGTTGTGCTTGGTGTCCTTGGGAGATGAATTGTAATCCTGTCAGTCGTTAGTGAGCAGTTAGCTATTGTGAGGAAAAGACCGACCTGGACGGTCTGTAGCCGCAGCATACATGGCACGAGAAGGATCTTCTCGTCAGATGTAGTCGCTTGGATCGCTTTCCACAACGCCTAAACGAATATGAGGGAAATGTCGGGTTCGCACATTGTACACAAACCTCAGTGACTTCGGAGCCGCATGCCTTCAGCGTTGCCGCACGATCAATCGCGGCGCGCAGGACACCAGTGCGAGCGGTTTCTGGAAATAAAATGAGGGCCAAAAATCACAACAAAGCCCACAGAAACTCACGAATCATGTTCGCCCAGACACGACCCAGCTCATCGCATGCATCGGCAAGCTGCTCCGCATCCAATCGCTCGATGGCTTTCGCCAACACGAAATTCGCCACTGGATGCGACGCAATCTTCGCGAGGGTGCCTTTGAAATACGTGCTCCAAAGCGCCGAAAACGCTCGTGGTGGGCAGGCAGTGACTACGGTCTCGAGAAGATGCGAAGATGTGGCGTCGCGCAGGAGGGTGAGAACGAAATCCGAAGACGGGAGAGCTCCTGAGGATTTCCTTCCTGGTGAGGTTCAGTTAGAATCATTTGGGTTTCAGGAGACGAAACTCACGACTGGCGGATACGAGTCCTACAAGGATTCGGTCCATTAACGAGTCGTCCTCGTCGGTCATTTGTTGCTCTGCCTCGACTGCCAGCAGAATCTTCTCAGAAAATGAGACCTTGGACGATGCAAGCGTGCTTAGACTAACCTGGAGCGTTGGGCTGGCAACCTTGTCTGCTGCGAGTGCCCGTGTTTCGTTCTCGTTTAGCCCGTCTCGAACAGCCTGCACTAGACTGCGAGCAGCCTTTACGAAAGCCGCCGGTGGTGTGTAAGAAATAGCGTCGCCTGCATTGGCGGGCTCGTTGAACATGGACTTCAACGGGCCTTGCCGCGCTTTCCACTTTGCACTCTTCTTGGAACGCATTGTGCTCTGGGATGCTCCTTGTTTCGCCGCAAGCGAAGGAGAGAGTAGCAACAGAAGCGCACGGACGACATGCGAAGCGAAGGGATCCATTATGAGCGTCGTAATTGTAGGCGCGAGTTCCTACAAAAAAATTAGACAGAGAGGGCGATTCGCCCAAAACGCACCTCGCAAACGTCCACAACCAGGTCTGTAAGCGTCCTCAGCTCGCCACTATCCTCGGAATCAGGCAGAGATGGTAATATTCCACGTTGCTGAGAAGGGTAAACGAAAAGAATCGTACGGCAGAAGGAAATAACCCACCTCTCTTGTGATAGTCTGGCTTACAACAGTGAACAACGTCTGGCAAACATGGGACGCAAAACGATTTTTTGAGAGAACCTCATAGCTAACATCTATAAGTCGGAGTAGATGGGTAAGAAGAGGCACGCACGATCCAACCAAACTGTCCACGAAAACCCTCCGCACAAAGTCGTCCATGGAATACAACATCCGTTCCAGCACGATTGAGCAGTCCGGGTCTGTTGCGAGCTGCTTCTCCTTGCCGGCCATTTCCTTGAGAGCCGCAACGAAGAACATCCTCCTTTCTTGTAATTTTGTGGTGAGCGAAAAATTCCACGACAAACCAAGCGTACGCACCTTCGTTGGGATCCCTCCCCTCGTCAACAACATCCGGGTCCGCCTCCTGCCAGTCGCGTATCTGCAGATCCACGGTGCGGAAATACGCCTTGACGTCGACATCGACCTCCCCGAACGGTGTTTCTGTGGGTGCGGGCTCCGAGTCTTCGGTGCGTTGGACAATCCAAGACGGTCCCGCAGCGGGCTGCGGTGGCTCCGGGACATGCTCTTCGACGGGTTCCGCATTCTGAGCCTTCTTTTTCTTGCCGCGCTTGCGGAGCTCCTTGGGCATGGCGGGAAGTGAAAACGCGAGGACGTGATCGACGCCGTCACGGGATCACACCGGTGCTAGCTCTCCACGGCATTTCATTATTCGTACAGAAGACAATAAATACGCTCCTAGATTGCCTTCGCCAGCGTCACAGTGTTCTCGTCGATGTTGGTCGAAAAATAGACGTTCTGAAGGAACGTATCTCCCACAAACCACTGCGTGCTTGACTTGGCCGAAACACCAATTCTCGAGCTGCAGTTGCCGTCGCTCGGTTTGTTCTTGGGAGCCCCAGACACCAAGTCCGACGGGTTGATGTCAAAGTTCTTTCCACCAAAGGTAAGCGAAACGGTGGCCTTCGTGTCGCAGGGAATGGTAAACTGCCCGTTTTTATGCTGTGCGCCGGGGATCTGCTGGTGGACCGCAACAGCGTCGGCTTCGGGCATAAGAAGAAACGTGGTTCCCGTGTCCATGAACCCAGTGTTGCTCTGGATCTTGACGCTCTTGCCGTTGACGCTCGCGCCGTCCAGAGGAATGATCCAGAATCCAGAGTTGGTAGAGTTGATGGTGACCTGGGTAGAAGGATCGAATTTGGTCGAGTCCAACCCCCCAAACGTCACTTCCCCAACGTTATGGTCGACGAAGCGCGGGAGACGAAACGAAACGATGGCCTGGTCGATGATGCCCCGGTTGCGCATCACAATCTGCGGAGGAGGCGCGTTCCTTATCCCGACGCCCGCCTTGGCCAGACCCATCAGACCGTCAATGTTGTGATCAGTGGCGAACTCTTGCGAGATGTTGTGTGCGATTCCGAAGGTGAAATCCTTCATCTGCACGCCGGCCAAGACCAGAGTGTCGTTCACAATCCCGCCGGAGGCAGCGCCGGAGCCGTACGTGATGCTGAAATTCTGCTTCAAGTCGACAAACGACGAGGACTTTTGTGAGTCGAAGAAAGTGTGGTTCTGGCAGCTGCCTCCATTGAAGGTGCATTGCGACGAGGCCACCCAGAAGTCGCTCGAACCAGAGTCGAGGACGATGTTGAATTCAACGGGGGGCGTACCCAGTTCAAGGGACATGAAATACTGATGACCTCCACTAATGAGTTGGGGGTGAGTACTGGTATAGGTATTAGAGCAGGGGACGAACTCATCAAAGGCTGTCGTCGAAATATTACTATTAGACCGCTTGCTGATGTCGGGTATGAACGATGCGCGTCGCTCGAGATTCGCACGCAGTTGGGCTTCAGAAGGAGGCGGGAGGCCAGCCGCACGAGCCATAAGACGCTCGGCGCGGTTGATTTGTTTCTGGTGCAACTGAAGAGGCGATTAAAAATCTGCATTTGTGCGGGGAGAGACCTACCAAGTCAACGTGCAGCCCGCTGTCCCTCTCCGACCGGCGAAGAGGGACTGTCAAGAGATTAGATGCAGCCCGACGAGCGCGCGTGGGGTGCGCGTTCGAAGAGAGTGCAATAGCCGCCAGAGAAATTAGTGTGAGAAGCTGCATGTGGCCAGTGGTTGAAAAAGAGGCAGGTTAGCAGAAGCACCCTGAAGGTGAAGATAGAATAGGAATGTGAAGTATGAGCTGGAAGGACGAACTGGCCTGTATTTATACTCGCAGCCAAGTGAGGGCAGCATTTTCGGCATTCTCGCGGCGTTCTACCGCGGTTTTACGAGGCTACGGTCGCTAGGTTTCTTGTTTGAAGGCTTTCTGAGATACCGTGCTGTCCGACAAGCCCACATCGTCGCCGTCTTGGAAGAGAAGGTGGATCAACAGTCACGTGTGTTTCTCGGAACTTTCGGCTCATACACTTTTGACGGTGCCGAGTGATGGCCGTCCACCTCTACATCGCACTAGCGTCATTTCCGCCGCATCAGTGGCAGTGGATGGCACGTGCCATATGATGACTCACCCATCACCGGGGCGTTGGGCGCCATCAAACCCTTCGAAAGGCTGCTGGGAGGCTCACAAGCACTTGTATCTATTGAGAATAGGGATAGAAGTACGGGCTATAGTAATTATAATAAAGGGGAGGTATCGAATTCTGAGTCTGGGGGCCACTGGCAACCGTAACCGTGCTTGTAGTTGGGTGAGAGTGAGGGACAGACGCCGCCCAAGTTCCGTTCCAGGCAGCGGGGTAGTAGAGAGCTTGAGGTTGTGCAGAAACCCGTGCGTTGAATTCTGGCTGTGGTAGTGTGTGGGAGTAGGTAGGATAATATGCGGAAGAGGACATGGAGTTCGGAGGGATGTTGCTGGCAGATACGGTGGTTGCTGATGATGTGGTCGCAGCCTTTGGTGCCGTCTTTCGACGCTTGGCGGGCGGCGCAGACTGTGGTTCTAAAGCTGGCATTGGCGACGCAATCGGCATGACCGCCAACGACGCCTTCTTGCGGCCCTTCTTCCGTGCAGGCAGCACACCCATCGCTTGCTTTGTCTCCTTCCACGGGCTTGTGTTTTTGCGTAGCTGCTGCGACGATGGAAGAACGGTGGTTGTGCTCGCCGTCCGGTCAAGCAGAGACGCAAGTTGTCCGTCCAATGACGTCATCTCGGATTCGTCCCAGCGCCCGAACCAGTGCGGATGCGGCTAGCAAGGATCTCGAGACGGGTGGCCAGCTGTTCTGAGGCTGGGGGATTAGTCGGAGGGTGTATCGGTAGTGATGGAGCGACGTTCGGTTCTGGTGGAGCGGCACCGGACTGAATGGATATGTTCGTTGTCGAGATGTCGAAGAGCGGGACAGTGGGTTCAGGCTCGGGGAACAGGCGTCGCACGGCTGCAAGGTGTTTGCAGAAATGGACGAGAGGAAAGTCGGCGCAGGTGCAGGTGCGCACGTCGGAGTCGATGTTGTAAGAGACCGTTGGCTGTCGCTGCGATTTGATCTTGTAGTTGCCCGAGACGAGGACCTGGATGTCGTCCAATCCGTAACCCTCTCCCTTGCGAGTAGCCTCTGCACACTTCTTCACTTCGACATCCACTCCCTCGAACCCGTGGTCTTGACGAAGCTGTTTTCCGATGTAGAATTTCGAGAGTTCGTTGGTCAAGACCGAGACGAGCAAATCCATGCGATTATTTCGAACACCCTTGAGAAATTTCTGTTTCAAGACATGGTGGAAACTGTTCATCGACGTTAGTCTGCTTGGCAGCACCAAAAGCAAACAACTCACGATTCCGCGATCATATTCGTGTCGGTCATTTGGAAGATGTTACGGTCCTTGCGGTAAACGGCGGACCACATTGGAATGACATTGGGCTTCATCCAGGTTGAGCGGAAGTACTCGACGAACCCAGCGGGTGCCTGGGCTTGGACCTTGACCCACGTTGCATCGAACTCTGCCTGGTCGGTGATGCGTGGCCACGGATGGAGCAGCGTTGACCACAGGTCTCCCGGCGACGTTCCGAGCTTCTTCTGCCATGCACGGAGAACGTGCCACCAGCACAGAAGAACCCGTGCCAGAGGAAACGCTTTCGCTGCAGGCGTTGATCTCGGCGTAATCAAAGTCCGTCATGAAGAACTCGGGTGCAACGGTCGGGGAGCGCGCCTTCATGAGGTTGGCGAAGTGGTTGATGGTGACCTGCTCTCCGTTTGAGTGCAGCATCCAGGCAGCAGGAACACCGTGTCCGTAGTCATCGCGAACATGAACAGTCGTGAGCAGCAGCCCGTCGTACATCGTCATGTTGTGGGTCGCGTCGATGAAGAAGATGCGGTTGCCGAACTTCTTGTACGCTTCTTGCTGCCATGGCATTTGGACTGCGAAGAAGAAGAGGTCGTTTGCGAGGCGAGAGCCGGCCGGCGGCGGGTCCGTCTTCCACTTGTGTCCCAGCATGCACCCTTGCGCGCAACTGCTTCTCCCACAACACCATTGAGGCCCCGTCGTCACGATCCAGTCGCACTGTCTCGGCGCGGACTTGCTTGGCAATACGGGCGACGTCTCGTTCGCGAATGAAGTCGTTGCGGGTGAGAGTGGTTGTCTGACTGAAGCGCAGGCCGTCGATTCCGGTTTTGAGCCCGTCGAGCTGGAAATGCAGTCAGACGGGCACGTCCTACAGAAGCGGGAAACTCACAATTGCAGAGCACGACGTACCGCGCCGCACCTCTGCCGCAATCTTCTCCCGGGTTTCTCGTGATATGTTGAAGAACTTGTAGTTTTCAATGCCGAGAACGTGGTTGTGCTCCTGCTCGTAGCGGCCGAGAACGGTGTCGCTGCCAGGGAAGCTGATGACGACAAGGGCACACGGACACCTTGTGGTTCGAGACGGTAGTTTGCGTATCCGGTCCGGTTTCTTCTTCTCATACACCTTCTTGCCGCCAGTCCCGTGTCGATTACAGATGTAGCGACGTTTCGTCTCGAAGGTTGGTCGCAGAGTATTCATGGGGTATGTCTTGTTGATGCTGAATCGAATGCCGAGCGATTGCTCTTCTTCCGTCTTCCATCGTTGGAACTCGGCGAGAGTCGTCCAGACGTGCGAGTAATTCGCGTGTGCGAGTTCGTAGGCTAGTGAGCCGCGTTCCGCCAGCTGTCCTTCTTGCTCGCTCGGTGTCGGCGATAGCACGACTGAGGTTGATGGTGTATGGGACACAGTAGATATTGAGGAGGTCGAGGGAAGCATGGCGAGAGTGGCGGGAGGGTGGCGCGACGGGGAAGCAAGCATCGCGTAGAGTGAACGAAGCAGAGAGGAGGAAAGACACGGAGCGGATGTGGACCATGCAACACACAAAAATGTAGTGAAAGGTATGTTATTCATGCAACGACTACGGAAAGAAAGGTGGAAGGGGAAAGAAGGGGGGATGGAGAGCAATGGGACAAGAATGCAAGCGCTTCAGTGGGCTACAGCAGGATAGGCAGCCCGGAGACCACACCCAGAGACAACACCCTGCTTGGACAGCCAAGCTACATCGCCGAAAATGCTGGTTAGTATGTGTAGGCCGGGCGGTCTGCGACCAAAGACGGCGCACCTGCGGCCGTCGTGCCCAGCCATCGGTTTACCACCCGAAACCATTCACCCAGAACCATTCCGATACGTCGCGGGGTCTGCTCCGGCAGTGCGCGATGCCACTGACACGCAAGGGCGGACGGTAGGCGTCGGACAATGAGTGTGTGAGGCAAAGAAGGAGATGCGCTGGCAGACCCCGTGAGCGTGGAAACGTATCAACATCGCCACTGATGCGGCGGAATTTATTTCAGTCTACATCGCCACGTCCAACGACTGGACTCTTTCTGGAGCTTCCAATCTGAATTTCGGTAGCTATGCGGCATTATGCACCCAAGGCAGAAAACGGCGCAACGGACGGCTCCGAATCGGAGTGTTGTGGTGACAGGCGGGCGACGCGCCGACGCGTGGAAATAAGCCCTAGGCGCCCATTTTGCGATTTTCAATATCTGCGCTTAGTGTGGATCGAACGGACGCGAGCCATCGCGAGCACGTGACTTTTGAGTCGCGCGTCTTGGGGACAATGAAGGGACGTATTTGGGACACAATGCTACTGGATTTGGGGTACAATAGACCTGATTGACAGAACAATAGTCACGCTAGGGTATAAAAGGGCGTGACGTAGACTAGTAACGGAGATTCCCTCTTGCTTCCTACGCTCATCTTGTGGCGCTCGAGTCTGAATCTGCCCAGTCGATCGCCTTGGTCTTCATGGAACGACGCTCAATGCGACCCATGTTGACACCATCAACGCTGGACCTCACGCGATGGATGGCCCTCCTGCGGCTTCTTCTCTTTCTCTTCTCTCTCACGACGCTCGCTTACGGACACCGGACTACGACGACGACGGACAACGAAGGATGGTTTTGGTTTGGATGTGCGATGGCGACGGGTCTGATCTGGGGTGCGTACGGCTGGATACGGACGCGATGGAGGAGAGCTTCGGACGACATCTATACGCTACGCAGCGCGCCGGACGCGTCGCACCTGTTCTACTACAACAACACACTCTCTTACGCGGACCTCACGCTTAGCTTCATCTTCTTGACGCTCCTCTGGATTGCAACATGCATATACTTTGCATGGAGCCCCGACCTCACGCCATTTGGTTTGGTTGTTGGTGTTGTTTGCGGTTTTTCCGCATTCAGCGCTGCTTCCATTTCCTGCGTTTCATATGGAGCCCACCGCGAGGGGCTCATCTGGACGAATGACGACGAAGACAAGCCGGCGCCGAGGCCGCAAACAAGTTTATTCCGCAATTCGCGCGACTCTGCTGCCAGTGCGCAGGTCCGCAACATACCAAACACACACTTTCGCTACAACAACGCAACAACCACGCATACGTACGATACCAATACCACGTCGACGCGTCTCACTCAGGGACTCGACGACGAACACGGACATAACGCGACGCTGGCGCCGCATACGGACCATACTTCTACGATACAACACTCTCTTATTTATACGATACCCGCGTCGAGCGATCCCGTTCAGCTGGCTGACGAGGACGACGACGCAGACACGAAAACCATATTTATTTCGCCTACAAACAACCCTAGTACACGTCGCGAGCATCACGACGGTACGGGACCACACCAGCACACATACGAGCTTACCCCGTTTCGTGTTCCCCGTCCATGGGAGCTCCAACGACCCACGTTCGCGACCGACGACGTCGACGAGCTCCTCGAGTTCCTGGAGCAGGTCGACACGATAATCGAGCTCGGCGCCGTTCGCGACGAGCAAGACCGCAAGCACTTGTTGACGAGCTACTTGCCCGTTAGCAAGCGAACACTTTGGCGCGGATTGGAGACATACCAAGCTCGATACTCGTACGCCGAGTATCTGGTCGAGGTACGACGGATGTACCCCGAGTTGGCCGAACGAGAGAATGGGACGGTAGCGGAACTTGAGGAGCTGTGCCGCAAACACGACGGCGTCGACGGCTCGAGCGAGGGACGGCTACGGCGATTTGGTTGGGCGTTCGGAACGTTGGTTCGCAAGCTACAGCGTGCGCCAGCTGTGTTGACCAACCGGGACGCGTGCCGCCGGTATTTAGAAGCGCTGGACGGCGCGTTTGCGAAACGTGTACGAGCGGCAGTGCTCGAGCGAGCGGCAGGACGGATCGCGCTGGAAATAGCGGGGCTGAAGATTCAGGATAGGAAAGAACGGCGACGCGAGGATCCAATCTCGCTGGAAGACTTAATCAGCGTCGCGGAAACAGTGTCGAGACACAACTGGGCATACCACCAGGCGCCAAACAACAGCACATCCGCAACTCCTGCTTCTTCACGGGATCCGGCGAACGAGACGATGCCAGAGCCGTTGCGCAAGACGACGTCGCAACGCGGACCGAATTCTGCGACCACCGCACTTGAGTTTGGGTTGCGTGATGGTGCGAGACCAAAGATGCGGAAGACAAAGTCCGCTGTTGTATCGGTCTTTGCAGGAGATACCGACGTTGCTGGCGACGCGTCGCATGAGCATGGCGAGACGGACGACGGAAACCGGTACAACATTCCGTCGCCGGTGGGATTCGTGTTCCGTGGGCTTGAGATGTCGACATGCGGCCCGGATGGATGTGGTGTACACACCGAGATCGGGAACTTGCGCCGAATCATCGAGGACCTACGAGAAGAATTAGATTGGACGACGAATCAAGCAATACTCGTACGCACCGAGCTGGAGGCGAGCAAGCCCGCGCCGAGAAATGTTTCCTTGGTCCGAGGACCTGCGCCGACGAGTAGTTTCGGTCCGGATGGCGAAGGCGATGGCCATCAAGACGAATTTGGCGCCGTGGATAACGAAATACAACGCATTTGGGCGACGCTGGGGCGACTCGAGGAAGAGATTGTGGTCGGAACGAAAAATCTCCTCACAATCAGTCAAGATATTGGACGAGTAGAGGACCGGCACTCACGGCTCAAAGACAGCGTCGAAGAGCTTCGTGAGCAGGCGCTTGATGGGGCTGGACTCGCCAGGGGCGAGTTGAAACTCGGAGAACGGCAACTCGGAGCTGGCACCGACGCACTACAAGGAACGGTGACGGCGTTGCGAAAATCGGTAGCAGAGATCGGCGAAGCTGTTGGGGATGTACGCAGGGACGCATTTGACACGATAGAGGACCTGCGGGACGAGATTTTGAGCGTCAAGCTTCGCGTTCCGGAGAATCACGCACCTGGGCTCCGATTTCCGAACTCCAGCGGCACCGTCTTGCTGCAAAACTGGCTGAGAGCGGAACGCGACACGGAATCGACCGTGAACCGCCGAGGACCGAAGATATTCATGCCGCTTCTGACGAAGAAGCAGAAGTTAGCGCTGGAACGTGCGGAAATCGAGAAAATCGCAGGCGCACCTCGGAAGCCAAAGCGCGGGAAACGGGGACGCTCAAAACGCGTACCAGAGAGCCCGGAGGACGCAGTACTTGCGAACGAGAGCCGCTCGGACGAGTCGGGGATGGCGCTGGACTCGACACAGGCACCCAACAACGCCAAGGGTCCTACAGGTGGTCTTGACGACGACTTTGGCGCTGAGGTCGAAGAAGAAGAGCCGGAAAGCCGGCAGGTTGCGGGGAAAACTTGCCCGGAGCGACTCGACATGACGCCGGACCCGACCAGACTCGCTGCGGATGGGCTCGGGGAGGATTCGGACACGGAAGACTTTGCGGAGATCGACGTGTTGTTCGACGCTGGATTGGATGTTGATGAGATGTGAGATGTGGACGGCGCGGAGATGGCGCGCAGAAGAAATGTGGCGGGAGATGATGAGCGGAGAAGACAAGCCGCGGAGAACAAACATATCCCGGACAGGATGGTTGATGGATCCGCTCGGGTTTGTGATGGGCAAGGGTTCGAGCCTGACCGAGGACGGTCAGATTTTGAAAATTGGGGAGATGACAGGCGGGCGACGCGCCCACGCGTGGAAATAAGCCCGAGGCGCCTATTTCGCGATTTTCAGCTTTTGCGCTGGCTGTGGATCGAACGGACGCGAGCCATCGTGATCACGTGACCTTTGGTCGCGCAGCTCGAGGACAATGCCTGGACGCGTTTGGGGGACAATGAGAGCTGGATTTGGGCTACAATAGACCTGATTGACAGAACAATAGTCACGCTAGGGTATAAAAGGGCGTGACGTAGACTAGTAACGCAGATTCCCCTCTTGCCTCTTACCCCCATCTTGCGGCGCTCGAGCGTGAATCCCCCGCAGTCGATCGCCTTCCTCTTCGTGGAACGACGCTCAATGCGACCCATGTTGATACCATCAACGCTGGACCTCACGCGATGGATGGCCCTCCTGCGGCTTCTTCTCTTCCTCTTCTCTCTCACGACGCTCGCTTACAGACACCGGACTACGACGACGACGGATAACGAAGGATGGTTTTGGTTTTGGTTTGGATGTGCAGCGGCGATGGGAGTGGTTTGGGATGCGTACGGCTGGATACGGACGCGATGGAGGAAAGCGCTGGACAACATCTACATGCTACGCGGCGCGCCGGACGCGCCGCCCCTGTTCTACTACAACAACATGCCTTCTCATGCGGAGCTCACATTTGGCTTCATCTTCTCGACATTCTTCTGGATTGCAGCATGCATACACTTTGCATGGAGCCCCGACCTCACCCCGCTTGGTTTGGTTGTTGGTGGTGTTTGTGGGTTTTCCGCATTCATCATCGCTTCCATTTCCTGCGTTTCAGTGGCCACCGTGTTTCGTTTCGGAGGGTTGCGTAGCACTGACCTTGTGCACGGCTCGGGATACGGAGAGTTAGAGGAAAAACACCGCGTCTGTCTTGCGCAGACTTGTCCATAAAAGCTGATCGACTAAATCCACGACCCACTGTTGAACCAAACCGACAGCAGCCATTGTCCATTTCGTATCGTGTATGCACCACCTAAATCTGACTACGGTACACTACACTCATCATCGAAGTCGTTACTCACTTGGGTTGAACATCAAAAACAAGCAGGGAGCGAATGTCCAAAGGAAAATCGCAGTTCATAAAGCATACCGTTTCATAAGAGTCCAAATCCTTCGCAAGGAACGCCGGTAGGACATTCAGCATATCGGCCGGCGAGCGTTTGAGCGACGCCCGCACGTCGAGCTTCGCTTCCTTCCAGTCTCTGAACCAGTGCGGGGTGTATTCCGCGACGCGCTTCGGCGAATTGATCTCGAGGTGTTGGAGAGATCCAGGGGCTATTGGCCGGTGCTTCCACCGCGATGTGATGAACCGGAGCAACGCGGGGTTGCTGAAGCATTCGCCCTTCGAGTTGAACGCCACGCTCTCCAACAACGGCAGTCTCGTGCTCGCGCCGTCGGCCAGAGCTTCCAAAAACTGGTCGTTGATGAAATCGCCTTCGCGGTCGATAGTCGAGTGGGCGAGCCTGAGCTCACGCAACCCCGGCACCGACTCGAGCAACCGCACGAGCTGTGGCGTGTCGAGCGGGATGTAGCTCAGCTGCAGGCGCTCCAGATGCGCGCTTTGACGATCGAGGAACGTGATGAGCTTGTCGGTGTGCGATAACCGTGCTGGCCCGTGTGAGAGGTTCCACTTGAGACCGAAGGACCGCATATTGGGGCACTCGATGCACTCGAGGAAAGCATGGAAGCTGTCCTCTGAGAGACTCGGTGTGCCATGGCCGTCGTACAGCTTGAGCTTCAGGTCGGCAACCTTCGGGAGGGTGACATGGGGTGCTTCTTCCTCGAGGATACAGGCAGCATTCAAGCTGCACGAAAGGAGATTGACCGCCTGCTGTAGCACGAATAGGCAGTCGTCCAACGTTGGGAATGCAATGAGGAATAGGTCCAATTTGGTTAGCTGGGTCCAGCTGACGGAGAGGCTTCGCACAGAGGCCGGTGGGAGGCCAACCGTTTCTACGCTCAGAGAGCGCAGTGCAGGGAAGCTAGCACCACCGCGGCCGAGTCCGACCAAATCCCAGAGTGACAGAAGACTGGCACTCGGCGCGTTGAGAGTTACCGCGCGCCACCGGTCAGAGGCTGCGAGTAGCTGCGCGAACAGTTTGGTGCACGTAGCGTCGAGGACGGGGTACCGGAAGATGAAGGAGAGCCCTGCGCCACGAGATCGCGTGAGGCATTGGGCCAATGCAACGACCAGTCTGGAGTTGGTCTGCGGGGCGGTGACCCAGAGGGAGAAGGACGCCCAGAGCGGCGGCGTGTTCAGCACCAGGTCGCGCCATGAACGAGAAACGCGTATCAGTTTGAGTGGGCCGGCACCGCGGGCGCCGAAGGGTGCATCGATTGGGAAGAAGGCGCAGCAGTGTCGGAATATTTCGACGCGAATCTCGACGGGGAATACTGTCGAGAGTTTGTCGCCCTACGTTGACGTTGAATAACGACTAGGAACGCAGATTGAATAACATACCAATATGGAGGGTCCCTGAGACACAGAGAGCGACTTGCGGGGAAATTTGGCAGAAGGAGGGAAAGGCATGCAGTTCGAAGAGAAGAGCTTGAGTGTGTCGTTCGAAGATTATGTAGCGGCAAATGCCGCCGGGCGGGGATACAAATACGAGTCGGACTAGGATAATGGCGCTATCGGGGAGTCCATGGCACGCGTGGCGAGCCCCGAGAAACCAGGGGAACGCTGAAAGCGGACGGTTTACGTTTGGCAGCCCTTCGGCTTTATATGTTGTCCTTGGCTGGCCGACGTCATTAGATCACTGGTGCTCACAGTGGCCTTCGCGAGAGATTTGAGCTTCATAAGAAGCATATGCCGTGTCTGTGAGCGTATGGCTACGCAGCGGTACGAAGTAAGAGCCGTGCAACAGTCACAGGAGAAGTACTACGCGCGACGCCATCTAGAAGAACTCCCCGAAGTTGTACGCCTGCGGTCCGGTGGCCGCAGCTGCTTTTTGCGACGCTTTTGTTTTCACTGGAGCGTTGGCTACCTTCTTCGGCGGAGCAGTAGTGGGTTTCGTCTTTGAGGGTGGTGCCGCTTGAGGTCTGGCACCTGAGCGAGCCTTTTTTGATACCGGCTCCGGTCCGAAAGAAACCTTTTTGCGGGGAAGAGCAACGGCCTCGGTCTCCGCTGCGCGTTTGCGTTTTTGTTTGCCGGAGAGTATCGGCGGAGGTGTCGGCGCTTTTTCTTCTTCCTCGTTGTCTTCCTCGTCCTCCTCCGATGACTCTTCCAACTCATCCTCCTCCATTTCATCTCCGTCGTCATCACCACCACTCTCGTCACTATCACCCTCCTCCGGAACCCACGACTCGTCCAAAACAGCCTTCCTCGTCTCTACAGCCCCACACTGCAGCTTCACCAACCCCCGGGCTTTCCTCATCTCCTTGCGCGTAGGCAGCGTGCTCAACACCGCTTCATCCGCAGCAGACAGCGTTGCATCCCCACCGGCCCCGGAGGTCGGCGGCACCGTGTACCGCGGGAATCTGCCAATGTTCCAGTCGCGTAGCACGACACGCGCCGCGCCAGTTAGATCCAGCTCGCCTTTCTGCGAAGCACGTGAGCGTTTTGTCCTTCGTAGAAAATATTTCGACAACACGCACTTTTTTGACGAGCTGATTCGCCCTCGCGACACAGCCCAGGAACGCATCGGTATCGCCTGCTGTGAAGGCAGGGATGTTGTATAACAGCATAAGGTCCTCGGCGCTTGCTCGCGGAAGGAGATGTTGCACTGGAAACATGGTTAGATCTCCTGGAGTCGCTCAAACTGGCTGCGTACCAGGCAAAATGGGGTCCTTGAGCCGGTCAATACGGCCTTTACTCCGCAAGAGAATATCCCGAGCCCGAGTTGCTTGGTTTCCCGCATCGCCGTCAACATCCGCTTCCGAAACAGACTCCCAAGCCAACCCAGGCGTATCCACCAGGCGTATCGGTTTGGACTTCACCTCAACCGTGACCTCTTGCGCGTATTCCGTCGTCGTGGGTCCCCTCGAGGACGTCGCGAGCGTGTAAACAGGCAAAGCTGCCTTCTTGAGCAGCGAGTTGACGAGCGACGTCTTGCCGACATTCGTTACGCCTACAACCGCGGCGCAAAGCGGTTCATCGCCGGGCTTCTCCTCCGCCCAAGTGCCCAGAAGCGCGAGTATCGCGTCCGCACCGAGAGCGTCTGTAGCGGACGCCTTTGCTTTCCCTTTGCCCTTGTCGTCGGACGGGGATTCCGGCAGGCAGACAGATGCGGAGCGGAACGCAAGTGTAGGATGAATGGCGCGGAGATGGGTTAACCAGGCTGAAGCGGATTCTCGAGGAATCGTGTCTGAACGTATTCTCAACACCAAGCAAACAGAAAATAAAAAACACTGACCGATTTTATTGAGCACGAAAAGTACTCTCTTTCCCTCTTTTAGAGTCTCTAAATGCTCGCTCCGGAACGCAAGCGGGTCCCGCGCATCGAGGATGTGCAGCACCACATCTGCACCGTCTAAAACCACCTGCAGATTAGGCAGCTCAGGGTTAATGAGCACCGGAACGTCGTCTTCAGGGTGCTCATCGAGGTCCATGGGTTGTTTCTGCATTTTTGCCGCGGCCGAACTTTACTCTCGTCGAGCTGCTTCGCGCTGAGGCTTGAGATGCCCTCGAAGCCCTGGTCCAGCCCGCGCGCTCGAACATCCGCCAGGACACCGTCGTCGTCGCCCTCTGAGTCGGGCTTCTCTTCTTGCTCTGCTGGATCCTCCTCCACCTCGCCAGTCTGCTTCCTCCGCAGCTTTGCTTTTTCGTCTTTCCGCCTCTGTTTCTCCTCTGCAGCCTGAACACAGACCGTCAACACCAAAATCAAAAACAAAAGGCAAAACGCCACGCACCTCGCGTCTCTGCTCCGCGATCTCTGCAAGAATCTGCTCCTTGTACGGGAACGTGCTCGGGATGCCGGGGTCTTTCTTGTGCTCTAGTAACACACAGATTCCAGTTTTAATATCTATACCGTGCGCGGGGAATAGGCGTAGACGCACTGGACTTCCATTGCGTGTTGTTCTTCGCCGCCTTGGCCTTTTTCTTGCGGCTCTCGCGGACTTTGTTTTGCACCTTTCGCCGGTCGTTGGTCTTGGTGCGGTTGCTCGTCTCTGGTTTCACGGATTAGCGATATGCTGAGAGCGACGAGGAGGGGAACGCACTCTTGCGGATACGAGGCATGGTCGTGGATCGGGGTCAGGTCCAGAGCTCGGAAAAAGTTGGCGGATAATATTTGATCCGATCAGCTCAGCGAGACGGTGGAATGCGTTGAGTTCCTCGAGCTGCAGGCGTTTGCCCGTTCGCAAGCCGGCGAAGACAGTAATATAAGGCCGTGTTCACTCTGGCGCCTCGTACGATGGACACTCGATTCTCATTCGCACGAACGAAATACAAGGAAGACTGCCTACGCGTTCCATGCATTTGTCCCCACACAGTTTGGCGGCGGCGCCACTTCCCTTCCACGTCCAACGAGCGTCCAACCATCTATCAAGCCCAACCTGGGATCAACCCCACACATACCAAATAGACGCCCGAGGCGCCAACGTGTCGATACGTGGCCGTCAACTGGTCTTCGGACAGACTTTGCGGGCCTTGCTTGACTTGCGACTTGCGACTTGCGAGAAACCTTCAAGCTCTTGTAATAAGACAGCGACGGGGGGTTACAAGCGAAAACATTGCGACAACTTGAGAGAGATGGAGAGAGAGACGGGAGGGCACATTTTGATATAACGTTCTTTGTGTCTGTTTTTTCTTTCTTCAATAAAACTCTTGTCCTTGTCCTTGGCTTTTGCTCTTCTCCTTGAAAAGACACTTGTGTGTGTGAATCACCAGCGCCCGTCGGCAGGCGCGGCAGGAGGCGGGGCGTCGCGATCGTATTCGCCCCGACGGGGGCTGCTTCCTCTCGGGGGGCTGCGGCTGTAGCTGCGCCGGTCACGACGGCGTTCGGGTGAGTACCTTCCGCGCGACTGCGGCGGGGGGCTGCGGCGGTCGCGCCACGAGTCGCGGCTGTCTCGTCCGTACGGATCGCGGTCCTTGTCGCGGCGGCTATCGCGGTAGTCGCGGTCGCGGTCTCTGTAGTCGCGGTCGCGTCCTCCTCGGTCCCGACTGTCTCTGTCGCCGTAGTACGAGTCGCGGGGGGTGCGACGGTGGCCCATGTATTCGCCGGGGGTCGGGGCGTGTGCGCGGTCGGTGACCGAGTAGTCGACACGGATGCGGCGGCCGTTGAGTTCCTGGACAAATTAGCTGAGTCACCAACAGAAGAGGAGGACATACGACTCCGTTCATTTCCTGGATGCAGCGAGTGGCCTCTTCGACGGTGGACATTTTGATGAAACCGAAGCCACGGGAGCGGTCAGACTGGCCCGTCTATGAGCTAGCACAAGACAAAGAGAACAAAGGTGCGCACTCTCTGGTCATAGACGATGGTGACCTTTTCGACGCGCCCAAAGCGGCTGAACTCGTCGTCGAGGTCGCGTTCCTGGGTACGAATGCTGAGACCAAAGACACCAAGGACGTTGGAAGGGTTGGGTGCTTGTGGCTACAGACAGGGTTAGAGACTGTGATAAAGCTGTCTTGGCCACATACGACGCCATTCGGAGGACGACGAGAGGCGGGGGAACGACGACGGTAGGGTGGCGGGCTGCGGTAGCTTTCGCGACCACCACCGTTGCGAGCTGGGCTGCGGGAGCGGGACCTTCCGCGGGCGCCACCGTCAGGCGGTGCGCTGTGCTGGACGTCGTCGGCGTAGGGGTCGACTGGCGGGGGAGGGTCGTACATGGTGGACGTCAACAGCAAGAAGGGATGATGGCATCTGACGGCTGGGAGCTGCTGTATGGGTTCACGTGCAAGCCTGATCTCAAAAGCTCTCAAGACTCCATGGTCGGTGAATCGATGTGGTCGTCGTCGGCGTCTCACTCGTTGTCCAGGGCATCGACATTGCACACCACCACGTCAAGAAGGGCGCCCGTACCGCTCCCAAGAGCGAGGATCCGTACCTGCTGCTCCTCGTAAAAGTACGTGCCCTTTTCGTTGGCTTTTTCGTGTACTCAGACGATATCCAGCTCTACCGCTTCCTTGCCCGGCGCACAGACTCTGGCTTCAACAAGGTCATCCTGCACCGTCTCTTCCTCTCCAAGACGAACCGTGCACCCTTGTCGCTCTCGCGGATCGTGAGCGAGACCAAGAACGCAGGCGACCTCTCGGGCAAGGTCGTCGTCTCCGTGGGCACTATCACCGACGACATCCGTCTCGTCGAGGTCCCCAAGCTCACCATTGCTGCGCTCCGCTTCACGCGCTCGGCCAAGGAGCGGATCCTCAACGCCGGCGGTGAGGCCATCACCCTTGACCAGCTTGCCCTCCGCGCCCCGACGGGTGCCAACACCATCCTGCTGCGCGGCAAAAAGACGGCGAGGGAGGCGAACAAGCACTTTGGCATGGGCCCGCACAAGAACAAGAAGCCCTACACCATCTCGAAGGGCCGCAAAGTGCGTTCATGCGTTCATCTCTTGTTTTGCAGCTCATGTCTTTTTTGCCTAGTTCGAATCTGCCCGTGGTCGCAGAAAGTCAAAGGGCTTCAAGGTGTAAGCCGCCTGCGACGACGACGACACAAAATCGCGGTGGGCGTGCGGGAATCTTGCTACATGTTATGTTCTTTACGCCTTATATGCAAGTCTTCTCTCCATGGTCCATATTGCATTCAGCCCGTGATCATCCTACGCCGCTGTGCTACATCGCTCGCCGACACCCATCGTTTCGGCGGCGGCGCTGGTGGACCTAGTGCTTCTGCTCTTAACGCGTCCCTCTGCTGCTTGATGCGTTCCTGATGTTGCTTGGCCGCGCTGCTCGCGCTCGTCCAAACGCGTTCGCCCTCCGGTATCTCAGGTGGTAAGCGGGTGAGGGTGATAGTGAGTGCCTGCGCGTCCGGTTCCGGCTCGGGTTCAGGTTCGGGAGGCGGGGCAGCGCTGTTATCCGGCGGCACAAAGTCGATGTCGATGAGACTCTGAAATGTCTCTTCGACCTTTTCCAGACCCGGTGAATGCGTTGCAGCGCGGAGCGTAGCGGCCTGCTCCTGCTCGATATCCACGTGGTTTATCAGGTCGTGCTCGTGCTCGTCCTCCTCCTCGTCCTGCTCGACCAGTGTCGGCTCCCTCTCAGTAGACGGGCTCATAAGGTCGTCGTCCATGAGATCAATCTGCACCGCCATCATCGGCACGGGCAGATTTCTGCGTATCCTCCGCTGCAGCATCTCCCTCTTCAACGCCACCTGCAGCTCCTCCTTGGCCAGCGCCTTGACCCCCGCGATGCACTCGTGAAACACGCCAACATAATGCGCGTTCATGCGCTCCATCTCCTCCTTGTCCATCTCGAGCCCCATCCCGCGGACGTTCTGCAGCACGCGCTCGAGCCGGTCCTTTGTCTCTGCGATGAGCGGCTGCAGCGTCTCGGCGATCATCTCCTTGCGCGTCGCCTTCCACTCCTCGTCCGGCTCGTCCGAGAAGTACTCCAGCTCAAGACCTTCCAGGTCATGCTGGGCCTGCTCATGCTGCTCCGCGGGAGGCGACAGCGCGTCGTGATCATAGTCGTGGTCGCCCAGCGGCCAATCGGCCGTCGTAGGTGATATCGGGGACAGGGACATGCCAGTGGGCGGAGGGGACGAACGAGCCGAAGCCGAAGCTCTGTGCGAGCGTTAACCCATTATAAACCCCGCCAGGCCTCGTGCCGCATCGTGTTGGGAACTTCTCTGTTCGCGCGGGCGACAAGAACCTTGATGTGCTAGGCTCTAAATGGCCCTTACATTAGCGTTCCCGTTACCCAAGGAGTTCTGTGATAAGGGACGGCTCTTGAGGTGATGCAAGGGACGGTCACGGGAAGCAGTCGCGATGTCGTCGGGGGAGAGGAAGAGGTAGAACAGCGCGACGCGAGCTAACGCGTTATGAGGTCGACGATTATAATCCGGACGTGCAAAGATTGAGAAAACAGGGTGTCCCAGTGTGTGTGTGGCCGGCGCGAGAGTGGAGTCCGAATTCAAGAAACGAGCGGTCACGTGCAAAGTCTCCAACTTCGAAGACGCGTCGCGCAAGTGTTTCCAGTAATTTTCTTCTCATTCGCGCATTAGTAGGATATCCAAGACAGACCATCTAAAGGTAGATAGAAATTACGACGGCGGAGGCACGACCTTATCCAACGGCGGCGGCATCGTCACCAACTTCTCCTCCGCCGGCGTTTCCGCAGCGGGCTTCGTGCTCCTGCTGCTCGGTGGCTTGGCCACGCCCATCTTCTTCTGCAACGCCCGACACACCTTGGCGCCGCCCGCATAGAAGAACACCATCGCCGCCACGATGATCACGTGCCCGTAGAAATACAGGTACCGCCACGTCTCGAGCGACGACGCCGTGGTGAGCAGCATGAACGGCGCGACGGTGTAGTTGAGCAGGAGGATCGTGATGAACGTGCCCACGACGTCGTACAGGCGTTTGATCAGCGTCGGCGGTTTGCCGGCGGGTGGCAGGACGAGCGGGCGGAAGTTGGCGCGCGCGAGACGGCCGATGGTGGTGATGAAGCCGCCGGTGAGGAAGGACAGGTAGTAACCGCCCGCGGTGCCGTGCTGAAGAGAAGAAAGAAACACGTAAGCAAACGAAAGAAAAAACAACCCAAAAACGCACCCAAAACGCGCTCGTGAAAAACGTCAACATGCTGCTGGAGAATCCAGGCTTCTTGCCCTTGGGCGTAATCCGCTTGTACACAGTCTCGCGCAACCAAATGCTCGTCTTGGTGTTCCAGTTGTCCAACGACGTCTTCCAGTTATCCGGCAGTTCGACACCCAGCGGGGTGACGTTCCGCGCGCCCTCCCATTCCGTTTTGCCGTTGGCGCCGATTCCAGAGAACCCGTTGCCAGTGACGATACTCGCGCCCTCGGTAAGGATCCACAGAGCGTAGTATTTAAACCGCTCAGTCGTGCCGCAAGCCTGGTGAACGGCGATTCTGCAAGCAGTCGCGAGGTCAGAGAAACAAAATGGCAACCCACCCAGATAGTGGCGCACTTGATGTAGAGCGGTTGGTTGATGAACCACTGCGTCTTGGTGAGTTGGAACGACCATGTCGGGCCGAGGACGACGAAGAGGCCGAGGTTCATCAGCCCGATCGCCATCTTGCGGTATGCGACGCGTTTCCGTCCGTCGGGGAGGTTGCGGCCGCTCTTGCCCTTCAGCTTGAGGTTCTTGAAGGTGGTCTCGTTGACGAGGTCCATGTACCCCGCAAAATCGAGGTACGGACCGACGAGCATACCAGGGAAGTAGAACCTAGCAGCACGTTTTGAGTACCCATCCGATGCGACGCGCGGCGGAGCAACTCACGAGTACCCCAAAAACTCGAGCAGGCTGGGGAACTTGACGACGCGCTTCGTCATCTGCCACTTGTCGCCGTCGATGTCCTGTACGCGGGAACGTCAGCCTAGGTGAACCACGACAAGCAAAAACGCGAGGAAACGCGCCTCCTCAGTACGTCGGCCGTCATACACGTTCCACCCAAACGTCGTCAGTTTCATGACGAGCACCATCTGTGGCGACGTGACCTCGAGCGTCTCGTAGCTGAAGTTGTTCCGGAGACGAATGATATGGCTGGGGTTCATTCAGAAAAAAAAATCTAACAGAAAACGGCGGCAACGCACTTGACAGTCAAATGGCCCATCGCAACCCTGAAAACCACAACTCAGCGGCGGAGCATCCAATACGAGCTCTATAGACGCACACAAACACCACCCAGGGCATCTTCTTGCCATGGACGTACTTGGTGATAAAGAACGTGGCGAGGATGCTTGCCAGCAGCTGCAAGAACGCCGTATGCAAGTGCAGCAGTGGTATCAGGATTATGGTGCTGGCGACGATGCTGAAGAGGTGGCGGAGCGCTGGCTGCGAGGATGGGACGCGCACGAAGAGGGAGCCGAGGGGGTAGGTGATGAGCAAGCTGAAAATGAGCTTGACCTGGTCGGCGGAGGCACCGACGACCTCGGCCAGCGCCTGGAACGGGTCGACCATGGCAATGGCGCTGCTTTGGGGGCGTCAACGCGTCTGTGTGCTTCAGGGCGCGGTACGCACGAAAGAAGGAGATGAAGGGACTGGCTGAGGAACGTTGGCTGCTGATTTGGGGCATGCAGATCATGATTTCGTGGAAGATTACTATAAGATAAAACTAGGCTAAGCTAAGCAGAGATTTTGTATCTAGGCATGGACGGTGCCAGCCTGCACCGACGACGGCCCGGTTCCACCCTCAGACGCGCCAGTATTGTGAATTGTTGTGGGCTGATATGGCTCGGTGTTGTAGCCGTTCGCTTGCACGGGGTTCAACGAATATGAGCCCGGCGCAGTCCCTGCAGCCTGGGATGTTGGTGGGATCTCCGAGTTGTTGCCTGGTTGGAAGAATGGTGCTTCGCCGACGCTGGTTGTCCAGACGCCGGTGTGCTTGCGCGATGTTGCGATGAGCGTCAGGACGAGGACAAAGATCGTATAGGCCATGACTAGTTCGCGTTCATTAGTGCCGCCAAGCAGGGGTAGATCGGACGCACGGATGAGCCAGTTGAGATACGCGAACGCCTGAATACCGGACACTTGCCGGCAAGCGGACTGGGTGATTGTGCTGAGATAGTCGCCGCAGTCGGCAATGAAAACGATCGAGGCCGCGTTGGTCGCGTCCGCCGCGGTAGCGAGCCATAGAACCCAAAGAATGACTGAAACCGTTTAAACTCAATACACAGAAGCAAACAAGGAAGACTCACAGAGCCACGAAAGCTCAACAGCGATCATAGAGCTGAAGGCGCGTCCCCCCTGGATCATTTCGAGTGCAATCATGGCCGGCAGGGTGACCATCGTAAGAATGGCGGTAGCGATTCCCAACGCCGCGAACTACAGGCTTGTCAGCGATGTACGAGCAAACGGCAGTCAACACCAACCTCGAAGTAGCCATTGAAGTACTTTTCACTGTCGCTGGTGACCGAGGCACAGAGACCAAGGACAATAACCGCGAACGCAGTGACAACGCCTGTAAAGTTGTTCAGACACAGCGAGCACATCGGACGCGACGCGGCGTACCAAGGGCGACGAGTCGGATGAGGGGAATGGGCGCCATGAGGAAACGGAAAGGGAACGGAGTGGAGTCAGCGGCTGCAGGGAGGCGAGCGCTTTTATAATGACGCGCATTCCCCTGTCGCTGTCGGGTTAGCGGAGACACTTGATGGCAGGTGTTGCCAAGTTCGGCCGAGAAATTTATGATCGTCTGCGCCGCCGCAAATCGCGTACCAATCTCCCGTTCTGCTGCAACTCAAGTCAATTTCGGGGTTTTCTGAGCTGCATTCCTGCGTACCAGTGGCTCCGAACCCAGTATCGTGTCCGTCCAAAGCCTTCGCGGCCTCCAGCATGCACGTTCCGCGCTGTCTGTCCCTAGGCTAGGCATGATTAATTGCCAAGCGCGGCGAAAGCAACTGTACACAGCATGGCAAATCCTGAAGGCTGTCGAACGCCAAGGCACGGCCTCCGGAGCACAGTGCGCGTCATTTTTCAACGCTTCAACCTTACCAAGCCTTCACCAGCTTCGTCACCGATGGCGGATGGACAGTTCAGGCCTAGGTTCCGTGGGCGAAAAAGCACAACCAAATAGATAGCACGAGTGATACAGAACCAGATATTTGAGGTAGGCGCCTCTCTTGTTTGAACATCCAAGCGAAAGCGTTGAGAAAGCGTGCGTAGCTTTTTTGGCCATCTAGTATTATCCATCCCTCACGCCGTGCTCTAGGACGCAAGGAAGGCATCGTCAAGGACAAAGTCGCGTGCAGCGACAGGAAGCGCATCGGCGACAATAAAGTCGCGCGCGACAGGGTCGGAATCCTCTCCCCAGAGAGACCGAGCGAACCACGAGCCGAAGGATTGGTCGACGTAGTGGACCTTGCCCGTTTGCACCGAGAACTCGAGGTGTGGGCGGCGGGCGGCAAGCCGGTGGGTTACCACATGGCAAATGAGAATAACAAAGAGCAGCGTCAAGAGCAGCACTGTGCGCGCCTTGAATTGCGGTGCATAGGAGCGAATGCGCTCGCGCAGGGTCGGCTTGGGGTAGAAGGCGATGCAGAAGTCCCTCGCGGAGGACGGTGATGAAGGAGTTACGATGATGGCAGGGGTAGCTGACGACTTTTCAACTGGGGAAGCAAGTCAGTAAGCGCTCATTTTTGGACGCGAACGATCGGCTACCTTTCAAGGGGAGCGAAAGGTCTGTGGAAGATAGGCGTCAGGCAGCGCCTTTTCGGACAGATATGATACCCTACCTAGTGGGGCGGGTATCAAGGTATAGTCGATGCGATGGGGGAACTTGTGAAGCCTTGGAGCTGTTGCAAGGACGAGTCTGAGCACGGAGAAGGTTGCCGAGAGGTCGCAAAGACGTACAAGAACGGGGAGAAGGCATTACAGGGACGGCCCAAACGACCAGAAAAGAGTGTGGTTAAAAGAACGTAGGCTTCGGTGTCGATACGGGGAGGAGAAAGCGGCAGGAGGAGAGGCCGCTGAGGAGGGTGGGTGAAGAAGACAAGGGCTTGAGTGTTTGTGATCGTAACCCTCCGCCGTCAACGTAAACATTGATCTCCCCGAGAGGAGCGACTAGATTCCTGCAGAATTTTCCAGAGCACTGACGGAGGAAGGAACTTCGGCGCCTGCGACGGCCCTGCCTGGGTGTGGTCAAAATTCTCGAGCATGCTGGCAACATGCTGGAGCAAACGAGCCGCCATCAAGTCACATGTAAATTTTCGACCCCGACCAGTATGAGCGTCTTGGAGGCGTCCCCGAGCTATTCAGCAACATCTACACCTCTCCGTTCAACGACCCTCTCTTCCGATGGCGCATACGTGCTTTCAATCGCGCGTTTACCCGGCGCTTACGCCGCATCTGCCTCCGCACCATCCAACAGAATCCATCTCTTCGACCAACAAACTCTGCAACCCATACTCGCCTTGGCTGGCCATCAGTCAGGCACGACGTCCTTGCAGACAATAAACTCCATCGCCAATGTTTCTCGACCCAGCCTCGTCTCTTCCGGGCTCGATGGCAGCATCCAAGTCTGGGATGAACGCACCAACTCGTATAGCATCAAAAGTATGCACGATTTACGGGAATTCGGACGCGATCTAATGGCTCAAGAGTGACGAATCTCGGAAATACGCGTGGATTGCTGTGTGCAGATGTTTCTGCGGACGGGTTGACCGTCGTTGGAGGAACGCAGCTGCAGGGCGAAGACGCACACATTATTTACTGGTACGTCGTCCCTCTCGTGTCTTTCTTCATCTCAGCATTCTTCCAGGGATCCAAGGCAACCCGCAGTCCCGCTCCGGACCCACTCTTCAACCCATTCCGACGACATCACCGTCGTCCGGTTCTCTCCCCACACTCCCAACCTCCTGCTTTCTGCCTCAACCGACGGGCTCATTAGCACGTCCACAGCAACAGAAGACGACGAAGACGAAGCCGTGGTCCACGTCGGCTTCTGGGGCTGTAGCGTCTCGCAAGCCGGTTGGATCTACTCCCCCGCAAACGCGCCAGTCAAGATCTGGGGTCATAGTGATATGGAGACGTTCAGCACTTGGTCAGAAGAGGTTCGCGACGCGTTTTACCTGTGTTTCTTCCGTATTAACTTCTCGAGTAGCTTGACTTGCGCCAAAGTCAAGACATCCGCGATCCATCCTTGCACAATCACGCGTTGTATGAGTGGCATACAGACTATCTCATTGGGTGCCATTCGAGCGCGACCTCTCCGGATCTGAAGGTCTTTGTTGGGTCTCATCAGTGGGTGCTATCCGTTCCTTTAGAGCATGTTTAACACTTTGTTTTGGTCAGAGGAGATTTTGCTTTGCTATCCAACGCCGACTTTTCTGTTGTGGGAGCACCCTGGCAAATACAACATTCGTGGTCCACAGGGCACTCGGATGTCGTTCGGTCCTTACACTGGGACGAAGACGTACGCGACCTGTTCTCGTAGCAGACAGTCCACTCACAGCCAACAAAGAACTCTGTGATCGTCACCGGCGGTGAAGACTCCAAAATCAACATCTGGCCAGGCCCTTCTTTTGAGGCCGCTACTCCTGCTAGCGACGACGCGATGGACGTAGACTCGCCTCCGCGCACCGACGCGTCTTCGTCGTCCCGGAAACGGGATCGAGACCAAGACGAATCGCGTGTACGCTCACTTATCTTTCTGAGTCTGGCTGGTTTTGACATTTCTTATGCAGGGAGGCAAACGCGCCCGGCGATAGCACGCTCTATTTCCCTATACAAAAATCGCGGAATAGCGAGTCGAGTATATCCTCGACGTCGATACGTCCTGTCACCTTGCCCACCGCCTGCGCAGCGTACCGTAGCTCTTCTGCGCCAATGACAACGTCCTCCGCCGCTAAATTGTTCAAGTTCAGTTTGAAGACCGGGTTGATCTAGTTTGATACGCACTGGTTTCGAGGAACGCCTCGATGAAACCCGCCGCCGACTCGAGATGTACCCGGTGTCGCGCATGCGTGATCAGCGGGGTATGCGGAGAGTCCTCGTCAAGGTCGAACCGCGTTTTGAGAGCTTGTGCGAAGCCAGTAAGGAATTCCGTTGTCCCTTCGCCAGTTTTGAGACTTGTCGTCCACCGATGCGTGGGTGTGCCGTTGGTAGTATTCGGCTCGTTGGCGCTCGCATCGGGTCGGAGGTCGCTCTTGTTGAACAGGACAAAAGTGTTCTCGGTCACGAGTTCAGCAACTACGCTAGGGAGATTTCCTGTCGCGTCGGCGTCTTCGCAAGAGACGACGCAGAGCGCGATGTCTGCTGCTTGGATGCTGCAAACTAATGAGTGCACAACGCAGGTACACCAGAAATCAGGACTGACGCCTTTCTCGCGCGTTCAACACCAATCTGCTCGACGAGATCGTCCGTCGGCCTCAGGCCCGCCGTATCCGATATGATCACCGGAATACCGCCAATGTCGAGCGAGAGCTCCAGGATGTCGCGCGTCGTGCCAGGCACTGGGGTCACGATGGCCGCTTCCCGTTGGGCTAAGTTTCCAATCAGTTTAGTGCTCTGTGGGCGTCCGCGGGTGCCGCGTACCAAGGAAGTTGAGGAGACTACTCTTCCCCGCGTTAGGCGGTCCGAATATCGTTAGACGGACACCGCTGCGCAGGATTTCGCCGCGTCTGTTGTCGCCAAGGTACGACCGTATGGTCGCTAGTAGCGCGGTAGCGTCGTTTCGGGCTACACGGTGAGCCAAGGAGGGAAAAGAAAGCGCGAGATGGCCGCACCATCCTCGTATACTCCGTCCTCGATGTCTTCACCTTCACTGAAGTCGATTAATGCCTCGATTTTCGCCAGGCAACGGATGATTCCCGTTCGCAGGTCCTCGAATCGTGCACTAACCGCCCCCTGCTCGATATTAGAGCCACCAGGAAGCTAAAACCAGAGAAAACTCACCTACCCCAGCGGCCTCGAGTGCCAACCGCCGCTGGCCCTCGGTCTCAGCGTCGATAAGATCCTTCAGGCCCTCAACCTGGGGCAGATCTAACCGGCCTCCGAGGAAGGCGCGGCGCGTGAATTCGCCGGGCTCTGCGGGGCGGCAAAACGGAAGATGCGAGAGCGCTCCGAGGACGGAGGCGATTATGGCGCGTCCGGAGTGGATGTGCAGCTCGAGAACGTCTTCGGTGGTGAATGACTTTGGGCCTGCCCGATTTTCGTTTAGAAGTCTATGTTTCGCGATGGTTTTACCTTTGAAGTAGACGGCCAGCCCGTCGTCGAGCATGTTCCCGGTGGTCGGATGTATGATTTTACATCGCTCCATTCTCCACGGCTCCGGTTCAGCGCGCCGAACTACATGTTTCCAGACTTGCAGCACTTCTGGACCGGAGATTCGGACAACCGCAATCCCAGCCTTGCCGGGAGGGGTAGAGAGCGCGTAGATGGTCTTTCGTTGTGCGTCGGAGGGTCTCGGGACAAATCCCGGGTCTATTGAAGTTGTTGAAGATGTTGTGGCAAGGCGGTGTGGGTGTGGGAGGGTGGAAATTCGTGATGGAACTCGGAGACGACGCGTCGCCGTTGTGTACGCGGTGCTTGGGGGCAGCGCGCGTCGGAGGAGGAGCATTGCCTTTGAGCTCGAGGAGGAGGAGGAAGCCTTCGATCACCGTTTCACGTGCAGCGAAGTCCTTGGTCCTGACAGTCTTGTGCGTCGTCGCCTGCACGAAAAATGGGTCAAACATGTCCGTTTCGGTCTCGCTGCAACGGTAGACCCGTCGTGCTCAACGTCGATAGCATCTGCCGCGTTCATGGAGGACATGGAGAGGCGGTCCAATTGTGCGTCCCAGCACCCCTTCCGTCCCATTCGCAGCCCTCATCCTCGGTCCCAGTCACTCAACCAGAACTCGAGCGCCTCAAGAAGCGCTTCATGAAACTCGATGTGTATGTCTCCCGCACCTCCCGCGACCCGCACCGTCCTGAAATCAACATGTTTTGCTCCAAAGCGACGGCTCTGGCTCAATCGATCGCGAAGAGTTCCTCCAACTACCGCAGATAGCGACGAATCCGCTGGCTTCCCGCATGATTGCTATATTCGACGAAGAGTGCGTTCCTCGGAGATCATCTCTTGCTTGGCGCTAAATCCTCGACTTGTTGTAGCGGCGGAGGAACAGTCGACTTCCAGGAGTTCGTTGGGGGCTTGAGTGCCTTCAGCAGTCGAGGAGGAAGAGAAGAAAAGTTACGATGTGAGTCGCTTGGTCGGTGCCGCGGAATCCATCCAGCTCAACAACACACACTATCGCAAGTTGCCTTCAAGGTGTACGATGTAGATCGGGACGGCTTCATCTCCAACGGAGAGCTCTTTTTGGTTCTTAAGATGATGGTGGGTAACAATCTCAAGGTACGTCCTGTGTTCCGTACGTGTGGCGTCTCCGCTGAACATCTTGTAGGACCAGCAACTGCAGCAAATAGTGGACAAGACGATCATGGAGGCGGACCAGGATGGGGACGGAAAGCTGAGCTTCGAGGAGTTCTCGCAGATGGTGTCCAACACGGTGAGCACCGATGCTTTGTTTGCTTCTGTAGGTGCTGAGGCGACGCGATTGCAGGACATCGTCAAGCAAATGACATTAGAAGACCTGTTTTGACGGACTTTTTTGTATACCATACCCTCATCCCGCTCATACATACGTTGTCGCGTGCCCTCTGTTCCTTTCTCTCCGTCTCTTTCTCTCCTGTGTTGGCGCAAGGCCATGTATCCAATTAATTCCAAGTTTGTATGAGTATCCTCATTGGTCCAGATTGGATGGTCATTTAGTCTAACAAGGTTTACAACAGAAAGTACAGTAGACTATCTATGCTAAGTGGTTGCGAGTGAGGTATCGAGAATGCATATACGAAGGGAAGGGCGCGGGATGAGGGTGACGGCGCTGATGAGGGGATTACTGCTGATAATATATGTTACAATCCGAGAGAGGTGCGAATGAGTGGGGAGAAAGAGATATTCCAGGAGGGGATCGCAATTTTGCGTTTGGGGAGGAAAATGATAGGTAGGACGCGCGTCCGAGCCGGCGTTATAACTTTGCGAGATTGCATCTATCGGTCGAATGTCGAAGCAGCCGCGAATAGCGGATGCGCATCGACAAGGGATGTTGTGTGTTGCGCGTGGAGATGAAGGAAAAACGGGGATTGTGCAGAGGGAGTTGCAGCCTGTGCGAAGACAGACGAGGGGCGCGGGGCCTGCGATGCCTCGAGTTGGGCGATGTAGAAAGGGTCTGTGGATGTGAAGAGCGATGGCGACGCGTCTGCCATCGCTAGGGATTGGTGGCCTGTTTGTTTGGGCGTTTGAGGCGCAGGCGATGCAGGCATGAGCAGCAGGTCCTCGACCGTGCGCTCGTCTTCATCCAGAAGCATTGCAACGTCCTCTGAGCGGAACATCTCGTCTCCTGTGCGTTGCTCTATCGGCGACGACGGCATGTGCATAGAGCTCCAGCTGAAGCTCGAAGACGGGGTGCGGGAGGTAGGGGTGTTGCATGGCTGCGCGTAGTTACGAGCAGGGGGAGTGGGGGATGCCGATATTGGCTGAGAGAAGAGCGTCTGCGTGAGATGCAACTTTGAAGGTAAGTTAGCCTCTCGAAGCGTGTATGAACGCTCCGGCAAACGGACCTGCAGCGCTGCCAAATCCATCGCCTCCTGCCCAACGTGGCTCGACGATAAGGACGCACACAGGTCTTCCATCGTCAGACTCATGATGTTTGAGGAGGTGGCGCCGATAACGACTCTGAGCCCTTTCCTGAGGACGCGCCGGGATCGACCACAATAAGGGTGTGGGGGGACGCTCAAAGAGAGTTTCGTGATGGACGTGCGGAAAGAAGACCAAGTATATACCCCATATCGGAAGAGACCGGGATGGCCTAACTAAATGCAAGCTAGGCCTGTTCGGGATCTCGGCGTGCTGATCGCTGGATGTCGTTTCCATTCTCCATCTTCCACGCGTCTAGCGTCTTCTTTTCCAGGCGGGGCTAGCCTGGGGTAGAAGCAGAAGCACATCATGATGACGACGATGACCTACTACTTCTTTCGGGCTCAACATACCCGGCTCCAAGAACCCGCGGGTTCCGGTGCTCGGGATAGCTCGGCCCGAGCGAACAAGCTCTTATCACATGGAAGATAAGATAAGATGTGATTAGATTAGATTAGATCAACTTCAATCTTTGAATTTTCATATCTTCTTATGATCTGGGCTATCACGACTGCAGTCTTGTCTGTACAAAGAGCGGCTACGATCATACAACCATTATTACAAATAGCTGCTGGGATCATTATTTATGTGCCCATAAACTTATGAAGAGAACGAAAGGACCCATGTCTGCTACTCATTTGGTCTCAAAGTGAGGAGCTTCAAATACTCCAACACAGGGGAAAAAAAAAACACAGCAGGAGACTTGAAAATGGTGTCGAATATTTCAAGTACAAGAGAATAAGATGAAATAGCTAGCAACACTGATAGTATACACTTTCTTGAGACACCTTGATATTACTACAGCTCAGGTTCCTCACTCTGACAATCTCCAGCTCAAGATGAACTACAGTTGAGAGTTTGCATTGTATGCCTTCTGATCCTGGACAGTAACGTGCTGATGAATATTGATCACAGCAACAAAGTACCACTTTCAGCTCGCACTGAAACTACATGTTTTCAAGCTGAAAGCATGTCTGTGTCATTGTAGACTTCCTACAGATGGACAATGTTGTGCCTCTGCAATTTGGACAGGAATGGAACATTCAGTGTTTAAAAAGCCACTTGAACTTTCAACGACTGAAACTGTCTAGTATGGCTGGATTCTTCAGAGAGCAGGGCTCAGCATGGACTTGGACTGTGTCTCTCTGCATAGCAGCAGGTGAGCGAGTGTTAATAGGGAGAGACAAAGAGCTTGATTGCAAACTTTGTCTATGGAACTTCATATAAGTTGCTGAACATGGGAGGCACCACAAGTGTGTGTGCCAATCCACTCAGAAGTTTATACTTGCAAGTCTCACAAGCATGGGTACTTGTGTTTCCACAAGTATTGCAGTTATGAATTGGAGAACTGGAGCAGCTTGCTAGGGATGGGCACAGGTCCAGGTTGAGTTGGCGGAGCATCAACCTGGAACCTCCATCCAGAAAACCCCAACCCAACCTACGGTTACCTTGGGTTGCCAGCGCCTGGTGTGTGTTTGATGTGTTTGCTACCACGATGGTTCCAAACCCGGCACAGATTCAGGTCCCAGCCAAACCTCCAGGTCTCAGGTCAACAATTGACCCAACCCATGACTTGAGCCCGGGCAACCTGACCCGGAAACCTGGTGGATCAATCTAGACAGTCTGCAAGTACATGTGATGGAACTAAGACAATGATGAAAAGCAGAGCGCCTACACATGTGAAAGGGCTGTCTCCAAGCTGTATTTCCCTTTTGAAGAGGACTGGTCACCCTGAAACTCGATATTGGTAGCTAGAAAATCTATTTTTAGACAAAAAAAAAAACATGGAAATTTTATCTGCTAAATTTGCTTTTTATCATGCTATACAATCATACTGCATAGCAACCAGTGCCCAAAGCTTCCTCTAAGAGCTTCCTTGGCCACTTCACAACTGTCGCTTGTTGACGGCTTGATCACTGTATCAAGGTGACAGGTCAACAAGGACAAACAATCTCTCTTGCCTCTCACCGTCATCATCAATCTCATTTGCTCCAAATTTCTGCTCTTCAAGCTCCATTCACTTTTGGTATGTGATTTCGACTCATCTACTCCTTTTCCTCTGCATTTCACACCATCATTTCACCTATTCGTCGCTTTTGACACTTCACTTTTCCACTACGTCTCAGGCTTTATTTGTGGTCGCTTTTTTGTTGCTCTTTTCCCATTTTGAAGCTGGGGGATTGTGTTCTTTGCCTGCGTGGTCAACATGTTTGGTTTTGTCATTCATGGCTTTCCATGTCGTTCTTGCCTCGTTCATTGTTGCTCTGTTTCTTTTGCTCCTCACGTTGCCTCCTTGGCGGGGATCTCAACTTTCACTTTCATTATGCCCATTCACTATGTGGCAAGTGGTGCTTGCCATCAAAAGGTCAACACTTGGTGTTATACCGATCAAGTGACCACTTTGCCTCTTGCTTTCATTCATCCATCTCCTTTGCCTCGTCTTTCGCTCTGCTGAACATACACTCCAGCCACTATTGAGGAGGGTGTGCTTTATGCAGCAAGCGTGATGAGTGCTTCTGGTAAGCTTCTTTGTCCTCACGTCTTGCCCTTGCTGTTTACACTCCAAAACGCAGGAAATCAGAGAATACCAAAAAGCGACCCATCCCGCATGCGCGCTGTCTCGAACCTCCACTCACGGACGACGGGCCCGATAGCAACAACGTCAGGGGATCACAATTGGAATGCGGCGACGGATCAACAAATATCACGTGCGGCGGCCGGAAGCAGCTTGCCGCCAACGACGCGAATCCCAGCGGCGCAAACGCCAGCACAGCCGCCTCCCGCCGTCTCCAACGCGTCGTGCGACGCGTCGATGGGCACGAAAGTCGCTTTGGTGCCGTTGACGACGTCGTTCCGCGCAGGTCTGCTTCCGGACATCCTCGATGTCGTACCCCGCATCGCTGCCTCAACAACCTCGAAAACGACGACGAGCGCAATGCCGAGCACGGCGACCATCACAAAGTCGCTCGCACAAGCCAATCTATTCGAGATGGGGGTCAAGAAGATCGCGAAAGCACCAGCTGCTGTTTCGCGGGAGGAGTCGCCGGAGATTGTGTGTCTCTCCTCCCCACCCCCATCTTTTGCCACCACACGTTTCGACGCTTCTACCTATTCTCATCGCTATTCTCATGTCCCGGCCTCGCCAACACCGACGCCGTTGCTTTCGATCTCCCGCTCTTCGCACGCACCCTCGTCTTCCGCTACTGCTTCGTCGTCCAAAACTCAATCTGCCCCTACTCCTCGACGCGCGCCTGCGCCATTACCCATCCCACGAATACCGAATTCCTTCGTACCATCCACGCCGTCGGCGCCACCGCCAACAAACACTCGTACGCGTTCGCGATCGAGCAGTGCCGCGTTGGTGGAATACGGAGATGACCACATCTATATCCCGCCCTCGAGTTCACCCCAACGGAGACCTGTAAAACGCGCACGGACAACACCCGGGACAGACGACGAGCTATTGCTGCCTGCGTCGCCGCGCAAGACGCTTGGTGGCACATACCGGTTCACAGCGGTGACAAGGCAGCAACTAGACGAGGAGCGGGAGGTGTCTGTGGCGAACTCAGATGTTGAAGAATCATCGCACAAGATCAGCGCAACGCAAGAGTACCTCAGAGCCGTTCCGGTGCCGATCGGAGCGCTGGCGGAACCTCCGCGGACGAGCTTGGTAGGCGCCACAGTATTCGCAGACTGGATGGGTGCATTGCCAATTCAGCCTGTCGGATGGTGGCAACAGTATGCTGTTCCGCATCGAGCACCGGCGGCTGAGTATGTGGACCGACTAGAGGAAGCTTTTGGGCCGGGGGACGTCGAGCGTGGTGAGGAACTGCCGGATGGTTGGGATGACGAGGCTTCATCGGAAGTGGAATCGGATGGGATTGGGCCAGACCGTCAACGTGCTCAGGATTGGATCGCGCAGATCCAGGTGGCCGTCAAGGGCAAACGACAGCTTGTGTCGCAGGTCGGGTTTTCGCTCGGAGGTGGGGTAACACCGCTGACGTCTCGGATTAGGATTGGAAAGCGCTGCAGAACAGCTTGGGCGATATTTCGAACATGACGAACGCGATGGCGCGGGCTATTTCGGTAAGATTCATCTCCGGCCGCAGCTCGAGTGGATATTGAACGTGCGTTGCACAGGACGACCTTCCTCGGTTGCGGGAGAGCTTGGTGCAGTTGGGGAACACGGAGATCCCAAACAACGACGAATACCGCGTGGGGATATGGGCAAAGAATCTTGTGAGGTACTGGCCAGAATAGAGAGTAGAATACGGGGAGAAGATTGTAATTCTGAGCGCGTTCTTGGAGGTCGAGGATTAGAGTCAAGAATCAGTCACGTTCTGCTGCCGCGTGCTCGATCTTTTCGTTTACCCCGCCACGAGCCCAAAGACTGGGACGCTGTCTATGTTGGCGACGCTGGTGCAGACCCAGACCCACGAATACAAACCCCAACGACCCCACCGCAACCCGCCGCGAAAGCCGGCTGTCGCTGTGGTGGCTCCCACTCCCCAACACTCGACCAGCAGGCAATCTCGCCCGCCAGCGCCCATTCCAGCACCACCACCAGTGCCTCAGACCGTGGCCGTGGCGTTCGATGTCCACTCGTATCCATCCGCGGACCTGCTGAGGCTGCTGGCGTCGCTCCTGACCCAGATAGCAGGTGCGTCGCAGCCACTGGACACAGCGCTTGCCCACTCACTTGCTTGTTCAAGCCACAAATGACAAACTGGACTCGGTCGCACCCTCAGCGCCCCCGTCAACGACCCCGACAAGGACGACGCTTGCCACCGTCACGCCGACCGATGCACCCATCTGGCGGACACTGACCACTGCCTCGCGCACGGCAATCTCGACCCCTGCCTCGGTCCTCACATTCCATGCTCGCAATATCCCCACAATCTCCCTCGAGGCTTATCTGCTTCGCATCCTCAAATACTGTCCGACCACAAACGAGGTCTTCCTGTCGTTGCTGGTCTACTTTGACCGCATGTCCAAGCTCAGCACAGAGGCCACGGGCAGGACTTTCGTCATCGACTCGTACAATATCCACCGCCTCGTTATCGCGGGCGTCACTGTCGCGAGCAAGTTCTTCAGTGACGTTTTTTACACCAACTCGCGCTACGCCAAGGTATGTATTTGTATGCAGCCTGTCGTTTGTTTGCCCACGCAGGATTATGCAGGTTGGTGGCCTCCCGCAAGCGGAACTCAACCAGCTGGAGTTGCAGTTCCTGCTCCTGAACGACTTTCGCCTCGTGATCCCTCGAGAGGAGATGCAACGCTACGCTGAACAGCTCATCCTATTCTCCAATTCTCCCGAGTCTGTTCGTCCTCTCCCTGTGCCTGTCGCGGCGCCCATGCAAGCAATGGCCGCAGTGTCGGTGCCGCGAGAGCAGCCTCCAGACGAGGACACCGAAACCGAAACCGAGACTGAGGGCACCGAGACGGATGGCGGTTGGACCACGGACGACGAACCGACCATTCGCCCTGCCCATTCCAGTGCCGGGTCTAGCAGCGATGACACTAGGAGTCTGAGCAGCGCGGACGACACGGGCGACGAACGCGACGACGACGAGGCGATGGACATGGAAATGGATGCTATCCAGGCCGGTGACCGGACGCCAGAGCACGCGATGGGTGCTGGTGACCGAACACCAGAGAGGCGGACTGCGGATGGGGTCAGGACGCCTGCTCCCATGGCGAGTTCATGAGTGGTCTTTCTGCAATGGACCTCCCGAACCAGCCGCATACCTTCGCATCGCATCTCCCCCGTTCTTCTCGCTCAAATGCTCCGCGCTGCCGACACCACTGACATGGACCCGACCCGATTTATGGTCGGCAAGCCTTCGCGTCCGGCCCCCATGCCACTTTTCGCATGGGCGATTTTATTCGCTCCGCCCAGTGCATGTTATTGCACTGGCCAGGGCACTCTAGACCGAGCCTCAGATTTCCCCGCGTCGTGGATTCTGGACGCAACCCAACTCCTGCTGCTTGTAACACCGACATGGAATCAACTCGACAATGCCCTTGCATACGTATAAAGTAACCTACTGTACCCTTACTCGGCATACATCCTACAAACCATATCAGACCTTGACGCATCTCTCTCTTTTTCGTGTTGTACTTAGCAAAAGTTTCTGCTGTGACTATCGCGAGCAGACTCCAGCGACTATGCAATCCCGCCATGCGGCGTACATGAGCACCACGAACGTGTTTCCCTCGGGAGAGCCAGATTTTAGTGCGGTCGGGTCACGTGGGTTCATTGGGTTCACTGCGGGGGAGGCTGCACCGGTGTTTGTTATGTGCAGCGCCAGTGTTGTACGGATGCTATCTGCCCAGATGAGGTATCCGTCGCCGAAGATGGTGGGCCGGAGGACGAGCATGCGGTACGCTGTAGCTGCAAAGAGAGCCGAGCCTGCAACTTCGCCAAAACTATAGTTTGTCGTGGAGTCGAGGTAGTTGCGCACGAGCCCTCCATCGAGAGGGAGACTCTGTACCCCGTCGAGGATCTCGCGAATCCAGTGCGTCAGCTCGCCGATGGCGGTCTCCCGGTAAAAATCGTTTGCGAGTACGGGCGCACGCATGATGGTAGCGAGCACGCGCGCCATGCCTGCCGCAGCCCATGCATCTCCAGTCGACCAGAATCCGGTATCTTCATTCTCAGGCCCGATGATATGCTGCCAGAGTCCGGTGGTAGGGTCTTGTAAGACGTCGCGATAGAGTGCGCATTGGAGGTATGCGGAGTGGAGCAGGTCGTTGTCTTGTGAAGAGGCGCCGGCGTATGCGAGGAATGGGGGAACCATGTAGATAAAATCGGCCCTGCATCGAATGTTAGTTACGTCGAAAGAAGTTCTTTGAGACTAACCAAAGCTCAGCCACGGCAATTCGGTGCGAGATCGCACCATTCTCAAAGCGCGGCGCGTGGTGCAGGATGTAATCCAACTCGTCGTCCACTGCGGCTGCATAGCGGGCGTCAAGTTTACCCAGAAGCACCGCGCTGACGCCCAGGCTGGCTGGGTCTGCCAAAGCGCCTTCTGCGTCGCTCAGTCCATTGGGGGCTGTTCCAAGGACAATTTTCGAGGCAGCATATGCGAGGGATTCGACGCAATCACTCGATAGCGCGTCGAGATTGGACGTAGAGAAGGGAGCAGGACCGAATACAGAGAGGTTCGGGTCGTATAGTTCCAGCAGCGCTTCGGCGGCGGTGCCTGTCGGCGCGCATCAGACGAAAGGTCTGCTAGTCAAAGAGCAAGAGGTTTGCCCATTTCCCAAGAGTGAACACTGAGATTTATGGCGAGTTGGGTGACAGCGGAGATGTCAAAGCCTGGATCGAAGGGAAACGGGTTAAAGCATGTCGATGTTGCCCAGTTGTACTGTCCCAGCTCAGCCATATCCGGGCCTGGATGGTGGGAGTAGAAACAGAGGCGCGTTTGCGAATGACATGGGCAACGTCGCAACGAAGCAGCGGACGGTCACGCCCTCAACAACTTGAAATGGCGAAAGACGCTTGAAGACCGCAGGGCGTCCTATGCATTTATCCCTAATAATACAGCTCACATGTCTATGCTACATGTATGCTTCATTGATCCCACTGGTGCCTACTCCCAGAAAATAGATGCACCAGGCCGACGGGTATGAGATCCGCATCCACGGGTTCCAGCGACCCAAACTTCTTGAGCACCTGGTCCCCGTAAAGCGCTAGAATCCACTTGTCGTAAAAATCCATGGCGGACATGCGGGGTGTGTGCAGCGCCGAGGGCACATTGAGCTGGCGAGGATACGCAGTCTTCATGAGCGATTGGTAACGCGTCAGCCACGAGAGGAGGCCGGTCTCGCGGTACGAGGCGTACTCCTCAAACGGAGGGAAGTTGAGTTGCACGTCGAGGAAGCGCGCCGCGCCTTTTGCATTCCATGCCTCGAGCAGTTTGAGGTAGGTGTCGTGGTCCTGGCTCATTTGCTCGGTGAACTCTGCCGCCGGATCCTCGGTAAACTCGTCCCGCACGGCAAGGAGCTCGATGAGCGGGTTGCGCAACTCGAGACCTCCGCAAGAGATGGGGAAGAAGAAGTATCCGTCCGGCAGGTCCTTGACACCGAAGCGCTCCTCGATTACTGCGCGGAGGTGTTGAACGAGTCCATCGGGGTAAAGCTCGCGCTGGACGCGAGCAAGCGTGTCGATCATGTCGTCCAGATGAGCTTGGCCGAGACAGAAAGCAGGACCGAAGGACTTGGTGGGTCGTGCGCCAAAGTTGCGGCTCAAGAACGCGACGTAGCGATTCCAGCAGTTGATCCAGCCGAACACCGACTTGGTCGCGGCCAACTGGCGGCGAAGCTCGACGATATGGCGGTCGACCTCGCGCTGGTCGATGATGAATCGACCCGCTTCCGCGTCGAGTTTGAGGAAGCCCCACCGGATTTCGCCGACAGGCAGTTCTGGCGCCACGGTCGCCCCGACACACGCCGAACCAGTCTTGGTCTGGTTGATCGTCAGACCAGTCAGCCCGACGTAGGTTTGGATCTCGGCCCATGCTGTCACGCATTTCTGCGAGTCGGCGTGCCAGAACCAGACATCGTCGTGAATGCGATGCAGGAACAGTCCATCCGCGCGTTGGTTGATCGCGTAGTCGAGACCAAACAACACAACTTCGCCAAAGAACGCGCTGAGGGCGTACGAGATGGGTGTTCCGCACTGCCGCACGCGGACTTGAGCAGGCTTGTCCTCTTTGAAATACAAAGGCATCTCGAGGAAGCGACGAAAGAAGTCGAGCCACTTTTGGGGAATGCCGAAGAAGGCGAGGCATGTGAGGATCGTGTCGAAAGGCAATGAGGGCCCGAACCACTCGAAGTCAGTCGCAACGACGGTGAATGTGTCGTGCAACGTTTGGTTGAGATAGCACTCTGTCGCGACAAAGTGCAGCAGTTCCTGCTTGATATGGGACGCGGGGACCTGGCTCTTGTCGAGGTTTCCGTCGTCGTCGTAGACCGGGGTCGAGTCAGCCTTGGAAGCAAGTTGACCGAGGAGGAAGTGGTCGCGACGAAGCGTCTGGCGATGCGAGTTGACCGAGTTGAAGTGATTGTGCTCAGCAAAGAAGGATGCACGTGACCGGTTCTGCGCGTGGCTGAAGGGAGGGAACTCCTGCTTCCAGGCTTTCGACGAAAAGAGTTGCGAGCCATCCTGCTTGAACTTGACCTGCCACATCACACCGATGTAGTGCAGGAACAGTGCATCGAGCACGTCGGGGTCCGTGAATGCCCGGTATTTCCCGTTGAGGTGCCGACGCATGTCCACCTGCGCGCCTTGAGCAGGCCAAACCCAAGCATCGAGATTGGCCAACCGCATCGTCATGACCGTTGCGATTTCAGACAAGACCGTTGGATTCTGGGAGAATTCGCGCAGGGTTTGCCGCTTGCTCTCGGCCATTTGGTCGGACGCGAGCAGCGACTTGATGATCCAGCCCATGTCGTCCGTCGTAATTATGCGGTTCTCCAAGTCCTCCGCGAAGATCTCCATTCCCTGACGCATTTCCGCGAGAATGCCAACGCCCGGGCCGTCCGAGAACAGGTTGGAGAGATACTGCTTCAAGGCAGCGGCGTCAATTGTTTTGGGTTGGAAGATGAGCGACTTGAGTCGGTCCTGCTGCTCGTACATCTCCTTGCGTCCAACCTCCACAAAATCCTCTGTTGGCGCCGGAGACGCACGAGGGGAATCCAGAGACGAATCTTGGGCGGTGACAGAGTCGCCGCTCGCTAACCACTCGTTGAACAAGCCGCCAAAGAGTTTGGCGAACTCGAAGCGGACCTGCGAGTGGCGTATGTGGGCCTCGAGGGTGTCCGCCCAGTCACGAACGACATCGGAGCTGAAGCCGGGATCTTTTCGGGCTTGTAGGAGCCACAAATCGACGCTCGCAAGGTCGAGTTTGCCGGCAAGGATGGTCTGGTAGTCGACGGCCCCCGACCCGCGCCAGGAACGGACGGCGTTCAAGAGGAGCTCAACGCGACCGGGAAGATCGTCCGCAAGCGCGGACGCCTGCTCGAGGACAGCCGAATGCTCGGCGTAGGCCAGACGCTGCTTCTCCACCTCCCCTAGTTTGATTTCCGTGATGAACTGGAGCGTCTTCCCGAACGAGGCAGAGACGTTGGCACTGTGGACTGGTTGGTCTCGATGCGAGACTCGAGTATATGGAGCGAACCTTCCTCCACCCACTCGTCGGCTCTCTGACCCTCTGCTGCGTCCGCCACGGCCACGAGAGGAGAGCAGACCGCGAATGAGACCGAAGTTACTCATAGTGGTTTGGTTGAGAGGGTGTCCTCCGCCTTGATATACTTATATAACTGGCATTGGCAAGAGGGGTCTGTGCGCTACATAGTCATTATGTTGACGCGGACGAGTCAGCCAAATGTTGACGGTGGCGCCGCCGACGGGAGTCGTCGCACAGTGAACAAAGGGTCAGTTTCAGGTCGCGCTGAAACTACGCGTTTTCGGCCGGCCCGGGCCGGACCGCCCCGGGCCGGCCGAAAACGTGTGGTTTCAGGTCGACCTGAAACCACGTCTTTGTCATGGTGTCGTGGTCAATTTCTGAGCGCTGATTCGCGATCAGGTCTTCTTCCTCTCGCGCTGCTGATAATCGGACTCGAGCTCCCTCATCGTCCACACAGCGCGGTTGACTTGCATGGCAAAAATGACCAAAGGGTTTTAAACGAAGGAAGGTAGGCCTGTTCGTTGGTGATATTTTAACGGTTGTATAGACCAACGGTAACGCAGAATCCTGAGACGAGAGCCCCTGCACACGACAGATTAGCCTCTCAAAACCGTCCAGAGATCGAGCCTAGCCCGAGGCAGCAAATACACCGTCCACGAAAACGAAAATCGAACGGGAAACCGCGGTCCCAACAAAACAGGCTCTGCCTGCAACAGGCAACCTTTTATTGCTTTTTTGCCACTTGTTGATGCCTGCGAATGGAGGAGGCCTTTGCACTCCAATTTCTTGTCCCCAGTGCAGTTCTCTGACTGCGCGGCCAGCCACACGGCGCGACGAAATCCCTCTGGAGAGATCTGGACACCTCCTCACTTCTTCGCCGGTCCAACAGAGCTATGATCAGAGAAACTCGCGCACACAATGGAAGTTCGAATATAGATCGTATTCGTAATGCCCTGGAGCATGAAGTCGTATTTGTCCGTACATTATTTCTGCTCTGCGACACGGTCGATGCGTCCCACAGCCAAATTGTTGAGCTCTTCCTCCTTCGCATCGATTCCACGAACGTGCCACCAGAAGAAAACACCGGCGATGAACGACAGAACGGCCATGGAGCTGGAATATCTGAGTGTCAGGGTGAAGATAAAGAATTTTGTGAACGATCGCACCCATAGTTCCACACGAGCAGCGGGTCAAGAGACAGAGTGACGAACGCCTCCCCGATTGCGCTACACATTTTCAGCATGGGAGAGATTCTGAGACGAATTACGAACTATGAGATGCCAGAGGTGAAAAGGAAGACCGCCATGACGAGCGAGCGCATATTCTTCGAAAGAAATGAGCGTTCTCTGCAGGAAAGGGTACACTTGCGTACCTTGGGGGCCTTGGTGAATGCGTACTCCAGCCCTGTGATCGAGGCAAAGATCTCGGAGAACGCGACCAGGACATACGACCCTGACTGGATCCAAACGTTGAGGCTGGATACCAGCGGGTTTCCAGCTTCGTCAACGCAAGTTCCAACGTGTTTGCCGCAAGGGTTGGTTTTGTAGATGTACGCCTGGACGACGGCAGCCCAGATCATTGCGGCACTTCCCGTCATGAAACCAGCTTCCATCTTCTTGAGCGCGGAGAAGTTCCAGCCCCAGCGGATGAACGCGGGGTAGATCTAGTGGAGTATGAGCAATAGTAGAGTCTTTATAATCGGCGTTACTTACGATTTGGTCGCAGATGGGGATGAAGATGATGAGCGCAAGCGGGTCGAGATTGGACAGAATGTCATTAGGGAGTCCATGGGTGGTCATCGTCGCCGCTTGCGAGATCAAGTTGGTTGTAAGTTGGTTGTAGGTGAGCCAATAGACTGGGAACCAAAGGAACACCCAGCAAGCCTTGACGCCACGAGCAACCTCATCGACCCACGCATCGTCGAACGTCATCCACGTAGGCTTGGTGTCGCCGCGGGCGACAACGTTACTCGGCTTTGCGTCGTCCCAGAAAGAGGTGCCGCGCATGTTCTTGACGGCCGTCGCGGGGTTCCAAGAGAACTTTCGCTTGATCGCGTAGCCACTGAGCTTCATGAAGAGCGACAGGACCGAGCCCGTAGGCGGCGTGCGCGTGTAGCGCTTGCTCCCGATGATCAGGACTATGGGGCAGCAGAGGAAGATAGCCGTGGGGAGCGTGTAGGCGAGCCAGAAGCCCACATACTGGACTTGAGTGAGTGCCGCGAAGGTACTGTGCAAGGTAAGGAACTTGCCTTCTCCGCGTAAACCATGGTAATCTGCCCGATCAATGCCCCGACGTTGATGAAGAGGTAGAAATACATGTAGAGGCGCGAGATCGTGTAGATTGGGTCGACGATAACACGCTCGCCGGACTTGAGAACACGGATGAACGGCTTGGTGCGTCGGTACTGCTCGGCGACAAGTGGCGAGATATTGGACTTGAAGAGGCCGGTCCCGATGCCCATGACGATGAGAGCGAGGATGAACACGCCCAGGGACACATTTGGTCGGTCAATGACGCCCGGAATCGCAGGAATAATGAGCAGGACGTGTCCGACAAGTGCGATTGCCTGCCCCAAGACATTAAATTGGACGTCGAGATATCAGTTTTGCCAACTCACAACGGCGACGACAATCGTGTTAAATCGTCCAAGGTGAGCATCCGCAATGTACGCGCCAAAGAGAGGCGTGACGTAGCACCAGAAGGAGTAGAACGTGTTGAGACCAGTGGAGGCCTGTTCGCCCTTGCCCAGCGCGCCGGACTGTCCGCTAGGTCCGCCAGCGCCGGTCCTTGAACCATGCGGCAACGGTTGTTGGATGAAGTTGGTGAAAACAATGCTGGAACCGTAGAACTGCTAGGAATTGAGTATAGCGGGGTGAAAAGGCAGAAACGCGCACCGAGAAACGCTCTGCCGCTTCAATGAAGGCGATCACTGGGACGAGAAGGAAAGGCTTCGTTCGTCGTCTACAGCGAAGAAAGGATTTACGCACGGTAGACATTCCAAGGGAGATCGTCAGAGATGCGGCGAAGAGTCGCGCGCTCCTCTTCGGTGGGGAACTCGGCGCCATTGTAAAGGTCATGGTCGAGCTCCTCGTCGTCGGTACCGGTCTTGACGACAGACTTTGAGTCGAGATCCTCTTTCTCTTGGTCGCGGATGACGATGGCTTCAGCAACGACCGCGTCGGTATCTCCCTGAAGGGGCATTGTCGACACGAGAAGAGCGGATGGGGATGGTCCAGCAAGGCCACGCGAAACGCACCGTGGACTTCTATATAGCGGCGATCCATTTGACCCGCAACTCGAGGTTGTTGTCAATGGTGAGCAACATGTGGCGTCTTCAATTGAAGTGGAGTTGCCGCCATCGGCTCTTGACGAGCCTATCTATCTTCAGCGCTGCCAAGGCCGGATTTTTCGCAGGGTCCGTTTTTCCCGTCTTTCCCGCGTTTAAGGCACCGAAGATGCTTTGAATCAACAGCTTATTCGTTAGTTTTTTGTTCATTGGAGCGTGGATGGAGCTCGTTGAAGGCTATTTGGCAGGAGCTGGAGGAGACCAGAGTCGTCTGAGCAGTACTTCAGGAGGAGGAGGAGAACAAACGAGTCATGTGACAGCCACGTTTCACCGGTGGTGTTGCCGCTGTAATCCGGTGACGGGGCCCGGGCCCGAAAGCCCGGACCGGAAAAGATTGGCAACGTCCGGGCTTGCGCCCGAGATCAGACTACGGAACCAACGTCCATCCCTTATCGACCTGCTCTGTCCAGCTGCACCGTGCTCAACTTGATCCTGCCCTCGAGCTTCCCAGCGCTATCCTCCATTTGCGAAAGCATACCATTTTGCCGGTCAAGCTCGGCGTTCATATTCGTCCCCAACCGCTTCATCTGCGACGCTATCGAGAGGATTTCGTCGAGGTTGCTGTCGAGCGCGTCCTCCACCTCGTCGTCTGACGCCGTCGCGTCGAACTGAAACTTCTTTCGACTGCCCTCGGTTCGGAAGCGACTACTCGTTCCGGTCCCGCTGAACTGCTCCAAGTCAGAATTCTTCCGCGACTGTTGGCGTTCCGTGCGCCGCTGCTCAAATCTCTGCTGGGTCTTCAATTCGCGTTCCGCATGCTCCGCGCTGCGGTCAATTGTCACCGCAGGTACGAAGATAGAGCGGTTGAGTTTGCGCAGCTCCTCGGTCTTGTCGTCTGCCCGCTTCATGTGGTTCTTGGTTACGTCCAGGTGATGTTCGACTTTGGCCAATTGCTCTGCAGCTCGATCAGCTTTCTGCTGTTCGAGTGTTGACACACAAACCTGTTTGCCTTTCCAGGCGGCCCATGGTAGCATTTCCCGTCTCCACGGCCTCCCGGGCCAAACGCAAGCTGCGCTGGGTGGATGCGACGCTCTCCTGCTTGAGGACACGCGTCTTCTGCTTGATTGCCTCCTCATCGTCTTCCTCGTCAATGTCCGGCCCGTCCATGAACCTCCCGCGGGACTGGGTACGGGCGCCGGCGCCGGGTATGTTGTTGCCCATCAACTCGGTTCGGTCTTGCTCCAATTGGGCAATCCCTCGGTTCCCAGCGCGTGTATAGGCATCGCCCACTCCGTTGTGGCGCTGGTATCGGTCCCGTGGGTCAACGAGGGTGCCTTGATCGGTGCTGCTCCCTTCGACGGGCGGGATCTGGGATTTGTTGTTGTCTGCACGGCGCTTGAACAGTGGCATGGTAGTGTGAGGGAGGGAGTGAAGTGACCCTGCTTTTGAGGGTAAAGCGCTGCAACTGCGGCGCCATTCGAATTCCCCGCAGCAGGGGCGGTGCGTCATTGGTCCACGTGACCTCGTTGTTGCAAGACGCGTCCATCTTGCTTTGTGCGTGGGCTATCGTTCTTTCCTCCCTTTCCTACTCTTAGACTGGAGGAAGATGTCAGAGCGACCGTCGGTTTTCAAGTTCCCTCCCGAGCTTGAACGCGCCATCTTCCTGCTGGTCGCAGAGGAGCGCCCCGCGTCAATCCCGACGCTGATGCTCGTCGCGGTGCGCGTCAAGGAATGGGTTCAGCCCGTCCTTTACCGTACCCTAGTCTTCAACCCGGAGGAAGCCGTGCCCGCACTTCCCAGCATTACGAAAAGCAACTTGGATTCGTTCATCCAAACACTCGAGAAGAACCTCACAATAGCACAGCGCTCCGTGCGCAATGTGATCATCTCGCAATTGGATGACCTTCAAGTCACTAAGCTGCTCACCCTGCTGCCCACCGTGAAGAATCTTTATCTAATGTTAACTGGAGATTCCGACGAATTGGATGAAGGCCTCGAGGCGCCCTTCAACGCGCTTACAAACCTGACGCGTCTCTACTGTGGTGCACAGGACTTGATCGTCCTGACCCAAAATTTCGAGTACGTCGTCCCTGCGTTCAGCCGCCTGACGCACCTTACCGTGTGTGGCGGATGGGACGACGAAGAAGACGTGGAGGGTATCCAGGAGGGACTGGATTTCTTCAAGGCCCTCCCGCAAGTCACACATTTGTGTTTCACCGGCGGGATGGTTTGCTTCGAGCAGCTGGCTGTTTGGGTGTTGGAGCAGTGCGCCGGGCTGCAGACGTTTGTATTCTCGACAGAGGAACCAGACCACCTGCTGGATGGACTCATGAAGGATGAACGATTTGTGGTGATTGAGTTTTCGCAAGATGAGGACGCGGATTGGCAGCGCTGGGCGCTCACAGGGCAGGATTTTTGGATCGAAGCAGATGAGTGGGTGAAGAGAAGGAAGGCGGGTGAGGTGGAGCATCCTTATCCATTTCGTGAGGACGCTTGGATGCTGTAGCGAGGGGACCACGATGGGATGGACTCGGACGAAGGGCTAAAGAGGATTCATAAAATATGTGTATTCAGCTACTGTATCCTCCAAATTCTTGTTTCGCCGTCGTCGCCTGTTGTAGCCAAAAGGTTCTCGAAACCAGTCTGCGGACACCAAGCGGCTGAATTAATATCGTGGACGCCATGAGCGTCGCGGTATTCCACTATAAGTTTGTGCTCGAGAGCGTCGGAGTCGGGCTTGTTCTGACAGTTCTTTCAGCAAGAGGTCGCGACAGAAATTTTCGCATACCAAGATGTCCCACACTCGAAGAACGCCGTCTCCACCGGCGGCAGCAAGCCATCCTAACGAAGTAGCAGATTCGGGCTTACCAACGCCCCAACTGACAGAAAATACGGTCCGCTCATTGCCCTCAATCACTAACGCGCACTCCCATTTGTGTTCTGCAACGCGGCGCCATATCCGGACGGTCTTGTCGTCTGACGCAGACGCGAGGAAGCTGTTGTTGGGGGACCACGCGAGAGACCAGACCGTCGACGTGTGCCCAGTCAGAGTGAGGAAGCAGTACCAGTCGTCCGACGGGTCTTCGATGTAGAGTTTTATTGTGTCGTCGTACGAGGCGGAGGCCAGGATCTTATCCAATGAGCTCAGAAATTTCAAAAAGACACGAACGCGACGGGCTCACCTCCTCCCTCGGATGCCAAGCAACACACTTTACATCTTGCGTGTGCTCCATGAGCACCGCGACGCATTCAAACTCGGAATCGGGCGTCACTGCATAGCGTGGTTCGGGGCAGAGTCGACGCAGCGGCAGGCGAAGTGGTACTCGCCCTCCCAGATCCACACCGTCTTGTCGCGGCTACAGCTCGCGAGCAGCGTTCCCGAGGCCGAATACGCGACGCTCTTGCATTCTGTCTCGTGCCCTTCGAGCAGACTCGCGCATTCCCATTCTCCCGGCATATCCGCATCGTCCTCGTCTGCGGCTTCTTGTTCCCAGATGCCGATGTTCGCGTCGAACGACGCGGTGGCTAGTGTTTTGCCGGACGGCGCCCAGGCGACGCCGCGGACGGTTTTGGTGTGTCCCGTTGGGATTGTAGTTATGTGGCTGAAAGCTGGAGTCGCAGCGGATGTGTACGAGTAGAGTCGGACGCTTTTGTCGGCTGAGCACGACGCGATGAGCGGCTTGATAGGGTTCCAGGCGGAGTGCCAGACACGGTCCCTGTGTCCCGAGAGCGATTGGAGCAGCTCTAATTGGTGCGGTAGATCGACTTGCATGAGTGCAAGAAGCAAAGATGCAATGATTGGCAGCAATGGTTCAAGCAACAAACGTCGGCTAAATTATTCACAAAAACCTCATGAAGCCTAGTCCTATACTAGGTGTCTCCCTCGATTCCTTCGAAATTTCCTTCGCAAGTGTGGGCGGACGGGCGCAGACCGTCGTGACAATCCACTCTGACCCATTGACGGGCAACTCGGGCGATGCCTTTGGATCGGAGCCAGCATCCAACGCCTCTCCACGATAACGTTTGTGTGTGTTGGGATTGAAAATGAAATTATCTCCCAAACGACTTTCCCAGATCCAACGCGTCTGGTTGTTGAAAGACGCCGTTAAGTTACGCAGTGTTGCTTGATCTAAAAGATAGATTCAGAACCATCGTCGAGAGTGAGCAGCAAAAAAAGCACCTAGCGTCCACCGTCTGTCGTTCTCGCGTGCAACGAAATCGGATATGAACCACAGCCAATCTTCCTTCTGGGCGTCCTTGCGTTGAATGACGACCTCAGTCAGGAAACCCATCAACCTCTGCTCGAAGGTAGCTCCCGCATTCGAACCATAGCGAGTGGGGTCGGTATCATCCACGAACCCACTGATTTTTGGGGTAGTCAATTTGAAGAACATCTTCTTCATGGCGGCGTGGACTATTTCATGACAGAAAATCTGCACGAAAAGGAATTCTTGGCCAGCCTTTGCAAAGTTCGCGTCTTGACAGTCTTGCGGCGCCTACGTAGTGTTCGATATCAGCTTTGAAGGAAAGGGCCCGGACGCAGGATCAAGATAGACTGACCTGGTCGACCGGCTGTCCCAAGGCACGCGCCAGAGCTAGCTGGACGTATATCCGGTTCCCGTCCTCGTCTTTGTTGACATATGCCCATGCAAAGTCTTTCCCCCGCACAGAAAGCTTTTTGAACACGACGTCGAGGGTGTCCTGGGTAAGGAAGTCGCGTAATTCTTGCTCAGACACCTCGACCGGACAGGAATTTTCTATCCGGATAGCTTCTGCCTCCTTCGACGTGCCGATCTGGTTGAGGATGTTGCGAAGCTCTCCAAAGGCACCGCGGGAGTATGCGAGATGGTTGAGAGCAGTTCTTGCCAGTGCAAGAACTGGTTGAAACTCGGGACGCGTGGTGACGTTGAGAAGGGGTTGATTCTCTTCCGGATCCTGTAGCCAGAGCTGGAGGTTGAGAAAAGGGCGAGGTACGAGAGGCGTAGCACTCTGCGCATAAGCAGCAAACGTCTCTGGCCCCTGGTCCTGCGGCGCAGAACGCAGGGCACGAAGCGAGTCGGTCATGGTGGCAAGAAACAAAGAGAGACAGCAAGATGCCCCTATTTGGCTTCGAATATTGATACAATTCACATTAGCAATACACTTTTACTCGTTATTAGGTCGTCGTTCAATAATATTCGCGCTCGTAGTGCCGCTCGCGGCGGCGGCGATGGCGTCGCGGTTCGTCGTACTCGCGATCCCGACGAGAGCGGTCTCTCTGGCGCCGAGAAGTCTTCCGGATCCCCAATGCACGGCGCAGCTTGTCCATGAAAGGAACATGCGAAGAACGGCCCTGTTTAAAGTCTGTGAGTATGCGATCCTCTCAAGACGTCGGCGAGGCTGCTCACCATAGCATGCAGTTCTGCCTTTGCGTGCCTACGGCCCTGGCGAGTGGTGTTGGGATTGGTTAAAGCGGCACCTGGACAGTGTCAACAAGCAAAATGGATGCCTTGGTGGCTCAAACTCACGATAACCGCCGGCAACTCGATCGCCATCGCGTCGGTAGAATGCGCGATGGTGGCGAGTGTGGCTGCGTTCAAAGAAGCCCATTTTGTTGTGTTTAGGTATTAAGGTCGTTGGGCAGGTAGTGTCGTTGAGCAAGTCGTTATGTGGTGGGTGGAGCTGGACGAGTGCGTATTTATGCAGCCAGGGCGGGCGACGTCATGGGCTCCAAGTTGGTTCCACTTCTCTTACCCCAGGGTATCTTGCGTAGAGATGAGTTCATTTTGGCCATGCAAGGGTGCAGTTATTGGTGGAAGAGTGCTTGGCGCTGTGGTCGAAGTGAGGCGTCGCAAGCGTGTGGATCTAGACCGTAGTTGGTTTGGTGGGGTCCCGCAGTAGATTTTCTGTTCTTCCATTTGCCTTGGAATCACGAGAGAGTCGACCAAGAAACGAAGCCACCTCCAGTCGATGGCGGGGGCCAGGTGGTGGTCTTGAGCAAGAATCGGTTACGCATCAATTGTTCCCATCACGCGCCTTCTTCCCTTCTTCATCACCGTCAGCGACAACGAGCAGGATGGCCTCCAAAGCAGCCGTCGCCGCGGTCGTCAGTCTCTTCTGCTAACCAGCTCTCTCAACTCATTCCGACACGTGTATAACCGCAGGACTTTACTCGCATATACGCCACGCTCGGGCTCGGAAAAGGTCGGGGCGGCTCGACCAACCAACCAACGAATCCAGTCCAGTTCCAGCTACTAACACTCGCATTCTCACAGAAACCATCGCGGCGCTGCAAGCCTTCCGGAAGCGGCACACCGAGGCGCAGCGGTTGCACGCGCAATACGCCAGCGAGCCGACGACGGTCGACCTCGCGCACTACCGGTCTGTGCTGCGCAACCAAGCCGTCGTGGACGAGGCGGAGAAGCTGCTTAATGGCTTCAAGCCCGTCACGTACGATGTGAGCGCGCATGTCAAGGCGATTGAGGCGTTCGAGGCCAAGGCCGTACGTGGTCGTGTTCCTTGGAGTGATTTCGGGATGTTGATTGGGATATACAGGTGGACTCGGCAGCGGCCATGGAGCAGAAAATCGAGGCCGAGATCAAGGAGCTCCAGGCGACGCTCGCGAACATTGAGGATGCCCGTCCGTTCGAGGACTTGACCGTGCGTTGGCAGCTGTTTTGCACATTCAATTTCACTCATTTGCTGCTGGTAGACTTTCGAGGTCGGCGACGCGCACCCACGTCTTGCGCAGGTCATGGAGACGATGGCTCGCAAGGGAAAATACACCGTACCTGGTGCGTGCCAACTACGTTCTTCCAAATTCACAGTTGTGGCTCATGTTATTTCTCAGGATACAACGAGAAATTCGGCGACCTCAACGTTCTCTAATCTTTTATCGCGCTTTGTCCTTGCATATTAGAAACCAAAGCAACAACAACGCGCGTTTGGAGGATCGAGTTTCTGAATCCAAGCAATAAATATACAGACGCCGAACCTACTACAGTTCCTCTCGTCCTACTTCTACCTTGCCGTTTCCACTCGCACTTCCGTTGGCAGCGTCCAGCGGGAGACACAGCGCCGGCGTCGTGCCCGTAATCTGATACTCGCACTTCTCGAGCTCCTGCACCGTCGACACTGTGTTTTCCGTTCCGCAGGACATGACCAGCTAGAAGGCATTGCGTTAGAAACGCACGTTCACTCGAAGGAAAATACGCACGACGACACTTCGGTTGGGACCGTTCCAGCACTTTGTGCCCTGGGTGTACATCTGCTTCTCGTAGTATGCAGGCTCGCCTGGCTTGACATCCGACGACGGGTTCCAAGAGTCGAATTTCCTAAATTGATCATATGAGCCGTAGTCTGAAGAAAAGCAAGAAACGCACCCGAGGCTGAACGTCTGCCCGCCCTTGTTGGGCTTCTGCTTGACCTCGTTGAACAAGCAGATTTCGTACGTGTACCTGCCGGAGTAAGAACAAATAAGCAACAACGAATGAAGCACCCACTCTCCGGTGTTGAGCTCGAGACAGGTATTGTCGAGTTTCTTCCACTCTCCGTCTATACCAAAGCCCTCGGCGTCGAAGATCTCTTCGAGCTCCTCCTCGGCCTCCTTGTGCTGCTTCTTCACCTTGTTCAGGGCGTTCTCGGCGTCTGTTAGCGCCTGACGCGCTTTTGATGTATCTGTGGGCGTAGTTCAATTTATTGCGAGGAGGGGAAGGAAAGAAGAGGGCGAACCGCTGGAGGCCTCCGTGTCCTTGCCTGCGATGCCGACGACGGAGAGCCAGTCGATGAGCGTCTCTCGCATGTCGTCGTATTGCGGAATGAACGACTCCGGGAGGTATGAACGAAGGCTGAAGACTACGGAACGTCAGATGGCAGTAGAGGAATGGAGGAAGTGGACGAACGCGGGTTCAGCGGTGGTGTCGTGACATGGTCGTCGTGTGCCATGAGCAACGAGACATAATCCGTAGCCAGCAGCTCGTCGACGCCCTTCTCGAGATCCTCAGCAGTCCACACTTCCTCTCCATCCGCCGCTGCTTCGTCGGTTGGTGCGATACCGGCTTCCTCATCAGACACGTCTTCCGTGTCCACTGCATTGATCGCGTCTTCTTCGACACCGATGTGCGGTAGGCCAGCGAGGAACTCCCAACCACGAACAGCCTCGAGAACGGCCATGTCTTGATAGTTGGGGTTGTAGCCTTTGCGGAGGGCGTCGAGGATGTTGCCGAGTTCCTTTTCGCGCTCGAGGTGTTTCTTGTGTTCGCGTTGCAGGGCTTTGAGCGCGGCGGAGTGAGAGATAAGGGATTCGTAGAGGGCTGCAACTGGGTCAAGCTGGTGCGGAGAGCTCAAATGCCATACTGACGGGATTCCTTCTTGCGTTCTAGCTCGGCGGCAGACAATGATTCAGTGCGTTCAGCGATATCTGGCGGCGATGAGCGCGTACATCAGACGGACAGCAATGCGCGTACCTCGTAGCCTGGCAACCTCCTTCTCCCGAGCAGCAATTTCTTGCGCCGAGGTATCTATCACTCCCTCTAACCGCTTCTTCTCCTTGTGCGCAAAGGCAATATACGTGGAACGTATTTTCGAGCCCTGAGCGGAATATTAGTTGCGTCCCAGTATAGCTCGTGGAGACGCACGGTCTTGCGAAGCTTGAGCTCTGCGTCCCTCTTCTTCCTGAACTCCGCTCCAATCTCTTGGCAGCGGTCTGGACATACACCCGCTGGCTCGTCTGTGCCGTCGCAGCATTGTGTTTCTGGGCAAATAAGATTAGCCTAGCAGGAGCCTAGAGCGCCACAACGCACCACAAAGGCCGTCGTTCACTCTTGAACTGGGAATAGTCGCGCCAATGTGTCCCTCGTTCTTGCAATAGAATGTGTTGTTCTTGCACGCGCTAGTCCCTGTGCGTCCGAGTCAGCGCTCATTGTGTAGCCTTACAATGACTCGCACCGGGCTCGTCGCTGCCGTCGGGGCAGTCACAGGCGTCGTCGTTGACATAGTCCCAAGGGATGGATTTTGAGCCATCCAAGCACTTCCAAGTGCCGGACTTTGGTGGGGAGTACTTTTGAAGGAGATTGGGATGTACGCCGAGGGTCTTGTCGAGTGCGGCGAGTGCGGGCAGCGGCGTCGCTGCGACGAGCAGCCACGGCAGCAGCATCAGAAGGGACGATCACGAGACTTGCAGAGCGCGTCCAAGTTGATGCCTTTGATCTGTTTACTCGACGATTTCCTATAAATTCAGCCAACCAGCCGTGTCACAAATTCGACATCTCATCCTCAAACCACCACCACCACCGACGAAAACCAATGGCCCGCACCAAGCAAACCGCTCGTAAAGTGTGTACCCTCCTCTCTCCCACCTTCACGCGTCTAACTCTTCTTCAGTCCACCGGAGGCAAGGCTCCGCGCAAGCAGGTTCGTCGTTGTCAACGTCCTCGTCGTCGTCAACATCGGCTCAACACCATCCCTTCTCCAGCTCGCATCCAAGTCCGCTGCCCGCAAGACATCCCAGCAGGCCGCTGGTGGTGTCAAGAAGCCCCATCGTTTCCGGCCGGGAACCGTCGCCCTCCGCGAGATTCGTCGCTACCAGAAGTCGACCGAGCTCCTCATCCGCAAGCTCCCCTTCCAGCGCCTCGTTCGTGAGATTGCCCAGGACTTCAAGGTGCGTTGCCGGTGTCATCGCCTCTTTATTTTTTTACTGACTCGCTCTCTAGACCGACCTGCGCTTCCAGTCGTCCGCCGTCATGGCTCTCCAGGAGGCTGCTGAGGCTTACCTCGTCTCGCTGTTCGAGGTGCGCTCACCCACCCCCATCCTCGTCAGACGTCTGACGCTCCTTCAGGACACCAACCTCGCTGCGATCCATGCTAAGCGTGTCACTATCCAGCCCAAGGATCTCGCTCTTGCCCGTCGTCTGCGTGGCGAGCGTTCTTAAGATCTCTTTTCGCCTTCTAGCATTTTGTGCATGATTCCCAGAGTGTACTACTACCCCATATCGTGTTGTAAGCAGTACGACCTTATTGCCATCGATAATTTCTCGTCTCGCTTGTGTGTGTTGAGTCAACAAACAATAAATTTCCTTTTTCGGTCGACGCGTCTCAACGCGTTTGGTGCACGTGGTTAGTCGCTGAGTATTGCTTGCGCGTTGGTTTCTTGTGCGACGACGCCCCGTTCCAACGCGACTTGTTTCTTCTTCCACAGCAGACCTGCGTATGCGTGGCTATGGTCGTAATACGCTGCAGCGGGATCTGGAAGAGCCTCCAACTTCCGCCGATGAAACATCAGCCTCGTGTGCGAAGGGTCGAAGGACGCATCGGGATCCATGAGCCGCGCCGTAGTGTTCTCGTACGCCTCTTCAGTCAACACGGGTCGCGCTACCGAGCCAGGAAGAGTCGCGCCCGTCGTTGTTGACGCCATTATCGTCGGGGACTCGGACGGCCCCGGGCCGTTCGCGTCCAAGTAATGCGGGACGCGTTGTTCGGGACCGTGACTTGATATCTCCCCGAGGACGCGGACGGGGACGCGCGTGAGCAGGCGGATGCTGCGCCCGTGGTAGACCTGACGCGCCTGCCCGACGCGGGTGTTCATGTCCCACAGGCCGTCTTCGAGGGCTTTCGCCTCGTCTGCGTTTAGGCTCGAGTCTTCTTCCGCGTCGTCGAATGTAGCGGCGCGGAAGTGTTTGCCCTGGATACACTGCGCGGCGTCGCGCCCGTAGCTCGCCGTGAGCTGGATGCTGAGCTCGGCGTCGATGGAGCCGTGGTAGGATGCGAAGGAGGGGACGAAGTCGGGTGGGATGGAGAATGAGAAGGCGAAGGTGGGTTGGTGCGGCGTGATGTGCTGGTTTTGTTCGAGGTGTAGGATGGGCGACCAGCTCCAGACGTTGCTGTTCGCGGAGACCTGGAAAAGAGGGTCGTAGCCCTCTGAAGAGGGCGCACGTCTTGCTCCGTAGCGGTGGGTTGTCCTAGATTCGTACATGACGGATGCGAAGGTGGGATCGCTGTCGGATGACGCGAGGTCTGCGGCCCAGCGCACGTTGTCGTGCGAGACGAGGCTCACGGAGAGCTGCGACATATTGGTGGACCCATTGGTGCTTGTGGGGCGAACGGTGATTTTGCCGTTCAAACGCTGGCCTGCATAGTATCCCATTAGCATGGAAGTGAATGAGATGTGGACTTTTTTCTACCGATTCGGTATACACCACCATCCTCGAGCGTGACATCCGCGACAAAGGTCGTGCGGTTGGCTTTGGGGAGACAGCGCTCCTCGGTGTCGGCCCATTTCCGATGATTAGGCAGCTCAAGTTCAGCGCCGGTACCATGATGAGGCTGATCTTCGAACGGGACAGTCATCTGTACCGGTTCTTGGCTCGTTGCTGGAGCGGGCCTCTCGAACGCGGTGCGGAAGTTCGTATGGCCTGCAGGGACGTGCACGATACGACCGTCGGTAAACGTTACGACCGCGGTGTAGATGTACGCGATGCTCATGTCGGCGTGTCGCCGGATGGGAGACTGTCCTTGGTAGTTGGAGCGGAAGTTGATAAAGGCGGGCGGGTAGTTGACTGCTGGGGAGACGACGACGAAGGAGGTTACGAGTGGGTCGGAGAAGTCTACCAGAATGAATCAGGCGGTGCAAGCTGGTAGATGGTGAAGAACGTACTCAGACCACTGCCAAATAGCGTCGTCTCTGTTGTCCACGCACGGCGCGTCTCAGCTTTGATGCCCCATATTTCGGGATCATGCATTGCAGCATCGTACGCCGTGTAGTCGTACAGAATCTCGGGCTCGTCGTTGCTCATCCAGCTTCCGAACATATCGAGATCGTCAGACGGACGCGTCTGGTTCTCGGCTTTTGTGATCTTGGGAAGGGTGCCGCGTTGGTACTTGACCTCGGCAAACTCGTCCAGCGCGAGACGGAGGTCAACCGAAGCGACTTGCGTGCTGCAGTCATGCAGAGGGCCCGATACCTTGATTCGTAGATCGCCTGGAGGGCGTTCAGCTTTCTCGAGTGGCTATGGAAGTCCATGACGGACCGTGGGATGTGGTTGAGGGTGCGAGATCTTCTGCGCGGACCCAGGCGCGGACGCGGCAGTCGGTTGAGTTTGGACTCGTTGCGCTAGCGGAGCAGAGGCCGACTAGGAACGCGAGCCAGAGAGCCTTGTGAGTCATGGTGGTTGAGAGGAGCGTTGCTTGCGTAGCGCGCAGCACTGCAGTGGTCTTTGTCGCGATCCCGCGTTTGAATGGGCAAGCGGGATGGAATCAAGCGCTTGCACTCGGCGCTAGCGATATCGTGCCGCTATCGGTGGTCTAGTAGGCGCAGTTACGAGGGCAGTTTGAGCGAGTTCAGATTCGTTATCTTGCAAGGTGGCCAGGTGCCAAAGAGACCGGCATGGTTGGGTTAGAGCCAGCGCTTGAAGCACAGTAGCTGACGCGGCTTGAAGCGTATTGGAGAGTGAGCTCTACGCTACACGCGTTCAAGTCCAGGCGATGACCGTGCCGGGTTGATGCGATCAGAGGTGTCACTGAGCTACCAAGCCACCTGTGACGCTTTCAAGCTCGTTTCCTCCAGACAACTCAGCTTGGTCTTCCAATGGTCTGTCCTCTTGCTCTTTGTCGTCCTCGTCGTCCGCGTCGCCATCCACTACTCCCCTCCACCCGCTCTCCCGTCTTGCAGCGATACTAATTTTGCGTGTTTTCGCAGGCCAAGGCAAAAGCAGCGGCATCGGGGCAGGGCAAGGCGGCCAAGAAGAAGAAGTGGTCCAAGGGAAAGGTCAAGGACAAGGCCCAGCACGCCGTCGTCCTGGACAAGGCCACCTACGACCGTATCCTCAAGGAGGTCCCCACCTTCCGCTTCATCTCCCAATCCATCCTTATCGAGCGCCTGAAAATAAACGGCTCGCTCGCCCGCGTCGCCATCCGCCACCTCGAGAAGGAGGGCACGATAAAGCGCATTGTGCACCACTCGTCGCAATTGGTCTACAGTGCGTCGCCGTCATTCCCCGCTTTTCGTCCGTGGCTGATTTTTTTTTTTTCCTTGCAGCACGAGCAACAGCCTCATCCGATTAAACGCTTTCGTTTTATGCTCTGCGTCCATAGGCCAAATGTATCCACTAAAAACCATCCTCCATGCTTGATGCGCCCAATTTTCCTGGTGTGACCAAAAAGATGTCCCTCTATCTCGGCGTCGACGTTGGCACTGGGTCCGCCAGATCTGTTTTGCTCACAGAGACCGGAGAAGTCGTAGCCTCCGCTACCGTCGAAACCACAACCTGGCGGGACCAAGACGACCACCGCATCTTCGAGCAATCGACTGCGAATATCTGGAACGCAATCGCATCGGCCACGAAACAATGCCTTGCCTCGTCGAATACGCCGCCGGAGGCAGTCAAGGGCGTGGGGTTCGATGCAACCTGCTCGTTGGCCGTTGCCGACTTTGAGGGAACGCCGCTCCAAGTAACCCGCGGCTCCGCACTCGGCACCCCTGGTGAACGCAACATCATCCTCTGGGCGGACCACCGTGCAGAGAAGCAGGCGGACATTATCAACCAGTCGGGATCGGTGGTGCTCGACTACGTCGGCGGCACGATGAGTGTCCGTTTCTATTTCCGCTGCGCCCACATCCGCTGATAACATGCATAGCTCGAGATGGAGATCCCCAAGATCCTCTGGCTTAAAGAACACATGCCCGCGGACCGGTTCGCCAAAGCGCAGTTCTTCGACCTTCCCGATTTCTTAACGTACCTCGCAACGTCAAACCGGACGCGATCCTGCTGCTCCCTCACCTGCAAATGCTCGTTTCTCCCCTCGGCCAGCGGCTGGGACGCGTCGTTCTTCAATAAAATCGGACTCGGAGACCTCGTCCACGATGGCGCGTACCCGCAGCTTGGTGGCGCGCATAAGGATGTCCTCACTGCGGGCTTGCCGGTTGGGAACGGGCTGAGCAAGGCCGCTGCGGAGGAGCTGGGTCTCGTCGAAGGGACTCCGGTGGGTAGCGGTGTGATTGACGCGTACGCGGGCTGGCTGGGGACCGTCGCGTTCCGCACCGCGTCCGATGGTAGCGCGGCCCTCCCGTCCCTCTCCGAATCGCGGCATCGTCTGGCGGCGGTTGCGGGTACCAGCACGTGCCATCTCATCCAGAGCCCCGAGGGCGTCTTTGTTAACGGGGTGTGGGGCCCTTACAAGGATGCGCTGTTCCGCGGGTGGTGGATGAACGAGGGCGGGCAGTCCTCGACGGGCCAGTTGATCGACTTTGTGCTGACCACGCATCCGGCGTATGCGACTTTGGTGGAGGAGGGGAAGAAACAAGGAAAGAATATCTATACGAGTAAGTGGGGGCTCGATTCTGCTTTTCTGAAGCTGATGCAGTGTAGTTCTGACGGATACTTTGGAAAAACTACGGGTCGAGGAAGGCGCGGAGACGCTCACTGAGCTCACCAAGGACATGCATTTGTATCCAGATTTCCACGGTCAGTTTTACTCTCTCAAAATGTACTAGTATCTGACACGTCTAAAGGTAACCGCTCTCCACTCGCCGACCCGCGAATGCGCGGCGCCCTAATGGGCCTCGTCCTCTCGTCCTCCCTCTCCGACCTGGCAAGAAGGTACTACCTCGCCCTCCAAGCCATCGCGCTCCAAACGCGACACATCATCGACACGCTCGAAGCCGCGGGCCACGACGTGCGCCTCGTCGCGCTCTCGGGCGGCCAGGCAGTCAACGCCGCGCTCGTGCAGCTCCTCGCGGACGTCTGTGGCAAGGGCATCGTCCTGCCGCCGCGTGGTGCTGAAGGCGTTGCGGTTGTGCGCGGGGCGGCGATGTTAGGGAGGTTCGCGGCTGAGGGTGGGCAGACGGCCAAGGAGATGAGTGAGGAGGATCAGGGCACGTTGCTTTGGCGCATTATGGCGGAGATGACGCCTGAGGGGATACTTGTGAAGCCTGCTGCGCAAGGGAGAGAAAAGAGGCTGCTTGAGGCCAAGTATAAGATCTTCAGAGAGACGATTGAGATTCAGAGGAGGTGGAGGCAGGAGATGGAGGATGCGGCAAAGTAGAAATTGCCATCAATAGCACGTGACTCGGATCAACGCTCTTGCCTCAAACGACCATCCGCAGGCAATGCGCGGGCCTAGGCGCTTGTTGTCGGCGACGTCGGGGACGTAGCAAAGACACGCATGGACTCACAAAAGCACGCGTCAAGGCGACCAATTGTCCTTTGCAAGCCATCAACACCAACAATGGGGCCGCAGAGACTCTCCCATCACCCGCGCCAGAACACGTATAAATACGGTGCCTGCGCACGGAAGCGCAATCTTAATTTCCCTCTCCTTTTGTGCTCCTAGCGACGCATCCTCTCTTTTTAACGCATACGACGATCCCCACGACCACCATGCAACTGCTTACTCTCATCTCCCTCGCACTCTTTGCGCTGTCTTCGGACGCGCGTCCCGTCCGCGCTCGTCAGCCGAGCACCTCACATCTTGTTACCGTCCCCGTCCGCCGGGTCCAGAGGGATACTGGCTTACACGTCGAGTTGGTGCGTGTTCCTTGACAACTTCCACGGGCTGTAGGCTCACTTTTGGTCCAGCGCCACGAGCAACAGATCAACCGCGCTCAGCGTCTTGCCGCTCGTGCCGCTGGCCTTCCTGCTCCATCTCTCGATGAGCTTCGCGCCAACATCGAACGTCGCGCCTCGTTCATTGACCAGCCGGAGACCCGCAAGCGCTTCAATATCCCGCCGCCGGGCTTTGGATCCACTAGTCTTGGCACTGAGAGCTTCATCCAGTGCGTCTTTCGCGTCTCGCGCAAATTATACTTACTGTTTGCAGGGATGATGATACCGCTGCCCCAACCATCGCCCAGTTCTCCTCTGAGGTCGATCCCGAGTACGTTCCAACCTTTTCGTTTCTTTACTTCAATGCTCACATAACTTAGCGGCGCCGACACGACTTTCGTCGTTACCCTCCAACTCGGCACTCCTCGACGCAACTTCGACGTGATCCTCGATTCGGGCTCGGGCGACTTTTGGGTCGACTCTGACCAGTGCTCAAACAACGGTGCTGGATGCGGCAACCACACCTTCCTTGGTCCGAACGAGTCCTCATCGCTCGTAAGGCTCAACAAGGGCTTCTCCATCGAATACGGCTCGGGTTCTGCTGCGGGCGAGGTTGTCAATGATACCATTGTCCTCGGTGGCATGCTCATTGATAACTTTACCTTTGGTGTTGCGCACAACATCTCGGACAGTTTCGCCAATGACCCTCTTGCGGACGGCCTCATGGGTCTTTCCAAGCCGGTATGAAGTTTTCCCTACAATTGAAGCTAATTTTTACTGACGATCTTGCAGAGTCTCTCCACGCAAGGCGTTCCTCCCGCTCCGATTGTCATGCGCGATGTCGGTTTCTTCCACCAAGCCATCGTCTCGTACCGTCTCCCGCGATCGCTTGATCACGTGAACAATGGCGAAGTGACCTTCGGCGGCTTGGACCCGGCCAAATTCGACCCCAGCACCCTCGTCACCATCAACTCCACCGACTCTGGTTTCTGGATCATCCCTCTCGAGGGCGCCAGCGTCAACGGCAACGCCGTCACGCTCAACAGCACCCAGGCGCTCATGGACACCGGCACCACCCTCCTCGTCCTGCCCACCGCCGACGCTATCGCCGTACACGCGCAGATCCCTGGCGCGCAACAGCAACAGAGCGGGCAGTTCAACATCCCGTGCAACACCACCGCGAGCGTCTCGGTCCGCTTTGGCGGCAACGACTTTGAGATCAGCCCCGAGGATCTGCTCTTTGCGTCTGGCGGGCGTACGACTGGCGACTGCACCTCGGGCATCGGTTCGTTCAACCAGCCGGGCAACCAGTGGCTCGTGGGCGACACCTTCCTCAAGTCGGTTTATTTCTCGACCAACTTTGACGAGAACACGGTTAGCCTCGCCAAGGCTGTTTGAGCCGGTCGTCCCTTCCACGTATACTTTTCATGACCTCTTCACGCGCATTCACGCATTCGGACTTTGTAGCACGGACTTGAACGGGTTTTACTTGTAGCTACTCTTTAATCCCTGTTAATGTTTTTGTAGCTGTATATGCCTTCTCTGTAGCATTAACGCAACGTGCGCCAGTGGCGCTTCATATGAACCTTTACGCTTGAATACTTCTCTGAGTGCTTGAAGCGACGGGATCAATGCTCAATGATCCCCATGACTGCTTTCCGTTTCCCGTCATGAGCGCTAGCAGCCCACAAATTCCCCGATTCCCTCCTGAGATCGAACGCTGCATCTTTGAAGTCGCTGCTGACGACGACTTCTCGAATATTCCGACCCTGCAATGTGTTGCGCGTCGGTTCAACATCTGGTTCGTCTTCTTGCCTTCAATGTGAACAACTTGGGAAATACTGAACTCTGAGCTGGAAAGGCTGCGGCCCATGCTATTCCACACGATACGCGTGTCGAATCGAGGGACGCCGACCCAACTGGCCGCTATGCTCGACTCTGAGCCCGATTTCCTCCGACGGGTAGTGCGGCGCATTTGCATGGACAGGCCGAGCAGCTGGCCAGAATGGTTCACGGATGAAGTATTCGAAACACTACTCGCGACGTGCACAGGCGCTGTTGACCTCGTTGTCTTCGGCCCTGGACTCAAACCCGCGTATTTCGACCTGCTGGCACGCATGCCCGCGCTACGCTTCCTTGCATGCTCTTTGGAGGCTTTGTTCGTTGTCCAATTTAGAACTGCAGGTGAAACGCTAGCCAATATCGAGCCGCCGAATCCTTGGTTTGCCAATCTCACACACCTCGAAATGAGCGATTTGCTGTTTTTGGGGGCGACCCCAGACAAATATGCACGCTTTGCAAAGAAGCTCTCTCGCCTCCCTAGGCTGACGCACCTGGCATTCAGGGCCCCGCCTTCAGCGACCCTACTGCCCAATGTAGTGCAGGGGATGTTGCGCAACATGCCTACGCTACGCGTCCTAGTCGTCCTTTGGTCGCTTCGAGACCGGCTAGCCGACTCGCGGCTAGTTGACCCTCTGGACATGGGTGCCAATGACGATGTGCGTTTGGTCGTGGGTTGGTGGGAGATATTGCCAGCAGGCCATACCCCGACTTATATTCGGGACAGCGACTTCCCTTGGCGTCGCATTTTGGTGGAAACGTCCCGCGCGGAGGCGTACATCGGAGCTCTTCGCGGTGTTATGGTTGATTATTGGACACTGGCAGAAGAATTCATTGAAAAGAAAAGGCGAGGCCATATTCCTGGTGCGTCCATTGGCTTAGTTTTTGGATCATTCGGGATTGAATCTCTTCAGCAAACATACGGTGGATGGATAAATGGAGTCAGGAGCATTGATACTCTCATGGCGCATCTGCAAGACGAGCTGCATTTTCCAGTCGTGGTACATACAACACAAATAAAGGCGTTGTCCGTCAATATTCGTTGCTCCAAGAGTCCGCTTCTGAATCCTCCTCCTCTTCCTCACTCTCTTCTTCGCCGCTAAAAGCATCTTCCGACCCTTCTTCCTCTTCAGCCGTCACTTGAGGCGCGTTCGACGCGCCGTTGGTCATCTTTCGGGCGTCGGCTGCACGTATGGCTTCCTCTTTGACCGGGTCGAGCTGCAGGAGGGTGTCCAATGCAAGATCGCGCCACCGATGTGCGCCGTTGACGTTCAGCCCGCCGAAGCCTAGGTCTTCGAAGAGAGCACGCGAGGACGGGTCGTACAACGGGCGTGGCTTTGCGGTTGGATGTGATTTGCTGGTCGGGTCGCCGTATGGGTACGATGGATGGGTTTGTGAAGGGAGAACTGGGAGACGGGGCGTCAGAGTGTTGGTGGAAGAAATAAGGCGAGCGTCACTGTGAGACTCTAGTTCGGGATTGGGAGGGACCATGTGTGGTGGGATGTTCATTTCTGTCCGGGAAAATTTGAACGGAGTCGTAGGCGATACGCTGAGAAGGTACCGTTTGGAATCGGGTCGTCAGACAAGAATTCTGAGGTCTCGAGCGCGTCCAGGACAGCAAGCTCTTGGTTGGACATGTGCAAACAGCAAAAAGTAAGGTCCTTGACGCGTATTTAGGCTTGGATCAGCGGTTAAAGAGCGCGAACCGTCATTCTGTGCGCGTTTTGGGGGAGGAGATGGTGGCGAGGAACAAGTGCTGCCGTCTGCGTGACCGCGGCTTTCTTTTGCTCCACCACCAGCGCCTGCCGGCATGCACCATCTCCTCCTCCTTCTCGCGCTCCTCGGACTCGGCGTAGCAGCACAGCAGTCTCCGTTCGACGTCGTTAGTAGTGGATCCCAACGTTATGTCGTCGCACACTTTATGGTTGGCAACACCTACCCGTACACCACCTCGGACTGGGCGCAAGGTGTGCAACCGTGAAACAATCTTAATATGCTCTAATTCGTGCCTAGATATATCACTCGCATCCTCCAAAGGGATCGACGCGTTTGCTCTCAACGTTGGGCGCGACCCATGGCAGCCAGACCGAATCAAAGACGCGTACGAAACGGCAAGACAACTCGGCACCAACTTCCAGCTCTTCATCTCGCTCGATATGACCTCGATTCCATGCGCCACACGCGACCATGCTGAGCAACTCCGATACTATTTCGAGCCGTACCGCAACCATCCGAATCAGTTCAAGTATAACGGCCTGCCTTTCTTGTCGACATTTGCGGGCGAGGGATGTTCGTTTGGGACGGGGAGCTACAAGGATGGGTGGAGTCTTGCGATCAAGGATGGGCGACCGCCAGTGTACTTCGTGCCGTCTTTCTTCCTCGACCCCGGCACAATTGGTAGTTTGAACTTTGTCGACGGCACATTTCATGTGAGCTTTTTCGTTCACCTGTGGCTTATCTGATTAGGATTACAGTGGAACGGAGCCTGGCCGATGAAGAACACAAATGTTTCCTGGGTGTCCGACAACGAATACATTTCTCAGCTTGGCGGAAAGCGCATGTACATGGCCGGCGTTTCTCCGTGGTTCTTCACTCACTACGGCCCCGACACCTGGAACAAGAACTGGATCTACCGATGCGACGACTGGCACTTTGTCCAACGCTGGGAACTCGTCGTAAACCACCGAAACGTCACCCAAATCGCGCAGCTCATAACGTGGAACGACTACGGAGAAAGCCATTATGTCGGCCCGATTCACGGCGCGCAGCCCAACTCGCAGTCTTGGGTGGACGGATTTGACCACCAGGGTTGGCTCGACCTCTCGGCGTACTATGCCGCTGCATTCAAAACCGGCTACTACCCGCTTATTCGGCGCGACCGTATATTCCTATGGGGACGACTCTACCCTGCTGCTGCTGGATCTCCCGATCGTGTACCTCGGCCGGCGAACTGGGAGTGGACGCAGGATGTGCTTTGGGGTGCGATGTTGTTGACTGATGATGCGCAACTGAAGATTTCTTGCGGTGCTTCGAAGCTGACGGCGACATATCCAGCTGGTCTATCCAAATTCCAGCTTCCGCTCGTGGACGCATGTAGCGTTTCAGCGTCGCTTGTGCGGAACAATCAGGTGGTCCTCAACTTTAGTCCGCAGGGGTTCTCATTTAGCACGCGACCACCCATGTACAACTTTAACAGCTTCGTTGCTGCGTCGCCCTAGAAATTTGAATGCATTGGCGTTTGAAGATATAGTACAGGAACGAATTAGACCCGACACTAGGAGAGACAGAGAAGGAAGACGACACTAGGGTACACTAAAGTGAAGGTATTCAGTGATAGTTTCAGCGTTCAGCACGCAGTCGAGCAACCCGGTATCAGTAGCAGTAGCAACGAAGCAAATGGGTCCTTTATGCCTTGCCCGACTTCTTCTTTTTCTTGTCTTTTTCGACGGACGGAGCGGGAGCAGGCGCGGTCTTTGCCTTCTTGGCAGGCGGGGCTTCAGGCTCCTCGTCCTCGTCGTCGTCGTCCTCATCGTCGTCCTCCTCGGACGACTCTGACTCGCTGGCAGCTGCGACTGGTACAACGACCGCGACCGCCTCTTCTTCCTCTTCGTCCTCCTCTTCCTCCTCGTCATCGTCATCCTCGTCGGTGGCGACAAGGGGAGGGGATATCGGTACCTTTTCCTGCCTCGGTACTCGGGGCTTGCGACCAGCAGCTTTCTTGGCCTATTCGAAATAGAAATGAGGACGAGCTTAGAACGAGAGAAAAAAGGAGAAAAAAAACGCACAGCAGCAGCCTCGGCAGCCTTTGCGTTGTCGCGAGCGACCTCCGCCGGCGAACGCGCGTCGTACGCGTCCTTTTCCGTCTGATAACGTTCCTTGTCCTTTTTCGCCTTGTCGTTGTAAACCTAGAACGATGTGAGACGCGTGCACAGAGAGAACAATGTGGAACAGACTGACCGCCTTCTCCTGCTCGGACATCGAGTTCCATTGGTTCTTCATCATGGTGACGACCTCCTGGTAGGGCATCTCTGGGTTTCGCGTCTTGAAGTCACCGCGGACGGCGTTCTGGTAGAGGATGTAGGACGAGGTTGGGCGTTTTGGCGCGTTGGGGTCTTTTTCTTTGCGCTTGCGCTTGCCGTTGACTGCGTCTCCACCGCTGCCACGTCCCTTGTGCTTGCCGCCGCCTGCGGCCTCCGAGTCAACGAGCTGGGCGAATTGCTCTGCGTATTCAGCACATTGGCGCATCGCGTCTGCAGCGGCGGTGAATGCGTCCTGGGAAGCGCGAAACTTGACCGCAGCGTCGTGCATGCCTTTTGCAATCTACGGGGTGATTAGACGGGGACGTGGGCGAGAGGACTGTGGACGAACCTCTGCGCGTTCTGGGGCCATCGGAGGAATAAACAAGAGACTGATGGCGTTTCACGTGAACTGGCCTTTCGAAACCGCACCTTGAGGACGACGTTTTTCGTCGGAAAGCGAGCCTCGGTCGTCGTTGGCGTTACTTGGTGCTCGTCGCAGCCAGTCGTTGTTTGCGCTCGCTGCCACCAGAACCACGCCTGGCAAGCCCTGTAGAAAAGACACATTTATGGAGTCGAGCATATACAGCCCGTGGCTAGCCCATGAGCAGTCTGTACACCCCTCCCCAACGTCCCCAGAGTGGCCAAAGGCAGCCGCGGGTCCGGGGGCGCCCTCGCAACCGCCCCATCACACCCCCACCCTCGACCTGTCCGACTTTGACCTCGCTTGTGAGTAAAAGCCCTACAAGTTGCCCCCCGTGTTCTTGTTCAGCGTGCTCAATAATGTCGAAGCCACGCCCTCATCGACCAACCCGTCCGCGTCATCATCGTCGGCGCAACCCGGATACGGCTTCTACGGCACCTTCTACAATCAGAGCCCGTTTTACAACTCCCCCTGGCCCTCGGCCCAGTCGGGCTCGCCGACCGACTCGATTCCGCTGTCGAGCTACTCGACGCTGAATGGAGCGACGAACGCAGGTGCTTCGGCCCCTTCTCCGGCACCGCCGCAGAATGGTGGCACGATGATGATTGAGTGCGTGTCCCCGCTTGCAGAGCGCCTTGTCTGACTCGAATATGCAGCCCGGCCATGACGACGTTGAGTGGCCCAGGCATCAATGGATCCCACCCACCATATCCCCCTTCCAATTACTCCGCACAACTCTCCAGCCCGCAACAACGCCCTTATTATCCTACGCAAAGCCTCAATTATTATCTTTCTCAGCAGCATTCACAGCAACCATCACAGTCGGCCCAACCACAACCACAAGGAACATTGTCGCCCCGCGCATTGCATGACCCGTCTGGAGGTGGCCTCTACGCGTCGAGTTTCTTTCCACAGCAACCCCAGGCATCCACGTCCCGACTCCCGCAACAGCCGCATGCTGTTCCAAACTCGCTCCTTCCTCAATCTGCCCAGCTGGCCCCGACTGGCCCATCCCCGGAACAACGCAAGGCGGAGCTGCTCAACTCCATTCGTCCTTTCCTCTCGCCAAAAGCTTTCAGCGGAGCCGCCGCGGTCAAAGAGCTCACGGCGCGTTTGTCCGAGCACGGATTTGCCGAGGTTGATGCCCAGACAAGAATGGAGATCCTCACGAAGATTCGTGATTACGCTGGGAATCACTACTTTCGTGCTTGGGTAGAGAACCAGACGGCGATCGACTTGACACGCGAATGGCTCAAGGCGGCGTTCAACGCGAGTAGGGAAGACGGCGGCGATGAAGCTCTTGTCGAGACGATCATGCCTCTGCTACATGTGCGTGTAATCCCCCAGATTATCGAGTCGTGCAGGAAACCTCATTTCTGTCTTTCTTTGTTAGATCATCGATCGATTACCGATGACGGTCACCTCGTTGCAAACGTCCAAGCTTGGGAAGCTTGTCGTTCGGTTGGTCAAGGACCCTCCTAGCCCGGGTGAGTTTTCTTCTGATCGTCCTACCATCCCCCCCCACACACACACTACTTGCGAGTGTGCGTGTGTTGACTGCCAGCCGTCGCGTACGCATGTCGTTGCTGTCGGAGATTCCCTGGGCTCTTACATCATTCGTATTAACACGTCGAGTCTGCATGTATCTAACGGTCTTCTTTTGCATGTCCTCTCTCCAACCCTCCCTCTCCCTAAAACGATGCGAAAAACCAATACGATGGAAAACGAATCCAGCGATCAAGGATATGGCGTACAACGTCGAACGCCGGTGGCGCCAGTTGGTGACGGAACAAGGCTCAGAAGCCCCTGCGGAAGGTATGTATGGTGTTCACGAACGAAACCTGTCCTTCTGCGCGATCTCATTGTTCAATTCTAGACCCTAAGTCGAAAAAGAGGAAGCTGGGCGAAACCTCTGCTCGCGCTGCTCCGCCTTTGAAGAAGGCTGCTGTCGCCAACAACGGCAAGCCGGTCGTAAAGAAGGAGTCTGCCGCTGCAACCGCTGCTGCTGCTGCCTCTGCTTCGAGCAAAGCGGGAGCAAAATCGGACTCGTCGTTTTTCTCTGCCCCGAAACCGAAACCAAAGCTGCCGAGTTTCAAGAAGGCGCCTCCCGCGCCGCCTCCAGCAGCAGCAGCAGCCGCGAAGAAGGACGATGCGAATATTGCTCAGCCGAGTGCTATCGACCCCTTCCAAGAGGCGCTCAAGCTGATGAAGGCGCGCAAGGGCTCTCCACTACCCGGCGTGGCTTCGGCGCAGTCGCCTGCTGGGAGCGCGGATGCAGCAACTACGTCAACGCCGCCTTCGTCCGGGCTGACCAAGCTTGGGAAACGGAAAAAGACGGTTACATGGGCGCCAGACGGCAAGCTCGAGGCCATACGTCTCATCGAACGTGCGATTTATGGCGACGAGGATGCCGATGTTCGTCGTTTTTACTCTTTTTTGTGTTGCGGCGTTTTGATCTTGTTTTTTTTTACTAGGGTGGAATGTCGTCGCTTGGGGATGTGCGGGACCTCGATCGTTCGGAGGGTGCTGCTATGCATATGCTGGTGTTTGAAGAGGTGTTGGATTGGACCGAGCCGCAACGTACGCAAAGCTTGATTTTTTCTTGCCTTTTGCTCATCGAATTCTTTTAGCGCTCGAGTTGCCTTCTTCTGACCACGAGCGGGGATCTGGAAGCGAGGAAAAAGGCGTGCAGGAAGTGCGCGAGCAGACGGCGCTTGCGTCTTGGTATATGTCTGCGTCGTCCATCCCGGACTCGCCGGCGGAACCCTCGAGCGTGATAGCGGACGAGGAGGTCGACAAGGACGTGCGCGAGATGACTGCGGGGACCGAGGTCGACGAGATATTCTGGAGCTCGCCTCCGATACCGCCACCGAGCGCAACAAACGTCGACGGGCCCATGCCGTCGGTTGCGGATTTGGTGGGACAGCTTGCTGGCGCGGGCGCGGGCGGCACCGATCCGATGCCGATGGCTGTCGACCCTTCTGTGATACCGCAGGATATCCACCAGTTGCTTGCGCAGTTAGCGTCGGCTTCAGGCTTGCAGCCTCAGCCACAGCAGCAGCAGCCACAGCAGCCGACGTTTGCCGGCACCGATTGGACCCAGTTTAACGCCGACTATAACGCCGGGCAGCCGATGTACGACGGCAGCGATGGGATCAACAGCAACAACAACCGCGGTAGCTGGCCCAATCGCGGCCGCGGCGGACGTGGGCGGGGGCGGGGACGAGGTGGAGGGCCGGACGACTTTAGACACTCTAGCAAAAGAAAACTTTGCAATTTCTTTGCACAAGGAAGGCGAGCACTATCCATCAAAATTGATCCGATTGAAGAAGCTGATGGATTGTCTTTTTTTTCGTAGATGCCGCTATGGTGATTTGTGCGACTTCAGCCATGATATGTCGGACATGTAAATGTACTACTAGTAGCTGCATGTTAATTTGCTCGTGGTGGGCTACTTCGTAGTCTGCAAACGATGTCCGTTTTCACGTGTTCCAAGAATGTCATCGTTTTCATCTAATCTAATCTAAACGTTATCACTGATTGCGCCCACAAATGTTGCTGGCGCTCCTCTCAGGCAAAAGGTGTACAAATAAATCGTCATAAGTTTAGAAACGTTACAACAGGATCTCGTTTACATATTCGTGTGGCCGTTCATCATCTTGTTCATCGGCTCCTCCATCGGCTTCGCGCAGTTGCAGTTCATCTCGCGTTCCTTCATGTAGTCGACAAGGATACGGCCAACGGACATGTAGTTCGGCGCGATCACGGCGAACTTGCTGAGCTCAAAGTCGGTGGGACGGCCATTCCAGACGATCTAAAGAGTAGCGTCAGCATGCGGGATTGGAAAGGAAGGATCACGTGCCTCGCAGTCCTCGACGGGGCGCATCACACCACACGCGCTGCACTTGCGCCAGTCTCCGCGGCAAGGCAACCACGTCAAGCACGAATGGCACTGCGACTGGAAGCGATCTTGCGCGCGGTACTTTTTCTCGTCCCATTCCTGCGTCGCGGATCAGTAAAAAGAACTCTACCGACGATAGAAACACGCACGAGCATGGGACCGTAGTTACGGAATTCACCCTGATAGCGGAAGGGGAAGCCCAGGATGTAGCCGGGGCCCTGGGCGAGCGCCTGCTCCTTGACCGACTCGGAGAACGCGATGAGGTCATTGACGATCTCCTCCGGGACGGGTTTGTTGAGGTCGAGAGGCATGAGCTTCGCCGTGGTGTAATCCGCGATCTTGACCCAATCCGGGACCTTGAGAGAAACGGAGTTCAGCGTTTTGCCTGTGAGAGATGGACAGTTGGGGGTACCTGGGAGCCCCAGAGCCAGCGGATCGCGTAGCTCGCGAAGGGCTTGAGATCGACCGTGAACGCCGTGCGGGGCAGCCCATATTGAGGAAGCGCGTGTCCTGGACCGCCGATGAGTGGTATGACGCGAAGGTAAATGCTGAAATCCCACCTAACATAATGGTCCACAGGAATCCGATCCGAGGGCCGAGGAGCGGATGCATGAAGGTGAGGTAAAGGAACTGTGGACATATTGTTTTAGCTCGGCCATGTGGGTGTGTCAAGAATGCCAAAGATATACCTGGTTCATTTGGTTGAGAGATGGAACGGCCGCCGCGCAGTAGTCATCGTATTTCTTCCACACTGCCAGCCGCTCCTCTTCAGTCTTTGCTTTGATGCTCGCAAGCGTGCAGTCGGCGGCGTAAGTGGTGGACGCCATGCCCGCATTGATGCCCGGGCTCAAGAGCGGGTTGGTGAAACCGACACCTGAGAGAAAAAATAGTTGGTATTTGAATTCTGAGTGAGACGAGACTGTACCGTCGCCAATGGTAACCCAGCCGGGCCCGGACACGATTTGGGACTGATACGTGAGCTGCTTGCGAATGTACCAGGTCGTTCCAGGACCTGATCGAGGCGTGAGAGGCGAACGTCGGCCACGACGGACAGCACGAACCGTGGTAGTCGGGCAGCAGCGTAAAGTGACGCATCACATCGCCGAGCTTCTTGTATTTCTTGGTGATGAAGTTGAAGCGACGCTCGGCATCACATGACCCATAGCTTTCGAGGTCTGCGGGGTATGTCGTGTCGTCGCGGCACGCGTAGCCAATGCTCCAGATCCACTTCATCTTGCATCCGAACATTTCGCACAGCTCCGCACTCTGCAATTGCGTGATTAGTCAGCAATTGGGACTGGTAGAGAAACTCACGGAAGGCAGTTCGTCGTGCGGGGTGCCCAGCTCGGCGTGGTCGAGCATATAGTTGATCATATCGAGCAGTCCGGCCATGGGAGAGTCGTGCCACGATAGCATGCGAATGAGATACATCCAGCCTTCGGGGAAACAGATATGGCTCGTGTGACCACCTTCGAACCCTTCGAGTTCCTGCAACACAGAAATCAGAAGGAGCTCCAACGGGGCCCCGTAAATCGCACCTCGGGGACCTTGTTCTCATTCGTGCCTTCCCAATACGCGAAAAACGCGTCGGTGTTGAAGTGGTCGAAGCGATGGAGACGCGCAGCTTTGCTGGTATACTGGCGGAAGCGGCCCGTGCCGTCGACGACTAACGCTGATTTCGCCACGAGGGCCTGAGTCTTGTCTGACTGACGGATGATAGGCACGGTGTCTCCGTCCTGAGAGAGGACCGTGTTCTGGATATCGGCCGCATGACCATGCCAGACATCGACGCCCAGACGTTGTGCGAAGACCGTGAAGACAAGCTCCGACATGGAGCGCTGCAGCTGATAGCCAGGCGCAAGGAACTGTTCCCGCGGTCAGCGCGATTCAGAATGCGGAGAAAGCCATGTACCGGAGGGGGACCGTTGTTGCACCAGGCCGTGTAGGTGTCCGGGTTCTCGCGATCCAGGAAGAAGAACTCGAGCCCACTGTGCAATCCAAAGAAGCGCAGGAGATACTATGGACAATCAGTCAGTCAGTCAAGCTTCGAGTTCGGGAAGTGGGTATACCTCTGCGGCCATCCCCGCGCTCTTGGTCCATTGGGCAAAGTGAGGCAGCGTGGACTCTCCGATCTTGAACGGGATGAGGGGCTTCTTCGATAATGAAGCGCGTCATAAGACGCACCTTCCACTGCGGACGGGGGGCCTTCTCGAAGAGGGAAATCTTGATGTTCGCCTCTGGGTTGATTTTCTTGGTGTGGATAGCGTACATCAGCCCATGGATGCCACCACCGACGACGGTAACGTCGTTGTCGGCCACAGGGCCGGTGGAGACGTTGCCAGAGTTGAGGAGCTCGGCTGGGAAACGTGGACTTTTAGCGCGACGCGTCCAAAGCTGGATAGAAGAACCGCGCACTCTCGGTCCAATTGGGGTTGGCCGCATGGCGGTCGCGGAAGGTAGACTTGGGGAGGATGAAGGGCATCGTGGGGGAGCTGGAGGAGTGGCCGGGTGCATAGTGGTTGTTTTATATCTGTGAGAGTGGTTCTGGGAGATCGAGAGCGTGGGGTGCATCAGGATTTACAACGCGCATGACTTAGGGGCCCAGATTCCAACGAGATACCCGAGATCAGAAAAATCCAACATATTTTCTCCGCGCGCCTTGTGCAGCCTGGCCAGCCGGCGGCGGCCCCGACGCTTCGGCGGAGAACGAGAGCGAAGAGCGGTTATTCGGGATCACGTGAAACGGCCTCGCGTCTTCGCCGGAACGACGAGGATGAATTCCGTCTGGGCACCATGCCGCCGGTCCTGGTTGCGACGTAGATACGCGACGGCTGCCATCCCCAAGCCGTCGCAGTATGGTCAGCCCACCACCCTGTATCATCCACAACTCGGTACGACCCAATTTACCCTGCACGACACGCGGTTAAATCTGCTTTTTTCAGTGGCAGACTCCGAACTGACACCGGGGTTCCTCGCCGAGGAGTATGAGCAACGACGACGAACACTCATGGACGCGCTTCCCGACTCGAGCGTCGTGGTTGCAACAGCCGGCACCGTCAAATTCATGAGCGGACAGATCTTGTGCGTCGAGAATTGGTCGTAGGATCAGAATTGACGAATCTCCAAAAAAGTTACAAGTTTCGACAAGCGTCGGATTTCTGGTCGGTACCTGCTCTGTTGTCTGCTCACAACGCGCGTTCCGACTTTTGCTGACAGGTATCTCACTGGATTCGATGAACCCGACTCCGCTGTGGTTCTGGGTAAGCAGGGACAGCGCCACCCTACGTGCATACACTCAATCAAGTGGCCAGAAAAGAATTCGAGCTCACGCGGCTACCGTATGACACTGTTTTCGCTGGGGAGAGACTCGGCCAAGGAGAAATGGGACGGGGCGCGGTGAGTTTTCTTTCGCGACGCGTCAACCTTTGAAATCTTACCCTTCACCTTAGCACAGGCTTCGCGGAAGCACGCGCAATGTTCAAAGCGGACGATGCACGGTCCATTGACCAGTTTTCTCCCCACCTGCGATCCGTTCTCCCTGGCTATTCGAACATCTTCGCCGACGTACCTCCCGGTAACAACCGCAGACCTTCAAAGAAGTCGATCCTCCAGTTTCTTTCGTCAAGGTCATCAACGACCGAGCACGACTCGATCTTGGAGGCCCTTTCAAGCTCACGCCGAAAGCCTCTCGCGCCAAAGGTTGCTCGATTACGAGCAATTAAGAGCGATGCCGAGCTGAGAGTGATGCGGGAGGCGGCCAGGATTAGCGGAGGTGCTCATGCTGCGGTATGCTTCACCCTCATGGCAGTTCTTCTCTAATCCGAACAACAGACGATGCAATTTGCCCGACCGGGCATTTCCGAAGCGTCACTGGCGGCTCATTTCGAATATATATGCGCACTGGGTGGATCCATTCGGCCTGCATACGTGCCCGTTGTAGCATCTGGGTGCGTCGATACCTTGGCCATACCTCCGTCGTCTCAAACTCACAACACTTTAGGGCCAACGCGCTTATCATTCATTATACTTCGAACAACCAGCTACTGCAGAACAACGAGCTGGTCCTCATCGACGCCGGCTGCGAGTTCAAGTGCGTACCATGAGCTTTAGATCTGGAAGGTGTCCTTACGAGGACCAGTTCCTACGCGTCTGACATCAGTACATCCACTTTCTTGACTTGCTCTTTCTCTTTACTGACGTTTTCAAGCGCGAACATTTCCGGTCTCGGGGAAATTCACTTCCCCGCAGCGAGACCTATACGCGGCTGTCCTCTCCGTGCAAAAAGAGCTCATCGAGCTATGTACGGAAGCCTCCGGGGTCAGCATACACGAGCTACACACCCGCACTTGTACCTTGCTGCGTCGGGAGCTCAAGCAAATCGGCATCGATGCGCCAGGCGCCGATCTAGACCTGCTCTTCCCTCACTACGTTTCGCACCCCATCGGGCTCGGTCCGTTTATCCTGCACTTGCTCTTCTCTGCGTTCTGATCTTGAACCTTCCAGATCTCCATGAATCGACTTACTCTGATCGACTAGCTCGGTAAGCCAACGGCAAAAAGGACAACTTGAAGGAATGTCGTACTGATGCGCCCTCAGTCTGCGTGCAGGCATGGTCATCACGGTCGAGCCGGGCATCTACGTACCTCCGACGCCGCAGTTCCCGAAACACTTCCATGATATCGGGATACGGATAGAGGACGAGGTGCTTGTGGGAGAAGAGACACCCGAGGTGCTTTCGTCTGCAGCTCCGAAAGAGGTATGTTGTGGCCCTCTTCGTCTGCTACCTGTACTGAACCGTTCAGATCGAGGCAGTCGAGGCAGCTTGCCAGTTGGAGTCGTAGTACACGCTATCTAATCTGTTAATCTACCCTCCTCGTGTGACATGTGTGACAGACCTCTGCTGTCACGTGAACTGAAATTTTGAGCCTCCCTCCCTCCTTCCACCGCAAAGTCGCGTCGAGGCATCATGCTCGTCCTCTATGAGACCGCGATGGGCTACTGCCTATTCAAGGTTCGTCCCACAAGAATCACCCGCGAGGCACGTTTTTAATGAACCACGCAGGTCGGCGACGCTGCGAAGCTGGAGAGCGACGACCTATGGAAGGAATTCGAGAGCCCGGAAAAAGCTAGCAAACTGTGCGTTATTCCGGTCTTCGTTCCGACAAAAAAAAATTAAACGTCTCGGTGCAGGTTGAAGCTCAAAGCTATCCACCGCTTCCACTCGACCGCAACAGCCGTCGAGGACGTCACCGCGCTGCAAAAGGGCAAGCTGGGCAAAGGGCTGAAGGAGTTTTTGACGGAGGAGGTCATCAACAAGGGCAAGAACAAGGAGTCGTTGCTCGTTATTGACCCGCATCTCTGTGCGTGCCCGTGGTTCTCCTCTAAAACTCTGCATCTCACGCGAGCACGAACCAGCACAATCCATCTCCAAGAAACTGAGCATCAAGGTCAGCGCGTTGGAGGGCAAAAACGACGATTTATGGCGCGGGATCCGGTCGCAGCTCACCGCGCTGCTGAACGGCGTGGATCCGAAGGATTTGGCTACTATGAGTCTGGGATTGAGCCATTCGCTCTCTCGGTGCGTCTTCATGCTTTCCGCATTTTTTTTTCGTCGGATGCTGACCGGGATCGGCGCTGGGTTTTTCAGATTCAAGCTAAAATTCTCTCCGGACAAGGTGGACACGATGGTCGTGCAGGCTATTGCGCTCCTCGATGACCTGGACAAGGAAATCAACATCTATGCTATGCGGGTGAAGGTGTGTTTGTCGCGGTCACCTACCTCGTTTTGTTGGCTCCCCTCCTGACGCGTTTGCAGGAATGGTACGGCTGGCATTTCCCCGAGATGGCCAAAATCATCGTGGACAACATCGCGTACGCGAAGGTCGTAAGGTTAATGGGTACGTGCGATTCTATTTTGTCCAGAACCAGCTTTAAACGGCCTGAACAGGCTTCCGCACCAACGCCTCCTCGACCTCATTCGCCGCAATCCTGCCCGAGGACCTTGAAGCAGTCGTCAAAGCCGCCGCCGAGATATCCATGGGCACCGAAATCTCCGACTCGGACATCGCACACATCCACTCCCTCTGCGACCAAGTCGTCTCCATCGCCGCGTACCGAACACAACTCGCAGATTACCTGCGGAACCGCATGGTCGCCATCGCACCGAACCTCACTGCGTTGGTCGGCGAACTCGTAGGCGCACGGCTGATCAGCCACGCGGGCAGTTTGCTCAGCTTGGCCAAGCACCCAGCGAGCACTGTGCAGATTCTCGGTGCCGAGAAGGCGCTATTCCGCGCGTTGAAGACGAAGCACGATACGCCGAAATACGGGTTGATATACCACGTTCGTCCTCTCTCCCTCTCCCCCATCTTTTCCCAACTGACGAACTAACGCCCATTCAGGCCTCCCTCATCGGCCAAGCACCGCCCAAACTAAAAGGCAAAATGGCACGCATGGTCGCCACCAAAGCCGCACTCTCCATCCGCGTCGACGCGCTCACCGACTCGGACGGCAAGTCCGAGCCCTCCGCGCCCTCCATCGGCCTCGAAAACCGCGCCAAGCTCGAGTCGCGCCTGCGCGCGCTCGAGTACCAGGACGACCAGTCCGGCGTGCGCCGATTCGGCGACGGGGCGAAGAAGCAGACGGCAAGGTTCTCGATGGGCGGGGAGACCAAGACGTACAACACGCAGGCGGATGCGGTTGGGCTCGGGCTGGTGTCGACGCAGCGCGAGGACCCGATGGCGGTTGCGGTGCAGATCGTGCAGGATGTCAAGGAGGAGAAGAAACGCGCCAAGGAGGAGAGGAAGGCGAAGAAACGGGCGGAGAAGGAGGCTGCCGGGGATAATGCGATGGAGGTTGACGAGGAGGAGGGCAAGTCGTCAAAGAAGGAGAAGAAACGCAAGCGGCGCGAAAGCGAAGCGGCTCCCGACGTCGAGATGCAGACGGTGTGTTCTTTTTTTTTTTTCTGGCTTGGATCACGTGTTGACGATTTCGTAGGATGAGACGGAGGAGGAACGAAAGGCAAGGAAAAAGGCCGCCAAGAAGGCCGAAAAGGCTGCTGCGGCAGCGGCCAGCGGTGCAGCCGAGTCTTCAGATTCACCAAAGAAAAAGAAAAAGAAGAAAGCGGAGGCAGAGGCGTAGTGTTGTCGTGTATTTGTCCCCCTCATCTATCGCCCGTCTTGCATTCCTCGCTCGGCTGGATTGGTTCTTCGACTTGATGAAGGTCCTCACACTATTTTGTTTCGGGTCGTCAAAGACCCATTGTTATTATTTCTGAACAGAAGGCGTAGAGGATACAAGACGATAGTAGTACAGCGAGGAAAATCGAGTCATGTAGAGTAGGCCACGAATCTACGAACGCTCGCCACGGAGACGACGAGCAAGAGCGAGATCCTTCGGTTGGATGGTAACGCGCTTGGCGTGAATGGCCGCGAGGTTGGTGTCCTGCGAGAAAATCAGACGACGACGAGGCGTGGGAGACAGCGACGAGACGCACCTCGAACAGCGAGACGAGGTAGGCCTCCGCAGCCTCCTGGAGAGCCATGACAGCCGAGGACTGGAAACGCAAGTCCGTCTATACAAAGAACCCATTAGCTTGATGTCGAAAACAAAATAACGGCGACGCACCTTGAAGTCCTGGGCAATCTCACGGACGAGGCGCTGGAAGGGGAGCTTGCGGATGAGGAGCTCCGTCGACTTCTGGTAGCGACGAATCTCGCGCAAAGCGACGGTTCCCGGCCGGAAACGATGGGGCTTCTTGACACCACCGGTCGAGGCGGCCGCGGTCTTGCGAGCAGCGGAGCTCTTCGATGCGAGCTGAAAGGGTGTTCAGGGCCGGTGGCATGCGACATCGACGACGACAACGAACCTGCTTGCGCGGGGCCTTGCCTCCGGTGGACTGAAGAAGAGTTAGAAGCAAGTTGAGGGGAGACGGGATTGTACTCGCCTTACGAGCGGTTTGCTTGGTGCGGGCCATTGGTTTTCGTCGGTTGGTGGTGGTGGTTTGAGGTCAAGCAGGAATTGCCGTGACCAAACATCAAACGCGTCCCTTAAATAGGCACGCGTCCGGCGCGTGATCCCTGTTTATGTCGCGTCGGGACGCGTCGTGGGTCCAAAGGAAACTTCACTCATACGCGCCTGAGTCAACAAAGCTATTAAACCGCTTCAGAGACGCGTCTTTTCGTGATTTGCAGCCAAAACATTGCAAAACATCGACACCAGCACCAATGCATCAATCGAATATGGTTTCGAAGGCGTCTTGCGCCGAATAGTCGCAAGATAAAGACAAATAAATACACAGTTAATGGCCGTGTGTTCATTGCCTTCATCATCATCTCCCCTTTGACAACTCGTCTAAACCAGCTTGGCAAGCGTTACCGTATTATCGTCAAAGTTGGTTGAGAAATAAACATTCTTGAGGAACGTGTCGCCAACCGTCCAACTTTCCCCGTCCTGCGTCCCGATTCCAGAAATGCATCGATCGGAGCCGCGCCGCACACGCTCGAAGATCAGGTTTTTACTGCTGATCTCAAAGTCCCTCCCACCGAAACGCAGGGAAACGATCGCGGTGGTATTACAGGGAAGCGTGAACTGCCCATTATCCTCTTGCGTCCCGGGAATCTGCGCGTGAAGAGTTTTAGCATCAGCAGTAGGCAAGACGAGGAGGGTTGTGCCCGTGTCCATCACGGCGATGGGGTTCGACGAGTTCAGCTTGATACCAGCCACCGCCGTTCCGTCAACACTAACCCCTTCGAGGGTGATGAGCCAGAAACCAGAGTCGATGGTGTTGACCGTGACGGCGGTGGTGGGATCGAACTTGGTGGAATCCAAGCCGCCGAATGTGATCTCCCCGATGTCTGTAGTGTTCCCGAGATGATAAGAGACAATCGCATGGTCGACGAGGCCACGATCGCGCATGATCACTGGGATCGCCGGCACCGTCAGGTTAGACAATCCCTGCATGTCTGTTAATGCAGGTCCAGAAACGCGACAACGGATAGATAGCGCATACCAAGCCACCAAGCCCCATGAGACCGCTATTGCGGGAATCTCTGGCAAAACTGGCCGAAATATTGTGCGCTATGCCGAAGGTAAGGTCCTCGAGAGTCACTCCCGCCAAAACGAGGGTATCGTTGACCACCTCGCCCGCAACGTTGCCGGAGCCATAACCGTCGCTGAATGCTTTGTTCAACCTCGCAAGCGAAGACGACTGACTCGGGTCGAAGAAAGAGTGGTTGCCGCAGCTACCACGATCAAAGTCGAAGGACGTGCACTGTGACGAGTCGACCCAAAAGTCGCTTGAACCTGAATCGAGGATGATGTTGAAGTTCCGCGGGGGCGTTCCCAGCTTTAGGCTTACGGTGTACCCGCCTCCACTGGATTATCTCAGCTGCGAATTGAGAGAGCCATGCTGCACTCACTCGACAACCGCTGGCGAGGAAAACTGGGGCGATGACTGGTTACTATCTCTAATCGTAGCGTGAGCATGATGCAATGCGTGGAACGTGAACGCACGCATTGAAACTGTTGGCAGAGTTTGCTGGAAAATCGTATGGTCGGCTGGCATCGTTGGACGAGCCAGGCAGTCCAGCTGCACGAGAAGCAACACGCCTTGCGCGATTAAGGTCCTGCTGGTGTCGCTGCGAACAAAGTTCAGTCGCACGTCAGCACTGCACCGAAGTACTACTGACCAGTTCCGCGGGCAGGTTGGACCGTCTCTCAACCCGACGAATAGGAAGGGTCAAAAGCCTCGGAGACGATGCTTTACGCGCACTGGTGGGGTACGCATCCGAGGAGAGCGCGAAGAGCGCCGCAAGGGCAACCGTGACTAAACCGCCGCGAAAGGATTGCCAGTGCATGTTTGTGAGGTTCAAGTTGTATCAGAGGCAGCAGAGAAGAGTGACGTCGTTGTGTGAGCAAGAAGAGAAATAGAAGTGTGGGTTGAACGAGATGGGGTCTGCGACAAGTCGGCTCGGTTTATATCCAGTCGCGGAGAATGGCCACATAGTCGCCGCTGTTTCACGGGGAGGCGGGGACTTGACCATTATAATGCCATTGTGCCAGTTATGCGTGTCTGCGACGCAGGTTCCGAGAAGCCCATGAATGTTTTGGTCAAGCCACGAAATCAACTGTGACTCGGGTCACTCGGCCCGAAGGCCTCTCTGTCTTCATCTCACCACGTTCCTCTTCTCATTGGGCTACAGTAACTACAATTCCAGGTACAGGAGGATTATACAGCGATTTACAAACACGACGAGGCAGACACAGACAGCATGCAACAAGAACTCGAGCCGAAACCAACCTCAACAACCGCAAAGCGACATCCCGGGCTTTCACTCAGCTCCCTCAGCAGCAAGCTTGGCTTTCTTCTTCGACGCAGCGCTTGCCTTGCGCGGGGGTTGCTGTACGTTGCAGAAGTAAGCATCGCACGGACTCGGAATGGATGGATGAGTTGCTTGCCTTGCGTTTCTTGCTCGTGCCTTCGAGTGCGTCTGTTGCGTCTTCGTTCATTACCTCGTCGTTAACATTCTCCTGGAACCAGGTCAGGGCGGAGGGAAAGCTTGGAAACCGCCTCGGCGCACCTTTTTAACAGCACGTTTCTTCTGCGCGGCTTTCTTCTTGGGTTTCTCGTCCACATCCATGGCTGCCGCCAGTACCTGCGCCTCGTCCTCCTCCTTCTTCACCTTCGCAGTACGCTTCCGAGTCGCCCGGGCGCGTTTCTTCGGTTTCTCGTCCTCGACATCGCCATCCACGACGCCTCCAACCGCGACAGTCTCTTCAGCCTCGATCCCCATCTTCATCTGCCCTTCGAGCTCTTCTTCCTTGACCGGTACTCCCATTGCGGCATCCGAATCGACCACTTCTTCCTGCTTGACCTTGCGAGCCTTCGTCTTCGGCAATGGCTTCGGCTCCTCGTACGCCTGAGCGCTAGCCTCGAAGCCTTCCATCAACGTGCTCGCAGCTTCGGCGTCGCTCTCCTCATTCGCCTTCTTCTTCTTCGTCGCGCGTTTCTTGAACAAAAAATCAGCCAACGAAATAGCCTCGCATACTACGCACCTTCTTACGACCACCCTTCTTCTTTCTCGGCGGAGCGGTATAATCGTCCGAATCGGCTCCCTGCCCGTGCTCACGCGCAGTGTCGGGGATATCATCGTCTATCGTGTTTGTTTAGCGACTATATGCGCCAAAAAAAAATCCGGAATACACGTACCTTCGACTTCTCCAGCCCCCCAGGCGGCACGCACGCGTCTCTTGTCCTCGTCCGTCAACTCGTTGTAGCCATCCAGCTCTTCGGCGTTGGGGTGAATCGCTTTGACGTTGTTCAGGACCTGTCGAAGTGTTCGTTGCGGTTGGCGGTTGCGTTCTCTCGAGCGCGTACCCTCTTTGTAACGCAGCCCCAGTGGCGCCATGCACTGGAAATACTCAGCCTGCGTACGCAAGGAGCGACTACAATACGCACAAGACGTCGCCGATCTTTGGCATACTGAACAACGACCCGAAACGAAGTTCGCCTTTACCGATGAACGAACCTGCGACAAGGACGAGCTCGAAGTGGCCGGCTGGAGAAAACAACGTTGCTGACCCTTGCAAGGCTTTGGACCTGGGTGTATGCGCGTCATTATCTCGAGTTTGAGCGACGACGACGACGAATGCATACCCTTGCATATTGATCTCCCGCTAGCTGCGTATTCGACGCTGAAAATCGGAGTTAGAGGAAAATTTGAGGGTACTCGATGGATGCAGCGCGCCGGTAGCCCTGTGTTTTTTCGTTGTATTCGTCCATGGACGTCGTAGTGGACCAAGAAGCCAAGACTGACGTCACGTCGTAACTTAAGCTTTTCCTACATCGCGCCTTCGGAGCGCGTTCGTTTCCTTCTTGCTGGACGAGCAGCTGTAGACGTTATTTATTTTCCGGTCGTGGTTGTGTAACTTCAGACAATGCTAAGTACACAAATGTATATTGCTATCGACGCTGAACGTCGACGAGGTACACGAACCCTCGTACAGCACGTGATTCCATCAAGCGTGGACGGCCGCCATCACGTCGGGCCTGATGCGATGTGGGCGCGCACCTGTCCAACACATTTGCTTCCGAAGGAGCACAAAGCGGGGAGCGCGCGGTGAGCGTGGGCATGGGTTCATCCGAAGGCTCTTGATCTTCGACGACGAATCCTAGGATTCAGCCTGGACAATCTCCCAGTCCAGGATTCCAGCCTGAGGCGACTCTTCCATGCCATTCCACGAGCGTCAACTCAAAGGCAAACTGTGTGCTATTTTACCCCAGACTGAGGCCGATATACTCCCACGCGTCACCTTCTGCGAGTTCGCCGACAGAAGGTCAGTGCCTATCGTGGGTCCCGGTCGGCCGCCTAGCCACGCGTCACAAAGCGAACCGAGTCTGGAGTCCCGAGTCTAGGGCGGTCGGCTTTGCTTATCGAGGTGGCCCCCGTTGGTCCCCTGGCTCGCTGCCTATCGAGTCTCGAGCCCAACGTAAAGAGTTATGGGAAATTTCCCTCGTACAACATCTGGACCGGCGTCAAAACTCCACATTGATAATGGCCCGAGTAAGGTATGCAGAGCTAGCATGAGGCTCACCATCGAATTGCGTGCTCGTCGACGTGTCCATTCAACTTGCAGCGCATAAAAAAAGGAACTGGAACAGAAACAGAAACAGAAACAGACACAGAAGAGAACGGCGGAGTTTCTCCTGCTGCTTCGCAAGGGCCGAACATTCAAGTTGCGCGCACAGGTGTGGGTGTACTCGTGGTTGCCGTCGACAGATGTGGAACGGCCCTCCAAATCTCATAGATTTTCCGTGAATCTGTTCGGGAATCGTCCCGCGCTACGCGTGAACGTATAGGTGGATCGACTGAGGAACGTGTTCGGCGATGGTGAGAAGTGTCGGGGTGCGCCACAGACGTAGGAATTCATAGTCCATATTCGATGGTGACGGAGGTCGTAGTTGAATACGAGCAGCGACACGCATCGACAGTGGCGCATTCAAGCCAGCCATCGTATTTTCTGGCAGATTGTTAGCGGGCGGGAGTAGAGGGTCCCAATACAAGTACCGGAGACATGCACAGGTCGAGTTCCGCAAGAATTGAGATTGAGCGACAAGCTCACGATGAAAGAATGCAGATGGTGTAGGAGACGCCGCGACTGCGCAACGCGGGAGTCTGCTCTCTCGCAGATAACGAATCGAAGGCCTCAAGCACCGAGATATATTTCGCGCGCCGGCGCGTCGTGTCACTGTCAGGGCCAGGTCATCATGCAGGCAGTATATCGGTTTTCAATACACGATTGGTCTTCGACTTCGGTATGGGAGCTGTATACGAGTGTGAGCTCTCTGCCGGAGAAGAGGGAGGGAGAGATCCCGACCATGTGTGTTCTCAGTAATATAAAATCGACGAAGAATCATTATTGCTTCCTCGCGCATATAGCCACCAGTCGCGGGATACGGTGGGTGTACTGGGTGGGGCACACTGCACCGAATCATCAGCGTCGGGTTCTGGAATCGTAGAAAGAATGCCACGGACGCGGAATTCACACTGAGCACGCCCTCGCAGCCGCCGAAACGGTCGTTTGCGCAGCCGTAAAAGACGTGCCGGATTCCCATCTGGCGGAGTGCGGAGGAGCACATGATGCAGGGCTCGACCGTAACGTAGAGTGTCGTGGTTGAGAGTGGGTAAACGCCTAGTGCTCGGGGTTGTGGGGTCAAATCGTGATCAGCAAGAATTTCGTCGATGGCTTCTAGTTCGGCGTGGCGCGTTGCCTGAGCCCTGTGAGAGTTGGACTATTTCAGGTGAAGAGATAGATAGCTTGCATTTCGCAGTTCGTTTGTGCGATTCCGAGCACGAGCAATAATGCGGCCTTCGCGGACAAAAACACAACCAACGGGGACTTCACCAGCTGCAAAAGCTTCCTCCGCCTGAGAGCGCTGCATTGAGCCACACAACCAAGACTTGAACGCGCTGACTTGCCATTGCAAGCGCCTCAGCCATAAAGTGGGTGTCCGAGTCCATGATGGCCGTTGCAAACAGAGTTCGGATCAAATCACGTGCACGTCCGTTCTTGACCTCGACCACCGCGATGCCGTCGTCCAGCACACCCAACTCGCCTGCCGCCATCAAGAAGCTCGAGAAACAGCTCAACAAAGAGGCCAAGCGCGAGTCCACCGAGATCAAGGAAGCCCTCAAAGCAGTCCAGACCATGGAGAAGCTCAAGGCAAAGGCACAAAAGGTCGCCCACACGCGCCACGCGCCAGGTATCTCGCCGAGTCTGAAACGACCTCACAGGCGTCGAACAAGGCCGAAGAGACCATCGAGAAAGTCACCAAGCTCGAGACTGCCACGCTCAAAGCTCTGAACAAGGCGACGCACCAGCACGACGCGGCTCTCACCGACTTGCGAGCTGCGGAGCGTGATGCGGAGGTGCGTGGACGTGTTTTGCGCCGTTACGGCTCGCTCACCGTCGTCGGCAGCTCAAACGCCAAGAAGACAAACGTATATCGACGGACCTCGATGCGAAGAAGGCGTTGCTTGCGGAAAGTTTGCATGCGCAGGCTGCGAATACGGTGCGTGTGAGAATACGCGGTCACTACAGCTGCTGATATCGTCGTAGGAGAAACGCGCTACCCAGATCCGCGAACTACGCGAAGAGGCCGGGCTCATTCCTAAAGAAACCACCACCGGCACCGCGACGCCCGATTCGAGACTGTCCGACGATTCTTCAGCCTAATCATCTCTACCGCCCCCGGAACGCATCCTCATTCTCGTCGTGTATTTTCCGCCCAGAAAGTTCGTTAATGTATCAAATTTTCCTCCGTGCCGGATAACCCAGTGCTCCGCAAAAACGGCCCCTGTCTGTCTTTCCGCCACAAACCAGCGTCATCGTCTACGCCCGCACATTCATGCAGAGATCGAGAGGGGCTTGCGATCGCTCCGAAATGACATCAACTTGTCTTTCGTCCGCCATATAAGAGCTACACAGGTCCAGAGCTCTCCTCAGACAAACACTCGACGCCATGACCACTTTACCCAACTCCCCAGCTCAGCTCAAGCACCTCGAGAAGACGCTCCGGAAGGAGTCGAAAGACGAGGATAAACAAGTGCAGCACGTCCTCAAGGACGTCTCACATACAGAAAAGTCGGCGAGCAAGGCTACAAAGGTTTGGGTCGCTTGCCTTGTTTTATTGCACCGCGTGCTCACCTGCTCGTTCAGGCGTTGAACAAGGCCGAGAAACAAAACGAGAAACTTGGGAAGAACGAGATGCACACGGCCGAAGCCATGAACAAGGCGACCAACAAGCACAATCGGGCCGTGAACGAGCTCGAGTCGTCGGATCGCGATGTCAAGGTCCGCTTTTAGTTGTCTAAACGTTTCTGAGGACATGATGCTGACGCCGTGTACCCAGCTCAAGCAGCAGCAAGACGTCAAGCTGCATGCTGACCTCGAGAAGAAGAAGGCGCATGCGGATCAGCTGGTTGAGGGACAGAAGGCACATGAGGTGAGTTCGCTCGTTTCGTTTCTTTGTTTGTGGGTTGAGTCTGGGCTGACTGGGTCGATCTTCCGCAGGCTGCAAGGGACGCGAAGTTGAGCGAGATTCGAGAGGCGCGCGAAGCTGCAGACCAGCACTGAGCCGGCAGGCTACTGTAACAATACTTTTGTAATATACGGAACGGGCGTGTACCCACTACATTTTCTGCCTCTGCGTTGCGCGCGATACTGGGCATCAGGAACTTGAAAACGCTGGCAAGCATTCAGAGGCTCAATTCAGAAGCTTGTTTGCAGTACAACTCCGACTCCGACAGCAGGTATCGATACATCGATTTCATTAGTACAAGGTAATACATGTTTCTGCGCCCGTCATCCAGGAAATATTAGGGTATTGGATTACGTGTTTGGCTTCAAAAAAAGACAGGATGCGCGGGCAGATGCGCTTCGGCGGCGGCGTTGTTTACATTTACAAGACACGGCGGCGGCTCCGGCGCGTACGCCCCATGCCGAGGGAGCGCTTGACGCGGGTCATGAGCGGGACGCGGCCAGAGGACGTGGTCGGGACGTTGGGGTCCAGGGTGTTCTCTGCAAGAGCCCATCAGTCGAAGTTGATGGCGTTGATGGGAGAATCTTACTAATGCGCGTCGTCTTGCTTGGTTTCTTGCGCTGGAAGAGACCGCGCCGGCGCGTGGAGGTGGACGTCGTGTTAGAAACGTTGGGGTCCAGCGCATTCTCTACAGTATTCGTTCAGCAATCTGCGAGTCGCGACGATGGGGGAGGGAACTCACTGATGCGCGTGGTGCGGCTGGGCTTCTTGCGGCCGAACATGCCACGACGACGAGTCGAGGAAGTGGTAGCGGTGTTTGAAGAACCGAAAAGAGGCATTATGGGTTCGTGAAGGTAGTTTCGTGAGTGGGTTGTGGTGAAGTTTTCTAGCTCGCTCCCGCCTCCAAGCACCGTTAAATAGCACGGCGCTAGCGCACCCGACGTCATGTCTCGTCAGGGGCTACGTAGCGTTGGGGTTTGTGGAGAATGCCCAGAGTTGCCTTTTTTGAGAAGGTGGCGTCCAAGTCGTGCACGTGAGCTGACGACAAGTTGGAGTCGAGCTGGAGTTGGTGCCTGTCGAGCAGAAAACAGAACGAAAGCATGATTATTCTAGGGAAGGTATGTATGTGCTTCTATTTACTGCATGTAAGTTGTGTGGTTGGAGGAAGGTGGCGAGAGGCGACGTGAGGGTTAATGCAACAAGCCAATGTGAGTGTGGGTGGTAGTTAGTATACAACAAAATTGGTCCATGAGTCCACGGCTCTGCCGATTTTGTGTTTTGTTTTGGTTCAGGTTTTCGTCCACGCAAGCCTGTGTTGACGATCAGGCATCTCCACCACCGGCCGCGCGCATCGCAGCCTTCTTCCCGTGCGTCCGCGCGCGCAACAGCGTCGCCGAATCAGCATGCGGAGGCGTAAAGCCCAGCGTCGTAGGAGCTTTGAACGTCGAGCTGGCACCGAGGGCGACATCCTTCTCGCTGGCAGCGCCACTAGCAAGTGACGGCGACGGATCGCCCAACGACGGGCTTGCAGGCGTCTGATACGGCGGCAAAATCACCGTTGGGTCCGTCCAGATGACCGGCTGCGGCGAGTTGTAGCATTCAATGCCCAGTTCGCGACAGTAGTGTTGAACTGCTGCGTGGAAGGCGGTCTTGCGCGCACTGCGCAAGTTCCAATCTTGCCACGTTCTGTACGAAAGGTCAGAATTAAGCCTTGTAAAGGCGATGAGAGGCATACCCATTGTGCCCGATAGCCATGGTAAACTCGAGATACCGCTGGAAGTTGATCGACTGCAACGTGACGCCCGTGCTTGGCACGAACCAGCGATTTTCCTCGGTCGAAAGCCATTTGTTGACGGCGGCCTCCAATGCGTCGAGTTTCTCGAGCGGCGTTCTCCAGGCACATTGCATGGTCAGACTCTCGTACATCTTTCCACTACGCCGGACGTTGATTCTATGCAAGGGGTTAGCGTCAAGCTGGAGAGGTGCAAAACGATAACAAACATGATCTTGTTGGAGAGCTGGCTGTTGAAGTAATACGACTCTGTCCCGTCCCAACGTTGGAAGATGGTCTGAGACTTTAATCAGTGAATGCGTCGGCGTTACAGAGAAGCCCATACCGCGAACAACTCCATTTTCTTCACAACCATGATCTCGTCGTCGATAAAACAGCGGTCGCCGGTATCGTACGGATGCGTAACGAACCTACAATCCCGTCAGCAAAAGAACGAAACATAACACGAAAAACGCACAAGAACATAATCGAATCAAACGCACTGCTCGCAGCCGTCTTGAAGATGAAGCTTGCAGCAATGATCAACGAGTACACGCTGGTCAAGCTCTTCGTGATGTTGACTCCAAAAACACTGAGGCTGATGAAGAACAAAATGCACAGCGCGAAGAAGAGCAGTATGTGGTCGAGTGTCTGGAGCGCGGCGCCGACGTCGCGCATCGCTCGTGCGAGGAAGCGGCGCTCCTTGTAGACCTTCACGAGCGTGGTTTTGATCTCGGCGCGGGAGAGGTCGCCGTTGTTGTCCTTGTCGAACACGCGGAACGCGGCGTCGGCGGCTTCGACGGTGGGGAATGCAGGCCGGAAGTCGATGGGGAGGAGTTCGGTGCGGTTGGCGGGTCTTAGGCGCATGTAGATGGAACGGGCAAGGCGCTGAGAATCTTTGAGCCTCAACATCTCGATAAGATAGAGGGAGACATACCTTGGCTTCAGAAGCAGACCCAACGTTCCATTCCAAATCACCCGCACCATCGTCGCCCTTGATATTGCGCGCATCATGTAGCACCGCGTCCTTGACCATCTTCGCCGCCGTCTCAACCAGCGTCGCGTCCTTGCTATGCCCATGTGATGGCGGATAATGGTGCTCTGTATCTTCGCCGATGATGCTGAGCGGACGCGACCGTGGCGTCTGGTCGTCCGAGCCATGCGATTTACCCGCATGCTTGTGGTCTTCGCCTTGCCAGTTGCGGCTCTCGGGCTTGTGGTCCTTGAGCTTGCTCGAGAGTAAAGTGAAGTTTTCCTTCTCGAAGTTGGGTGTGTGGAGACCGAACGGCGGCGTGCGGAGCATCCCGGACCGACGTTTCTCGCGTTTTGGACGGTAGACGCGCAGTTGTTCGACGACTTGAAGCGTTTCGTACACCGCGTCTATCCGGTCTTTGAACGCCGTTCGGTGGAACGCGAACGCGATGAGCTGCGAGAGCAGCCGCTGCACGCACAAGACCAGGATGAAGAAGAAGAAAAACTCCACGACCTGGCTGACGGTGTGCGCGTAGCCTTGGGCGTTGCTCCCTCCGGGCGTCATGTGGAAGATGTGGCTGAAGATGATGACCCAGGACACCCAGCAACTGGCCGCGTAGAAGACGGGCTTGACGGTGTTCTTGACCGAGTTGTACATCTCGATGCGCGACTTGATTGCCTCGCTAACATGGCCCCAAGACGCGGAGATGAGGAAACGCGCGACGATGGGGACTATGTCGACTATAACCGCGAGGTACCACGAGATGACGAGGTTGGCGGCCGCCCAAAACAGCCAGGCTTCGACATTTATGGTGACTTTGTGTCGGAACGCGGTGGGATGAGGGCGGTACCAGTAGTAATGGATGAGGATTGCAGGCGTGACGAGAACACCGGCAAGGAAAGTGGACCCGATTAGACTTGAGAAAAGCAGGGTCACAATCCTGCGCGACGTTAGAGGCATCGAGATGCGAGAGAGATTTCGACGCGCCTTTTGAAGCCCCAGCCGCGCCTCTTCTGCGGCCCGCTCATCTTTTTCTCGAACTTGGCTTCTTCGTCCACCAAGTCATCCTCATCGGACCAGTCGTAGTCTTGGTCGTCTTCGTCGTCAGTACCGGCCGCAGACGACGGTACCGAGGTGTGCTCGTCCGGGTCATGAATGTGCGGAGGGATTTGAATGTCCTCTGGGTAGTGAACGGAGGCCTTGGCTTTGCCTTTTCATCCGGAGAGGGCGAATCTCCGGACGCAGGCATATTATACGAGGTCCTGTAGCTCGGACTCGGGGAAGGGTTGCGGTCGGGAATGAGATTGGTTCGACTTGGGTGGCGCTGTGGAGCAAAATGTACATCAGAGCCCTGGCTTTGGAAGGAAAGCGAGCAGGACACGCACCTTATATGGCGGCGATTGCGGCAGGTCCTCGTTGGACAGTAGTGGAGTGGAGAGGAAGGTAGCCGGTTGACCGTCTTGAGAATTCGAACTGCCCGACGAGCCTCCGACAGCGCTATCTTCAGCCGGATCCCGCTTCTCGAGACGCTGATATTTGGACTGGTCGATATCCAACTGGGAAGGTGGTTGCCGCGGCGCCATGGATGCTCAGAACAAGAGCGTCGAGAGCTGGACCCCGGCTTAGCCGGCTGGTGGAGCTTGGCGAGGAGGTGACGAGAATAATGCCGACCCTGAAGCTCGGCCTTTTCGAATCGCCATGACGTCGAAGCGTTTCAGCGCGGTCACGGCCAAGACTTCCGCACGAAAGACGCGTCGGAAAACGGGGAGAAGGGAACCAGAATGTATTCTAGATGGTAGGAGGAAAGAGGGAGTTTGAAGGGCGCGTCGGGTATGAGAGTTTGTATGTGTTGGCGTCGATCTGCATGATTGGGCCAAGATAAAGCTGATACAGCCAAGCCCAGAGTGGTAAAGACACAGTCCAACAGAGAAAGCGAATCCATGGGCAGAAGGTACAGTCTACAACGGTTCTGGAAATGAATAAGGCTCGAACAATCTAACACACTGCGGCTTTGAGACGTTCCAATCCTCTGGTGGAAATGGGGCTCCCAGCAGATGACAAGTTTCCTGAACTCAATTCAGCTTTATTGTCCACGGGGAAAGGCCACATACGTCGACGTCGCATGCCGGCTCACAAGTAAGCCAGACATCGAGCCAAGCAGTCAACCGGTCTATCTCATTTCGCCACCGAGGAATAGAAACATTCTCTGCGCCGTCCGCCCACAAGTTAACGAGGGTGCGGCATATTTCTTGCGACGTCTCTTGAGCGGCATTCAAGAGAAGTTGCTCTGACGCGGTCAGCGTTGTTTGGGAGGCCGCATACGACGTGTATGCCGTCGAGCAGAGTCGGTAAATGGCGCTGGGTGATCCCGATTCCAGCAGATACGGCGCCAGAAGGTTCAGGACGATTCTGAACGCTCGCTGCGCCGCATCGTCGTACAGGTCATGCCGCAGCACCTGAAGCCGCTTGCCATAGCGGTCCTTGATGACCTGGAAAAGTGCGCGCCAATCTATGCCGCTGCCGCTCTGAGGCGGTTCCGAACGGCGAGAACATCCTCGGGAGAGATGCCCAGAACCCGGTGTTCGCGTCTCTCGAGTCCCCATCGCGCTCCGACAAGGCTCGGGACCAAATCTGTGTCGTACATGGACACGATTCGGGTGAGATCGAGCTGAACGCGAACATCCCCCGGGAAGTGGTCGTGCCATTCACTGGAGTGGAAGAACGAGTAGTAGCTGTGGTGCATAAAGATGGGTTCAGGCTCAGCCTGGAGCTGAACGAGAGAGACAGTTTCTAGGCCGCGAGTAAAGTCGCACAACATGAGCTCACTGAACCAGCATCGCGTGAGTTCGTTGGCGTATTCAGAAGCATGCTCACTCACAAATTCAGCTGCATGCGCAGAAACGCATCGAATCCGTTCTCCTGGCCCCATTTCGCAAGCGCTTGCAAGCGCGGATATTCCCACTCTTCATCTTCGCGGCCCGGGAGCACGGCGCCCCAGCTAAGCAAATCCTGCGTGTCCAATGTCCCGTTGATTTCCGTTGACTTGGCTGCGCTGCTGCCGTCGAAATAAAGCACTTGCAGCGGGCGCGTAGTGACCAGCGTGAGCAGCCAGCACGGCTTGGGGGCACCACGGCAGTAGAGATGGGAAAATTCCGGGTCGAGGGCGGTCCACTCTGCGGATAAAGGAATTTCGTCGTCGTTACGGGCGTGATAAAGAAGGGTTCCCTTCGGAACCACAGCAGGAACAATGTTTTGACCTTCATAGGTTTCCGCAGGCAGTCTAGCTCGGAGTGTGAGGCGCACCTGAGTGGTATCTGGTATTCGGCCAATGCTGCAGCAAAGAACTGACTGTGTTGAAGACAAAGTTCCCGGTAGCGTTGGGATGTGGGGGTATGCCGAAGTCGTCAGCGATAAGCGGGGCCTGAACGTTGGCTCCGGATACGCTGCAGCAGCGGCTGCTTGCCAAAACCGCAAGCAGCTGCAGCGTCAACGACGGAGACAACATCTCGGGGCGCCATTACGGTGTGTGACTTTCCGCAGCGGAGAGTGAAGGATGAAGGATGTTCGATGGACGCTGGTCCAGAGAGACGAGATGAAATTCCTGAGCAAGAGGCCCCGAAACATCTGATCAATGTGATCCGAGTCGCCAGCCGTTCTCCAAGTTCCCCACAAGAAACGCGTAGAGATAATATTAGGTCTTATTTCTGAGGCCAGACGGGGTCCCTCGACTTGAAAATTATCTCAGCAAGCCGCTGAGGCCCGGTGACTGAGCGCGCAGCCTGGGCTCCCTTCTACCTCTCAACTTGTGCTAGGTCAAAAAAAAAAGAATACTTTCAGTAAAAGGAACGCCTTGTGGGTCTCAAACCACTCTGGACGCGACGCGACGCGCTGGGGCCCAAAGTTGGCATCAAGGTCACAGGTTCGCCCAACCTCTTGTCAACCGCCGCCATGGGTGATAGGCCGCAGGGTTATCGGTGCGCTCCCTCGCCAACACCGAGCTGCAGATTCACTTATCTAATTTCAGTCTTGAATACGCTGTGAGCGGGCGGGCAAAATGCAAAGGTTCATTTCCATTGTTTGACGCCCAGCACTGCAGGACTCACGCTCATTTCAGGCCCAAAGCCTTGCCAGGGTCAGCCAGTCTATACTGCTCCTCGTCGTCGCAGGGAGTAATCTAATTCTCCGCGTCCCAAAGGCACGACCATCCAGAAAGACGAACTCCGTTTCGGTTCGTTGACAGACTACCAGGGAAACACCTCTTTGTGCGTGTTCACAGCTCCTATCTATTCCTCAACTGCTCACAAATACTCCGTATAGCCAATGGCGGCATTGGGGCTGCGTCACGGCCAAAGTAATGCCAGGGTCATTGCTTGCTGTAACACACGACTAACCGACGCGCTCGGTAGATCTTGGCCAACATCAAGAAAATCCACGACGAGGCTTCCGAAATCGACGGCTACGAGAACCTGAATGCGGCTGACCAGAAGCGCGTGAGGGAGGCATGGACGGCGGGTAAAGTCGCTGGTGTGTTTGTTTTGTCTTCTTTGGCGCACGTAGTCGCTGACTAAACGCCATGCGATAGACGAGGACATTCCTGACAGCGCGCGCAAGCCCGACGATGATGGGGAGGCTCCCAAGAAGAAGGGTGGGCGGAAGAAGGTACGTCCAACGATTTAATTTCTCGAATTTGCTGCAAACACTTGGAACAGAAGGCAGCAGACGATGACGATGAGGAGGAGGAAAAGCCGAAGAAGGCTCCCGCAAAGAAGCGCGCGCCCAAGAAGAAGAAAGAGGAGAGCAGCGACGGGGAGGATTTCAGCAAGGAGATGGAAGGTGTCGAGGCTGGTTCAGACGAGGAAGAGGAGGCTCCGAAGCCCAAGAAAAAGGCTCCGGCGAAGCGTGCAACGAAAAAGAAGAAGGACGAGGATGAGGGAGAGGACGACGGGGAGGAAGTGAGACCGAAAAAGAAAGCTCCCGCGAAGAAAGCCGCGCCCAAGAAAAGGGCTGCAAAGAAGGTACGCGGCGTGCTGCTGGTTTTTCTTATTCCTCAACGCGTTTTCAAGGATGAAGATGATGAAGAGGCAGACGAGGATGCGGACGAGGACGAGGGCACGAGCAAGAAACGCAAGGTAAGCACCGTGCCTTATGTTTACTGGTTCCTCGGGGCTAATCTGCTCATAGAAACCTGCGTCCAAGACGAAAGCTCCGGCGAAAAAGAAGGCAAAGAAGGCGGCTGCGTCTGACGAAGACGACGATTGAGGATCTTGGTTGTGGGGTTCGAGTCGTTCAAAGGGACTCGTATTCGATTGGTAGTTCTTGTTTTCGCCTGTCCTTCGCGGATTTTCGCGTCGAACGGCTGTCGCGTTAGAAAGTTAGCATGTACTGAGAAGTAATAATAGTCGCGCATAAATCCCCTCGATTTGCGGTGCACCCTACGCGCCGTCGCGATCGTGTGACCAACTTTTGCGTGTTTGCCTCCTGCCACCATGGACGCGTTTATGCGTCGACCACTCGCCCATAACAACGGCGCCAATTCGTCCTTTTGAACAACCTTGCCGCAGCGGAGACCACTGCGGAAGTTCACACGTCGTGATGTCGCCCCGAGATGTTGTCTCCGTCGTTGACGCTGCTACTTGCGGCGTTGGCAAGCAGCGTATCCGGAGCGAACATCCAAGCCCCGTTTATCGCTGAAGAGCTTGGCATACCCCCCACATCCCAACGCCACAGGCAATCTGGTCTTCAACACAATCAGTTCTTTGCTGCAGCACTGGCCGAATACGAGATACCACTTAGGTGCGTCTCCCACTCAGGCTCTGCATGTCTGTCCATGCTTAAGGAAGCCTATGAAGGTCAAACCATCGCTCCTGCGGTGATTCCGACGGGAACTCTTCTTTATCACGCCCGTATCGACGACGAAATTCCTTCGTCTGCGGAGTGGGTCGCTCTCGACCCGGAATTTTCTCACCTCTACTGCCGTGGTGCCCCCAAACCGTGCTGGATGTTGACGTTGGTCACTACGCGCCCGCTGCAAGTGCTATATTTCGACGGCAGCAGCGCGACCAAGTCGTCGGATATCGAGGGGACGTTGGACACGCAGGATTTGCTTAGCTGGGGAAGTATATTCCCGGACCGGATAAATTCCACCTGGGAATATGCCCGCTTGCATGCGCTCTGCGAATGGGGCCAGGAGAATGGGTTCGACGCGTTTCTGCGCATGCAGCTCAACTTGTGAGTGGGCTTGCCTCTGAGATCGTCGTCAACGAATTCACGCGATGCTCATCCAGCGAACTCATGTTGTGCGACTTCACCGGCGGCGTCGAAACCGTTTCTCTATCCCAAATCCAGATCGAACCTGAATCCATCTTCCTGGTTCACGACTACTACTCGTTCTTCCACTCCAGTGAATGGCACGACCACTTCCCGGGAGAGGTCCGCGTTCAGCTCGATCTCACCCGAGTCGTGTCCATGTACGACACGGATTTGGTCCCGAGCCTTGTCGGAGCGCGATGGGGACTCGAGAGACGCGAACATCGGGTTCTGGGCATCTCCCCCGAGGACGTCGTCGCCGTTCGGAGCCGGCTCTCGCAACCACCACAGAGCGGCAGCGGGATAGATTGGCGCGCACTTTTCCAGGTCATCAAGGACCGCTATGGCAAGCGGCTTCAGGTGCTGCGGCATGACCTGTACGACGATGCGGCGCAGCGAGCGTTCAGAATCGTCCTGAACCTTCTTGCGCCGTATCTGCTTCAGTCAGGATCACCCAGCGCCATTTACCGACTCTGCTCGACGGCATACACGTCGTATGCGGCCTCCCAAACAACGCTGACCGCGTCGGAGCAACTTCTCTTGAACGCCGCTCAAGAAACGACGCGGGAAATATGCCGCACCCTCGTCAACTTGTGGGCGGACGGCGCAGAGAATGTGTCCATTCCTCGATGGCGAGAAGAGATAGACCGGTTGACTGCTTGGCTCGACTGGGATGTCTGGCTCACTTGTGAGCCGGCATGCGATGTTGATGTATGTGCTCTCTCCCTGCGGAAAACAAAGCTGATTGGGTTCAGGAAACGTGCCATCTGCTTGGAGCGCCGTTTTCACCAGACGACTGGGACCTCTCGAAGCCGCGGTGTGTTAGATTATTCGAGCCTTACTCATTTCCCATACCAGATATGCTGTAGTAGACTGTAAACTTAGAGTATTTGCGCAATCACGGTCGCCGCGTAGACGATTAATGGTTGAGATGGAGCAGTACGAGTAAATCCAGGCGGTAGCAAGGGCCGCGGCCGCCCGAGACAAACCGCATGAACTCGTGACAAGTCGCGTCCTTTGCTTCCCCCACCATGACTCGACTCTGCAAAGAGAGGGATCTCCTCAAGGGTGTCCCGTAAAAGATATCCCGCCTCTTTGACTCATTACGGATCTCTACAAAACGTCGGTGTCCAGTCAACGGCTCGACTTGACCGCACCCACCATGTCCTGGAAAAGTTTCGAGAGCACGACGCCGCCGGCCTTCGGGCATCCCATGCTCGAGTACTTTGCATTTGATCCCAGCTACACGAACCTGAACCACGGTGCGTCGTCGTTTGAGATTGTCTCTTCGTCGTAACATTTATCCAGGCTCGTACGGCTCCCTCCCGCGCCCTGTACTCGAGTATTGCAAGGTTCTCGACGCGGAAGCCGAGTCCAACCCCGACAAATGGATCCGGCAGACCTACCTGCCGCTCCTCACCAACGTCCGCACGCGCCTCGCGTCTCTCATTGGTGCTAAGCCGGACGAATGCGTTATGGTGGCCAACGCGTCGACCGGCGTCTCAACCGTGTTGCGCAACATTATCTGGAAAACGGGCGACATTATCGTGGCTTGTGTGTGCCCAGTCGTTTCTTCGGGCCTCTGAACTAACAGAACCCAGTTAGCACGACGTACTATTCCGTCCTGAGTACCGCTCAATACATCTCGGACTTTGCTCCCAACCCGACCGTATCCAAAATTGCGCTCAGACTCCCTACTACGCGCGCCGCGGTCCTCTCCCAATTCCGCACACACCTCCAATCGCTTCCGCGGAAACCCGGCCAGCAGGTCGTCGCCATCATCGACGGCATGGCCTCCGTCCCGGGCCTTTGGCTCCCATGGCAGGAGCTCGTCGCCATTTGCAAAGAGTTCTCCGTACTCAGCCTCGTCGACGCCGCGCACCTCATCGGGCAGGAGACCAACCTCCGCCTGAACGAAGTCGACCCCGACTTCTGGGTGTCCAACTGCCACAAATGGCTGTACGCGAAACGCTCCGCCGCGGTGCTCTACGTTCCCAAACGCAACCAACACCTGATAAAATCCACCTTCCCCACTTCGGGCGCGTATCTGTCCCCGGGCAACAGTGGAAACAGCACCAACTTCGTGCAGCAGTTCGACTTCACCGCAACGATCGACTTCGTGCCCTTCCTCAGCGTCGCAGCCGCGCTGGACTTCCGCGCCTGGCTCGGCGGCGAAGACAAAATCAACGCCTACTGCCGCGACCTCGCAAAACGCGGCGGCAAGCGGCTCGCTGAGATCCTTGGCACGACCGCACACGTTATTTCGACCGAGGACGACGGCATGGCGCTGAACATGGTGAACGTCCGTGTGCCGCTCGACGTGCCCCCCGCCGCAGCCGCCGCAACACAGGCGAAGATCTACAAACGCCTGTTCGCGCCGGAGTCGGGCACATTCACCATGGTGTGGTACATCGCGGACCACGAGACGCCAGGCTGGTGGACGCGTGCGAGTGCGCAGATCTGGAACGATATTTCGGATTTCGAGAAGCTGGGAGAGGTGCTGCTGCGTGTTTGTGCGGAGGTGAAGGCAGAGCTGGAGGCAGAGAAAGCGAAGTTGTAGCCACCACTGTTGGGTTTAAATTTTCTAGCTTAGGTTCTTACGCTGTGCCAATTTTCTGCTCCTTGTTTCTTCTTTCTTGCCAGAATGGGACAAGAATTGCCTTTACAAGCTCGCCACATTCCGCGCTAGGTCTGACCCACAACGCAGGGTCGCGATCGTGTGACGAGATTTTGCGCGCTAACCTCCTCCTGCCACCATGAGCGCGTTGACGCGTCGGCCACTCTCGCAAATAAAGAGTCCATGGATACCATGGACCTCCAGCAAGCCCAAGCCACCGCAGTCCGAGCAGCCGACTCGGAACAACACCACAATTCGCGTACGCGGCGTCCCTCCCGAGGCGCGCGCCAGCGAAGTGCTCGACCTCGTCCTCTCTGGCCCCATCTTCCACGTCCACGAAGAAGCCACACCACAACCAAAGCGAAAGCGGAACGTCGACATAACGTTTTACACGCCGCAAGCGGCGACTGCTTTCCTGGAGGAAGTTACACGGCACCAGCCCGTGATGTTTTACAACCGCACGCTTGAATTTGTGCGCATTGTGGGCAAGCTTCCGCCCGCGCTGCAGTTGTGGCACAGCAGGACGATCCGGACGGTGTTGGATCGCAAGAAAAACTTGACCGCGGAGCTGCTGCGAGAACGGCTGAAGCCGTACGAGCCTTTGGACCGTTTGACGATCGCCAAAGGCTCAGGGTTGGTTGACGAGGCATTTGTGAGTTTCTTGAGTACGCGTACCGCCCCTTCAGTACGTGCTCTCCTCGCTTGGTTGTCCTCTGTTCAGCTGAGTTTGCCCAACAGGTCATAGAAGACTTGCGCAAAGCCGGATTCACTGCCCAATTCGCTCGGGATCGGAGCAGAACTGCAGGCTTGACACGGGAACAAGCGCTGAAGAGGCAATCGCACAGGGTCGTGTTGTCTGGCTTTCCAGCAGAGACGACGCTACCCGAGCTCACGCACCGTATTCGGGGCGGCCCGTTGCACGATATCCAGTTCAGGCCAGACGACGGCGTCGCGGTAAGCCTGGTTCCTCTTTCTTGTGTTCTTTCGAATGAACTTATTTTTCAGTACGTTCGCTTCTTGTACCACCAACACGCCGCGGCGTTTTACAACGAAGCGCTCTACCGCGGTCGAGTCCTGCGTGGACGGCGACTGTCTGCCATGTTCGATCCCAATTCTTGGTCGTTCCCGGACTCCACGATGCAGAACGTGCGGAATGGCGCGACCCGCTGCCTGAACTTCCGTGCCCAGTCCCCGCCGAGTCCGGAGCTGGTCGAACGCGAGTGCATCTCGTACGGGCCGCTGGAACAAATTCAGTCAGGGTAAATGCAAAATTCTAGCCCTTGCGGTTCCTTCTGACTGGATTAACACAGGCCTAACTCGACCAACGCGGTGTTCACCAATATCCTCGACGCGATTCGTGCCTTTGTTGCCTTGAGCAAGTCACCGACACTCAGCGAGCTCGGCGTTGAGATCAAGTTCGGCGAGGACCCATGCGCCATTCCGCTCCTTAGCGAAATCAAGGCTGCGAAAAGCGTTCACAAGGAAGTCGAGGAGCTGCTGCGCCCAAAATAATCGGAAGACGAGTTTGCCTACTCGATCACGTGTCCCAAACTGGGACGCGTTTCTGGTTGTCTAGGTCAACCTCGCACGACTAGCATCGCGCTAAATTCAGCGAAAGGGCGTTCCATCGCACCGGCGGCGTCTAGTCGCCTTTAGACCTCAACTCCCGCGGCGTCAGGCTCCCCAGTGGCAGTTTGGATGAATGCTTTATACATTTCAATAGATTAGGCCTCCGTAGGTAGCGTAGAGAGAAATGTACCGTTTGATAATATGCAAATTGTCTAGGAATACAGTATAGATACAGATGCGCGGGGGATGGGAGTGTTCGATTTGAGTTTGAGGATGAGAGAACTGGGGTCCAAGATGCAAAACGGTAGCGAGAAGAAAGAAAGGAAAAAGAGGATGCGGATACCATACAAAGCAAGAAAGTGCGATAAGCGGACGCACCGGAACCTCGCAGGAATAAACGAAGAGGGTTGCGAGGTCGCGCTTTTGGGATTGATAAACGAGCGTGGGGTTGTAATGAGCGTGTGGGTTGTAGTGAGTGTGGTGTTAGTTGATGAGAGAGCAATGGAATGGAACTGTTAATGTCAGTCAGCAGGAAGAAACCCCACAACAGTCAACACATACGCACATTAACTTGATAGTGAACCGCTGGCATACGTACGAGGTTTGGTGGTGGTGGGTATCCCGCTCTCCATGCGAGGCGATGACGCAAGTACCTGCGCAATCGACGGTGGTCTTCCGCGTTTCAGGTTCGCGCTGTACGCGACAGAAGCATTCGAGGTCACAGACGACGTTGACAAGCGATTCGCGGCTCGGGCTGCCCGGCGTTCCTCCTTGGAACGCGGCTGCTCTGCGGCTAGGATAGCAGCAGCGACGGCGGGGTCTTTGCTCCGCACTATTGCTGTTGGCGGAGGGAGAGAAGGCTTTGGCGGTGGTGGTGGCGGCGGACTTGTCTCCGGGATTGAGCCCAGCGACGCGACGGTGGTCGCGGGTGAGCTCAACGCGACCAAAGACGAGGTCGATGAGGATGGGGACGTCGAGGAGGAAGTCGATGACCGCGTCGCGTTCGTCGCAGCATAGCGCGAGCTGCTACTGTTGGAAGAACGATATATGCTCGCCATTAAGTTGTAGCTTTTCTTGGTCTTGTTGCGACCAATAGCGCTTGACGTCGACTCGGCACCCGACGTCTCGCCCTCCGCACCAGAAGTCAGCTCCGTTCCAGAATCTTCGCTCGTGAGGTTGGCATCAAGAGACCTGGCAGGTTGCGGGTTCGCCACAAGCCACTTCAAACCCTGCAGCTCTTTATCACGACGCGTCGCCTCGAGCTCCAGGTTCTCAATTTTCTTCTGCAGGGACCGCTTCTCCGCAGCATGAGAGTCGGTGGCAGAAAGCAGATAGCTCGCGAGCTCGTCGAACTGCTGGTTTCGCAACAGCAGCGCATTGCGGGCCTCCTCCAGCTGCACCATTCGCCGTTGGAGCTCCTGTCGAAGCTGCTCCGGCGACGCGGCCTCCATGTCGAAATTTTCCTTGTCGTTGGCCGTCGGCACATCCGGCAACCTTTTTGTCTCCGAGCTCTTCCGCGATCGCAATGCATTCGCAATCGAATGGGGAGGCTGTTGAACCGCTGCCGCCGCCGCCGAGTCGGGAACCGTGGATAGCGTCTGTGCTCGGTGCCGACGCGACGACAGACTGTCGGTCCGCGTCGGCACGAGCGGAAGCGCCGACGAAGGAGGATCGGAGGGTGGTGGAGGAAGAGGGAAAGATGGCGGAGACTTCATAGTCGACTTGGAGCCAGACTTCTCCGAGTATTTGTACGGCATAGTCGTCGCGAGCGTCCTCCGCTTTTCCGCGGTTGGCGTGAGCATGGGCGGCGATGGCCTCGTCGTATCCGACATGACAGCCTCCGAGTCCTCTGACTCGGCGCCATCTCTGCTGCGTCCAACGCTCGGTTTTCGAGCAATGCGCGACGCGCGGGGAGTGGATCGTGTGATTCGGCGCTTGACTACTTCGCCGGGCGAATCAGAAGAAGACGCCGCGGCGGATGGAAAGCGGACGGTGTCGCTCGTTGAGGGGAGAGTGAACATGTCCTTGTAGTCTTCGAGACTGTCAGGCGGCACGGAGACGGTGATAGTCGGCTGCGTGGGCCGCGGCGTCACTGAACGGTCCTGCGACGATGCAGAATCAACAGACTGCCTGCGCGAAGGCAGCACCAGCTGGGGAGATGGGGATGCAATGGTGATGGGCGTTGATTCCGTTGAGGGGTTCGATATAGTGGGTGGTTTCCGGGGTGAGGCACTGAATAGTTTAGGTCGTGAAGGAGCGAACGTGGCTGCAAGCTTGGAGCCAAGAGACGAAGGGCCTTTCGATGGGGAGGGAGGTTGTGAGCGTTCGGTGTCCGAATCCAAACTGTAAACCATCAGGAAAGGTCTATAAACGCGACCGAACGCGTACCGTGGTTCCGTGAGCATGGAGGCATTGCTATTACGAGCTTCGGAATTTCTGGACGGGCTCGTCGACGAAGACGACGCGTCCGAGAGGGTCGATTTGGTGCGTTGCCTCCCAAAGAAAGGGATGCGAGTGCTCCGCTTTCGAACTGGGAGTTCTGGCTCAGAAAGGAAGGCGAGGGTCGTAGGAGCGGTAGCATCAACGTCGGCAGTACGCGTAGCCTTGGAAGTGCCGCCGGCTCTGAAAAAATCTGTGATGTCCGGTCGAGAAGTCTGGGCCGTTGGCAGACGGGGGGCGCCAGGGGTCGTCATCCGGGGACCGCTCGCAAACAGCGTTCGACAACAAAGGCGACGTGTTTTTGAGCGGGAGAGTGGGGAAAAGGGGGACGTGGTCGTGCAGAAGAGAGCCGTAAACCTAAACCGCGCGCGGTTCACACGTCGGTGTGACGCCTTCACCTCTCGCGTATGCCGTCCATGTGCTGCATGCTCTCTCAGGCCCGGTCATTCTAATGGTTCACTCGGGACCATGGGAGCTTTTTTCATTAAACCCTAGGCCCTGCTACGATCTGCAGCTCGACAATAAACTCCTCCGATCCTCCAATTTCCCCAACCGAACGCGCTCAAACGCATTTAGTATTTTTCGGTCTCCGCGACACTTTTTCACCGCGTAAGGTCTGCATTTCTATCAATTGCATTTCGAAATTCGAGGACAACCAACTGCCGGCTCTACCTCGGCAAGAGGTCGCCGCTCCGTTTTTTATATGCGGCCCGCAACATGGGATTTGCTGTATGACGGCAACGGGGTCCGACATCGCTCCATCAACCTGCATTTGACAGGCGCCCACACTGAAAAAACTTTTGCATTTTTTTCTCTTTCGCCAGCCACCGCGCGCAGAATCGTGAACCTTTGTGGCGGCGAGCGCAGGACGCTGAAATGGAGTTCATTTCGGTGTTTATGGACCGCTCGGCAGTCGTGAGAGGGCCCACAAGGCTGGCGCTGCTTCCCCAGCGCCATGATTTAATCACGGAGGCATTCCACACCGACCCTCGGACGGCGACACCGGGGATCCATCTTGCGCCTAAGGTATGAGCTAACTCGTGGATACTGGATGTTATCTGAATTCAAAGCCCCCAGTGAACTTCCAAGCTAAACACGGCTAGATTTGAGTGGAAAGTCAAGGAAAGTACTCGCGCGAATCACGGCGTTCCGGTTGGAATTTCTCCGAACCCTTGGGTCCGGCGCTCTTCGGAGGATTCGCCAGAAAAAGAAGCGCTGCAGCTACAGGGACCGTCGAGGGTGCTGCCAGTGAGAGGTCTTCTCTGACTTGCTGACGACCTATCCACATGACGCGACACTCAACGCTCGGGGCCCAATATGGAAATTTCTTGTGTGCTCGGATGAAATCGATTGTCGGTCGCTCTCCAGCCAATTCTCCCAGGTCGCGACTTACTGTAAGCCTGAGGGAGCACGTGACCGTGGCCACATCAGTGACATGTCACACTAGCCAACTCTCCCCGACGTTTGCCCCGACGGCGCAGGCCGCGCAGTCGCGCAGCAACGCTGACGCTCTGCTCGCTGCCTGTTCTAGCGGAAGCGTGTGAACGGCATCCCCTTTCTGGGCATCACCAAGACATCATCGTCAGCAAATTGACCTGCCGCGTAATGCGAAATGACGCTTGTCGTGCTGATTCAATGCTTGCGACACGCAACAATTTCCTTTTTGGAGCCAACTTGCTCGCACTTCCGGTTACCCTCGGTTTGCCCCTTCATGGAGAGCCGGATGGCACAATTCTTTAAAACGAGCTGCCGCCGACTGCGGTCCTCATCGACCCGGTCCCCGCATCGACTTCTATGGCCGACAACAACTCCATCGCCACTCTCGCAGAGCCAGACAATGTCGCTGTCCCGCCCCAACCGACGGGCAAGAGCAGAGCGTTCTACATGAGCTTTCTTGCCATCTGTGTCACCACTTTCCTCTCCGCCATCGACTTGACTGCGGTCGGGACTGCTTTGCCAACAATCGCAGAGGCCCTACACGACAACAAGGGTGACTTCACCTGGGTCGGTTCTGCGTATGCGTTGGCCAGCACCGCGTTCATCTTGCTGTCGGGGAGTCTGGCGGAGGCCTTTGGACGGTGCGTAGTTTGTTCGAGACCATCCGCATCGGCGCTGACCCAGGGTACAACAGGCGTCCCATCGTCCTCATCAGTATCGCATTCTTTGCTATTGGAAGTGCAATTGCGGGAGCCGCACAGAACATGGTGCGTTTTTAGACCATCAACCAACCGCTGAAGTTCAACATCTGCGCAGAACATGATGATTGCGGCCAGAGCAATCCAGGGCGTTGGCGGCGGAGGAATTCTTGCACTCTCCGAGATCCTCGTCGCTGACCTGGTCCCGCTCGCGGAACGTGGAATTTATCAAGGTCTTATCGGTCTTGTCTGGGCTTTCGCTTCCGTGAGTTTTTTTCCCGCCACCTTCTCGACGATTTACTAACAGAATGCTCAGAGTATTGGTCCTCCGATCGTATGTTTATCGTCGCTATCTACTGACAACTCTAACACCTTCGTAGGGTGGCGCGTTGGCCAATGCGAACTTGAAAGCATGGCGCTGGCTTTTCTGTACGTTCCTTTTGCGCAGACGATTGTAACGCTCACATTTTTCTAGTCTTGAACTTGCCGATGTCGGGATTCGCCTTCGTCCTCGTCATAGTGTACCTCTCGGTTAAACGACCCGAAGGTTCTTTCCGTAGCAAGCTCGCGCAAGTCGATTGGATGTATGTATTCTTCGTTGCACAGCTCTCTCTCTAACCTTCCTCAGTGGGAACGCATTTGTTATCGTCGGTTCCGGACTGGCCATTATCGGTCTCACATGGGGCGGAATCCGCTATCCTTGGGCTTCGGCGCAAGTCTTGGCTCCGCTCATCATCGGTCTCGTCATGCTCGCCGTTTTCGGCGTGTACGAGGCCAAGGTCCCAGCCTATCCGACCATTCCTTTGGATGTCATCGGCAACCGAACCTCTCTCGCTGGGCTGCTTACCACGGCCATTCACTCCATCACGAGTATTGCGGTGATTTACTACATGCCTGGTACGTTCGCGCTGTCGTTGGGTGAATCTGCGTTTGCTGATTCGTCCGTTCTGCAGTCTACTTCCAAGCAGCGCTAGGCGCCAACCCTCTGCGCTCTTCTGTTGAAATGCTCCCTACTGCCCTGGTCATCTCGCCCTTCGCCTTCTTCGCCGGCGCCGGGATATCGATTCTGAAGAAATATCGCGGCGTGAATATGCTTGCATGGTGCTTTACCATCATCGCGCTCGGCCTCTTCACCCTGCTAAGAGACCACACGCCGACGGCCAAGTGGGTCGGCTTCCAAGTTCTCGTCGCAGCCGGATTCGGAATGCTCGTGCGTCCCATTTGATTTTCTTCTTCTTTCCTCAGGAAATCTCACGTGACCGCATGCAGTTCTCTGCCCCCGTCTTCCCCATCCTCGCACCACTCCCACCAAACCGCGCCGCCTCCGCACTCGCACTATTCACCTTCACGCGCGCGTTCTTCCAAACATGGGGCATCACCATCGCGTCCACGGTCCTGCAAAACGAGCTCGAGCGCAACCTCCCCAGCGCATTCGTCGCGCAGTTCCCCGCCGGCTACGAAATCGCGTACATCTCCATACCCGTCATCCGCGCCATGGACCCGGCGGACCCGCTCAAGGGCCAGGTGCAGGCGGCGTTTGCGCTGAGCATGCGGACGGTGTGGCAGGTTATGGTTGGGATTGCGGGCATTGGGCTGCTTGCGTGTTTCCTCATGAAGGATGTGCCGATGGTGAATGAGCTGGATGAGACGTATGCGCTCAAGGAGGCGAAGGATAAGAAGGTGGTGGATGTGGAGAAGCGGTAATTCGCGTTACGACTTTGAGGGTCTTGAGCGGGTAGAATAAGATACTAATTCCGTCTAAAATGTATTATCTCACGAACTAGATTAAATTCATGTTGTATTTTCCACTCCGCGTCGAGAGGTTGTTGAAGCTTCGACTTGAAGAAACTACTTCGTAATTTACTTGACCCAAGGATCACGTGGTTTGGCCCTTTCGTCGTTTCTTGAGGGCGTGTTTCCGCTTCGAGTACTAGCGAAGGATGAACAAGTAGATACAAGGGGTTGAGGATTATACTGTCAATATCCGAGTGTACATTGCGCATTAGGGTCTACTTTTCTTCTGTGTTTCCTCCCTTCCTCCCTCCCGAATTCTATGCAGCCTCCGCTATCCTCGCATCCCGCTTCGCCGCCGTCGTGCGCAACAACCACGCAATATTCTCATACACAACAAAGGTGACGCACGTCCCGGGTAGGACGCGCACCAGGTTCGTCCCGAGGCCGCGGTAGAACCCACGCACACCGTCCTGGGCCCAGGTGCGCCGGATTGTTGTGGGGATGTCGGGGTAGAGTTGTGTCGTGGCGCTGTTCTGTGAGCAGGCGCGTCAGAGGGTCGAGAGGGAGGTGTAAGGTGGTAGGCGCACCTGTAATCGTGATCTTACGACTTGGTACGGGTATGTCAATGCTAGTGCGGCGATCTTGCTTCCGCCCGACATAACTGAGTATGCAGTGTTCGACTAACCAGGCATTAGTGGGAGGTTCAAGAAATATGAAAGCACACGCACAAGCTTGTCAACCTCCGGCGTCCACGGCTTGCCCGCCATCGCGAATTGTTTCTTCTTCAAATCGAACCCCCAGCGCTTCATGCGCTCATAGACGACGAACTGGATCGCCCCGTTGCTGACGCCGACCAGTGCTAATGAGGTCCCGCGGAACAGTCCGGAGACGCCTTCGGCGCGGAAGATGGATGAAAGCCCGTCTACATGACGCGTCAGTTCTTGATTTTCTGGGGGGATGCGTTGCAGTGGAACGCACGGAATACACTTCGGTAGGCGTTGGGTGCGTCGGCGCGCGTGGTAAACATCCGCACTTTGACCACCCAGATAGGATTCGTCATGATTGCGGTCACCGCGCCTGGTAGAGAAAGCATGTTAGACCCACAGGTGGTGCCACGAATCTGGAGAGTGGCGAACTGGCTTGTGCGGAGCAGAGCAGAATGGCGCCGGAGGATATCGGTTCTGAAGGGTTCGCCTCAGCCGCGCGCCGTTTGAGCATGTTGTAGCTTTTCTTGGAATGAGGACACGTAGACTGTGAGGCGAATGCAAGGGCACGCACAAGAGAAAGTAGAGTCCCCAACTTGAGGCATTCCCGGCGATGTTCGCGCCGACGCCGCGGTACAAGCCTCTCCAGCCCTCCTGCTGGTGAATGTCGCGCAGGGAATACCATATTTGCTTTCCAATTCCGCCGGTGGGTTTGTCTGTCGCGACTTGATATTTCACTTTGAGTAGATCGAGTGGGTTCATGCAGAGCACGGCGACGGTGCCTGCACCAATTCCAGCTACCGCATGGTCCTGTTGTGGAAACTGAGCTTTCCTCTGCAAAATGAAGAGAAATGGGCGAACATAAGCTGGATTTGGGAAGAAGTGGTGTTGCTGGGTCATTCCAGCTTGGACGCGCTCTCCAAGTTTCGACAGCGTGACGCGTCTTTCTTCATGAACCTCACCACCGCGACCTTGCGCCTGCTCCGGCCGCGCTACTCTCCCCCTCCTCCTCCACGTCCGCTACAAATCCCGCACGCCCAACGCCCTGCCGCGCAACGAGGAGATCGCATATCCCAACGTGTCTATCCGCCAACGCGACGGCACACTCGTCCCCCATTTCTTGCGAACGCTGCTCCGCGACCTGGACCGCGTGACGCACCGCATCGAACTAGTGGAGCACAACGACGAGGAGGGGGCTATCGTGCGGATAGTGGACATCAAGGAGGAGATAGTCCGCGACAAGCACGCCAGGGGGCAAAAACTCGTCAACAAGAAGAAAAACGAGAAGAAGGAGGTGCAGTTTACGTGGGGCGCGGAGGACGGCGACATGGAGCACAAGTTGCGCAGGGTCATGCCGCATCTCGAGGTCGGCGCGCAGCTCGTCATCGTCTTTTCGGTCAAGAAGAGGACCAGACCGCCGAGTCTCGAGGAGCAGCAAGCAAAGGTGGCTGAGGTTATTGAGCGCGTGGCGGACTTTGCGACGCCGTGGAGGGAGGTTGGTTGGCAGAGGAATATGGCGATCATATATCTTCGCGGCATTCCGCCAAAGAAAACGCCGAAGCAGAAGAACGCGTCGGAACCGGCTCCCGACGCGACTTCGACCCAAACTGTGGAGGCGCAGGCGGAAATCCAGGACGAAAGCGCGTCAGACGGCGAACCCCCAGTCGAACTCGAGGTCGAAGTCGCACCCCCGAACCCCGGACCGAATTCACCCGACCAGAACCAGGCAAGCCGAAGCCCATCCCCGCGGACAGGCAACGCAAAGCCAAGGGCTACATCGACCTCAGCTACCTCTACAAAGAGGATCCTATACCTCCAAAAACAAAGCGGTCCCTCATCGGCGGCGACACGAAGCGCCCACGACCGCGATTCCGATAACTTCCCCACCCACCAGCTTGCTTTGGTATCTAATGCTACAATGGAATGCTCTAATTAATTTTAAACAAATTAAGCTGCTGCTGCTGTCCTACTGCGAGTCCATGTCTGCCATCGTGCGGGTGCTCGTCGTTGCTGTCGTCGAAGCCATCTCTGGACGCGGAGTTGCCGGTAGTGGTCGTATGCGGGGGACGTAGGGAGTGCCTTGTGCCGGGGCGTCGCGAGGTGGAGGGGCTGGAGGATCTCCTTCCTCGGAGCGAACGCGAAAGGTGCTGTTTTCGCACTCATCCGAGGAGTCACGTGGTCGGAGGAGTGCAGGCGCCGACCCACAGAGACGGACTGCACACTCAGCGGAAGCTTGAACCCAGCATCCAGCATCGCCCGCGCGACCGCCTCTAGAGGCTCGTTCCAATCCTCGTTTGGCGGCGGAGCATGAAGATCGAACCATGCCTGCCGAGCCTCCGAGAGTGCCTGCAACCACGGTCTAGCACCATTGGTAGCTGCCCTCGGCCGGAACACATCCAACGCAGCGTTGAAGAACCGCGCATCAGGAGCCGGCAACTCGCGCTCGTCGAGCCATCGCAGCCGCTTGGGGAGCTGCTTGTAGGTCTCGCGGATGGTCATGAACTGCTGGAAGACGCCAAACGCAGCGTGTGTCATCACCCTCCGGAGAAGCATGAGCACTGGGATGTCCGGGAGCGAACTTGGGAGTTTCTGGCACTCGTAGATGAAGTAGGCGAACGCAGATTGTCGGGAGGTCCGCAGGTTGACGCGTTTCGATGGATGCAGCTTCAACTCCCACGGCTCGCGCCGCCGGGCGAGCTTCCCGTAACAACGAATCATGGTCGTGTACGCCTGCGGGCCCAAGATCCAAGGCTTGCAGTGGGGCACGTGATTTCGATTCCAGCTGCACCACTCGGCTTTCTTTGCGAGCTGCCAAATGCGGTCGGCGAGTGCGAACTGGCCGGACTTGGACAGCGCATCGAGAACAGTGCCGAAGAAGACCGGCCCGAGGGTGATGGCGCGGCAGAGACAGGCAAGCAACGCGTCGCGCCCAAAGCGACGGTCCTGCTTGCGCTCGGAGTTGGTCGGGAAGAGGGTGCTGTCCAGTTCCGGGAGCACTGTGAACAGGATTTCTGTAACCTCTCTGGGCTTGCCAATGGCGCTCAGGTACGCAATGTACGACGAGAGCGTGTACAGGTCAGCCTCCGAAGGCAGCTCGGGCACGAAAACGTCTCCGTATTGGACGCGACCGAGTCGTGCACCGATTTCCTGCGCGTCTCGCACGAAACCGAACCGGGAGTGGGGCGATCCAGAAAGCCCTGCGGTGGTGGAGATCTCGAGCTTATCCTGGTACGTGCGGGTCGGCGTCGTGACGAGGATGTCTGGCGTGAAGGTTAAGGTGGGCCCCATGGACTTGAGGGTGTCCACGACAATGTCGTTCCGGCGTAGCAAAGCCCCGGAGCGTAGCAAGATGTTGGCGGTGACGAGGTCGGGGGAGGAACTCTTCTTGCCTTGCTTGTCCATGAAACGCAAAATCTTGTCTGCGGATTCCGGGGCTAGTCGATGGCGGAGGGCGTAGTGGACGAGAGCGTTGCAGCTGCTCACATCTAATGGAGGAAGCATGGGATACCGCCGGTTTTGGGCGAGGGCGGTGAAAGGGACAGACGTAGGTTGGTACCGTATGCGTTTGGTGGGGAAAGTGTCTAGGAGATGCGAAAGGACGCGATGGAAATAGTCGTAGGCTTTTATGCGCTCAGGACAGCCGCCCAGCCCCACTATCCACACCTCGTCGTCGATACGCGGGCACTTGTAAAGCGTCCGGATGAGAGCAGACAGTTTCGGGAAGGGAATTTGCCGCCGTTCGAGCAGACCGGCGATGTTGGCTAACGCCTGCAGCGCGACCTCTCGATCGTGTGTTGGCGTGTGGCGGTCCCGGGCCAAAATCGCGTTGATAATCTCGAGCGCCATGTCGAGGGACTCTTTCGACGGAAAGATGGCCTCGCGGCGAAGGTGGTCTAGACGCAGTCTGGCCACGGCAATTTGCGACGAGTCGTCATCCGGATGGAGGACCGCGAGATTACTGGCCAGCGAATAACCTGTCTGCCAGTCGCGGCAAGTCCATCCAAAGAGCAATGAAAAAATGACGAGCTCTCCGTGCAGCAGCGACGCGGCCATGAAGGCCTTGAACATGTTGTCGGTCCGTCGTTGACGATGGCGTCGGGCAAGGAACAAAAGCTCCAGCGCGAACCGGGTCCTGGCGTCGGCCATCCGGGATGGATGAAGGAAGAGAGCGTCGGCGGCAGTCTTGACTGGTATGACGCGCCTGGCAAACGGGATACTCTTGGGCAGCTTCTCCGGAGTCGCGTCGGATGCCAGGATGGTTTTCATGATGGCCTCCAGCGTCCGACTGCGGAGTTTGGTCCCTTCTTGCATCATGAGCTTAGAGAGCTCAAACGCAGGCTGCGCGAGATTGTTGCGGACGAGGGAATGGAGAAGGGTGTGTGCGGACAGACGCGTCGGGACGTCGGGTCCAAACCGCAGAGCCGCGGCCTCGAATTCGCCCCGAGACTCGGTCAAGCCCGGGATTTTGAAGGGACGAGTCGAGTTCTGGTGACGGTAGGCCGCGAAACGAAGGGAGTTGAGCACGAAAAAACCGTCTGACAGGCCGCCGTTCCCGACACACATCCGGATGGCCTGTGCAGCCGCAAACGAGGCTTTTGACGGCCGTGTCAAGAGGGTATTCGGGGCGTCGGCGACTGCATCGACGGCCTTTTCGACGGGGAGGGCGGCAGCGGCATGGAGTACAGCTGAAGTTGTGGCGACGCGGGACTGGGTTAGAGTTGGACGAAAAACGCGTCTAGCTGTGGTGCTCCATAGCATGTAGCTCGCATGCAACCCTGAAGATGTGAGCTGGAGCACTGGTGGACAGGAAGGGCAATACCTGTGGGCGCTGCTGCTGAGGCCAATGAGCTGGTCGCAAGCAAGTGATGGATGGCTCGTGATGGGTGGATTTTCTGTTGAACCAAACACTGTTGTGCCTCTGGTCCGAATATGAGCTACGACCGTCCGTATCGCGGTGGCGGCCAAAGACGACGGTACAGAGGTGCGACCGTGCAGGTTCCCGGTCTGTCCCGGTTCTAGACCACTCTCAACAGACGACTATGATGACCGACGACGCGAAACCTACGAATCGCCCGCTGAAAAGTTCAAGGCCACTATTATCAAGTTCGGCGACGTGGTGCGTGCTGCTGGCTGGTTGCCACGGTCCACTTAAGTGTCCTAGGACGCGTTGGAAGAGTTGCCGCGGCTTGAGAAGTTCATTCGCGACGCAACAAACCATCCAGTTTCCGTTGTGGCAGAGTCTTTGCGAATAGGGTGCGTCTATAGCTATTTCCTAGAGTCGGGACGACAATTACTTCCAGTGTAACCGAACAGCCCTTCAAAATCCCGTACTACGCACTGCTGTTGCGGAAACTGCACGATTTTGGAGAAGAAGAGTCCACGGAGGGCCAATCCAAGGGACAGCAGATCCTGGACGACTTCTGGAAAGGCTTCCAGTCGTATTTGGACCAGCATTCATGGAGAGAAACGCGACTCTGCGTGGGTGGCGCGTTCGTTGACACGGGCCCCAGGTGCTAACGCTGGTCTTTGTAGATTCAATTTTTCGCCCATCTTACACTTGCAAAGCTCATTTCGACCGATTCTATGCTTGCCCTGCTGCAGTCCTTCACCGCCGTGCTGGAAGAGTTTGGTGTTTCGCATGGCCGAGCGAAACAGGCCGCGGTTTGTGCGGCTGAAGGGCTGATGATTGTGCGTTAAAATAGCTTGTGCCTCTCCCTTGTGCTCATGCTTGCTCCAGGGCGGACCTATTCTGAAAGCAGAGTCTCCCAGACAAGTCCAGGAGATCATTAGCGCCATACATGCGTACAATGACACGACCACGACCGCGAAGTGGCTTGTAGGACCCGTGAACCAGATGCACACACTCTCGACCTCTGTTCCGCATGCTGACGAGGCGAGTTATGTTTCCTACGTGCAATCTTTAGCTCAACCAGTGAACAGCTTTTGGACATTGTCCTCCAAGCATTGCGCGCATTCGACGAAAGCGACTTTTCGGAAACTGCATCCGCGTTCATGCAGCCGTATTCGACCTGCGAGAATCTGGACCAGGAAAAATTCACCCCATACAGCCTTCCTTCCGTGCTGGTGCCTCCGGAGGTCATCGAGCTAGAAGGCCTTTCGACGGATTCTGGGGAAAGCGGCCATATTAAAAGGGAAGAGTGGCCGGAATACTATCTCTCTCTTTTCGACAGCGAAGTGCGTAAATGGACCCTTTGAAACCATCCTCTGACGTTTGAATAGGTCACTCCGGATCCCAAAACACCAGCAGGCTACGCTGTTCGCTCTCTCATCGCGGATATTGTCCAAATATTTGAGGTCAACCGCAAGGACTGTGCGAGGCTCTTGCTGGAGTTCCCCAAGTGGGTTCTGCCTGGCACGTTTAAACCAAAACCTTCCCCCGTCGAAGCCGATGCCGCGCCTGCTCCTGTGCCTGTGCCTGGAAAGGACTGGCAATTGGAAAGCACCATTGTCGAGGTATGGCACTTATCTTTTGTCCAGCTGTAGCTCAAGCTCGTTCAGATCATTCTCGGGATGTTCCTCCTTCTACCAGACTCTCAACACAAATCCGTCTACTATATGGCGCTCATCACTGAGCTATGCAAGCTTTCGCCTTCAACCGGTGGTCCCGCGGTCGGAAAATCGTTCCGCAAGCTGTACAGTCAGCTCGGCGACGGCCTCGACCTCGAAATCTCTCGGCGGTTCGCGGAGTGGTTCTCCGTTCATATGAGCAACTTTAACTTTGGCTGGGTATGGAAGGAATGGTGCGTCCAATGTTCGCACCCGGCGAAAAAAAGGCGCTCACGTGATTTTTGCAGGATACCAGATCTCTCGTTGAGCGTGTACCATCCGAAGCGTGCATTCATGCAGCGGGCGGTCGAGCTTGAGATTCGGCTTTCTTATCACGACCGGATTCTACAGACCCTCCCAGTGGAGATGCGAACTCCCGACAGTCAAGTTATCAGCGAAAACGCCCCTGGTCCAGACTTTGAGTACGAGGACCCGGGTAAGTTATCTTATGCATTATGCGCATTGTTCATTCTGACCATTTTTTGCAGCAAAAACTCACCATGACGCCGCACAAACGATACTGAATCTGTTGCGCGGCAGGGCAAAGGCAGAGGATGTCATTGCACGCGTCGAAACGCTCAAGGCATCGCTGGAAGCGTCTGAAGACGGCGATATGTTTAACTCGGACGCGCTCGTCCGGTCGATCACCGTGCAATCCCTCTTGCACGTCGGGTCACGCTCCTTCTCCCACTTGCTGAACGCGATCGAACGCTACTTGCCGTTGCTGCGCAGTATCGCGAGCGGTGGTGCGTCTACGGCAGTTGGAAGTGGGGTGGCCGACGCGAAGGCGGATATCCTCAGCATCGCGGCGACGTTTTGGAAGAACAACCGCCAGCTCGTAATCATCGTATTCGACAAGCTCATGCAGTACCAAATCGTGGACCCGACGGATGTGGTGGAGTGGGCGTTTGTACGCAGGGCTGAGCTGCCTGAGCTCAACTCGGCGACGGGGACGAGCAGTCTGAGGACGTTTGAGTGGGAGATCGTCAGGGCTGCATTGGATAAGGCCAATGGACGGGTGTCGGCTGCGAGGAGGAAGGTCGCTGCGCTGCGCAAGGAAGATGATGAGGTCCGGGCGCGGGCGTTAGCTGACGGGGCGATGGATGTTGATGCAGACGTGAAGCCAGGTAGGTTGCGAGCTCGAATAGCTGTGCTTGAACTGATTTTCTTTAGAAACTACCGCGGACAGTCCAGCATTAAGCGCGGCCCTCAAAGCGCTCGCAAGCCTTACTCGCGAACAAAAAGCCGCGCTTTCAAAGACCCTCGAGGGCTTCGTGTCGTACTTAACCCCAGCCGTGTCCGAGGCTCAACGACGGGTCATTACGGAGCAGGGTTGGAACGAACGCGCGCGGTGGGAAAAGGAGGAATGGAATACGTGGGAGACATGGAGCTGGTACCGGCATTTCTGCCGCTCGGTACGTTTTCGGGCTCTGGAGGTTGTGCTTCATATTCACGTGATTTTCAGTATGCCCCGTATTTGCGCACGTACTCGACGACGCTGCAGACCGTGTCGTTTTCCAAGTTCGAGGGGTCGACGGACACGGGTGTCGAGTTGCTCAAGAAGACGTGGAATATCGCGACGGGGCAGGAATAAATCATAGCGCATTCCGACTCATACTTTCGTATGTCGTGGCTAGCTGCGCGGCCAGGACGATGGCCAGTAGCGAGAAGATGAGAGCCCGTTGTATGAGTGTAGATCACGAGTCCATCCAGGCTTTCGAGCCAACCACCACCTCGACTTGACCGACGCGACTTTCTTCCTTCATCCCGACTTCATTTCACAATTTCTACCTCTCTTCGCTTTCATATGTCGTCCCAACGCGCCCAAATACCTCGGCGAGTCCGCCATCCCGCGTCGCTGCTGCCGATTGCATCCCACAACCCCGCCCTCGTCTATCTCATGGCGCAGCCGGTTTCGGTCGACATGATTCTGTACATTGCTCGCCAGGCAGCAAGTCTCCTCAGACTGAATGAGCAGTCGTATGGCGCATCCCGCGCGTCGGCACCGTCGCAGTTCATGTCGCTGGAGCACTTCATCTGCGGAATCGTCAAAGCAGGCAACGTTCAAGTCCCCACCCTCCTTACCACCCTCGTCTACCTCGAGCGGCTCCGAGACAAGCTGCCGGCGGTTTCAACAGGTACGCCTGCTCGTCGCTGAGCTTGGTTCTATTTCTCTAATCTCGCCAAGGACTGCCATGCACACGACACCGCGTCTTCCTCGCCACTCTCATCGTGGCCGCGAAATACCTCAATGACTCTTCGCCAAAGAATGTCCACTGGACGGCCCACGCGTTCCGCATGTTCCAAGTCAGCGAGGTCAACCTCATGGAGACGCAATTGCTCTTTCTCCTCGACTATGATCTGCGCTTCAACGAAGAGGCTGCCTGCACGACATTCGCTCCGTTCCTTACCACCATCCAGTACCCCAAGCCCATCGAGATGACGCGCGGAAGCAAACCTAAAGTCGCCATTTCAGCCCCGAAACTTCGTGTCACTTCCACGACTGCCGCTCTGCCCCCTGCTCCTTCGACGAGCAACCTGTCGTCGTCTTCGTCCACATCAAGCACGTCTTCAGCCTTGGTCTCGACTGTCAGAGGCCTCGCCAAACGCCTCTCGCAGAACCATCTGTCCTCGTCCAATTCAAGCCATCCGATGAATGCGCCGACCCGGAGCTGCGACTCGGCCCTGTCGTACACATCGTCCGACTCTGGATCGCTGACCGACGACAATGGCTCGTCGTCATCTTCATCGTCGTCAGGCTGGCTTAGCGGCGATTCCGACTCCGACTCCGAAACGGACGCGCTCATTTACGACGAAGAGAGCAACCGCACCGTGAACGACACGACCTTCATTTCAGCTGAGCAGGTTCCCGCGCCCTCGAAACGTCTCTTTGCTCTCCGTCCCGCACACCCCTCCTCCAAGATGTACCAAAGCCGCTCCCGTAAACCCTCCGATACGTCGTCCATCACCACCATCACGGCTTCCCCCGAACCGAGTGTTGCCTTGCGTCGCAAGTCGGTCGCCGTGTCGCAGACGGCTTCGTCTTCCGGCAAGCCCTCTCATCTCACATCTTCTTCTCTGTCGGTGAGCGCAACGATGCCAAGCGTCAATCGTGCAGGGGTTTCGAGTGGGTTCTTCAGCCGAATGTGGGGTGCTGCGAAGGGAGACAAGTCTGGCAGCCTCAGCGAGTCGCGGTCGGATGGGTTGCCTCAACAAAGCGCTTTCCGCAGACTGGTGTCGGTGCATTCGCGGTCGAGTTTGACGGGTGCTGGACGTGGAAGTCTCTTGGCGGATCCGTCGCTGCAGGTTTGAAGAAGATGTCCCTCGAGCATACTCTCCCTCCGTTGATTCCTTGCTTATTTCCTCCGCACATTTGCCTACCACCCACATTACTATCCTCAACGTGCCATCCCGCTTCCGCTACTAGGATTCTTTGTTGCCCATGGAGCAGTATACCCGCACACATAGAACGCACACACTACTACATATTGTACATAGATGCCTCGAAGAGGGCGATCCAAGAAGAACGAAGGCGAGAACGTGGGCGCCGATCGACGTTGGCCCAATCAAACGACAAGATAAGGATTGAATTGGTTCTAAATTGGCTCTAAGCGCGCGTCCTGGCTTTGCGGCCCGTCTTCATCGCGTCCAGACTTATGGCGAATGCTGGGACCGTGGGCATTGGGAACTGCAATTGAGAGGAGCCAGAAAAGATGTAGACCCAGCCAACCGCAAGAACCTTTCTAAGCTAAATGGACTCGGAACCGGAAGGAAGAGATAGTAACCGCATGGCGCCCATCACCCGAGTCACCGAACGTTTAGTATATTTCCCGAGGTTCCTTGTTTGCGTACTTCCACCAATGGACGCGGCATTGCAGTTTTTGCCCGACATCCAGGTGGTTTTGGCTGCGACGCGTCTTCCATCGTTTGGGGATTCGTACGTTGCGATCTTTTGGGTGGAGCTGTGCTGACGCGGAATGTTTCTCACAGAATATGGACGCGCACTCTCGTTTACCCTACATATGCTGCCGCGCTCTCGGTTCTGGTGTTGCTGGGCCAGCATGTTGCTCAGCTAAGAAAACCACAACAAGCCGAAGAAGAGGCGCGTAAAAGCTGGAAGGACGTGACGCGCTATGGCGGCGCGTCGATCCTGTCGTTCAACATCCTGCGTTTGCTGGCCCTCTTGACTCTCGTTGGGACGTCGGTCTTTTCGCTCTTCGGGTTTGGCGCACAACGGGAGGAGTTCCTGGTCAGGTTAGGGCTGGTGGTCTTCTATGTGGGTGCTTGCGTATTGCATTCTTTGCGTCTAACGAGAACCTCAACAGCTGTATTCCACGATCCTTGCCGCGTTCTCTTTCAATGTCTTCCTCAAACTCAGCTCAAGAGCGACAGCGCACTTGAACACCATCCTCGCGGTTGCGTTCTGCGTTTACTTTTACCGCGACATTCTTCCACTGGCCACCTTCACATGGCCTGTCCAAGATGCCGGAGAGGGACCCCTCCTCAAGCTCAAACTCGCGGCGTTGTTCATTGCGTCGGTCTTCGTTCCTTTGGCCATTCCGAGGCCGTATGTCCCCGTTGATCCCGCAGTGGGTTCCCACATCTTCTCAATTGCGGCTGAGCCGAACCTAACCCTCATGCCAGGACCCTATGCCCGAGCCGAATGTGGAGCAGACCGCGTCTCTGCTTTCACTGTTGACGTTCTCGTTCCTCGACCCCGTTATTTACGAGGCGTGGAAGCTTCCGCATCTGCCCTACGACGATCTGCCCCCGCTTGCCGACTCGGACAACGCGGCCAACCTCAAGAAAAGAGCTTTCCCAGTAAGCCCATTTCGTAAGATGCTGTTTTGAGACTGAATTTGTTTGCTCTCGTAGAACATCGACAGATTTTCCGATGCGAAACCGGGGCAACACGTCTTTTTCGGAATTATAAGGACCTTCCGGTACGCGCTCAGTTCGCCCAGGGCAGCCAACTAACCCTACTCTCAGCAATGAATACGCGCTCATCATCCTGATGCTACTCGTCTACGTTGTTTGCTCGTTCGCGTCGCCCATTGGCATCAATCGCGTGCTAGCGTGCGTATTTTGCGCGCTCAGTTGCAGGTGTTGGTGTTTAATTTGGCAACAGGTACCTTGAGAACGGCGCTGATGACTCGGACATCAAGCCGTTTGTATGGATTCTGTGGCTCGCATTGGGTCCACTTACCGGCACGATTGCGATGCAAGTCTACTATCGTCTTTCTGTGAGTTCAAACGTGTGATCTATTCTCGTTGAAGCTAAATCGTTCCGTTTAGATGCGAATTTTGGTGCAGGTCGAGGGCACATTGACTGAGCTCATCTTTGAACATGCGCTCCGTGTACGCGTCAAGTCGGAAACCGAGTCGAATACAAGTGCTTCCAAAGACACTGTGTCCGACGATGAGACGCTCAACCCCGACGCCGCGTCTGATGCGAGCAGCGAGACCGCTCAAGGTGCACCGAGCACGACATCGAAGGACCCCAAAACCCTTCCTTCTGCTCCTGTGAACACAAGCATCGACGTTGGGAAGATCAGCAACTTGGTTACCACTGATCTTGGTGTTCGTCGAGTTTCTTTTTGCTCTCAGCGTGGTTAGATGCTGAGACGCACAACAGAACATCACCAGGATGAGCGACTTCCTGCAGCTCCTCTTCTATATGCCCATCGCCATCGTCTTCTGCATCTTCTTCCTGTACCTGGTTCTCGGATGGAGGTTTGCGCTTTTGACCGAATGAGGCTTCCTTAAGCTGATCCACTATCCAGTGCATTTGTCGGAATGATCACGATGATTGCTCTTGGTCCTATAACGGGTCTTGCTGGTAAAATCCTCCAGAAGATCCAGCGAGAGCGCATTAAGGCGGCCGATGCCCGTATCAAGACCATTAGCGAGACCATGGGCGTTATGCGGATGATCAAGGCGAGTACTCTGTTCATTCTTGCGGACTCATGTTGAACTGGTCAATAGCTCTTCGGTTGGGAAGAGAAGATGCTCGGGCGTATCAACGAAAAGCGAGAGGAGGAGCTGGTCTGGATCTGGAACCGAGAGATTTTTGAGTGGGTGGCCAATACCGTCAAGTGAGTTTTCGGACCTCCAATGTTGTCGCTGGCGATTGACGTGGCTTGCAGCAACCTCATTCCTATCATCACCATGATCGTGACCTATGTCACCTTGTATGTTTGCTTTTGCCTTTCCTTTCGCGATGCTGATACTCCTTCAGCGTCCGTCTTCCGCTTTGGCAACTCTTCAGTTTACTGATCTCTATGTAGACTGCCATCATGAAGCGCGAACTCCGACCTTCCATTGTCTTCAGTACGATGCCCGTGTTCGATATGCTCAGGAACCAGCTCCACATGGCCAACTACCGCGTCATCCAGTTCATCGACGCGAAGGTATCCATGGACCGTATCAACGACTTTTTGCACAACGTACGCCCTCGCCATCTAGACTACGTGCCTTGGCGAACTAAAAAAAAACTCAAGACTGAATTGCTCGACGCCTACGCCGAGAAAGACGAAGCTACAGAGTTCTTCGCCGCCGCAGCCGCGGAGGATACACCCACAGAGATTGGGTTCAAAGACGCGACGTTCACTTGGTCCAATGAAGTTCAGGACGGCACGGTGACGCCTTCGAGGCAGCGTTTCACGCTGCGGATTGAGGAGGACCTTCTGTTCCAGCGTGGAAAAATCAACCTCGTGCTGGGACCAACTGGCTCTGGGAAGACCTCGTACGTCGAGCTGAAATCTCATCTTATCTACGTACTGATCACGTGCCAGGCTCTTGATGGCGTTGCTGGGTGAAATGCACTTCATTCCTGTGTCGCCTCGGTCGTGGTTCAACCTCCCGCGCGCCGGTGGCGTTGCCTACGCTGCGCAAGAGTCCTGGGTGCTTAACGAGACCATTCGGGACAACATCCTCTTTGGCGCTGAGTACGAAGAGGAGCGCTACAAAAAGGTGCTATTCCAGTGCGCCTTGGAAAAGGACCTGGAGCTCTTCGAAGCCGGAGATCGATCGGAGGTCGGCGAAAAAGGTTCATCAGGCTTTGCTAGTACGCTCCGGTGCTCACGATTTTCCAGGCCTTACTTTGTCTGGAGGTACTTTCATCCTTCCTAGAGTTTTCCTGGAGCTCACTTTGTCCACAGGTCAGAAAGCGCGGTGCACGCTCGCTCGGGCCATCTACTCCAAGGCGGAGACTATCCTTCTGGACGACGTATTGGCTGCCCTCGAGTACGTCCCGCTTAAAGCCGCACACTTGTCTGACGATCCACAGCGTCCATACCTCGAAGCACATCGTCGAACACTGCTTTAAGGGCGACCTCGTCAAGGGTCGTACTCTCATCCTTGTCGTAGGTGCACCTGGTCTTCGCTCTTCGAGGCTTAGTCTTCGCTTTTAGACCCACAATGTTGCCCTCGCCGCGCCCATCGCCGACTTCGTCGTCACCTTTGGCGCCAACGGCCGCATCAAGACGCAGGGCACGGTCGCAGAAGCGTTACGCCATGACTCGACGTTCGCGAAAGAAGTCGTGGCCGAGATGGAGGTTTTGGAACAGGTGGTCGACCCAGAGCCAGTACCCACCACGGAGGTCAAGAAGGACGACAGCAAGGACGGCAAGCTTATCCTTGCTGAGGAACTACAAATCGGTCGCGTCAAGTGGAATGCCGTTGGCCTCTACCTGCGCGGTCTTGGCGGCTTCACATTCTACTCGATCTTCTTCTCTTTCTTGATCATTTCGCAAGCGATCCAAGTGTACCAGACGTGGTACCTTGGCTACTGGGCTGAAACCGGTGGATCTGTGGCCCAGTATGTTTCAGTTTTGCCCGTTCAATGCCCAGTCTCATACCGCTCTAGTCACGTGGCCCGCTACAGCGCTCAAGCCGTGGCCGAGGTGCTCACCCGCTCTTGTGCAGACGTCATCTTCGCGTATGCTTGCTTGCGAGCGTCAAGGGTGATCCATCTGGATTTGATCACCAGCATCCTTGGGACGACTTTGAGATGGCTCGATATTACGCCAGCGTCGAGGGTTATTGCCCGTTTCACCGCTGACATCACTGCTGTCGACGGTCCTGTATGTGGCGCCTCTCCGACACCTCTCTCGCTCACTTGCTTACAGATCCTGAACGTTTTTGCTGGCTTCGTGTTCGTGTCTATGAGCATGATCGCGTCCTTCGCGGCCGTCTCTATGCTCACGCCTCTGTTCATCCTACCTGGGATCCTGGCCGCCATCCTCGGCGGCTTCCTTGGCCAACTATTCATCAAGGCGCAGCTCTCGGTCAAGCGCGAGAGCTCAAACGCGAAAGCACCTGTGCTAGCGCATTTCAGCGCGGCGATTGCAGGTTTGAGTGAGCTGATTTTCTTCGCTGTAATCGAGGACAGTACTGATGCATATTCTACAGCATCGATTCGGGCATACGGTGCTCAGACTCCCTTCATCCTCGAGTCCATTCGTCGTATCAACAAGTACACGCGCGCGGCTCGGACGCTTGCCAATCTGGACCGTTGGGTTGCTGTGCGGCTCGCCGTCGTCGGCAATGGGCTCGCTGCCATCCTTGCGTTCTATCTCGTCTACATTCACCAGGTATGGCCACGCGTCTGCGCTGGGACCTTATGTTGACTTTTCCTCGAGACCCGCGCTAACAACGTTGGATTCTCTTTGAACATGGCTGGTCTGTACATTGCTCCTGCGCCGCCAGTAGAACTCATAGGTTTACAGCTGGCTTCTCGATGAGGATTCTCTTCTGGGTTCGGATCTGGAACGATGTTCAGATCCAAGGTATCTCTAGCCCAGCTTATTGCTCCCGCAGATACTTAACTTCCTGCAGGAAACAGTCTCGAACGTATTCTGCAATACATCCACATTGAACAAGAGCCCAAGCCCACCGAGTCGGGCAAGCCACCCGCGCACTGGCCGAGCAGTGGCGAGCTGATCGTCGAGAACCTGTCGGCGTCGTACTCTCCCGGTGGCCCCAAGGTCCTCAAGAACATCTCCTTCCGAATCAACGCCGGCGAGCGTGTGGGGATTGGTGCGTCCATGATCACGTGGTCTAGAATTTAAATCTAATTTTCCGAAGTTGGACGGACTGGTTCTGGCAAATCCTCGCTCACTTTGGCACTTCTGCGCTGCATCTACACGGACGGTGCTGTACACTACGATGGTATCCCGACTTCCAACGTGAACCTCGACATTTTGCGGCACAATATCACCATTATCCCGCAGATGGTAAGAAGATTTCCTCGTGTACTGGATGTCTGTGAGGCTCATCGTTTCTCAGCCGGAGCTCTTGTCGGGAACCTTGAGGCACAATCTCGATCCCTTCGACCAGTACGACGACGCGGACCTGAACAACGCCTTGCGAGCTGCGGGTCTCTTTGCGCTGCAAGAAGAGATGGAAGAGGGCCGGTTGACGCTCGACAGTGTCCTGAGCTCCGGCGGTAGTAACCTCTCTGTCGGGCAACGACAAATTCTCGCATTGGGTATGTTTTACTGCTCAGGCGCCTTTCCGTCACTAAATGCTTGTAGCCCGTGCGATCATCCGCGAGAGCAAGTTGCTGATACTGGACGAAGCGACGAGCGCTATCGACTACCAGACGGATACGATCATCCAGGCATCCCTGCGCAATGAGCTCAAGCCCGGTGTCACTTGTATCACCGTCGCACATCGACTGCAAACCATCCTCGACTCGGACAAAATCGTGCGTGTTTCTTTGTGTTTTCATTCGCGTGCTGACGAGGCCATGTACGATAGATGGTCCTTGATGAAGGCCGAATCGTGAGCTATATCTCTTGATCCCCTGCTCTCGTGCTCACATCGTCTTCAGGCCGAATTCGACTCGCCTCATGAGCTGCTCAAGAACCCCAAAGGCAAATTACGTGCCCTCGTGGACGAGTCGGGCGACAAAGACGCGTTATACGCCATGGCGCAGCGTGCTGCTTCGCGTTCCAAGTAACCGTTGGTTCCTCTTCCCCTCTATTTTATTTACCTCATGGAGTTGGATCGTCGTTGTATCTCACTGGCATCGCATAGAAATTAAAAATAATACATGCTGAGAGTCTGCTGGTGGGAACGAGGCACAAACTGCGATGTGTTCTGCGAAGGATGATGGAGGTATTTGGAGCGCGGTGGTCCTTGTACGACTTGCAAGTTGGTTGAGAGCCGTGATCACGTGTTTGTTTTGTGACTCTTGAACCTCTGCACCACCATCGACACCAGCGCCCTCTCCCGGCAACGAGCGCGACCATGCCCAATTTGCACAAGGCACCACAACATGTCATATAGAGACTTCTCGCCTGCCACCGTACCTCCGTCCGAGCCATCATGATTCTCTGTCTATGCACTTTGCTGTGCTCTCGGCGTCCCAGGCTCCTTGCCTCTCACTCCGTCACTTCCGAGCATCCATGTTCGCTCTCTGGGCCCTCCTGCTGTTCTCTTGTTGGCAAATAGCGACTGCAGCAAATCTTGCACGATGGCAGTCGCGCCCCATGATCCCAAGCGTCCGCCGCGTCTTTCCGCGCGGTCTTACGGATATTCCGTCTACGTGCTCGACGGATTGCGCGCCTTTTGAGCCCTTCCTTGACGGCCAGGTGCGCTGAAGAATATTTTCTTTTGCGGCTGTCTACTGAAGCGCAAAACAGACATGCCCAGTAACGCAATGCTGCTCAGGCGCTTTCGAGACCGCATACGGCGATTGTTTCAAATGCGTCGGCGTCGCAATCAACGCGACAGACTACACGCTTGCGCAGGAATACGTCGATGGTGCGTTGCATTCTTCCCTTCAAGTCAGCGACAGTTGTTGACCTTCAGTGGAGTGGTGAACACCGCCTGCGCCGCCGAGGGCTACACACTCCCCGTCGTCACCCTTCCGGGGCAAAACCCAAATCGCACACTGGCGTCGGCGCTCCCTGCGGACGCGTCGGCCATCGCGGTGTTCGGCGGCTCCTCCTCGGCTGCTTCGTCGGTGGGTCCAACCAGTTCACACGCGAGTTCTGGACCCGGGACCACCACTACTGGCACCCTCGGGTCGACGTCTCTCTCTGCAACGAGCGCTGCTGACTCGAGCGCTTCGTTGCAGGTGCCGTCGTCGACACACAGTGGGTCCGCCCCGACCACCTCAAGTCCCGCCCCTTCCAACGGAGCTGCGGTCGTCACTCACTCCAGCGCGACTGGCCTCTTGTCCTTCTTGCTTGGCGCGTTCCTGCTTGTTTGAAGAGATAGGTATATGTATTCATGACCATCCGCCGAGCACTGTATGTACGAGTGAGATGTTGAATGAAAGATTATAACCTTGCAGTCTTGGGCATGCGCTTCATCGCCTGCCTTACGCCTAGATCGGCCATGACATCCTCCGCACCAGCGAGGACTGCCGCGAGTGGTCAGATCATGAAATAATTGTTAGAGACGAGACGCACTGGCATCGAACGCGCTGGTTCGGTGGTAGTTCTCGATGACCTTGCCCATTCCCGACACAGTCAGTGCGCGGCCGCCGAAAACCTGTGTTGCGTCGTTCCCGATTTCTTGGCCGCCTCTTGAAACGAACTGCTTCATGAGCGCTATCGGCCCGGCGAGCTTGTCCGACATCTCCGCGTAGGACATCTAAAACACAAGGGTCAGCATTCGGAAGCCATCACGTGATGTCTCACACACGTTACACATGTTATGTGTTATCGACTCTAGCCAGCTCTGCCCCGCCTCGACGAGCCCAATCATCTTCGCGAGCTTGGCGCGGATGACGGGTTGCGAGTTGAGGGGCTTCCCGAAGACTATGCGTTGGGAACTCCACTGTTTTCGTGTCAGCGCATGATTGGGACTCGAGGCGGACACAGACCTTCATGCACTCCTCAACGACGACACGCTGGGCGGCAAGCGCAGTGCAGGTGACCATCCATCTCTCATGGTTGAAGTTCTGCCCGGTTTTCAGTAAGAGGGATGGTCTGGGAGACTTAGAGGAAGACTTACGGATAGAATGACCTTCATCCCGTTGCCCACTTCGCCCAGCGTGTTGGATACGGGTACTCGCGTCTTGTTGAATATCACATAAGCCGTGCCTGCCGTTGACGAGTAGGAAGTCTTAATGGCTTTCGTGCTGACGGTGTCGTCGCGCTCGACGAGCACGACGGTGAAGCCGGACTGTAGATAATCAGACTTGAGTCTGCTTTGATATGAAAAAAAATAGTGCCTCTGTCTTGCAGATGGTCGTGAAATAGTCGGCGAAATGGCCGTTGGTGATCCATCTGAGCAACTGAGTTCAAGCTTGTAAAGAAACAAGACGAGGAGCGCACTTCTTGGTACCGGTTACGACCCAAAAGTCGCCATCTCGTACAGCAGTCGTCTTGCACAAGTTAACAACGCGTATTGGAATAAAGGCTAGGCACACACCTGAATACCACCAACATCTGACCCTGCAAACGCCTCCGTGATTGCAAGGGCCAGGTACTTCTTCCCTCCAAACACCTCCGGCACAACCCTGGCCTTCAACTCAGGCGAACCAAAGTTCAGCACCGGCGGCAAGCCAATGACCGCGCCTGCCAGGATGCCGTCGACGAACCCGCGCCCACCGAAGCGCGCTAATTCGGTGTTGATAATTAGCTCATGAAAGTAGTCAAACTCTTCAGGTTCGACGAGCCCGTTCATGAGTTTTCGCCCGTGCAGGTGCTTGCCGGGGCCAAGACGCATTGCGATGAGGTTTACTTCACTAAGAGCTGGTTAACCTTGGAAATGCTACGAATGGACTCGGGGCGTACGCCATCTTGTCGACCACGTCTTGCGGAATCTTCTTGCCATTGTCCTCCGATTCAATCTACAAAGTCTCAGAGATTGTAAACATCGCAAACCAACACGCACCGCAGCTGGTCGAACAACCTCCTCGAAGAACGTCCTCACCGCGGCCTGGAACTTCCGATGATTGGCGCTGTAATACGGGCTGGAATACCCAGGGACGAGCCACGTCGCTTCTGCGTACGGCACGCGGGAGATGTGGCCCGGCGGCGGAGGTTGGATGAGTGATTTCTGTCCATGGACAGTACCGATGGCTAGTCGCTTGTATTGCGGTCGTTGAAGGACTTCGAGACGGTGCAAACCAAAGAAGACCTGTATTTCGGTCGATACTTGTTCATGTTGGGGGCTGCGGAACGTACCTGAGTGGCATCTTGGCCAGCTGGAGTTTCCGTGAGCTTCTCCAGTGAACTGTAAGCGCCTCGGCCCACGCACCAACTGCGTCCACGAACAGGACATTCGGTCCACCAGGATGGAGGTCGGCGAACCGAGAAAGATCGTATACGACCGAGTCGATGACGACCCACTGCGCCGCGGACCGTCAGGAGCCGAGAATCCGAGGAAAGATGTTTGCTTACGAGGTCCCCGGGTTGGTTATGCTTCTCGGGGCTCAGCGCTAGCTCAAGCAAGCTGGAACCCAACGCACCTTTGCAACCTCTTCCAGCGTAAACTGCTTCGACATGGTGGTACGCACTCAAGCCGGGATGAATGGATCGACTGAGAGCCGGGATTTCACATGAGCGGGATCGGTGTTTCGGTCCTGATTCAATCGGCTTTACGCTCGTTGCTGAAGCGCTGAAGGTAGCCCGATGACGACTAGACACTACGCTTGTTCAGACGCGACGACCACGCGAGAAGACGTAAACAGACGCGACTGACCTTTCGTCGAGTGACTTGGGCACATTCCCCCACCCATGCAAGCCGAAAAATCCTCCCCTTTGGAAAACCACGTTCTCGATCGCATTTGGGGCTGCTCCTGAGCCCCAGGAATGTCGGGATATTTGTCGCCGGATACACGGAGACAGTCTGCTGGAAATAACTCTGGGTAGCAACGGAGTTCGCGCCCAGCGGTCCGACATAAATGGAAAAGATGATGGTTAGTGAGCAAGGTGTCGGCGTGAAGCCGGTGCCAGCGTCAGGGCTGGTCAGGATGAAGGGGAATCGCAAATAGCTGGACGTATATAGCGCGCATGTTGTGGATGGACAGAGACATTGATGGTCTTCTCGAGGCATCAGTGCGTTGCCCTCTTTCTTGCATTTCGCCCACCATCTCTGTCCGCCGATGCAGCGCGTCTGGTCGACCTACCTGGAGAACGCAGTTCCCCGGCGAGGCCGTGTGGACACTCATCGACTGGTGAGTCCCCGTACCTCCGGCATGACCAAATCTAACGACGGCTTGATAGAACTCATCGTCAGTACACTGCTTCACGGCCATCTCTCCCTCACTCACTTGCTCTCTTTAGCAGAGAGTCGTCGCTCGCTCCCTCAATTATCTCGCAGGCTCCGCTGGTAGCACACGCAGAGATGCCCTCCCGCCTCGACCCGCCCAATCTTCCATTTGCCCAGGGAGCCGGCTCTTCCAGTAGAGGCAGCTCTCCCGGCCCACAATTCGACGGCAGCACCGTATCGCTTACGGTCAACTATCTGCCCTCCAAGCTGCCCGCACTCTCGTCGGGTGTCCGGAGGAGAAGCGGCAAAGGTGCCATGGTGCAGTCGATGTATCGGAAACAAGGAGGTGGTGTGGACGCCTTTCGCAGCGGCGAGGCGCGAATGCCCTACGCCAACGACGACGACTACGATGGGGTCAACGGCGGGCTGTTTGGCAAGGGCCGACGGAGGGCAAGGTGGAACAAATTCAAGTGGACGCTGTTCTTCTCCAACATCCTCCTCTTCACCTACTCCCTCCTCGCCCTCGTCTTCTGTCTTCTGACGTGGTTTAACGTCTGGAATCACGCCGATGTTGTCCGCGTAGGGAACCGCACCGAACTCATCCTCTCCACCCTGGCAGCATCCGCAGCCGTTTTCACATCACTACTCGGCTTCGCCGGAATACTGCTAAACAACCGCGCCTTCCTCGCCCTCTACACATTCTTCCTCTGGATCTGCTTCGGCCTCCTCGTCACCCCCGGGTACCTCACCTACAAGAACTACGCCTTCAACCTTCAGGGCAAGATCAACAGCCAATGGTCTCGGGCTCTAGGTGCCGACGGCCGACTACGGATACAAAACGAGCTCGATTGTTGCGGCTACTTTTCGCCGTTCGTCGAGGCCACGGTCACTGCGACGTGCTACTCGCGGAGCATCCTACCCGGGTGCAAAGGGCCATACTACGACTTTGAGCGACTCGTTTTGAAGCGGTGGTACATCGTCGCGTTCGGGCTGGTGCCCGTGCACATCGGCGTCATTGTCTCGGGGCTACTCTGCTCAAACCACGTTACCTACCGCTTTGGCAAGGGCATGACGCCCAAGGCCTACCGACTAAGCGCCAAGAGCATGGCTCTGATTATGGACAACTACGCCAAGTACGTCTGTTCCCTTGCCTCTGCTCTTCATTCTGTGCTGACCACCTGTTTGCAGCCAACTGGCGGAGCAGTACGGCCCGGAGGCTGCAAACGAGATGCTCGCACGCTCACGGTCGAACCTGAACCTTTCCGACGCGTATTCACGATAAGGACCGCTGGCGCTTTTGGTCCATCGCGCCGCGCCGCGCCCGTTCGCCCCGATGCGATCACCGCAAACGCGACACACCTCCTTCCTTGACGACCTCCCGACCTATTCATTCGTTAAACCAACCAACCAACCAACCAACCCACACCGCATACCCCCGCGTCCCGGCTTAACCGGTAAAAATAATGATGATATCCCCCCCGCCCGGCATGCATGTACTCACACACCCACCCACGCCCGCCCACACAGCTACACGCTACACGCAAAAACAGACTTGCACAGTCCAGCTACCGAACCTTGCTTTCCTTTTCCTTCTTGCCCTGCGTTGTTTTGTTACACTTGTTGCTTACCTACTTCTTGTTTGTTTCGAGGATAACGGACTCGAGGGTTGTTGGGATTTGGTGGTGTGGAATAGGTAGTTTTGTTTATTGTGTATTATTGAGGATAGCTAGCTGGCTAACCCGCTGTGTTGTGCTTTCGCGTCTGTTCGTGGTGGTCAACTCATCTTTGGACTACCAGCTCCCCCACCCGTAAAAAAAAGTTCACAAATCTTCGAGTTCTAGTTATTTAGGACGTACAGGGAGTTATACAAGGGGCGGTACTAAGCGATGCGACAGATGCGATGCGGGATATGCCAAGAAGCGGGGTAGAGGGTCGTAGCTGTAAGCCGTAGCGCGCAGAGATTCTGAGAACTGGTACGAGGCAGGAAAAACAAGAACAAGAAACCGAGGGGAATATGGTATGGTACTGGATGCATGCCTAATTAATAGAGTGCATTTCGTAGCAAAAGAAAAGAAAAGAACAAGGCAAGAAAGGGCGTAAAAGGGTCGGTATGTTGTCTGCATATGTAGGTGATGAGGAAAGAGGATACCCAGGGCTCCGGAAAGCGGCAAAGAGTCTAGAAGAAAGACATTTGCTCGTCGTCCATGAACTCGTCGAGGGCGCTGCCGATGGGCGGAGGAGGCGCGATAAAGGTCTGCATGAGAGTCGGGTGCATGACCATCATCGACATCTCAGTCGACAGATGTTGTTGCTGTTGCTGTTTAAGCGTCGACCCGGGAACCGGCGTTTGCTCCAGAGAGCCGTACGCGTGCTGCGCAAAGATCCCCGAGGAAACATCCGACGACGCAGAACTCGAGCTTCGGCTTCGTCGATGGGCGTCTGGACCGGGAACAGTGAGGAAGGCGCCGCTGCTTCCGCGGGAATGAGAGTAGAGCATGCTCGGGTCGGGCGAGCCGCCGCTGAGACCGGTAGTGGGACGGTGGTCAAGGCTGCTGCTGCTCGTACTCGTCGTGCTTCTGGCAGGCAGAACATTCGGCGCGTCCGCTTGCTCCGCATCAAGGTCGAACATCTGAACAGCACCCCAGCTCGGCGCGCCCGAACCATCAAAGGTCAATTCCGTTTCGGCAAACTCGAACGGCGACGGGAGCTCCCCTGACGGTGGCGGAGGCGGGAGCGCTTGGATCCACTCGTCAATTTGCTCGAACGCGTTCACCGGGCCATACGGGACACCGTAGTCTTCGAGCTCAAGGTCGAGGTCCAGCCGTTCCGGAACACCCTCGAGATCGTAGTTCTCGAGCTGGAATTGGGCCTCTGGCGCTGGGGTCGGCGCTCCGGCGGTGTCGGACGGGAACATCTCGAACGGAGACGTGATGGTGTCCTCCTGCTTGGTTGGCGAAGCGACAGCGGGGCTGGTAAAGCCCCCGAAGCCAGTGAGGTCCAACATCGTGCAATCGAGACAAGCGTCGCCGCACGATGTATCGGCACAACGCTTCTGTCCTGGCGTCGGGCTCGCACTCGTGCTGCTTGGATTGGACCCGAGTGGGTTGTGGACGGAACACCCGGGACAAGCACACCCATCTCCGCACCCACACATACGCATCGTAGCCAGGTCCATCGGGAAACGATCTTCCGCCGGAGCACCGGGCTCAGAACGAGGATAGGCCGCCTCGGAGCGCGAAACGTCGTCGAGCGGGAATGACGGTTCCGAACGGGGATATGGAGCTGCTTCGACAGGCGTTACTCGCGACAAGCTCGGGGCTAGGCGCCAGTCTGTCTCCGGTGCTACAGCACCCCCGAAGAAGCCCGCTGAGGTCCCAGAGTGGCCGTCGAACGAGGCGCTACGCTGAGTGTGGCCCTTGCTGCTGTTCTCGATGGGACTCTTCTGGCCAGCTTTGGAGCTCTTTCCTTGGCTGCGACTGCTGAGATGCGACGACAGCGAGGTTACGCTGTGCAGCGACTCGAGACTGCGGGCGTCTTGCTGGTAGAAGCCACCTTCATGAGCGTAAGCTCGGCCATACGGGGAGAAATGGTCGACGTGGTGATGAGTAGAGCCGTGGAAAAGATCGTGCTGGCTGCTAGTCTGGGCTTGCAAGGCGACGTCTCTTGCGGACATACGGGGGGAGAACGGGCCGCAGTTCCGCGATGCGCGCCAGGATGTGATGCGAGTTGCGCGGTTCTTTGGGTTCGAGGGTGGGGGAAGGGGCGGATTGAGTGGGACTGGGGATGGGCGGCAGCGACGGAGACGCGCGTTGGTTTGGGCGGGTGCGCGGGGTGCAGCAATGGCAGTCGCCAGTGCCGGCTTTGCAGCTGCAACTCGGTCTCGAGCCTGGGGAAATGTTTAGCATCCAACTCAGTCGGGTTCAGACTGCAAGCAGCAGGCATACCCCCTTGTTCTGAGTCTGACGCTAGTTCGCTCGGCACGCCATGGGGAAAGGCGGCCTCTGCGGGGATGACGGGGGTGCCTAGCGGAGTCAGCGTAGTCCCAAACACAAAGCAAGCGAAACACACCTTTTTTCTTTGGCTTTCCGGGGAGGAGGGAGACGGGGGAGGGCGGTTCTTTCACTTCACATATGCATTTGACGTGGACTTGTTTTGTTTTTCGTAGTTCTCTGCAGTGCTCGCATTGGGTGACCGGACGACCCTTTTTCTTGATTTCGAAGAGCGGCCGGTCGGTGTGTTTACAGGCAGAAGAGCGGTGGCCCTTGATGCATGTTTCGCAGGCATATTTCTTGTCGCTGATTAGGACCTGTGGCCGGAGCGCCGGACGAGATGTGAGGGACGATGACGACTGGCCCAAGCTGTTGAGTCTCACCATGGTTGTCGAGTGGGTGCGCCGACGAGCACACCCGTCAACACGGAGCAGCTTGTGTTATTGGACACGATCCATTAGAACGACGGTGGTATGCGCGTAATCATGCAAAGGAGGGAGACGTGGTGGAGTGAAGCCAACCGAGGTCACACCCGCACTCAGCCTTATGAACCTCCCTCCGATCCGATGGCCCGACCTCATCAAATCTTCATCTGGGCCTTATCTGGCCCCGAAAAAAATCATTTTATTCCTGGACAACCTCCAATATATTCTTCAAAGTCCTGGGATCTGGTTCTTGTGCCCACCACCAGCAGTATTCTACGCCGCCAACCGCTATCGCGGCTGCCACTTGTATGCGCGATTTTCGCCGCCTCTGTTCCTCCCCCCAACTCGTGACAGGCGCGACAACGGTAACCGCACCGAACCCCCGAGCACGCAGCAGCCCATCTGCCATCCCCGGACCCACTGCATTTGCTGCGCTAGCACACCAGTTGAACTCTGAACTATTCTTAAAGTTCCCAAACGGAGCTTCCTGGGCTGGCTGCGAAGTCCTCTCACGGCCAGACTGCTTCCTTTCTTCGCCCCCGGCACACTCCATTTTTATCGCCATAGCCATGGCCATTCGCTCGGACCCTGTCCTCCTCACCCCAGTTCCAACCCAAATGACGTTGCGGCGACCGAGCATTTGCATATCCATGCGCTCGATTCCCCATAGCACCCAGCAGCCGCAGCTTGAAAGCAGTAAATTGCGATTTCCTGATGCATCTCCTCGTGTCCTGGAGAAAAAGAGCCGGCGCCATCCCCAATGGAAATACGCGCGAATCGAACGTCGACGCGATGGTAGTGATGAACTTCTCGCCGGGGGAAGGGCCAACTGACATGGCCAACAAGCCCTAGACGCCTCGAGTTGGACCTCGATTGAATGCTGCCGGTTCCCCTGCGGCCGCGAACCAAAGTATCTCGATGCCAGCAAAAACGACAAACAGAGCAAACCGACGATCTGATTGCGAGGGCTGCAGATGTTGCATGATCGACATGGTCCTCGAGCAATCGACGCGTCGCCGAGCATGATTAAATTAGTCTCGTCGTAAACCCAAATTAGCCCAACTCTAACAAGGAACCCACGCAATGTTGAACAGCCGGTACCCCGACTCGTCTGCGCGTCCGACACCAGCACTCTGCCTGCCCACCTCGACGGCATCAAGAATCGCCAGACGGGAACCGTTCTGAACGTCGCCATCAGCCTCGCGGTCCCTCGAGAAGACTCGGTCAATGGTACGATCAACACCTTCGTGCCGCCCAGTCGTTCGAACAGGGACGATGAGATGGAAGGCGCCTCCGGGTCGCAGAAGGCGGGTCACGCATCCGCGGAGCCAACGAGCATGCTCCGGATGGTACACCACATCCGCCGCCAGCACCACATCAAAGGGTTCATCGAGAGGTGGAGCGCACGATGGTTTTGACCAGTCCAGCGGCGCGACATGAACGCGGTTAGACGCGTGCCCGAAGTTGGTGGAGACGTTCGCCGCAAGATTGACGAGTATAGCGGGGTGGTAATCCGTTGCAACGACCGTGGCCTGCGGAAGGAGCTTGCCAGCGACGATACTGAGCAAACCGGTACCAGCTCCGAGTTCAAGAACCCGGGGCGCTGGTCCAGTCCCGCTCTCAACGAGGCCAAATGCAGCTGGGCCAGCACACAGGCGTTCTCCGAAGACAATTGCACTGCCCCAGCTCTGCAGGCCCACCGATGTGTGGTCCGACGTCGAAAGTGCGGCATCGTTGAGCTCGATTTGGACTGGCGCTCCGTTGTTCACGGGGAAGACGAACTTCCGAGTTATATCGGGCTCTTCGTAGTCGTCCGGACGCGTAAATCGCGCAAGAAGTGTCGAGGCGTCGTCTACCAAACGCTCTCGGGCATCTTCATCGTCGTCCTTGACCAACTCGTCGATTCGCCCAACCAAGCCCGTCAGCCATTGGATAGCGAACGTGCGTTCGAAGGGGTCCGCACGGAGCGCATCCATGTCGTTGGACGCGTCTTCGGGAGAGTCGTCGTCGCCTTCATCGTCAGAAACGACAGCAGAGGCGTATCCAGAGTCTGGTATCTTGAATTCGTCGAAGCGGTGGTTTCTGCGGGCAAAACCGGCCTTGACGGAGAGATTCGGCGGAAGCAAGGGTACGGGAGTGGTCCAGTACAACTCCTTGAGGCCTCCGATCTTTTTGGAGATATCGGCGATGGAGGAGCCGGCCAAAGATCGGATTGGGGGGAGCGAAGTGGGAGAAATGGGAGCCATAAGAAGTCTATGGTCTATGTCGTCTATGGTCTATGAGATTTCTAACGAGTTTGAGCGGCTGGGACAGAGAATCCCAGCCGCTCAGAAACGCCCAAGAATCGGCATCGTGGTTGGAGGTGAAGATGATTTCGACACGTGCGAGATTACATCAGCAACAACCTTCCACCTGAACTTCCACCAACAAAGCTCAGATTCTCTCAGGCTTAGCGTCATGACCGGTCCCTCCATTGTCCCTAACTGCAGCTGGACGCGGTCCTGGCTATAAAATGGGCTGGAGCACGGACGCTCGAAGTTTCTAAACGTCTGTCGCCCACCTCGCTCACTCAACTCTCTCCTCAAGAATATGGATTCTCCCGATTCCTATGCCAAAACTACTGCTGTTAACCAGCTTGTCCTTCCTTCCACTATGCGTCGCCGCGTCTCGACACTCGATGTGCCGCAGGATGTCGACGACCATTTTATTATGGAGCATCTCAACGACCCCAACCTCGACCTGGAAAACCCCAACGGCCGCTTCGCAGATAAGGAGCTCCCGGACAACCGCCAAGATCTTGAGCTCGGTCTGTCCACCAATGCCACCGAGACCACGTACGCGTCATCGCGTTCCAGCACCAGTGACTTTGACGACGAGTCGCCGTATCCCGAGGTTCGACTTGCGGTGTCGAAGACAGACGACCCGCACATGCCCGTCAACACCTTCCGCATGTACGTCTGCGCGTTGCAGCTTTTGCATTCCTATTCATGTCGCTGCAGGTGGTTTCTCGGCATCTTTTTCAGTGTCTTACTCGCGGGACTCAACCAAATCTTCGAGTACCGCGATCCGTCCGTTTTCATCACCGGCCTTGTCGGCAACATCGTTTCACTCGCTGCCGGCAAGCTCCTCGAGTGGTGCTTGCCCACCAAAAGGTTCAAGCTGCCGTTCGGTTACGAGTGGTGCATGAACCCATGTCCTTTCAACGTCAAGGTCCGTTTTTCCTGTTCTCCTTCGCGAGCACTTTGCTAACCCGTCTCAGGAACACGTTTGCATCGGGATTATGATCTCTGTCGCATACAACGGTGCCATTGCCACCGACGTTCTCGCCACCCAACGCGAGTTTTTCGGCCAACATCTTTCCGGCATCTACCAACTCCTCCTCATCCTCGGCACGCAGACGTTTGGCTTCGCGCTCGGCGGTCTCCTGCGCCAATTTGTTGTCTGGCCGGCGTCGATGATCTGGCCTAGCGCGCTCGTCAACTCGGCCATGTTCAACACCCTGCACTCGACCTGGGGTAAACGTGACCGCGGTCACATGACCCGTCTACGCTTCTTCTCGTACGCGTGCCTGGGCAGCTTCGCCTGGTACTGGGTGCCGGGCTACCTGTTTACGGGGTTGAGCATGTTTACCTGGGTATGCTGGGTCTCTCCGAACAACCTCGTCGTCAACTCGCTGTTTGGTGGTTCTTCTGGCCTCGGGATGAGTGTTGTTACACTCGATTGGTCTATGATTACGCTCCTTGGAAGTCCCCTCACCAGTCCTGTAAGCTGGTCTTTTTTAACCTTTCATTCACTTCTAATCGTTCGCAGTGGTGGTCCTCGATGAATGTCATCGCGTCGTTCGTTTTCTGTTTCTGGATCATTACTCCCGTGATTTACTGTGCGTTCCCGTTCTCCAGAGTCTTTCTCGCCCGTGACTGATTATTCCCCAGTCACGAATACGTTCTTTACCGGCTTCCTTCCACTCTCCTCGTTCCAGGTCTTCGACAATACCGGTGCTCCATACAACATCAGCGCGACAATCGTCGACGGTGTTTTCAACCAAACCGCATATGAGGCGTATTCGCCTGTGTTCCTTACGAGTTCCATGTGTGTGGGCTATTTTGTGGCCTTCGCATTTTTCACGTCGCTGTTCACCCACACGATGAGTGAGCTTCTTCGTCAACATTCGTCGATTCAGTGCTGATCCTCGTCTAGTTTGGTATGGCCGCGATATCATCCGGCGCACTCACTCGAATCTCAAGCTGGAGCGTGACGTACACGCGCGCCTTATGTCTGTCTACCCGGAGGCACCGCAATGGTGGTTCGCCGTCCTCGGCGCCATCTCGATCCTTTTCATCTTTATCGCCATCGGCCTCAGCCCTGACGCGGGCCTTCCCGTCTGGGCGGCTATCCTTGCGATCCTGGTCGCAACCTCTGTTTCCCTCCCTCTCGCCATCATTTCCGCGAAAACCAACCAAACGGTCGGCCTCAATGTGGTCGAGGAGCTTCTTGGAGGTTTGGTCGTTCCCGACCGGCCAGTTGCGAACATGATCTTCAAGACGATCTGTCTCGCGGGAACCCAACAGGCCATCGCGTACTCCGGAGACCTCAAGCTCGGCCATTACCAAAAGATTCCTCCGCGCCTGACGTTTGCGATCCAGACGGTCAGCGTGGTGATCACGTGTTTTGTGGTCACAGCAGTCAACAGCTACATGCTCTCCAACGTCCCCGATATCTGCACCGGCAATGCTCCCGACGGCTTCGTCTGCCCCTCAACCCACGTCTTCGCCGACGCGGCGCTAATCTGGGGCGGGATCGGCCCGCGAGCGCTCTTCGGCCGCGGGTCCATCTACCGCAACCTACTATGGGGCTTCCCCATCGGCCTCTTTGCACCAATCCCCTTCTGGCTCCTCGCACGGCGCTACCCGCTGAGCAACTGGCGCTATGTCAACATCCCTCTCTTTTGCGGCGGCGTCGCAGCCATCCCAGCAGCTGCGCCGTACAACTACGCCGCCTGGGGCCTCACGGCGTTCATCTTCGCGTATTACATTCGCCGCACGCACTTCCGCTGGTGGATGCGGTATGTGTATATTTTATCGGCGGCGCTGGATTCCGGGCTGGCGCTGTCGACGGTGGTGATGTTTTTCGTGGTCGTGTTTCCCAAAGGCGGGTTCACTCTAAACTGGATCGGCAACACGGTCTGGCAGAACACGGCGGATTCGTTGGGGCTGCCGTTGTTGACACCTCAAAATGGCACGTTCGGGCCAAGCTCGTGGTAAAGCAGAGTTAGTATGTACAAAATATGAAGCCAGACCAACCTGAGGCCGAGGATCATGAAGGCGAGAATTCGAAGCTGTCACTCACGCGTCGCTTGCTTCCTGCCAGCAGCCAATTACACGGCAGTTGACTTGGTTCGTTGTAGGCGCCCAATGAACACCTTTTGTTGCGCGGAGATTACAGGGTATGGCCGTCAAGCATTCATGTCGCAAACAAAGTTGTACATATCACGCGCCGCGGAGTTTCGCCTGGGTTTCCCGCGTAATGGCAGTTCGGGAGCCAACCGCAGGCCCTGAGAATCATTCACCTGTAAGCTTCTTTTTCACCGCTCTATTCCGAGTCTCTGCATCCCAAACGGCGATGTTCCCAATCAGAGCACGGACGGCGATTATCACACTGTGTATGAACGATTAATGGACCCGCTTCCCTTCACACGGACAAGCCGCGCGCACTGCACCGTTCTTGCTTCCGCTTTCCATCTTCTGCGATGCTCTCCTTCCGCAGGACGTTCCCCACCACCCCCGATGCACTAGCTCCCAACCACCCATATACTCTCGACACCTCCAGACAATCGACCCAAGTTCCATTTGTCGAATTTCGAGGAACGGGCCCACCACCACCGAATGTTGGACAACCTGGAGACGTCTACGTGGACTTGACGCCCTCCCAATACGCGCTCTACTGGCGGGACCGCAATGGACGTGACCCTGGCCCCTGGAGACGCTGGACTTCACTGCTACTGGACCAAGTCCCGCTGTACAAGTATCTCGTCGCCCATCCCTGGGCCGACGACGCGCAAAGATCGGACCTGTACCTCTGGGCAGACCCGACTTGCATTTCCTGGACATCTCGAGCCGAGATCTGTGCGAGTCGTGTCGTCATGGTCCAGAAGAACGTAGGCGCGGTGCAGCCTGGAGAGCGCAATCCGGACGTGCCTGCGCTCGTCGCGCAGATTCTGCAAAAGATGATCGACATGGAGGATCGCCGCACGCTGCCGCCTATTCGCGACTCGCCGCCATCAGCCCGAGCGCGCTCGCTTTCCTCCACTACCCTCTACTCCTCGCCCGCCGCTTCCCATCGAGAACCACGGCCATCGTCGCCTCACAGCTATTATCCATCGAAGAGACGGAACACATCAACGGACCCGCCTCAACTGCCTCCACTTGCATTGGCCGTCTCTCCGCGTTTGGCGTCTCGCGCCACGAGCCCGCCTTTCCGCTCTTCGCCGTACGAGAGGCCAACTCAATCTCCTCCGCGTCCAATGATTCCGATTCCCATCTCTCCGCGCTTCTCTGATCACCGTTCACCACAACAACACCAACATATCGTGCTTGGCCCCGAGCATAATCCCCGAGAGACGCCGTATCACGCCGACTACGCTCCTTCGAGTTCGACGAGCTCAAGCGGCAGACGGCATGAACGTCGCTCGGACTCACCCCCTTCTCCGCCGACAAACGGTATGTCACCCGGGATGCTTCCAAATTCCAACCCGAGGCTCTCTTCCCTTCGCTGACGCGTTCCCTTCTTTCGATTGCACGGGTAGGACATCACCACCCGGCCCCGCTTGGTCCGCCACCGGCTGCTGACCATCCCGAGTCGCGCGAAAACTTCGGTGAGCCCGGATTGCGTCCTCTGTGGGTTTATTCGAACCCGGGTTTCTCATCGGCGAGATACTGCAGCCTGGACCGAGATGCAACGTGCACAGTATGCTGAGGCGCACTTCAAACGAGGTGCATTTGGGAAACGCGGAAGCAGTTCATGATTTGATTCCGCGATAGAACTCCGGCAGAAGAACCGCGAGTTGGCTAAATGTAAGTTGCCGATACTCAGGGATGGATTGGCTCAAATAGGTGCACAGTCAAGAAGAAGGAAAAAGATATTATAAGCCGTATGTTCGTTTCTGTTTTTCAGGTGACCGAGACTAACGCCACTACAGTATCTTTCATTTACCAGAAGAAGGAACAAGAGTTGCTGGACGGTGTGTACCTCATCATTGCTTGCTGGCTTCTCGCTTAATCAGTGGCGTAGCGCTGGCCAACGCAGAAAGGAGATCCAGCGAAGAGATGGAGAAACAGCGCCAAGGTGCTGTGCTATGCGATATCATTCGCCCTCGCGCTCAAAGCTCCCTAGCTGTTCAGATTGCACAAGGACAAGTCGAGGAAGCAGAACAGCAGGCCCGTGATGCAGGTATGATTATCTTCCGCTTTCACGGCGGCATCCAATGATTATTTGAACAGTCCGCGAGCTTCGACATCTGGAAGATGGTGAGCAGCATCATGGCTTTTGCCGATCTCAAGCTGATGCGATAACGCAGTGTTGAACGATGCCCGGACTGAGATCCAGCGGTTGAAATCGTGTAAGCTCGACTTGCTGTTCGCCACAGAGCTTTTGCTCACCGCTCCAATCGAAGATGCAGAGAAGATGGAGGTTGAGAATGAAAGTCTCAAAGACGGTACGTCGCGGTCTTCAGATCCTTTTTCTTTGTTGATGTATCGCTAGAAGTAAACAAGTTTTCAACGTCGCGTTCGGATCGACCGAGCAGTGAGCCACCATCTTTCTCATGCGTGCATCTTGGCCTGCCTGACCCCACGCAGGCCCACATTGAACTGCGAGGGCTGCTGTTCTCTTCCCGGTGGCGTCTTGAGTCTGTTCGAGTGGCGCGCATGATCTATGTTGTGTTCTTCGCTATCGCTGTTTTGTTCTCATTGCTCTCGCTACTCCTTCGACGAATTGAACTCTTTCCGGCTTCCGGTCCGAGCAAGGACCCACGCGGCAAAGGCTAACCAATCAATGCGAGGAGAGGCACGATGCCCAAGGACCCCCGGCAACCGGGTCACATGCCTGAGTCCGCGCTGGGTAACTTGGGCGAAAATTTCGCGGAAGGCCTGAGAAAAGCCGGGTAAAAACGACCTGTTTTCGCGACCTGGCCTCAGGTAAAAGCTGGGTAAAAGGTGGCATTTCAACCGATTTTGCCCTGGAAACGGGTCGGATCTCGACGCAATCGGTCCGGATCACCAGAAATGATCGTATCAATTCCAGATATGGTAATTGATGCAATCAAAACGTGACGAGGCCTGAGAAATGCCGAGTAAGCTGGGCCTAAAACGGACAAAAATCGGTTGGGTAAGAGTTGACATGTCCGGACTCAGGCCTTTTTGGGGGTTGCCGGGGGTCCTGATGCCCAAAGGAGTTGTGAAAAACAGAAGCTGTCACTCGGCGCGTCGTATTCATTTTCTGTTGCTTCGAGGATCAGAGATGGAACCGCCACTAGCGGACGATGTACATGCCTGACCGCCGCGTCGTCACGCGCGTTTGGTGTCGCGTCAATGAAGTGTTCCGCGGCATGCACGTGATCGTTCCGCGCATGCCGATTTCTGTCATTTAACGCTGAACTTGCGGTCTGTGCGTAATCCACGTCAGCTGAAGCGAGATTAGTCGCGCATGGAGAGATTAAGCTCAAATTCGCCCATCAGTATGAAATTGATCCCATCTTGATCGTCTGATGTTTGATCAACCAATTCCTCACCAGCGAGTAAGGTCGTAAAACGGACAAAAGTTATGGTGAATTCTACAGAATATACGAACTTTAAGCTACACGACTAATACTAGAAATACACTTTTAAACCAATCAGAACGCTTCTCAGTCCATGGCCTCCAAGTCTGTATGATCCACGCCCAACTTGTCGAGCAGCATTTCCATCAACTGTGGTTCGTCATTCTCCTCCAACGTCCAGTCCCATTCCTCGTCACTCTCTCCGTCTCGAACGATCGCGTTGCCAAAGTCGATAACGAAGGCTCGCGAGGGACGGTCCGACGGCGAGAGCAGGACATTTTCTGCGCGAAGGTCATCGTGAATTACGCCGAGCGCGTTGAACGCGCGTGTTGTGTCGACGAGACTGCGTCCGACGTTTGGAGAGATGCGACCGGCTTGGATCGCACGGAGGTTAGGCCCAGGGATGTAGGAGAGGACTAAAACGCGTGGTACAACCAGCCGTTTGCACCGCGTTTGGGGCACAATCGAGCCATGCGCGTAGCAGATTGGGATCGAGCGACCTTGCAGCGGCAGCAGCCGTTCGTACGCCGCAACTTCATTCTGGAACATCTCCTCGAGATTATGGTGGTAATATTCTTCCCAACCGGCGGCGTCGTTGTCGTCGGGCCACCACGTTGGCAGCTGTGTATGCGTGTTCATCCCGAATTCGCGTCTGCGGGCAGCGGTGGTTTCCGCTGCCAGTGTCCATGGATGGGGCGCGCTGCCCTTTGTCCCGTTGCGATGTTGGAGGAAGCGCGGGTCGAAGACTTTCAGCACGAGACTGTTTGTTGCCGCGGGGAGGATATCGGGGATGGGAGGCTCGACGTCCACCAGGAGGACCTGGCTCATGGTGAACGGCGTCAGCGCCTTTGCTATTGTGACGTCGACCGTTCGCTCGATGGTTTCGTCGATACAGGAACGGATGTTGATCGTCAACTGGGCGCCAGGTTGGTAGTACGAGTGTAGGTAGAGCATTTCGTCGTCCAAGTCGCATTCCAGAGTAGGAGGAGACTCGGACTCGGGCTTATAGTCTGTGGATGTCGCGGATGGTTTCAAACCTGCCGTGGGCGGGTCGTTGCGATACATTTTGTGTGAATATTGCGGTTGCCGAGCGGCTGCTGAAGAGGAAAAAATGGAACACCCTCGTTGAGAGGAACGAGGTGGGGGTTATGAGGGCGGAACGAAAGTCTCGGAAAGGGAGGAAGGAAAGAGGTGCGGACCGGAGTGCGGCGCCCATTCTTCATTCTAAAACACTCGGAGGCTGAGACGGCGTCCGCTAAGTTTGAGATCACACAGCCTGAACACTGGCATGGCGTTGGGCCTGGCAGGGACTGTTTGCAGGGCGCGGCAGGCGCTGTTCGATGAGTACCGCAGGGCGACGAATGAGTGGTCTGTCCGACTGAGCACAACCGCCGCGGAAGGTGACTGTTCAGGAAAAAGAGAGCCGACCGAGATCACCGCGATCATCGAATGCTGATGTTGGAGTACGGGCACTACAAGATCAAGAGGCGCGTCTGGCGCACTTCAGGTTCGTGTTAAAGCTACATCTAAAGCTACAGAAAAAGAGCAACATTAGGAGGCAGAGAAATTAAAGCGTAGCTACAAGTAGAAAACCCGCTGTCCATGGTATGCGTGCGTCTGCTACAAAGTCCGAATTGCGTTAAATGCGCGTAAAGTGGTCGTAAAAACTACAAGGTTCGTGAAAAAGAAAGAGGGAGGAGGGGGTGACTGGTTTAGTTAGACCGCCTTTGCGAGGCTAACCGTGTTCTCATCGATGTTGGTCGAGAAGTACACCGACTTGAGGAATGTATCGCCAACGAGCCACTGGTTGCCCGGCTGGTTGAACGAGCCAATGCCCGAAGTGCAGTCGCCCGTCGTGCGGCCACCAGACGCAAAGAGCAGGTCCTCGGGGTTGATCTCAAAGTCGTTGCCGCCAAAGCGGACCGAGACGCTCGCGGTGGTGTTGCACGGGATGTTGAACTGCCCGCTTTGCTGCTGCTGCGCGCCGGGGATCTGCGCGTGCACGGCGATAGCGTCGGCGGTGGGCAGGACGAGGAGAGTGGTGCCCGTGTCCATGAGCGCCTGGGTGCTGTTGAGCGTGACGGCGTTGCCGTTGACGCTTGCGCCCTCGAGAGGGATGATCCAGAAACCAGAGTCGGTGGAGTTGATGGTGACGAGGGTGCTGGGATCGAATTTGGCCGGGTCCAAGCTTCCAAAGGTCACTTCGCCGTTGTTCTCGTGGTCGAGGGAACGCGGGAGACGGTACGAGACGATGGCTTGGTGGATGAAGCCGGTGTCGCGCATGACGATGGGGGCGGGAGGGACGCCGCTGGTGGAGAGGCTCTGCGAAGGCGTCAGCGAAGGTCACATCTGAAGAGTGAATGGTACCCACCGGCTTCGAAAGACCCATGAGACCGTCGGCAAGAGGATCATTGGCAAAGCTGTCCGAGACATTGTGCGCGATGCCAAAGGTAAAGTTGTCGAGGATCATTCCAGCCATACGGAGCGAATCGTTGACGAGTTGGCCCGAGGCAGACCCCGAGCCGTACTCGATCGAGAAGTCCTGCTCAAGGTTCACGAAGGACGACGACAGGTCCGGTCCGAGGAAGGTATGGTTCCCGCATCCGGCACCGTTGTTGGAACACTGGTCAGACTCGACCCAAAAGTCACCTGACCCTGAATCGAGGATGATGTTGAACGGGCGCGGTGGAGTGCCGAGTTGAAGGGTAGTGACGAACGTCGTGTCAGCACCACTGGGTCAGAAGGTGAGCTTGAGGACGAGATAAAAGAGAAGAAGACATACTCGGGATCGACAGGCGCAGAGAAGTTTGCAAGGGCCGGAGCAGTGGTGTTGTCCGCGTCGTCTCTACTCAACAATAAGCATAATGCACAAGACGGTGGCATAGAGACGCACTGAGCGAAGTTCGAGATTTGGGCACCCGCGATATTAGACGGGATGTTAAACCGCTTGCGAGTCTCAGGCATCTCGATGAACGATGCCCGGCGCTCGATGTTGGCGCGGAGTTCGTCGGTGGACGGTTCAGGAAGTCCAGCGGCACGAGAGGCAAGACGGTGAGCGCGGTTGATATGTTGTTGGTGACGCTGGAGCGTATATGAGCGACAATGTCGTGAAGAAAGCACGCAACGCACCAGTTCAACGTGAAGACCCGTGTCCCTCTCGACTCGACGGATGGGCAGCGTCACGTATTTCGGGACGGCAGGCTCACGAGCGCGAATAGGGCGCGCGTCTGCAGACAGCGCGAAGAGTGTGATAGTGATGAGGTTAAGCAGTTGCATGGTTGTCGTGGGGTGTCGTCTAGGCGTTAAAAGAGAGCGTAAAGGTGCTCGCTGGGAGCGGACAGAAAAAGAGGGATGTAGGTGGGTGGCTCGAGAGATGGGAGGCAAACGACGTGGTCGGGGCCGTATTTATACGCGTGTGGTCATGCAATTCTCTGAGCCCATTGTTTGCTGTTGATGCGCTTGCGAGGGACAATTGGGCTTTGGACGTCGAGGTTTTTGTTCGGTTATGCATCTTTGCTGTGTTCCCGAGGTCGCCGCAAATGAAACGCTGAGGCCTAGACATGTATCGTTGTCGCTCGTCGTTGCTTTGGTCAAGCCGCAGAAAGCTGAGTCAGCAGCTGTCACGTGCATCGAGTCTATGCCGACTTTTGGCGCGCGCGTACAAAGCTATCGTACAGGTCGGAAGATTTCACAAGCAGCTCCTCAGCGTACTCCTTGTTCTCCTCCCAGTCGCACACAGGTGTCAGCCCGACCTCGGCATTCCCCCATCGGTCCGTCTCCGAGCCAAATCGGACTGGCTTGAACGTTTGAGAGTGGCCATTCGCGCTGCCATTCGCGCCCCCGTTGGATTTTGATTTTGCGGGTATCGTGAAGAACGTGACAAACGATAACGCGACGAGGGAGAGGTGCACCGTTGCGATTGCAGCGTTCATGCTACTAATGGAGTGGTGTCTGGTGTTGAAGAAACGGCCCTATAGATGCTTCAGACGCGTTTAAACAAAGTTTAATAAACATACCACGTAGAACAAACACAACTTGAGGGTATCGAGTAGCCCACCGACCGCGACGAGGTTGCCGCTGATCTTTGTGTGTGCGACACCAGGCTGCGAGACGAAATGCCTGACGCGTTTATCGACCGGAGGGTCGCGTAGTGCGTGCAAGTCGAGCGCGGTACCAGCCAAGTCGATCTGATACTTGACTGCCTCGTACGAGTACTCGTTTTTGACGTGTTGCCAGTCGGCTTTGTCGTAGTGTTGCGGCAGCGCGCCGAGGGAAGAGGACCAGATGACGCGTGAATCGGGGGCATAGGTGGTGTTGTGCAGCTGCGGTTCTAACGCTCTGAACTGCGCGCGCGACGTCAGTTTGGGTGGGTAGGTGACCAGACGCAGAGTACGCACCAGCACATAATGCCCGAAGTAATTGCACTGGAATGTGAATCCCAATCCGTCGTCGGTCAATTCGCCTACTGTCTGCGCGTAGAACGCAGGGCGGGTGATGGCCTCGAAGAGGTTGTGCAAGACCTGCCGGATGGCGACGAGCCACTTTATGTGCGCAAAGGGCGCGATGCCGGCGTTCAATATGAGGTGTGAGATGTACGAGTGCCTGCTCTGGAGGTCAGACACGCGTTTTCGAGGACTGCGGCGCACACACCTCTTGGAAACCCGCGCAGCAAAGTCAAAAACAGAGGAAATCTCCGCCAGATCGAGATGCTCGACCTCAATAGTCAGGTTGTGCCGGAAATCGTCCGCGTACCCGTCGTATTCGGCGTGTGCGCGCAGTGTCTTTATGTGGCCGTCGAGGAGATGGTACAGGTCGTCGCGCGCGGCCTCTGCCTTCTTGACGCTTCGACAAGCCAAAATCAGCGTCAAGCCGTTCGCCGTTGGGGGCTCGAGCGCAAGGTCATTATCGCGGGTAGACCACGGTTCCGGCTCTGAATCCCGTGGGGTAGAGGTGCATAGTTGGAAGAGCAGTCGTTGGCAGATACCAAATCCGACACCTCTAGAGGACTAGTGAGTGAGATTGGGGCTCGAAAAGACGCGAAAACGCACGCGTTGGCGCCGGTTACGACGACGACTGGGAAGGCAGCCATATGGTACGATGCAAGCCGAATTTCGCTGTGACGCGCTCAGAGACGAGCTAAGCGAATGTTTCGGTCGTTTATTTCATCTCCGGTCTCGGAGTGTCTCCGCTCGTGAAGGAGGAGGTTGGCGTCAAGTTCAGTGGCCTTCCGAGGATTGGCAGCGCGCAAGCCGGGCCGTGGTGGTGTTGTGGCGGTGTTTCGACGTCGAAATTCTGGTGGCGCTTTACAGCTCTCGTCCGCACCATGGAGGCAACCCTGCGCAGCCTCGTTGCGCTACTCCGGCGCCTGTTGCGCAACAGCGGCCTCTTCGTCCTACAGCTTGTTTCGCGGCTGTTCAGGCTGTCGCGATCCAAAACCAAACCCCGGAGGTCTTCCGGAGACCACCACGACCTCAAGGACATTCGAACGACCATATACCCCCTTCCCCATGAATACCCTTCCGTACCACTCTACGACGCTGCCAGCTATCTCCCACAGACGGCGACATTGCAACCATACCCGCTTCATGCGAACGCTTCGCGCTCATCGCAAGAAATCACCACAACGGCACTTGGTATAAACCAGGACTCGTACTCGTTGCACTCTCTGTCGGTCCAAAATCTCCCCGGCGGTGTAACATTGAACGTCCGAGCTCCACCTTCGCGGCCCCCGAGCAGCTACTTGGCTGCATCGAATCTGAACTCAGCGCATTCGAGTGTAGTCGAGCTGCAGATCGGGCCGCCCACCGAGTCGCCGAGCCAATCCCGGAATGCCTCGGTCTGTGATCTCGATGTCGAGGTTGTTGGAGGGGAAGCGGTGGCGTCGGTGCCTGCACTGTTGAACGACGCGCATGCTCGCATCTTCCCCGGCAGCCCAGATACCCTAGCTCGATATTCCCGTCGGATATTCGCGTGCGTCTGTTCTCTCATCTCGCTCAAACGAACCTCAACTCCGTTCCAGTTTGGATGAGCGAACCAACTTCAAAATCCCACCACTGACGATCGGGGGCGAATTGTGCGTTCGCCATAAACCATACATGCTTTCCCTTGCACTTACATCTCCGCTAGCCAAAATCCAGACAAGGAGTGGAAGCTGTGTTTACATCCGGAAGGCACGCCGTATTTCTTTCATGCCGGGAACGTACGTGGCACACCTGCCTTCTCTGTAACAACTCACGTTCATCTCTCTCAGCGCGTGTACACGGACGCAAACTTATTCGACCCTGCGCTGCGTGTTTGGGTGAACGAACAGATGCGGACTATATTGGATTTCCTGCGGGCACACAATGTCACTCTCAATGCCAACGTCGACCTCATTTTGGACGAGTACATCTACGACGACGGGAGCCAGGGCTGCCAGTACTACTTTGTCAACCACGACTCGCGGTGTCTCTTCTGGATGGACCCGGCAGACTCGGAAATCTTTGAACGTGCGTCGCGTGGTCCGTCTTGCTCATCGCCTCCGTCGACTAATCATCCGTAGAGGATGACCAGCTGCCGAACGGAATCAACTCTGCTGCGCATATCGGACACATACTCGAGGAGAGATACTGGTATCACTGCGGGCTGTTCCCGCTTTCCTTGAAGGTCACCAAAGACATTGTCGACGAGTTGCGGGACATTGTGTTGCACTCGATGGCGGACAGTCTGACTTCGGCGACGTCGACGGTCAGTCGCCGGGTTGAGGAGCTTCAGCAAATGGTCAATGTGATCGATGGCGTTAGCAGTAAGTGTTGTTAGCTTGGAATTCCCGTGTCTGACTGTCAGTCAGAGAATGTCGGGACCACGAACGACCGAACGCTTAGTGGAATGAGCTACATAGTTGGACGATTCATGCAGGAGTTTGGTGAGCATTTTTCTTTCCAATTCTATACTAGATTTTGCTGACCAAACGAAGCCCACGGCCGCGTGCACAACTTCTATGGTCAACCTAGCGCTCGGCTTGACGCCTACTCCTCCGTGTACCCAACTGAAACCTACCGAACGGCCCTCATCAGGATCCTGAGCCCGATACTGTTTTATGCACCCGACTTTCATCTCGACGGGCTCCGCAAAATCTACACGGACGGACTGGTCCGCCATCGTGGATGGTCAGATTTTGTCAACCGGCTCACGGGCGAGTGGCAAGAGTTTACGCTATACGTGCGTTTCTTTTCTCTTTCTCGCTGTTGCTCAAAGCTGATCACGTGAATACAGGCGACCGTGGTGCTGAACGCGAATGTCGCATTTTTGTCGATCCAGAGCGTGGATACGAATGGCTCGCAGACTCCGCATCGGACGTCGACGCAAATAGCGAGCTACATGTCGATGCTCACTAGTATTGGCGCCGTTATCGTTGGGTTGCTGCTTTTGAAGCAGAATCGGAGTCGGGATCGGGGAACTGCGCCCGAAGCGGTGAGTCGAGTTTCAATTTATGTCTTCGTGGTGTTGAATAGCTTTCAGTCGAAGTACATGTTCAGCAGAACGCACCCCACCCTCGGGCTCGAGACCCTCGCGATCTTGTATTCGCTCCCATATGCCATGCTCATCTGGTCGTGAGTGTCTTTCCGCCCTCTTCGCGGTAATGTTGAAAGAACTCGTAGAATGGTCTCTTTCCTCGCTGCTTTCTCCTTCATGTGCTTCGAAAACGCGGACCTCCAAACGCGAACCATCGTCGCCGTCATGTGGGGCACGATCTCGGTGCTCATTCTGTGGTGTGTCGTTAATGGGTGGGAGAACGACGTCCTGCCATCTTGGAACCTGTGGTCGTGGTGGCCGTCACTCTTTGGACGAAGCGCACAACAAGACAACAGCGAGGACGGGGAGAGCGACGCAGAAAAACAAAGCCAAAAAGCGGAAGAGAAGGCAGAACGGGAAGCAGATGCGGCGTCGACGGTTTCCAAGCCTAAGAAACGACGATGGCGGTGGCCGTCGATATCGCTGCGCAAAGGATCCGTGGATTCGGACAGAACCGTGGTATAGACTTGTGCCCCACTTACATCTTGCGTCTGTATTTCTAGCACTAGCGCTGTATCGATAGACTCGTCGGCATGTACTTATTACTTATCGCTGGTGCACGTGACTTGCTATAACTTGCCTCATGCCGCCAATCCCATCCACCCTCCCCGCCCCTGCAGCCGCCCTCGTCGCCTCCATCCAACGGCGGACCCTCGACATTTCGACGCAGCAACTCCCGCGTCTACGGACGTGTTCTGGGCCGAGGGCCACGTTGGATGCGTATGACGAGGAACTGCGGGCTGACTTGGCGACGGTGCGGGGTATGGTTGAGGTGAGTTCTTGCTTCATTTATTCGCTAAATGAAGGGGTTTATAACCGAGGAGGTGGGTAGGAATTGGACGGGCTTGTGGGCGATATGACGCGGAAACGCGATCGGGACGAGTTGGAGGCGGTCGTGGTGGAATTGAACGACAAGTTGGTTAGGTGCGGGTGTGCTGTCTTCCGGGTTCTCTTTGCTAACGAGAGTAGTCTTCGACGAGATGCTCGGGACGCGCTGTTGGCAGCGAAACGGGCGATTGATGCGCGGAACGACCGGGACGAGCTGCTGGGCAAGCAGGATGTGGTGGCCGACGACGAGAAGAAGGGGGATGCGGTTATGGCGGCGCAGGATAAGGTTACTGGCGCGATGCAGCGCACGATGGCGCTGTTGCAAGCGGAATTGGAGCGTTCAGTGTTATCCTCGCAGATGCTCTGTACGTCCGACGGAGATTATCCTCTTTATGCTGCTCACATTTCAACAGCAAGCTCGACTGCGACCCTAAAGTCCGCCTCCTCGACCCACGACACGCTCACATCTGTGTTGGACACGTCCAAGCAACTCGTTACCGCGCTCGAGAAAGCCGACCTGCTTGATCGTGTGCTTATATTTGCCGCACTCGCGTTCTTTATCCTGGTGGTGCTGTTTATTCTCAAACAGCGTATATTCGACCGGAGCCTGCGAATAGCGCTCTGGTGGACGCGGTTCTTGCCGGATTTCAGTGGGGACGAGGCGCTGTTGGCGGCGGAGAAGGGGATGGGGTCGCTTTCGACGACGCTGGAGACGGTGGTGGAGACGGTTGTGTCGAGTGTGGCGGCGGCTTCGAGTGTGGTTGCTACCGCGTCGGCGATAGCTTCAAGCTCAAGTACAACGGAAGCAGATGTCTCGGAGGCATCTGAGACACAAATCTCAGAAACCCTATCGTCGATTGTCTCCGAGCCGAGTCCAATACACGAGGAGTTGTGAGGCTCGCCTCGGGGAGTGGATACGCCAAATGTGACGTAGTGATCGATGCCAAACGATGCTTTCGTTCGCTCCATGACCAGGGCGACACTCCTCCAACGAGTCTTGAACAAACCCTCCCAAAAGTACAGCGACTCGCCTCCCCCGTTGCCTACACCTCCCCGGAAACAGTATTACTCCGCGAAGCCTGCTCTGTTGGCTCTTGCGGCGGCAGCAACGGTCATAGATGATGCCCCACGCCCACATGTGCGCGAACCGAAGGTAAAACGACGTCATGCCTTTCCTGGACAATTATATCTTGCCCTTACACCACCACCAGCGCGACGATAACGACGACGACAACGACAACGACGAGGATACATTCTACACCCCGAGATCCTCGGTTGTGCTCGACGACGCCGACGCCGACGACCTATCCATGACAATGACAGCAACCACGACCAAGGGCACCCCCACGCGGGCATTGTACACCGACCAGGACTGGGCCAACGAACTCAAGTCGCTGGTCAACAACAAACGCGCAAGGCGCGCGTCCATGCCAGTGCCCGTTGTGGCCCGTGTCTCGCATTCGCGTTCGCCCACACCAAGCATCATGATGAGCATGACTGCTTTGCTCGAGGAGGACGAAGACCCCACCAAGATATCCGTCGAGCCGCCCAGCAGTGTCATCATCTCGACCGACACGCCCCCGTTGACCTACTCGCGTTCGTCGACGCCGTCCCACCGCCGCACGCGGTCGACGACTTCGTCCGTCTACATTCCACCATCCTTGCCGTCCGGCCCACCCGATTTGCCGTCGTACGGCACGCCTGCATATACCTCGCTTGTGGTCCCACCAGCCCCACTCCCTTCACAACCACTGACACGCTCGACATCGCTCTCGAAGCGCATCAAGTCCACCCTCCGCCCAACTGCCGACCTCTCGCGGTCGCGGCTAGCCCAGGCCACAATGGCTTCAATCGAAGTCGTCGCTGGCCTCGCATCCGCCAAGAGCTCGACCCACCAACCTCCGCGCCTTGGGTTCACGCACTATCGAACGCCGCCTAGCGTGTCCAAGTCTGGCATCTTGGTGCAGGTGTGGGCCGTCGGGCTCGACTCGACGGATTTGCGGTTGTTGGGCAATACAGCGACCACGCGTCCGCCGTTGCTTCCGCGTCCGAGAACGCAGAGTATTGGCAGGTTCATTGGGCGATCAATCAATTTCTCGAGGCGAAGCCTGAGCATGCCCGATAGCGGGTCGATCTTCGATAAGGATGGCAAGGAGGCCGTTCAGGCGCCTGCCCAGGTTGGGTTCGTCCCCGGACGGAGTTTCGTGGGCCGCGTCATGGAGTGTGGGTGGGAAGTGAGGGATGAAACGGCCAGGAGAGGCGAGTGGGTCGTTGGGTTGCTTGATATTCGCAAGGTGTGTTGCTTTCCTCTTTCTCTTGGGGGTTTGAGCTTACACGGATTAGAGCGGCGCTCTTGCGGAATATATCATCGTCGACCGGCACCGGATACATCGGATACCGCAGCCATACACGCCTGGCAGCCACTCAGATATGCCGCTCGACTCGAGGCCACCATCCAGAGCATCTTTTGACGGATTCTCACTCACCCATTCCAACCAAGAATCCCCATATCCCTCTCGACCATCCTCAGTTGTATTCGCGTTGAACGATTCACCAAACTCTTCGCGACCGTCTTCAAGACAACAACATTACCCCATGCATCGAAAATCGATGAGTGCGCCTGCTCCTTCTCCTCCGCCACCGCCTCCGGGCCCAACGCTGGACGAGTTCGCGTTGCTGCCGCTTGGATTACCTGCTTATCGTGCAGTTCGGACACTTGTTGGGCTCGAGGGTTCAACGACCCCCACGACACCTGGCGTAGTGAGCCCCGAAGGCGAGCTGGAGGTGGACCCCATGTCCGAACCTCGTCCAAAGTCTCGCAAATACCAACCGCGTGCGTTGGTGCTCAACGGCCACGCGGGCATCGGGGCTGTTGCTGCGCGTCTGCTCGTTGCGCGTGGCTGGCGCGTCTGCATCCATGCACCGGGCACGCTGGCGGATCCCGCGACGCCCGACACCGAGTCGGAGGACGCGGAGCATATGAGTGCCATCCAGTCACGTGCACGTGGCTGGGGTGTCGAGGAGGTTGTGTTTGACGACGGCGGGGCGGTGGGCGACGAGGATGCGGATTGGGGACGTGCGAGCACTGTGCGGGCTATCGAGCGCCTCATTGACGACGGGGATGTCTTTGATGCCGTTGTGGATACCCTCGGTGGACGGCCGATCTGGGCGGCGGGCGAGAAGCTGCTCCAGCGCGACGACGGCAGCCGGCGCTCCAAAATCTTCACCACAACTGTGGGCGACTGCCCTGGCCGGCCGATTCCTACTGCAAAGGACAACTTTCGATCGGGGCTGCGGTCGATGCATGGCGGCAAGGCTGAAAAGAAGTCCAAAAAGGCCCCTTGTTGCGCTGTGTCGTATGCGTGGGTCAACGCGGGCTCGGACGTCGACTGGGAGGGCGGCGACGTGCGGGATGCGTTGTCGACTCTCATTGGGCTGGCGCTTGACCGCGAGCACGTGCGCCCGTTCGTGGAGGATGCTGCGCCGTTGCCGTTTGAGCGCGCTGTAGAGGTGTTTGAAGGTGCGAGTAATAGTGGGCGCGCGGCTGGTGTAAGGAGGGGCGGGGCTGCGGTGGTCAAGGTTGCTGGATGAACGCCGACCGATAGACGCGTATATAAACGATAATTATTTGCCTTGCATACACGGACACTCGGTTGCATGTATACCTGTACGACTAGCCATGACTAACAATGCTTAGAGAAAGCCAAAGAAAATTTTGTTGTGGGTCCGTGACCTCTGATCTGAGCTCTGCGCTGGACCACCATCGAGCTGGAGCCTACTACAATGGGTACCATCCAGTCTCAGCACAAGCGCTGGCAAATGGCTGCCTAGTACTCTTTCGTACATTTCTCGCTGGTTGCGAAACCACCGCGCCGACAACTTCGCCGTTTTCGCGGTTCCAACCGCTGGCAGGAACCCCTTCTGTCTTCAAACTCCGCCCCCAGCGTCTCTTGTATCTCCGCAGGGAGGGCGACGGACATGCATCGTGTCGCGAAAGAAGAATACCGGAGAACCCCAGAAACGCAAGGTCCGCCGGCCGTTTGTCGCCAAAATCCAGAAACTTAACTAAGAACTTAGTCCCACAGGCGCGCTTATGGCTGTTGGAAAGAACCTCGCGGTCAACTTCATTATACAGCTCGGGCGTGTCCACCCCGGAATCAGCCACGAGGCGCCGAGAAAAACGGGCGCCTAACCAGCGGCATATATTTCGAAGAGCCACAGCTTAAGCTGACGCTTCTGCTTCTCCCCGTCTCACCATGTCCAACCAGGCACCGAGCGATGCCAACGCGTCCGTTCCGCCGTGGATGACCTCTTTCTTGGGGCTTTCCTCTGTCTTTGCGGCAGTGGGGATGTTGTCGGGCGCATATCTCGGCTCCAGCGTCAAGCTTCTGATCCTCGGGTCCCTCATCGAGACCGGTCGGAGAGTCTTTCAGTGGCTCATTGTCCGCCTGCGATTTCGTGCGTGGTCCATCTCTTGCTCGTCAATCTACGGCTCATATCAAGTGTAGAGTACTCGATCACGGCGCAATTCGACGAGGGCGACCCGGCATACGAATGGATCGTGCTATTCCTAACACAAGAGAACGTTTGGGAGCGCTCGCGCGAGTTTGTCGTAAACGCCACCAATTCGCGCCGCAAGTGGGCCGTCAAGACGTGGGCCGACCCACGGATTAAGGGCCATGCGGAGTATGTCCCGACGTATAATGAGCCGCAGCTGTTCCGTTGGCGCGGGCGGTGGGTCGAGATAAAGCGCAGTCGCGAGGGGAACGAGACGAGGTTCACGTCGGCGGGGACGTTCAGACAGATTGCGAGCATCCTCGTCACGTACGTGCATTCCTGCCTTCCCGTCTGAGCTGGTCTGACGTCGTTCAGGATGTATACGCTGGATATGAGCTTGATGTCGGACCTGGTCGAGGACGCGCATGCGCGATACGTCGAAGTTAACAAGCCGAATGTCGTCATCCATATCGCCGACTCGGTGCGTGTTTTTGCGGTGTTGGTTTTTTTAACTCATTGAACCCAATCATATTCAGCCACAATATGGGCCTGGGCTTCCTTGGACGAGCGTCAAACACAAGATGCGTCGTCCACTGAGGTGCGTTCGCCTTGTTAAATTGTGTAGTTGTCTGAACATTTCCTGTAGCACCATCATCCTTCCAGAGGGCGTCATAGACGCGCTAGTCCGTGACGCGCAAGAGTTCATTGCGTCGGAGAATTGGTATGTCGAGGCGGGTATCCCCCATCGTCGCGGGTATTTGTTATATGGGCCTCCTGGAACTGGAAAGAGTACGTGTACCCTCTTCTCTCTTGCATTCACTCATGCCTTTGCTGCAGCCTCAACGATCTACGCACTGGCTGGTGCTTTGAATCTCGAGATCTATTCGCTGTCTCTCGCCTCTAGCTTGTGGGTTTTGTTCTGGTATAAACCACGTCCCTGCTGACGGAAACCTCCAGCGTTGATGACTCATTCCTTCAACGCGCCGCCTCTGCCATCCCCAAGAACGCGCTTTTCCTCATCGAAGACATCGACTGTGCTTTCCCATCACGTGACGATGAGGAGGAGCTCGCAGAACGACAAGCCGCGCTCATGAGCAACGCCTCGGCATCCAACTCGGGTGTGACCATGGGCGGTGGCTCTGGTCGCTCACTGGTCACCCTCTCGGGGCTGCTCAACGTCATCGACGGTGTTGGGAGCGAGGAGGGCAAGCTGTTCTTTGCGACGACGAATTACATCGACCGGCTGGATCCCGCCCTTTTGCGCCCCGGAAGAATCGACCACAAGGTGCTCTACGAGATGGCTACGGCGGAGCAGGCCGCTGCCTTATTCTTGCGCTTCTTCCCGCCTGCGAGGTTTACGGAGCTGGTAGCGACCCCAGTTGCCTTGGACGAGAAGAACGAGGATCCCAAAGACGACTTGGGCCAGTCTAACAAGGCGGCTGAGGGCCCGACAAAGCTCGACGAGCTCGCAACGGAGTTTGGGTCGAAGATCCCGCCGCGGGAGTTTACGACGGCGGAGCTGCAGGGATACCTTCAAGGCCACAAGACGACGCCCGAGTTGGCTGCGGCTAATGCCGGCGTGTGGGTCGAGGATGTCCGAGCGGAGAGGGCTGCGAGGAAGAAGCGTGAGGCAGAAAGAGAGCAGAGGGTCAAGGAGAAGAGGGAGAAGCTTATCAAGGAGAAGGAAGATCGGGAGTGGGAACGGGAGAAGGAGCGCAAGAAGGAGCGCGAGAAAGAGCGCGAGAAAGAGGAGAAGGAGGAGAAAGAGAAAGAGGCTGGTACTGTTCAGGATGATAAGACGGTGGACCAGAAGCCGCAGGTGAAAGAAGAGACAACGGAGGTGGGCAACGCGAGCCCAGCCAAGTCGGCAGGGAGCGAGTTTTCGTCCTACGCGGATGGAGCGTTGCCGGCGGAATGAAAGAAGTGTGCTATTTACTGGAAATTCACGGTCCAGTCGGAATATACACGAGCATTAGACGCGAACTACTTTAAACGATCCAGCACGACGACAAAGGCAAGCTGTGTGACTGTGTGACGGCCTTTGATGTTAACTTGGACCGGAACCACCATCGAGCTCGAGCCGCACAATGGATGCCATCCATCCCAGTTGTCCAAACCGAGGAAACCTGTCTTGAACGCAGGGCCAGCACCAAGGACCTATCATGATAGACGCCGCCGAAGTCAGGCAAGCACAGCGTGGGCGTGAGCGCCGACCGAGTTTGCTTTCCAGGCTAGGCTCTTTCCGGAGACTCTCACCGCCTCGACACGGCTCGTCTTTGCTTCCCAGGAATGGCGCCTCTCAATCTTCTCTGCGGCGTCCTGCTCCTCCTGCATGGCGTTCTCTCAGCCAAGATCGATGCCTTGAAGCTTGGCAAAGTCTCACGCCCGCGCCAGCCGCCCTTGCTTGGATTCATTGCTCCAAGGCAAAGCAGTGCGCCGGGTGGTGGGGTGGGCGACGTCCCTGCGCAGTGTACGACGAATTGCAATCCCGTTAATGATATTCTGGAAACCGGGGTGCGTTCAACTTCTCTCACATTAAAGCAAAGGATGCTGAGGAGGCTATGTCTTGCAGACCTGCCCGCCGTCGGAGTGCTGCACGCAACTCTTTGAGGCCGCATACTATAACTGCTTGCTCTGCGTCGGGCAGGCAGATAACGCGACAAAGGCAGAGTTCGCCCAGGCGCAGACACTCGTTGACAGTGCGTTTCATGTTTTCTGGCCTTTTTGTTTTGGTTCAAGCAGGCGCAACGCAGACCTCGTCGTCGACTGCTCTGACCTGGGTTTCGTCCTCCCCGACCTGACTCTCCCGGGACAAAACTCGAGCCGGATAATCCCCACATCGACCTTCGCGTCCAACGCCAAGTCGTCGAACACCATCTCGCAGATCACGATTACCTCGGTGTCGGCGCCGACGAGCACACACTCACAGACGACTGTCTCCGTGTTGGGTTCCAATAGCAACGGCGGGTCGGTGGGGTTGCCGAGTGGGACGGCGCCAACGGGGCCGTCAACCTCATCTAATGCCGCTGGCAAGAGGTTGGGTTCACGGTTTTTGGTGCTTCTTGCCAGTGCGGTGTTGGCCTGGATGCACGGTGCTTGATGAAGTCCCCGTTATGGCTTCGCCTGAGATACGAAGTACACAACCTTTCCATTGATACTACCGAGCTACTTCTTCCCATTCGTCTTTGTCGAAAGCTGATACTCCTCGATGTGCTTGTGAGGAAGTCACCCACCGACGCTATTGAAAAGGACTCCAAGAAACGCCAATGCGTTTGCGACATCAAATCTGGCAAGATTAGATAGCATGCATGCATGCACAGCTTTAGAGTGTGTCCCTCTCTCCTACCATGACTTCAAAAGAACAAGCTCCAGTTTCAATGCTGCGCAGAGTAAGTCCCTCTCGCTCCGTTATCTCGCCTGACGCCCTTTCCTCTAGATCTTCGTCGGTGCTTACACCGTCGGTGGAGTGGTCTGTCTCTCAGCAATTCCCAGTGTCTTCTCCTTTTCGACCGAGTGGCGCCCCTCGGCCCTCTGCGCCTTCATTCTCACCCTCTGGATGTATTTCACCGTCGCCGGGTTGCTGTGGACCGCCGACGCGAAGAACCCCATGGCCATGAACATGCGGCTCCTGCAGGCGATCTGCTTTCTGGTGATCATTCTCGTCAACTCTGATCGTGCGTCCGAGTCTTCTGCTTGCTCTCCATGTCGTGTTCTTATGCAACTTCGCCCCCCCGAAGTGTTTCTTCCCCGTGAACCACTTCGAGCACTCGGTGTCCCTGAGTACTTGATCATCGCGGTCCCAGCTACCTGTGCCGGCCTCGGGTTCCGGTTGATCTTCAAGTGGTGGGGAGAGAGTTATTGGGACCCGGCGGCGCTGCAAGACAAGCATTGGGTAGCGTTGACATCCGCATAACCTGTAAACCTCGAATGGTGGTCGCGATGCCGCTCTTATGCTTTAAATCGCCGCAGTGTGTGCAAATCTGGCAAGATTACTAGATAGCATGCATACCAGTGCACAGCTTAGAGTCTAAGCTGTGCACTGGTATGCATGCTATCTAGTAATCTTGCCAGATTTGCACACACTGCGGCGATTTAAAGCATAAGAGCATCGCGACCACACTCGGAGTGTGTCCCTTAGACTCTCTCGTTGACAAACCGGTGCTGCCTGAGCACTACCATGACTACCAAAGAACAAGCTCCAGCTTCAACTCTACGCAGAGTGCGTCCCTCAGGCTCTCACTTTGTTACCCCACCTAAAACCGTCCTCTAGATAATCGTTGGCGCTTACACCATCGGCGGGGTCGTCTTTCTCTCAGCATTCCCGAGTGCCTTCTTCTCCTCCACTGAACTGCGCCCATGGGCCATCTTCGTCTTCAGTTACACCCTCTTATTCTACGCTCTCGCCGCCGTGGTGCCGTGGACCGACGCGAAGAGGCCCTTGAATATGCGGCTCCTACAGGCGCTCTGCTTTCTGATGATCATCCTCCTCAATTCGGATCGTACGTCCTCTCTGAATCTGCTCTTGTTCTTATGCAACTTCCCCGTAGTATCTTTTTCCCGTGAACCACTCCGAGCACTCGGCGTTCCTGACTACCTGATCATCGCGAGCCCAGCTGCCTGTGCCGTGTTAGGGTTTCGGTTGATCTTCAAGTGGTGGGGCGAGATTTATTGGGACCCTGCCGCGCTGCAAGACGAGTAGTGGGTCCCATCGACGTCCGCATAATCTGTAAACCTCAAATTGTGGTCGCGATGCTCTTGTGCTTCAAATTCATTCAATCTCCGTGCACACCAGTTGGCTTTAGTCTTTCGTTGGACATGATGGGTTTGCTCTTTCGACAATTGGCGCGCCTCGATTTACTCGTACACTGTTACATGGAAATTCGTGTCTTTTTTCCGTCTCAAAGTGGCTGGATGGTTGGAATCGGACCAAAAGGAACGATGCGCGTCCCGTTGATCTACCCCGATACCCTCAGTACGCAGACTAACGAGCCCAGGAAGACACCACACCTGCGAGTGCGACCAGTAATAATGCGTCTTGATATGCTCAAAGTTGGTCGAATCCTTGAACGCCGCGTTCTTCCAATACAGCTGCTTCATCCAGCGGTTGATCTCGGGGTAGCCGTCGCGTATGGTGGTGAAGTTGCACTTGAAGTGGCCGACGTACACCGGGTCGAAGCGGACCTACATCCATATTGAAAACGGCTGAAGGAAGGTCATGTCGAACGCACGATAGTGACCCAAAGCCGGACGTCCGCCTCGCTCAACTGCCCATCGACGAGGTAGTCCTTGCCCGTAAGGAGCTTCTCCACTTTGTCGAGGCCAGAAAAGACGATATGTACGGCCTTCTCGTATGCTTCCTGGGTCGTGGCAAATCCAGCGCGGTAGACACCGTCTAATACTCGTCAGAATCAACTCGAACCCAACACAACGAACGCACTGTTAATCTCGGGATAAATCCACTCATTGAGCTCATCGATCTCCGCCCTCTTGGCCTCGGGGTACAAGTCCACCTTTGCCTTATCCGCAGGCAACTGGTCGTTGAACGCAGAGTTGAACATGCGAATAATCTCCGACGATTCGTTGTTCACGATCGTGTTGTGGACCGTGTCCCAGATGAAGGGCACCGTGAAGCGGCCTTCGTAGTCCGGGTTGGCGCGCAGGTAAAGATCCTTGACGTGCGAGGAGCCGAAGAGCGGGTCAGGGTCTGCGTTGGGGAACGCGTCGGCGGTGGAGAAGGGCCAGCCGTTGTTGCCCATGCGCGGGGAAACGACGGTAACGGCTGCGGGAGTTTGAGATGCTGAGGAGGAAGCTGTGGTTGACGCACGGAAGAACTCTTCGAGTCCCTTGAGTTTGCGCACGATGAGAGTGCGCGTCGCCCAGGCTATTGAGGGCGTTGAATTTACGAGCGACGGTCACAGCACTTTCGACCAACGACAGGCATACGAGACGTAGAGGTGGTAGCGCCCTGTCGAGTCGAATGAGCTTGAACGGGTTCAACTGGAGCTGGAGAACTCTGGTACCTTTCTCTGGCGCAAACTTTCCTCCGGGCTTGATGAATTCACGGAAAGTAGACGCAAGGCGGTTGAAGCTGCCGTCCGCCGAGCTCTTCATCTTGGAGATGTCGCTGTAGTGCGATGTGTCGCGAGACATGGTGGCGGTCGAAGACAAGCGAATTGCGATGACGCCATTAGTAAGGCCAGTGAGACTTGGTCTAGTAAGCCGGCCTAATTGATTTATCCTCAGGACGCCCGAATATGACCGGCGTGGCACCGAGAGAGACCGGAGCATTTTGCTGGGTGAGGCTGCTCGAGATGGTGGAAGTTGGGAGCAGGTCGCGTCGCCGCGCTACGTAAACTTTTGCGGGGTGACCGTGTCGCCGCCTTCTCTGTTCCCAACGGCCATCATGGATCCGCAATTCATGGCCGAGGCGCTTGCCATGGCAAGTCTTAGTCTACGCATTCCAGCGCGTGCCGAGCGGCTCAAGGCAGCCTCTTCAGGCGGAGGAAGCCCTTGCGGCTAGTGAGGTGCCCGTTGGATGTGTTTTTGTACGCGACGGCCGTGTTATTGCTCGTGCTCGGAATCGCACCAACGAACTGCGAAATGCAAGCCGTTCCTCTACTTTCTGTCCCTTCTATTGACTCTGCACGACTCTCAGGCGACGCGCCATGCTGAACTAGAAGCCATCGACGAGATTCTGGCTGATCGCCAACTGACCCCGCAGCCTCGCGTCTACCCACTCTCAACGACGACGCTCTACGTTACCGTCGAGCCTTGCATCATGTGCTCATCCGCACTCCGCCAGATGGGAATCCAGCACGTCTTTTACGGCTGCGCGAACGACCGTTTCGGCGGATGTGAGGGTGTGTTGAGCGTCAATTCCGCGTTCGTGGGATTTGTTTCCGCGACTCTGCGGTGCGGCGCTGATAATTCGCTCCAGCGTCCCGCATCCCGTCCATCCGCCGTACCCAGCGACTGGCGGGTACATGCGCGACGAAGCAATTATGATTCTTCGCCGGTTTTACATTACGGAGAACACACATGGTCAGAATTTTTCCTCTTTCTCTCTCCTCTGCCAGAGAACTCGCATTTTGAAATCGCCATCTTACAGCTCCAATACCAAAGTCGAAGTCGAATCGCGTATTGAAAACCGAGATAATGCCTTCAAGATAATCTAGAAGCCCGTCATCTTCCGAGCCGCCTTCGCTTTGTTATCTGTATGCGGCCTACATCATCAATATTTGGTTCCGCCTTCTTCGGGCTTCTCGTTCAGCGTCGCGTGTCGACCAGCACGTCAATGCACGGGTCAACTCCAGTTCGCTCAACTGGCACGGCGGCGCCGGCCGACTTCGGGCTTGATCATGGCTTGATTGGTCGGGAAATAGTCAAGATTCTTTTATTCAGTCGCAATCTGCCTCCGCTGCCTGCAATAGACGGACTGAATATGTTCTCGCGTATGACCGCCGCGGGGTTTGAACAGCCTGGACCTCTCCGTCCCGTTGATCGTCTTAATGGCCTACTACGTCTGTGGCGCACTGCGGTACGACGATCGCCTCTGCCGGACACGCTTCCGAGTCGATCCACCATCGCGTGGATAGCCGGAGGTTGTCACCTCACCGAACTGAGCGCGGAATGACTCCTGGGTAACCTTTGGGAGAACTCAAGTTCAGCCCGCCGTCTACAGTACGTCAGCGTCGGGCATCCAGAACACCCTGCACATGCGCCAACTTACGGGCGAGAGCGCGAAGCAGCAGGAGATGCCCTCTTCCGCTCCCGCCATTCTGTTTCTGTTGGATTTACACATTCAATCCAGCGGGTGGCGTCGACGTCCAGGAAGACGCCGACGGCAAAGCGGGAAATGCAAGAGTCGGTAAACCCTTGTGCCATTTTCGTCCATCCTGGCCCCGAAATACGGAATATTTTACGCGATTTTGGCGTTCTTCTAACAGCTCTCTGGCACACGGCGCCGCACCATGACCTGTTCGGTGCATTTGACGCGCCCCGCGCCCGGTCCGAAACTCAATTTCATGCGCAGATTACACGGTAAACCGGGAGAGTTATACCGCTTCTGGCGCGTGTGCCAAGCGTGGCGCGGGACCCACTACAATCGATAGGTTCCAAGCATCCCGATCTTCGAAAGAAGCCTGATCTGCAAGGTTCCTGTCCCGAACTTGTCAGTAGATGAGGAGAATCTTCCTGGTCTGGGGTATGTCAAATCGCTGCCGACATTGATGAAAAAATCTGAGCATGGCTGGAATCCTAGGATTTTGTTCAAGTCCGAAGAGAATCGGCCTCCGGGATGTCTAGACCCGAGTTCCCCGCCGTCTTCGCGTTTTTCTGCTGTTCCAAGAGATAAGTTGGGGAAGGAAGCGATAGTGACGCGCATATGGACGCGTTTACGGCGCGTCGGGTGCGTGGTTGGGCGGTTGCGTCCCAGCGATCACGTGTTGGCGATGTGAGGTCAAGCGAAAGCAGATCCACTGAGCGGAGGTATTTTCGTCAATTATAAAGTCCGCATGAATACAAGTACGCTCTCGTACACCGCCCAACCAATGGCTGGAAACGCGTATCAGCCAGCGGGGGGAACACGTCGCGAACTCGCGCACCTGAACTCAAGACTTTGCGCGACAGTCGCAAAGAGGCTCCATCGAAGAAGCCCGCGATACCCCGTTGCTGTAAACATGAGCTAAGTTGTTAAGCCATACGGAACGACGCCACGCCCTTACATCCCAAATCGTTCGTGCCGTTCGGGAAAAGCCGTGGTATCGACTTTCTGTACGCACTTGAACCTTCGTCTTTTATGGGAAAATGAGTGGGTTGCTCGGCCTGAGAGATGTGCGGACCTTGATTACGTCGAATGGATGTGTAGACACCGTAGCTACCGCTCCAGCCGCTGCCCCACTCATCGTGTGTATGAATGTCGACTGTGCGTCGGATCGTGGAGGGAATGCATATGCTGGGCAGATAAAACATCGTCAAAACACGCGTAACATAGGGAAATCGGGGTTTACCGGAATGTTTCTTGACCGCTTCGTAAACTACTACGAAAAGGCCCGCATACGGAGCATCCCGGAGCGACGAGGCAAGAAAGCCTCGAAACAGTTCCGTTGGGCCCGAACGCGCTATTGAGAGGAAGGCGCTCGAGAGGCTGGTGTATGAGTACATGTTGCTCTGCAAGAAGATACATGTGAGTGCGCAGTCGGGCATGAGAAGAAGACTGGGGAACAGGCCTCGTATCGCGCTTTCAAAACCGAGAACGGGTTCAACAAAAAGCCAACCGCGACACGCGTACTCGCGCCCGCGATGAGGTTCCCTTGACTGCTCAACTTTGGAAGAACCGACGTGTTCCGCGCCGATTCTGTACGCCCTGGAGCAGAAAAGTATGCAGAACCGGCCATCGCAGTCCGTAGCTGTGTTAGCCCAGTTAGGTATAGTGAGATGCCCGGAACGTTTCGGATGAGGCTGGCGTTCGTCCCCCGCCAGAGACCTGCCAGCCCTTGAGAGGCGACGATTTGTCGGCTGGTTTGGAACAAAGTTGCAGTGTTTCGCTTGACGAGCGTGCCGTCGCCTTGTTGTAGACGTGTTTTGAGCAAGTCAACTTTGAAAAACAGGTATTAGAGAGATCCGCAACACGTATTCTCGGGTTTCTGACACGGTTGGAGGAAGACAGTGGAGGCAAAGCCGGACAAGGCGCCTGCTCTAAAGTTACAACAAAATACACGTCGGAGAGCAATGAATTACTGACCAGAACCAAGTTGCTGCTTGATGTTGCTCATGGTCGGGGACGGAGACGCGCTTTTCAGCGTGCACTGGGTGGTGGGTGCGAAGAAGGCCGCTGTTGACATGTGATGGCCGTGACTCGCTTGCCTTCGGACCACCACGAGCAAATGGACGCTCCAGCCGCACACATCCCGACCGCAACCAAGGGCTCGCGCCAGCTGCGCGCATGTCTTCTCTGCTCCATCGTACAGCAGCCCATCGACTTCCGGAAGTACGGATGTCCCAATTGCGAAGAAATCCTACAGGTGAGCAAGGGCTTGGGTTGGCACGGCCCGTGAGTGCACTGTGCTCAATCCTGCCCCAGATGAAGAGCTCTGGAGACCAAGTTGCTCAGTGCACAACGTCCTACTTTGACGGAATCATCGCGGTCATCGACCCAGAGAACAGCTGGGTGTCTAAATGGCAAAGAACGTGTACGTCGTCGTCTTCAATTCTCACTCCCTTTCCCTCAATCCTTGGTCAGCAAAGTACGTTCGTGGGATGTACGCCGCCCGCGTCAAAGGACGGATACCAGAACACATCGAGGCCGAGCTCGAAGCGCGCGGCATCAAGTACCGCCCCCGAGACCAAACCGACATGGACTAGGGCAATGGCCGCTATACACTGTACATCTTGGATCTATTGTGAGTGAGATACAAGCTAATGGAGTAGTACATTATTCTACAACATATTAGATTCATCGCAATCCATCGACTCGACGCGAACGCCGCCCACAAATCGACTCAGAGCAGTGTGTGGAGGGCTTGGTCGTACTGGTGTGGCATGTGGGCGCTTGGGAGAGAAATGTTGTAAGCAGGTATTCTGCCTTCTAGAGGAGGAGATGGTCGTACCTGAGCATGTCGCGCGCAAATATTATCTGTGAAAAAACCTTGTCTGGCTCCATGACCTCGAACAAACGCAATTTATCCGCCGCGCTGTCCGAATTGGCTGTTTGCTGATGCGCAGGAGTGAAGTCGTTATCTCGCAGCGCCCATAAAACGCGTCCAGGCGGCACCATGTTGGAACTGTGCATGTTGGCCTCCAATGTCTTGCGCACGGAGATGAACTACGAGAGCAGTCAGCAAAATCGAGCAGGAAAAACACAAGCTCACTAACCCAGTCAGGATCGTCCGGCGTGCCCGTCCCCGCTTTCCACCGCTTCGCTCGTGAAGTGACCGTCGAATACCCCGCGCCGTCGCCTGCATTCGGGGTCTTCGGACTACTGGGAGTCTCCCCGTCACATAACCACATCGCCGCGGCACCCAGATCGTGCACGGCGCCGAGGGACAACCGGGAGACCACGTCGTGCGAATAGACGAAGCTGGTGATCAGCCGCTCGGACACTTTGCCTAGGGCTGAATCGACGAGCGAGGGTGGACCGAAGCAGTAGACGGATACGCGGCGGCCCAGTGGTAGCCCACTTGCTGGGATGGTTAGACATGTCTTTGGATCTGACCACATCTGCGAAGTAGGTGGTCAGTTTTAAACGTCGACGCGCAAGGCGTAAATGTACCATGCCGAGCAAGCCAGCCACCCCCGCACCGAGACTGTGCCCAGCCATAACCAAATCTATACTGAGTTAGAATCGAACCAGCCCATCGAGGTTGAGCAGACAAACCATAGTCTGGATTGTGATGCAGAGCTTCGTGGACCGCAAGCTGGACCGGTTTGCCGACGCCGCCCATGGCCCGAGCCATCCTGAGCATGCCTCCATGAACGTAATATCGCGGAGCTGCTGGTGTCTCCGCGGTCTCCAGCATCGGCCCAAGTTTGGTGCCAGGAAACACAAAGCGTCCCGGCACGTGATGGATCTCATCCTCAGTCCGCGGCGGTGTTGTTGCCGGTACAAACTCCTCCTCTACAGCGAGTTCAGTTTCTATTCCAGTCTGCGAAATAGACCTTACCTTCGCAAGTGAGGTCCGCAGCGACCTCGTTGAGAGAGAACGTGCCTGCAGCTTATCAGCACAACGACGGAAATCCCCGGGAACTTCTACCTCGCAACACCAACACGATCTGCGCCCTGCTGTGGTCGGTAAGGACCCAAAACCTCGGCATAAGATGCTCAGCGCCGATCTTGGCCGTGGCGCGCATCTTCTCCTTGATCTCGGCATCCGCCTTGTCCCCAGCATTCGCATACCGCTCAAAAATCTCCTCATCGTGCTTGCCCAGCAGGACGTCCCACCAAGAATACTGCGGGTCTCCCGGTCCCGACGGCGCCGTAAACTCGGAAAACTCGCCAGCAGCCTCAGCTTCGGACGCGTCGATGGCATGCGCGAGATTCGCCTCCTCGACTGCCTTTTCCGAGGCCGAGTTGCTGGATGTCGCACCGTGTGGTGAAGTCAACGAGACGCCGAAGAAGAGCAGGCTCGCGCCGCCATATCCCGCAAGGACGAGTTTGGAGAGTCGTCGGAGAGTGATCTTGAGTTGTGTGTTGGTTAGCCTTCGCGGTTCGGGAACGATCGTCGGTCGTTTGGAGATGGGGGCGACCGATTTGCCCATTGTGAAAAAGGATTGTGCTCTGAGGGGGTTGGCCTCTCCAATGTCTGCGGTAACGATTTGACCGCCGTGGTTCGGGAAAATTATGTCCGAAGTGACGCGTATGCGCGATCCTCTACAGCGTTTTTGAGAAGGCGAAATTGCAAAAATTGCGGAAAAAAGAAACTCACCTCCTCGCTCGCATGATCGACTCGAAACTCTTGGGAACATCCTTGACCGGAATCTCGCGCATGCTCTTCAGCCACCGCTTCTCCTCCCATTCCTGTGTTACGCCTTGCAACGCAACCCACGCAACGATTGCTCTCGCAATCTGCGTTATTCCGAAATTCCGGGCCGGTAAGCTGTTCCCAGCCGGAGGATTCTTCAGTTCGCGTTTGACCAGGGTGATGAAGCTGGTTAGCGAGAACGCCGCCTCGCTGCTGCTGCTCCCCGTAATCGTAGCAATGACGTTGATAGAGCTGTGTGCCGCGAGGAGGCTCGTCGACGTGATGTATTCGCTGACGAATATCGGCTGCATTCGATAAACAACCGGTTTCTCGGCGGATAACCTGAGTGCACTCACCGCCATCGCAATGGCCTCTGCCACGGAAAGCACTGTTGACACCGCCCCTCCGACGATTGGCCTTGCGACGCTCACACCACCAAACACCCCATAGTCGATTAATGTCGCCGTCGCGCCGACCGCGGTCGAAGTTACCCCTCGCGTCACTGCGAACCCGAGTCGCGTTCCACTCTTCACAGCCCGGAAGCCCCAAGAGGTGACGTTGGAGGCAGCGTCGATGGTTGTGCGAGTGTACTCGTCCCAAGTCATCGTTGTCAAGGCCCAAGCGTAGTCGCAAGTTTGTGTGCTCGAAATTAGGTGTCTTGAAGACGAGTAGACGCAGTCCGGCTGCGGTGTAATGAGCCGTACAGCGTCGAAATGCGCGGTTTCACAGGACGATGGGAGACGGAACCAAGATTCCAAGTTTACCACGTGAAATTGGGCCGTCGATTGGTCAGCATTGGCGGCTCGTCGCCACCGCCCAAATTAGGCAATTTCTGAGCTCTCAACGGAATGCGGGCGTGTGGTCCAGCGACATGGGTTTTGCAAGTACAAGTACAAGAGACGGCCTACTACTGCTAGATAAATATAAACACAACTGCGTCTCCACTAATATAAGTGTTCCATGATAGCGTAGGTACGATACAATCTAGACAGCACACCAAACAGCGACAAGAACAAACGGGTGGACGGACGAGAAAACACGACAGAGAGACTGTGATCCTACATCATGAACCGCCACCCGTCCGTCTTCTCCTCGTCGGGCGCTTTGAAGGCGGTTCTGAAGCGGCTGCCGGGGGCTCGCCCTTGCGTTTCAATGTCGCATTGGCCAGCGCCGGCGTCCCGCTGCTGGTGCTAGCTGTTGGCGTCGAGGCAGACGCAGCCGCGGAGCCCTTTGCAGGAATCGTCTTGTGCTGCTTCTGTGGCGAGTTGGCCGCGGATGTCGGCGCATTTTGGGGAGAGCTCATGGATGAGGCGGGTTGGGGCGGAGGTGGGTTTCCAGGGGGTGGGTTGGTGACGGATGCAGGCGCACTCGAGTAGAGCGTGTTCGCAGTGGGAAGGGAAGAGTTAAAGAAAGGGTTCGGAGGAGGGGGTCCGCCGTTCATGGTAGGAGGCTGGGGATATTCCTCGCGGAGCTTGTCGGAGAACGATTTCAACGCGGCTGCCGACAATGAGGATTCGTCAAGAATCATAACGGAGAACGCACCCAATGGGCCCATTTCCTGGTCCTTCGCAAACGTGATGAGATCGGCCATTTGCCCGACACTCTCTGCGAGCTACACCCAAGATTAGAACGACCCGAACGCCAACAAAACAACAACGCACCTCCAAGCACCGCATCGTCGCCTGCGGGATCCCAAACGCATTCACTGGCTCTCCAGGAATCGATGCATTCTCCAACACGGCCCGAGGCTCTTCCCACTGCTTCTCATCGTCCGGCATGCCAGTAGCCCCCGGCGTCGTCGACTCGTCCTCCCGACGCGTCCCGCTGATAGCGTCGAGCGCAATGTACTTGTCATGCGACACCGCGTCAAACTCAAAGTTGTCAAACTTGAGCGTGTATTGTGCACCGGCGCCAGCTGCTGCCGAGCCAGGCGCTACAGTGCAGAGCATGAGATGGATGACGAGCGGTCCCCGCAGAGTGACCACATGGCCGCTGTGGTACCGACATGTCCATATCGCGGAGACGCATTCGATTATCGCGTGGCCCGCTCCGTACAGCCGTTCGCGAGCGCCGTCGAGCGTCAAGGACATGGATTTGACGCCTGATTGCGTCGTGACGAGAAAAAATCGAGGAAGGATGGGTACGCCGATTTCTAAAACGCGTTATCAAACCAAGAAGCGCAGGAAATCGAAAATATAGCGTACCGAAGGGCTTGGCTTCGTTTTTCATGCTATCTCGCCACAAGGTGAGCTTCATCATGGCCTTGGGCGTGAAGTATTCCCGGACCAGGTTGTCCCAGAAGGAAAGATGCAGTTTTTGTCGCTGAATTGGACGTCAATCCGTATTTCCTCGGAGAAGACTTGAACTCACGAGAACCTGTGGCGTATCGGAACCTAATAATCCGCTGAACTGCAATACTCTTATGAGGCCCTGGCCATGTCCAAGTGCGACTGCGGTCATATCACGCTGCATCCCCGTGTGCTGCAACGAGCTGTTCACATCGGGCGGAGAGGCCGATGCTGACAACAGCGTCCCGTCTGACCCTACTGGAGGCGGCGGGCCCTGCGTTGGAGGTCGCGGAGCGATGGGATGTGGATGAGAAGAACCAGAGCTTTCTGGTCTCTGGTTCGGATTGAGGGGAGGTTGGGGTTGTGTTTGGGGCGGTTGGGGCGGTATTCGCATGTTTGCAGGGGGCATGCCGGGCCGTGGGGGTTGTGATGGTCCGGCTGCGCTCGAAAGCGGCCGGCCAGGTGGCTGGGGCGGTTGTTGCGGCTGCGACTGGGGTCGGTCGGGATGGTGTTGCTGTGGAGGGGAGTGTTGGGACATGTTTCGCGGGGGCATGAAAGGGAATTCGCCGCTGCCGTGCTGTTGCATCGACATTTGCGCTGGCGTTGGAGGGAAGCCACCTTGTCGAGGCGTCGACGGGGGAAATTGTTCTGGTGGCGTTGGAGAGCTGCCAAAAGGGAACGACCCGCGAGGGAAGTTGTTTTGAGGAAATTCGAACATTCCGTCGGGGTGGACGCGAGTCCCAGGCATCATTGCACCGCCCATTACGGGCGTATGTGAGCGCGGAGAAACCGAGGGGGGAGGGGCGTTCGGAAATGGCTGGCTCGGCTGACCGAGGCTTCCCATCGGTCGTTGAGGTTGAGCGGGCGGGCGGCCAGCTAGCAGCATTTGCTGCTGCATCAGCTGCTGCTGGTGGGCCTGCATACGCTGAAAAAGAAAGGGTCGGATAAAGGGAGGAGAGCGGGCTGAAAAACGGACCTGTTGCTGTTGCTGCTGCAGCAATTGCGGGTTGCCGCCCATGGAGACGACACGACGGCCAGGCATCATGGCCGATGGAAAACCCATGCTGGGGTTCATTCCTGGGGGAATAGGGCCCATTTGCTGGCTCATGGGGCGACCAGGAGCGGAGCGCATCGGCATTGCCCGCGGGACCATATTCGGCGGGAAAGCGCCATTCTGGAGCATCGACATTGGAGGGCCGCTGGCGGGCGGGAAGGCCTGGTTGTTGAGTGGGAATCCGGGCGGGCCTGGCCTCAGCAGAGGATATTCGTCGGGAAATGCGGCCATCGCATGCGCCCAGCGAGACTGCAAACACCGAGGATGGCAGTGCACGTGCCTTCACATGGTCCGCAAACTCAAGCACCACGAACAGAAACTCCTCAAAAAAGTTGACTTTCTCAACGTCCGTCCAGGAATTTACTTTTTAATTCTTTCTGACGATGTTTGCAGTGGAAACAGGATGCAAATCTCAGAGAAATAAAAGTTATGCGTCGGTACCACATCCAGGACCGCGAAGACTACACAAAGTAGGCAAGCAAGCCCTATTCTTTGCGCCGCTAAACACCCCACTAGATACAACAAGCTATGTGGTTCGTTGCGTGGCTTTGCGCATCGGATCGCCCTTTTGCCTGCGCAAGACCCATTCCGCGCACGGATGGAGGCGCAGCTGCTCTCAAAGCTCTACGACATGGGCGTCCTAAACACGACCGCAAAACTCAGCGACGTCGACAACAAACTCACCGTCTCCGCGTTCTGTCGCAGACGTTTGGCCGTGTTCATGTGCATGTCCAAGATGGCCGAGACCGTCAGCGCGGTGCGCATCTTCCTGCGACGCCGTTACCCTCGCTTATTCCTCTAGGCCGCCAAATTCATTGAGCAAGGCCACGTCCGCGTCGGGCCCGACACCATCACCGACCCAGCCTATCTGGTAACAAGGTTTGCCTTGCGCTCGTCTTCCGGGCTTTGCTTTATCTCCGTCTTCCTTTAGGCACATGGAGGACTTTGTAACCTGGGTCGACACGTCCAAACTCAAGCGCACGATCATGACCTACAACGACGAGGTGCGTTCCAGTGTTTCTCAAAATTTGTGTGCTGAAAGTCTTCTGCAGCTCGACGACTACGATTTGTTGTAAAATGGAAGCAAACCAAGTGCTGGAGTCTTCCTTCGTTTCTTGTAGCCGCATTTGAATCAAATCTTTGGGCCGCAAGGTCGATCTTCTTCGCCCTTTCCTAGCCCCTGGGCATTTTCGCGAGCCACTGGTGTTGTCCTTGACGATGTATGCGTGAATTGTGGACTCGACCCATGGACTGGCTCGCTAACGACGTAATAATCTGTATTCACGCGTCGACGCGCTTGCAATCAGGGTTGCCAAGGCACAACGCCCAACCTTTCTTTTTGTTGACCGCCACGACCCCCAACCTCACTTTCTTGGATTATACCACGACTCCACACATAGACGCCGACTCCCGCACACCATGGCGGAGGACGGAAACATCAAGGTCGTCGTCCGATGTCGGCCGTTGAACTCGCGTGGTGCGTACTGCAGCAAACCGAACCTCGCTCCGGAAATTCACAAGTCATGAACAGAACTCGGGCGCGGCGCGAAGCCGCTCATTCGGATGGAGGGAAACCAGACGTTCATCGACCCTCCCGAGGCTGGGTCCGCTCAGGATACATCGAAGCGAGCGACCGAACGCAAGACACTTGCCTTTTCGTTCGACAAATCCTACTGGTCGGCCGGCGACCGCGATGACCCGCGTTACTGCTCCCAGCAGACGCTGTACGAGGATTTGGGCGTAGAACTGCTTGACCACAGTTTCAACGGCTTCAATGCGTGTATTTTAGCCTGTGAGTCGCTCTCGGTCTGCACCCGAGCACATTGTGTGTTAATCATGAGCACGCAGACGGGCAAACTGGTGCGTTTATTTGCTCGCGGGATTGGACCGAGGGCTGAGGAGTGGAAAAGGGTCAGGAAAGTCGTACAGTATGATGGGCTGTGAGTGCTGCTTCCGGACCGTATTCGGGATGTGGCGCTCACATCGTGCACAGACGGCGCGGACAAGGGCATTATCCCCCTCACCTGTTCCGAGCTCTTTGTGCGTGTCGATGCGAAGAAGGCGGCAGATCCCAATGTCAACTTCACCGTCGAGGTTTCTTACATTGAGGTGTGTCGCCTTTCCCCGCATTAATCTCCATCCAACGGCGCCGCCCTAGATTTACAACGAGAAAGTGCGGGATCTCCTCAACCCCAAGAACACCGGCAACCTGCGTGTTCGCGAGCACCCTAGTCTGGGTCCGTACGTGGAGGACCTCTCGCGGCTCGCAGTCAACAGCTTCGCCGAAATGATGACGCTCATGGACGAGGGCAACAAAGCGCGAACGGTCGCCGCGACGAACATGAACGAGACTTCGTCGCGTTCGCATGCCGTTTTTACCCTCCTCCTGACCATGAAACGACACGACGTAGAGACGAATATGGATACAGAGAAGGTTTCGCGGATTAGGTGCGCGGCCGGACATTGCTCTGTTCCTACTCTGAGCAATGATGCTTTAGTTTGGTCGATCTGGCCGGGTCCGAACGTGCAAACTCGACTGGTGCGACAGGCCAGCGACTCAAAGAGGGAGCCAACATCAATAAGTCGCTCACCACGCTCGGAAAAGTCATTTCGGCGCTTGCGCTTGCCAGTGCTCAGAGTGCCGGAGACAAGAAGGGCAAGAAAGGCAAGGCGGACGACTTTGTCCCGTACCGAGACTCTGTGCGTGGTGCAGACGCGATTTTAGACCCGAAACACTCAACGACGCTCTAGGTCTTGACATGGCTGCTCAAGGACTGTCTGGGAGGCAATTCCAAGACAGCCATGATTGCTGCCATCGCGCCCGCCGACTACGAGGAGACGCTGAGCACGCTGCGCTATGCCGATCAGGCAAAGAAGATCAAGAACAAGGCCGTGGTCAACGAAGATCCTAACGCGAAACTCGTCCGTGAGCTCAAAGAGGAACTGGAGATGCTCAGAGGTACGTTAGCATTGGTCGAGATGAAAATCCGCGCTCATATCATTGGTGACAACCAGCTCGCGTGTCTGGAGCTAGTTCAGAGGAGACATACGATCCCCAGATCCCGCCCGAAAGGCAGAAAGTCACGTATCGTACGAAGGATGGGACAATCAAGACGATGACCAAGGCTGAGCTGCAAGACCAAATGGAGTCGAGTGAGAAGCTTATGCAGACGCTCAACGAAACGTGGGAGCAGAAGTTGGAGAGAACACAAGAGGTCCATAAGGAACGGGAGAAGGCGCTCGAGGAACTCGGGATTACCGTGGAGAAGAATCTCGTCGGGGTACACACGCCCAAGCGGGTAAGCCCACTTCTATTTCGCAAGCCCTAGCATCCCAGGATTCACGCTTTTTAGATGCCACACTTGGTTAATCTTGTGCGTCGCCAGTTCATTTTATCTCAGTGTGCTTTTGCTCCTAGGCCCGAAACGCTGATCGCGCATTTTGTAGAATGAAGGTTCGTGCTTATATTTCCCGGCCTTTTCACAGATGTCGGCTGACGCGTCTTGTTCTTCATAGACCCGCTAATGAGCGAATGCTTAATCTACCAAATTAAGCCCGGGAAGACAATGGTATGTTGCGTTCCTCTCTAGAGTGGGTTGCGGACCGAACTATTCGGCAGGTTGGCCGGATGGATAGCGAGAAGCCCGCTGCAATTCGTCTAAGCGGCGATAATATCCTCGAAGAACACTGCTACTTTGAGAACATCGACGGCAAGGTCGTGATCCATGCGATGCCCGACAGTGTCACGGTAAGCTTTGTTTCTCATGGACACCATCCCGAAACTCACTGCTTCGCAAGTTCTTGAACGGCAAACAAATCACCCCCGGACAGGTACCGTCTCTTCCGCACCGCGAATCCTTTGCCTGTAAGCTCTGACCTCGCTTCGTTTGATAGCCTCATAAGCTTCGGTCGGGCTTTCGTATTATTCTTGGTATGTTCTTCTCATTCTTCAGCCGCTTCGACCGCGTCTTACCGAGCCGGCCTTCATCATCGCAGGCGAGAACCACGTCTTTCGGTTCAACGACCCGGAGGCCGTTCGCAAGCAGCGCGACCGCGCAACGCTCAAGTCTAACTTACAGCTCAGCGTCACCGCGGCTGATCTTGAGGGTGGGGAGGGATCGCCGGCGACGCGGCCCGACTCCCCGGCCTCGTCTGCTGAAGGCGCGGATGTCGACTGGACATTTGCGAAGCGCGAAGCCGCTCTCGCGCGCCTCGGACTCGATCCCGCGCTTGATAATCTGCCCGACGACGACCTCAACAAGTTGTACGAAAAGATCACCAAAGTCAAGACCATGCGCGACCACAACATGAAGTCCCGGCCCGAGAGCAGCATGAGCATGAGCCACAGCCAGACGGACGATGTTTGGAGTGAGCTGGGCCGGCCGTTCTCCAGCGACGCGACGGACGATACGAGCATCGATGCTGCGCCGAGCCCCGAGGTCGATGGACCGCTCAAAGACGCGCAGGTCCAGCTGGAGAATCGTTTGCAGGCTATCACCGAGTCTACTTCCGAGGCGGAGGATCTCAAGGAGGAGAAAGAGCACATGGAGCACCAATTGCGGTTGGTGAGGCAACAGATGCGGCGCCTCATCGACGCGCGAGCCCGAGGCGAAACCGACGTCAGTGTCGAGTTCGAGCCCGTGCTGTACTCGGCGAAGCAGCTCAGGCTGATACGCAAGGTCTTGGATAGATGGCGGGCACATAGAGCCTTCTCCATGGCGGAGGTAGTTCTCTCGAACGCCGTCATGGTCAAGGAAGCGAATATCATTAGGCGAGTTCTCGTTTTGGTCGTCGGTGTATGGAATATTTACTAACGCCATCCGACAGCAAAGAACTCGGAAAAGAAGTCTCGTACAATTTCACCATCTCCGCTGGAGGATCGCTTGCGGCGCCAGTGTCCGCGGTTGACACGATCGCGGGCTTGGACGAGTTCGGTGACGTCGCAGACCCCGTGCTCGCGTCTTCGACCCAGCCTTGCGTCGCGGTCAAGGTTCTCGACAAGCGGCACAACGCCATCTATACCTGGTCGCTCGACCGCATGCAGCAGCAGCTTTCCCGCATGCGCAACCTGACTACTTACATCGACCGCCCTTCCTATACCCAACACTTTTCCTCTGACGATTCATTTTACGACACCACGCCATCGGAATATTCATTCATCGGCAATGCTCTCATCTCTCTCGCTCCTCTCTCGCGCCGTCTCTCCTCGACCTCTGTCGTGCCCATCTTTTGTCGATATACCGCAGAGGCGATCGGCTCTTGTCGCGTTGACATAAAAATTGTCAACGTCCAAGTGTCGTCGAAGCACACGAACGGCTCGACGACTTCGACGCGCGCTTCTTCGCCGAGTCCAGGCACGGTTCCCCCGGGAAGCAAGATTGGCTTCTATCTGACTGTGGACTCGGTCAAAGGACTGTCGTCGCACGACTTCTCGGCCGTCCACCTGCAGGTCCGCTTGTCCTCGTTTGTGGGCCCGTCGCTGGCCTCCGAGGAGGTCTTTCCGTCTGCGGCCATCGACATCGATGCCTCGACGCTTTCTGAGCTTCGTTTCCGCCGCCATTTCTCCCTCGTGGCGTCCAGCAAAGTGCTGGCGCACATGAAGGAGGGCTATGTGCCCATCGAGTTCTTTGCGACTGTGCGCCCGATGTACTTGGAGCGGCTAGAACGCTGGGACGAGATGCGCGAACACAGGATACGGCCGCCACCCTCGCGATCTTCTCCGGTCTCCGACAGTCCCTCCGCGGCCATGGCCCCCATGCGCCGTTCCGAAAACGACTTCGTCGTCCAACAGACGCATGACGTCGTCGCATGGCTCCAAATCTGCGAGCTTGCCCCCGATGGACAATACGCGCCCGTTCCCGTAATGTCGCGCGGCAATCTCGACGCCGGGTGCTTCACGCTGCACCAAGGTCTCCAACGCCGCTTGAACCTAAGCTTGTCGTCGGACTCTGGTCAACAACTTCCGTGGCTAGAATTCACCAAAGTACGCATAGGCAATGTGCGTCTACTCGACACCAACGGCCGGATGCATGAGTCTACCTCAAAAGCTATGGTGACCCTTCCGCTCTTGAAGGACCAGGTTTTGGAGTTCAAGCCGGATGGGACCGGGCATCTAGCGGCGGAAGCGCTCTGGGACACGAGTGTTCACGACTCGCTGCTGCTCAACAGAGTTACCGAAGGGAACCAGCGCGTCGTTCTGCAACTTAGTTGGGCAGTTGCCGTCGAGTCGTGCAGCGATCCCGTCCAGTTCAGCATGGACGTCGGAATCACCATCCGAACCCGCGATGCGCGCGCACCGTCGAAGCTAATGGCGTTCCTGGGGCAGACCAAGATTCTCTCCAAGACGAGCTCGCTGTTTTCCGTCAAGCTTTCGCCGCCATTGACGCGATCCCCACGCGACCTATGGCGCTTGGATACGTCCGAGAAATACGTGCGTGGAGAGGAGGTGCTGGGGATGTGGAAGCCGCGCGGGGTCAGCGTCGTGCAGGATTACGAGCGGCTCATTTCCACGGAACGACGAGCTGCCGACGTACAGGCAATACGCGTCGTTCTCGCGACCACGCCGCCACGACCGGTCAATCTCGAGACACTGGCGTGGAAGGCGGATAGCTTGCTGCAGCGCTCGGTGGAACTATGGCAGAAGCAGTTTGGCCATCGCGGAGAAGTGAGTGCTAGGGCGCGTATATTTCCTCCGGCGGCGTCGCTAACAGCGCACGACCAGATTATCTTGAGTCAGGATCCTATAGACTCCGACGAATCGAAGCCCGCCAAGAAGAAAGGCGGCATTGTTCCTGACGAATCCCTCAAGCTGATTTCGGAGACGAAACTCATTCCCCGCACGTGAGTTTATTTGACATCACCATCACGTGTATCGCTGACAACTCACAGTGATGCCAACGGCTCAACGAAGCGTGGTCATCTGCTCATCCTTACGAACGCAAGCCAGAACGTTTGGGAACGGCGGTGGTTTGTCCTGCGGAGGTGAGAATCCATGCGTACACGGTCTTGGCGGGAACTCATACCCGTGTTCGCAGACCGTACTTGTACATCTACTCTCACTCCAACGAACTGGAAGAGATTGGTGTCGTCAGCCTTGACGGCGTCAACGTGGAAAGTGACCCACAGAAGGAGGCACTTCTCGGAGTGAGTGGTTTCCGCGTCGGGATAGAACCCGCTCCGTACTGATACCCCGCTAACAGAAGCCGTTCTCGTTCACGCTCTTCACGTCCTCGAATTCACATGCGCTCGCCGCTCCAAGTCTCAAAGAACTCCAATCCTGGTGCACCAAACTCGATCCGACACGACTACCCTCATGAGCTCTCTCTCGGCGACTTGTTTGATATTGTATTTCTAATCTGCCTAATGCTTTCGCCCCATAGCGCACACGTTCGTTTATAAAAAGAAGGTTCTTCTCTTAGATGCTATCTCCACCCACCCCATGTACTTAGGACATACGCTCCTTTGCGCGACTGTGTTATTATTCGGTATTTGCTCTGGGATCGGCGATTATGTACACCGGATTTGACGGAAGATGTAAAATGTCGGCAAACTTCATAGGATTTGCGGGGGATCGACATGGCTTGATGGATCGACAAAACTAGTCTTTAAGGGATTGCGGCGCGGAACCAAATTTGAGCGAACTACAATCTCCCGATTTGGGAGAGCAAGAAAGTCGGACGCGTTAAGGTTTTCTTCTCGCGAATGCGTGAAAGTGCAGACATGGGAGATCGTGAGATTCATGAAAAGCCTATTCTACAAAAGTTCTAACTACATACTTGATATATTCCGCGAGAGAGACATGGGTAAAGGAAATAAGGATAACCAGATAGATACACCGAGCCCAGTGAGAGAAGGGCGACGGAAGCATCAGTCGCATGCTGCGGGCGTGTCGTTCTGGAGAAATAATCAGTCTCAGTGGCGCTTTCGCAAGCGACGAACGACGTACTTGGCGGATGAATGTGAGCATGTGGCAGGTGATGTACCCTTGCGCGAACCCGGCACCGGCGTACGCAAAGAGGTATTGCCATTTGCGCTTGAACGCCTCGTAGTCGGCACGATCCCGCAACGCGGGGTAGTCTTGCGCAACTAGGTCCTGTGTCAGGTTCTTCTCGAGCCGGCGACCCCACTCCCGAAGTGTTCGCGGGTAGTCTGTGCGTATAAGGTCAGTTCTCAGAGTCGGAAGATGGACGGGGAAAGGTACGAACGGGCAGCATGGTTCTCGACACCCTCGAGCGTGAAACGGCCCTGGGCACCGGATTGCGCAGCCGTTATCAGCGCTGTTGCGCTGGGCAAGCACGAATTTGGCCACATATATTTGCGCATGAAGTCTTCGGCTCTGCGGAAACGAGAGATGCGTGAGTAAAAGATCGAATTCCGCGAGAGGAATAGCCACTGACTGGTACCCGGTATACCGCGATTCGGGGAAGGTGGAAGCGCTGACGACGATTGTTGCCCGTGATGACTTGAGCGCGAAGTCGACGAGTTTGAAGTACAGAGGGTAGTACTTCGAGCCGACATGCTGCCGACGGTTGAGCCCCGGAAGCAAGACGGACAAGTGGATTGGACGTACCTCAAGCATTTCAATGCTCACGAACGCGTCGAACGCCTTTTCAAACTCGGCGGGTATCTCCCGATAATCGAGCAGGTGGACCCGGATCCGGTCTTCGAGACCGGCCTCTTTGATGCGTTCCTCCGCGAGCTTTTTTTGTTCAATCGATAGCGTGAGTGTGTCGACTTCGCAACCAAAAGTGCGTGCAGCCTAAAACAATCGACGTGGTCAGCGGCGTGCGTGGAACGCGAAGGGCGGCGCGATAAACCGGGAACGAACCTCGATGGCAAGACCACCCCAGCCACTCCCAAACTCGAGAATACGATGACCGGGCTTGACGCGCGCCTTGGTCAGGACGTGGTGAATTTTACGGAGTTGAGCGGCTTCCAAGTCGCCGGGCGTGGGCCCAGACTCGAGATCACCGCGAACGCCACCCTCCGCATCGCTCCAGAGAGCGCAGGAATACATCATCTCCTTGCTCAGGAACGCCTGACACGAACACGTCATTAAAAGACGCGTCCCGCGCGCGAATACACGTACCTTGAATAGCTCGTTGGATTGGTCGTAGCTGGCGATAACGTTCAGCCGTGCTTGGGAGCGGGTCTGGCCAAGGACGCCGTTGTATAGTGCGGAAACAGCTGATGATATTTTGGAGACGGTGGACGAGAGAGTGGCCTCCATTCCGGATTGGTTCTCCAGCCAGAGCTATAATCGCAACACTGAATTGGATGGAGCAACAGAAAGAATGCGAGGCACGTACGTTCATCGCGCCTCTGAGATCCGACACCTCAATATCTCCAATCATATACGCTTCACTGACTGTGGATGGGTTAACGCTTGTACCGAGCGCGATACCAGAAAACGAGTCTCACAGCCGAGATCGCCTGATCTGCGAAGTCCACGATAAGCATGGGAAAGGTAAATCTCGGAGACGGCCGCGTACAGCATAATGCGAAGCCAAAAGTTGTCGTTGACGACCTTGAGGTGGACGTCGTTGGCGCCCTTGCGGTAGTGGCCAAAGTAGTGCGTGCCCTCGTCGTCGGAGATGGTGAGGTGGCCGACGGTAATCGCGTCGTCGAGGACGGAGAGGATGGATGAGCGCGCTATGAGCTATAAGCAACCGCGTATGACGCAAACGACGCGACAAAACGCGTACCAAAGGTGCAGAGCCATGAGTAGGGCCTGAGAGTGAAGGACAGCAGCGAAGACGAGGTCGACTGCAACGCCTTGGAGGACGGGGTGTAATGGGGCGGGACGCAGGACTGGGTAGCAGAGGTCGACATGTCGGAGGCGGCGGGGAGCGACTTGGATCGAAGCGTGGAGAGGGCGGGGAGCCTTTTATGTCTTGTGTGGGCGGTTGCGGACGCATCGAGATTTGGATCGTGTTGAGAAATTCTTGCCAGTCATCTCAATCAGGTACTTCGTCTGGCTTCATTTCTAAAAGGTAAATGAATCCACACGAATTCAGTCAGTCGCGCACCTCCAGGCAAGAAGGGCTTCTTCCACGTGTGCTTCCTCTGGGATTCCCGCAATCCCAGGATTCTGCGACTGTGAGAGACGCGTCTGCGCGATGCTTCTCTCGTCCATCTTCCAAAGTATCGTCTGCCACCAGCTGTCGTCGGATTTCGCTGCTTGTTTGAGTGCGACGGAACGCCGAATGCCCGCGTCTTCCGGCTATTCGTCGGTGGTCGCAGTAGTCGTCCAGAGATGGTGGTTCAACTCAGAAAATGAGAAAATGTGACCTCCGTTTGATCTGGTCCAAACCTTCCCGATTTTACACGACCACGAGCTCCGTATTCAAGAGATTATCTTCCGAGTCCCTCCAACTATTCTGGAATAATTCTAAACTATCGTCGGCCCGTTCACGTTCACCAGAGCCTGTCAGTCGTGTTTCTACGCACCGGACCACATCTCGCTTCCGCTTCGCGAATAGCGGTCAACTGAATGCCCGGACTGTACTATCCAGCGGTGCTCCCTGGTCCTTGTCGATCCAAAAGGATAAATTCAAAGTAAAGCTTGGTGCGCAGAATGCGTCAAAGTCGCATCGATTCGCAGCGGCCCCAAGGCTGCAAATCGCCGTGTGCTCTGCACCTGACTCTGGCTAAGTTTGTCGGAGATCGCGTCGGTCAGCGGCGGGATACAAAGACTCCAATGCGCGATCAACTGGCGAATGTTGATCAGCCGAGCGGTCGAGATTCCTGAACGACTATGTGTCGGCGGTGGAGAATATAGCACACATTCAAACGTTCAGTCGGCGGTCGTCGTTGTGCGGGTGTGCTGACCATACAGAAGCTGACCGGAAAGGCGTCCGCCACGCTCTCGACGCGCACTGTGAACAGCAAACACATAGTCAACTTCTCAAAGCGATAGATAGTCTTGAAAGAAACGGGTGATGGGTGCGAAGGCATTGATATTGCAACAACGTCGCCGTATCGTGCGCAAGAAGCTAAACGACGCCCCGGCATATGCCTTTGTCAATTGCGGACCTTCAAATGTGCGCCGTCGTCGTCCACATCGGCGCGTGCGTTTCGCGAGGCGCGATTGGAAAGGGCGACAAAATGAATACGCCTGTTTTGTTTGCGATCTGATCCTCCCGTGCTTGCTTGGCGGCTGAGGTTAATCAGGCGGGCGCTGGCGTCGATGCTGAAGCGGCATAATATAGACGGTCGCCAACGTCACCGACCACCCAGTCTAGTCCTATGCAGCAGTGTTGGAAAGGGCAACCATGAGCAGAGGGGCAATCGACGTACCTTCAACAAGGTTTTCGCCTGTTACAGCGCTGCAGGACCATATCTTGCAGTGATGCGACTTGATAGACGGGAGGTCGAGCGCCTGCCATAGCGCGTTAGTGAGTGGACTCACGAACGACACGGGCAAGCCTAACCTCGCGGATTTCGGCTACCGACATGGAGCCCGGGAGATCTTGCTTATTCGCGAATACAAGCAGAGACGCGCCTGCCAATCGCTAGCTTCGTGTTGAGTCAAAAAGTTCACATTTCTGGCGTGAGGGAGTCGCGCAACTGACGTCTTCGAGCAGCAGACTGTGGAGTTCTTGCTTACAGTCGCCCATGCGCATTCGGTCGCCGGAATCGACGACCCAAACGAGCGCGTCGGTCTGCTCGAAATAGTTGCGCCAGTATGGCCGCAACGTGCGTTGACCTCCAACATCCCCTGCCGAGAATTATTGAGAGGTTATCGCCACGCGATGAACCGACGGACATATATTCAACGTATAGCTTGAGTGCACATGAGACGCGAATAACGAGCGGCGGAGGGATCCAACCTACTTTCCATGCGCGAAGGTCTTGATATTGAAGCCAAGTGTGGGGCTAACGCTCATGATATCTTCTCCGTTGAGTTTCTTGAGAATCGTCGTCTTGCCCGCGTTATCGAGCCCACTGCGATTGCCGCGAACGGAATATTGATTTTTGTTGCCGCATGGGATCCTCTAAGCTCACAGGAAAAGAATCCGCATTTCCTTTTCCTTCTGGCGGTTCTTGCGGATTATCGAGAGGAGCCCCATTTGCGGCACCGTCGCTTCGGCAGTGAGAGTAAGAGTCAAGCCGAGTCCGTTTCCGTCCATCACCGCTCTCTCCGAACCACCACCACGATGCCGCCGAAAAACAAGGGCAAAAAGGGCAAGAAACAAGACGACGACGAGTACTGGTTCGTTCGAGTCCAGCTAGATGTTTTCTAGCGGCAGCGGTCCGACGAATAGAACAGGGCAAATGCCGGCGAATCTGTGGCGGCTCCTTCAACGCCCGGAGATGGGTCTTCGTCGAAAGCCAAGTCCGCCTTTGAGGGCTTTGCCGCGCTCGATATGAACGCCGCCGACTCGGATATGCCGGAAGCCGGAGAGGAAGAGGACTATGGCGGGCTTATGGTGCGCCGGAAATGTTCCCCGCGAGCGCAAGCCTAGTCTGAAGCATTCGCCCGTAGTCTGCGATCAAGGCTTCCTCGAGCAAGGGCAAGAAAGACAAGAAAAAGAAGAATGTTATCGACTACACGGCACTGGACGACGTGGAAGAGGAAGGGGCCGCGTCCAAGCAGCCTGTCGAGATGACAGCCGACGACCTTGATGCAGAGTGGCCAGTCAAGGACAAAAAGAAGGGCAAGAAGGGCAAAGCGAAGAAGGGCAAGGCGCAGGACGAGGATGACGATGAGGAGCCGCTTGCTGGTGCGTGAAGACGCGTCGCATCCACACTGGATCGCATCTAATCTCAAGCAACAGCAGAACCTGCTGTGGAGGACACAAAAAGGCCGCAGGAGATGACGGCTGACGATCTTGAAGCAGAGTATGGACCGGTCAAGGAGAAGAAGAAGGGTAAAAAGGGCAAGGGCAAGAAAGAGGCAGACGACGAGGACGGTACGCGATGGGTTCATCGGTTCTGCCTCAATTTTGCTCAAATATGCGCAGATATTGATGAGCCGGCTGCAACTCCAGCGGCACCCGCAGAGGTTCCGAAAAACGGCGACGATGAGGATGATGATGCTGGCGAGGATGCTGGCCCCAAGGTGCTCTCAAAGAAGGAGAAGGAGAAACTCAAGAAGGAGCGGGAAAAAGTATGATTTTTGTGCGATTTATCTGTTATTTGAACTCAACGCGTACACAGGCCAAGAAGAAAGCGCAGGCAGCCGCGAAAAAGGCCGCCGCTGGTGGCAATGACGACGAGGCTGCGCCTGTACCCGCGGCCGATGCTCCAGAACCGCCGAAAGTCGACGATGACGAAGAGGGCGATGATGCTGGCGCTGGTGGCAAGGCAGACGCGAAGAAGAAGAAAAAGAAGAAGGCCACAAAGAAAGAGGAAGAGCCTGCGGCCGCGCCTGCCCCGGCTGCTGCACCAGCAAAGAAGGGCGGCCGGTTGAACGCCATTCAGCAGATGGTGGCCGAACGCAAGAGGTTGGAGGAAGAGGCGAAACGCAAAGAGGAAGAAGAGCGGAAGCGAATTGAGGAGGAAGCGGCGCGCGAAGAAGAACGAGAGAGGCTAGAGAAGGAGGAGAAACAGCGGAAGAAAGACAAGGAAAAGGTATATCTGATCAACTCTTGCATCCGTGATGCTTAAATGTTTTGCAGGCCAAAAAGGAACTGGCTAAGAAAGAGGGCCGGCTACTTACCAAGAAGCAGCGCGAGGAGCGGGCCATGGCAGAAATCCGGAAACAAGCGCTGCTTGCGTCTGGCATTCAGATCGAGGGCTTGCAGCAGTCGTCGAGTGGGGCGCCGAAAAAGGTCAACTACGGCAGCCGAAAGAAAAAGCCAACTGGTCCAGCGAAAGACTCGTCGCCGGCCCCAGAATCGCGCCCTCGTTCTCCCGAACCTGAGCCTGTCGTCGAAAACGAAACAGTCAAGGAAGAGGTCCCTGTCGACGACTGGGACGTCAGCAGTGCCGAGGAGGAGGAACCAAAACCAGCTGCTCCTGCTTCCGCTGGCGTCAAGGACGACTGGGACGCGTCTAGCGACGAAGAAAAGGCAGCGCCAGCAAAGCCTGCTCCAGCTTCGACAAAAGCGCCAACACCTGCCAAGGCTACGTCAAAACCTGCTGCTGCTGCGAAGCAAGCGGCCGCGCCTCCCGCCAAAGGTATTTTTTCTGCTGTCGAGGTTGACGGTATTTCTCATCACGTGGCAGTGGCTCAAACAAACGGCAATGCTGCTCCACCAGCGAAACCTGCGCCTGCGAAAGGCAAAGCACCCGCAAAGGAGGAATCATCTTCAGAAGAAGAAGAAGATTCCGACGACTCGGACGATTCTGATGAAGACTCGGACGACGACTCGGATTCGGACGATTCGTCGTCTGACGAGGAACTTACGGTCGCCCAGAAGATGGCCGCTCAACGCAAGGCCGAAGCTGCTGCACGGCGCGCAAAGGCACATGAAGATGCGCTGGCCGCGCGCAACAAGGACGACCTGCGTAGTCCCATCTGTTGTATTCTCGGTCACGTGGACACAGGCAAGACTAAGCTGCTCGACAAGGTCTGCTTCAACTCGTGGTCGCATAACTGTGACTAAATCTACTTCAGATTCGTCAAACGAACGTGCAAGAGGGCGAAGCGGGTGGTATTACCCAGCAAATCGGCGCGACCTACTTCCCAGTGGATGCTATCAAGACCAAGACGGCCGTCATGAACAAGGTTTTCCGAGCGTCCTTTACTAGAGAGGCGTCATGCTAACCCACGCCAAGGATGGCAAACAAGAGTACAAAATCCCGGGTCTGCTCATCATCGACACTCCTGGACACGAGTCGTTCACGAATCTGCGATCTCGGGGCAGTTCGCTCTGCAATATCGCTATTCTCGTCGTCGACATCATGGTGCGCTTCATAGACGCCGGCAATTTCTTTGCACTAAGCGCTGGTTTAAGCACGGTCTTGAGCCGCAGACCCTCGAATCGCTGCGGCTGCTGAGGGATCGGAAGACTCCGTTCATCATTGCGCTGAACAAGGTGACCCCGCATCCCGCATTCGTCCCGCACAATCCGACCAACTCTCACACAGATTGATCGTCTGTACAATTGGGTTGCTACCCCGGACGGCGCGTTCCAAGAATCGCTGGCCAAGCAGCAGCGATCAGTACAGCGCGAGTTCGAAGACCGGTACAACAAGATCGTTGTCGAAATCGCAGAGCAGGGGCTCAATGCCGTGCTCTACTACGAGAACAAGAGCTTCGCGCGCAACGTATCTGTGGTGCCTACGAGCGCGATTACTGGCGAGGGTGTTCCCGACATGATCATGTTGCTCGTCAACCTCACGCAACAGCGCATGAGCGATCGACTCATGTACATTTCCGAGCTCGAATGTACCGTTCTCGAAGTCAAGGTCATCGAGGGTCTGGGCACCACCATCGACGTCGTTCTCTCGAATGGCTATCTGCGGGAGGGCGACAAGATCGTGGTCTGCGGTTTGAATGGGCCGATCGTGACGCAGGTCCGTGCGCTGCTAACGCCGCAGCCGTTGCGAGAATTGCGTGTCAAGGTGAGTGAGAGAGAGATGAAGAAGATTTCTGTTGTCGAAAACACCCCCGACTGATGATGTTCCTTCTTCCACTTCTAGTCCAACTACGTGCATCACAAGGAGGTCAAGGCCGCCCTGGGAGTCAAGATCGTGGCACCCGAGCTGGAGAAGGCGATTGCGGGTTCGCGGCTGCTCGTATGCGGGGCGGACGACGACGAGGACGACCTACGGGACGAGGTGATGTCTGATCTGACATCGCTGCTCAACAGCATCGACAAGTCAGGGCGCGGCGTCTGTGTGCAGGCGTCGACGCTTGGCTCGCTCGAGGCGCTGCTTGATTTCCTCAAGTCCAGCAAGATCCCCGTCTCAGGCATTAATATCGGACCCGTCCACAAGAAGGACGTCATGCGGGCGGGTACGATGTTGGAGAAGGCCAAAGAGCTTGCTTGCATTCTCTGCTTTGATGTACAGGTGGATAAGGATGCGGAACGTCTTGCGGAGGAGATGGGCATCCGCCTATTCAAAGGTATGGGGTTATTACCCCGCGCCCGCATTTCGCGCTCATGCGCCTGCAGCGGACATTATCTACCACCTCTTCGACGCGTTCACAGCGTACAACCAGGAGATTCTGGAGGCCAAGCGGAGGGACGCAGCCCCCCAGGCAGTCTGGCCTTGTCGCCTGAAGATCATTGCCGCGTTCTGTAAGCGCGACCCCATTATCCTTGGTGTCGATATTCTCGACGGCACGCTCCGGATCGGCACGCCCATTGCGGTCGTCAAGACTGATCCTGCGACTGGAAAGAGGGATATTATCGACTTGGGCAAGATGTGGGTTGGTATCTGTTTGCATATCCCCCCGCTCAAGTGATCCACAGCACGTCGCTGGAAATCAACCACAAGTCGCAAGAGCTCGTCAAAAAATCGCAGGCCGGAGCCGGTGTCGCGGTCAAGATCGAGCATGCCGTGTACCAATCCGCGAAGATGTTCGGGCGGCACTTTGACGACAAGGACGAGCTCTTGTCGCATATTACCCGGCAAAGCATCGATGTGCTCAAGGCTTCGTTCCGCGACGACGTAACACCCGAAGAGTGGATGCTCATTAAAGCGCTGAAACCGGTATGTTTTTTTGCATGTTTGTTCCTCGAGCTGCGTGCTGAGTGCGCTCCTTGTAGCGGTTCAACATCTAATTAATCGAGGAACCCTGTATCTAGTAACGCACGAATGTTGTTGTACCATAGTTCCTCTCGATGTGCTACCTAAGGGATGGCGCTAACGACGTATTCTACGAGCTTCATCATGACTTCGCCCTTGGCTTTCCCGATTTCTAGCACCTCTTCGTGAGAAACGACCTGCGCTGGAGGGAGCTCCACCGGCTTGCCAGCGAGCTGCGGGGTAAATGAGCGCGCGAATAGCGGGGCACAAGCAACTCAGTCAACGCGGACCTCAGCAGCGACCTCTGCGCGGATGTCCCGATATGTCTCGGGGATGACGACTGCGTTGGTGACCAGGCTGAGCGCCATGACGTCCAGACCCTCTTCGCGGGCTGCGAGGACCTCTGGGACGGTGCTCATGCCGACGACGTCGGCACCCACGAGGCGCAGGAAGCGGCCCTCGGCGGGAGATTCGTAGGTTGGGCCGCTGACCCAGGCGTAGGTGCCTTCTGTGACCGCGTCGGGATCTAAACCGAGATGGTGCGCGCCGAGAAAGAGCAAGCGTCGTAGACCTGGTGAGTAAGCATCGGATAGAGGGATGAAGCGTTGGTGGGTCGGGGAGGTGAGCGGGCCGAGCAGGGCGTTCATGCCGGACATGTTGGGCAACGCGAGGTGGTCGTGCAGAGCGACGACTGAGGAAAGGTGAAATGCGCGAGTAGGGAGGCGATAAGCGTATTACTCGTCCCAACGGCTAGTTTAGGATTCAGGCCTCCCGCGGCGTTGGTGACTGCGATGCGATGAATGCGGATGGTAAGCTGCTGGTCGAGACGTACGGATAAGGTTGGCGATTCCGAGTCGTGCCATGACTCGAATTGGGTAGACGACGACGCGGAGAGGGTGGCCTTCGTACGGATGGAACTGGCGGCCACTGTCAGCCGCGGGTGAGTGCCGGACGTGGACGCACACGACCAAGCATGGCGACGACAGGAACACCACCCATGGTCCCAAACGCAAGAGAGCTCTTGTGGCCTGGGACTGTGCTCTCTGCAAAGCCAGGAATAGTGTTGTACTGCACGAGATGGAGGTCTTGGATCGAGTTGACGATTCCTCCGAGCCCGGAACCGCACACAATGCCGACGCGCGGACTTTGCAAGCGTTCAGGGACTTGAGCTTTGATTGCAGCAATAGCTGCGTCGAATGGAAGTTGGGGGACGTCGTGCATCGTGGTGGTGGTTAGCGGCAAGGCGCGTCAAGCTCCGAGATCCCACGAGTCGATAAGATAAGATCGTCAAAAAATATTGGACAGCACACTGCTCAGCTGCGCCTCTCCCTCGTCCCGCTTCTTTCTAACCGGCCTGTCCTCATCCTCCTCTGCTGCCGGCCGTTTTCGTTTGGGACGTTGCTCTTTGAGCTCCATCACCTCCCCTTTTTCCAGCTTCTTTTCTGCCCGTTTCTCCAGCACACGCGCTAGCTCGACGTTGTGCATGTATTCGCGCTGCTCGGAACGCGACTGCGACAGTTCCATCCGCAGTTTGGCAGCATGGATGGCTGCCTCGTGAGCTGCTCCAAAGTCAGAAAATGCGAGCGCAAAGCTGCTAGCCACGCACCGATCTGCTCCGTGAGCATGCTCCATTTGAACTTGGGGAGGTATTTCATTGTCCACACGTCGTCTCTCCATCGCGTTCCCTTCTTCCCACCAATCGGTTGGGCGTTGAGCATCTCCGCGACTGTCCTCGCCACCTTCTTGTCCTTGAACTCGACCCAACCCTCCGTAAAGTGTGCCTTCTTCGTCGAGGTGTATTTTCGGCGAAGATACGCGCGTTTGGCGTCTGAATACTGAGCAAAACACAACAGAAACAAGACACCGACGCACCCTCTTGCTGCAGATAGACCCTCCCGACTTCGCCGTGCATGCTCATGAGATGTCGTACTTTCGGTGGCCGCATTCCGGGTGGTATGCGAGAGATGTATATGACGCCGGATTTTTGAGCGGCTTTGTGGGCTTCGAGCGGGCCGAGTACTTTGGGACCGGAGAAGCCCTCTGGGTCCATTCCGTCTGGCAAATCGAAATCTTGCTGCTCGTCGTCGTCTAGGGATCCTTCTGGGTGGAGCTCGTCGCCATCTTCTGGGCGTTCAGCGTCGCTGGTCATGGTAGGGAAGCAAGAGCAGATTTTCGTGACGCATAAGAGGGTAAATCTCGTGACTTTCACTTCTCATCGCAAAACCACAACGAGCGTCGGTGTTCAAGGCCCACGCCGCGGCGTTGCTGAGCTTTGCGATCCCAGAGGTCTGTTATGCCCGACCTCTGCTGCACCTCCAGGCCCTAACCAAGCCTTTCTCTCCCTTCCTTCTCGCTCTCGTTTCTTTTTCGTTTCTGGCAGCAGACATGTCGTGGAACTCGTACCCACCCCCGCCTCGTCGTTCGCGGTCGCGTTCACCTGGTAGAGCGCCTTACCCGTCGTATGGGGAGCAGTACCGCGACTGGGACGATCGCTGGAATCCATACGACCGGCCGTATGACTACCGACGCGGTCGAAGCCGCAGTCCCCAGTCCGAGAGTGCGTCGTCTCTGTTATGTGGTTATGTCGCTGTGTTCTGACGTTAGTTCCAGTCGGCCGCAAACGACCGCGCTCCGCGTCTCCGTATGACCGCGAGAGAGACCGCTACGACCCGCGTCCGCGCTACGACGACCACGGTTTGCTTTTCGTCGCTTTTCCCGCATTTTCTGAATGGCCTGTTTTCAGATGGGCGCTATGGCTCTTCCCCGCGACGTGGAATGTCCATGTCGGGCTCTGCGTCATACAACCGCCGTGGCCCGCCCGACCCACACAACTTCGACTACCCCGCGTCGTTGAAGCAGTTCGCGGATTGGTTCAGGTTCTACTTCCCGCAGCAAGCGACCGAGGAGGACAATGCCGACAAGGCTGCGGAGCAAGAGGCCGCCGACGGCACTAAACCGCGCAATGGCATCAAAAGTCGGTGGGAGAAGTATAAAAAGGAATTTGCGGAGAAACAGGTCCGTTTCTCTAGTTTCGTCTAGGTCTGTCCTGCGCGACTGACGGGTTGTTGTGTACAGCTCCAGACGATGTTTGAGCATCATAAAAAGTCTCCGTGGTTCAACGAAAAGTACAACCCGTCGGACGAACATCAAAATCTGCGCAAGCGTGTCCGGAAGGAGGGCTGGGCTGGACGTCTAGCGACATTCCTGTCGGATCTGGAGGATGGCAAGTTCGATCCCGACTTGACCGAGTCTGCGTCCAAGGAAAACGGCAACGCTCCTGCGGAACCTGAGGCTGGCGCCGAAACCTCCAACGGCGTCGCGACTGCTCCGTTGATCTCTGAAGACGTCAAGCTCGAAGACGACGACATGCAGTTCAACATGGCCGTCGAGGAAGACCCGACGGACGCAGACATGAACAGGGCCGAGGCGGGCAAGAAACGCGGTGTGATGCTGTCTGACCGCGGGGAGGAGCTCGCTGTTATGCCCGAGGGCAACCAGGTCATGATACGCACGATTCCGCCTGACATTGGACGCGTCAAGCTCGAAGATGTACGTTTTCCTCTTTGCTTTTGCGGGATATTCGGTGCTTATGGGTTGCAGGCCTGCTCGAACATATCTGGATTCGTGTACCTTGCGCTGGGAGACCCGATGCAGAAGCGGAACTACTACCGGGCTGGGTGGCTCAAGTTCAGCGAAGACGCGGACATGGGTGCTGCTCTTGCTGAGTTGGGCGAAAAAAAGGTTTGTTTCGTGTTTGCAACCCCTTCGTAGCTCACAGTGTTTTCGTAGATCGAGGGGTTTAAGCTACACGTGACTCACATGGTTAAGGCCTTCGTCAACCGGGTCCGGTACGCACCGGAGGTTGCGAGCCGTCCTGACCGCATGGAGAAGGACCTCGCGCAGGCGAAGCAGCTTGCTGCGAAACTGGAGGCCGAGGCCAAGGAGCTGCAGACGCTGACGTTCGTAAAGAAAACTAAAGCGAATGGTGATGCGATGGACGAGGGCGCGTCCGGCGGCGAGGGCGAGGGCGAGCCTGAGCCGGAACGAGGGTCGGAGGCCGTTGAGGCAAGGATTGCAAAGGCCCTCGCGGAGCAGACCGTTGTGGATGCCAACGACGAGAAGGCGTTTGAGGAATTCAAGGTATTTAGCATTTTTGATCTTTGTGGGCTTTTCTGATGTTGCTTGTAGACAATGGTTTCGCTCGACTTGTACCTCGCGTATTTGCGCAACGCGTTCCATACGTGCTACTATTGCGCGGTGGTGACCGACCATCTGGAGGAGCTGCAGCGCAAGTGTATTCGACACGACCGTCGGCCGTTACCGCCTCCGGCACCACAGGCGGACGAGCCTCCCAAGAAGGAGGAGCCGCAAGACGCACCTATCGGCGATGCGGACGAATCCAAGGTGAAACCAGAGGAGGGGCAGGACGTCGTGATGGAGGAGAAGGAGAAAGAGAAAGCGCCGCTCAAGGACAAGGAACCGAAGCGAAACGGTTTGTTGTTGGTTTCTCTTCGTTCAGGGACATGTTTTGCTAATTAAATGTTTAGACGACCGCTGGCTCGAGCTGCTCGACTCCAAATTGGCGCTGTTACTTGACCGTGAGCATGTTGACCCGCATCTCTATGGCGGAAAGAGCTACGATGAGTATGTGTACATGAGTTTTGTTTCGATCACAGAAGGCTCAAAGTTTGTGTTCAGAGAACTTGCCAAGGCTGTGGAGCCGTTCGTGAAGCAGGAGGACGAGGGCAAGTTCCGGTGCAAGACGTGCCAGAAGCTGTTCAAGGCGACCTCGTTTGTGGAGAAACACGTTGCGAACAAGCATCCCGAGCATGTTCGGGTTCTCGATGAAGTGGGTTGTTTCTTTTCGTCAGTTCGTTCCGACTGACACCCGAATGCAGCTACCGTTTTTCAACAACTTTGCGCTCGACCCGCATCGCATCCAGCCATTCCAGCACCCGCCTACGAACTCTGGCAACGGACAGACTGCGCCGCCGCAAGCGTACGGTGTTTCCGTCGCGTCCTATGGTGCTCCGCAGTCGTGGGATGGTGGACACTCGTCAAATGGACGAAGGTTGAGTGAACGGCTGGGTGGATTCGCGGATTTGCCGCCGAAGCCTGCTGCGCTGGATATGGCACTGAGTGCCGGAAATGAAGGTCGGGACCGGGATCGAGAGAGAGACCGCGACAGAGACAGAGACCGGCATCGGGATAGACGGCCGCACCGAGGACGGGATGGGCCGCCACCACCACCGCCACCTGATGCAAAGGAGGACCCGAGGGCGGCTGCCGGGCGGAGAGTAAGCTACCACGATATGGATTTGGTGGCAGAGGGAGACGTTGAACTCACATACTGAATTTATGAATGTAATTTGGTCGCGGAATATCTAGTACCTTCGGAGAGTGTGGAGTTGACGGAGAACGTAATAGTCGTCACAAGCATCCAAGGCTTGGCTCATGCCATTGCCTGAGCCCTCTGCGGACCCGTCGCTTGCGACCTTCACGTTCAAACGGCGGAACGACACAGGCCGGCCGCCGACGCCGCCGGCGACGGCTGGGTCGGACGACGTGGACGACGAGTCGGCGATGTCTGAGGCTGAACAAGACCGCAACGAGACGCCGACGAATAAAGTCAATCACCCCCGCTTCTCGCGCGCGTTTTCTGTGCCTCAGCTCAATCGCCTCACCAACCCCCATCGCCCGACCGGTCTGCACAAGGTCAGCTCAGACCCGGGCACGTCCAGCACCAGTCCCGACCAACTGTTGGCGCTTTCTGTCGAGCTGGCGGACATGGTGCAAATGGCCATCCAGACGCTGCTCCAGATCTCTCCGCCGCAGATTCTCGAGCCCACCAAGGAGCAGTTCTCTGCCTGCACGCTGTCCGTCCCGACGCCCAGCATGTCTGCGTTGTTCACGGCTATGCGCAATCTCAACTATTTTTCTGCGCATATGGCGGCGTTTGGCCAAGACGATGCCCCAGTGACGGCGATGCCCATTCCCCAGTCCGAATTCGATCTGGGCGAGCTACTCCAGAGCGTTGGCGACGTCATGGGCGGAGCTGCAGCCAATGCGGGGGTGGATTTGGTACTGTACCATGCCGACTTGAGCCTCAAGTATGCGTGGGTCAGCGGGTCCGAGAGTGGGCTCACGGTTGCGCTTTCGCATGTGCGTTTTTTTCCTACTTTACGCGGTTCAGACTCTAACATACGGTGTGCAGGTCTTGCGTCAGGTCATTTCCGTTGCAAAACCAGGCGACTCTATCGAGGTCGGGCTCTTTATCGGCTTTGCGGCACCGCGGGCTGAAGAAGTCACTGTTCTTCCCGACGCCGACCCCATTATCGACGCCATAACGTCGTCGCCCATCTCAGAAGACGGTCCAATCCAGTGCACCATCCAGATTGCTCACAAGTTTGGGCATTCGGAAACAGAGGAGCTGGAGCCGCGTGCAGAACCCCATTTTTCGAGCCTCATCCTGCGGCGCCTCTTGCGCCAGATCGGTGGCTCGTTGACTTACGATCTGCCTTCGTCGACAAGTGGTCGTACCTGCCAGCTTACCTTGATGTTGGAGCGTGCTGGGTCCGATCTCTTGAGCTCGTCAGCCTCCTCGGTCTCGGCCGACCTTGGCGCGCCCGCAGAGCCGACGCTGGAGGAGCTGTCTGCGTTTGCCGACAAACTCAAGGGCGCGAAGGTGGCCTTGTACGCGTCGTCAAAGAGCTCGTTTGCACTTCATGTGACGAGGTACCTCGCCGACTGGGGCATGGATGTCAGTCACATCGACGGGGAGGTCGAGCAGCAACCCCCCACAGCCGCAGAAGGGCCCTCTGATCCTGCTGTCCCAGCTACCACCCCATTTCCGCCATCTCCGGAACCTCCCGCGGCCACTCCCGCTACTGCGGCAAGCGTGGAACAGAAGCCGCCCCGACTTTCCTTCATCTTCATTGACGACGACGTTGCTGTTCTGCGCGAGCGACTGAATGCGCTACGTGTCGAGCAGCCGTACCCACTGACACTAACACCCAAACGCCCACCACTCCCTCATCATTCACGCCGATCTACAACCCAAATCCCGCGTATCTCGTCTTCTTCTCCGATGCCGCCTCCTCCTGTTCCAACTTCTGCTCCTTCTCCGGTGGTGATTGTGCACTTCACGAGCTTGGCGAGCTTCAAGGCCGTCAAGGATGTCTTGCAGTCGGTCTTGTCGTCGTACATGGGCACCAGTCTGCAGATACCCGAGGTTATGATTATCCCCAAACCTGCTGGCCCGCGCCGCGTCTTGACGCAGCTGCATATGGCGGTTACTCGGCCGCCTGTGGACCCGTTCTTCTCTCCCATTGCAACTTCCCCTGGGACGCCTTTGAACACCTCGTTCTATGGCTACGGCCCGGGCGGGAGCGCTGGTCGTTCACCGGCTGGGAGCAATCGGCCCGGGACCGCGAGGAGCAACTCGGATCGCTCGAACCGATCGGCTACGAAGGACTTCTTCGAGCGACCTGTCCCAGCGCCCCCGTCGCCGCTGAGCATGTCGAACAGCACCGAGTACTTTTCGGACGATGCTGTCCAGTTGGGGTCGACGCCTTCGTCTGGGTTGTTGATCTCCAGTCCGCCAGGCCAGCCTGCGGGAATATTTTTCAGCCCTCGCGCCAGCCGGACCTCTTCGGGTAACAATAACAAGAAGCCCACGATACCCGTCATGGAACGAGATAACGGACAGCTGCTCGCTCCAGGGAGTCGGCGTGCGTCGGTTTCGAGGACGAGTTCGGACAACCCGACGTTCTCGTCGCTGCACGAAATCACTTCACCACGTCCACCGTCACGTGCTTTGACCGCCGCTTCGGCTGTTCCTTCTCCTGCGAGTCCGCAACCGCCTGCGACTGTACCACCCATCAAAACTGAGGTGGTCGCCGATGTGCCGGTCTCGCCGCAGCCACTGAGTGCTTCGCCCAGCAATCTCGTGGCGTCGCCGACTGCGTTGAGGAGGCCGCTGAGACGACGGACTGCGACGCCCGACCCCAAGGCTGCAGCCGCAGACAAGAAGGCCGCCTCGGATGTGGTCGATATCGTGCCCCCAATCAGCGTGTTGATTGTAGAGGGTGCGTTGGTCTTGTCGCTTATCTTCTTGCACTCACGCGTGTTGCAGACAACGTCGTCAATCAAATGCAGCTTGCTGGGTTCATGCGCAAGAAGAAGATCAAGTACCAGGTGGCGAACGACGGGAGGGAGGCGATCCAAAAGTGGCGGGATGGGAATTTCGATCTTATTCTGGTGAGTTTCTGCGTCCCGCGATATCTCTTGTCGTTGAAAGTTTGGCGGCGCTTTAGATGGACATCCAGATGCCCAAAATGGATGGGATTGAAGCCACGAAGGAGATCAGAAGGCTCGAGAAGCTATCTGCCACCGAAGGGGCGGCGATTCCCGCGACGGCGACCAGCAACGGCGATTCGGGCGCGAGCAGCAATTATCGATCTTCGGTCATCATCGTCGCGCAAACGGCGTCGTCTTTGAACTCGGACAGGGTCAAGGCTCTGGCCGCGGGCTGCAACGACTTCTTAACCAAGCCAGTGAACCACCACTGGCTGAATAACAAGGTGACGGAGTGGGGGTCAATCAAGGCTTTGCAGATGTGGGCAGAACCGCCGGCTGCCGCGGCGAATGGGCACGGAAACGGACAAGCTACTAGCGCGGAGGGACCCGCCGCGAATGGCACGTTTTGGGGTGGTACGGAAGCCGGTCGCAGCTCGGAGAGTGCCGCAGACGCCGCACAAACCACGCCTAATGACCGTTCTCATTACGCCGGGTCGCCACCAGGGCCGACTTCAGCGGGAGGTTAGCGTGCTTGAGAACTCGAGTTCATGCGCTGATTATGATTTTTAGGTCCAGCAGCACCGGCAGACTCCGCGTCGCACGACGACGGCATGGGTGAGTGGACCCGTTTCTCTTTTTGCTGCGGGACTAACTATACTGCCTACTGAAGCCGATGAGCAGCCGGAATCGGAGGTAGGGGCTCGGTGACGGTACTGGGCGGCCCTCGGAGCAGTGTTTCTGGGGTGGATTGCGCTGGGAGTTCGCATGATTCCGCACCAGGCTCTGAGGGCTCGCCGTGTTGTGTTTTCGATTATTTACAATCGGGTTTTCGCGTGGAATTTACTAGGGTAGATTAGGCACCATGTTCAAACACGTTGGCGATGGTTTTGCTTTCGAGGAGCGGGCGACGCATTTGATGGAGTGTTGACGTGTGAATGACGGATGGCCTAGACTTGCTTCCGGGTGCGGAGTTGAATGCGTCTCTCTTCTCCGTCGACGGCCACCACAATGGGAAGTGGCTCGCTCGACCGCATTCTCAATGGCCCACCAGAGCCCCTGCATTCCCCGTACCAGCACACCGACAATGGATCCTATCCCAACGGACATTGGCCCCCGGCATCTCCGTCGATTCCAACTCAGTCGCCGTCGTCGCGTCTGGTATCGCCCGTGGCCTCCTACGGGCACCTTCAGCAGTATAACGGGGCTCTTCACAATCCGTCGATGCAGGTGTACTCTCCTCCGCCGTGTATGCTTCCGTTTACACTTTCGATTCGCCTTTGCACGGCTAATCCCGCATTCAGACTCGCCTGCTACGCAAGCCATGGTTTGTGAGCTGTTTCGTTTTCCTTGAATTGCATCGAATGCTCATTGTTTGCGCTAGTGCACCGACAACAGCTTCAACAAGTACCGCAACCCATCGAGCCTATGCCTCACCGACGGCGAGAGTCTCCTCAGTTACCGCATGCGCGTATGTCGTTACTTATTTCCATCGATTTGGGATGTCAGAACACAGCTAAATCTGCTTCCGTTTCGCAGAACTGCAAACTGGTGAACGTGCCTCTTTGCGGATGGTGGCGCGCCAAACAATGTCTCCCGCTTTTTCTGGTAATAGCAGCTACAACCGCGTCGTTGGGTGCATCTCACGCTTATTCCGTGTTCAGAGGATCAGCAGCATTCGTATCCGCAAGCAGCGACACAACATAAGCGCCGGGCGGCAGATATGGAAGACGTGGAGGAACCGCCGCGTTCGCGACAGAAAGTGGCTGATGGAGGCGCTGGTACGTGCGAAATTCGATTCTCGGCCGCGCGGGTTCTGATAATAATGATTGCGGCGCAAAGCACCCGCCAAAAAGAGAAGTTCGACGGCGAAGAATCGCAACGAGGCGCAGACGTCGGCGCTGAGCGGTGAGGAAATGTCTGATTCTCAGTATGTTTTCCTGAACGCATATTGCAGAAACAATGCCTCCAACCATCTATAGAATGATTCCGCGTCAAAGGGCCGGCCATGGCGAAGGTATGGTCGCGGTTCTGCCGAGACATGTTTGTTCTGACGCGCCGTGCTCGTTTAGCGCCGTTCGATATCATCGAAGTTCCCACACCAGCGCAGCTCCGCCGGGAGATGCAGACGAGTAGGTGCATGTCCACGCGCTACAAGAACAAAGACATTCCGCGCTGCATCTCATGCACTCGTCGGTGGGCGGGCGATACGTGCCGCTTCCAGCATGTCCGTTCGATCTTTTGGGACAAGGACGGTCGTGTGCAGGGCTTTTCGTTCACGGAGCAGCTTACGCGGACTCCGGCGATGGTCTTTCCGCAAGAATGGAACACCAAGTTTGAGCCGTCCCATCTTCGCGATATCAAGGTACGGCAAGCTGATCGCTTCGCTGACTCTTGTTTGACTGTTTGAACAGAAAACTTCGGCAAAGGGCCTGCTTCCGATTCTGCGCAAAGAGCTCGAACATCTGGAGCACCCCAAGATTGTCTATCGGGTTCGTGAAAGCGAAGTCCGAGCGACTTGCGGTGGGTCGCTTTGTCGATATGACTGCACGTGACTAATGCGATTCTCATGAAGATACATGCATGACCTCCATCTTCTCGGGATCTTGGATGTGTCGCAGCTGCGGCCGCGAAGCTTGCGGCGATTGCTTCGACGTCATCGAGGCCATTACCCGGGAGGTACCAGCGGGCTCTGAGGAGGCGGCGAAGGTCCAGGAACAGCGGCATTTGAACATGCACAGGTCGCCTTGGTTCCTCAGTTGTGCGGGAAAATCCGACCATGGCGCGAAGAACTTCTCGCCTGTGACGCGTTTCCTGAAGAAAGAGCTGGAGGATGCGGTCAAGCAGATGGACCAGATCATGCGCGAGACGGCGGGTGAAGAGGAACCGAGTATTGGGCCTCCGGAGCTGCCCGCCATCTATCACGATTTCCCGCGCAGTCTTGGGCACCTGCGCGATCGCTCGTCATCGCCGAGCTCGAACGACTCGGACCAAACCGTCGTTGAACACCGCAACATACCCGCCGGCCCTCCAGGCTCGATCCCGTCGTACGAGATCAAACGTTACAAGAACGCGGAGCTCACCGAGGAGGTCTTCCGTGAGCTTTGGAAGCACGGTCAGCCTTTGCTCGTCGAGGACGCAGGGAAGAATCTCCAGCAGCCGTGGACCCCGCAGTTCCTGAGCCAGAAGTATGGCGGACAGCAGTGCGTCACAATCGAGTGCCAGAACGAAAAGAGTCGGAATACGACTGTGGGGGACTTCTTTGGGTCGTTTGGTAAGTACGAGCAGAGGGGGGATGAGTGTTGGAAGGTCAAGGTAGGGGCACTTCCTTTCGCCTCACGTGCAAGTGATCAATAACTCGGTTACAGGATTGGCCCCCGACGAGCGAATTCAAGGCGTCCTGCCCGGATCTCTACAATGACTTTTCTAACGCCGTGCCGATTCCCAACTATGTCCGACGAGACGGTGTTCGTAACGTTGGCGCGCACTTCCCAATCAACACTGTTGCCCCCGATCTTGGTCTGTTGTTTCGCTTGGTGCCTTGCTCTGTCGAAATGACCTTGGTTTTGCAGGTCCGAAAATGTACAATGCGAACGCGAACTTGGATGACACGGATGATATCAAGGGCTCAACGCGGCTACACATGGATATGGCGGACGCGCTCAATATCTTGACCTACGCTGCTCCCGACCCCGACGGCAAGCCTGGTTGTGCTGCTTGGGACCTGTTCCGTGCCGAGGACAGCGACAAGCTGCGCGCGTTCTTGAATGCGAAGATGACGCCTGCGGAGATAGCGCAGTGCATGGATCCCATCCATAACCAGCAGTTCTACATCAACGACAACATGCGCCGCGAGTTGTTTGTCGAGTATGGTGTGCGGAGTTATCGGGTGTACCAGCAAGCGGGCGAAGCGATCTTTATCCCTGCTGGATGCGCTCATCAGGTCTGGATTTTGTTTTTTTCGGTGTCGTGCAGGAACTGATTTCATTTCTTTGTAGGTCCGCAACCTGAGCGACTGCATCAAGATCGCGATTGACTTTGTGTCTCCCGAGAACATTGCGCGCTGCGAGAAGCTGACGCAGGAGTTCCGCTCCTTGAATGGGTACAAGTGTTGGAAGGAGGATGTGTTGCAGCTGCGTACGATGATGTGGTTTGCGTGGTTGAGTTGCCAAAACTTGGAGAAGAAGGGTGTTGTTGTTGCGTCTTGATTTCTTTTCTCTTGGAATCTTTCTCTCTCTCTCTCTCTTTCGTCGCTATCATTTTGCTTTGTATCCCTCCGTTCTTCTCTGTGTAAAAGCTTGTAGTATTGCCTATCGAAATGCAAAAGTGTGCCAATGCGAAACGAACGCCGAACCGACGTCACGGCGGTCATCCTGACGCTTTTCCCCTTTGCTCCGTTGCGGCCTGGAAATCTGCGACGACAAACAGCGCAGATATACCTCGAAGTTTCAAGGGCGAAAAGGCGCCAGTCAGAGGTTGCTCTCGGGCCGCCACAACGGCCGCGGAGCAGTTATCGTCCGCCACGGCCTAAACGGGAACGGGATCAGGGCCGGTTAGGTCGTCGACGCGTCCTCAACCCCAGCCTCAGAACCGACTCAGAAGTCAACGTTGAGCGGCGCGTTCACGACTGTTCACGATCAACAAGGCGCGTGACCTGCGGAGTCTTGCTTTGTATTACCATCGTCTCCTTTGTCTCGAACTTTCTCGCGTCCACAAGCACATCGGCCTGCAACTGCTTCCAACCCAACTCCGACATGTCTTTAGACTCCGATTCGCCAATGGCCCTCCGGGTTTACCGTAACCAAGAGAGTTTTCGCAGACTCGAAGCTATCACTGCTCACCGTTCCGACGACGAGGATCCGACAGTCAGTCATTGCGCTTATATGTTGCCATACCTCAACCTCTCCGTAGGGATTCCTCTTCGAAGTTCAGTTCGAAGGACTTCAAACGCGGTGTTGGTTAGATTCAGAGGCATTGTGCGTCTCGCTCGGTGCCCTCATGCGCTATTACTGATCCCCCGCAGCAACGCGGCTGGTGAATCGATGCTCCAGGAGTACATGATCGAAAACCACTTAGCCATGGCTGCGAGCAACACGTCGCCGACAAACAAGTCGGTCTGCATTCCACTGTCCTCCACCGCCTTGAGGGAACTCAGAGGCAATGGCTTCTGTCAGCTCTGTTGTAGCCCGGCGTTCGGGGCAGTAGACCATTCCTATGTCGTTGATGCATCAGACACCAAGCAGCATGAGATGGTATGCTCTGACCTCCCCAAAGCGCTCCGCTCACCATCGCCAGCTTCAATTTATGCGTGTGCACAGTCTTATCGATGATATATCAGACGTCGATACAACCAGCGCAAAGAACGTATTCTACAGTGCGTTTCTTGTTCCTGCCTAGACGATGTTCAACGTCTTCAGCTTGCGCCAACTGCCATCAACGTGCGTGCGGTGTCGTCCTCGTGCCCATGATGAAAGTCTTGGATTGGATGTGCTCGCAACTCGACAAGGGGCTCCAACCGTCGGAACTGCTGGAAAAAACCCGCACCGCATTTGAGCGCGGCGAGCTGAGCGCGTGCCGAGGCTACTACCACTTGGTCGCAGTCTGTGACACGACCAACGACAGAATCATCTTCGACTGTGGCCTTCCTTCGACCACCAAAATCGACGGCACAGAGTATAAGGTCTGGGATCGCGACGAGTGCGACCCCGAGAACCGACGGATGAAAAAACTCATTGACCTGGACCACGACGACCACAATGAGCGGCTGTGGAAGTTTCAACAGCTCGATATCGCGTTCGTTCTTGCCGCCTCAATTTTCGTGCTGGACGACAAGAAGCTTGCGGAGCTCGACCATCGTTTGAAAGGCATCCACAAGAAGGCCGCTGCCCAAGTACGCAAGCTAGCTGCCATGTTGGAGATGACGACGGTTGAAGTCGATATTGCGAACGAGTCGCCAAAGACGGGCGGTGGTCGCCGTGGTGGCAAGCGCGGTGGTGACAAGCGCGACGGCGGCGCCAAGCGACGGGGCAAGCGCGGCGGCGGCGGCGGAGGGAGGGGAGGGGACGTTGGTGGTCGCGGGGACGCCAATAACCGTCGAGCCAAACAGAGGAATGGTTCCCAGAACCACCGTGGCAGGAGCTTCCAGCGGGACGACCCACCAGAAGACTGCGTCAGCGATGAAGAAAGCTCTACGTCTGATTTTGTCTACGGCCCGAGCTTTAAGCCTATCTGGCTTGTCTCAAAAATGACGCGGCTGTATCAGGCGCGGGGAATCGACCTGGAGGAAACGGTCGTGGCCCCCGTAGTTCAAAGTCCGGCCGATAAAAAAGTCATCGAGAGCTGGCAGAAGAACGTGCCGTTCGGTCTTGCCCCGCCGCTGCAACCTGCAACCCGCGGCTGAACAACAAGTTTTTGCTTTCTGCTCAGCGCTTATTGGCCCCAAGAGCTGACTGTGAGGAACTTGAAGAGAGCGCTCAACGACTTATATTCGAGAAGCCCGTGTAATCTATAGTTGCGATTTTGACGAGAGGGTGATGAAGCTGACATCACGTCTGTCACCCCGACGCCTTTTCCCTTTGCGCCGTCGCGTCGGCTTTCGGCATCGAGCGCCGTTCTCCTCGTTGCCGTCGCCCCGCTTCCTCCTTCACAGCCCTTTCGACGACCTTCCTTTGTCTGCTCCGGTGCTCCGATGGTGGCTGCTTGTCCTGTGGAGACGTCCCCTAGCTCCCCGCCGCTCTTTCAGGATGGCAATATCAACTTTCAGGTGCGCTTGTGCTCTGCCCTCCGGGCATCTTCTTATGCGCTTGCTATGTAGGCTCACGATGTCGGTTGGATTGTGAGTTTCCGAAGCCGAGAGAGGATCCGGGCTGAAGTAGCGCTACGCAGGTTGCAAGCTTCTTCACGATTGTGGCGGTCGTAACGTCGTTCTGGCTCGTCAACATGCATTTGAAGTGGTACACCAACGTGCGTTCTTGTCCGCTTCTGCTTCCTGGGAGACGATGTGCTGACCTGGGTGTAGAAATACGAGCAACGATGTACGGAACCTCGTTGATGAGATGAGAAAGCTTATCGACCCTCGCTTTCTGCGCAGATATCGTCCGCCTGTTGTTCATGGTCCCCATCTACGCCGTCATCTCCCTTGCGTCGTATTTCTTCTGGGTGCGTTCGATGCTTGGCCAGGGCTTGGCGGCTTCATGAGCTGATGTCATCTATCCCGACTACAGAACCACGCCACTCCGCTGCTGCTCATCCGGGACTGCTACGAGTCCACCGTCCTCACGGCGTTCTTCTACCTCCTGCTGACCTACCTGTCGCCCAACCCGGAAGACCAGCGCGCGATCCTGCTCAAGACGGGGTTGTCCAGGGCCGTCAACGCCGAACGCGTTGCGAGGGGCGAGGAGCCGAAGAAGTGGATGCTGCCGCTGGGGTTCATAAAGGCGATGCCTGCGGTGTGTTTTGAAGCTCTTCTGTTCAAGGCCATAGGCTTATATGGTGCATTATGCAGGATGGGCTGTATTTCCTACAGATCATGAAGTGGGGCGTGTTGCAGTATTGTGTTATTCGGCCTCTGTGAGTGCTGCACCTTTTTTTCTGATGCTCAAGACTCACTGTTAATTCAAGCACAACCTTGGTGGCCGTCACCATGAACTACATGGGGTACTACTGCGACGGGTCTTTCAACCCGGAATACGGATACGTATACGTGCGTTCCCGTCTCCTCCGGACTCCCTCAGCCACTTATCCTCTGCGCAGCTCACAGTTATCGTCTCTGTGTCCGTCTCGGTGGCCATGTACTGCCTGATCCAGCTGTACTTGCCCATTGCCGAGTACCTTGCGCCGCAGAAGCCCATCCTCAAGCTGTTCGCCATCAAGGCTGTCGTTTTCCTTACTTTCTGGCAAAGCACGTTTCTTTCGCTGCTCGCTGAGGTAGGGGTTGTGAAGAATGTGAGTGCTGTAGTGGTTTCGTTTTGGTTGGTGAGCTTATGCGCGCTTAAGACGACCTACATGACCAGCACGGACATCAACGTCGGAATTGCGGCGCTGTTGGAGACATTTGAGATGATGTTGGTGTATTTTGCGCCCTTGCGGTGTGCATTGCTGACTTTTGTTTAGGTGTTTCGCCTTCCTTCATCTCAAGGCATTCAGCTACAAGCCGTACCGCCCCTTCCACGACCCGAAATCTAAAGTTCCGCCTCCGACACCAACACCGCGCTTGCGTTCTCTTGCCCATGCGTTTGACTTCCGCGAGACCGGGAGGGAGATCCGCGCAGGGTGGGTGTACATCATGGACAAGATGAGTGGCCGCGAACCGACGCCAGATCGTGGCGCACGCCGTTTTGCGCACTACGAGAGCGCGTTCGGTCGGCCTCGGCCTGCGAACCTGCCTACATCCAACTTGAAGGTTGAGGAGCTGGAGGATCCCGATTTGGAGAAGGGGTTGCGATCACCGCCGGCTACGGGAGCCGAGTACCCGTGGCTGAGGCTTCCTGGAGACAACAGACGCGAGAAGAGCGAGGACCTCGAGATCCAGATTAACCGCGAGCTCGAAATGCGTGGGTATGGGTCACGTGAGTGTCACCGCTCATGCAGATAGGTTATGCACTGACGTTTGCGTAGATATTCCTGGCCGTGGGCACATCGGCGCTCCTCCGGACACTAGCAGAGCGACGAGCCATAAGCCACAGAGGTCCTGGTGGCGCAGTGTTTACAGCCGCGTCTCTCAAGTCGATGAGGACGAACAACACTTGTCCGCCAAGCCGTCTAAGAGGCACCAGAAGAAACAGTCTCGGTCGCGACATCGGTCTCGCGACCTCGATGCGGACCGACGGTTGTTAGAGCCCGATCTGACTTTCGACGACCCGCCGCCGCCGTCCATCTTTGCGTCGAGGAAGAATCAACGACCGGATCGTTCTCGGCCGCGGCAGCACGACGAGCTGGATACGCTTGCGCCTCCGTCGAATCTGGCGGGTGTTGGTGGACATCGAAGCTCACACGAGCGACGGCCGGCAAAGTCAAAGACCAAGAGCCCGCCCCCGCGTCGCGCAATATCCCCACCCACGGCATACCCCGTCTCGCTTCAGACAGACCTGGTGCCCGTCGACGGGGAGAGCCTATTTGGGCGGATATTCCCGCCAAGCACGAACCCGTCCTCGTCTGCGGGCCACACGCTGTTGACCGATAGCGAGCTTCCATCCGTTGCGACGCATACGAGTACGGGTGCGACATCGCCGTCACGTGCGACGCCGCGCGGGAAGCTGGTACCTGCGTCGCCGCAGATCATCCCAGAGGGCTTGAATTCCGCACAGGCACGGTCCAAGGCGTATTTGACGCCAGAGCCGCAGCCTGGTGTCGCGATTCGGTCCGTGGAGGCGTTGCCGCAGCTAGGAGAGGAGAGCCAGCCGCCTGTGTTGACGGTGAATACGCAGCCGGATGGGCTGTTGTTCGCGCCGTTGACGAGCGATGTTGGTGAGTTTGGGGAGAGATACCCGAGGCGGGGTGGTGCTGGGAATCTACGACGACAATCGGCGCAGATGTACTCGCCGGATTCGCCTTCAAGGGCGAAAAGGCGCCAGTCGGTCGACGTCGACGTTGTTCCGCCACAACGGCCGCAAAACAGCTATCGGCCGCCGCAGCCTGAACGGGAACGGGATCGGGGACGGTCCGGTCGTCGACCGCAGCCTCAGCCCCAGTCCCAACACCGAAGTCAACCCCAGCCGCAACCCCGGTACAGCAACCCCAACACGTACTACGAGGAGCAGCTCCGGAGCGCGGGGTACGAGGTCGAGAACATGCGGAGCGATATTACGCAGCCGTCGTTCTCCGGCCATGGCCATGGTCAGCAAGCACAGGCCAAGTACCCCACCGTGATGCCCGCGCGGTTGGTTATGCCGGGGAGTCTAGCGACGCCTGGTACGCCCGGCAGGCAAATCTCGAATCCGTCGCGGTATTCCTACGGACAATCGCCACCCAATTCACAACCCAATACCCCCTACTACCCTAATGAACAGTCACGACCGTCATGACCCTCGACGATATTCACGCTAATGACCCTGCTGCTGTTTTCTGTCTCTCTTTGGATCTAGTTCCACAGGCCCACAGACATACTCACTTATCTCTAATAACCGCTCACGACGCATTTGTATTCGCACTTCTTTGTCAATGCATACCTCAGCAGTGTAGCTTTACGAATGCATTGCACAGACCAAAGTACGCTACCTCCCGGAGAACCGTATGAGCCCAATCATCATAACGAACACCAGCATCACGAAGACGACGATGAGGAGCACCAAGCACGTCGTCCCGCCCGTCTTGCCGCGCAAGTCGCGCGTCATCACACGCGTCTTTTGCATAAAGTCGAAGTTGGACTCGAGCTTGCTCTCGGCGCCCTCCATGACGCGCTTGTCCTTTTCGAGCAGCTCCGCAAAGTAGAGCGAATTGCGCTTGAGCTGCTCGGACATGGTGGCCATTTGGTCGACCATCTCGCGCTGCCGGAGGGTCGCGTGTTGCATTGAAGCGGAGGGTTGGAGGGAGGTGGAGGTGGAGGTGGATTTTGTGGGCTTTGAGGGGAGGAGGAGGGACTCGGCGGCTGATTCGGGGGTTGGGAGTATGATTGTAGGTACGGGAGGGGAAGAGACGTCGTCTGACGCGGAGAGTAGCAGGTTGTCGGTATCTGCTACTGGTGAGAGCGCGTCGACGGGCGGCGGAATAGGAATGGGCTCCGGCTCGGGAGGAGGAAGAGGAATGCTGGGGAGTATGGGTGCGGGCCGGGTTCGCTTCGGGGTGGTTTTCTGGCCACGAGTTAATTCCGCGAAATACACGGTTGGAAGACGCGCACCTTCTCCAGCGCTTTGAGGAACGAGTCTACGCGGTCGAGTATCGTCTTGAACTCGTCGTACCGCAGCGCGTTCTTGCTGTGTTGTATGCATGCGTGTTCAGTAAACGTGTTAGCTTTGTTGCATTCGCGCGCTCACGGAGACGGGTCCACATCCTCCAGCTCAACATTGGCAAGCAGCTTGCGTGCGTACTTGACATTCTAAAGAGCGACGTTTGAGTTCCGTGCCGCGTCTTATTCGGAGGTGAGGTGGTACCTGTAAAGCGCCCTGGACCTTGATGTAGGTCGTGTCGCCGGATATCGGCCATTGTGAGTCCTCGGCGGACTTGTCCAGGCGGCGAACGAGCGCCCTGAGATTGATTTCGTCGCGACTCGTAAGAGACATACACAACTGCGGATGGCGGTTCTGGGTCAAGCAGCGGAGGTGCTGTGACCGACCCAGTGTGGCGCCGCGCAATCGCATTTCTTGGCGCTAACCCTCATCTTTCCTCTCCTACGCGCACACGATGGCTCTCAACTGGACGATGCTGACTCCGGAGCGGACGCCCGTGCCGCTGCCTCACGAGATGACGATAACAAGCGTCGATTCCGCTGAAGTCATATTGCGCATTCCGGACGCTCCGCCGGCGCAGGATGCCCGTGCGGGCGGCTCAGGCGGCTCGAGGGAACTCAAAGCAGCTGGCAAGGTATCGGTCACCGACATGAGGGTGCGTTTCCGACCTTGTTTGTGGGCTTGGTATCTGTAGATCTAACCACACTCTTGCAGTTCATCTTCACCAGTGCATCACCCAACACAAGCTTCGAGTCGCTCTCTGGTATGTGCATCTTCTCCCTATTGGGTCCCACTCATACCGGCCAGTCCCACTCCCGTCGATCTTGAGCTCCAAGTTCGAGCAGCCGACTTTCGGCGCCAACTACCTCTCGCTCGGCATCAAGCCGGCGTCGGATGGCGGACTCTCGGAGGGAACGACCGCCGAAGTGCGCTTCAAGAACCAGCCGATGTTCTCATTCGTTGCGATCCTGGAGAAGACGCGCGAGAGAGCGATCTATATGAAGCGGCAGGAGGCAGAGAACGAGGAGGGTTTGCGTACGTATTTTTTCTTCCGTCTCATCTTATCTCATACTGACCCGATGCAGCTGTGTACACGGACCCGTCGGAGGGCAGCTCATCGTCGTCGGCGGGCGGGCGGGCCACGATGCCTGCAGATGCGCCGCCGAGCTACGATGCTTGAAACCAATAATGTATTTTTACCTTGGACTCTCTGTTCGGGCCTGTATTTTATGTAGAGGACGATGAGGAAATTTCGGCCTTGTGCCGAGAGCGGAACGAATTTGCTTTGTCTGGTTTGTCCAGCCATCACCGTATGCGTTCGCTTCCTATCCTACTACAGCAGCGCGAGAGGTCGATCCTCTGACTTTCGCTCCCTCTTGGCCTGTATACAGACGGTCCCAGTCGCTTGCTGATACGATTTCCCTAAATGTCGCTGGCGGGTCGAACGACCTAGGCCTTTTGAGGAGTGGGCGCTCAGGTGCGTTCTGCAGAACTTTGAGGACCAGAAAGGCATGATAGGGGACCAAAGTGAGCATATGGCGCGCATCACACACAAATTCCATTTCAAGTTTCGCCTCCTTTTGCAACCTAGGCCTTTGATCATTCTCTGCTATATCAAAACAAACATATAAAGACGCCGTTGGCGAAACGCTCCCGGACGCGCTCGCTTCTTTCTTGAGCGAAACCCACCATGCCCACAGTCAAGGTCAAGAGCATCGCGGGCTCAGGCACGTTCCACTACACGATCTCGACGCCCAAGCACTCGTCCGCAAAGGCGATCGACAAGTCGCTGCCCACTGTCATCTTCTTGCATCCCGTCTATATTGCGTCAGAGCTTTTTGAGCGTACGTACACTCTCCTCCTCCTACCACAATCGCTGAGCAGCTCGTCTGCAGTCCAATTCGCCGACCCCAACTTGCGCCGCTTCAACCTCGTCGCCCTCGACTTGCGCGGTCATGGCGAAACGTCGGGTAAAGTTGGTCCCACCTACGGTCGTGAGGAGGCCGCGGCGGACGTCGTGAAATTCATGGTAACGTTTCCCCCCGTCGCACTCTCTCACACAGGCCGAGCTGAACTGACTGGCTTGCTAGGAAGCGCTTCGTCTACCGCCGTCGCACTTTGTCGGCGTCTCGATGGGCTCGTGCATCTCGCTCCAGCTGGCCATCTCGTATCCCGACAAAGCGCTGTCCCTGACGATGGTGTCCCCACTGCCGTTGACCGAGGTACGAAAATAATTTCGTCTTGGCGTTGCTCCTTCGTTAACGTCCGTTGCATTCAGCCTGAAGACGTCGCCGAAGGCCGGATGGAGATCCATGACTGCTGGGTCGAGGCTTTCAAGGGCGGCAAGGTCGACCAGCTGGCATTGCTTGATTCGGTCTGCGGCGCGCTGCAGCTGGGCTTCAGCGGGCAGGAGAGCACCCTCGTCAAGGCACTCACCACGCGCGCCGTCCCACTCGCGCTCAAGAACTGGGGCCCCACCAAGCTCGTCGAGTATCGCATCGCCGCGGTCGACTTTTTCGTCAAGCGCACGGCACAGACGCCCGCTGCTGTGTCGAAGATTACGTGTCCTGTGAAGCTGGTGCATTGCGGAGCGGACATCGCGTATGGGATCGAGTATACGCAGGAAGTGCGCGAGCTGCTCGCGAACAACGGCGTCGACGTCAAGCTGGTTGCGGTTCCCGGCGCGTTCCACTTTGGCAATGTGTCAAATCCCAAAGAGTACGTTCCTGTTTTCCTCCTCGCGGTCTGTGGAAAGTTCCTAATCGGCTCTCAGGATCAACGCCCATATCTCGAATAGCGTGCTCGACAACTCACCGGGAATATCGATTCCGCCTGCACAAGCAAGCATTACCTCGCCTTTCACTGCGAACCTCAAGAAGTGCGGGTATCGCCAGGAGGCAGACCCGGATTCGGACGACGATTATTAGAGGTTGATTGTGCTCGCTCGGCCTACATGTGGACTGGGTTTCGGCTTCGGCTTCTCTTGGGGGCACTTGTTTATGATCATCCGCATCCGGCATCCCTTTGCATCCGACTGCTACATCTTGGACGTTATTGGACTTTGAAACAAAACAAAAAACTGTAACGTACACTTGCTTGCAATGTATACCCGTCACGGTATCTGCGTCATGGTGTCGGGTGCGGCGCCGGTGGTGCGGTATCGTGCCCGCATTCACAGCCAACCGCACCGGTCGAGGCGTATAGCTGAGGTTGCAGAGGGGTGAACGCATGCTGCCTTGAATGCGACATCCGGGTCGATTGTGCTTCGAAAAGAAATTGAGGGTGAGCATCACATCGAGCCCGGGATCGCTGGCTTATGACCGCAAGAGCGCCGGTTCTTGCAATTGAGATCAGCTCTTCTCGATTTTGTTGAGGGTCTGCATAGGTGGAGGGACCGAACTCGAAGGCGAATGTATACCAGAACGCAGTGCCGCAAGAAGGGCAAGACTAAACGCGCTGCGGCATTTTGCGTGCCAACCACCGGAAAGACGTGTCGATTTCTGCATGCCGGTGTATACTGGGGCAAGAGGGCCAAAGAAAGAAGTCCAAGGACGCGCAGCTAACATTTAACCGGATACGACTGCAGGAGGAGAAGTCAGAGGTGCTTCACGTGATGCCCTGTGACGCGGTCTGGTTCAGACCACCACGAGCGCCCAGTCGATGGCAGCAATGAAGACGGAGAACCCGACGTCGCCGCTTTCGCCGATGGCGCCCTACCCACCCATTCCGTCCCCCGAGTACCGCAGCCGAGCGCCAGAGTTTTACGGCTTCGTCGCTTGGACGTCCACAGCGGTGCTCTATGTTGTGTACCTTCTCTGGGCGTTGCTGCCCGACGAATACATCAAGTGGCTGGGCGTTGAGTGGTATCCCAACCGGTAAATGCCGCGTAACCGAGCTTTGGCTCGTATTTCTCATGAACACCGACAGCGAATGGGCCATTCTCGTTCCAGCATACACCGTCGTCATCTGCCTGCTCACTTACTTTGTTTATTTCGCCCTTGCTCTCTTCGGCACTCCGGCGCTCTCAGATACTAGTGCTTTCATAGGTATCGCTCTCCACCTGCGCGGGATATCCTTCTGAGAACGTTTCTCCGTCTTTAGACTCGCGCGCTCTTCTGCCTCCTCTTCGCGAAGGCGACCCCAATCCATACCTCGCGTACGCTCGTCCGGAGAAGATTCCCGATATTTACGACCTGCCCATCGGCCTCGTCAACCGTGTTGCGTATGGTCCGTGGAAACACGACGCCGAGAGGGAATAGCAACTGGGCTACCGCGTCTCAAGACAAGCTGGTCGACGAACTTAATGCCGCGAACAACGAAGGAGATAGCGGAGCGGCCAAATTTACTGCGTCAACTCTTTGCCTTTCGCCGACGAGAGGGTGAGTTCGGCTCTACCCAACGGACACGGCACCATGGGACGAACCCGATGCAGAAGCAATGGAAGGTGGCCGCATGATCTGCTTTTTCCAACCTGCTGGCGCCGGGAGCTCATGTTCAACGACCGAGCTCAAGTGGACCTTGTTTCATACGCCGTCTTTGCGTCGCCGAGCCGTGGGGCGTGTTGAGAACCGCTCTGGAGTGGTACATAGCGGGAGAAGTACTGAAATGAAAACAGAGATCGAAAGCTGCTAATGATGATGCGGTCCCTGCATGACCCACGCCGTGATGTTTTGCTCTGGGTGAACGAGATACTGAACAATTTCGTACAATGTAATCAGTTCGGCCCAACCGGAATACACCGCAAAGAGAACGTCGCGAATGGTGGCATGTTTCCAGCAGCTGGAGTCCATGAGACTTGCTAGTTGGTATTATTTCTGGATGAGCAAAAGTTTCCGCCTCGCACCTCCATCACATCCATCATTTTTTTCTCACATTTTCCAGTTCATCCACCATGGTGGTTGCACGCAACGAAAAAGAAAAACGCCGGCAAACATAGAGTGAAAGAATGGAAACATATCAGGATCAGAAATATCTACGTGGAGCCCCTGCTTCGCGCGAATAAACGAGTAACGAAACCACGGCGCTCCAATGCCCTCTGTCCTTCCCTCTCTCACAGACTCGTCATATCCATGACCGACGTTCCCGAGCCACTGTCCTGTTCATCCTGCTCAGCTTGACGGACACCCCAGCCTACGCCGCGCGTCTTCTCGTTTACCTCAATCCACCGGACGCGGTACGGCGCCTGGCTGGTCGTCGCTGGCTCTTGCTGGACGACCGGCTCCTCGAAGTTGACGGCATATTCATGCCTCTTGGAGGCTCGGAGAGCGGAAAGCGAGGGTGGAGGCTCAACACCGTGCGTAGTACGAATGTGTCTTCTAGCGTTGGAGGAAGTATTAAACCACTGTCCGCATCCCTCGACCGTGCAAGGATATGCTAAATCAAACAACTGATTGAGCGGAGAAGTCGCGGTGGAAGTGAGCGAAGATTGACGCACGACGCTCCTCGTTGTGAGTGTTCATGTGCGTTTTCAGTCCACTGGGCCTATTGAAAGACTCGTAAGTTGTTGAGCCAGCAGAAAGAATGGAGACGCCTCTCGCCTGGGGAACTCTTTCTGACAAATATCACAACGATGCATCTTGCTGGGCGTTTCTTTGCGTCGCCTCTCTGTCCGGGGAGATCCCTGTCCCGGCAGAAACGTCGTCGAAACTACGTCCGCTTGCAAGGACCCACCGGCGCCATCGTGAGACAGCGTCCGGTCTTCGGTCCCGTGAACACACCAAGGGTCGGGCGTTGGTACTCTGCAAACTTTAGTATTAGCCTACTATGCATCAAAAGCAGTAACAAAGAGGATAGCTTACATGACAACGAGATCTAAGTTAGATCCTCCTGGTGGCCAAGTGTTCGAGGCGCGCGCCGTTGCATCCATGCCCCATTCCGGTCGCTGAGACGCGTCGGCAAACGCGACGTCGGGATTCTGGTAGTCGGTCGACTGTGGCGGGAGCGATTCGAGCGGAGGGGCCGCCGCTGGGCCTGAGTAAGGCCCGTCCCAGTACTGGGATGCGGAGAAGGCGCCTTGATCCAGCTGTTGGCTCCCACTGGCATATTCGCGGTGCACAAATGAGCGATCCGCGACCCATTCCGCGCCAAAGTTTCGGGAATATTGCCCAGAATAGTAACTGGCGGGTGGCAAATCGTCTGAGGCGACGCCACCATAAGTGTCGGCTATGTAGCCAGTGGTGACGTCCTCGAAATCATCGGCAAAATTTGGGTTGGGTGACCACTGAGCCATCGATACGAGGCGAGTGAATGTCTGCTGTGGGCAGGAGCGTGCAGCTTGACGCTCATGGCGTGGTTTAAAAAAGGTCCAGGAAAAGCGATAGAGGGCATGTGCTATACTTCGACTTCCAGTTGTTTCTCTGCATGCCACGCACCTGAACAAGCGTCGTCTGAGCCCAACTTGGTACTGGCGACTGTGCCGGGATGTGTTGGTCACCGCACAACGAGGCTTATCGCCCTCCAGCGCAACTTGAAACATCCAAGTCCCTACTCCGCAATAAGCGGTCCTGGAATCGACGAAAGGTTCTTCGGCGCTAGTTTGCTTGCCATACGGCATGAGAGGGGATCCTGCACACCTGCTGGCAGTACCTGGCACACACGAGTCTACAAAACTGAGCGAACAATGAACGGAGTCGACCACGGCACGCATCGATTGGCTGCGTCAATTTGGTGAGCAGGAGTAAGTTAGTCTCGGAAACCCAGACGTTCCAGCGGATTCCGAGGGATCAGTTTATTGCTTAATCGGGAATTCGAGGTGATGGCTTGAGGGAATGATTGATTTCTCGAACTGTCAATGAAAGAAGAGTGGAGGAACGTCTGGGTTGGCCACTCGACATGACACCGCCCACCATCACTGTGGGAGCACGCGTTTGGGGCGCGCGCCGTTGCAGGTCTCACCCGCCGCTGGGCTTCAAAAACATGTGCGGAGGTACAGGACCTTTATCCCACACACAGCCAGCGCGTCGCTCCCCATTTTCGCGAGCCAACGACCAGTCGCAGCCCGAATCCCCGCGGTGATGGTAGGCACGTCAAACCGATTAGCCCAGACGTTCACAGCGTATTCTTTTTTTTGACAGCTTGAGAAATCAATCAAAACTCAAAACCATCACTCGAAATTCCCGATTAGGCTGAAATACTCGCTCTCGGATTCAGCGAACGTCTGGGTTTCCGAGACTAGAGTAAGTGTGATGCACTTGTTGACAGCGGAGTTTTCGTCACTCGTGCCATCCCTCTGGATGTGGCTTTTACGATTGTAGGTGTACACGCCGCCAGACAAGGCGTTGGCGACTTCGCATGCTTTAAGGGAAAGTATTCATGACCGATTTTTTGTGTGTGGCATCAGTTAGGTTCACCATTAGCGCCTTCCCTAGCCTGAGAGGCCGCTTTGCTGTTTGGGGGGAAACACGAATTCTTCCCTACAACAACATTCAAGATTCTATTATGTACTCGGCTGCCGAAAAGTGACAGAAGATAAACCAAATATGGGTCTTGTATACGACCTATGAATGGCTGGAGTTTTTGGATGTTCACATACAAGAGGGAACCTGGAACGAAACCTCCCTTGCTTCCCTTGGACTTCATCGGCACCAGAGCGTCTGACTCCTTTGCTTGGCCATCCCGCTGCCAGGTTCGAAGGCACAAGAACGCGCAAGTATCGGCCTGCGCGTAATGGGCGTTGCCGGACAGCGCGTCCAATTGGGAACCAGCATCCTGTCGATATTATTCTTGTTCCCGTCGGCACAGACCTCCTGGAGATCGCATTGTACAGAAGCTGGCGCGGGGAACATCCTTCATCAATGTCCATCTATGACGCCAAGCCGCGGCAACCACCTTCGCACGTGCAACAGACTCAGGCGCCGCTCGTTCTTCCGCATCCACCTTCTCATGGTGTTGGCGGAGACATTGGCGGGGTCGCTCTGTCCCCCACGACCAACGGCGGCTCCGCTTTAGAGTCGCTGTGTACTCGTCCTCGAAGCAACCACGCCGCACGTCCGCTCATCTCCGGACGAGTTCACTAGCACCGCCCTCTCGTTCCGGCAAAGCGGACCCCGCCTTTGACAGCGGACGGGAGCCGTTTGCGAACGAGTGGGACGAAGCTGGGGCAGATGTCGACCATGGGTTCAAAAGATATAGGATCTGCGTCTCCAATCGCAATGCGTTTCGCCAGTGCAGGATCCATATCGCTAGTAAAACGTCGTGAGATGGATAAAATTGACGGCACAAGCAAACTTACGGCCCAACATAAGCGTTATCGGCTTCATCGAGTTGACCATCCGGCTCCGTCAAGTGGACGAGGCGCTCCGTGACAGGATCGTACACCCTCTGGTGTAGGAAACATTTCTCTGCCAAGCGAAAGTTATTCAGATAATCTTGCGGAACGTAGCGCTCTAACGCGAGGAGTCGGATTATCTGCTCCACCCCTCGCCGCTGGTGCAGCAACGAGAGCACCGTCGAAAATTCGATACCAGGGAGCTTGGGAAGATAGTCGCATCCACGAAGAATGGCCATGGTTCGGAATTGGGCGAGGGAGAAATCGGACAGCGAGATGCCATCGATGGTGACGCGGGGAAAGTCGGCTCGGGAAATGTATTCCACGGTCGCGTTGGATGCGTTCATCTTGTAGAGCATGTTGCGGCACCCAAAGACGAGCAGGTCCGAGTCTTCGGTGATGACACCAGAGATGATGCCTTGAGCTTCGAGGTATGCGAGTTGCGCGTCTGCCTCGTATGGGGCAACGATGTAAGGTACATCCTCTGCTTTTAGAGCCTACAGGGTCGAATATCAGAGCGAGAACATAACTAGAAAAGCATACTTCCACACCTTGATGAACTGTTTCGCCATTTGTGGGGACACATCCACAGAGTTGATATAATGGCTTGCGGCCTGGCTCATCTTCCCTTGAGCTGCGAGCAGATTCGCAAGCGCAAGATGCTTCGCCCGGCGCGCCTGACGGTCGCCTTCCACGCGCTTCTTCGCCAGCAACGGGCCACCGTCGAACACAACATAAGGCTTGAGTCCGAACCCCCGCAGAAGACGGACATGGTGCATCGCGTATTTGACATACTTGGTCGTCTCCTTTCCGGTGGCGAGCTGGAATGCGCACCGGATGCTTCCTCGATGAAGCCAATCGTATGCGTCGACGCCGAGTGTCTGACCCGCGAATTCGGACAGATGGCGCCGAGTCGATATGGACTTGAGGGCAGAGAGGAGCCCGGGGATGCCCATGGTCTACATTGCGAGTAGAGCCATGCAGGTGGTCGACGTCGTGGTGGAAGCCAACACAGGGTCGCGTGACGATTCCTTATTTTGACCCAAACATTCACCCTCCCCAACCCGTGCGACTACTGTTGCAAACTTGCTCTTGGCTTTCGTGTCATTTGGGCCCTCAACATGCATGTGCTCCACCAGGACTGAGTTTTACTGTAAGTCGGGACTTTCCAGCGGCACGCTGAACTGAAACGAATCGGAAGAACTTCTCAGTCGCTCTTGCGCGCTCAACGCGGTCGAATATCCACTTAAATAACGTTCGGCAACATGCTATATCGTCCGTGAATTATCGAGACTCGGCCATTTCGACGTGGTGAACCTGGAACTCGGCCTGTCAATGCAAAGGGCTGCAGAAGTATCTGCTCTGCCGCCGGTCGCTCTGGAGTCCGTGGCTCGATTGCGCTGCTGTCGCGTCGCTGTCCGATCTTGCTGGCTCTGCAAACATCTCAACTGGTCCATTGTAGTGCTCGTGAGTGTGCCAAGTTACACCGCGGTGTCCCATCCAGTCTACCGTCGCGTGTGTGAAAGGTCGGGGTTCGGAGGCAACCACTCAATACAGAGGCAGGTATGTATCTTCTGCCACCGAAGCGCGATTCTCAATTTTGTAGAGGTCAACAGTGGGAACGAGATGCAGTCGCAACGACTTGTGGACGCCTGTGGTGCCACGGCCATCGTTTGCGTCCATATTGGCCACGCTCCCGAGACGCCGACACATGTAGCAGAGACGCGCGCTCGGAGCTGTTCCGCGCCGAGATGGTGGGCAAGGTGAATTTATCGCAGCTTTTTTTTCATCAGCTCAGCTGGCCAGGATGGATGATACTGTCGCAGACTGAATGGGACGGGCGGGAGATGCTAGTTCAGGCTTGGTCTTCTGTTGATGTGGCCTCGTTGGCAGATTCAATTTTCATCCGCCACAACGCCAGGACGACTGCAACAGTGCCGCTTGGGGGTCGGTAATGGCAGAAAATTCGACGGAGTGGGCTACAGAGAAAATGGGCGCTGGGGGAACCCGGGAATTACCTCATTTTTAATTTTTACGAAAGATTTTCTCGCTTGCAGCAACGCTTATCTTTTGTCTTTTCCCACCGAAATCCCAGCCGAAGGTAGGCTGATTAACTGCGTGATGGGTGTCAAGACACGACGCGAGAGTTACCCATCCCCTTTCCCTTTCTTTTGACCGCCACCCCGCCGGACTTTTCCTTCGCGGTCGAGGACTCGCTCGCCACGTAGCACCACCCCGTCTAGAATCTGGGCCGGCCTCACTTGCTATTCGGAACGACAGTCGAAGATGGGCGCATGTTTGTCTGCACCCGAAGGCCCCGACGGCGCGACGACGAGCGTCACCGAGCGCGACCGGCAATTGCACCGACAGGCGGAGAAGGAACTCAAGGAAGCAAAGGCCAAGATGGCCAACCAGGTCAAGGTGCGTCGCCCATTGCCGAAAATGACCGAGGTTATTGACGCGCGTTGTAGGTCCTGCTGCTTGGGTCAGGCGACTCTGGCAAGAGCACGATTCTTAAGCAGATGCGCCTCATCCACGCGCGACCGTTTACCAGCCAGGTTCGGGAACGGCTATCAGGATCGAAGCCATGCTGACCCAAACGCCGCAGGAGAAGGAGTACTTCCGACAGCTCGTCTTCGATAATCTCACGCGTGGGCTCAAGTACACTATCGAAGTCCTCCCCGACTTGGATCTCGAGCCCCCAGAGGAGCTCGACGAGGATATTGCGCTAATCGAGAGCGCAAAAGACCTTGGCGACGGCGAGATCTTCCCACCACACTTCCAGGCTCCACTTCAAAGGCTCTGGGACGCCGACGTGATTAAACAAGCGTGGAAGCGAGGGAACGAAGCTGCGTTGCCAGAAAAGTGCGTTTATCGCTTGCAAACCCCTCTTGTCCCTAAATTCTGAGCGTCGTTGCTAGCCTTCAATATTTTTTCACCGACCTTCCGCGATTATTTGACCCGCAGTATGTCCCGACCGAGAGCGACATCGTACACACGCGCGCGCGTACGATTGGGATAACGGAGACGACGTTCAAGCTTCGAGAGCATGAGATGCTCATGGTCGACGTCGGCGGTCAAAAATCGGAAGTAAGTTTGCCGCTTTCTTTTCAACTGTTTCCAAGACGTCACGTCCATAATTTCCACTGATATTGGGTGTATTCAGCGTCGCAAGTGGATCCACTGCTTTCAAGGTACGGGGCCTGCGTGTTCCTCATTGGGACGAGAGCAGTCTTAATTATTCTATTCTATTCAAGATGTAACGTCAATCCTCTTCCTCGTATCCCTCAGTGGGTATGACCAATGTCTTGTCGAAGACCGCGATGCGGTGAGTTTTGTTTTCGTGCATGTCTGTTCTTCGCTGACGCGTCTGAAGAACCAAATGCAAGACGCAATGACGATATGGGACTCGATATGTCACTCGCAATGGTTCAAGCAGACGAGCATTATCTTGTTCCTGAACAAGGACGACCTCTTCCAGCAGAAGATCAAGACGAGTCCTATCAAAACGTTTTTCCCTGTGCGTTTCTCCCCTATCCAGCGGATTGATCGCTTATTGCGCTCCAGGACTTCGAAGGAGAGCTCGGAAATGCGGCGGCAGGTCGCGAGTACTTCAAGAAGCGTTTTGGTCGACTAGCGCAGAAGGCCGGGAGGACGAGCGATCGCCAGCGGGAGGTCTACATCCAGTGAGTGCCTGGCATCGCTAGCTCTCGCATCAGTCTCTTATGGCTCCTTCTAGCACCACAACGGCAACAGATACAGAACTGCTACGAGTTGTCATGGCCGCAGTCGAAGAGTGAGTCTTGCCTTTCTTCGTTTGCCCCACCTTTTCTCCCCGTTTCATCCATTTTATCACCCATTCGGTTCTACTTCTTGGTGACACGAATGCTCAACCCAGTCGCCCCTCGCAGCATCATTGTCCGGGGCAATCTGGAGGGCGCGGGGTTGATCTAGCCGGTCGCGTCGCGTCCGTTGCATTGCTCCGTCTTCAAAGCGGAACCTTTTCATTGTTACATATCTTCTTTTCTCTCGTTCCTGCACATACATTACCCCGGATTTCCCTCTCTTGCATCATCTGTTGTTTTGATAGAACCATCCTTCCCTCCATTTCGTTTTCTCTTTTCTTTCTCGTGTTGCATTGGTCTCACCGATTTTTGCTTCTTTTCTGCCCAACCAACCACTCTCCTCTCGTTCAAAATGCGATGGTCTTGCTGCTGCTCCTGCGCCTCGCGTCTCGAAAATTCCACCAAACGAACCAAATTCGCGCGCCGTACAGCTCGATTCTCCGGAGGAATGTGCGTTTTGTTTCTCCATCTTTCCTTTCGTCCTAGCGGCGGCGGCCATGTGCCTCGATGCATCGAGATTGCCGCTCCCGGTTTGTTCTCGCTTCTTTTGGGCGGATGATTGATGCTTCTCTTTGGTCTTTCCTCTCCGCAGATTCGCGACATTCTGATGTGAATACTTCCCTCCTCTCGTTGGCAAAGCGCGCACTAGACCAGGCCTTCAGTTGAGTCTATATTGCGCATCGGCCCCGGCCCCGCGACGCATCGTCGCCGTCCTCATCATTTCCTCTCCAAGCCGTGTTCGACGTCGAACAAGAGCTCACACTCACCATTCTTACTCTCACTCTCACGACACGGACACCGTTCCCTGGCAGGACACAACAACAAACATCATTGCATACCCGTACTGTATTTTGCTAGTCCAACGAGCCGCTCACTCTTCGCTTCTTTGTACATACACTGAGATTTTCTTTATCCTTCTGATAACTTGATTACTTGTGTTGTGCTATTTTATCTTAAGTTACTTACGCTTTGCATCTTCCAACTGATTTTTCGTCGAAATTTAATTGGTGTCTTCGCTACTGCTCAGTTATCTCTTCACTGGAGGGAGACGTAAGAGAAGCAGCTCACCGTCGTACTGATTTACAAGGGTAACCTTCGCAGCAGGAGGGGCAGATCGAGTTGCGCCCACATTGATCACGTGGCTCTGTGAGATTCGACCAGCTGGATTGGTCGTCTGAGTGGGAATCTCCTCAAGCAGCGTCTTTCGAAAACCGAATGGTTGCTCGCGTCTCGATACTGGCGTGTCGCCGGAGGAAAGGCTGCTCTCATAAAGTAAGAGCGCAGGAGCTGAGAATGTGAGAGCGTGGACGCGAGACGGGAACTTTCGATAACAAGCAATGGACTCCGCGCTTCACCAGGTGCGGCATAGTTTCGGGACATTTCCTTGAGAGGGGCGTCAAACGACACAAACCCGAAGTGTCCATTTCGTAGTGCGACTCGATACATTTACTTGCCTGCGAAGAACCGTACACCCTCGCCATCCGACACTGCGATCAGCTGCGCGCGTCCTGACTTGGATAATACCGCAATCGCTTTCCGCAGCAGGCTCGTCGGTATTCCCGACAGTGGCGACGGAAGCGGTGGTTCTGTGATTTCGTAGAACGTGAGGATCGTGTTGAGTTGGCCGGTCGAAATGGCCTGCAGGTTTGTTAGAATCGAAGCTGGGGCAGGGAAAGCGAGATGTAGGCGCACCCAGGTATGTAGGACCTCGGCCCATTCCTCTGGCAATCTCCAATGCAGCACCACCGATCGTGTCTGGCCGGCAGGCTCGTACACGGCATGGTTCTTAGCGACCATACCTGCCAGCACGGAGGAGAGATACGCCGGAGGCATCTTTCCTGGATGCTGCTCAGTAGGATGGTAAGCAGTGCAGCAAGCACGACCACGCACGATTTATGCGTTCGTTGCGCAGCACCTCAGACCACTCCCCGTCTGCCGTCTCCGCGTCTTCTACGCGCAGGACATACAGCTTGCGATGCCATCCATACGCAAGTATCAGCTTTGACCACTGTTCTGTTGCGGTCGCATTCGTGTCGGGATGTGGTTGTTGGCTGTATGCAGGAGCGCGATTAGATTAGCGCATTTGATTTGCTTGGGAGACGGACGTGAAGAATGGCGGGGCAGAGTGGAGGGATGGCAGTAAGAAGCCTGGCGCCACGTTATGTCCGTGTTGGAGGAACGGAACGGCCAGTCAGCTCACCACTGGCGGTGGTAAAGGGAGAGAACGACATGATTCACGTGAGTGGGCGATACAAACTAAATACAGACATGGCTATCGACTCAATATTTCAGAACGAGCCCCAATCTGCGGAGAGTGGTCAACCGATGTCATGGACGAACTGAGCGGTAACACGCACGAGGCATCCACTGCCAGTCGGAGCCGTAGTCGCCTTGGTCCTCGTAGTAGAGGGGAAACAGGACCGCAACCCTCTTCAATTTGTCGCGTTCCCCCGGCACTTCATGCATCATCTCCCAATCGTGGTCGATGTTGGCCTGGTACGCCTTGACGTGCGCAGAAAACTCAAAGTCACTGCGCTTGTTGTTCACGACATGAAGACCCGCGTATTTCTCGTCGAGTCTCTGTTCCTCCTGCTCGCGACATTTGGAGACGCTGTCATCCCATGAGCGTCTATTCAAGCTAAATTGAAACTGTGAGAAGTAGGCACTCACCGGTCGTAATGGGCGTAGAATCCACCGTGAAGCTGAACAGCTCTTCGGGCGGCGGTTTCTGTATGGATCCAAGGGGATGCAGCTGCGAGGTCTTGGATATCACTCGGTTGTATCTGATAGCGTTCAGCAAGGATATGGAAGGGAGATTGCAGGTACGCACACAATAGAGCCAGCAGGCGTCCCCGACTGAGATCAACTCCGGAATATCGGAGGGCAGCCAACAAATGGTTCCCAAGTCGGGATCCGGTTTGTCCCCAGCAGTAATCGGCGTGTAGCGCGTGTCCTTGAGAGGCGGCGGTTGAGGGTTCCGCTCATCTTTGAGCCATTGCGGAGTAGTTGGCGGCCGTAAGTTCTGAGCAACGCTCGCAGTCCCAGCTGGGCCCGGCATCGCGAGATACTTAAGATCGCCGATGACAAGCGGCGTCTCCAGCGCGATACTTTTGTCACGGGCCAGGTTGAAGAGGTCGTTGTGCGCGTAGAGGATCATGGGCTTCCAGGAGCCAGATGACCGCTTCTCGTACGGAAGTGTCTGTAGCTCCTCGTCGTTCAAATGGTAATCGTCCTTGGCTGCTTTCGTCGCCACAGTCTGCAAGCGCTTGAGCGTCAGGAAAGATAATAATTTTCGGCGACACACCTTCGTTCCTGGAGGGTGCTTGAATTTGGGGTCGATAGACCATAACTGGAGCTGGTTTCGCCAAGCAGCTTGGCGTTTGCGCAAGCCCGGATTCTGAACGGCTTTCTTCTTTGGGGATGCGGTATCGTTGGAGGGGGCGGCTGCAGGTGCCTTCTTGGGGCTGGGAGTGCGCGGCATCGCGATGGAGAGAAGAAAGAGGCGAAATGAAGTCACGCGCCGCACGGAATGGTGTCTAAATGGAGGAGCGGAAAGCCGGTACTGACTCGTGCAATTCGAGGGCCGACGCAAAAGATACAGACGAGCGATAAGCCAAAGACACCTCGAGAAGACCGTTTGGTGGACGGCCGTGTTGAGCGTTGCTGCCTCTCCCTCAGTATGGTTGTTTCCGTTTTGTGAAGTAACGGACGCACCAGCCAATCGCGCTTGTCCCTACGAAAGTCTGTCTGCTGCGCGCTGACGGACGGGCTTGTCGAGGAGGATTGACGAGGCCTGTATTTGATGCCACAGTCGAGGCTCGTGCTCGCAATGAAGTGGATCCCTCGGGTGCCAACTTCCGCAGAGTCAATCAGAGCCCGGCTTCTAGTCAACGACGGCGTTGAGTATGCTCTAGGAGGCGCGTCCAGCACACGGGTGTGCTCACCGCGAAGGTGACTTTAGCCCAGTCGAGCCATTTTGGCATCGAAATGAGTCGCACAGAGGTGCAGAAGGCGGGAATCAGGCCCACGAGGGGGAGAAATGGAGTTTCATGGCTCAGAACGCGTCGGGACGACCTTCGCCATGGTGGTTGAGAGTGACCCCAATGTGACAGATCACGTGCACTGATGGCTAAAAGGTATATAAGAAGCCCGTTTCAGCGCGCAGCCCCCCACTTCTGCCCCCAATGGTCGGAATACAACAACGCTACAGAGAGTGGAAAGCAGCACTTCCTCCTCCCTGGAACCCCGACCCTACCTTCCAGCACCCCGCAAAGACTCGGGTAAGCCGTATTTGCTTCCGAGATGGACATCAACGCTGATCATGACGTCCATCACCAAATTGGGCGGAACGTCACAAGTTCTCTGCAGCCCAACTGCGACCTATCTACAGGCCCAAAAATATTTTGTATCCGCTGGCTATCGTTTTGACTGGTTGGGAGGTAGCATAGAAGGACAGTGGGGCATCCACGAAGGATTGTAACTCTCCCGCAACCCTTTATTCAGTTGAAATGTCTTGCCAAGCCTTATGATGCTTGTAGGCGGCAGCCACGATTGCGAGGTTCAAACACGTCGTCATCAACTATTCGCCTTGCGGGCAGGCGTATGCTGCCGCTACAGTAACGAGACCTTGCAGAAGTTTCCCATCATCGCCCTAATTTATTGGTCTTGAGCAGCTTTGAGAGCGCTTGCAGGCGACTGTCAAAATCACCGGGAGTCGTATGCTGCACTCAGCACAACTATGGATCACAACAGCTTCTCAAAATCCCGCGTCCATGCTGGCCGTGAATATCCTACGTCGAGGTTGTTGAACTTTCCCTTGCTCACAATGACTTGTTAGGGCCAGTAAGCGTTGAACACGCTTACGGGCCTTCGTTGAACTTGCAAGTATTTTCAAGCCGTCGCCCGTGCTGCGAAAAGTTGCCAGGGCTTTTGGAAGCTGCGCCAGCTTGTGAGCCGTAAATATAGTCCTCTCATGTGCACCAGGGGTCGTTAGGCGTCACCAACCTCGAGGGCGCTTTACAGGCCCTAGTCGATCGCGTGAGAGGCCGCACGAAAACGCTAGCGGGGCAAGCAATTGCTAGCACTGCTGGTGGCCGCGCCAGTTTGCAAGCCGCGATTACGCTTGGCGGCGTTAGTTGTGGCCTTAGACGTTTGAGCGCGCTTAGTAGCGCTGGCCGATCTCGCCAGGCATTGTATGTGGCAGAAAACACAGCAAGGAGTTATCAGCGGCTTCTTGCAAACACACTAGCTTGCAAGCCGGGCAAGCGCATTTCCAGTCAATCACGGCCCGTCCCCACGGCTGGCAGAGCGGTTTGGCGCAAACGATCCTCAGAAAACGGGGTGCGGAATGGCATTTTATTGATCGTACAGAAAGGAGTGTAGTCGGCGAGGATCGCAAGGTGTCGCACTAATTGAAAGTGAATTTCAGTGGATACGCGACGACAGCCAAAGGAGGAAACTCACCGTTAAAAGAACAGGGTAGATGGTCCATGAGAGCGTCGATTACATAGCTGAATGCGAACAGTAAGCGGCTGAGAGTAGGACGAGCAATATACGCTTACAGAACGTGAGGGTGTCGCCAAAACTAAAGAAAGGAAAGAAGAGGAGAACTACGAGAAGTTGAGCGGGTGCGCATTGAGCAAGGACTGCTTACCCAGATTACTCGGTACCTGCCTCGATGCGCGCAGCAGCACTGCGACTACGGCGTTGGACCTCCGCCTCGTCGTCGCTGTCGCCCTAAGCCATCCGCGTCATCATCGCTGTCGTCGCCGGGCGCTACCGAATGTGCGTCTGCGCCGATGAGAAGCAGCTCGAGGACGAGAATGCACTTACTCCGTGAGCCAATCTAACGTCTCCTGGCACCAGTTGGGCAGCTCTGGGTTCGTGTTGTCATCGAATGCCGCCAGGACCTTGTTATACAGGACGGAAAAGCTGTACTTCTTGCTCTCCTTCACTTTCCACTCAGAGACGCTGCTGATTGACACGCGAATCTTCACAAATGGTGAGACGCGGAAGAGAGAAGGGTGGCTGGTACCTGGACAACTACGTATGCCACGAGCTGAGGCGTCACGTGGAATATGTTGTGGATAGCAGCTATGCAGCCGGGGGAGATGTCGCGCCGCCTGCTGCGTGGCCAGCATTCGCCCGAGTGATCATCAGCAAACGGAGTCCCTGAGACGTGAGCATCAGTGAGAAAGCACCTTGGTCGCCGAGATAAACGGACCCGCACGATGGATTGGTTTCTGAAGAGATTGTGTTGGTAGCAGTTGGGATCCCAGTCGCCCGCTCGGTAACAGAACGACGGAAACCTTTTCGAAGATGGCTCATATTTATTGGCCACGATCCTTTGCATGATGCTACAGAAAATTGAGCGAGCGGAGGAAGCGGTCGAGCACACGTGCGCCGTGGCTTCGTCACTGGTATGCGACAACGGATTAGTATCTTCAAAACAATCGGAAGGAGGATTCGGCTCACCTGAGCGCGGGCTGTGGACTGCGGGACAAAATTCAGCGGAAGAGACGTCGCAGCGTTAGGACGTCCGCACTCTGAAGGCTTTCCGTAAACCAGAGGAGGAAAATAGTTACGCTCCTTCCAGGGCATGATGAGCATGCGGAGTTGGGGATGGTTCAGCCCGCGTCGGCTCTTGCTTTCACCCACCCGAGGGGCGGATAAAAGAAGTCCGTCGTCGGTACAGGGAGGAGGATTCGGAGGCTCGTCTTGAAAGTGTTCGTGTCCTGAGTTCGTGCCTCGCGGGCAGCAGCGACGAGCTCGGAAAGTCTCAATCAGCCAAGCACCGCGATAAAACGCAAACAGGTCAACTTACTCTGGTTCCGAGTGCTCTCCAAAGAGCGGGACTCGTTTTGGACTCGTTGTAGAGGTACTTGAGCAGTGGCATAACGTCGATGCGACAGGTAGAGAATATTGTGGTGAATATCTCTGCGTGATGCAGGCCACGTTCGCTGGAAAGTGTCAGGAGGAGTTGCGAGCAAGGAGACGTTCATGTCGTACCTCACGTCTATTTGCTCGAGGCGCTGAAAGCCATTCTCCTCAAAGCATTTTGTGCAACCGTGCTCGATAATCCGACGCATGTCCCAATACGCGTCGGCGCCGCGGGGGTGAACTTGGCCGCGTCAACGATTTGTTCATAAGCACCGCGGGAGGAACTGCAAGTGGGTCAAGCAGAAGTTCTGTTGAGAAGACGCAGGACATACGCATTGCGCGGGGGCGCTGCTTTGCGCTTAAGGCCAGTCGGGACGTTACCGATCTCGGACAAAGGCAAGGTGGAAAAGCCAAGGCCGCGACGAATATCTTCTACGAGGTGGTACTGCTCGGGCGTAAGGGTAGGAAGGCGAGGGTTCACGGTGTTCTCCGAGGAGGGCGTCGTTGGCGGGTTCATGTCGGTCATGGGAGTAATGGGTGAAAGAACGTGGCGGCGAAGTGGCGGCGAGTGGCAGATTAAATGGTGACGCGATGACAGCGACAGCACGAACTTTGATCGGGATTCAGAGGGGATCAAATCCCGATGCGGGACTCAAGACGCGCTTTCGCGCTCTGTCGTTTGTGCAGATCGCGTCATTTCGGGCGCGGGCGTGAGGAGAAGGAGATGCCCGCGCCTTATCTTGATGCGGTACTCGCGAGACAGATTCGAGCGTTCAAAGGCGGGAAGTGGAGCGGGTGAAATGGGGAATTCAGACACATTCCGAGGGTGGATTGTGCCGGGCAGGCGACGGCGCGTGGGGTTCGGGCGGGGGACGGAACGCGGGCTCGTGGTGAGCACCGGGTGCGTGTCGCGAGCGAGGGACGCGTCGGGCTGCTGACGCGAGACTCCTATGGCGCGCAGCGAGGAAGGCCGGAGCTCCAAAGCGCCTCCAATGAACGTGAGACGCGTCGTCGAAAGCGGTGGAGTGAGCGGACGAAGCCCAGAAGCCCGCTACGTCGAAGACCGGGACCTTCTGCGGGAAACCCGACATGTCCATCGAGAAGGGTGGGCAGCTGCAGCTCACCGTTCGCGTAACGGGAGATGTAGCGGTTGGTGAGGGCGAGAAGGGGAACGAAGATGTGCGCAGCAAAGGCGGCGATGATGGGGGCAGGAATGAGGTGGTTGTAAGCCATGAGGCCCGTTGGGGCGTCCTGGAGGGAGCCTTCGAGCTTGTCGGAAGGCGACATGCCGTCGCGAAGAAGCTTCGCTTGGTGAACAAGCTCCGAGAGGACGACGCACATGGGCTGGAATGCCTTCTCGTTCTTCAACACCTCGGTGATATCGTCTGCGGTGAAGGGGTGGAAAGCGCGCAAAGGCGCGCCTACGTCGGGGAGGTCCTTGTCTCCTCTGCCCGCCGCTGCGCGAGCAAGCTCCGTCTGGGTCTCGGAGGCGACGTTGAACGCGTCTATGCCGCAGTTGTACGCGTTGCGGACGACGAGCTTGGTTTTCTTGTTGAGAGGCAGCGGGGCAGGCTCGACCAAGTGTTGTTTATCAAAATCGTAATCCTTGGGGTACGGGGAATTGATGCCCGCGTTGGTGAGCGCGCCACCGGGTTTGACGAGCGGCGTGGGGACGGCCTGCAAGAGGCATAGCGAAAAGAGGGAGAACGAAGGGACGATGAAGGCTCCGGACAAGCCGAGATGAGGCCGCGCCAGGATCACACCAACAAATTCTCAAGGCACGAACGCTCTCTCTCTTCGCTTTCTACGCCCTCTTATCTCCCGCTAACGACACTCGTGCCTCGCGCCGCTAGCTCACAATAAAATTGTGCACCTGAAAGAAGATTACGCTACAGAACAAGAACGAAAGCAGTCCTGTAGCAAGGCAGATGGGTCTACAAACAAAAGCCAGGCTTCAAATCATACCCAGTAGTAGCTGCAAGGATGGCGTGGTCTCGAACGCAAGTTTGATCGCCTGGTAAATGCCTCCGACGCGCTCTTTGCTCAACTCCGGAGCAACTCCGGTTAAGACCCTTTCGAGACTGCGGTATAGCTAGGGACCTTGAGTCCAATCATGAATCAGATGAAAGGAAACGTCACAAGGATGCCGCATAAGGCTCCGAATGCGGGCGACGGAAATCCAAGGACGTTTCGCGGACGGTTGAGCTCCTCGCTATCAGCCAAGATGCGCATGAGTTCCAGCAGCGCGGGGTGCGGTCGGTTGCGGTCTACAACAAGTATCGTCTGCGAAGGGTCGAACTAAATCCTTATGAGTTATATAAACCAGCAAAGCATCTGAATTGTGCTCACGAGTTGTGATTCCCAGAGGAAGACGCATCCGCATAGAAGTTGATGCACAACTTGGTGTTCAAGTCCTTCAGCTGTAGCTCCGTGTATGATTGACCGGTCTTGGGGTCGTAAAAGAGCTGCGGGCTTAAAACAATCTTGTATCGTTCGACTAGATCATCGGCCGTGTTGCGAATGTTAAAGCGGAGTGTCTTGAGCGCAATGTTGATCTGAAACTCAAGTTCAACAAAAATGAAAGCGAGACACGAAGGCTGGCCTTAGTGCGCGTCTGCATGAGCGTCGTTTGCTTTTGGACTTGATCATGATCGAAGCTGTCAGCCATGGTGCTTTGCGCAGGAACTGTGCACATACACTGAGGAATGTGCAAAGCCAGCTCGTCGCCCGATCGCTGAATGTTTTGGAGGTAGCCGTGGATATGATCCTGACCTTCGAGATCAGGAAAAAAGTCGCGGAGAAGTGCGTCGTTGACGGCCATGGACACGCAGCGACATTATCTCCATTCTCGGTGGGGTTGGAGGCGCAACCGTGGGGCTAGGCGAAACAAGTCGCGAGCCGTTGTTAATCTCGAAAGAGTCCGGGATCCGAGAAGGGGAAAAATGTGGGGCTGCTTGGACGCCTGCGCTGACAGGGACGATACTCGGGGTGAAGACCGTCGAGCTCGACGGAAAGCTCGGGTTTGCGGTAAGCAACGCGGGTGCGCCCGTCGAAGCCGTCGTAAGACGCAGTCTGGGAGTGTACCGGTGACCAGAAAGACCAAGAGGGAGACGCAAGGTCGTCGGAGGGAGACGTCAACGCGTCAAAGGTGCTGGACGACAGCGGTGCGGCATTGGGCGAGCCGACGGAAGGAAGCGAAACACCAGAGGGCACGGGTATCCCAAAAGCAGCGGTGCCCGAAGATACGGGCCGTCGTCGGTCGACAAGAACCACCAATCTTCAGCAGTGAGCTCGGCAGTGGATACTTCCCGAATAGTCCGAGCCAGCTGGCGTCAGGAGCTGCCCGCTCGTCGGCATCTGCAGCTACGCCAGACCATGATTGACCTCCTGGATTTTGAGCGGGCTCTGAAATGGTGTCGCGCGTCGTCAGCGTAAGAGCGAAGGCCAGCTTCGTTTGGCCAGTGTGAAGATTCGTCCATAGCGGAGGAAGAGAGAACAGAGAAAAATGGGGGCGCCAACGCTACATCTTGAGGGAAAGGTTAGACTTTATGTTGCGCAATTGGGCGGCGTTGAGCGAAGCCTCTCACCTTGACATGCACATCATCGCTGCGTGGATAACCCGCCGTCCCTGCGATGCACGCGGCACACGATCCGACATCAATCGGGGCACGACCTGGCGAGCGGCGCGACCTGGCGAGCGGCCTGCGCCGGGAAATCTGAGGGCAACATTCAGCCGTTCAAGTTGTTGTTCTGTCCAAGGAGCGCGTGAGGCCCGGGATCAAGTTCTGATCCAATTTACATCACGCCAGTGCCACAGCGACCCCAACCAACTACCATGACCACCCTGTGCTGCAGCCCAACCACCGCTACGCCCTTCTCGGGCAGCTTTAACGAAGCCCTGGACTCCCACAACTCGCAGGATGCCCCTTATTTCCCTGAAGACGGAAACAGCAGCAAATATCTGGTAGGTTTCCTCGAATGCCATTCGAGGTTGTTCTCAGCCGAATGTCGCAGCTCTTCCAGCTCGAGCATACCTCTATTGAAGTTCCGTGCACCTCAACTGGTGCGGCGAAGCTCATGGACGTGCTTCGAGCCCGTTTCAACAGCTATCGCTCCGAGCACCAGGCTATCATCCACCGCATCGAGGAGCAAACACAGTTGGTGAATATCTTGCAAGCTCAGCTGGACATCCTGGACCATCGTATTTCTGTCGCGGAAACAGACATCAGTCGCGGGAGAGGGCGCTGGGCTCCGCGGGTTTGCCGCCCGACGGGAGGGTTGAAAGGCACCACGAGTGGCGAAAAGCAAATTTAAGGCCTGTTCATCGCTGTACTCGGTTCCCCGTTGTTATTACTGTTGTTGTAAGTCTCTCAGCGTAGTTTCACGTCGTACATCTCTCTCTACACTGTTTTTATTGGCGTATGATCCATCCCGCCTCTTAACGAGGTATGCTCTCCGCGGACGGCCCGAAAAGAAACGTGGGCATACCAGTCCACGCTACATTCACAGTGAGAGCCCATGGCGCTCACAGCTTCCGAGCTCTGCTCAGACGGTCAGCTAAGAAGCACCAGGTCGGCCTACTGCTGCTCCTTGCGCGCGCGCAGAGCACTCTTCGACTATATCGCCAGCATTTCCTTTGACCTTCTCGGCGGTGAAGGTGTCGGTAAGCTGTAAAATCGCGGGAGTAAGGAACAAAACAAGAAGAAAAAGGCACGCGCCTTCACGATGCCAATCTTGACCTTGAGGTAGCTGAGGACGTTGGTCATCGTCTGGACCGCAACAAGGTGCAAATGTATCTTTGATCCTGGAGGCAAATGAGAACAAGGAAATGATAGGATAAACTCGGAAGATTTTGACCTGCTCGACATTGAAGCTGACACTCTCGAGCAGCGAGACCTCGCGCAACGCGGCGTCGGTGAGCGTCTTGGAGATTCGGCTCGGCTTGACCACGCACATCGCCTAGTTCGGGGCATTGTGGACGTTACGCTCGACCGCACGCTGGTGATACCATGGTTTAAGAGGGCGGAAATGTGGAGGATGTCCGCAATTGATGCGAGAGCCGACACTCGCAGAGAATATAGCCCGCGAAGGCACAATCCTTCCAAACGACACCCTTCATGCGCACATCCTCGGGGTCGGTGTTCTCGGTGACGACGAGGCTGACCGGGGTCGCGAGGACCAACGGCGTGCGGACATCGAGAGCGGCAAGGAGCGGGAGCATTATGAACATCTGCTTCGGCGTCGTAGGTCATGACGATGGCCCGACAACGAATCGCCTGGCCCTTGATACCACCGAAATGGGTCATCTTCTCTGCGAAGCTGTGGACGGCGAGGAACTGCGCGTCGGCGCCGCACCAAACAGCACGCGGGGCAGGCGAAGAAGTACGGGTTGATGTACATGGGGTTGACATCGCCCCCAGATACGACTTGTTGGTGAGCGGCGTTGGTGGAGTGTAGCCATCGGTGGGCGGCTGCGTCGACGCGTTTCGAGCGACACAACGGCGCTGGACGTCGCGCGAGGACGGGGTTGCCGCGTTAAAAGCCTTGTTGGAAGTCATCCGAGCCGACGGGAACGAGGACTTTGAGCAGCTTGCGGAAGCTCTCGCCCATGTTGCTGTACCACATCTTGGCCTTGGAAGTAACCTGCGATTACAGACGGAAGATCTACTCCAAAGCAAGCGGTGAGATACAGCGAGACTCTAGACTTGTGGTTAGCCAAAAAAAAACACTCCAGGTTGCTTGTCGAAGAAAAATCTGCGTACCATTTTCCTCGCGTAAGGTCCCCCATAGCCTTGTCCGTCTGTCCAGCTAAGTGTGTGCTGTGATAAAACCGGTTCTGGTCCAAGCCGCTTCACGCGGACCTCGCGAAGATAGAGAACGGGCGGGGGCGGGTCAATCACGACGAGCGCACACGCGCGTTGTCGCGCAACGAGGTGTTGGTATGCCAAGGGCATTCTCGGGAAGGTCCTCTTCATGCGGGACTCCTCCGGTTCCTGGTTGGTTGTTGTTGTTGTATAACGGCGACGTGGTTGTTGGTGCAAGGTAAGTTGATTTCCAGTCACGCGACATATGCATGGCTCCATGCACAGGTATTATTATCTACCAAGACAGTCCCAAAGCATCTAGAATCGCGTCCTCACCAGCGAGAACTTCCCCAGCGTCATTACAATCGTCCACGCCACCGCCTGAATCTTCATCGCCCGACTCGAAGTCGGAGTGCGACTGCCCGCGCCAGTCCGCATCATCCTTTCCTTCCTCCTCATCGTCGCCGCTATCCTCAAGAATAACCTCGTTCAAGTTCTCTTCCGGTGCAACGCAATCAGTCTGGACGGCTTTCTCAGCAAGCGCAGCCCCATCTCGCTGGTCAACGGCCATGAATGAGGTTATTGCGTCCGCGAGCGGGCGGGGCACAATCTGGCGCTCGGCCGCATGGTCCGACTCCAGCGGATCCGTCTGGACAGCCCGCTCGACCGTTGCTGTTTTCGCTGGTGGTGGAGCAATCTTGCGGTGGCCAATGACATTGTCGTGGTATCGCATGAGCATATCGCGGTCCACGACCCTGACGGCGGTGAGTGAATTTCCACCGTCTCAAAAGCCAACGCTCACATGTTCGCGTAGTAGTACGCCCAGTCTTTGTTGCTTGAAGACTCGGGGCGGATCACGGACCGCGGTAGATACTCGGTGGTCCGTCCATGGTGGAAAGCAGGGATAAGATGGACACCTCGAACGATATCAGCGGGATCGAGAAATCCAAATGCCGCGGGATCCTCGTGGTGAACATAACGGACACGAGGGAACCTCTTCGCGCCGAGACCGCAGCGATGCCGCTTGTCGCGTTGGAACCAACGGACCCAGAGGAACTGGATGCGTCGCGCGTTGCCGATTGTGGGGCCAAAGAGACGTGGCGTGGTAGATTCCAAGCACCGCCCGTACCAATAGCGATGATCCATGGGGTCTGGAGAATAAACCATGAAAAACGCCTGGCCCGAAGGTTGAGAACATCTTGGTCACGCCGAAGGTCATCGGTCGAGTAGTTGACCTGCATTGTGGCATGACCGTAGAGCGTGTCCTTTTCGAAGATGACTTGGGCCAACTGGTCGTCGGTCAAGACACCTTCATGAGGAGTACCCTCCAGTTCATGGTAGAGGTAAGTCTTCAGTTTGATGTGAAAATCCTTCACACTGTTAGCGAGCCAGAAAGATCAGGAATGCGGCAACCGGCGTACCTTGAGCGCAGGATCACACACTTTCTCACAGACATCCATGGATTGCAGGGACGGGCCGTCGGCATCGGAATCCGAGTCCCAGTCGAGCTCGTCATCGCCGAAGTCGGATAGAGGAATGGGGGCGCGTTTGGAGTCGGAGATGTAATGATGCTGTTCCGGGGAACGTACGCGATATTTGCTGCTGGCTTGATGTCGGCGCGCGCGAAGACGACGTTTGTGCTTGGAGGAACGTCGGGCACCGGCCGGCGCGATTCGCCTCGGAACCCGCAGCCGCAGCCGATGACGCCAGCAATCTCGTCTCCCGCGCTTTGAAGCGCGCGTCGGTCCCACATGGCGCCCATCAAACGACGACGGCGCTCAAGCCTCGCAATTTGTACCACGTGATCTCGCTTGTTGGTGCGCTGGTAGAGAAGTTTTACCATTCGATGCGCCAGTTCCCCCTAAAGTCTGTGAGTACGAGGATAATAAGATGCAGCGGACGCACTACTTGGGTGGATGTCGAATCTGTTGTACCGTATCGCACAATGGAGTCAGGGTAGTCGCCAATAGCATGAAGTTTGTGCGTTTTCAGGCTGAAGCGCTTCTCCAACTTGCCGCTGGACTTCGACTTCCGCTTGGAGGCGGCAGGGGCGGATGTTTGTTCGACAATGCGCGGCGGTTCCGATGCCGCCGACGAGGAATCGGTTCCCCGAGGGAACGAACTCGTGTCTTGCGATCCGGAAGGCGGGAAGCGTGATGGTTCTGGCAAGCTTGGAGCGAATTCCGACTCGGCGATTGGCTCGGAGAAGGCTTCTCGTCCTTGAAGCTTCGACTTGTGCCTCGGACGCAGCCGCGGAACCGCTTCCGAGTCGGGTGTAGGCGTTGTGATCGCGGATGCCTTCGATCTAGTAGTTCGGGATGGCCCCGCAACAACAGCAGGCTGAGGAGGTTCCACCGCCGGCTCCCGCGGTGAGAGAGGCTCGAACGCGGCCGAAACTGGACCACCACCGTCTGCGCCTGGCGCGTCGGACGGAACCACATTCTTTTGTCGACCTTTGCCCTTCTTCTCTGCAAGTGGTTCATCAGCCACTGCACATCATATGCAGACCGTTTCGTACCCTTAGCTGCCACCTTCTTGCGCCGTGTTTCTTCCTGGTCGGTCTCGACTGTCTTGATGTCACTGGACTCCCGTTCGAACCGCCGGATGGAGAAGAGCAGATCGTCGGTTGCAATGCAGAACAAGGCAATGGTGCTCGTGGTGTGTATTCGCAGCTTAGCATAGCCATGCCAAACGGCAAGCTCAAAGCAGAGCTGATCAACCAGCTTCTGATGGCGCGGGAATAGGCCTTCCAGGACAGGAAGGACGCACTAGAGGGAACATTAGCGTAAGAATGTTCCGCGATGCAATCTACCTGAAGAATGTCTTCAAAGTTCCTTGCAGCCATGTGTTTCAACGAAGAAACATGGCTAAACTTGCGGATGGTTCCACGACCGAATGTTTCAATTTGGCGGAATCTGCGTGTAGTAATGATTGGCTAGCTCTGCACGGAGTGGGGGAGTAACGCGCCGCTCGTCAAACGCGTCGACATTGCGAAACGCGGCCAGCATCCGTATGAGATGTGTGATAATTGCCTTCGCAACACCCAGCTCGATTTCGTGAAGCAGGTCAGGAACGAACATGGTGTAGAAATTGAATGGTGTCTTCGCTGTGTTGAGTTTGGAAAAGGCGTTCTGAAAGCGAAATTAGTACGAAGGATTGCAAGAAATGAAAGCAATGTACTCGGTCGGTACCCAAGAGTTCTCCTTCAGCATCGATTCCACGCTAACCGCGGCGCCTTGTTCGAAAATCGATTTGCGAGCGCGTTCGACGGTATTTCGGCGATGCTGGTCGTCTACGCGGATGTTGCCGCGACGCTTTGTCGTTCACCGTGCCTGTTTGCGGGATCTGGTTCATCTGTATGAGGCAGCGAGGGCAAGGCCGCCCGCCCATGCTACGGATTGTAGCCAGAAGAACTCTGAAATCGTCAGCCAGGAAACAAAGAAGCCAAAGAACATACTTCTCTGGATAATCGGCGCTGTAGGTGAACAAGCGCGGGAAGACCAGACGAAGAAGTCCGTCCCAGCACCGTATCTTGACGCCGTTGTCGTACGCGTCGAGGAAGTCGTCCGCCAAGAGGAGATCCCAAATTTGGTGCATCAGCTGAGGTGCGTAAACACCTCATCGGGCATATTCTGCCCGTAGTGCTCGCGGTATGCGTCGCGGACGGAGTCCGGGAGCTGAAACGAATCAATGCGTTGAAGGTAAAATACATAAGCCGCACGTGCGCTGGCGAAATACACTTGATGGAAGCCGGCCTTCGACGTCGGTTTCCCGCGAAAGCCCTTGGGGTGGTTCCCGAAGAACATGTACCCAGGCCAGAGATTGGCGGTGCCGGCTGAGCAAGGTGGGTCGCATCCGACCACACCATGAGAGCCACGATGATGCTCTCCACCGGGTCATCGCGAGCCGAGGGAGCCGGAGGCGGTGGAATAGAAGCGTAAGCTTCCAGCATCGCCCGGGGAGGTGTAGATCTCCGCGTAAACATCCTCGTGTTGGTCGGGCAAAGGGGGTAAGCCGGTGTCCAGAAGGACGTGGGCGTCGTCCAGTACAATGTCTGGGCACGATCCGTCGGAATTCGGGTCAAAGCGGAGGGAGAAGGGTGTAGTGTGGAATTTGTCGAATAATGGGCCCGAGAGAACCTCCCGGACAGTATCCAGGAGCGGTCGGTAATGGATATCCCCAACCGTGAACTCGGGCGCGTCGTCCTCCATCTGGCGAACGCCAAGACAAGGCAGCTTCAGGGTGACGCTGCCCCGTCGCCAAGCTTCGGTCACCCCGAGCGGCTCAATGCCCTTGGCGTCGAGGACATCGAGGAATTTCTTCGTTGACCATGGCTTAGGAAGCTCCGCGATGTTGACGCCGTCCGATTGTGCCTCGTCAGAGGGCTGTAAGATGGACGAGACGAGACGATCCATCCCGCTGATGGAGTCGGCGTTCTCCTCCTCGACGTGATACCGAATCAGGTGTGCGACGGACGCGTTGGGGAACGGGTAGTACCACGGTTCTGGAGGAAGTGGTAGGTTTTCCGGACCGGAGGCATCCATCCAACGCGTCGCTTCGTAAAGATCTCGAGGCGTAATGTGCGCGTCAGGATCATGCGTGGGGCGTCGCGGATAAACTTTATAAAGGCCAAAGATATTAGGTTCGGTCTTGATCCATGTCGGCGGCGCAACGGGCTCCTGCACAGGGTCGGGTAGGGGAGATGGGGGTCCCGCCTGTGGCGGAGGCGCAGCAGGGGTTCGTCGGATACGAGGAGCGGGAGGTGGCGCAGCATCTTTGAATCGAGCAGGACGGCGAACTCGACGATTAGGTAGACCGCTAGGCCGCGTTTCAGGCGGAGGAGAAGGAGAAGGGGGCAATTGGGGCGCGATGGGAAGTTGTATCTAATACACGTAAATTTGAGCTCTGGTGGGTGATGTTCACAACGTGCCGGGTCTTCCAGAGGTGCGGGTGGGGCTGACGCCATGGCCGCCACCTGAGAAAGATGCTGGTGGAGCAGGGAGACGGTCTCTTCGTGCAGCGCTCGGAAGCCGGGGCATACGCGATCATGCGCTCTCTTGCTGGCGTCCGTCTTGTTCTTGAGTGGCTTGCGGCAGAGAGCGCAGAGTGGCTTTGCTCTGCCCAGCATCAGGACGTCGCGTCTACACTGAAGACACAGTAGGCATCCGAGCGCGGCGTCGAGACGGAGTTGGGTTGGTGTTGAACCAGTCGTGGGTTCCAGTTGGTGTACCTGTCACTTTCTGACAGTGGTGCGCATAGTGGGTGGGTGTGGTCACTCCGACGGCGCGAGACAAGTCGGTATCGGCAAGCGCCTCGAGCGTCTGGGTGTTATGAGTCGCCATGCGAGATCCAGGACGAGAGGAAGTTGCTCTGGATCACGTGGAGGCTAACAGGAGGATTTCGAGTTGTGCCATCAGACGTGCCCTCGGATATCCTTGGTCAGCAATGTCCTCCGTATAAAAAGTAGATTTCGAGTAAGTTATCTGCTCATCGTTACACAGAAGCGCAAAATCCTAAGGCCAATTGTTTCACATGCAGCACGCGCTCGTATTCATCTCCCTACCGCGGCGCTTAGCCTGGCATCCGAACGCAGCCGCTCCAACTTCTGCCAATTGCGCCGAGGGTCCTGGGTGCCTTTGAAATCAGGCAGGTCCAGCTTGGCTTTAAACTCTGGAAGAGAGCCGTAGAAGGGCGCAACGGCATGTCTCCTCCTAGAACGACGGGGAGGCTCGCGACAGCGACGATTCGGGCGGGGTTGCGGCGAATGTGCAGGTGCAAAGGCGGAAGGAACGCGACGGGCGTCAGATAAGTGTGTGAGGAGCGATAGATAGCCAAGAAGACGAAGTTGACGATGCCCAACTGGCGGTTGGGGAGCTGAAGTAAAGAGCTAAGCTTCACGAAAGAAGGGTCAAAAATAGGGATCACGTACCTGCATGGCCGTCTCGGACGAGCCCGCCGCGACATGTTCACGCGCTAGCGGCGAATTGCAGACCCAGTACTCAGTCTGAGTGATACCAGGCGTCGATCCCGGCTGTTCCTCGTCTTGTGCCTTATCGACCTCTCCTTCCTCCGCTTGCGCCTCCAGCTCCCAACCACCCGCTTCAGAATCGATATCGTCCGGACCTTCCTCCTCGACCCTCGCCCTACGCATCGAGAGCCGACGAAGCACCACCAGCCGCATCGCCGTGGACGTATGTGGGTGCGAACCCGGGGTCGATGGCGCCGTTGCTAGCGCTTGGTCAAAGGAGTTTTAACCAGCGGAAACAACGGGCCAATGCTCGGTCGTGTCGTTGATCACCGGGCGGGCTTGAGGGTCGAGCGACCATCCGAAGGCACATCCTCGACGCCAGTTTCCGTCATGCCTGCAGCCTGCAAAATTTCGACAGCGAGCTCCTCAAGGTCGTTGGTTCGGGCCATCAGACAAGCAAGAGGATCTAGAAACTCGTCAGTGGGACAGTCGTGGTCGAAATAAGGGAACCTACATAGCCCCAGGTCGCGCAACACCGCTATCCGCCCCTCGTCGGAGCAAGAGATCTAAAAAAGCGACGTTAGAGGACAGGTCTGGATGGGGTTGGACCTGCGACGCACAATCCAGGGCATTTCGTAGTGGAATTGGATCGTGCGGACGAAGTCCAAATGGCCATGCAGAGTCAAGAGGCAGCGTCGGCTTTCTGGCCGTATATCTCCAAGAAAATCAGCCGCATCGCTGCGAGTCGACATCGACACGCACCCCGGACTTTTGATTTTGTAGTTGTCGCCTCCGCTGGCCAGCAGAGCGCGGCCCGTGCGGGTCCTGGAAAGTCGTGAGCGACACACCGAAGGCAAAGCGCAATCGAGAAACGCCCTCGGGCTCTTCAAAACGGTGAACGAGCATGCCCATTCTGTAGTTGCAGAGCTGGATGCTGTCATTGTGGAGGGCAGCAGCGAAAAGCAGCTGTGTCGGATGGAACGCGAGACCTGAAAATGGCATCAGACGGAGCGTAGAACCCGGCGGCTGGTCGACATCCTCGTACCGATTTCCTCCGTGAGTCTTTTCAGTCTCGACGTGGTTTTCCTCCGGCTCATCGTCGAGCTCGCGTAGAGCCTCCAGGTCCTCGATCGTTATGCACATCTCCTCAGATTTCTGTAGGACATGAGTATCATGACCATGCTGGTATGGGATCAACGCACCTCGAGCTCGGAGATTCCGCTCCGTCAGCTCTTAAATCCTCGATCTGAAGCTCCGCGTTGCCTAGCTTGAGTTTGGTGGTATATTTGGCTGCGAAACTGTCAGAAAAGAATGACCTCTCGAGTACACGCACATTGGAGCTCCTCCGCCACAGCCACGTCCCTCTCCATCTCAATCCTCCTTCGTTGTTCATGGTCGGTCCCTTGCGTGATAATGCGTCATGTCGCGAAGACAGAAGAACCTCCTTGAGTCGTTCGTTCGCTGCACGTAGGCAAGCGAGTCCTTGCCCCGGACCATTACCCGATCGGGAACCTCGCCGCCACCGCCTTCACCCTCCCCTCGCATTCTTTGACCACCTCCAGCCCAACCTCTTTCCTTTCCTTTCCTTTCCTCCACAATCGGCAACCGCTCCTTCACGTCTTCGCGTTGAGCCTCTGCCGCCTCCGCCCGCTCTTCCGCGACCTCCTTGTCCAACGTGTCAAAACGGCCGTGGCGGGGCGTCTTGATGCGTGTAAGCCTCGTAGGCGGTGGTCAGGAAAGAAGATAGCATTGTGCACACTAGTGGGATTGACAGTCAGAGCATCGTTTTTCGGCCTGCAGTCCGACCAATTCACGTTCCAACATGCGCAGAACAGCTTCAGACGCATACAGGTCCTCTTCCAACCTAGATTGCGTCCAGGACAATTTCTGACCTAGTTCAGCATATGACGATGAGCGGCGTGCGGCGACAACCCACCTGAATTTGAGCTCGCTGGTCTTGAATAAGGCTCAAAGAGTCTGAACATTGGGCATTAAGCTCATCGATGCTTTTCTGCCGCTGCCGCTGCTGGCGAAGCAGTTCGAGGAAGTCAGGGTGGGATTCTATGGTCTCTGTCGCGGCGTTGGTAGGTGCGGAAATCATTGGACGCCGCGTGCGTGAAGACATGCTCATGAACGCCGAGCGCAAGTTGTTCTTGATCACGCGGATAAGGTCTTTGCTCATCAGGTTTCCGTCGGGTCATGGCCGAATCCCACCGCGCTATTGGGACAACAAGTAGCTTTCTGACATTGAACAAGTTATTTCAATATTTGGAGCAGCAATCGCAGCGATATAGCCAGCTTAATCTGGGCAATCCTTGCCCGGAGCACTTCAATCCGTTCTTGCGCCTTCTCCAGATTCGTTTCCAGTGCGGAATTACGCGTGTTCAAGGACTGAGAGTCTCAGTGCATGTGCGTTCCAGAATTCAGCGACGCACCTGGATTTCAGCTTTCTGGTAGCTAGCGCAGGACTGGAGGTCGGTCCGCTGCACAGCCTGACTTTCCAAGATGACTTGTAACCATTCGAGCATCCCAACGAGACGAAGGACCTGAGGATCGTCTTCAAATGGTGCCGCTGGGGACATGAGGACGATGTTTCTGTGATTTAACAAGGCGACATGCTCGGGTATGTGGATAGAGTTGGCATCGTAGACATGGCGGCAGCGGAGGAAAAATTCATAGGAGTGAAGGGAAGAAGCAACACGCGCACGTGCCTCATGAATCTCATTACTCGAGAGTTGAATAGCTACGAAAGTGATAAACAAAAACGAGAACACGCTACGGGAGTCCAAGATAACACATTTTCAAACCGAGCATCAACCCCCTGCGTTCATCTGGTACGCTGCGGACAGTTTTACGCCTCCGAGCCCGACGGGGCATCCGACGAGATGACGATAATGTCCTGGGAAAGGTTAAGGCTATCCATCGAAACGTCGAGCTCGTCCGCGCAGTCTCCCTCGACCAGCTGAACCGCCTCCCCGGTGGCCACCACGAGAGTCGTGAGCGAATCTATGTTCGCTTGGGCCACATCGCGCGTCGTTGAGCGCGGTCTCCACGTTTTGTAGCGCAAGACGGCGATGGTCGAGATCAGCGCGCAATTGAGTGTTCTGGGCGGTCAGGGTGAGGACTTGGGTCGACGCATCCTCCCGACTGCGGTAGAGATGGGCGCAGGTGCCTCGCAAATCCTGCACAACAATGTTGTGAGCAGTTGCAAATCGAAGAACATAATGCGAGAGAGCGACAGACCTTGATTTTGGCGACTTTTTCTTGGACGAGGCCCTCCGCGTCACCTCTCGCAGCCGGGTTGATCAGTAAAACCTGGCTCACCTGCCTGGAGACCTATGCATGAGATTATTTCCGGGTGTCTCGGACCCGCCAACAGCACCAGATCATCCGGCTGGGCCTGAGAAATTGATGGATCACCCGGCCGGGCACTCGGCAATTGATCTCAATGCAAAATCGCGTGAATAACCGTGATTCAAACAAATTATGCTATTGATGGTGACTAATCATGACCCAAATCCGTCCCAATTCGTTGATTAGGTGCGTTAGCTTAGGTGCCTGTCGTGATAACATCCAGTAAGTGGAGTTAAGTCAAGATATGTTAAGATATGTCTGAGATAAGTCACGTGACCACACCAAATCGCGTGAAACGAAAAGAAATTCGGAAAGGTGAGGAAATTTTCAGTGTGACACGCGTGACAGGATAGTATCACGTGGCTGATATTCACGTCATAAAGTACAATTCAAGAGTCCATCTCCTCCTCGCGGTCTAGTTCTCGCTGGTGCTGTTCCCTTTCTAAAGCCACAGTGTCGACATCCCGCCGCCGCTCGCCCGCTTTAACTTGGCCTCCGTGCGCACCACCTCGGCGCGCCGGACCAAGTTAAGATATAAGTCTCGTTGCTTGGCCGCGTAGGCAAGTATTCCCTCCATCATCTCAGCGTGCAACGCGGGTGTATCCTCCTTCTGCAACGGCGATAGGACGCGAGGATTGGCCTTCAAAAATGAGAGACGTCGTTGCCACTTGTTCACCTCGAACTGCAGTGACCTCGGATACCGCGACCACTCAGCATCGAGGATCCTGACCTCTTCTCGCCAGCGTCGGACCCGCGCATACGCCTTGCACCACTCAATACGCACGGCTGAGAAATATATATCAGCGAGATTAAATGAATGCTGGAGCGTCGAACCATCATCGAGTTCCGCTTGCGTCCTTCCCGTCTCTTCCGTCCCAGTTGCGTTCCAGATCCAAGACATGACTCTGCGACTTTCTCCCGCCCGCTTTTCATCGTCACCCGCGTCAGCGCCTTCGTCACCCGCGTCCGCGACGTCGTCACCCGCCGCGTCCTTGTCCTCTTCCGCCACCCAGCGTTCAGAACTAGTGTTGACGAGCGGCCCTTCGTTCTGGCGAATCAAGTCGGCCTCCCGTCGGACGCGCCGACCCTCTTTCGACCGCGCCTCAGCTTGTTTTGAGGGCAGTAGATTCGGATCGGGCATGCATCGAATGTGGTCCTTGAGAAGAGCGGGAAAGCTGCGAGGTACCTCGCCGAGGAGCGCGACAAGCGCTCGCCACGAAGCCTGGTACTTGGCGGCGTGCCGTTTGACCTTCGCTCGTTGCGATTAATGATTGCGCCAGCAGATATACCTAGCCCAACGCGCACCACACTGGATATAGCCCAGAAGTGCAATGTGCACCACTTGGGCTATAACCCACAGTGCTGGCGGCTGGTCCCCGGCTGTCCCGCGGCTGATTGCAGCAAGCGGGATGATGGCTGATGCCCGTCTGCCACCGTAAATAATCGTTATGGGTGACATCCCAATGAGGAAATTAGTTGTGATATTCCAAATATGGGCAGGCCTGCAACGAGCCCAATTTGTACGTGCCCGATACGCCCTTCGCCGTGCCGACTACACCCGGCTTATCCACGCCTCGCCGCTGCCCGACCTTCCCCGCCATCGCCGCCCGCCGTTCCGCACCATCGCCGCCCGCCCTTCTTGCGCCATCGCCGCCCGCCCTTCCGCCCGCCCTCCAAACCTCCCCACTGTTTCCTGCATCTGGCCCAGCACCCACTTCGAGCTCCTGTTGAGCTCGTTCTCGAGGACGGTGCCGTCGATGGCAATGCCTCGGGCGTGGAAGAACGAGCGCGTGAAGGTCCAGAGCGCGAGCGCGGAGGCGGCATGTTGTGGGGGAGCGGCACGAGGATAGGGAAAGAGGGATGACGGGGCATGAGAAGAGCATGCCGAGGCGATGCAGAGCGGGATTTGGACGCTGAACCAGAAGTGCTGGAGGGAGAAGATGCCGCAGCCGAATGCGCAGAAGACCGGGGGCGGTACTTCTTGAGCAAGGGCAGTGGCGACACCGGCCAAGAAGGCAAACAGGGAGATGAGCAGGTCGTACGGCAAGAAATCGACTGCGGAGCGGATGGAGTCGTCGAAGCACGCTTGGTAGTACACCGGAAGGTAGTAGATGAGCGCGATGGAGGCTGGGCTGTAGATGGCGGTCGAGATGAAGCCACCTAGCGAGGTGCGCTTGCCAAGGATGTCACCCGGGGCAGACGGGCGGACGAGCACCTTGACGGAGAACACCTCGTAGAAGCTGGTGATGGACTACAGCAGGACGAGCTCGACGACGGAAATGGGCAGCATGACGTCGTGCCGCACGACCACGCATTCAGCGTAAGGGACGGCGAATGGGTGCACTGATGCACGAGAGCAACGGCGTTGCGCTGCGGGGTGGTAGAAGGTGGGTGCGTAGCGACGGTGCTTTCTTCGTTCAACTCCGGTCACTTCTCCCTAACAAACTCGGATTCAGTATTCGTTGCGAGGGTGAAAGAAAGAGAAAACGCACCTGCACATTGTCTTCCTCCAACGCACAGGCGCGCTTCGCATCGTAAACTGCAAACCCGGGATTGGGCTTGGCGCAAGAACGTGAGCGCGGCGTGAGATGCCCTGAAACGGGAATAAGGCACAACACGGCGGAAGTAAGGGACGGGACGTACCTGCTGAACGTACACTGCTGCTCTCCCGGTTCCAAGCTCGGAAGCCGCCCATTCGACTTTGCACCCTGATCGAAAGGTCGCCCACCCACAACCCACTGATGCCCTTGACCTTCCAATCCGTGTTGATGACACTCGAGCTCGAGTCCGCGGACGACGACATGACGGCTGTCCCGGTGGAGTGGAAGAGCGGACCGCAGTTCGTCTACATGTACTCGTCGATCTCGGTGTCGGTGCTTGTCGCGCTGAGAGTGAGCCCACCGACGGCATACGGGCCGACGACATATCCATCCCACGCATCCGCAGCGATGAGGTTGAAAGCGGCGCAGAAAGCTGCACGCATGAGCACCATGTCGACGTTGTCGGCGTTGGTGAAGAAGCCGGGGTCGACGACGAGCGCGGCCATCGTGCTATTGGAGCTTATGGTGACCGAGCCTCAGGACTGGGGAGCGACGACGCCAACTGGGCAAGCCGCGCAGAGGCGTGCATGGTCGTGGGGGGGTTGCCAACCAAGTTCGGATGCGGTCTCGTGACCTCGAAAATCGGCTTCGGACCGTCATCCCGGCATCTCTTCCTTTAGTTTTGACGACGCACGGTCCGAGTTCGCGGAAACAGAGTGACTCGAACCCATCTTTCTCGAAGGACATGATCTGCGCCAACTCCTCCCACTGTCCTACTTTGTAGACAACAGTCACTTGGAGAGTTTGCAAAGAATACCCACAGCAGCCAATCTTGCCTTCCAACACAGCTACACTTGTGGAACCTGGCTCTATGCATATATTTGACTATTTTCTTGTATTCCTCATCAAAATCCACCACTTCGTCCGACCAGGAAACATGAGACGGAATCCCCACCTGCCCTAAAATCTGGGATCCAATATGCTTGGCCGTTTGTCGCCAATACAAATCGCTTTGCTTTGGTTCCAAGTGTGCTATGGTCGTGAGGCTTGCCCCATTCAACTGGTGCAGAAGTCTCAAGAGCCAAAAAATATTTTTTTATTTGGTTGCAGAAAAGTGCACCAGAGGGAATGACGAGCAAGCCTCTTGCCTTCGCATGCATTTTGCCTAACTTGAGGTACCCAGATTTTTCCACTCACAAACCTCACTCAAAATTCCCACTGATGAAAGGGGCATTCCTCCTTGTCTCAGGAGCGCAGTATTCATGGAGGTAGCCTCAGCTTATGTTTTATGGCAAAATAAACACTGAGTCCCAGATTTTGATGATTTAGATGTCCAAGTTTCCGCCAATGAGCACAGACAGACCAGGAAGTCTGCAACAAGAAATTAGCATTTCTGAATGGGGGCAGAATACAGCTTTCAAGCAGTGTTAACCTCACTATAAAAGAGCGGAACTCGGTCGAACAGCATAGTTCGCAATGTTTCCCAGAAATTGAACACTTTTGTTGGTCTTGTATTTTGGCGACATCCAGGATAACTCGGAGACATACATAGCTGCCTGCGGGCATTTAAAGGCTTCAAGATAGTGGGAGTGCCGAACTTCCCGACGGTGCACTATCGAATGCTTGTCCTAACATTGAATCCGAGATATATCAAGAATCAGCAAAATGAGGACTGGATATTCGTGTGTCCCCAGGAACACTGACAGGATATCTCCTTCTGCTGACGAGTATTCTATATTCGGGCACACCTAAGCTATTCAGCGCCCCTCCTCCAGTATCCCCACTCAAAAGTGAGATTCTACAATGGTTTTACCGACGAATCCCAGATTTATCCCACCAATTCCCGGCATCCTCTCAGATCCCGCAGCTGTAGGGGTCATAGGCAACTCATTTCATACGCATCGCATCCTCAGTTATTCAAATCTGAAGATTTTACATGAAGTTGAGGGATATTCATTCGGAAATAAGCGTCTGCAGTATCGGACTCCGGGCCGAAGGGCGTCTGACGGGCGCTTACGGGTTGTTGATAGCGGCTGTCAGCCAGCACATCTTTGCTCTCGCCTTCATCTCATCGGAGTCGTTCACCCCAAGCTTGCCTCTGTCTTCTAGCACACCCACTCGATGCTCCGGCGACCTCCCATGCATTCCGAGCCTACCCGCCGACTGGCAGGCCCTGGATACATTAATCAATTTCCCTCTCCGCTCCGCCCGTTTTTCTTCCCCCGTCATCGTCTACTTCGTTGCTTCCACCACGGAAACCACCACCTCAAAACTCACCCACTCCCGACCATCCACCGCTACACCGTCACCGCCGCAGACATCCCGGGGTTGCCCGACCTCGCTGGCGTCGTCGGCAGATGGCTCGCAACGGAAAGGCCATCGAGGGCGGCCATCCCGAGCTCTCAAGGAGTTGTATTTCCGTCATATATGGGCGTTGATTTCGGACTTCTGGTGCGTGCCCTGCGCCGCTACCGATACCCCTTGCTTTTCGTGCTAACGTCGTGCATGTGGTACCTATAGGCTGGACGAAATCACCCACCGTCATCGAACCAGGCAGCATCAAGGCCGTCTCAGGCACGCATGCCCGACGTCATTCTCTCCAACCCAGCCTGCTTCGCCGATGCGACTCTCCTCGATGCTGGTACCGTCGATCCACGCTGGCGTCAAATGTGTTTTCGCGATACCTCCATCCTGTCACTGTTCGCGACCCGAGCAGGCGCCAAACGCGTCTTTGCCACCGACGCCAGTGCTGGGATTGTCTCCCGCACGAGGCAGATCGTCAAGGCCAACGGAAGGTCGACGATCCCAAACAACGTCGACGTCATGATCTCAGAGTGGACGGGATACGCACTGCTATACAAGAGCCTGCTCAACAGCGTGCTCGTGGCGTGCGGCCGCTTTCTTGCACCCACAGGCGACGACATGATGCTGGCGCTTGCGGATCCTGCCGACACACGGGAAGCGCATCGACTTCTGGAGCGACGTGGACGGGTTCGACCTGAGCCGCCGCACCGAAAGACACCGTATGGGCCGACTCGATCCTGGACGGGATACCGTGTTTCCCCATCTCGGCGCTTTGTACGAGCGCTCCTTGTACGTCCCTTGCTGGCGCACTTTGGGCTTGGTCTGACCAGCAACCCACAGCGTTAACAAATTGCTCGTCGTGCTCTGCGTTGCTAGGCACCTTGCCGGCCCACATATCACCCGCTCAGATCGATGCGCAGACGGATTACTGCACCGGCTGTGGCCCACGAACGATGCAATGTCATTGGGGACTCGGCGGGAAGAGGGTGGAGAGCGACGGGGGCGGTCAGGATGTGGCAGAAGGCAGGCAGGATGTGGCGGGGGTGGGCACGTGCGGCGGGGGCGCGTAGCAGCGGCGGGGCGCGTAGTGGCGGCGGGTAACGCGCTGGCGGATTTTCCAGCACGGCCCATTTGGAGCCTTTTCATGTCCAAAAAAGGTACAATATGCATCGAAATAGTCCATGCAGCGATGCGCTCCGTGAGCACCGGTGCTCACAAATAATAAATTGTCACAGTTTCCCTATCTGGGACAATTGATAGCAATAAATTCAAATAAGGGAGCTGTCAAAACAGCGCCGAGATGCGCCGAGAAGCCGGGTGCTGGCAGCCCGCCAGATGTAAATTTAACCCCTGTGGAGCGCATTGCACTTCTGGGTTAGAACCAGTGTGCTGCGCATTGCACAAGGCCCAGAAGGTGATTGCGCGGGAGCGGGTGTTGGCGCCTTGGTGCTGGGAGTGGACCTTTTTGTAAAGAACCAATCGCGACTTGATATGCAGCTGATTCCGTAGCTTGACGAGGGCTTCGCGGCACTGGGCCTCTCGAAAGGCAATCTCGATGGAGACGATGCCAGGTTGGCACCCCGATTCGCGTTCAGCGGCGCTTAGCGCGGAAGGAAACAGAAGGGGGACGTTTTCGGAGAGGACATTGTCTGCCAGCTTCAGTCGCTGGAGACGAACGAGGGATGCGGGCGAATAGGTCGCAAGAAGATCGCGCCAAGTCTTCTGATCTTCGTCGCACTTGCGGCGCAAGGCTTCGAGGTCGACCGGGGATGGCGACGAGCCGGCGGTCCGCAGCTCGGCTTGAATGCGAATGTGTTCCCTACAACGCCGGAAAGATCAGGACACGCACACAAAGATGGGGGAGAAGACGCACTGTTGTTCTTCGATATGTAAGCCGAATGCGATGAACGTGGATGGAGTGATCGTGTGTATCTTGAGTGCCTCCGGCTGCTGCTCTTCTTCCTTAGCAAGCTTCTGGCGAAGCTCCCTCTCGGAAAGCCCTGAAGAACGATCAAATCAAGAACTAACGAAAGCGCAGGTCGCTCGCGTGCATACCTGGCACCACGACCTCGTACGGATTTGGTGGGGCTGGCGCATCCGCGGGCAGGGGAGCCTCGAAGTTATGAACGGAAGCCGTCCATGCGTCTATATGCTGGCTCTGCCGGTCGGAAAACGCAGAAAACGCGGCTTCTTGCTGTTGGAGCTCCACGTGTGCTCCGTCCAGCCGTCGTCGAAGTAGACTTGGGAGGCCCACGAGCTTCCTCCAGTTGGAGAAGCCCCAATGATCGTCCAGCTGATCGGCACGTGACCCAGGACCGCTGCTTTTCGTGCTCGCGGCCAAGCCGTTAATCATAGCCCACAAAGCGCTCGATGCCTTCGCCATCTGTCTGGCCGCTGCCAGGTGCCAGATAGAGCGAGAAGAGGAGTTGGCAGGCCAAGGTATGCGCCTTGATGTGCATTTTTGGGACCACGAATCGGAATAGGTGCAGGACGATATGCAGACGGATGAATTTGGGTAGTTTGGCGAGACGCGGCGCGAGGTTCTTGAACCATTGGCACGCAATATCGTAGGAAGCGATGATGCGCAATTGTCTGGAGGTGTGCCGCATAACGGAAGCGAAAACGTAGTCCATGTTCCCGTAGCTGTGGATTATTCAATAACGGCGAGGGGCGTGTGGCGAGAAGAACCAACCGTTCTCCCTTCTGAAGGTCGGCAACACCGTTGGGGAAAACAAACTCGTGGCGAGCGCAGATGCACATACCCACGCCGGTTACGCTGTAGCCGCGCGAAAATTTGGTGTTGGCGTAGTCCAAGGCTCGAAAGCCAGTGCATGTGCTGATCTGGATGGCCCAGTTCAGCCTTGGGCGAAAGAGGAAGAAAACGGCAAACATACTTCGACCTGATCAGTGATCGTGAGCAGAAATTGGCGGTAGGGTTCCCACTCGACCATGTATGCCGCCCCCGCACCGAGACTGGGATCTTTCGCGAAGCTCGACACCATGCGCCGCTTCAGGCGAAAGCAAGCGTCGATCGCAATAAAGAGAGTATACAGGCATCTAACGTCCACAAGTCAGTTACCGGAGAACTGGGCAAAGAAGGAACTTACTGGTCTTGTTGTCGCGCGTTCTCCCATCCCTCAGGCAGATTGACACCAGGACGGGGACACGCGGGACAACGAAGGGCCAACTCCCCCGGTAACGTCGCGGCGACGCCACCTTCCTCGTGTCCGCGCCCGGCGCGTTTGAGCATCAGGAGGTGTCGCCATTGGCGAAGCAAACGCAGTAATACGCGATATCGGTCGCTAGGTTTCTTGCCCGAACCGTCCGTAAGCCATTCTAACGAAGCGTAGTAATCGTATGTCGATATTTTGGCTTGGAGCGAAAGGGTTTGCGCGGTGTCCAAGCACGAAAACGTCGCGCAGGTGTTCGGTTGATCGACGGTGGCCGGGTACCAGCGACGACGAAGTAGCTGCCGATAATGGGGATCCGTTTGCGAATGACATCCACAGAAGGAGACGCTGACTGTGTGGATGCCATTTGTGTGGATGACGGTGAAGTTGGTAGAGGTCGAGCGAGGTATTGAGCAAGTTTCTCGAGGAGGGTGTCCAAGCTGGATGCGCAGGCCCAGAGACTGGAGAGAGATTCGCTTGAAGTATTCTCCCGTCCACATCTGCCAGGGCTTTGAGCACGAAAAGAAAAAATCATGCAGAAGAGCAACGACGCACCTCTACCCAATGAAGGGGATTTTCATCGTGCATCGCGACACAGCAGTCGGCGCAAACCATCTCGCTCAAGCACTCGACGCATCGAACGAGAGCGGGGCCCCGAGAACAACGGCGACAGTGACTCGTTTTCGCCGCAGCACCACGTCCATCGGTCCACAGCAAGACGCCGAGAAAAATATCCCGATATTCTGCAAGCCAGGTTGCGAGCGCGGGGTCCTGCGTCTTAATCAGCATGGGCCAACTCGTTCCGCTCGACAAAACGCACCGCTGGCGAGCCTTCGTCCGAGACAGCAGTGTCGCCGTCGGGCTTCTTAGCGAGAGGCTCTTGCAGTCCAGCTCCATCGTCATCGAGCCATAGCGACATCTTGTAGGATTCTGTGTCGGACACAGGGACCATGGGTACATCGGATTCGGCGAAGAGAGAGCGCGACGGCGTCGCCATCTGCGCCAAACGAGCATTCTTGATCGGCGACGGTGGCCCGCCCATAGGCACCGATAGACGATGCGCTCTGCGCCCGTCTGCAGAGACGATGTCGTGGAAAGCTACCATCGGCTTGTCCTCGGTTTTCTGCAACATCGAGGCCAACGAAAAGATGCCTTGGGCGGTGCCGGGGGGAGGCGTGAAGGAGCGTTTCGGCGGAGCCATGAGGTGCGAGGGTAGAAAGCGGAAGGTACGGCGGGGCCATAATACGAAGCTAAAGGAACGGCGGGTAACGAGCGGGAGGGCCAGCAAGTGGAGGCGGGAGTCAACTGAGTGTGTACGTAATTTCTTCCTCTCCTCCGCTCCATCAGCGTCGGATATTTCTTGCTCTCCTCCGCTCCACGACCGCTTTGTGCATTCGCGTCAATCTGAACTCTGTTTACTTCGGTTGCTTGGATCGCCCCACGAGGCATTCCGCAGAACTGGTCTAGAAGCTTCACTCCGGCTGCGTGTTGAACCTGTTTTTTTTCGCAGAATGTTCCAGCGCGACTCATAGGTAGTTTAAGAGGCGCGTTGCCCTGGGCGACACCCCCATCCCTCGTCTCTTTCCTCTCTACAAGAATGCCTTGGTTTTTCTTCCCCAACAGCCTCAACGCAGGCGCCTTCGCTGCGCCTTGGGAGCCGCTGCAGCCGGAAACGCACAACTACCCTCCGGTCTCCGCTTTCGATGGCCAGGTGGGTACCTCAGGCGCAGGTTCTCCGTCATTGTGCTTACCGTCCTAAGCTTGCTACAGACGCCGCCGTGGCCCTCCTCTATCAAAACAACTCGCCCGCCGCGAAACTCATTGCCTGGCCTTCGGGCAGCCTTCAGAGCTCGCTGAGCGCTTCCGGCGAGGTGCCCCACTTCGCGCGAAACCCTATTTCTTGCGACGACTGTCGTCGCCCGTACAAAGTTCTGCCCATTGGCCCAGTGTTGTTGCTCTTCCCTTGCCGCCACCGCGACCCCGACGACAACGCCATGCCCAACGCTGCGGTCCAAGCAGTGCTCGACGTCTGCGACTCGGTCCACCGGCCGCCCCTCGGCAACGTCGTTGCCCTCAAGCTATCTCGCGAGCCTGTTTTCGATCAGCAGGCTGGGACTCCTTCGAAGGACGACTTGTTCACCATCCCGTTTACCAACATCACCCCCCGCCGACGTCAATGCGATCCATGAAATGGTCGTCGAGTACGCTTCTTCCTCTACCTTGATTCTCAGCGCTCACTGAATGCAGAGCGTGCTTCGGTCTCCGGCATGTCGTTGGGGATGAAACTTATTTTGTGTGAGCGTGGATGCGGGCAGTGGATGTCGAAGGCGAGGCGTGTACGGGGCGGGGGGCGGTGCGGACAAAAAAAAATGTACATAATAGCGCACATTCACGCAGTTCTCCATTTCTCTGAGCGCCTGATTCGTTTGACTGGACGATCGCGACGCGCGAGTGCTCCAGAAGCTCGATTAGTAAGCCAACGCGTCCTTCTCCGTAACGTTCTCCCCCACAGCCCGACAATAGTCGACCGCCCCATACTCCGCCCATGCCTCTTTGAGAGCCTTCTCTTGCCGCACTTCGAGTGTCAGCGCCGCATTTCTCTCCTCTGCAAACACCCGCTTCACCACCGCCAATGCCAACTGCCCCCGAATCGCGCGATGGATGACCATGTCGTGCAGAAATGACAGCTCTCTGTGTGAAGCGGCAAGCCACTGGTCCTCGCCTGCCGCGCGCGCATAACCGTGGCTTTGAATCCATAGCAGAGCGAAGTCGTGGTGGATGCGCCGAAGTTCTTGGATGCCGTGGTCCACCGAAAGGTACAACCTCTCGACCGCGCAAGTATCCTTGTGGGCCAAGGTCAGCTTCTCGCCTTGGATACGTATGTTCTTCTTATGCTTTTCGAGATTCTCGTCTTGACTTTGTCGTCAAGTACCATCTTTATCGTCCAGTTTGCACGCACCTCTCAACAATGGGCCCAGCGCATGTTCAAGAGCTTGCCGAGCGTCTCGCGTCTTTCGGCGGCTCCTATACAGCGCGATATGTCCGCCTAGCTGTGAGAGAGAGGTCTCAGCGGCCAGCTGCTCCCGATCCAGACGTCTCCGCTCTTGTCCCGCCTTAAACCGCTCGTTCCGCAGCCGCTCGGGGTCCAGCGTTGCTTCGCCATTCTCGCCATCGCCGAAGTCGACCACGAAGATGGCGGAGCGCTTCACGATGGGCGAGGCCGCACGAGGCGTTGCCGGCTGTGTCCGTGGCGCGGGTCCGGCGAGCGTAGGCAGAGGCATATCATTCGTCTCTTCGTCGCTGGAATTAGCCTTGAAGGCGTCGAGGCCGGAGAATGGCGTAAGCGAACGCTCACGGCCGGGCCGCTCTTCGCCATCCACGAACGGTGTAGACGAACGAGAAACGGGGGAGTTGGCAGCCGAAGACGGTTCGGCTGGGAACGCTGCTGGGGTGCGGCTCCGGATTCGCTCCAGCAGCTTTCGCTGGAAATCGGTTACCACTTCTCGCTCGGGGACACTGCCAGCTCCGTGGCTGCCGTCGGGACCTGCGTGCCTTTTGCGCGTTCGCGGTTTTCTCTTGCGATTGCTCGCACGAAACGGTCGAGGCACTGACGGCGGAGATGCAGTCGTGGCCTTCATGTGGTCGAAGTCCAGACTCGAGATACTCGACGCCGCCAGAAGACCTCAGTACAAAACGTCATTGCCGCCCCCCAGCGAGCTCATCGGAAGATTCGACGAGACGGACTTTTGCTTATGTTTACCCGGTCGTAGCTAACAAATATAACTTCATTTTGAGCTGAGCGCACATTGGGAGCCCCGGTACAGGATATGGAAGAAAACGATACGACTTCAGCTCACCCAGTGTGCGATTCCAGGTCACGAAGCGCCTTCACGATTAATTCCGAACTGACGACCTTGTCGGGCTCACGCCACGTCCGCTCCCCCGGTCGCCATGAAGTGATCCCACTTCTGCTGGTCGTGGTGGATGTCGTGAAAAGGGAAGGTGACACCAGCGAAGCTGTAGTTGACGCGAGTATTATCTGCCCACCCAGGATAGGCGGCGGCATACGCGGAGGCGATCGCTTCCTCGACCCACGACTCGCGCTTAGGAACCCAATGACGGGTGACGAATTTCTTGCAGGTTGGGTTCGGGCATTCGAAGGTTCCGTTGAAATGGGTACGAATGCAGACAAAGCAATAGAACGTGTTGCAGCATCGCCTGGGGCCACTGTCATCAGCGAGTACGAGGACGATGCATAGTGATAATTACATTCGCATTGGATGGGAAGCAAGCGATAGACAGAGGAAACACTGGTCCTCCCAGTGGATCACTTCAGGAGAAGGTGGTGGGCGTTCCTCGGTAAGATAGGCCTGCACCGGCGTCCAAGCAAGAGCTTCCTGCGTCCGTTCCCCGTAGAATATATATCGGGGATGCTCCACGACGCGGAAACCTGGTCAGGAATCAGCCAAGAACGGTAATGTGTGGGCCATGGACGTGCCTTTTTGTTTCGGAGGATTGAGCAGCTCAGTGGTTTGAGGCATCGTCGACGATGGAAGTAGCGAAGAAAAAGTTCGAGCGACACAATTTCGGGGTTACCCGCGACTAGAAAACGCCCGTTTGGGCAAGACACCGCTTTCCATTGAGTCAAATCTTATTTACAAATAGTTTTCGTCAAAGGCGCAGGGAACCAAAACAAACAAAACAAAAATAGGCGTGAAAAACCGTTTGCCTACGTGTAACAATCCTCTCGACGGCGGGCAGTGAACCACTCGAGAATTTCCTGGCTATCTCAGCGACGCGGTCAAAGCCCAATAACGAAAGGTGCTTACACGGGTAATGAAACCTGTCGCGGAATTTTGCTCCTGGGTCTCTTGTAGGCTTTTGGGTGCTTGGCGATATATGTCGAGTCCGCGTGGATTGGTCGGAGGATCGCGGTCTAGCGGCAACGCGACTGGAAACTGGAGCCAGTAGGCACGCAGCACAGTGAAAATCCAGTTGATGGGACGGGTCTTGCCAGCGGCGCGAATTTTCTGAAGTTGTCCGCGTAAGAAGCGCAGGCGCTGGCCCGCAAAGATTCGCTCCTTCTCAGCACCGTCGGGGATCTGCGTAGCGACGAGGCCGTCGTCGCGAAGAGAGAGCAAGCCCATACTGGCTAGAGCCTCCGCGGCCTCGTAGCCTTCAAGACCTTCGAGCCTACGAGCGATTGAATGGTCGAAGCAAGACAATGACGGTGTTCGTACCCTGGAACACCGAGGGAGTAAGGAAAACGGACGTTATCGGTGTCCGCGTCGCCAGCGGTGGATTGCTGCCTATTTCAGGGTCAGCGCCATTATTTTGAGGTGAAAGACGCGCACATTACTGCCAAACTGACACTACTCAGGCTCGGGGAGATGGCCAGAGTTTGCAGACCCAAGCACGCAATGGTCCTACGTGCCATGAACAACGAGACCATTGGATTCCGCGGGACTCACCGAGCATCGCTCTCTTCTGCGTTCGCGCAGCCGAAATCGGACGGGCGGGGGGAGCATGAACGAAGGGAGAAAACGGCGGATGCGGTGACCAAGCGGGCTGCGGCACACGGCTTTTCGAGCGCCGCTAGAGCATTCGGGGGAAAATACGCCAGGTTCCAGTCGGAGACCCAAAGCGTTGGGACGCGCGGAAGGCTATTCAACATCCGCTCCGCAGACGAGTGTTATCCGCCATGCGATTCTCGCGAACGGCTCGCAGTGGCGAATGAGGGTGTTTCAAGTTGCGCAGCGGCTTCTGGTTGGAGACTGACTTTGGTTCTCCCGGTCGCCTCGTCGTCGTCGCTGTGCAAAATCAAGAGCAAGTACAGCACGTGTGACGATCGGGCCGGTCTGACTCGGACTTGACGCGACGCGACGCGACGCGTCCTAATATGAGACCCAATAAAAAAGCAATCGACGCGTTGGATTTGAAGAGGATAACACGAAACACGAGCGAGTATGGAGCAAATATCGACGATAGAGCATACAGCGGATATGTAATGAACGAGTGATGAGCGAAAAGAAACGGATAGCTAGACCCTCAGACCACGAATCGGAAAAGGCGCAGGACGATATGCAGGCGGATGAGTTTAGGTAGGGCGACGAGAGGCGACGCGAGGTTCTTGAACCCATTGACAGGCGATATCGTACGAAGCGATGATGCGCAATTGCGGCGGCATAACAGAAGCGAAGCCGTCGTAACTGGTAACCAGTAAGAAACTCCCAGATGCGTCGTGGAAAAAACTAACCGTTCTCCCTTCTGCAGATCAACAACTCCGTTGGGGAAGACGAAGTCATGACGAGCGTGGATGCACATAGTACCCATACCGCCGGCGGTCACGCTATAGTCGCGCGAAAACTCGGTGTTGGCGTAGTCCAGCGAACTTGAAAGGATTCTGTGCGACTCACCGAGCATCGCTCTCTTCTGCGTTCGCGCAGCTGACATCGGACGAGCGGAGGAGCATGGATGAATGGAAGAAGCGGCGGTTGCGGTGACCAAGCGGGCTGCGGCACACCGAAGGCCCGCTAGAGCATTCGGGGGAAATACGCCAGGTTCCAGGTGCCGGACACCCAGCTGGGATGCGGAAGGCCAATATCCGCTCCGCGGTGCACGAATGCTATCCGCCCATGCGATTCTCGCGGCCCTTTCGCGGAATTGTGCAACGCCGCAGCGACGGACGACGCGAACGGCTCGCAGTGGCGAATGAGGGTGTTTCAAGTTGCGCAGCGGCTTCTGGTTGAAGACTGAGACTTCGGTTCTCCCGGTGGCCTCGTCGTCGTCGCTGTGCAAAATCAAGAGCAAGTACGGCACGTGTGATGATTGGGCCGGTCTGACTCGGACTTGACGCGACGCGACGCGACGCGTCCTAATATGAGACCCAATAAAAAAGCAATCACGACGCGCTGGATTCGATAAGGAATAACGGCAAATACACGAAACACGAGCGAGTATGGAGCAAATATCGACGATTGAGCATGCAGCGGACAGGTAATGAACGAGCGGTGAGCGAAAAGAAACGGGTAGCTATTAGACCCCCAGTCCGCGCTGCCGTGCTTTGGCTTCGATGATTCCCCGCCCGAATTTTGAGCGACTTGAGGAGGGCGGTGCTGTCGACGCCCAAGACCATGGGCCAGATCTGGAAATCGCCTTCGTATTCCCATTCCGCCAGCGCCGTTACGTCCACGGTGAGGCGCATCGCCAACCGTTCCATTGCGAAAGCCTGTTCCTCCGTGGCCTTGTATCGAACCAAGAGCGCCTTGATACCGGAATCTCCGGTATTCTGAGCAAGAGGTACGAAAGGGTACGAAAAGGCGAAAAAAGCTCACCGTCCAGCGAGGCGAGGTCAGCCGCAAGCTGTTGCAACCCGGTGGCTTGAAGCACGGCCCATTCCTCCTTTTCGGGAGTCACTGAAAGCCGCGTTAGTGGGGATTTGGAGAAGCGATGGAATACCCACGCGGCATGTTCCCCATGTAATCCCGGACCTGCTGGTACTCAGGCGACTGCTTGATGTCCGCAGGAGGATGTGGCTGGCCACGAGCACGGGCGAGGTCGTTTTGGGGGACGAAAGGCAGCGAGGCGCGAAAATCGTCGAGGCGGGGCAATGACATGGTGGCTGGAGCTAAGGCGCTTCGTCAGAAGAAATCACAGAGACGAGTCAAGCTTAACAGAAAATTAACTTCACGGCTGTCTGTTGGAGAAGCTGCGGATCGGCTGGAAAGAATTTGCTGTTGGTTCCATGGAATTCTGGGTCGCCTTCGGATCGGATGGAAAGAATGTGCTGTTGGATCCATGGAATTCTGGGTCGGCCGGCGGAGAAGTTAATTCTAACCGCTTATACCTGCCGCGTGGTACTTGACGCAGAGGGTGAGGGCGTCGAGCCGCAGCGCCGGAGCGTCCGAGATCGAGTGCTTGCGAACCGTCAATGGGTTCGCCTTGTCAGTCTGACACAGAGGGAAAGGGATGCGGCGAGAAAAGAGATAAAAATTTGGTGGGAGCAAATTCAGTATACGGTATACTCGGGGTCCATGGGCTCGTCGATATCGATTCCGCGTCTACGAAGTTCCCGCTCAAGCACGACGCGACGGAGGCGAACCGTTGTGGCAAAGCTCTGGACAGCTTCCCCCGCGCTGTTCATGTGGTGCTGCAGAGAGTTGTGGGGTCCCTCCCAGTCGTTGTTGATATGCGACGCGGCAGCGATGGCACGCAACAAGTGCTCGTTGAATGTCTTCATGTTGACGTGCATGCCTTCGAATCGGTCAAGGAGCGTGCAAAGCTGCGCAGCTAGCAAGAGTCAGAATACCGTTCTTCGGGTTGCATTGCGGACTTGCTCTCCAAGACCCGCACGTCGTCGCTCATGACGGCGAGGGCTTCTTCCTGCTCGCGGATCCAGCGAGCGGTTGCATTGGGCTCTGTGATCTGCTCTTGAGCGAGAATGAGTGACGAATCCAAACTTGAAGATGACACGCGAAGATTCGACGCACCGGGCACACTGTCGCTGACCATGGACGACAAGCTTTCTTCCCCTTGGAGGACTTGGATGTTGCGGGGAAGCCGCCCACCGCGCGCGCGTGCCGCCGTGTTTTCGGGGACGCGTTCGGTCGACATGGGAGTTTGCGTCAAGAGATGCGCCGTCTCGTGACTTTTTCATCGCGTCCCAAATGAGACACCGTCGCTCTTTGCTCTCGACGTCCATGACCTCTCTCCGCCGTAATCGTCCTCTCGGCCACTATCGCACCGTTACCGGCCTTCTGCTCCTCGAACCGACGTGCAGACCACGCACCAAAATCCACACCGAGACCCTCGGGCCCTCGCGCGACGCCGTCGCATTTGACGGGACCATCCGCACGGCATCGACATGGGTCAAGCACGGGCTCAACCATTGCGAACGCTGCCAGCAAATTACCCCGTTCTTCCCCGATGAGTCTGGCTTCGAATATGTTGTCCTCGCCGAATGCCCCCATTCCGATTTCGCGGGACGCCGACGCATGAACGAGGCGATGGCTACGGCGTTCGATCGTTCCATCCGCAGCCCCGATTCCCGGTTCTTGACTAGCAAACCACGCCCTGCACTCGGCCCAATTCTCGTGCTCAAGTTGCGCCAGCCGGACCAGCCGTTGCACGACGAGCTTCAGGCGCAGGCGCAGATGGAGGAGGGCTCGGCCCCATTACAGACGCGTTACACCATCGTCCCGCTCGACGCCAGCAACGAAGACCACCTGTGGAAGGGATGGAACACCGTGAGGTCTTGGGTTGGGCGTTGCATGGCCGATCCGTGCCGTATGCCTTTCCTGGTGCCTCCCTCCTGGAACGACAGGGACTGGCGCGTGGCTTATACTTGCGCCGGCTTCGATCGGCTCACACTACAGGCGAACGTCATTTCCGACTCGTCGTCCGATGAGTATGGCTATTATTCGTCGTCTGAGGACGGAGACGAAGATCAACCTGAATGAGGCGTGTATTGTGCGACTCGTGTTGTCCCGGTTGGGTCTTTTTCGCTATCCAGAATAGTTTTGCTCTTCAAAATACGCTCGTCGATCAATGTACACTGACAATCGTCCTGTAATCCACAATGTACATACATGCTGTCAAACTCCAATCAAGAGACGACGATTTAGGAAATCCTTACGTGCGTGGGTTGACAGATTCCGCCCATTCAAGTTGCTTCTCGCGTCCATGGCGACGCAGATCCGTTTATTCCAGCGAGGCGTCTTTATTCCAGCGAGGTGGAAATTCGGCAAGCTCGAGCCGAATACCCAAATCGGCCGATGACGTTGATGTGTTGAGCAAAAATCGGCCGATGACGTTCGATGTGCCAGAGCGTCGAGCAAAAATCGGCCGATGACGTTCGTGCCAGCGCGATTCGCAGGCTAAGTACCGCGAGAGTATCCATCCAGTAAGACCGCGAGAGTATCCGGGAAGTTTTACAAGGACCTTTGCAAGCGCCCGCAGAAGCTTCTTGCTGCCGGTGGATATCGGTCCCGTCGCAAAACCCGACGATTCGCAGGCTAAGTACCGCGAGAGTATCCATCCGGTAAGACCGCGAGAGTATCCGGTAAGTTCTACAAGGACCTTTGCAAGCGCCCGCAGAAGGTTCTTGCTGCCGGTGGATATCGGTCCCGTCGCAAAACCCGACGACGCGCTTGGCCGTTGGACGCAGATTACATCCGATATAATAGAATCATGGACGCAGCCGGATCGCGCGCCAATTCGCGCGCCAATTCGTGCGTCTCCAGACCTCGGACCAGGACCAACCAGGCAACCTCAAAGCCGTCGCAAAGCAGCGCCGTCACGTGGCTCTGATGGCTGATCGCCCTTGATACTGCCGCCGGAGGCAGTTGAAGCTCCGGTGGCCGGCTCTGTCTCGGCAGGGACAGTTTGATCGCCGTTCCGTGTCCTTCCGTCATGACTCGACTGCCAAAACCGCCACGCTCATCGGCTGGCGAGGCACCACGTTCTCAAGCAGTCTCCGCGCCGTCCATGAGTCGAATCTATTCTGACTCGACGAGGGCCCTACAGCGGCCACGCCGCGAGCTAGTAGTAACTTCCCGCTCTTCCTGACTCGATTCCCGCTATTCCTAGTCTCAAATTTGCCGTTCTCGTCGGCCTACACCCTAAGCGGAGTTTTCCCGGGCCGGGAGCGTCGTATGGGTGCTGTGGGGCTCCGTCTTTGAGAAAACAAACCTACCCCAGTTGTGCGAACGCGCGATATTACTCTCCGTCTGCTGCGCGCTGCCAGCTGTCAGTCGTCAGCTGTCATCTATCAACGGTGGCCGCTAGAAGCCTGTCAATGTCAACGGCGACTTGAACGCTCGGACGGAGTCGGACCGAGTGGCCGATAACTCTCGCAACGGATGATTGCATGTTTTCGCAGCTGAGTGGACGATCTAAGAAGCGGAAAAAGAACCAGAAAATCACAGATCCGTGCCCCAATCAAAATCTGGCGATTTTAGCACAGGTCCCAGATGTAAACTTCCTGCATTTGGGAGCAAAAGGCTGCAAGTGCGTCGTTCTGGTACTAAGTTTGTAGCGCCCAGCTGCCTTTGCATTTGAGAGCAAAAGGTAAGTAGCTTGCATGGGCCAAATAATTACTTTAGGCACTCTAATACACGTCCTTCTCCACATCGCCGGCAAATGCGATCTTATCTGACCTCAGTCAGTGGTGTTTGCGAGGATTTTGTCGAAGGAGATTAGATAGGCGCGTCAATAGGCGCGCTACGCCATTGAAGCTGGACAGCTGTCAGGCTATCAACGCCAACTTCGCCGTTAGAAGCCCTGTCAATGTCAACGGCGACTCACACGCTCGGACGGAGTCGGACCGAGTGGCCGATAACTCTCGCAACGGATGATTGCATGTTTTCGCAGCTGAGTGGACGATCTAAGAAGCGGAAAAAGAACCAGAAAATCACAGATCCGTGCCCCAATCAAAATCTGGCGATTTTAGCACAGGTCCCAGATGTAAACTTCCTGCATTTGGGAGCAAAAGGCTGCAAGTGCGTCGTTCTGGTACTAAGTTTGTAGCGCCCAGCTGCCTTTGCATTTGAGAGCAAAAGGTAAGTAGCTTGCATGGGCCAAATAATTACTTTAGGCACTCTAATACACGTCCTTCTCCACATCGCCGGCAAATGCAACCTTATCTGAGATCAGTGTGTGGTGTTTGCGAAGATTTTGTCGAAGGAGATTAGATAGGCGCCTCAATAGGCGCGCTACCTGCCAATCAAAATGCTGACCATGTCGCCGGGTCGTGACTGCAACTGGCCTTGGACCATTACTCCATGGGTCGGCACCCAGTTCACAAAACAAACGCAGAACGGCAAGCCGCGGTGCTCCAGTCCCACCGCAAATATAACTCCAGCGAAAAGTTTTTATTTCCCTTCCTTCATTTTCCGATTGTAACGTTGCAGAGGTCGAACAGTACGGGCGAAGTACTACAGAAAAAAACATGGTCGCAAGCAGCCGATCGTCGTCGTCGACGCGCCTTCGCCTCTTCCGAGCATGGTCGACGACGCCTCGTTCCCACTCCCCACCGATTCTTCCGTCTTTCGCGGCGTCCTCGACGGATCATTACATCCTCCCCGCATCTATACATTCCCGCCACCGTACCGTGGCCACCGGGGCCAGCTGCGTCGCACGAATCTCTCAGACCTCCAAGACTCGCTGCATGCATACCTGCTCCTCGCGGAGCGTGAGATGGACACGGCCATGCGAGATGTCGTCAAGAACTACTCGGCCGCCACTGCCTCGCGGCGTTTCACGGAGGACGCCAGGGAGCTTGCTGTTATGTGGCAGGACTTGGTGAAGGGGGAGCTGGAATCGGAAGACGACGACGAAGTCACAAAAGCCATGTACGTTCTTTATCGTCGCTGGACGGCCCGACACCTGGTCCGGTTGCACAGCCTAGGAGCTTTGAAGGACGCTACGAAGTCGTAGTGGATCTTCGAATTGCGCAAAAATCATTTGTGAAAAAAAAAGCCAATTGTAATTTTTTTGCTAAATCCCTCAAAGAATATCCGGCGCGCGAGTAGGAAGAGGACGGCGGGGAGGGGTAACGCTCTGTCCGTAATGCCGCGTAAGACCGCCCGCTTCGAAACGCCACACGGACGCGCAAGCAGAGTGCGCTGTGTCTGAGCAACGCCACCCATAGGCGTTATCCACCACGCACGGAATGGTGATCCACTGCGAAAAAAGTTCTCGCCAGACGGAGTCGGGGTCGCAGGGGTATCGAATACGGCGTTGACAGCCTTGGTGGGCCAGAATATTACAGCGAGCGTGTTCCTCCACAATGTCGATAGGTGCTTGACGGCCACAGCTCTCGAGCGAGTTGAGCAATAGAAGTCGTCGAGCAGTACTTGCCCGCTGGCTCAGGACTGTATACGAAGGCGGGATTCGAATGTGCTCCAATGCAGGATTGAGAAGAATGTCACCAAGCACACGATTGAGTGCGAGGAAATCGGCGTAAGAGTCGATAGGGCCGCGAATTTCGAGAAAACGCAGGCTGGGGAGCGATGTGAGAGGCACCGGCTGGCGCTGGTCGAGCCCCGGACAGTCAAACGTGTCTAGAGATAGCGTCCGAGCTTGACGAATTTTGTCCGAAATGGCAGACCACGCGTGCAGCGAATGACAGCCACTGTGCAGGCGCAAAGTCGTCAGGCGGGGTGTCCGCAGGTAAGAGGCAAACACGCCGCAGGAGCTGCGATGCGGTACGGCTTGCCAGTAGTGACGGGGAACAGGGTGGTTGCAAGTAATTTGAGAGCGAGTCGAGGTCGAGAAGCTCGACACGCAGATCCCAATTCAGGTCGAACGCATCGCGGTACTCGACGGAGAGCGACCGCAAGCGCGTAGTTTCCTTGAGAATATGGAGAGCCGCGACGGCGTGTTCGCGGGTCAAGAACACGTCGACGCCCAGCGTGAGCGCTTGTAGCCCAACGTAGGACGTGGTGCCTAAGCAGGCAGGTGCGGCGTTTTTTTAAAACAAGATTTCGGGGATTGGCGAGAAGGGGGATGGGAGAGGAGTGGATTGTTGAATTGCATATCTCGACAGAGACTATGGCGACTGCCGGGAAGAAGATGTTACCGACCAGACGCAGAAAAGAATTCCATACGTCGTAGTCGGCGGCGCGAAAATCGAAGCTGTGGACGGTGGGCGCATGCAAGCGAACCTGCGCGGCAATGTGAGGGAGCGCCTCGGCGGCGTCTCTGGTACCGATATTGGAATTCGAAGGACGCGGGGAGACGAGGTCTATCGTGATGTATTTTTTTGAGCAAGTGCGAGCATTGCGGAAGACACGATCGATGTAGTGTTGGTGAAATTGGAAGGAAATGAGGATTTCAGACCACAGCGACGGAGCGCCATCGACGGTGGTCTTCCATGTGCGGCACACGGACGACAGAATTGTCTTTTGGAGAGCGACAAGGCACCAGTTGTCATATGGCGTCATGACGAAGTCGAAGATTTGGACGAGGATTTCGTCGAGGAGAAGGAGACTATGCACCATCTCACGAGAGCTGGGGATTCGGGACGCCGCCACCAAGCCATTTCGTTGGACGGGTTTAAGAGGGTGAGCTGTCACCTGTTACGTATTCGCATTCCTCTCACACCCGCCCTTGCCGCAAAAAAATAGCATATGAGTCCATTACCATCGCCATTACGCCCGTACAAGTAAGGTGAGCTCGCCTACCCATGCCCGCGTCAATCCCTCTAGAGTTTCCTCCGCAATCCTGATGTCGAGACTGAGCCGCTGACGCTCCAGCTCCGCCCAACGCATGGCACAGTGGGCGACTGCGATGCCTCGGATAGAAGCCCGAGTTGCGTCGACAATGCCCTCGGCGTTGTTGCGGTATGGCGTCACCAGCGTTTCGCTCGCGCCAAGGGTCTGGAGCGCGATGACCGCCCGTACGGGTCTTCGTCCAAAGAGTACCATGATGATGAGTTCTAATCTCCAGCTCTGTTCGGTAGACACGAAACTGCGCCATTGCGTGCTCCACGTACGCGACGTCGGCTCTCATATCCAACAAATTGTTGATGTCCTTGAAGACGTTGACCGTAATCGGCATTGACCAGCCCACACCTACTCGGAGGTCAGCGAGGGTCCGGCCCGTGCGGGAGCACACATACCGGGCTGCAACTGGCTGCAAATCCCCATCGCGGTTCGGTGTAATTTGGAGCACCGTGCGCGCGCCGCCAAACCTCGCTCCTCGTCCGCCTGCCGAGCTTGTTCGCCACGAATGGATGGGAGCGCAACGGGACGAGAAGCGCGGAGTCGTTTGTGCTGGTCTCTGCACTCCGAAGCCGCGAGCGTTGCCGCCTCTAGCCACAGTCTCCTCGTCACCGTCGGCATCGCAGTGGAGACGACGTTGAAGGCAGCGGACGGTTCGGCCAAGGCGTGCAGCATCTGCGTGGTCGGTAGATCGAGGTGGCACTGGCGAAGCTCCTCTAGCCACCGTTCCACGATCTCCTCCTTCTCTCCGTCGCCCTTCGACGGCCATAGACGCGCCACCCGACCCGGAACTGGGCGCCATGAGCGATCTCGCTGGCTCGGTCGCTACGAGCGACGAAGGTGCTGGAGTGAGTTCGGACGAGAAGGGGGAAAAGGTTCGGGTGAGGGCAGCGGTGTCGCCGTCCCGCCCACTCTGGACGAGCGAAGCGGATTCTTCGCCAGGGTCGTCGGTGAAGAGGCGGACGCGTTTCTTCGATCGGATTGGGTCGGGAGTGGGGAAACGACCTTCGCGTTTTTTTGTGGGTAGCGACTTTCGACTGGTTCTCGAGGGCGGGTGCTTGGCTGGCGCGGCGGAAGCAGCACGCCGCAGTGTGCGTTGTTGGAATCTGAGCGTTCGAGGCCTGGGATGTATGTCGGTCGTTCAGTCGTTCTGCAATTCCACAGCGACGTACGATGGGTCAGTCATGGGCGTCGAGAAGAGAGTTAGAAAGAGGCGACGGCCACGGCAATTCGACGAATGGCTTCTAACGAAATCTAACCTTCGGAACAACCTTCCGCAGCCGCAGCTTCCAGCGGCAATGAATCCATCCATCGAATCTTCTGAGTTGATCCAAAATAAAGTGTGGCGGAAATTCGCATTGACGCCAAAAAGTGTCCATATATAGTCAGGATTTAGGTGAAACGGATTCATCAGATCGCAGATTTTGTCCGCATCGCGACCAAATATAATTCTGGACTTTTTCGATGCTCACTTGGGAGGTCGCCGCCGCCTCCGCTCCCGCTCGTTGTTCTCGGCCACTACGCGCTGAAATCAACGGTAATCGAGTGCACCAGTCGTCTAATGAACACAGAAGATGCCCGAATGTTTCAAGTCGGCCTTGGCGTTTCGATCCAGAACCCTGGGCCTGTTCCTTCCTCGCTTCCGCTTCCCGCTGCTACCCACCACCTGCTGCAGATCGCGCGACGACCCCGATGACGACGCATTTGACGAGCCCGGTATTGAAGAACGCGGCCGTGCCTAGCCTGCGGAGGGTCAGCAACTGGAAACGGAAGCTGATGCTGTGCAACGTACATCGTCGAGGACATGAGCGTGGCGAGAAACCCGTGGTGCCGTACCTTGCTCAGCGACGGTCAGCACGGACGAAGCCACGGGAGGTAGGGCAACGAACTCACCTCGACGCAAAGGGCGATTTGACGAGGAGTTGTTGGCGCACACCCAGGTATCGTTGCTTGACGCTCCAAACCACTGCTCATTCGAGACCAGGAGAAGAATTTAGCGTGTAAAACGGCGGCAGCAAGCACGGGTACGACGCACCTTCCAACGAAAAGTATGTGGAGCTCGACGAGCTCCACAACGACGACTGCTCGGCGAACGTTGAGGTGCGCGAATTATCTTGACCCTGTACTAACGCAGATGCTCGTCAGCGGCGCCAGCAACGCGAGACGTGTACGCGTACCTGAACCACAGATACACGGAGATCGGGCCCTGCGAGGGCGGGGATGGTGAGTGGCCGTATTCGCGCGAGAAGGAGTGTCCTCGCGAAGCTCCAGCTCGTCGACGAGCTGAACGACGCGCAGCCACGGACCCGTTCTACGGCGTCGGCACTGAAGAGCCTGTCGATGGAGGACGGAGAAGAAGAGCATGAACGAAGAAGAGCATGAACGAAGAAGAGCATGAACGCACCTTCATGGCCCTAAACCCATGCCCCACACCCGCCCGTTCTCGTCCATGTACCCCAGGCGAGTGTCTGCGGCCACGAACTGCTTGTGAGCATCGTGAAAGTCGTCGGCGGGCGACTTGCTGCTTGGCACCATTATTGACGTGCTGTAGGCTGCGAGGAGCTTCGGGTGGGCTGAAAGTCGGTGTGAGGCATTGCAAGGGCTTAAGGAAGGGGCAGAGGCTGCGCTGAGCGGGTTCCGGCGGTGCGGCGGGACAATGGGTGGGCAGCGGGGTGGGTGTTGGGAGCAAGCGCCGGTGCCTTGATGAGCTGGCAGCTCGGCGCCTAAGTGCAGAAAAGGCTCGATATCGGGACAAAATGCACTATATAGGGAAGATATAGGACGAACAATATTTCGGGCCGAGTATTTCTGACAATATCTAGCCTTGATGCGGCACTTTCATCAAATTTCCGCCACACGGGCGTTTCCCGGTAGGGCGATCTGCATCCCAAAATATCTGCTCATTCTGCGCCCACAAGAATTATTATTTCGAGTCATACTCGAACACTGGCCTCAAGTATTCAACTTCTCGTGGTCGTCTACACAGGGCAGCTGATCCAGATGCATCACCCGCTCCTCCGGCTCGTCATCGACCTGCAAAACTCGTTCAACTTCGTCGAGCGCCTCCTTCTGCCTCAACTGAGCCTGCGTACGAGCCTGCTCCAGCTCTTTGCAACGCGAAGTCATGGTCTTCTGGAGTTCATGCACATCGCGTAGAAGGCGTTGGATGCGGCCCCCGATCCCTTCTTTGAGCTGGAAGTGGAGCGTCGGGGCCTGCGAGTCCATTTTGGGCGCGGCGTGAGCAATCGTCTTGAGCTCGAGCTCGACCACCTGCAGTGACTCCACAACAGAAAGCTGCGTATGGGCAAGAGCACTGATTTTGGCCAGAGTTTGTTTCGCATCATGTTGACTCTGAATCGCGCGTTCGACGAGTTCTTGAGTTGCTATTAATTGTATCAGCTCATGAAGACGACAACGGAAAGAAATCTACGTACGCAGATGGGTCGACTCCAGCAAAGGAGAAATACTACGCGGTACGAGTATCTTGCGCCTCCCAGTCGGGCCCGGGCTGAGCATGGGAATCGACTTTGACGGTTGCTTGTCGCGCGAAGTCGGGCCTGGGAGCTGCTCAGCGCTCCGCAGACAACAAAAAAAATACGTACTCCTGGGCGTGCGCCGCCCATTCTCGCTCGATTCCCTCGCCGTCAGTAAGCGCGTCGAGCGTGCCATCGCTTTTAACCTTGAAGGCATGGAATCGCTCCACGCTCTCGTCGTCAATGCTCGAAGCGGTTCCCCACTCGCTCTCCGTCCCGACCTCTACAGCTGGTTACCGAATCAGCCTGGCTGAAGGCGACGGAGATGCAAAAGCTCACTACTGATGTCTGCGAGCGGGCTTGAGACACTGTTTGGAGCGTGAAGGCTGAGGGACGAGCGCTGGGGATCTAGGCTGTCGCTCATCGCGTCCGGCGTCCCAATGTGCAGGTTCGAGGGGCGGTGGGGAGTTCGACGAATCGCGCTGTCCATGGTCGTTCATGTAAGAGAAATTTTCGGGCTTCGAAAGGGAACGTCGAGCGGAAGCATCGCAGGCGGATGAACTTGGCGGCCAAGCTCATCCGCGGCCTCGAATATACTTCAAGCTTGGTTATCACCTCCGGATTAGTGATGAGTGCCACCAAGCCACGATTGCGTTTTGAGGAGGTATCAGTGCCCCGCAGCATAGCGGGGTGCAAGGAAGGACCAGCACGCATAACGATCGAGGTGAGCGTTCGAAGAGGCCAACGCGTTACGCAATTTTGCGGGCCCGCTACTTCGGCAGATCTTCGGGTGATGCGGGTTATCCGATGGCCGACCTGCCGTTACATCGGCAGACGGAGGAAACGCTCCGGCAGGAAGAAACAACAGCACGGATCGTTCGTTATTGTGCACGATAAAACACTATTCGCAATACGGCTCCCCCACGCTTTCGACGATATCTACGCATTCTGCGATCCACCAGCATCAGACGACGACGCCGCGAGCTCTTCAAGGCGACTTGCCAAGAAAGCGTCGAGCCGGTAAACGCAGCGAATGATCCCAAAAATGCGACGAGTCAGTTCGCCATCGGAGTTTACAGGCTGGGCCTGAATCTCGCTCGCGAACGCTTCGAGCCCGTCCAGGACGTCGCAGATGCTGTCACCGAGATTGAGATTGGGGCCACCGAGCTCGATATCTACGCCGTGGCAGCGGTCAGCGACGGAAACGGGAACGGACAAAGCTACACGCACCGTTGTGGAAAATGGCCTCTCGGACCATGCGATAGGTTTGAGCAGGCACCACCTCAGCTTGTGGGGACAAGGATTGGGCACGATCGACGGAAACTTGGAAGCCTAAGAAGGGAAGGTGAGTGGCAACGGAAGAATTTCGTTTGGTGGACAGACCTTCAAGTCTAGCTTCGTCCAGGGACTGGGACTCGACGCCGTCGGTCGACATGTCGGACATGCTGGAGTCCGAGTCGGTGTAGACGCTTCCGGTCTCAGAGTGGTCCGTGCGAGCTGGGACAAGTGAGCATGAGAACGTATCGTGGGCGCCGCGTGCGTACCTCTTTTGCGTCTTCCGTGCGAGGTCATCGAAGCAGATGGTCGTTTGTGCGAAGACCGAATAGTCCCCATCACGTTACTCTTGTTTGCTAATGTTTACCGCTATTTGCCAAGTGGTTTTCTCGGTGCGTCTCACCACGGAAGAACGCGCAGCAGCTTAACAACGCGTAGCTTGACCGTGCACGCGCCGAACCTTGAGAGATAGGAACTTCGAACTTCGACAGTGCCGGGAAGTACAGCGAAGGTGCAGGTAAGGGCGATTGCGCTCTTCATAACGATCTGGAGACGAGCGTTTAGAGAAAGAGAGAGATGCCGACTGCTAACCGACTGATCCGAAAATCAGATTACACCCACTGGCAGCAGATCGCGTCGAGGCAAAATTTTCTTCGAGTAACTCGTCTACAAGCTGTAGCTACCACGAGAAGGTGATAAATTGAGCATTCGTGTTTCTAAGGAGCCATTCCTGCCGCTCCATAGCGGCTTCTTTTTTGAGATTCTCCGAGCGACACTTGGCCTGGAGCTCGGCGCGACGCTCCTCGATAATGTCGTCAGTCAGCGCCGCGACGCGTGGGTCGTTGCGAGGGTTTCCTCGGATGAAGAGGATTTCGAGTCGGCTCAGCTCGGAGAGGTCCTTCCTGAGTTCACGAAGGGTTTGCCTCGCCACCCATTCGCGGGTCGACGCTCGACGCAGTAGATTGCTGTTGACTAGAAAGTAGTGTTAGCGCTCGGCATGAGCGAGGTAGAAAGCGGAAGAACGCACAACGGTCGACTTGGTCTTGGAGTGCCGCCTGCTTTTCCGGGTCGACAGCGTCCTCGGCGGACTTTTTCTTCTCGGCCAGAGTTTTCTTGCGGGAGCGCACACGACGACGCATCGCCCTATCGTAGTCTTCGCAACCTCAGCGCCGGCAGGCCAAAGATTGAGTAGGCTCACCTGCGCGGACCTTTGGGGTAGGGGAGCTCGGAATACTAGGGGAGGACGTCGAGCGGGTCGACGAGCGCAGTGAATAAGCTGTGCGGCGGTCAGCGGGGGCAACGGGCAGAGAGTAGGTTCACATACGCGTCGTCGTTTTCGTTTGCTTTTGCGGAGTCGTCGGGGCCATGAGGGTGTACTGGATGGGCGACAGGTTTTATGGATGGATCGATGAATGGAACCACGCCCTCCCAGCGGCCACGAGAGGAAGTTATAAATGGATCGATGAACGGCAGTCAGCGAGATTCCATCGACGGAAGTTGTGGACTAGCGTGGACGGGAGGCATTCCGCGAGAAACGACGGATGAGAAGCCACGGAAGAAAAGACGGATGTCGCGGGAGCCAGCGGAAGGCTTTTTGAACCCGTAAAAGAGTGTGGCGCCGCGTCAAGGCAACAGGTATCGTGTGCGTGAGGACGAGGGCAGGCTGTACGAGGGGCAGGCTGTACGTGAAGGCCCAGACATAAAAAAAAAAGAGCGTGGCGCGGCGTCGGGAGCCTCAAGGCGGGAGCGCTAAGACGGGAGCGTGAAGGTCGGGAGCAAGATGTGCACGTGATATGACGTGAGCGCTGACGCCTGTCGCCGAGAGCCGGGCCATCCGGGTGTAATCGGGTGAATGCGGCTCAATGTTTGGCGGAGAGTGCGAGGCTGTTAGCCCGAGTCCGAGGGTGACCAGATTGGGGCGAAATTGGCCGATGTCCTCCGGAGCCGTGAGCAAAGTAGCGTATTAGACGTAGGGTAAAGACAGAAACAATCTAATGCACCAGACTGTCCGTAATTGCCGTCTACAACTGATAGGTGGGGACGAGGTCGATGGGGAGCAGACGCGCGGGCATAGGAGGAGAAGGGAGATCATCAGCGGCAGTGAGTCCCCCAGCCGCCAACGCCGCTGGGTGCTGGTACCAGAGAGCACCTGTTGTCGTCCATTGAGGTGGTATCGGAGCCATTATGGGTTCGTAGAACCACCCGATGGGCTGAATGCAAGCGCCGCCGTTGATATGGAACCGCGATTCGTAATATTCCGGGAGATCGTCGAATTCCGTGCAAATTTTGTCGTTGGACGAGCAGCCGGAGCTGGCTGATTGACTTGGGTCTCCGGCCGCCCGATGCGAAGGGCGAAGAGAATGCGCCTCCTTGGACGGCATGGGCAGCGCTATGCCAGAACCAGGGACGAGGAGGGGGGTCGGGGAAAATGGCCGCACAGTCGAAGCAGGTGTCGCTGGGCTCGCAACAGCAACGGCGCCAAATGCGCTCCAGGCCAGCTTTTGGCTTTCCTGGCGCTTCGACGGTACCCTGACGCCAGCTGAGTTGATCCCAACGAACGAGACGCTGCCGCCAGATGCGATTCATGCCGGTTGAGGAGATGGGATGAGTGCGGCACCACTCATTGAACCGTATGCGGTCCAGGGAGCGCCGCTTAGCACGTAGCAGCTTGAAGGTTCGCGCGGCAACGAAGTGCTGCATATCTGAAATCAAGCAAAGATCATGAGAAAACTTGAAAAAAAGAGCGGAGAAGGATTTGCTGGACGCACTGTGCCTGCGGCGACAATCCAATGCTCTCCAATAGGCCGGGCTTTTACCAGCACGCTGCCTTTCTCCCTCAATCTCCGCAAGCAGAAGCTGACGGGTAGCTGCTTGACGCTCCCGACGAGTACGCGGGTTGGACGCGGGGGATGGCGGAGACGGCAGCGAGCTCGAGGACATTGCGAGGCAGAAGAAGGCGCGGGCTGAAGTTTAAAAAAGGCTAGAAGCCATTGAAAGGTAAGCCGCTGACATCTTTGCGCCGCACGACACGCCTTGAGCAGGAGAGTAGGGAGTACGCAGGAAGCGACATGGCGAGCGAAGGAGCGTCGTCTAAGATCTGTGCGAGAGGGTCAAAGAGAGAAGGTCAAAGAGAATGAAATCACAATTTGATCCATCTTGGGACAAGATTGATGACAAATTACTACCATCCTGTTCCTCCCAACTCCACGTTCAGACGCGACAATTTGAACCACCAATCCTCGTACTGTAAGATATGCTCGTCAAACAACTGCCTCTGTTGCGCTACCGCAAATTCCTTCACCGACTTCGCCAACATGGCGGTTCGCCAAGCGCGCTCTTTAGCCAATCGATAGAGACGAATTTTGCGCGCCCGTTCGGATACCGCGTCGCTGCCGCTCTCTGAGCACATCCTGTGCCGCAGATAATGCCGCTCGGAGAATAGCCAGCTTCTTGGCTCTGAAGCGACGAGCATGGAATCGCGCTGCTCTCACAATTGGCGACCAGGCTCCCCGGCTGCGACGAAGTAACTTTTCGAAGGCGGGAGTCCTGGCATTCTTCTTCTCTTCTCGGCATAGCCTGCGTACAAGACTGTTTGCTTCATGGACTGCGCCATCGTAGTGCTTGTAGAGCGTGGCGAAATGATCTTCGCGCGCGTCTATCTTCCGCCAAGCGTCGAAAGCCTGCGATTTGGCCGAATCGGCGGCATCGAGCGCCAAGTCTGCGTCTTCGCGTCGTACCAGAAGACGTTCGACTTCGACAGCGGAGTCTGCGAGGCACTGAATCGACTTTTGAACAAGAATCTCTCTCTCTGACGCTGCAATGAGCACTCATAGAGGCGCCATGACCTGCCCATAAACGACGTACCGGGGTCTTCCAGCGGAATGCGTTCCTCAATTAGACGGTTAACCTCGTCGTTGAGAGCATCAACTCGACGCTCGAGTAGAACGCAGCACAAGCTTCCGCGCGTCTGTCCTTGTTGGATGGCCGGTGAACGTGGTCAACGTGGAACGACATGGCGGGCGGAGCGAAAACAGAGTGCGGATCAGGTTGCAATACGCGTAGGCGTACCGGTGGCGTTGGAAATGTCCGCTTATTCCGCGACAAGGCATCGAGAGAATCTTGTGAGCTTTCGTTCTAATGGATTATACATCGGAATGGTCGAGAGACTAAACAAGTTACGGCGTCTCGCTTTCGTATTCGTATTCGTCGGCTTCATACCCCGCGGTTGCTGCTGCCGAGCCGCTCGCAGCGTCGCCCAGAGTCTCGACGTCCGCCAACGCCTTCCGGAACGACTTCATGGCCGCAGCACCTTGCTCATTCAGCGCCTCGACACTTGCAATATATTCGTCGAGGTCCTTGGTCAGCCCGCTAAAGAGCACGCGCGTGCCGAGACCCTGAGCTTTCTTGGCGATGACGATAGCCTTCTTGCGGAGCTTGTCCAGACTGACGGTCTTCACAAGAAGATACCGATGGCCACGAGTCTGAGTTCTGCGTCAATGGCGAATATGAGAAATGGACCTGGACGAACGTGTTCGGCACCAGCACCGCGAGACGCTTTGTGGTTACGCGAACCCGATGGACGCAAGGTCGACGTGGTCTGAAGTCCGCTAGACTGCTGGGCACGTTAGTGGAAATAACACCGATCCGATGGATATCGCACTATCTGGGGGCGGGCGGCTTTTCCCTTGCGTTGGAGCTGTCTTTCCTCTGGACGGCGCGGGCGCTTGGTTTCCTTGGGAGCCTCGTCGTCGTCCGTAGAATCCACCTCCGCCTCGTTGTCAGCCACCTTCTCGTTTCCCTTGCGTTGGCGCTGTTTTTCCTTCTCGGGCGTCTCCTCGATAGCCTTGTAAAACTCGTCGCTAGAATCCATCTCGTCGTACTCGCGGGGCCAATTTCTGGAGATAGGCCTCCTGAATCGCTCGGCACGATGAAATACGTATACATAAGTTGCTGAGAAGGCGTCAGTATCTGCCAGAAAGCGAAGAACTGCGGCGCACCTTGGTACGACGCGCATCTACGGGCGTATGCCACATCCACTCGACAGAGCAACCTTGGTCGGCAGCGGCAGCAGCGACCGCAGCGTAGGTTTTGTCGCGGATGATGAACTTGAGAACTGGTTTCTTGCTGCGGCGTCGTAGACCTTGGTGTACTGAATATATCGCATTAAACCGAGGATCGCCTGCGAAAGGCGTTGAAACCAAAGCGACGGAATCCAAAGAGCAGGCAGACCTTATTGTAGACAGTCTCGTTCAAGCAGGATTCCCAGCACATTCACTCAGAATCTTTGCATAAAGTTCAGGGACATGCCTGGGGGCCTTTTGCAAAACATTCTGGGACTTGCCTGAGGGTAATCCAGCCCGTGTAGAGGCTTTCCCTATGCAGCGTGAGCCGTTGTAAGCTATCAGTAGATCAATCATCAAGTGTTGATGATATGATGGCATGATCTCATCAAACACTGGGATATTGATGGCCTTGGGGCCGCACAGTGTTTATGGCATATCACACATTTGATTAAATCATCAAAAAGTGATGATATTGTTTTTAAGTGTAGAATTTATTTTCCAGTTTGGGGTACTATCACGTGACTTCTCCCATTTTCCACCCCCGCTACCGCCGGCTTCCCTCCAAACTACACGTCCGACTTATGCGTGACCACATCTTGCGCATCATTGCGGGGCAGGACCAGCCCTGCAAATAATCAGCGCTGGCGCACCAGGACATCACGAGCGCAACACGTACATCTCGACATCCGGCACCTCCGCATTGACGTGCTTCGCGGCAGCCGCCAGATCTTCGTTCCCAGCCGCCACGTCCACGTTCTCGCTCCCCGCCATCCTGAGCATATCTCAATGCCGCGAAGAACAGGTGCGAGGTCCACTTACTGGGTATCCGGATCAACGCGCCTGCTAACCAGTCAAGCAAAGTCTGCCGTTGTTGCACAAACAGACGCACCTGTAAAGCGCCTGAAGGACGCGACGCACATCCGTAACGTGCTCGAGCCACTTCGCGCCAGGCTTTCCATTCTCCGCGTCAAACCACCACTTCAAGCAAACCAGAACATTGAAAAATCCGTTCACACCGATCACCTCGTTGAGTAGGGTCTCCTCCCAGTCTGCATCGCCACCTTCAACAAGCTCCTTTAGCCCGTTACAATCTTTTCTCCATGGCGGATTAAGCCCCAGCCACCACGTTCCGAATGTGTTCCCGAACTCGACAGGGTCGCGAATTGCTGGTGTGTGCGGCACTGGGCAGCCGCGGTTGACCCAGTAGGAGACCTGCTGCGGCCGTTCCTTCCCTGCAAGGCTTTTGCGCTACACGCAAGGTGAGATCGGCAACTCGGACGAAGCAAACAAACACTTACATTGCCACTGCCCAGACTGCGTTCGCGCTGCTCCCACGTTGATACCAGCATGCTCCACTCTGGGCACGCCGGAGCGAGCGTCAAGTAGTCCGACCATTGCGTGGTCCAGTGGTCAGAAGTTGACGCGGGCTCGGAGCCCGCAGCAAGTGTGGCGACTTCGCCTCCGGTACGTTTCTTGTGGCCCCGGGTCTCCGGCCTGGATTTCTGGACGTCTACGGCGCGTTTCTTGCGGACCCGAGTGGATTTCTCGACGTTTACGGCGCGTTTCTTGCGAACCCGGGCGCCGTCTTCTTCATCCTCGGACGTCTCCGTATCCGACTGCTTCGTGGCGCTTGGACGACTGCGTTTCGGCTTGCGCGGCCCGGGGTGGCTACTCGACGATTTCCCCCACGTCGCAACAGGCATGGCTTTGCCCGATGGATCTAGAAGCCCCAACGAAATCATGGTCTTCTTGTTGCGTGCGATATTGTTTTCGCGTTGCAACTCGTACTCTGACATCGTTTCCAGCTCTCGAATTTTCGCCCTTTGAGCCGGACGGTCAAGGCCAAGAACATATTCCGTGAGTTCTGGCCCGGGCACGGCGCAACACCTGGCGAAGAGCGACTTGGACGGGGAAGAGCTCGGGCCAGGGCTCGTCTGCGAGCTGGACCCTGTGTCGATGAGCGTGAGCGGCATGTCCGTGTCGCTCGAGGTGGGTGGCGCGGCATCACCGGAAGACGACCGGGCTGGTCCCGAATTGGTGGAGACGACGGCGCCGGCCGCAGGCGGTGAGGCGATTCCGGAACCGACGGGCGCAACTGTCTCCGACTCGGGATTGGTGGAGACGGCGCTCTGCGCAGGCTGCGAGGCGATTCCGGAAGTGCCGGGCGCGGCTGCCTCCGAGTTGGTGGACACGGCGCTGGCAGCGGGAGGCGGGGCATCGCCAGGGACACGCGATGACGTGGATGGTTGTGCGGGTGCGGCACCATCGACCATATCCTCCGGGTTGGTCGCCCCTGCGGTCATCATGCCGCTCGTTGCTTCTCCCGAGGTCGAAGGAACTCCAGTTTGGGCCAAATCTGTGAGTGAAATGAGACCATGATCACGACAAAGCGCGCTCGAGACCCACAAGCTTTGCCAACAAAGTTCGAGAAGTGTCGGAGGACCTGTTTCAAATCGGCTGGTGCAGCCTTCGGGAACTTGCGATACTCCGGAACGTCTTCGGACGCGAAACCTGCGTGCACGCTACGAAGCTTGGTTTGTGAACGACCGTGTCGGTGAGTACGCACCTTGAAACCTTCACGTCCGGTTTGGATCCTGTTGTGTTCACATGGGCGACCAGCAACGTCAAGTCGCAACCCGTAAAGTGTTGCAGCTCATCCAGGAAACGCTGAGCGACTGTGACGAGCCGCTCCCGAGCACTTGACGAGAGTAAGTTGATATCTCACCGGAATAAGAAAACCTCACAGGTCTTGTTCTTCCGCAGTTCTACTCTCGCGCGCTGTTGTCTGTGCGTTGAATTCCTCCAAAGCCTGTCGATATTCTTCATCACATTCTTCCTTGACGCGAGTCTTGACTTCTTCCGGCTCTTGGTCGAGAAGTTTTACGGCGATTTTGTATCGCGGTCCGATGAGCTCCCTCGGAGGTTTGTTAGCGAGGCCGGCTTTCTCCAGAGCCGTCGCAATCTTGGACGCAAACTCGGGCAGCTGCATATAGTACTGGCAGTCCGCCAAGCGCCGCGGAGGTGAGCCGGATGGTTTCAAGGATTTGAAAAAGTCTTGGAATGGATCGCTTCCGTTCTGCTTTGTGCGGGCGCGACTCCACCAGGCAACAATTTTCTGTAGCGGCTGCATGGGTATGTGCACGTCTCGAGAAATGGACCGTCGCACCTTTTCTATCTCGCGTTTCTTTTTCATCGTCTCTGGCGTTTCCGGGGGCGGCGCAGGGTGCTGTTCCGGCGGGTCCAGCTTCAAAGCGACACTCAACGGAAAGATCCCCCAGTACTCCGCAAACGCGCGATTGTAAGGGTGGTTTGGGGAGTCGCGGGTCTCTCTCTTCTGCTTTTCGCCGCCGGCGCCGCCATCGTGGTATTGCTGAATGATGGGAAGCCACTTCTTGAGCCATTGAAGACGCGCAGGCGAAAAATCGCCTTGATTTCCGCGCTTCTTCTTCTCAGTGACAACGGCAGTTGGACCCACTTGAGTTGCACTAGCGTCCGGGGTTGCGGTTGGCGCTGTACTTTCGGCCATTTAGCGCTGACTGTGGAAAGAGAGACAAACAACAAACGCGATCACAGAACTAGTTGCGCACCAAACTCGTCCAAAAATGAAAATCGTTGATCTGCGCACAATCCGTACAAATCTTCAGCGTTATAAAGGACCAATTTACCGTCATTCTGGACACCTCCCTCTCAATGCTTCCCTCGAACTCTAAGAAACGCGGTGCGGGTTGTCTCTGCCCCACCACCATCCCCACTCACTCTTATCACTAGCCCGCAGCAGACGTCGTTCTCCTAGCCCGAGTATGACCCAACTCTTTGACTTGCTCAATGCTGAACTTGTTCATTCCAGTGCCGCCGGGGCCACCGCGCCGTGAACGCAGAGGCTTTTCGCAGGTTGAGTATACCTCACCTACGAAAAGGGCTCGCACTCGTCAAGGGTGGGCCGATTGGCGCTGCGGTGCGTTTCCAGTAACCCTTTACGCCTTCCGTGCTGACATCTCGACTAGATGTGCCGACGGACCATACCGACTCGGACTCAGACAGCGACTCGGAAATGCGCGGGCGCCTCGCCAGCATCGGCGAAAGAGCCGAGCGCGTTGGTCACAACATATTCGCCTAGTGTTCTCGCACAGAGCATGAGTACGTTGTTCACGTTTCCTTCCATTGCCTCAGCGCCGATAAAATCCAGACTTGAATCTGCTTAAGGAAGTGCGCGACCCACTCTTCGAAGTCATGCGCCAGGATGGCCATGTCCAATTCCTCAATTCGCAGCTTGCCGACGTCAAGAGCACCCTCGAAGGCATTTGGACCGCCACCCGACTCTTCCGTCGTGCATACATGTGGGCGGAAACTCTGCGTTGCGATGCCGTTTGGGAATACGGTCTGTCGGTCTGGGATGAGGCGGCGGCAAGCAAGGATTATTCGCAAGTTCTCAACGCACGTAACCGTGGCGTCGTCGCTCGCATGGGGTTTAATAGCCTCACTTCTACCGCTAACAACCTTTGCGCTGGCCACCACGCTCTGCAGATCGTCTCGCAGTGGCATCACCAGCTCAGCTGCACGCTGTCCAATCAGCTCAACGAGCGCCGCAGCAAGTTCTTCGATGCCTGGCAGGAGGTTTTGGACACTTTGGAGTAGATACAAATTTCCGTTCCTACTAGCCTCACAGTAGTACCAAAAGTCGGCGCGTCGTAGCATAGAGTCGCGTCGCAGAATAAAGATTGGGCAGTGAATAAACGCAGAATCCATTTGACGTGCATGAATTGTCCTACATTCCCGTCCAAACGCGAATTTGGGGCAAAATCACCCATTGACGGCAAGACGTAACGCTGGTCACAGAACTCCGGTTTCCAGCCCAGAGCTCGACCACCGCGACACTTCTCGCTCTCGTGTTCCACCATGACCTCGAAAAACGTCACTGCTCGTCGCCCTCCATACCGCATCCACGAGATGATGCTGCCGCGCATATTCGCCAGCATTGTACGCTCCAACCCCCGCCGCTTTGGCGACCACAGGTACATCCTTCGAATACGCGTCGGAGATCTGCTTATTGCGTCCAGTCGGATGAACAAGATATCGAATTGGGTGGACCGGGAGTTTGTGCTGAATGTGAAAGAGGGCTGGATCAAGCTCTACAACTCGGAGCTGGAACACGAGCTGGCAATGGCTCGCAAGCGTCTGAGTCGACGCAAGAAGACGGCTGCCGCGAGGGAGAGCACGGAGCAGCGCTGGATGTGTGCGTCATCTCCGCTTTCTGCTCTCCGCGTCGTGCTAACAGATGCCGGCTCGCAGTTCGGCTTCATTGGGAGCAACGCGAGTGCTACCTGCTCATGGACCAACTCGATGCGCAGCTCGTCGCGGCATTCGCTCCCAGCTGGCCCGGCCCTCCGTTCAATAACAGCCGTTATGGGTCTCTGGAAGCAGGTGCGTCGTCAAGCGATTCGTTTTCGCACTCTTGGCTGACTTCGTTGACAGCGCGCCAACGCTTGGTCCACGAGAAACTCACCAAAATTGAAAACTGCAAGCTTCGTCTCATCGAGCTCGACGCCGAAGCCGATTACTCGAGAACTGGTGCCCGTCTTGAGGCGTTCTTCTCGTCTCTGCGGTCCGGGGCAACGAGTTTGCAAGGAGAACCGGCGGATGGGGAACTGGAGGCCGCCCTCGCCCGACACCGATTACTCGAACCCTCGCGCTCGACTTCGGGCGTTCTTCTCGTTGTTGCAGTCCAAGAACACAACGTTAAAGGGAGGACCAGCGGGTGGGAGAATGGATGCGGTCGCGCGCGCGCGCGCCAGCTCGAGTCGATGCAAGATCGCCTGGGTATTGTCTTGCACCGGATCCAGCGCTGGGCCGAGCTTCAGCATACAGCGCGTGGGCAGCTCGAAAATCTGCAAGCGGCAGCGACGCTGGGTTATCAGCGGCTGTGGATGAGCCACCCGAAATCCCAAGAGCGTATCAAGAAGTTCATTCTACCGTCGAGTACGGATACCGCGCGCGTCTTAACGAATTGGCGTCCCTTTTGTTTGCATACTCAAAACGTTCCGGACTGTAGTTGAATCGACGCATATTTAGATCTTTGCTTGATGGGCCAATGGAACACTTGCCGTGTGCTTGCCGTTGCGCGTTGCCAGCTCGGACCGGCGATCCAATTTTAGTTTACCCGGGAGCGGCGAACTCAGGTCCGCCGGTTGTCCGCCGGTGAAGTTTTTGTGGGCGTATATCACAGATGTGATTGATGCGCCACCGAGTTTCGAGCCGGTCCTCTCGGGCGTGCCGGCTCGACTCGGGAGCATTTCGGGCGGCGGCGAATCTACGCGAAAGTTAGCCTTTGACAGCAAACACGAGTGACGAAATCGACCCTGATTTCGAGGTCGCCTTTCACCCTTGTAACTCGCATTCGATGCGTTCCTTTCCTCCCGTCCTCCCTCGTACGCCAAGTGGGCTCGCGGCCCTCAATATAGAGCTGATTACCGACGACGACCGCAGGTTTGCGCTTACTTTTCTTTTGCCATTCGTGCTAACGCGCGAGTGCTAGGCGCTACGCGAAAATGAGCGAGTTGGTCGACAAAAGATTCGTCCGACAAGTTGCGCAGGGCAGAATCATCTTGCAACCTGGTAAGTTACTTTAGTTCAAGGCACAACGAAATCCGAGCTGACTTTTTGAAAGGACAGGAACAAGAATACGCGGACGCCGTCGAGCGCAACAATGCCGCCTTAGTCGTCCGAGCTCAAAAGGAATGCGCCTGGGCCGACGACAACGCGTTCTATAGATTCAAACTAAACATCCTCGGTGCGTTTTGAAGCGTTGAGTCGCCGTTGAGTGCCCTGCGCTGACCAGTCATTGTTTTCAGCCGAGGGAAATCGACTTGGAGAGCGGGGCGAAATGCTGTTCAAGATTTTCATGTCGATGGAAGACGACCATGCTCGCGGGATGTGGGCAAACTGGGTAGGATTTGACGCAGGTATGCGTTTCACTCGTCTGCGCGGATTCTAGCGCTGAACCTTAGTTGCGTCCAGCTCGCAAGGATTTCCTCGTCAAGGTTCAAGACGAGATCGACGGATTTAGGCTTCGCTGGGTTCTCCGTCAGCTCGACATCGACGAGTTGACTGTTGGTCAAGTCGACACTCACCTCGCTCTGGTCCAAATTAGGGATCATCTTGCGGAACTCGGGACCAAGTCGTACAACGCCCAGGACCTCGCCGAAGACGTTCGCTACCACGCGCGCGAGCCGCATAACGAAGAAAGCGAGAAACTTGCGCAGGACCTGCTCGAAATCAGTCACTACAACTATCCACTTCTCTACGAAACATTCAAAATCAAGCAGTCGGCTCTGCTCGTGGTCAGCGGCTGGTTCCTGAAGCGAATCTGGCGAGCGCGCATTGTACAGAACACGCTCGACGAGATCTGCGACCAGGCAACCTTCGTGAAATGCCGCATGGAGGTTTTGGACGGCGCCGTCGCCGAACGTATCGCGCATCGGTTCTGAGCATCGTCGAAGGAATTGCCATGTTGGAGGTCCGAAGTACGTGTGTAGAGTCGGTCTCAAGAATATCGTTTGCTTTCAGTTCTTCTGCTTTAACTGCAAAAGCCCTTCCGCCGCTGCTGTGCGTTTCCGAGCCAAGACCTTCTTTTCAGCCAGGACGCCGGCATTTCTGGTACAGGTGAGGTGCGACCATATGTTCAGGAAGCTGCCGTACCGAATCTGGTACTTTGTCCGCGATCGACGCGCTTTCGTCCGAGTTTGGGCCAACTTTTTGGGATTGGCCGTAAGGCGCAGTCTGTATCTATATCGACGTGTTGACGAGGAGCGGCCCTCCCTAGGCGTCATGTACGCACTCTCGCATTCGTTTTTTGGCCTGATCTCGGACTGTCTGGGTGTCTTGCATCGCGGAGTCGGTTGCGACGATGAGCTGGGGGATGATGGTGCACGTGTTTGTGAGTGACGTGGGAGGGAACATCTCGGCTTGGATCCGAGTGATACGAAATTCCGACTTGATGCGTGTGGACACTTGATTGTTGAACGTTGAACATTCGGTCAGCCAATCAACAAGCGTATAACGCTCGGCGAAAACACTTTTCGAATTTCTTGCCTGTGAGGTCTGAAAAAAATACAGCAAAAATTTGGAGGGTTCTCCTAGATACTGTAGTCCTCAAATATGTAAAAATTGCTCGGGTTTCTGAATGAAGTCTGGCGAGCAGACAGTTTGAACCATCAGGATGCAGAGAGTTTCTGAGCTACGCAGGTTGCAGCATCGGGGGCGATTTGGAATGCATAATTAGAGGTAACATGCTTCCATTTGAAAAAAACTCTTGGTCTAATGCAATACAACACTCTCCCAGCCTTCCCTAATTTTTCTGGCCTCTGGAATTGGGGTGGTAGCCTACGCTGGCCCGACCACGTTTGCCGAGCTTTATATCGTCGCTGATTGGTTGATCAGATTTTGGAGTCGTCCTCCACGCTCATGGGCCGTGCTGCCAAACACCTTACGCTCGCAGACAAGACCGCGGCTCAACGCGCTTCTCGGCGCAAATGGGAGTCAAGTCTCAAGCCAGTCTATCTCCATGCTTTCTAAATCCCTACTAACCCTCTCCTCAGCGGACGCGCACAGCGGGCAGCCCGCAAGAAAACAAAACCACTTCTACTCAAGGGCGGCCCCGCCATCAGCAAGGAACTAGAGTCTCTTGCTGACTTCGACCTCCCGGAACACCATCCCCTTTTCGCGCAAGCTCTAAATCAGCGCGTCGAAGGCCTTTTCCCGTACGACATTGCTCCTCCGTACCACCATTCCTACTTCAGGAATGCCCCGCTGCAGCGACCATTCTCCAACGTTCGCGAGCTGGAGGCTCTTGTTCATGGGCGCCTGTTAAACCAGGAAGCGGAGCGCGACGAGGAACGTCGGCTTGAGTATCGGTCAGGGTGCGCGAAAGCCATGCGCGCTTGGGTACAGGAGTCTGTGGGGGCCATCGCCTTCTTCGAGACCCTTCTTCGTCTCCAGGAGAAACCGGAGGGCGACAAGTATGTGGCCGCGATGGTGCGACTGCACTGTCATTGGACAGCACGCTTCGTGTGGCGTCTCCATACCCTAGCTTTCCTGAAGCAATGATATTTCACTTGTCATACAAGCAATGTCGTCTCGATTCGGAAATTGTAAGCAGAAACACAAGTACGGAGCGTAGAGAAAGATGCAGCAAAGAAAACAAAGTCCAGAACAACCCTCAAGCAGTCCCTACGCACACAGGTCATCGCCAACCACAGTCTCTCCCTTATCCTCTTCATGCTCATCCCCACCGCATCCGGGACCCTCATCCATGTGCTTCTCCGAGGGAATCCGACTCGAGACACTTGCTTGGAGTCCGAGACGACGAGGGGCGACGTCGACGTTGGTCAGAGGCATGGCGACGTTGAGTGGGACCTCGAAGTCGTCGGTAGGTGGCAAAAAATCACCCCGGAGCTGGAGACTTGGTGAGCAAGCGTCGACCCCGATTTGCAGTGCACTCACGCGCTGATGCGCACGACGAGAACGAAGCGTGAAGTTACCGTCGACGAACACGAGGGCTGCCCGGGTTGTGCTCGCGCTCTGTTGCACATCTTGAGGTTGGAGAGAAATCTGCGCGGCCTGGCGGCGGCACTGAACGCAGTGCGAAACGTAGTCATAGCTCAGCGCCAACTCGTTGGAGAAACTTGACGCGTGGCCACCGACGACGTTCGAAGCACGCCATGCCGACTCGGGGCGCTCCCCGCGTTCAGGATCGACCTCAGAGCGGTGGTCCTGTTGCCTAAAGCAGTTCGTGAGGAAGGCGCCCTGTGCACTTCGAGGATGCGAAACTCACAGCGGTGCGGCGGTCAGAGCAGGGTCGGGAGAAGACGCCCACGTCTCTACAGTTTCTCCGTCATTGAAGCCAGCACCGACGAGATTGAACATCTGTAAATCAAGGGTCAGGTACTAAACAACAAACTAATGCGAGCAGAGGTGGACAAACCTGACGGAAATCGCTACGCTGGTGGGGAAAAGTCGGCATACGACTCGGAGGGTAAAGCTTTTGAAGGTCGTCAAGCAATTTGCGAGCAGCTCTTTCTTGCTCCTGGTTCTCGGAGTCCATAAGCGTGAGATCTGAGGGTCGTAGCGAGTGGGCGGAAGAAGGGAGCTTGACGGTCAGGTGGTGATGGCACGGAGAGGCGGGATTTTTGTAACGCATCTCGGCGCTGTCGTCCGGCGCACGGTTCAGGCCGTATTCCTCTCCGATGTACAGCTTAGACTTCTTTTTGCCTCGTTCTAAACGCGCCTCGCACATTTTCTTTTTTTTTGGATTTGATCATTTGGCATTATATTGGGCCTTACTCCCCTCTACCAACGGACATTGGCGCTCTTGTGAGGCGCGCGGTTCAGACCGCCTTCCGTCGTGGAGTTCCGCCTTCCACTCTTTTTGCTCGTTCAAACCTTACATGGTGTAAATTTAATTTTGCTGATTTGAAGACGTCATTGATCTGACTTACAGCTATTGCGCGATTCGACTCCCTCATAGACGTACAATGGCGAAGTCGTTAAGCGCCCGGTTATCCGCCGTTCTATGGAATGGATCCAAATGCAATTAGCCTTCTTTTTCGACTCGCGCTGTGGCCTCTTTTTTGGGGGAATTAGATTAGATTAGATTAGATGAGATCTCTGATGAGACAAGTAAGCCGTTGGTTAAAGGTAAGGAACGTATCTTGGCACAGTCGTTCGTGCTCGGTCTTAGCCGTTCTAAATGAATCAAAGTGGGTTTGAGTTTTTGCGTTCGAGCCTAAGGAAGGGAACTATTTTTGAAGCGCCCATCGGTGATCCGCTGCACGTGTATGTGACGTGGCTTGCCTCGAACGCTCATCTCACTGCGGCACTGTTGGTACTACTCCCCGCACACCAGGCGGTTGCGCATGTCGCTGTCGCCCGGCACAGGCGACCCCATCAACCCCGTCAACGGCGTTTCCAGCGCATGTCTCGGAGGTCAAAGAGACAAAACAGAAGCAGTCGCCTGGTGCGTCACATCCAGCGCGAAAACACACTCTTGCTTATCTCTTTTAAGGAACTTCGGGCTCACTTCGTACTTCATCAAGCTCGCAGTCGCGAAGAAGGTACGCGTCTCTCAGGTTTTTTTTCCTCTGTCTATTAACCCGTTCTATTCGCGCAGGGAGTTTGAGGATGATGAGGGTCAACTCGAGTCGCGGCCATTCTTTTCACTCACAAGCAGTGCGCCGATTTCTTCTTCCAAACTCGGCACTGACGCGCTGTACAGTGCGCCATTCGACATCTTCGAGTTTAAGAAGCGCAACAATCTCAAGCTCTACGTCCGCCGCGTTTTCATCACGGACGACTGCGAGGACCCAATCCCCGAGTACCTCGACTTCGTCAAGGGTATCTTTGACTCGGAGGACCTGTCGCTCAACATCCCTCGCAAGACGTTGCAGCACAACGAGCTCCTCAAGGTTATTCGCGACAACCTCGTCAAGAAGTGCATGGAGCTGCTGGGCGAGATTGTCCAGGACAAGGACACCTTCAACAAGTTCTGCACAGCGTCATCCGCAGGCTATCGCTATGGAATCCTCTGTATGTCGTCCTCTGTCGTGCTCCTCTCTTGCATTCACCTTTGCTGACTCCCTCTTCTTTTTCCAGCTTCAATCTTCCACCATGGCCGACAGCTCCTCCCACAGACCAGACTTGCGTGTCGGCAGCAAGTACAGGCTCGGCAAAACGATCGGTTCGGGATCTTTTGGTGCGTCCCTCGTCCATTCCTGCGCTCTTTTTCGCTTGCTCATTGCTGTCATAGGTGACATCTACCTCGGAATCAACATTATTTCCGGCGAAGAGGTCGCTATCAAGCTCGAGTCGGTCAAGGCCAAGCACCCGCAGCTCGAGTACGAGTCCAAGGTTTACAAGACCATCGCAGGAGGCGTCGGTGTCCCCTTCGTCAGATGGTTCGGCACCGAATGCCACTACAATGCGATGGTCCTTGACCTCCTTGGCCCGTCCCTCGAGGACCTCTTCAACTTTTGCAACCGCAAATTCAGTCTCAAGACCGTTCTCCTTCTCGCAGACCAACTGGTTCGTCAATCGTACAAGTTTTTCGCTTATTGTTTCGCTAAAATACCATCGATAGATCTCGAGAATCGAGTACATCCACTCGCGCAACTTCATCCACCGCGACATCAAGCCTGACAACTTCCTCATGGGCATCGGCAAGCGCGGCAACTAGGTCAGCGTCATTGACTTTGGTCTCGCCAAGAAGTTCCGTGACCCCGAGTCCCACCTTCACATCCCCTACCGCGAGAACAAGAACCTGACGGGCACTGCTCGCTACACGTCCATCAACACTCACTTGGGTGTCGAGCAAGCTCGTCGTGACGACCTCGAGTCGCTCGCCTACGTCCTCATGTACTTCCTGTGCGGCGCCCTCCCGTGGCAGGGTTTCAAGGCCGCCACCAAGAAGCAGAAGTACGACCGCATTATGGAGAAGGCTACCAGTACGACTCCGCATTCCCGCCAGGCGCCATCTGTATATATCCACACGGACGCTCTTTCTTTTCAGGCTTGTAGCCGCCTCGACCTTTAGGGAGGGGTGCTCTTGCTGCCCACGTTCCTCACCTCGTTTTCTTTTCCCAAACATGACTTATCCCCAGTCCTACCGCGACCGTGTTTCCTGTCTCTCTAATTTCTTCTCTCATTCCCCTCACTTCCCATTCCACCTCCCACATGTAACGATTACTTCCTCTTTGGATACGGTATCGTCCATGGTGACTACATGCTCCTTGCAGTACTTTTTTTCTCTCTCTTCTGTTCTTGCTGCCTCGTCTGGTTGTTTCTTTTATTTATTATGACCACGACCTTCCTCCCCACCCATCACCACTCTACCACCACCATTTGGCCTTGTTTTCTGGGTTCTATCACGTCTCCCTCGATCTGGTTTGTCCTCCGCCCCGGTACTCGTTCGCGGGCAGGAGAGGGCGCACGGAGGGCGGCAGGTTGGGTTGCGGGGCTGGGTTTGGTCGCGTTGCGGACGAAGTACGACGAAGAGGTGCTGCTGCTGCTGTTGTTGGAGGAGGAGGGGCGGGAGCTGCTGAAGATGCGATCGCGAGGCGGTCGTATCGCCTCGGCGTCGTCTATACGTACAGTTTGTTACCTACAGAAATCAATGAGTGTTGTTACTTGGACTCACCTCGCGGTCGTCTATACGCACAGTTTGTTACCTACAGAAATCAATGAGTGTTGTTACTTGCGCTGATTTCGCCACAAAGTAGTAACGTGATCGCTCCCTCGTCCCTTCTTACCCCATGGCCGAGGCGTCAACAAGCAAGAACGTCATTAAACGTCGTTCTCGCCGCAAGCCTACGACCTCGAAGCCTCCAGCGGCGGAGATATTCACATTCCCCCTGCCTGAAACTTCGAATTATTCCACTCTGGAGACCCACGTCGAGACGGTTTCCCCCACCAGCCACAGAATCCGCCGCGTTGCGTTCCCCATCGACGCCGGCTCTCCCGTAAAGAGGCTGCACCTGATGGAGACGCGACCTCCCCCAGACGAGACACCACACGCGCCCGAGCCACAATCCGACGCGTACACAATTTCGCTTGAAGACGACTGGGAGCCCCTCGATCCCGACCCAGAGCCACCAAAGGATAAGCGGAAATATTCTGGCAGGGTGCGCACTGCTTCAATCCTGATTCAGGTCGAGGCTGACGCGTTCCAGGACTCTGGCATGCGTGCTTGGGTGACCCATTCACGAGACGCGTATCTACGCGTACTACTCTGGCACGACGGCCGCGGGTTCAACGTCAACCAAACGGCTTGCAACCTCTGTCAAGCCGTTGATTCTCCTGCGAGATTCCGGTGCCGAGACTGCCAGGGCTTGCACTTCGTTTGCAAACCCTGCATCCTGCAAATTCATCGTCTCAACCCGCTTCATTGGATCGAAGTACGTTTCCCGTGCTACGACCGCAGTCGGAGTAAGACTGAGATATCTTTCAGGAGTGGGATAGCGGCTATTTTCGTAAAACCAGCCTCAAAAACTTAGGCTTACGCGTCCAACTGGGTCACTTGCCCTCCGAGACGTGTTCTGTACCAAAGCCGGGGCACCGCGACTTCTCCGTCCTTCATGACAACGGGATCCACAACGTTGCGATCGACTTTTGCGGCTGCCATCTTCACGGACGGACACGCCACGATCTCCAGCTGCTCCAACTGCACTGGTATCCATCCACCAACAACCGCCCCCAGAGCTGCGCTACTTTCGCATGCCTCGACAAATTCCATGCTCTGACGCTGCACAGCAAGTGCACGCCATACGACTACTACGAGGCCCTCGAGTATCTCACCGACGGGACTGGCGTTAAACCCCTAAACCGCTACCGTCCGTTTCTCCGCATGCAACGACAGTATCGACATCTCTTCATGCTCAAGCGCCGCGGTCGAGGGCACGCCGAGTCTGGTGCCGCGGGTACCGGTATCGGCGAACTTGCGATTCGATGTCCTGTCTGCCCTCGCCCCGACGTCAATCTGCCAGCGGATTGGGCGGATGCCCCACCGGAGGATCAGTAAGTTCTCGTCGCCTTTCTTCAAGTGACGGTCTAACCGCAATCTGCAGGGGCCTTTACACACAGTTCTTCGCTATTGACGCGTGCTTCTCTCTCAAGCGCCGCATGATCTCCAACGACATCCGCGACCCCGCGCTTGGCTCGGGACTGGCGTATATGGTGGAATGGGAACCGTACAGAAAGCATATCATCAACATCACCGACGAGAAGGAAGTACGTAGCCTCACTACTCGTTCAGCGCGGCGGATCTGACAATCCCGCAGATGAGTAACTGTAGCGAGTTCGCCGCGTTGGACTACGCGAACACGAAATTCGCGAAGGGCTATGCCGCGACCGGTGTGTGTGCCGGAGTGTGTGCACGACACGAGTTCGTGCAACCGACTGGTGTCGGCGACCTCCAACGAGGGGAGCGGTATGTCTCTTTCTTGTGCTTGTCAACCCATGCGTGAACAGTTCTATTAGCTTCGGGAACATGGACTACGTGCTCGCGTCTTTCCTGCGACATGTCAACGAATATTTGCGCAAATTCTTTTCGTACGATATCGCTTGTCAATGGTCGCTCGAACTCGAAAGTCGTCTGCGGAAGCTGCCGGAACACGTACGCCTCGAACTCCGCCGCGAACTGGTCCAATTCGCAGTCCCAAAGATGCACATTAAGGGTCACATCCTGCCTTGCCAGATCCGCTACTCGTTGGCCCTTTTGCTCGGCGCGGGGCAGACTGACGGCGAGGGTATTGAACGGCTCTGGGCGGCAATCGCAGGCGTAGCGGGAAGCACAAAGTTATCCGGTCCTGGCACACGTTCGGACCAACTCGACGACCATTGGCAGTTCTGGAATTGGCGCAAGTTAGTCGGGATGGCGGAGTCGCTCCGACGCAAGCGACAAAATGCCAAGGTCGAGCTCGAGCGACAAGAGACCGCCTTTACGTCGTTTTGCCTCGAAAAGTCGGAGCATGTGCCTCAGTGGTTGGCAATGGTCCACGAGTTCGAGGACGATAGCTCGAAGCCAAACCCGTACGAGCCAGTGACGACGGATGGGTTGACCGAGGCTCAAGTCAGAGCTCAACTCGACGAGCAAGACCAACTCGAGGCCGCGAGCGGCGTGCTTCCTCTTCATGAGGTCACCCCAACAGAGTTCATCTCGTTTGGATTGAGCGTTGAAGAAGAACAGTATGTCTTTTTCTTCGTTCATTTGAATTTCTCAATGTGCTGATTGTTTTTTTGCGTAGGCGACGCTTGGTGGTGCAAGCACAGCTCAAGAAGGCAAAACAGAACACTGGCGATAAGATACGCCTCAAACCAGGTCGCCGCAACTTCGAGACAAGCTACGATCGTTGGCGGGAGCTCCAGGCGACGTACATGCCCAGTGCCTCGCTGCACTTCAACAGACTCGACCTCCCAGCCGACGTGCTCCTCGAAAATACTCCCCTCATCTTTCCTTCAGCCCTACCACCTCAAATACGCGACGGTCCTGGCTGCAAAGCTGGGCTCGTCGAAATCGAGCGTCGCCTCCGCCACGCGCAGTGCAAGACCTCGCTTGTCCGTCTTCGGGCTCAACTTCACATCAAGAAACGCCTTTTAATCTACAAGAAGAATCACTCGAGGCACCAAGGTGCAAATACCCGCTCCCGCGCCCTCATTGCACGCAACGAGGCCAAAGTCAAGGCATTTGCGGACTGTTACCAAGCTGCACGCGCCGCGTTGAGATGGGTGCTTGAGAAACAGACTGGGAAAACCCCCAAAATAAAACCACACATAAAACACACAAAAACCTCTTCTCCGGGTGGAGACGAGGACCGCGGGTCAAGTGGATAGCTTCTCCGGAATCTCTGTATGCTGCTGCACACTGAGCGAGTTCCAGCTCTAGGGACAGAGCCTTTTGTTGGTAAAGGTTGTAGAGGCTGGATACGGTTTTGAGTTTCGCAGATAGGTTGTATTGGTGGTTTGGTTGATTTGCAACGTAAGCGTACTGCCCGATGTCTCCTCCAGGCGGAGTGAAAGACCAGACCCGATGCTCGCCGTGTAGATGTAAAGCCTCTCGGCTATAGCCCCAGATCCCAAATTGACAAAGTCAAATAACGTGTAAAGACGCTTCTCCGACTTGTCCGACTTTCCCAAGTTCCCCGCGTGGAACACTAAAACGCTGCCGAGACTGTTCGCTGCCGAGACACTTTCGCTGCCGAAACCAGAAGACGCTGCCGAGACCACAGAACGCTGCCGAGACAATAGACGCTGCCGAAACCCAAAATGCGATTGTAACCGACAAGGCTGTAGCAATTCCCAACACCCGCACAAAGTACAAGTGAGAGACCCCTAATGCCCGCAGCACTCCGGCGCGATAGGATGCCTCTCCAAGTCCCCCACTATCTACTTTATACCCTAATCCGTTTGCTGCCGCTCCCAAGCCGATCGTTCCGTTATCCTGGCTCGTGTCCATCCCTTGCCTATCCAAGTCCGGCTTCTCCGGCTTCTCCAGGTTTGGTGTGTGTTGCGGCGATCGACAGAGCTTGTCCGATCACATCCGCCGGTGTTACCCGTCCAAGTGTACTGTTGAGGCCGCTCGGGCGCGAGTCTTCTGCCGTTCGGGCCGTTCCCTTTCCCAGGAACTCTTCTCCTCCTTCTCCGCGGCTCTTGTGCCGTCCTGCTCCATGTCCAAACATCCCAGTTGGCCCAGTACTTGACGGAATCGTCCTCGTCAGGCCATAGGCAACCCTCCTAACACCGTCTGGAGCCCATCCGATCCTCGCCTTGGCTCTCCGATCAGGCCCGCGTCATACGGATAATCCGGAGTCGGGTTGCAACGTCGTCATGCCCCACGCGATGCCCGAGGTACGGTCACATGCCTATTGCCATGCGCGGATCCCCCTGTCGGTGTTCTACCTTCGAGTCCGGGCTGCCACACCCTTCTCCTGGTTCTCCGGGTTCTCCGGGTTACCCAGGTCGCTCCCCTTCTTGGTGTTTTGCTAGGTCTTGGACTGGACCCAACTTGGACTCTGCTTTGACAAGGTTTACCCAGTGCCAGCAATGCCTCGACGAGCGGTATGCCCTTCTCCTGCATGCACGACACCTTCGCAGATAAGTCCACTAGCCGCGCAGGGAAACACGCTAGTTCCAGATGCGCGCGAATGTCAAGACGCGCAAAATGTTGCCATTCTACGTGTGTTTTCAAAAGCGGCTTATCATCTCCCCCATTCTTAAATCGATTGTCCCAATCGACCGTCTTCTCCGTGTGGCATTCCTTTCCCCTAGGTCCCCGACTAAGCCGATCCGGGCACGGAGGCAAACCATCAGGCTTCTTATGAAAAGCTTCCGTGATGACTGTCACCGCCCCTAGTCATTGACACCCGCGGGTTTCAATTCTGACGCTCCTCGCCGCTCTCCGTCTTCTCCTGCTTCCTTGGACCATCTCCTCAAGCTCGACAATTCTCTTATTTTGGACCGTAGCCGGATATCAAGAATAGGCTCGCCTTCTAGCTCAAGACAAGTCATCCTCAAGGCCGCTTAGCCACCGCCTCGGCTTCTGTTGCGCCAAACAAGCTCGGAGAACCTGATCCAACAATTGTATTGGACCCCCTTCGGCTTTTACGACAGACCCCATTTCCGGAGTTCATAAGGCGTCGAGGGCGAATTTTTCATCGTTTCCTCTTTTCCCTCTCCCTCCATGTCGTCCCAAACCGCCGTCGCCGAGCACACCAAGGACCCTCTGCTCCGCGTCCTCGCTTGCGAGGAGTGCGTCAACATCGTCCGCACCGTCCAACAACTCACTCTCGCCCCTCATATCACCAACGAGAAGCCGGTGTCGGACAAGGATTTCGCCGCAGCACTCTCTGCTGCTCGCCGTCCTCTCGTGAGTGTTGTTTCATTCTCCTCTTTCGCCGCCGCTAACGCCTTCCTTCTCCTAGCGCTTTATCTTCCACCGAACCAAGGGTCTCGCGTCAACGACGACTCCCCAAGCCATCGCCGCGTTCTTTTCTTGTCTCGCCGACCGCATCGTTTTGTGCGACCGCGACCTCTTGAACCCCGACGAATTCTCCATCCACGCCGAGCGATACGCGAAACAGGTGCGTCGGGTGACGACGCCCTTCATCCACGTTAACTAACTCCGCGTTTCACAGTTCTACCACGAGCCTCCCCCGCTCAGTCGCTCCTTCAACTCTTACATCCGCACTCTCGTGCCCATGACCGTCCCCGCCGACTGGCGCGCCCGTTCGGTATCAGGCGTCGTTGGACGCGGGCGAGGCTTTCCTTCGGCCCGCAACTCCCCAACCGCTGCCGAACTCTTCGCCGACGAAGCAGTACCTCGACTTGTTGTAAGTCAACGTTCTCCTTCATTCTTGTTTCAACTCTAACGCCACACTCCAGGGAAGCCACGCATGTCCCGACTCAGCCGCCGAAAACAGGCAAGCCGTTCGCGCCGCCCAAGACCGGCAAGCCCGCCGCGCCCAAGCCGAACGCGCGTCGGCGTCTACCAGCAAGACCATCACCATCGACGACAACGACTACGAGGCTGGGCCTGGAGTCGAGTCCGACGAGTCGATCGTCGAGGTCGAGTCCAGCCGCCGCCCAGTCTCCAAGCCCGTCGAGGCTAAGCGCAAGCGCGCGCCGTCGACCGACGACTCGGGCGAGGACGAGGTACGTTCTTTCCCTACTCCGTCTTCTCCGTGTTAACTGTTTTCCAGCTCGAGGAAGGCGAAGAGGAATCGGATGCACCCGCCCCGACCAAATCCCGCAAGGTCGAGGGCAAGAAGCGCCGTTCTTCACGCGCGTAAGTCTCTTCCCCACATCCACATCCCTTACTTCCTCACGCGTCGAACCTCTTTCGACGCGTTTTTCTTCTCCTACGGCCGCGTCTTTCCCACGATCAATTACTGATGGTTTTGACAGTCGGCCGCGAAGGCTCCCGCCAAGTCGTCCAAGAAGTCGTCGAAGAAGGCCAAGGCTGCCGCGAAGGCCGCCACGCCCGACGAATCCGAGGACGAAGAAACCCTCACGCTCGCGCCCGCTCCGGGCCTCCCCAACTCCCCGACACGATTCCGCAGATCATCCAGATCAACGGCGTCAAGATGAACAAGGTCGATATCATCGAGCCGATTCTCCGCGCCATTGCGGAAGTGCTTTCGCTGCCCGCGAAACAGCGCTCTGGCACGGTGACCATCACGTTGCCCGGCGGGTCGGCGAAGACCATTCTCCTCACACTCTCCTCGCCCGGCAGCCGCAACATCAACATCTTCACGGCGCGTCCCCGACCAACGACATGCGTTTCGGCTCGCGGATCCCTCGTCTTCGTCGACTTGGGTACCGTTGAACCCGATTACTCTTCAAGAGTTCGCTGCGTCGATCCAACAACGACGCCCGCTCACGGAGTACGTCTTTTCCTTCTCCGGGTTTCACGAGTATCGCGCTAACCTTCCGACCTTGCAGGAGAAGCATCGCTGCGCACACTGCGTCATCAAGGGGCTCGACTGCCACTCGACTGGTTACGGGTCGTGGTGCAAAAGAATGCGCCGACCAACGCGACTTCGTCAAGTGGTGCACGCACTTCTTCCCAGTGAACGCGATGGATCGCGTCGCCGAGGAGATGCGCCCGCTCGTCGAGACCGGCCCCGGAGGTACGTCTCCATCTTCTCCTACATTCCCATTTTCTCTTCCATCTAACATTTCCTTCTCCGCGATTTACAGAGACGCGTCGGCTCGTCGAAAGAATCGGCCGAGCTAACGAGCAGCTGACGCGGACCGCGGACCTTCACGGCGCGGCAGTCGTCGAGTGCGCCGAGGCCATTCGCGCGTTCCCATGCGCACATCGCGGACACCGGCGACTCGCTCGGTCAAGACGGTATTGCGGCGCGCTTCGACTTTGGTCTTGGCCCGGCCGCCACTATCGCCAAGATCAACGACTTCTTCGTGCGGTTCGACAAGATCCAGAAATTCCTGCTCGGCTCGTCGTGCGTCCCCGCCCAAGCAGCGCAAGAACGTCGAGATCGTCGAGAGCGACAAGCCCGTGGCTGGTCCGTCGAGGTCGGCGCGTCGTCGGTCGTCGGCGATCCAGCCGGAGCTTCAGATGCAGGACGACGAGATGGAGGAGAGCCTCTCGCTCTCGCAGCTCAACAAGAAGCTGGCCGGTACGGCTCCTCCCAATTCCTCAACGCTCGCCGCTGACTCCGATCAAGATGCCGAAGGCGAAGAAGACGACGAGGTCCCCGCGACCCAGTCGCAAACGTCTCCGATGGACATGTCGGTCGAGGGCGAGGGCGAGGTGGAAGGTTCGCAGTAGGAGGAGAAGGAAAGCCGGGACGCAAGCGCGTTTTAAAGATCCGGGAAGGTACATTTTTCCCTTCTCCGGGTTCTCCACGCTCACTGATTTTCAGCTTTCTTTTCTCCAAGATCCCTTTCTGCAAGTTCCATTCTCTCCATGCGACTCGTTTTCTTCGTTGTCGGTTTCCGCGTCGTCGTGCTGTCGTGTCGTGTCGCTGTCGCTGTCCGGGTCGCTTTTCGCGCCCGTAAAATGTATATACCTAACCACCATCCTCTCCGTGTCCCGCGTACGAGTAGAACCAATTGCTTGTTCTACCGTACGTTTGCAAATTGATTTGAACGTTGTGTCCTCTCTCTTTGCGTGAATTGCCCGAATCGTCCATTGACAGATCTCTGATCGGAGAAGCTTGATAAGCTTGTCCAGCCAAATGGGCAAGTTGTCGGGAAAGTCGGACAAGTAGGAGAAGCTGTTTCCAGGCCCAAACGTCCTAGATTATGCGTTTCCCTAGCCCCCGCGTAAAGAATACACCGTTGAAATGCTTCTCCGGCTTCTCCCTAAGTGTGCGGATACCTTCTCCTGGAAACCCGGGTAGGATCGCGAAAAACTCGCGTCTTACTGGGATACCCAGAAAGTCGGTGCGACTTCACCCCTCTCCCCATTCTGAAATTCGCTGTCCCAGCGAATCCTTAAATGCTAGGGAGGCTCTCCCCACTGTCCCTCTCAGACAGCGACTCCATCTCTCTTCTCTCACTCGGCCAGCCAGCCTTGCCGACCGTCCACACTCATTCTTATCTCTTCCGCACTCGTGGACATCTATCTCCTCCACCAAACATCGTTCTACACCCACTTCCGATGCCCGACGCAGAGCCCAAGCTCGCCGTGAAAATCGGAGGGACTCTCCGGCATGCGATACGCGATACCCTTAAGACGATTAAGTCGTTGAAGGGTTCGCCGCCCACCATCGCTGTCCTCGCTTTCCGCGATTCTTACGCAGCACGTATGCATCATCTCCCTGGTCGCCGTGTTTCCCAGGACTGACAGAGAAGCACAGGGTACTCTATTCGCGGACGACAAGTTCACCAATCAGCTCGCCCAAGACCCCGATATCATCCCCGACGCCAAGGCCGCCGTTGACGTCTTGATCGATATAACCAAGACCCTCAGCGTTCAGAATCCCTCGTTCAATGGGATCCAGAAACTCCCGGACGAACATCTATCGCCTCATCGACCTTAACACGCACTGGGAAGCCGGCGGGTGCGCGTGCGCTATGATCCCTTCACCCCGGAATCCTTTCGCTCACTGCTCGTCGCCCTTGAACAGGCGCTGGTCCGTTCAACAATGCATTTCTGCAAATTGCTGACTCGGAATTACAGGCCGCTCAACAGCACGCCAGACTCGTGTCCACCGTCAACACCATTCCTCCCAAGGTGAGTACTTCGCCTTCTCCGCGTTCCTCGTTCAACGCGTCTTTAGTCGGAGTCCAAGCGGGTATATCAAGATAATTTCCCCGCCTTCCGCACGTTCAATTATCCTCAGATCCAGGAGGAATCCATCAAGGCGGTGAACTCGAAGCTCAAGGTTCAATCCCCGTCCTCGTCGATTTTCTTCTCCGGGTTAATCATCTTCATAGGATAAGAGTCGCACTGGCCCGAGCAAAGTCGGCCTTTCGTCGTTGCGCCTCCCTTCCATTCTCAAGCTTCTGCAGTGTCAGCGCGACACTGCTTCAGCCGAGGATGGAGAGGTGCGCCTCTACCACTGTCACCACCATCCCCACGATAACACTCCTTGCCCGGAACAGCTTGAGGCTGAGCCGCCGAAGCGTTCTCGCGTATGTCGATTCCGCTACACCTTCTCCTCAACTTACGAGTCTCCCAGCCCAAGCGCGGCAAGCAGCCCGCGGAGGAAGTTCTCGTTCCCACGGACGTCTTCGACAACTCCAAGGACTCCGTCGAGGAAACCGACGATTCGGCGATGGCCGTCGACAATCCCCCGTCCCACGGATCGTTTCGTGCGTTGCTCGTCAGCTTCTCCGCACTGTCCTCAACCCCCGTAGCCCACGAAAACCGTTCTCCGGTTCCAGGTGCGTTCTGTATTGAACCGTCACCTGTCCCGTTTTGACAGTTCCGCGTTCTCCTTCCGTGCAGATCCCCGACCCGCACCCTGTCAAGCTCGCGTGCCCGGCCGACGTCGCATACACGTCCGTTAACGACCTCATCGAGACGTGGTACCAAGTCGGAGAGATCTCCGTTACCAACGACCAGCTCCTCGACTTGGTCCAGTACGCGCAGCAGGAGGCGCTCATCGGGGTTCAGCGCATGGCTTACTCCCGCACCAACTACCTTTCGACCATCGGTTCGTACCGCCAGCTCATCAAGATCTGCAACGAGCGCGGTATCGACCTTAAGGAAGATCTCCCGTGCGTCGCTCAGTCTTCTCCACCTTTCCCAACTAACCCGGAGTAGTCAGGCCGCCGAGTACATCGAGGCTATTTCCAGCTCGGACAAGGTGGCTTGAGTCCGCCCTTACCTCCGTATGAGCCGCGCTCACGATACCCGTTCCTTTCCTTCTCCACACTCCTTCACAACTCGTTATCCGCTTCCACCACAGTCGTTACAGTCCCCCATTCTTGACGCTCGTGCTCCGACTCCCCCAGGCATATATCGTAGCGAGAATGCCATGTGTATCATCTTTCCCGACCGCCCCACGAGACCCCATTATAGTTACTTCGCCGATGACGAGTGTACTTGGGACTACGAGGACGACGAGTTCGCTGATAACTGAATGACAATCGCACCCGCACTCGTTTATCTTATCCGATTTGTGCGAGATCGCCGGTTCGAGCCCAACAAACGCCAATTTTCTACTCCTCGTTCTCCGAGTCTTCCGAGTCCAGATTAACTCCATCGAATTGAAGGTCGTTCATCCAAAACTCATCCAGCTCGTCTGCGCGCTCCTCCAATTCCTTCAGCTCCTCAGCTGTCATGTCGATTAGCTTCTCCACATCCTCCGGGATTTGTATTTTCCTCCGGGATTCGTATGGAATAACGCGGAACGCTGCAACCTTGCCAGGCCACATCGCGCCGTTCAACTCGCACACTAGATAGGATCCGCCTTTCGTTCTCCGCACTACAACCATAGGCCCGAGATAACGGAATTTCGCCTTCCTGTCGAGACTCTTCTCGATACGCGTGTTGCGAATAAGGACTAGGTCCCCAGGAGTAAAATCGTAGTCCCTTATAACCGCTTTGTGGATCTCCTCGTACCGGCGTGCACGCGGCCAGCTTCTCCTTGGAAACACGAACGCATCTCGAGGATATGCTTACGGTGTTTTGCTAACGCCTTTGCGCGCAAACCCACCAGCTCCGCCGTCGTAATAATTCGATCTGGATATTCTACGAGCCAAGTAGCTTCGACAATGTCGAATGGCAGAATCGGGTGACAACCAGTCGCCGCGAAATACGGAGAACAGCCCAAGCCTCTCCGGACTGTTACTCTGTCCGCCCACACCACTTGTGGAAGGAACCAGTACCACTTACTGACGTTCCCACCACACGCCTTCACGATGGACTGCCTCACATCGCGATGGCCACTCTCCACAGGCCCATTCGCTTGAGAATTGTACGGCGAGATTTTAATTCCCTTAATCCCGTACTTCTTCTCCAGCCACTCCAGCGCCGCCAGGAATTGTGGCGCGTTGTCCGTAACAATTTCCTCAGGACAACCCCACCGACAAATGATAAATTCCAACAAGAACCGACCAACAGCCGCGGCGTTGTCGGATCTCAACCCCATGGCCTCCAGCCATCTGCTCAACGAGTCTCTCGCCGCAATCACCAGTTTATGCCCGTTTGACGTGGCGCCCATGACCATCACGTCCGTGTGGATCTTTCGGAAAAGACTCGGGCGTGTGTGTCGGTACCGGCGGGATCTTCAGTAGTCGGGTTTGCCGGACTTGACACAAGTGGCAAGTTTTGATATACCACGACACGTCCCTCTCCAGTTCAGGCCACCAGAGCCGCAACTCCAGCAAGGACTTGGTCGCGTACACTCCGCGATGTCCGAGACTGTCGTGCGCAGCTTTCAACATAAACATTCGATGCTCGGGCTCAACCACCACCTGCGCGGTCCCTTCCCTGCCTCTCCCGGAACAACCGTCCGTCCCGACTAAGGTAGAAATTCCGTGCGTACTTGATTAACGCATGATGCGCGCTGTCAGAGAAGCCCTTCGGCCGAATTAACGGATTCTTGAGCCACTCCTTCAGTATCGCGAGCCGCGTCCATCTGCACTCCGTTCTTGAACGCATTTCTTTAGGATAAGGTTCCCGCTTCACGTCGTCCCATTTGAGCGCGACGTCAGGTAGCAACATCTCCGTCTCCTTCACAAACTCCTCCAAGTACGCAGGGATTGGCTTCTCCTCCTTTGCGTATGCTTCCCGGACGACCGCAGCGTCGTCGCGAATCCCGGAGTAGATCTCCGCGCAATCCGTGAAAAAGCTCCCCAGAATTTCTTCTCCGGTTTCGGTTACGTTATCTTGATAGTAACCGCCTCGAGTGTCAATTGAATGTTTGAACTTCTCGAAGTCGTAAGGTTGCGGCGCTGTCTCATCCCAGCCCGCGTCCTTCTCCGGGATGAAAATATCTGGTGGGTCGTCCGTCGACGGGTACTCTTCATCTCCGGGCTGAACGTCTCTTCGGGAGAGTCCATCTGGAGTAAATGTTTTTCCCCGCACATGCCGGAGGCGGAAGTGGAACATAAGGATCTGCTCAATCCAACGGTTTATGGTCGCGTTAGGCCCCATTCCTGGATTTTCGAGCATGCCCTTAATATACAACGCGTCCGTTTCGACCACCAAGTTCCTACAACCCAGCAGCCAATACTGCATGTGCTCCAACGCTCTCTTCATTCCCCACAGCTCGCGTTTCGCCTGGGAGAAGCGCGCCTGTCTCTCGTCCAAAGGTATCGAAGCAAATCTGGCGTAGTAGCGCTTCCCGGGGCCGACGGGTGCGTCTGATAGATCGCGATCCCAACAGCTTTCCACGACGTGTCAACCTGAAGCACCGTTTCGTACTCCGGGTTGTAGTTCAGAGGTCGGATAGCCGGACAGTTTGCCACCGCGTCCTTCAATGCCTGCATGGACTTCTCCTGCGCCTCACCCCATTCCCATTCGACACCCGCCTTCAACAAATCATTAATGGGCTTAGCTTTGACGGCAAAATCCTTGATAAACTGCCTCATGTAGGTCAGCACGCCAAAGAATTGGCGCACTTGGAAACATTTTTCAAAGGACCCCACCGCTGTATAACCCCAATACGATCTGTCGATGGCCGCCGGCCTTCGAATGCACAAATGTGCCCGACGATCTCTACCGCGTCGGCGCACAACACCGCTTTCTTCCCGGAGATGGTCAGCCCTGAGTGCTCCAGTCGCTGGATAACACGGAGAACGTTCTCGAGATGCTCAAACACAAACCGGCGTATCTCCGGGTTTTCCGGGATCCGCTCTTCGGTTCCGTCGGGTAAGACGTAGCAGTCGCCGGTCCTCGGACCGGCACATCGTCAATGTAAGGCATCGTAACGTGAGGAACTTCCTCCCTCAGCACAAAATTCACATCGTCGTGAAAAATGGGTACCGAGTTAGTCCATCCCATAGGCAGTTTAACCAATCTCATGGCTCCAAACGGTGTTTGGAACGTAGTGTAGTCCCTGGAGGACTCGTCTAGGTCCCGGTGATCATACCCCGCATACAAATCCAGAAGCGCGACACACGCGTCCCGAGAAGTGATCGGCGAGCTCCTCCGTTGCCGGTGGGATACCCGAGTGCGCAATGGTGACTGCGTTCAAGGGTTCCAACGCGTGAACTAAGCGAATACTCTTCCCATCCTTCTTGACCACCCCAAAGAACTTGGAGCGATACGAAGCTGAGGATTCCTCATAAACTCCAGCTTCGATTTTCTGCTTGATGATCCGACAGAACTCCTCGTATTGCCCTTTCGGGATCGGAATCGTCCTCTCCACCCACACTTTATGCGGTACCGTAGGAATCTTAATCGGGGGGAAGTAGTCTTGACGGAGGGTACCGCGTTCTGAGTCGTCCCACGCAAACGCGTTAGGGTGCATCATAACAATATTGTGTACCAGCTTCCGCTCTTCCGGGAGAAGGAATCCCTCCGGGTGAGCCTTATCCATCATCTCTTTCCGTTCCTGAGTATATCGTCCTGTTGGCACGAAGTCCGTGGGATGCGTTGGAAGCTTTGGTTTGCCCTCCAACGGGTCATCGCGAATCTCCCGCTTGATCCGGTAGTCCTCCGGAAGCTCTCCGTAAACTGGGCGCGTTTTCAAGGCGACCGGCTTATACTTCTTGCCCGCAAACGCGTCAAGCACCCTCAAGTCTGGCTCCACGCGCGAGCCATTCTTTTCTCTGTCGAAGCCGGCGTCCGCGCACTTGTAACAGGCCTTCTCCGGGTTGTGCCGGTGAGATGTGCCAAGGTTAAAATCCTCTATATCGAAGACTTCACCGGTTTCCTCATCCATAACACCATCCGTGAGAGTCTCCCGCCACTGTAGCACTTGACAGACTTCCCCGGTCTTCTCGTCTTTCTCCAACTCAGCTTCTCCAGCATACATGCTGAGAAGCTTCGACGCCTCCTCGTCCTTTGCTAACGCCCCACTACCTTGACTAGCAAGAAGGTAGTTCATCTTCACCTCATCCGCCGTGAATGTTCGCCCATTTTTAGGCAACGCGTATCCCTCAATAACCACCTCTCCTTCTCCGTCCAATCCGAATTTCAAGCACATTTCCTCGCCTCCCCAATCGTCACCGACTAGTTCCTGGACGAGTTGTGAAAATCCGCACCAGCTTCAGATTTCATCTGTTGCTCGCGTGGTATCTTCTGTTGCTTCTCCGTTTTTGGCGGGTCCGGCGGGTGGACAGGCTTGGCGATCGAGAAGCTTCCCCGCGCACGAGTCGGAATTACACACCGACGCCCGGAGTTCGGGTCCGTGATAATAATCGACTGGTTGCCATTTGTAAAGTTCTCCAGCCGCGACTCCGTTAGGATGTCAAACGGTCTCCCCAGGAGAACCTTGTAGGCAGGTTGTTCGATAATGTGCACTTGAAGATAAACGGCAATGTCGCCGAATAAGAAACACACGTTACGCGCAAGCCCCGCGGACTTCTTCAGCTGCCCGTTTGCACTTTGCATCATAATCTGCTCGTCCGGGTTCCACGGAATGGAAAGTTCCTCGGCCAGAGCTTTCGACATAGACACAATTTGAGATCCACTATCCACGACACACTCCACATGCTGCTGTGACGCCACTAGTGGGAATACAACCCGTAGGGATGCCGAATCCATCCCGGAAACAACCTGTTTAGGCTGTTCGCTATCCGAGACGCTCGCCATGTACTGCAGATACGGGTCCATAGCCACGTAGCCACCGCTAGCAATATCCTCATCCTCCGCGCTTGAGATATAGAAAGAGTCGACAGCCGGCAGATCTTCGACAGGCAGCACGTCATGCGCTAATCCTTCTCCGACATCTCCGGTTCCCGCGACGTCATCTTCCATATACGGCAAACAAGACCCCTCTTCTCCGAGCACTTGTTGCAAGACGGGCTTAGCTGGATCCCTGACTCTGCTCATCGACTTCCTCAGTTCCTTGGCGTAGCGCGGGGACATAGCGACCAGGTCTCCAACAGTAATGTTTTCAATGCTCATCTTGCCCGTTTGCGCGACCAATTTCTTGATAGTCTCTGCGTCGTCGAATCGGGTAACCAGTTTATACGCCCCTCTCCTTGCCCTCCGACTTCGGCTTCTTCTCCCGAGTTGGCGATTCCGACTGGGGCTTTATCCGACTGGGATAAATCATCTCCGGGTCTTCCTCTTCCGATTCCTCAGGTTCAAAACGCGTCGTTGAGCAGGCTTCATGCGCGGAACCTCAACCCAAAACTTCGGCTCCTTCTGCTTCTTCTGCACCGGAGGAGACGACACCTCGTCCTCCTCGTCCGAATCCACATCTTCAACTCTTGCTCTCCAGTTATCCGCTTTATCCGCAGCCTTAGTAGTGTTCTCCGGAGGCTTCGCTGCTTTACGAAAAGGCGGACCTATCCTCGTAGCCTCCTTCCTCGAACCCTCTAAAAACGTTGCTGCTGCCCGCCCTCGTTTTGAGTTGCGGACCGAGTCTGCGCAAACTGCGACCTCTCCGGATTATTGCCAGAAAGCGCGTTGAGCGACTGCTGCATTACGTTCATAAACTGCGCGACATCCACGCCTTGACTACCCTGTTGGATGTACTGCGGAGCTTGTCCTAGGTGTCCGGGTGAGCCCACAAAACCCGGAGAAGCCCGCTGGTTCATTGGATGCATTGGGTTCGGGTAAATGCCCGGCTGCTGGAAAAAGGCCGATGCAGGCTGCGCGTTGGAATACGGCAACCCCATCCCTTGACCTTGTCCGGCTTGCCCCCAATGTTGCGCTAGCGGCCCAGGCTGCATCTGCTGCTGTAGCTGCATTTGCAAGCGCTGGTTCTGTACCTGCAAGGTACGGAGACGGTCATTCGTTGGGTCGTAACCCGGACCTCCATCGTCGTAGAAGTCCCCAGCTGCGAACAAGTTCGCCGACTGGTTAGGCTTCAATGTTCCCTTGCGAATAATTGCCCGCACACGCTGATCCCTCGACAGGTTGTCCGGATAACGAGGAATATATCCCCCATCCGACAGGCGCAACTGTCCGTTCTCCCCGGCTACCACGTATCCTTGCTCAATCAACTCGTCTTTCCTCGGACAAGAGCTCGACATATGCCCCTTCTCGTTGCACCAATAACAATCTAGCCCACTGATGTCGTTCGAGAAGTTCGGCCTAGAACCGTGATCCGCGGTGAACTCCCGCTTATAGCTGGTGCCCTCCTTGAGACTCTGGTTCATGGCCCGGAATTGTTCCGCTTGCACGGCCTCCATACGCTTCAGGGCCGCGTCCATACGCTTATCCTGGACGTTCAGAGTGTCCTTCATCACCGCGATATCGAGAGCGAAATGATCTATCCTTTCCGACACCTCGCGCTTGATACTCGGATCCCGGAGAAGCGGTCCGGTGTTCACGTTAACCGCGGGTTCCATGGTTTGGCGCCCACCGGTCAACTGGAACAACGCCGTGCGTCCCGTCCACTTGTCCGCTAAGTACTCCACAATCTTGAGCACCTTCCGCCACGACAGTCGATCCCCGCGTCTCACGACTAACGGTTCTTCCGCCCCTAGCAGCATCCTCCTCTCTAATCTCGCGGTCTCCAGCCCAGATTGCCTCGATTCCCGGTGAGTTCATGTTATTCTCCACTAACGTAGAAAACTCCGGACTCAGGGTTTCAAGCAAGGTAGCTACGAGGCTACTGTTCGTAACTTCCGCCGGCGGGAGTGTCAGTTTGACAGCTTCTCCGCGGAAGAACGCGCAAAACCGCAGCACTCTGCCGGTTTCCGCTCTCGTAACTCCCCGGGCTTCTTGGCAGATCTCGCGCAGACTCTCCAAGCTACCCTTCTCTTGCCGTTCGAGCTCGGGATAGATAGCCTTAAGCTTCCTCACCCAATTCTCAAAGGACTCCTCGCGCCTATACTCGTCGAAAGCGCCCACGCATTGCGCAACTTCTCCGAGCATAGCCGATAACACGGTCTTTCTTCTCCTGATCATCCGTAACCCCGCCGATAGATATGATACGTTCGCACTGAGCGATAAACTCCCTAATTTCGCTAGGTTTGCTCCCATCGAACCTCGGTCGATTATTCTCCCAGGACTCCGGTACCCGGAAACTAACGTTGCGTTGGTTTTGGTTGTTGTTGGGCGGTGGTGGTGGTTGTACTTCTTCGTCCGCCATTGTGTTGTAAAATTCTTGTAAAGTCTCTTGAAAAAGCGATTGGTTTGCGTCGAGTAATAGGTCGGTAAGATCGAGAGAGTCTTCCTCCGAAAGGTCCGTTAAGTCGCTTAAGGATTCGTCTTCTCCGAGTTTCGGTTGGTAGGTCGAGGGCCCCGGCGTAGTAGGAGAAGGTGCAACTCTCCTTCCCTTGTTCTGAACGGTTCTTTGCACAACCTTGGAGGGTCCCGCAGATTGCTTATTCGAGCTACGAAGAGTACGTTGACTGTTCGACGCCGTGTTCGCTCTCCGTGTTTCGTCTCTAGGCGCGTTTAACTCCCGCTCGTCCCTCAGGAATCGTTCGAGTGAGGGTACACCAACTGCTTCTGGTATGGAAGCCTTCTTCTTCCCTCCCGATTTCTTCTCCGGCGCAATTGTTGAACTCGAAGTTCACAAAATCGCCCAAAAACCACCAAAATCTGCTAGTATCCACCCTCGCGGTGGGCTCCAGATGAGATGGGTGCTCGAGAAACAGACTGGGAAAAACCCCAAAACAAAACCACACACAAAACACACAAAAACCTCTTCTCCGGGAGGAGATGAGGACCCTGGGTCAAGTGGATAGGCTCTCCGGGATCTCCGTGCGCTGCCGCACACCGAGCGAGTTCTGGCTCTAGGGACAGAGCCTTTTGTTGGTAAAGGTTGTAGAGGCTGGATACGGTTTTGAGTTTCGCAGATAGGTTGTATTGGTGGTTTGGTTGATTTGCAACGTAAGCGTACTGCCCGATGTCTCCTCCAGGCGGAGTGAAAGACCAGACCCGATGCTCGCGCGTAGATGTAAAGCCTCTCGGCTATAGCCCCAGATCCCAAATTGACAAAGTCAAATAACGTGTAAAGACGCTTCTCCGACTTGTCCGACTTTCCCAAGTTCCCCGCGTGGAACACTAAAACGCTGCCGAGACTGTTCGCTGCCGAGACACTTTCGCTGCCAAGACCATAGAACACTGCCAAGACCACAGAATGCTGCCGAGACAATAGACACTGCCGAAACCCAAAGTGTGATTTTAACCGATAAGGCTGTAGCAATTCCCAACACCCGCACAAAGTACAAGTGAGAGACCCCTAATGCCGGCAGCACTTCGGGTGCGATAGGATGCCTCTCCAAGTCCCCCGCTATCTACTTTATACTCTCATCCTTCTGCTGCCGCTCCCAAGCCGATCGTTCCGTTATCCTGGCTCGTGTCTATCCCTTGCCTATCCAAGTCCAGCTTCTCCAGTTTCTCCAGATTTGGTGTATGTTGTGAAGCGCGACCAACAGGACTTGTCCAATCACATCCGCTGGTGATACCTGTCCAGGTGGACTGCTGGGGCCGCTTGGTGCAAGTCTTCTGCCGTCTGGGCCGTTCCCTTTCCCAGGAGCTCTTCTCCTCCTTCTCTGTGTCCCTTGTGCCGTCCTACTCAATGTCCAAACATCCCAGGTGGCCCAGTACTCAACGGAATCATCCTTGTAAGGCCTTAGACAACCCTCCTAATCCCGTCTGGCACCCATCCGATCCTCGCCTTGGCTCTCCGATCAGGCCCGCGTCATACGGATAATCCGGAGATTCGGGTTGCAACGTCGTCATGCCCCACGCGATGCCCGAGGTACGGTCACATGCCTATTGCCATGCGCGGATCCCCCTGTCGGTGTTCTACCTTCGAGTCCGGGCTGCCACACCCTTCTCCTGGTTCTCCGGGTTCTCCGGGTTACCCAGGTTGCTCCCCTTCTTGGTGTTTTGCTAGGTCTTGGACTGGACCCAACTTGGACTCTGCTTTGACAAGGTTTACCCAGTGCCAGCAATGCCTCGACGAGCGGTATGCCCTTCTCCTGCATGCACGACACCTTCGCAGATAAGTCCACTAGCCGCGCAGGGAAACACGCTAGTTCCAGATGCGCGCGAATGTCAAGACGCGCGCAAAATGTTGCCATTCTACGTGTGTTTTCAAAAGCGGCTTATCAGCGTTATGCCAAATCGAGGAGAATGTTATTTGGCCCCCGCTCAAGGCCGCGGACATCCGCTGCATGGAGGATACCGACGATCTTACGAAGCGCGAGGCTCAGCGCCGTCGACAGCAGGAGCGGCGCGCTAGGCAGCTTGCTCAGCTTGTGGAACTGGGGGTAATCACTCAAGACCAGATGGAGGAGGGGTTGGAGAGTGACGACGACGGCGACGATGGGGAGGAGGCCAATGCAAAGGAGAAGCAACCAGGCGCTGGAGAGAGCCGTCGCCAAATCTCTTGGATCTGGACGACGGCGGGTACAACGGGGTCTGAGCAACACTTGGAAGAAGGTCCGTTCTCGTTAATCGTGCGCCTCCAGACCAGACTATTGAAATGCCGTCGCTAGCACTCCGCGTCGAGTGGTCGAAGGCCTTTGCGCGCAAGCGCCGCTGGCATGAAGAGGAGCGGTATCTCAACGAGGAAACGCGCCGTCTTCCTCTTTCACTGGCGTACGAAGAACGTCAATGGTTGGAGCGGGCGGAGGCGGTCGATGCTGCCAGCGTCGGAGAGGAACTGGCCGACGGGATGCATGCTTATGCTCTCAAGCAGGCTGGGATTTATCGTGAGCTAGCGGTGCGGGCGGAATTCACACGGACGGAGAAATGGGAAGGGAGGGGCCACCGGCGTGGGCGAGCGAATACGGCAGCAGGGCGAGCATCAAGGTCAGCGGAGGCCGCCGTACCTGACGCCTCGGAGGGTGCAATGGATATTGATGATGAAGAGGAAGACGAAGACTATGTTGGTGGCTCGGATTCAGATTCGGAGAGCGAGACTGAGGATGAACGAAGTGAAGATGAGGATATTCACGAGGATGACTGGTAACCACATGGGCTTTTGCTTGGACTCATCTTCGGGGTGCAGGAGAGTTTAGTCACGTGGTTGATAATATCAATACTCTCATCTGATTCATCAATTTATAATTTCTGAGTCCATCAGAGGAATTTCCTTTTTGGGTAGTCATCTGATATACTTGCCTTTTTTGGCAACCATCAGCTATTTAAGTTGGCATCAATAATTTTTGGCTGCCATCACTAGCCATCACTAGCCATCAATGGCCATCACTAGCCATCAGTGGCCATCACTAGCCATCAGCAAGATCAACATCCTATCAAATGCATCAAGATTCCGAGTTCATCCGACACCCTCCGGCAGTGCTCATTTGGCTGGGGATGAGTTTTTGCAAAACCTCCCAGGGCATGTCCCTGGACTTTTCTCAAAACACTGAGTGAACAAGGTGGGATTCCACCAGCAGCGACTTATTCGACGAGCTCGGATTTTTCGGTGGTTTTGTTGTTATCGGAACGCATTGGGGGAGGGTGATGAGGTGAATAGAAGAAGATGGGGCGCGGTCATTGTTTTATAAGCGATTTCGAATGTTTTGAATGCTGCTGCGGCTGGCCGTGGAAGTTTGAGGCAAAAGCAATTGCTTCCGCGGCGTGACTCTCCGAAACAAACGACCCGCCGCGTCCTGCACCGCCGCGTCCTGCACCGCCGCCGCGTCCCTGCACCGTCGCTGAGCGCAAGCCAGGACGTGTCCGACAGACTCGAAAATCTTCACGCGAAAAACAGCGCGTTTAACGGTCGGCTCTGGCTCGGTAGCCACTTCAAAGCAACTCAAGCCTCCACCATCTGTAGTTGGGGCGGCGGTGCCCGAGGCCGATGCGGACAGAGTGCACGGAGGAGACCCCACCCCTGAGCGTCAGCGACGTGTCGAGCAATATCCTATGTAGGTCCCCCAAATTACAAACTTCCCCAAAAAAACGCGGCTATTTATCAGTGACTCGAGCGTTCGGCCCACGAAGCGCCCACGGAGCGGATCGCGAACGGCGTTTCTCTTCGCCGCTAGTGCTTGTTGAATCATTGATTTCCGCCCTTGTTGCTTTACTTCCAACCACCACCTCCTCGCAATGACCGCCTCATCTTCGGTCCCCGATCCACCCACCGCGCCGGTCGATGCGCCCATTCTTTCTCCCGCCTCCACGAATGTCGACCCAGATATGACTGCGCGGTTAATCCAGGTGCCGAAGAAAGCAGGCAACCCAGGGATCTTCCATGGTCAACGGCGCGAGTTCTTGTTGGCGCACGAGAAACAAGTTCAGGCGTACTACGGCGGTGGCAAGATGCCAAAGCATAAACGAGGGTCAGGCAAGAACGTCTTCGACCAAATCATGCCCTTGTACTGGGCTAAATTCCCGCCGGGCCTCCCTCTCAACCACGATCCCCCGCAAAATCCCGCAGGCCTGCAACAATATGCCGTCGCTCCCGTGGAAGGGCCTGAATTAGTCGCTTGGCAAAAAGTCAAGGAAGACACCGAAGAGGTAGGCTGCGTCGTTAAAGGCCATCATACCATGCTGAAGCTCTCCGTAGAAAGTAGCGTCGTGGTACTCGCGTCGTCGACAGGCTCCGCCCGGCGAACATGTTTTTGCGCCTCTCCTGAAACAACTGCGACAACCGTTGGGCGACGCACCGCGATTGAAGCGGCCATACGAGGTTTACATGCAACGCGAAGACGTTCGCCCGCTGATCGAGGCCGAGTTCTCGAGGTTGGGCTACCACCAGCAACCTTCCGCCAGTCATATCAACCTTCGCTGCCAAATCGCGAAGACCATGCTGGAGGGGCCGGAGCAGGTCGCTCTCGTCGAAAGCCTCAAGATCGAGGCACAGAAGGCCTTCGATGAGAAATCCGCAATGCATAGAGAGCGTTTGAAGGGGCAGCCATCGACGGAGCCGGGCGGAGCAGCACGAGTGCGTATTCGATATTCTTTGGGAACTGGGCTGAGACGATCGATAGAGCGCGCCGTAGAATGGCAGGCCTTCTCCGCCCATTAATCGATGCGGTCGCGTCGTATACAGGATATCATTTATTTCTGTTTGGCGTCGGAATCGACGAGGAGACGTTGCAAGTGGAGATCACGTGGTACGTCAGCACTCCCTTCTTTCGCGGTGGACACTTCTCAAGGCATGTGTAGCACGGCTTCAAATGTATCTCCGGAGTCGCCGGCGCACATGGACTTTACCAGAGCAAACCCAGACGACTACGAGGCCGTCGGGTCCAAGCTCACGAGATTCGTGCATAACATGAGTGCGTCACTCTTTTTGACACAGGCAAGACGCTGTTGACGAAGCGTTTTAGTGACACAACAAAAAAAAGGCAGTATCTCCGCATTGCCGTCGCCAGATCCCTCCCTCCATATGGCTGGTGAATCATCGAACTCCTCCGCCGCGTCCGGATCCGCCGTTCCTCGTGGTCACCCTCCCTCCAATCGCCTTTGTCTGCACCGCAGGCACCGCAGGCACCCTCCCCGATTGATTCACAATCGTCCTCCCTTCCCCACCCTCCGGCTGATTCGCAGTCGGCCCCTCCGGTCGTTCAGCAAACGAAGCTGACGATCAACTCGTCGGAGTTCGATGCGTGGTCGGTCCGACCGGGTGCAGAACTCGTCAACGAGCTCAACGACCTGCCTCTGGCGGAAAGACGTCGGAAGTTGAACTTCCTGTCCGTCAAGCCGGCCAGGGAGGTGACGCGGGAGTCGAACATGGCTCGCGATCGCGCTACGGCTCTCCGGCTGCAGGCTGAGTGGTCGGAAGACGTCGCGACATGGCAAGGTACAGCCGGGGCAGCGGCCCGGGGAACGCAGTCGAGTCGGAAGCGCAAGAAGCATGCAGGTGGCTCGCGGCCGCAGAAAAGAGCACGTCGAAAGACCGTGGACGCTGTCGAGATGTCAGACAGCGAGGAGGAGCGGACCGACACGGATTCCGAAGAGAATGGCGCGGACCCCGAAGAAAACCCACCTCCGCTTACGCGCGCGCGTCGGAAGGCGTTGACGACGGAATCCTTGGATGTCGAAATGGAGGGTGTTGATCAAGCTTCCTACACTGCTGCCAGAGCGACCGATGCGCCGATTCTCGCTTCCGACACTGCTGCCAAAGCTTCCGACACTGCTGCCAAAGCGACCGATGCGCCAATTCTCGTGGCAGGGACGTCGCAGAGCGAATGGGCCGATAATGCGCTGCTGCTGCTGACGGACGACAAGCTTGGAAGCGAATGGACGCAGGTCCTGCGACTGTGGTATAATCGCGAGCGAGCGGCGAGCTTCGTGAGACCAACAGTAAGCTTTTCGTGTCAAACGAAAAGTCGCGCGCTGACCCTTCAATCAGAGAGGCTCCTTCAAATCCGACCTCCCCCAGCCCAGTCCCCGTCCTGCGGCCATCGGAACCTGGGCCGCACAGCATCGGCGCGCGAACTTCAGTCCGAAGATACGCGACGCGAGCGAATTTGGCCAACAACTTGCGGCTTGGTGGAGGGACATTAACCCCGAATGGCGACGCCGGCCCACAGGCGTGCTGGTACGAGAGGCGGGTGATTATAGCGCCCTCGACAAGCTCGGCCCGAACGCATTCTTGACCGTGTTGATTGGGCTGAAGTGGTGGGCGGCTGCGACGGGCGAAGCAACATGTGCGGCATGGACCACTATGATGGAGGACGTGCGTTGGTGTCTTCAGCAGCTGGGCGGCACGGCTGGCGTCGCCTGACCGCTACTCCTTGTCCGGATTTCGCCCGCATTTTCCCTCTGCTTTCACCGCATTTTATTCACCGCATTTTATTTTCATCAGCTTATCCTCATTTTCTTCCATCGCGACTTAATCCGCATTTCTCTCTTCGTTTCTTTTTTTGTTCTTTTGATTAGGAGTTTTTGTACTTTTACCTACATATTAAATCTTAGCAGCGGCTATTCGCTGTTCATCATGTCACATCACGTCACAATTCTAAATAAGGAAATAAGGAAGCGATAAATACTGATCCGGCCCGTTGTAAAACGGGACAATTGATGCCATCAGCGCCGCCGGCCGCCGGCCGAGTGATGGGGTTGATGGCCCATCCATCAGGCGCCAAAAATTGAAACTGACCGCTGGCCAGCCCTATCCAATGAATAGGGCCATGGGCTGGCCACCGGGAATTTCATCCGGGCTCCGGGTGCAAGGCCTGTCCGCGTCCCGCAGCGAGGACCGGGTCTTCGACAACAGCCTTTCAAGCCGCCCCTTGTGCATCGATGGCAGTTGTGAGGCTGTCCCTCGAGGTTATCGTGGGCAACGCGCCAGCGACGTAGATCGGCGGAGAGGTCATCGCGGTCGCGTTCGACGACTCCGTGGTTGAAACGTAGATCGTCGTATTTCTGCAGCAATTTGTTGTACGCGTCCTGGAGGTCGGCGGAGGCTAAGAACGTATCAGAGACAAGCACATATCGGGATGAGTGAGGCCAACGCACATTTGAAGGGGTCCTGCTCGGTGTCGGCGACGACACTATCGGCAATTCAGACAGAGGTAAGATCTTAGATGCGACAGAAAGGGACGTACAGAGCGGGCTCAAGTTCCAGAGAAGGAAGGGGTTTCACCGGCGAACTCGAGTCCAAGGTATTGTCGAGTACGTCCTCGAACTGCGCCAAGTTGGTGTCCGACGAGTGGTTTGTGGGAGAAGGGGTGGCGAACAAGCTACGTGCGAGGCCGCGGTCCGCAAAGCGTGGCAGAGTAAGGGGGACAGAAGGCTTGTCGGTAGCGACGAGCATAGTTGAAAGACAAACCGCAACAGAGAATGCGCAGGAGATGCCGGCTTTTAAGGAAGAGCAGGGATCTTTCGGGTGGCGAAGTTGGCGAATGACGCGCCTGACGAAGTTGCCATTTTCCGTGTTCTTTGACGGACGCAACACTTCGGCGCGTCGCTCCGGATGTCCTGGATGGAGCGTCGTGGTGAGTGGTGAGTGGTGGCAGGATAGGATGACATGCTGTCGGAACGGCGTATCTAGCCGAGCACCCGTCATGTCGCCTAAGGTACAGCACGCGGCAACTCAGACGGTAACTCAAAGTGCTGATTTCAGGCTATCCTATGAGGAGTATTCGCGAACTGTAGATGCTGCAAATACACTCGGGTTCCTCCGCAGCGCCAATTTGCTCGCCGAGGGAGCCAGCGTATGCATTGCTGCGGGGGTCCTCGACTTTCGTCGTTGGCCGCCGCGGTGGTGCCAATCCACTCCCGTCAAAAATCGCGCAAGCAGCTCCAACACCAAGTACTTGTTCGTGCGTGCGTTCCTCCATCATAAGTGGCGAGTCTTCAGGAAGCGGCGGCCATCGGCGGCCAGTGGTCAGGGTTGGAGCTCCCGGCGTGCTGGCTACGGGCCTACGGCGCGAGTGGATCTGGTCCCGGGAGTTGTATGGCAGCCTGTTTCCATAGCTTGTTGGTCTTCTGAGTCGTCCATCACATCCTGGTCGTCGTCTTGAAGTTCGTCATCTTCCACCTATCGCATTGAGAACCATTCAGCAAGTCATTTTCACCGAAATTTCCAACATTTCGTAGTCGACTTGAGCTGCGACGCGTACCTTGCGGACTGCCTCGACAATGCTGGTTTGTCGACGTGTTTAGAACAGAGGCAGCAACGGGTCGCGTCCGTCACCTGAACGCGTCTGAGCTTCCGCTCCAGGAAAAGGTTATCGAGACATCCCTCGAGTTCCGGGTTGAGGTGTGTTTGCCCAGGTTGTTTTATCTGTTTTGCCTGCGCCGAAGGACCGGCATAGTTGTCCATTCTAGTGCGAGGGCGATGATGCTACACCGAAGGTATGAGCTCTCCGTTTTTCGTAGCAGTGCCTAGCTGGGTCGCGTTAATTTGTTGCCCGATGACCTAGATTTGCTGTAGTCTTGGAATGACGACTTGAGTTCCGAGTCGTCGTGGTTCAGGCCTCGCTCTGGCCATGGCGCCGTCGCGGTCGAAGATAAGGTGTCTTCGGTTGTTTCGTGGTTCTCGGTCGCAGTAGAGCATAAATTCAATAGCGTGTCTAGAGCTTTGGCTTTGAAGCCCACCACTGAACCGTGGTCATCCAGTCCTCACCGAGAAGCGGAGGCGGTCATGAAGGGAGGATGGCAACATGTCCGTGACCGTGTGTTTCGGTCTTCACCCATTCTTGCCGAAATCGCGCCTATCTTGCTCGCTAACGACTTGTAGGCCAACTTCGGCTCATCTCGTGAGTTCTAGATCACTAGGCTCTTTTACGCAACCGACTTCTCCTCAAACGAGCTGACCTATTTTGCCAGTGTAGATTCTCCAGGTTCCCTTCAGTCGAATGGACGTTTTCTCTCTCTCTCCGCCCTGTTCCAACATCATGCCAGGCCAGCGGTGGTCTGAGTCCTCAAGTTGTTCAAGCCGACCAACCGCTCAAGTCGGCCGTCCCCGGGCGCAGCTAGTCAGACTCGCGACAGAACCATGCCAGGTCATTGTCGTGGTTCCAATCGCGGCGACGGAGAGGGAGTTGTGCCGCCGCAAATCAACGTGACGGAGGCAGTCGGGATCGTCGTTCGCAGGATCGGTGTGGTCGTCGTAGCTGACCGCGAAAGAGATTCAACCGAGCAACTGAGCCTCCGCTCAAGCCACCAACCTTCCTTCACCGCGATCGCCCAAGCACATCCTTCCCATCTGCACCGCGCCGGCCAGCATCACGTTGCGAACGTCCAGGAACATCTTACCCAGCTCACAACAGGCGGGCTCTTTCGTTACGTCGACGGAGGAGAGAGGACCCTCTGGCCCATGAAGCTGTGCTTGCTGGGGAAGGGGGACAATGGAGCATGGGCCTGGATACGGAGCAACACAGACCAATGCACGCGTAATTCAACCTACGCTTGGCCGACTTCGCCAAGAACCTCTACTGTTCCCAAGTACTAATCATGATTTCAGACGCGTCGGGCGACGGCTGGAGCAGGCTTCAATTTACGCCCTGCATCAAGAGTCAAGACTTGTTTTCCGGGGTCAGACTCGACACACTTGCAATGCAACCCTCTCCGCAATGAGTGCTGTAGGCGGCTCGACCAAGGACGACCGGTAGAGGCATGTCGCTGAAGATCTCCAGGAGAAATGGGCGAACTAAGCGCATCGACCACGACGATTCCAATGCTCTATCCAAAGGTCAACCCAGTTTCAACCATGACGATAAGATAGGTCGACCTGGTGCACGTACTGCCGAAACTCGTTCCGCTTCTTCTGAGGTGCGTGAGGCGAGGGTCGGCTCGGGAGAGCGCGCGATACGTCCTCTGGACTCGTGTCGGCCATGTTGCTGGTGAGAGTGCAGGGCACAGCGGTGAGAGGGCCGAATCGGACACAGCCCTATTTCTTACTGACAGTGACACCATGATCAGCGAAGCCTCTCTGAGTGCGCCTACACTCCGATCGACACTTAATCGGGTGTTTCGTTCGCCTCGGTCTTAATCCTGCGGCGTTCAACTTCTTGCCGCCGCGCTCACACTGCAACGTTTCGTTAAAGACGAGCCGTGATACCGTTGGTCGTCTCTGAAGCCTGCCCCTCCTGCTCGTTCCCACTATGCACCACGACCACGCTACCAGCAAGGATGCGAACTTTTCTGGCGTACCGCATGTTGCGGGCCGTGACCTCGCCGAGACCTCTTTCACACCCCGGTCTTCAACGAGCCAATCGTCGGCCACCAACTTGGCTCAAATCGAAGACGTCCTCGACAACGTCGTGGACGCGAGTCTGACCCCGCGGAAGCGTGTTACGAAGGCCGTGCCGTGCGTACAGTCCCTTGCTTTTGTGTATACCGTCCGTCTAAAGCGTAGACAGCGCCGGAAGCACCACCGAAGACCCCTTCAAGTGTACATTGACCCCGCGTATAGAAACATTTGTTGCTGATGAAACTCTAGCCTCTACCAATCTCAAGGAAACGTACCCGCAGCTGCTGGAGAAATACGAAGACTTGAGTTTCAACTACAGCATGCTTGAGCTCGAACGCGACAATTTGTCCGTCAATGTACGCGAATGCCACGCCGCCCACCATGAACTTGGGGAGGACCTCGCCAACGACATCCGTCGTCAGCGGACTCTTGAGCGGCTCCTGGGAACGGCGCGCTCGAAGCCTGTCAGGCTCGAGCTCTCATTGGCGAGTACGCTGCGACAATCGCGGTCTGTCCCTGCTATATTGTCGCTGAACTGCTAAGGAGCTCACAACATGTGCAGGAACTGCGAGTCACCTTATACTGCACTCGGCAGGAATCCCAAGCTGAAGTCACCGCATTGGAGACGGAGATCAGCCATCTGCGGGCGGAGCTCGAACAGAACACCAAGAGCGCTCAGGAACGAGCCAGAGCAGCTGCCAACGACTCGCGTGGTGGCTACTGGAACAGCGGTTCCGTTGCAATAGGAGAACAAGCGCGATATTTCGAGGTCGGAAGGTCTCAACATCTCTAACTAAAGACATTGTCGCAGTTTCTTCGGATACCCGGTCTCGGAGGAGTGAATCGCTGGTAGATAGACAACCTAAAAGAAAGAAATCATATCAAAATATTATCATGCTTCTGTTTTTGTTGACCTATACTACCGGAGCGCACCCTATACGCGCCAAACGACTGCCTTTGGTTCCCTTCTACCACTGACTTCTGACAACTTCAAGCAATCACGATCCACATGTCACTGGACGCGTCTTGCCAGCAACCACCTCCTCCACTGCGACTGGAGCCACGCCGTTAAACAACTTGCTCTCGATTTTCTGGCCCAACTCTGTGTTCGCTCGTCGCCGCGAGGCGTTCAAGGATATGCGCATGAAGAATTTGGTCCAGAAGGACTGTGCGTTTGCGAGTCTTGGCGAACACTCACGTCCTTTGCAGACGTCCTCCGCACAACCGCCCTCGCCGTCCCTGCCACCCAACAATCGTATCTGTCGCCACCACACCGCCGCTGTCCTACCGCAATCACACCGCGCAGGACCGCGTCATTTGACCGCGCAGTCAGCACCAGTTCCCGGAGAAGGAGCAGAAGCGCATGAAGCGGTTCGCTGGGGGGCGCATTAAAGCGCCGCAAGTTCAATGAGGCGTACATGGACACGCGTATTGTGCACCTGTTACGCCAAACCGACTCGATGGTGCGTGCTTGATTTCTTCCCATTTTCTTCACTCACTTGTTTCGTAGGGCCTCGGCCAGACTATCGCGTCCTTCAGCTTCCTCATCGCCTGAAGAATCTCTACGCCTCGTCATTGTCCCACCGTCGGGCTGGCCTAGAGAGTTCGCGAAGTGGGCGCCAAGCAAGGTCATCTCGTACAAGGGAAACCCGACGCAGCGCTCGCGAGTTGGAGAAGGAACTGCGCGTCAGACGGTTCCAGGCGGTACCCACGACCGCACAATCCTCTACAAGCTCACGTAGTGCGTCGTCGCTGTGCTTACTGAAACGCGGGATCTGACCGTTTCATCCAGCTAAAGGTCGTTGTGCGAAGAACCACCCCCGCCACGTACTGCTCCTCGAAATACCGTCTTATTCTCAGTGGAACGCCGCTTCAGAACGACCTCACGGAAGTGCGGTCGTTGCTCGACCAAGAAGTACGCAAGAAGTACGCCGAAATTATGTGCGACCAGACGTCCTTGCATTGTCTCAACAAGGTCCTCAAGAAGTGGTACATCAACCTCGTCGAGCCGACTAGGTCGGATAGCCCGTCCGCTTGATCCAGACCCTCTTCACCGAGTTCCAATTCGAGCGTCTATTCGAGCCGTCCCCGACTCCCACCGGCATGGCGCCGCGACCCCTCAAGACGAAATACACGGTCGAAAACGATTTCGTCAGTACACTCGCACAAGAACGTCCAGGAGATATACTCCTCATTTGAGGCTGAGCCCGCCGATGCGTCCACCGCCGCTCCGGCCGCGCCTGTTGCCGCCGCCGCTCCCATTGCCGTTACTGTTGCCCCGCTGAAGGCCGTCCACGTTCAAGCAACTCCATCAAGTCGATCAAGGACTTCAGAGACACGACATCCTCGGCGATCTCCAGCTCGGGTTCTCGTCAGCGTCGAAGAAGGCGCCCGAGCTCGGGAGGGCGTTGGCTGGCGGCTTGTGTCCCGTGTTGCCGATGGCAAGAGATGGAGAGGGACGTGGCTGTGGCGGAGGAGCTCCAATGTGCGTGTACTCGAGAGGTCATTCTTTTCTGACAGTTTCGCAGCCAAATATACCACCAAACTCAAGCTAGGCAACGCGGAGCTTCAGATCGAGGATTTAAGAGCTGACGGAGCGGAATCTCCGAGCTCGAGGTGCGTTGATCTCATACCAGCATGGTCATGATACTCATGTCCTACAGAAATCTGAGGAGATGTGCATAACGATCGAGGACCTGGAGGCTCTACGCGAGCTCGACGATGAGCCGGAGGAAAACCACGTCGAGACTGAAAAGACTCACGGAGGAAATCGGTACGAGGATGTCGACCAGCCGCCGGGTTCTACGCTCCGTCTGATGCCATTTTCAGGTCTCGCGTTCCATCCGACACAGCTGCTTTTCGCTGCTGCCCTCCACAATGACAGCATCCAGCTCTGCAACTACAGAATGGGCATGCTCGTTCACCGTTTTGAAGAGCCCGAGGGTGCGTTTCTCGATTGCGCTTTGCCTTCGGTGTGTCGCTCACGACTTTCCAGGACCCGCACGGGCCGCGCTCTGCTGGCCAGCGGAGGCGACAACTACAAAATCAAAAGTCCGGGGTGCGTGTCGATGTCGACTCGCAGCGATGCGGCTGATTTTCTTGGAGATATACGGCCAGAAAGCCGACGCTGCCTCTTGACTCTGCATGGCCATTTGGACTTCGTCCGCACGATCCAATTCCACTACGAAATGCCCTGGATTGTGCGTCGCAGGTCCAACCCCATCCAGACCTGTCCTCTAACGTCGCTTTTTTAGATCTCTTGCTCCGACGAGGGGCGGATAGCGGTGTTGCGCGACCTGGGGCTATGTAGGGTTCCCTTATTTCGACCACGACTGTCCCACTGACAAGTTTCTAGATCCTCTTGCTTGTCTGATGGCCCGAACCAACGACCTTGAGGAGCTCGCTGTCGAAATTTTGCAGGCTGCAGGCATGACGGAAACTGGCGTCGAGGATGTGCCTTCGGATGGTCGCTCGACCCTCAAGCCCGCCGGTGATCAACGACACGACCGAGCATTGGCCCGTTGTTTCCGCTGGTTAAAACTCCTTTGACCAAGCGCTAGCAACGGCGCCATCGACCCGGGTTCGCACCCACATACGTCCCACGGCGATGCGGCTGGTGGTGCTTCGTCGGCTCTCGATGCGTGGCGGGGGTCGAGGAGGAAGGTCCGGACGATATCGATTCTGAAGCGGGTGGTTGGGAGCTGGAGGCGCAAGCGGAGGAAGGAGAGGTCGATAAGGCACAAGACGAGGAACAGCCGGGATCGACGCCTGGTATCACTCAGACTGAGTACTGGGTCTGCAATTCGCCGCTAGCGCGTGAACATGTCGCGGCGGGCTCGTCCGAGACGGCCATGCAGGTACGTGATCCCTATTTTTGACCCTTCTTTCGTGAAGCTTAGCTCTTTACTTCAGCTCCCCAACCGCCAGTTGGGCATCGTCAACTTCGTCTTCTTGGCTATCTATCGCTCCTCACACACTTATCTGACGCCCGTCGCGTTCCTTCCGCCTTTGCACCTGCACATTCGCCGCAACCCCGCCCGAATCGTCGCTGTCGCGAGCCTCCCCGTCGTTATTCGGTCGCTCGCGAAGCTGGACCTCCCCGACGAAAAAGCGTCACGGCTGCGTCTGGGCTGGCATTATGTAGTTGCGAATCGCATGCGTTCTGTGATTGTATGAGCAGATAATCTGGTAGAAATTAGTAGAATACTCCAAATAGATGTCACGCGTGACAATCCGCGACTTGTGGGTCTTCTCTTCGACGGTCTCAACTCCACAGGCCGTAGCTTTCGTCGGCATCCATCCACTTCCAACCGTGCGCGTGCACGCCCACGATGCCCGACTCGGACGTGGACATGTACAACTCGGACGCGAAACGGCAGTGGCCCTCCCGCTCCGGTCAGGACCTGCCGCAAGTCGAACGTATCGTTGAGCACGCGGAGGACTTGTCCGATCCTTTGGTGAGCCACCTCGCCTATATATTGCCACTTGCCTTAACCTCTTGCAGGGCTACATCTTTAAAGTTCGGCTTGAGGGCGATGAAGAGCTTCAATGGGCAGGTTCGCCGACATTGTGCGTCCCGTTCGGAGCTCTCATGCACTGTTACTGAGCCCTCGCAGCAAGGGACGCAATCGAGAGATGCTCGAAGATTACCTTATCACACACAACGTGGACGTGGACCACTTCTTGTCAGGAGACTCGCACCCAGGCTCCGACCTGGACTTCGAAGGCTCGGACTCCCAAGAAGTGCCCACGCCGAAGTCAAAGGCCGCGTCCAGCTCAACAGCTAGATCGCGCGTCGAATTTACGAACAACGCCAAAAACAGTACTCCGAGGGAACGGTTTCTGCCAGATATGCTGTCGGCCAGCGTTTGGAGCAGCAAACTCCTGCCATCTGCTCGACGCGGGCCTCACCATGCACACGGAGATGGTATGGTTTAACCTCCCCCAAAACCCTCCGCTCACTATTGGCAGCTATGGTTTATGACTCGTCACAGACTCGTGAATAACGTGTCAGATCTCCCGACGACCACTGAACTCAACGGGTACTACGGTGCGTTTCATGTGTCTCTCTCCGACGATGCTCAATTTCTCCAGCATGCACGAACTGCCATACTCGTTCAAATAACCGCAATGTCGTCGCCGCGCCCATGTTGGAAGTCCTCAAGTGGATGGAACAGCAGCTCGAGCAGAAGCTCGTCGAGCCTGCACAGCTGCTGCAAAAGACCCGCCACGAATTGCAGCATGGCGTATTGCACGACTATCAAGGTTATTATCACTGGATTGCCCTTAACGCCTCCCGGGACGACCGCCCAGACGTGTTCGATTGTATCCCTGCTCCTGGGTCTATTGAAATCAAGGGCAAGACGTACCAACTCTGGGATCGCGGAGGCTTCGCGTCCGACAACGCCTTCGTGGATGGCTCAATCAAGCTCATCGACCTACACCAACCCAAGCATGCCGAGCGACTGTGGAAGATTCCACAGCTCGACATCGGGTGCGTTCTTGCTGTTCTCCTCTACCTGATGCGTCGTGCGGAGATTGTGGACCTTCCCTACCCTCCGAACAGCATCCACTATAAAATCCTTAGCCCAACAATCCTGATATGTGACTTGCTGCAACACGCGACCAACAAACTCGACGCTGAAGAAGGGGTGGCCGATGAAGGCGGCGAAGGCGGTGGAGGCGGTGGAGGCGGAGGCTCTGCAGGCCATGGAGGCGGAGGCTCTGCAGGCGGTGGAGGCGGACGCTCTGCAGGCGGTGGAGGCGGAGGCTATGCAGGCGGTGGAGGCGGAGGCTCTGCAGGCCGTGGAGGCGGAGGCTCTGCAGGCCGTGGAGTTGGAGGCTTTGCAGGCCGTGGAGGCGGAGGCCGCGGCCGTGGAGGTAGAGGCCGTGGCGTCCAGCAAGCCGAGCGAGCCGAACGGGGGGAACCGCCGCAAAAATCCGGTCGTTGGCAAAGCTCCTGGCGGGACGACCCACAAGAAGACGACTCTGCGGATAACGGCGTTCAAGATCGCTTCGTCTATGGCCCGAAATTTAAACCTATCTGGCTTGTATCGCAAATGCAGCGGCTGCATCGCGAGCAGGAACCTCAAGAGCCAACGGTTACTACGAGTACTCCTATCGGTCGGGCCGCCAGACAGGTGATTGAGAGCTGGAAGGAGAACGTGCCGTTGGGTCTTGCGCCGCCGCTGCGAGTTTCTGCTGCACGCCGAGAGAGAGATTTGTGAGCTGGTACGGATGGGGAAACGAAAAGAAAGTGTTTGTAAATAATTGACCAGTTGGTTTGTGTAAATGCGAGAATTGCCTACTAGTGCTGTTACCACAGAGCGGCGTGACGAAGTGTACCTTGACCTGCACACCAACGACGTGCGATGGCTCTGCGCCTCTCATTATCCGCAGGAAGCCAGCAGCAGCAGCAGCAACGCCGAGCCGCACCAGCGCCCGAGTCAAGGCCGCAAAGCAAAGGCCAACACCGACTCCATCGCTCCCAACCCAAGAGCCTGCAGAATCCGCTTCTGCGACCCGTCTCGCGAAACGGTGAGTGGTGGCAGCCGACTTTGAGATGACCTTCGACTCATTTCCATGGATTTCTTAGCGCCCGCAGGAGTGTAGCATCTACTCTTAGTCTCTTACTATCCACAAACCAGTCCGCGACCCCAACCTGAAGGGCAAGAAACGCTGCCCGGAACCCAGCACATCTGACGAAGACTCGGAATCGCCGGGCCCCTCCACCAAACGCCCACGCACCACATCGTACTCTCTGCGCTCCAGCGCCAAACAAAGTGGATCTACCAGCATGCCCAGCAAGTGCGTGAACCTGACGACCCTGTGTCCTTCCCACACTTATTGACAAATTGTCTGTAGCACGACCACCAAAAAGTAAGACGCCCGCCAAGAGCAAGGCAAGTGGCGTCGCGGGGGTCCTCGAGAACTGAAGACGAAGACGCCGAGATGCTCGATGTCGAGGAGTTTAATGAGCAGGAGGAGGGAGGCGACAATGAGAACGAGGATGAGCCGGACGCGGGGGGGAGGCGCGAATCCGCCGGTTCTGGGCGGCCTCGACGACTCAGCGGCGATGCCCATTTTCGGCCACTACATTCGGCTCGTGCGTGCTATCTCTATTGGTGCAACTCAAGACGATGCTCAACAACATCAAGTCGATCCAACCGCGCGCCTCATTACGCCAGGTGAACTGCTCAGCATCAGCACGGAAGATATCCTGGCGGGCCTTTCCAAGTCGAGCAGTTTGTCCAGGAGCTGGTCAAGATTCTCGGCGGAACGGGCAAGAGCGCGGATGAGGACGATCATGGCGCTGAAGAGCCGCTAACAGAGCAAGACGAGGACGCGGCCCGCAGCTGCTCCCAGGGGCGACGACAATGTCGAAGCCCAAGTCGATGTCCTGATGGCGGCCCTTCCTGGTGTTGCCCACATCGTCGTCTATCATGGCGCGATCCCAGTGCTGTGCAGCAAACTCATCGAAATCTCGTACATTGACCTTGCGGAGCAGACATTGAGCGTGCGTATTTTAACCATCTCGTCCTTGATGCGCTCTCAATCGTTGTGCAGATGATGGAGAAGATCTCCGAGGAGTTCCCCAGCTCCATTGTCCGCGACAACGGACTCGCCGCCCTCCTTAACTACCTCGATTTCTTCTCCATCGCAGTCCAACCAACAGCGCTGCGAGCCGTTGCCAATTGTTGCCGCAACATTTCCCCAAAACACGCCTCCCAGATTAAAGAAGCCTGGCCAATCATCCGCAACTGCTTGGGCTACTCGGACCAGCGGTTCGCGTGTCTCTGCGTTCTCAGGACAACCGACTCATATCACCGTACATCCATCGAAACGCTCGGGGTGCTTATCGATATTCCCTCGATTCGCGCAGTCAATCAACTTCTGTTGCCCGCAGGCGCCCCGCTCGTTGCCGCCAACGCGTACACCTCGGTCGCATGTGCCCGTTGCAACGGCTGCGCGGGCCAGTCCCCCGAATCACGCTTACGCTTCTCGAGGCCGAAATTGTCGACATAACCTACCAAATCCTCACCGGCGTACTTCCTCCTGCCGGAACCATTGCGAACGAGCAAGGCAATGCTCGGGGCGGACAAGGCTTGGGCGGTGGTTTGGCGGACATGACTGTTATGGATAACTTGGTGCATCGGCCCAAGGACCAAGTCGAGGAAACGTTGAGCTTAATCTCGGAGCTCATGCCGCCGTTGCCAAAAGGTTCGTTGGACTCGGCTTTGCGTTGAATTTGCGTTTAAATCGTTCTTGGTAGATGGCGTGTTTGACCACAAAGCCTACACGGAAAAAGTCGCTTGGTCGACTGATGAAAGCCAAGGCCAAGGCGGAACGTGCCGCGGCTCGCCAAGCCACCCAAGCAACTCTTGCTGCGGCAATGCTCACTCCAGCGCCTGCTGCTGGCCCGTCGAATGCCGCGACACCTACCGCGGAGGACGGCACGACTTCTAGCGATACGATCGTTGCTGAGCCCGACGAGGCGATCATCAGCGCTCCGGCTCCTGATCGGCTCGAGATGCTGCGCTCAAAGCCCGAAGCCGTTGGTCGCTTCATGGAGCTCATGGTCTATGCTGCCAGCGTCATCTTGTCTATTCCGATCAAGACCCTCACGGCGTTGCTCAAAGCCGTCAGCTTCCTCGACCCAGATGGGTTGAAACGCGTCTTGACGGTATGTTTCGTCTTGGCTTCATCCTCTTTGCTTACATTTGTGTAAAGTTTGTTCCGGTGGCCAGCTTCACGTCGTCAATTTTGTCGTCGAAGGGTCACCCAACACTCGTTATCGGTGCTCTCCAAGTCGTCGACCTTCTCCTAACGAAGGTCCGACATCCTACAAACCTACATTCCGTCGAGAGGGCGTTTTCCGCGAGATCGACTTGCTCGCCGCCGCACGGGCGCTTATTTCCGCGAAACCCAAGGAGAAAGACTCGACAGACTCTGAATCACCCGTACCATCAGACACTCCTGGCGTTCCTCCACCCCTGGCACCAGTACCCCAGAAACCTCCACGACCGAAGACGCGATTACTCTACGCGCGGGTGATACAATTCAAGTCTCTGTCGGGCGATGACTCGGAGCAGGACGAAGGCGACGAGTCGTTTGGGACGTTACAGCAGCTCGTTCAGCGGCTGGGCCAGGATGAGACCGAGAAGGAAGTGACGGAGGTTCTGTACGAACTTGCGGGCGCTTTTCTCGAGCTCGGCCAAGACGTCAGTGTCGAGTTTTGAGCTGTTGCAAAGCGGGGTTGTGGATGGTTTGCTTCTCTTTGCGACCGATCCCGAGCAGAAACGTCGGTCCATTCGCTTTTCAACCTTAAGATCTTGCTGATATTGTGTATAGTGTCCTTGCAGAAGCGCAAGGACGCGTTTGTGGGTCGCAAGCTGAAAGCTGGCAACAATTCGCCCTTCGCCAACTTCGTCAAGAAGCTGCAAGAGAGCTTGACCAAGATGGAGTCTTTCGAGGTTGTGACGGTTACTCCTGGCGCAGATGGTTCGTTCCTCTTCTTGTATTTTCCTCGTAACTGATCTTTTCTAGATTCCAAACGAAGTTCGCCCTCGTTGCTAGCTAGGCAGCTCCGGCTGCGCCTCGTCGCCGACGATCAAGCCAATATTCCGCGGAATCTGCACAACATCGTCGTCTCTATTCACGCGATCGCGACCTTCCAAGCTCTGCACGATTACCTTCGACCGCGGGTTGCCGGGTTGCTTGGCACGGGCTCGCGCTTGTCTGGGATGTTGGCTGCGCTTGCCAACTCTGGCTTCCCTGGTGTCCCTCGTCCGCCTGCCCCGGAAGACGCATCTACATCGGCGCAAGCGTCGTCCTCGTCCACGACTACCACCAGGCCTCGACTGCCGCTGCGGAGAGCAGTGCGGCAGGAGCGTCCGTCCCGCGGAGGCAAAGCCAGCGCTTGAGTGCTAAGGACGCGGGCTGCTGCGGCTGATCCAGAACCTGCCCCTGCCGCGAGCTCGAGTAGTGCCGGCGGAGGAGAGCCAACATGGTCGATGCCGAGATGGCCAACTACAACGACGAGGACGAGGTGGATGCGGAGGTCTTCGACGAGGAGATCGATCGCTACAACCCGATTGCGAATAAGACCTTGACGTTGTCCGTTGGCGAAGGCTAGTTTTTTGTTCAATTCGATTCGTTCTGCGCCGCTCACGTGATTTCAGATGGATCGAAGATCGAGGCACAAACACCCAACGGTCCTCGGGTAGCAAGCCCAAGCATCTCTCGCGACGAAGGGCCTCTCAACACGAGCCTCGTACACGTCTGCGCTGAAGGCCAAGCCCACCGACTGGTATCTCGAGTACGATCAACCGCTGCCATTGGACCTAACTCGTTCTCTATGGCGCGATGCACCAACATGAGATGAGAAAAAAGACAGGCCAGCTTCCGCCAAATCTCATTTGGCAAGGCGTCTACACGATCAAGTTCAACAAGGTGACTGGGCCTTCACCAGTCGTTGAGGGTGTGTACTTTCCTCTGATCCCGGGCCATGATGATGACCAACACGGGCAGAATCGGAGGTGGATCTCCAAGAGCAGATCAGCGACGCCACCGCTCTCGCTCCTCACGCCAGGATCCTCAAGCTGCTGCGTGTTCTGCATCAGCTCAACACGATCGAGGCTGAGCGGTCCATCTTTCCCCTTCGCCACGCGCTACAACTCCAGTCGACTTCGTTCGGATACGCGCGTCTAATCCTTAAGTGGCACTGTGGCAGAGCCAGCAAGCTCGCACACGAGACAAGTCAAGGCGAGACGACGACATCGGCTTCCTTGGCCGTTTGTAGCGCCGCCAGAAGGTCCGGATTTCACGCAAGCACATCCTGGAATCGGTGTTTGCGTTGTATGGCTCGTCGCCTTCGATTCTCGAGGAGGTTCGGATGGTGCTTGGCCCGACGCTCCAGCTGTACTTGCTCGCGTTGGAGTGTACAACGTCACCGTTTCATTCAAACGAAGCAGCGGCTGAACCTAAGGATGGTTATATGTACGAAGAAGGGTCATAGTGCTCAAGGCAAAATTCGTGAATATTACACACAAAATAACGAGTCAATACATGCTCATTTGTTTGTCTTTGCACCCTCCTTTCAGTTCAACGCATCGTGTGCCAGACCCAACGTATTCAACTTCATCGTGGCGCGTTCCATGTCGGATTCTGCATTCAGCACCCGGAGGTCCAGAAGATCCAGCTGATCACGAATGACGTCCAGGTATAGGACTTGCTCCTGGTAGCGATCCACGAGGGCCTCCTTCGCAGAGCGATAAGCCTTGCACCGCGCCCAGGACTTGCATCAACTGCGCAGCCCCGCCAGAGTTGCTCGGCAACTCGATGTAGATATGCTCGTACTCGAACGACTCCGCGAGTCAGCAAGATTCACAAGCCGGGGAGAAACTTACTAGGTACTGAGTGGCCGCTTCAATTGTGTGTGGGTGGTAGCGCAGCGTGTCCACGGAGAAGATAGCAGCGTTCTCGGTGTCCTCAACCACGTTGAGAGTAGGCGGGCTGGTGGTGCGTTCGAAACTGTGGGCCGGATAGCTCGCGTCTTCAGCGCTCATGTCGCCTCCAGAGTTTCGGACTGCAGTCATGGTAGTAGTCATGGTAGTAGTGTGGGGGGCGCGGTCACAATTAGAGTCACGCAATCAATCTTTCTTTTGAACCCCCACCTTGCCCTCACCTCCCGAGCCCTCCCGAGCTGAGTCTCGCATCAAGTCGACCGTGGAAGACCTTGGCCACGTTGGCCGATGCGAGAGCGGGGTTTCCACGCTGGCCAACAAAATGAGGCGGCTCGCAGAACGCCGCTCTTGCGATCGGAGGTTATCTGACATGAGGAAAGAGACTCTCGTCTCTTTCCTCCCTCCCACCATGGCCGGTTTTGACTGGCCAAAACCTCCTCCCCAGTCCGATTTCGAACTGGGCTCGGCCGAGTGGGACTCCTGGTCTGCGACGATCCCCGAGAGTGGGGCAGCGGATCCAAGCATTGGGCACGCGTGGCGTGCGCCTTCTGACTCAGACGACGACGGGAGAAGGCAGCATCGCTGCGGACGCTCGGGCCTGGAAAGCAGAGCTTTCCGATCGCAGTCTCTATTCACCACGTCGTCCACCACCACAGCCCGCCCCGCGTCTCCTGCCGTCTTAGGCGACTCCTTCCCCGAGGCTGTCGCTCACTCTTCGTCTCACAACCCATTCAACAACGCCTCGCCGTGTTTGGGTTCGTTCCAAAGCACGTTCCAAGTCGCGCCTTCCAATTCCGCGCTGTTGTCCGGCCACCTGGAGCGCGAGCAGGCTCCGATTTCGAGCTTGAATACCACCACGACCGACGCCACTGCAGCGGGCCTGTCGTCGCATGGTTCTCGACCGGACGTTCCCATCCAGGCCCCTCTCGTGCCCCCGACTAGCGCCTACTCCGAGTCCTCGCGTTTGGATCCGTCGCCTCGCAACGTCCCCAAAAACGCCGCGACGCTTTTGTTTCCGTTGTCTCATGACGGCCGACATGCCTCCGGGCGCGCCGTTCAGGGCCGCGCCCTCTTCTGGTCACCTCCAACGCGACCAAGCTCCGATACCGACCTCGAATACCACCTCCGCCGTTGCTGTCGCGGGCTTGCCATCGTCGCAGGCTCTTCGACTCAGCGACCCTACATCTTTCATCGCTCCCGTCCGGCCTCTTCCCGTCCCACCAACTGTGCCGTGCGCGCATTGGTCTGTCCACCTCGAACGCGATGGGAACCCGATTGCGACCACAACAGCTCACTTTCGTCAGCCGAGCGCATTCATATCCGGGCGCGCCATCCATTTCTTCTGTCCCAGACCCGGGTGTGTCCTCGTCGCGCCAGGAGTCTTCGGTAGGCGCACGGTGTGGACGAGCGAGCTCTGGCCCACGGCGCTCGGCACGTTCAACAGCGGAACGCAGATCGTTGTGCCCTCGAGCATGCAAGCCTCGTTGGAGCCATGGAAAGAGGCGCTGATCCAGCACTGTATCCGTGCTAGTATTCCCGAGCTGGTCCTCGTGGATTTCTTCCCGTACTTGAAACCGGGAGACGAAGAGCCTATCTACCGCTATCTGAAGGGAGCCAGGGCCCTGGGGTTTTCGCGCGACGAGATTTCCGAGTGTATGTGACAATACAATCGACGAGAAAGCTCTATCTGACGCTTTTCTAGTTGAGACGGATGCGATTATGGTCATAGCGCGGTTCAAGGAAGGTTCTCCTCCGTCGTGTTCACCAGCCGTTCTCAGTTCCACTTACAGATCGACAATGCGCATAACGCTCTGCGCAGTGCGATTCGTAACCAAGGTGATGGGTTCATGTTTCTGTACAACAATGTTCTGCAGCTTCCGCCCATGAACCTCGAGACGCAAAGGCCATACTCGCATTCCGAGGCCTTCTTGCACGAACGGTCAGCTATACGGCAACTTCTGGATTCCTGTAATTTCCTTTGGGTCTCAAAATTGGTGAGCAATCTTTCGTTGTTCCGCCACTCGTAATCTAACAACAATCAGGATGGAAATATCATTGCATTTGACCGGACGCGGCGCACCCAGCCCTGGGCGCCATCATCGAACACATGTCGTGCAGTCCAGAGCTTCACGAGCCGCGGCGGTTTCCAGGCTTCCTTCCGACACCAGGGCCAGCATATGGCGGGCTTTGCGGAACCCTTGTGCGTTCTTGGGCGCACACTTTCCATTTTGTGCTAACATCCCTCAGTTGTTCCGCAGTTTCCTCACGCTGCTCGGCCAGCACTCGATACTCGACCGTGTGTGTTTTGGAACGCCGTACCAGAAGATCAAGAAGGAATTCAAGGACCAACCCGTCTTGCAACAGCTCCTGCTCACAACTTTTGCGGTCCCCGGGCCGGTGGGTAAGTCGAACTTCTTCTAGGTTGCCAAGATACTCTGAGCTGATGCGAGATAGGCGGAACATCGGGGCCAACGAATCAACAGACTTCTGCGCCTGCGACCCAATGAATGACTGCTCTCCCCGCGCCAACCACAACAAATACTTGATTTTTGGCTCGTCAATCACTTTGTTCTAGTACTCGTAATCCAATGGAATGTGCTTCAGTAAGCAGCAAAAGATGGAGCAAGAACAACTACTTGAGCATCACTGTTTGTACCTCTTGCAAGGGACTTGAAGGCTTTTTGAATGCGCCAATATTGTGTTGGGGGCAATATTTACAAGCTTAACATCTCTTGAGTAGGGTTGATTAGAGAGTGGTAACATGATGCCAGACTAACTACTGATACAAGGTTTGTAGCGAGGCTTGTAGCTCGTATGCAGGCCACTCGTAGGCGGCAAAAAGACTTCAACCACTCTTGTCAACCCCTTGTAAGTGGTTGCGCGGATCAAACCCCGTCACATCGGACCGACTCTTTTCGTGATGTCGTATGTAGACGCACACGCAGACCGACGCGGCGCGTCTTCCACCTCAGCCTGCGCGAGCTTTCCACCCTTAAGTACGAAGAAAGAGACTCGGTGGATCGGACCAATGAGCTTCCACACACGGTCCTTCGTCCCATGAAGCTCTACAACGCCCGTCACCTCCGTGCACGCTTGCCCAAGCCAAGCATCGGTTCCTGGGCACTGGCAAGCAGTTCACTTTCGGACAACCTGTTTCTGCGGCCCAGGCTCGTCGTCGTCGTCAGGCGCGCGCCAATGCCGAGAACTGAGATGACTCCAAACTTGAAGCCTCGACTCGGAGGCTCGAGAGAAGCAAGGCAACAGTTTCGTGAGTGCTCTTTCTTGGCCGCATCCATCCACTAATGGCAACCGAGGTATCTCTCCGGATTTCTGTACCCTCACTCAATCATCAAACACACAAGTCAAGGGACATTGACTCCCTGTCCCAGTCGACCTTGCCCATGCAATGGTGCCAGTGGTGATCATGACCCACGCCGCCGAGGTCGCCAGTGATCTCTCCTATCAAACACAAACTTTTGCTTTCGGTCCGATTCGATAGATGCTGAAGTTCTGAGAGTTTCTACGTGGTTATCAATGGAATTCTGTTGCTGTTAGTTGGTCTGGAATCTTGAGTCTCTTTTCCGCTAGAAGGAGATTGCCATCTGCGAGGTGCGGGCTTGCTGCGGCAAATAGCTCAGTAACTCACGGATAAATCAGGATGTGGCGTGAACTCTCCGAAAACGGCACATCGGAGCAAGACGCATTACTTTATTCTATCTGTGCTAAGTCGCGAAGGAGTCTCGAGAGGGTCCGAACTACTCGGCATCGCAGTCAGGTTTTGTTGCGGTTGACGCGTTTACGGCCCGTGAGATCCGTGATTGCGCGATCATGATCAGATAAGATAAGTGTATCTCTGTTGCCTTGAACATCCGACACTCACAAGAAGACAGAGAACGAAAGCTGCTCTGTCGCCTCAAACACCTGAGACGTCTATTGGTTGTTCGGCGTGTTCGAGAGTAAGCACATGAGAAAAGTCCGCGAGGACCGAGGCGCTGATGACTATGTCGGGTTTAATTTTGGGCGTGCCTTACCGTGTGGCGCAAAACGAGCTTCTTTGGGGATTAACTAGTACTTCTTGTGCGCGGTGGCAGCGTGCTCGCACCAAATATGTGCAGGCCGAAGAGCAGATTGGTGGCCGGAGAGAAAAGCACAACGTCGGCGGAGTGAGAGTTGATGATGTTTACGAGATAGGCCGATCGGCGGCGAGAGGCCCCGGCTTGTGTTGCTTGTTCTTGGCCACCACCACCACCATGCCCGTCGAGGAGACCAGCTGGATTCCTGAGGGCACACACAACGTCCTCATCGGGTCCTCACTCAACAAGGCCCTCAAGGCGCGAAAAGGCCTGCCTCTCGCTCCCCCGAAACGCGCGGGACCGCCAGAACGCGACTTTTTCTCATTTCGCTGTGCGTTTGCCTTGGACTTGCGACAATGGGTCGACGGCTAACGTTCGACAGACAACTTCAAGCCTCCTGCACTGGACCCCAGCAAGCCAGGCTCGCTGGAGGTCACCCGCACCAAGGACAAACAGGACTCCGGCGTGGTTAAGCTCGAGCACTTCAGTAACTCGGTGCGGACCCTCCCGAACACGAATCCAGTGCGCTGACGCTCGTCGTAGTCGCCGCCAGACTCGATTCAATTCAATGGGACCGAGACGGCCGCCAAGGAATTTGACTGCGTCCTGATCTACGACGAGGATACCAGGGTCCGCCCGCTCGCTGCAATTCGAACACGCTCTGACTAGCCACGCAGGAGTTCAAGCTCGAGAAACTAGAGGCATGCCTTAACCTGAGCTACGCTGGGACCAGGGCGACTCAGTGTACGTTTCATCCAACGGAACTAGATCGGCTAATTCAAATCTGCTATTAACAGCGCTACCCGCGTCGACAGCGTCCACACCAATCCTGCACAATGGCAACGACATGGAACTCGACGCAGAGGGCGAGCTCGATGTCGAGGAGCCGACCTTGCCGTCGCAGCAGTACCACCATCTGCGCGAAGAAAAAGAGGAAGGTTCCGACGAAGAAGGCGAGCTACCACCATTACCCCCGAAACCAGTGGCCGCGAAACCTGCGCCCGGGCCAACAAAAGCAACGGCATCTACATCTACTGCTCCAAAGCCTGCTGCTATGCCCCTACAGCAGCGCAAGACGACCAAGAAAGCACCACTGCCTCCACCGCCATTACCAGCCGAGATAGATGGCGACGCGTATGAGGAGGATCTAGAGTTTGGGCGACCGAGCGTTAAACGCCGACGGAAGACGCCACCGCCGGTTCAGGCGCCAGCTGCCCTGTCGCTTCCCAGCTCCTCGTCGTCAGCATGGATGGCCCCACCGGCGCCGGTTGTTCCTGCTGCTGCTGCTGCTGCATCAGACTCGGAAGACCCCGATTCGGATTGGGAACCGGTGTCGGTTCCACCACCGGCACCAATATCTGCGGGTGTCGAGGTTGATCTCGAGATGAACGACCTGGAGGCGCAGCTCGAGGCCGAGTTGTTTGACGCGGAAGACGATGGCGGATCGGATGGAGAACCGGAGGACTTTCTTGCAATGGCAATGCCCAACAGCCCGTCGGACCCGGCGAAGAGCAGCGGGGTTCCGCTTTCGATGGCACAGTTGGCGCAGCTTAATGGAGGTGGAGGGTATAGCGATGATGATTATTCGTCGAGCGAGGATACCGACGACGACTAGAACGCGTCGTTTGGGGGTGTCTTCCGTCTTTTTAAATGGGGTGTGGTATTTGGGACCACTGCGTTCGCGTCCTCCCGCTGGGAATAACAGATACATCGTCAGCACGGAATATTTATGTACCAATAGCAACGGTGTTCATTCAGAGGAATCTGGCAACCGCCATGCACGACGCGACGGTGGGCGGGGTTGATGCAAGCACGCTAAGCACAAGTTGACCGCAACTTGACCGCATGCATGAGCGCGGACAGGATGATCAGGCGCTCGAAATCGCACAACATGTTCTCGATTCCGTTCTAAGATACCCAAACCCAACGAGAAGAGAAAGCCCCCGACGAAAAGTAGTTCTTGTTTCCCCAGCTCGCTGGATTGTGATATCGGTCATTAAGTTTTACGGGGTCAAGGAATCGGAAGGTAAGGTAGCTATCCTTTCTCTTCTGTGTTGAGAGAGAAAAAAAATGCGGTATATCTGCGTGCATCTATCACTGCAAATTGTGTAAAGGTACCGTGCTCTGGCCATGGTGGTATTAGTCCGTGCGAGTCCAACAAAGAAGTGCCCTGTATAGTGAATTGTCCGTTCCCCCCGCCCCTTCGTGAGTTGTATTTTCGGCGCTCATGCAGAAGCAGAGGCCGACGCGGCGCTGGACGAAGCCGACGCGGAAGCGCTGGCGGCGTCATCAGCCGGCGGGTTGGGGTTCGGGATCGAGGTAAGACCAATGACGTTGGTCTTGCCATCAGGGGACTGTCCGGTGAAGTTGGCGGGCAGCGGGGTCGACGCGGGGACCGCAGCGGCGCCGTTGGACCCAGTGTCGGTGGAGGTCGCGTTGCTGCTCGTGTCGGTCGAGCTCGAGTCCGAGTCCGACGAATCCGAGCCCGAGTTGGAAGAGTCGGACGGGGTGCCGGTCGCGCTGCTCGAATCGGCGCTAGCGAGGATCGAGGCGGCCTGCTGGGGCGTCAGGATGGTCGTCGTGGTGGACGTGTCAGAGCCGCTGGTGCTGGTCGGGCGGATGAGTTGACCGAGCGCCTCAGAGTCGTCGTCAATGAAGGCAATGACGGGACCAGCGACCTGGTGGGTCGTGTCACGGTCAACGATGTTGTTGGCGAGCGGGGTGTTGTTCGACGTGATCCAGATCGCGACGGGGCCGTTGACGCCAGCCGGGACCGTGCAGTTCTCGATCGGGAGGTTGATCGCGAAGGGCAGGCCGCCGAGCATCATGTTGCAGAACTGGCCACCAGTAACGTTGTTGCCAGAGAACGTGAGCAGGGTGCCCACGGTCGGGGTCTCCTGGTTGGTGATCGTCAGCGCGTTCGTGGGGGTAACACCGGTGTTGCAGTCCCCAGTGATAAACGGCGCGGCGATCGAGAGAACCTCCTGCGGCGTGAAGGGGATGTCGAACGCTTGCGGGATGGCGGTGGCGCCAGCAAGGACGTTAAGCAGCGACTGATGACGAGCCTCGACGGTCAAGATCGACGCTGCGGCATCGAGGAAGATGGACTGGTCCTCGAGCAGAGTCGCAGCACCGAGGTAGGCCGAGACACCAAGGTACTCGACAACCCGTGCCGTCGCCGCCATCGTCTGCACATTCGTCAACACGCTGCTGAAGTCGTAGTTGCAGGTCAACGGCGTGGCGCCGTTGTCTGTCAACGCCTGTTGCAGGAACGTCGTGTGGGCAGACTCATCCGCTTGGATACCGGACAAGATCTGGGTCGCGACAAGGCTGGACGAGAATCCGGCGTTCGTAAAGTCGGACTGCTGGAACTGGGCCAATCCCTGCGTGTAGAAAGTCGTCTCGAGCTGCTCAAGGACGTTGGCAAACTCTGTTGATGGGGATCAGCTAAGCTGTTTTAGAGTTCCGGATAGCAACGCACGGAGAGCGAGGGCGTCGTTTGCAGACGCTGCGCGGGACTTGACTGGACGTGCAGATACCAAAAGAGGGGCAGCGGCCAGAGCGGCGAGGATAGATGTCGAATAACGCATGTTTAGAGAGCTACCAGGAAGAACCGGCTTGAAGAACGAGTGAAGATATCGCAAGCGACAAGGTGCAACCGGGCGACCAGGAATAGCTGAAAACACCAGATATCAGCATAAACTGCAAGCAGGACGGAGGGCTCGACGACGCACGGGAGGGGGCTCGGGGAAAAAGAAAAGGGAAGGGGGGAAACGAAGGGGGTGTGCCGACGTGATGGGTGGCCGAGTTTTGTATGGCAGGTCACCGCATTGCGATCCAAGGCTCTGGTTTGATGGGTTAAGATTCGGCGACATCGGTATCAGCTCTGGTCACTATGGAGATATCGTCCCCCATAGACTCCGCTGCTCTCGAGGGCGGCAGAAAATAGAACGAAAATCAACCGAGAGCGTAGCTCCCCAAGCTTTGGAGACTTGATTTCCGAGAAGGAGAGGCACAGCGCCGACGGGCTCGACCATTCGCCCCGACATATGCACCGAAATAGGGCGGAGTCTAGACCATCCAGTGGGGCGTCCAATCAGAGTCTCCAGCTATAGAAACCTCGGGATCCTCAAAGAAATGGAATCAGATCGGCCCGCCCAGCGACGCCGTTGACGACGACGCCGGCTAGTTACTTGCAGACAAGGGTCACGACATGTTGCGAGCGACAATTCTGCTCGCGTCGGAGGTCGAATGAAAGGAGTGAGAAAGCTTGAAACAGTGTGCGGAGGCACGATTCAGAGCTGTGTCCGATCGACGACGCGGTCGAGGATAATATGTGGACGCGGAGGGTACGCGGAGCTGGAGGTGGTTGCCTTTGTTCAAGACTTCGAGTGTTGGTTTGTAAGCGGCAGTGGCGCGGCATATCACGCACAGCTACGGCTTGCCTCCTCCGTTCGCGACTTGTTTACCACTCGACGCGTCCATGGATGAGGCGAAAAGTCTTGAGGCACTCAGTGCTGTCCTCACCGACATTGAATCTAAACCCTACGACCATGCTCTCCACGCGACGCATATACGACTCACCCAGTCCCTCCAACAAGACCCACTCGCCGCCATTGACCTCATGACGTCCTTCCTGGCTGCGCCCGAAGAAGTTTGGATGGCGCGAATTCGGTCGCTCGAAGCCTCCATCGACGTCACCTCTGCGGAAAGTGTCGAGGAAATGCTGGCGGTCTACGAACGCGCAGAACAAGACTACCTCTGTGAGTATTGACGTCCTTCCTCGTATTCGGGACCACTCAAGTCAACTGCAGCCCTCCCCATTTTAAAGAAACACGCGGAATTCATTATCTCCTGCTTCGCGCACTACAAGGAAGCACCGAGACCCGATGGCCTCCCCGAGGGTTGCTTCACCGTGCCTTGGACGCGGGACGCACTCACTAAAATCGTCACCGCCGCGTCATGGCACTTGTCCGTGCGTGCATCGTATTCGCCGCTGTTGTTCTGCTCCACTGACCGCTCGTACGCTAGAGTAATGAGGTGTGGGACCGGCTTCTCGAATGGGAGGTCGAAGAACTCGACGTAGTCCCAGAAGCAGACAAGTGAGGCTCCACCCTCTGCGCGTCATCAGCTTTGTGCTGAGTATTTAAGGGCAGAAGCTGTTACCCGTGTCGAGAGGTTTATCTTGGCCCGCCTCGCCCAACCGCATGCCAGTATGTCCACACACTTTTTTCAACGAGAAACAATTCATCTTCTGCCAGAATTGGATGACGTCGCCCAAGCCTACTCTTCTTTCACTACGAAACATAAGCCCGCCGACGCGTACGAGTCTTTACTGGTAGCCGCGTCCAAAGTTCGCGGAAAGGCAGCAAAAGCGTTCCAAAAACGCGATCGCTTCGAGTCTGCTTTGGTATTATTTCACTCTTTTAGAGTCGCTAGAAACCTAACAACAAAATTTCCAGGCCCAGGCACCGACTCTTGAAAATTACACCCAGTACATTGCGTCAGAACGGCGGGCCAAGAACGCTGACTGGCCCATTCTCCGAACATTGTTCGAACGCGCAATTGCCGAAGCCGCAACACGACGCTTTGCGGGAGAGGACGGAGCGGAGGCTCAACTGTCAACGTTCTGGATCGGCTATTGCGACACGGCGGTAAGGATGCAAATGAACGTCTCTGGCACGGACTGACCGCTCAAATAGCGAATTCTAGGCGTCGGGGCTGAGGAGGAAGTAGCGATATTCTCGAGAGCAGTTCGCAGTGTGGCCGCATCCGGCGAATTATGGGCGAGGTATTTGCGCTGCCTTGTGAGCAACTTCTGCGTATATGTGCTATGTTCCAGGACTCATCTCGACGCAGGAACGAGCGGGAGAAACCACAGTTGCAGGTACGCGCAAATTCCGTCTTCTGGTCGCCTATCTAACTCGCAAAGCAGAGGTCTATGACAGGGCACTAGGCACCAACCTCCTCCAGTCGAATGTCGATGAGCTTGTGCCCGTTATTCTCGCGCGAGGCGGATATGAAAAACGGCTCTTCGATGCTAGTGAAGGAGGTTCGGACCCTTTTCGATGCGAATTTCCGTCCCGCTCATGAAAACCCTCTTTGCAGATGAAGACCGTTTTGTCACTCTGGTCGCGACTTTGGAAGCAGGTGCTGAGCTAGTGCGCAAAGGTGTGGGGCGCTCGCCTGCGACTGGGTGCACTCGATTAATACCCAACAGCTTCTCCCACCGGCGACCCTCGACTTCGCGTCGAAAAGTTCTTGGCTGCGGTGGTAAGTTGCGTTTTGACGCTCGTTAGCGGATATGGCTCAACGCTTTCCAAGTACACCAGTGCGAACATGGAAGACAGTGCAATCGAAACGTTCCACACTTCGGCGAAGCGCAACAAGTCGAGTTACAACGCTTGGATCGTATACACTGACGCGCTCATGTACGCGCTTCGTCTTCATTCATGCCCGCCGCCGAGCCACCTGACCGACGCGTCTAGACGACACGGACAGTACAAGCAGGCGCGCAAGACGTTCGTGGATCTCCATGCGAAGAACTTGGACTGGCCTGAAGCGGTCTGGGAAGCATGGCTCGCGTTCGAACACCTCCATGGTTCCGTCCCCGAAATTGAAGCCTGCGGCGACAAGATCGAAAAGGCGCAGTACGTGGTCAATACGCGAAGGGCAAAGGTACGCCTTGGGCTCGTCCGGATTTTGTTTGTGCTCTCGGGATTTTGGGATTCTAATTTCGCACCTGGGGTTGTTTGTAGGATGCTGAGAAGCAGGCAGCGCAGTACGCTGCGATGCAAATGGCGTCGGTGCCCGTCGAGCAGGCGCCGGTGCCCCAAGTCGAGTCGGCGACTGCTATGGATGTCGATTCGGCAGCACCTTCTGGTCCGCGCGGAACGAAACGTCGGGCGGAGGACCATCCGTCCCCAGAAGAAGAGGGCGGCAACAAGAAGGCAAAACTCAGTATGCTATACAATCCTTTATTTCTCGTGTCCACCCGCGCTAACGGTAATGAAGGCAAAACTGCGCCGCTCAAGAGGTCCGCCTTCACTTTTTTTTTTCGCTATAAATACTCAAAGTCGTGCAGAGACCGAGAGAACTGCACCGTCTTCGTCGCCGACTTGCCCACCGACGTGTCCGAAGATGATCTGGTGGCATTGTTCAAAGACGTACGTGTTTTCTGGTTTTCCGCACCAGATCGTGACTATTCTAACGACGTTGCCATCCACAGTGCGGTGAAGTGCGGGAGGCCAAGATTCAGAACCTATCGGGACCGGTCGTTGCTACTGTCGAGATGTCTGACCGTGTAAAGCAGCAACCATCTTTCCTGGCCCGCACACATTTTCGCTGATCGAGTTCTATTTCAACAGGAAAGCATCCCCGCTGCGCTCACGAAAGACAAGAAACGGATCCGCGGGCATGAGATCGCTGTCCATCTCGCGTGGAAGTCGACGCTCTATGTTGCCAACTATCCCGAGAGCACTGATGACGCGGGCCTCCGGGCGTTGTTCAGCAAGGTAACCCGCTATTTTGGATATTGCCTTCCCGCTTGTTGCTGAGTTGTTTTCTTCCTGTAGTATGGGACGCTGTTTGACGTGCGCTGGCCGAGCAAGAAGTTCAAGGAGACGCGTCGCTTCGCGTATGTCCAGTTCACCTCTCCGGTACGTGATCGTGATGGTAATGTCACGTGTTACTGATTACAAGACTTGCAGGCTGCTGCTCAGAGTGCGCTCGAGTTACATGGTCGCGAAATCGAACCTGGGCTTCCGTTGACGGTCTTGATTTCTAATCCCGAGCGCAAGAAAGCGCGGACGGATCAGGACGCGAACGAGCGCGAGTTGTATGTGGCTGGACTGAACAAGCACACGACCAAGGCGGATTTGGAGCATCTCTTCAAGGCGGTATGACTTTCTTTCGGCTGAAGCTACGTTGTTTATCCTGATCGGTTGTTCACAGTATGGGACCCTGAAGGATGTGCGGCTAGCGACGGATAACAACGGGCAGTGCAAAGGCTTCGCGTTTGTGGAGTTCGAGGACCAGGTTAGTGTTGGCGATTTGTTCCTGGAGGTTTTGTTTGATACCTCTGCAGTCATCTGCGCAAGCGGCTCTGGAAGCGAATAATCAAGAACTCAAAAGCCGACGCATTTCCGTCACTGTTGCCGATTCGCGCGTTCGGGGCAAGAATCGCGCTGAGCCTGAAAGCGGACTTGGTAAAAAGGCCGACGCGCGTAGCCGCTCGATCCGCGTCCGTAACCTTCCCGCGGGGACGCAAGAGGGGCTCCTCCAGCAAACTCTCGAGAAGCTCGCCAAAGTCAAACGCGTCGAGGTGTTTGCCGACTTGAATGAGGCGCTCGTTGAGTTGGAGAACCCGGCGGAGGTGGGGAAGGTCATGTTGCGCACTGAGCCGGTCGAGTTTGGTGGGAATGTGTTGGCGCTGGCGGAGGAGATGCCGACGAAGAAGGATGGTGGGGCGTTTGTGCCGAGGGTGGCGAAGCCGAGAGCGGGGCTGGGGCATAAGAAGGCCGTGGCTGCTGCGAGAGCGTCGGGGTCTGCGGTGCCTGCTGCGGCTGCGGCTGCAGCTGCTTCGTCGTCGAGTGCGGCGTCGTCTTCCAAAGGCAAAGGGCAGGATGATTTCAGAAAGCTGCTGGGTTGAATGACTACGTATAATGTATCAAAAACAAACGTTGTTTGCTAGAACCTTTGCCACTTGAAAGCCTTTGGTGAAAGTAATGGCGACCATGCGGTTTTTCGCCAGGCTCTTTCTCCGTATAACTCTGAATCTGAATGCTCTCCGATCCAGTCGTGCTCAAGCAGGCCACGTTCGGCCCATCTCGGGCCGAGCTCGGTTCGCCAATGCCGGCTCGGTACGAGTCTGTACTAAACTCGGATAGTGAGCCGGCCGAGCCAGCATGTGCCGACTTCACCACGTATGAGATCATCCAGCGCCGGGTACACCATTGTCGCGGCTTCAAACCCGTCCGCTCCAATTCGCTAGCCAACATCATGTTCTCGTGATGTGACGTCACGCGTCTAGAGTAAGTAATTGCTTTCTCAGCGTCCTCCGCCATGGCGCTCCAGGGATCCTACGGCTGGATCGACACCGTCAAGTCCATCGCGTATGGCCCTGGTGTTCTCAAGACTGCGCTGCCGCAGCAGATGCAGCTGCTCGGCGTCCGGAAGGCGCTCGTCATCTCGGGACGCAGTGTGTCCAAGGTCCGAGTCTCGTTCGTTCCCTCCTGGTTGAGAGCTGAGGGTATTCGGTATAGACAGACGCATACCGCAAGCTCGAGGCGATTCTGAATGAACACGGTGCCTTTGGAGGGATATTCACCGAGATTGGGGAGCATTCGCCTGTTGCGGGGATCAATGCGAGTGTGAAGCTGCTTGAAGAGACGGGCGCGGATTTCGTGATTTCGTTTGGCGGGGGTCGCCTGTGGATGCGGCGAAGGTTGCGAGGTATAGGCTTATGGAGAAGACCGGCGCTGCGAGCCCGATTCCGCAGATTGCGATTCCGACGACGCTTAGTGCGGCGGAATATCAGGTGGGGTTTCAAGTTTGTTTCGGGTGGGTTGCTGAAGATTGGTGTAGATTGGAGCGGGGTATACGAACGAGGAGGGTGTGAAGGTTGCTGTTTCGCATCCGGAGCTTGTTCCTGCGGGGATTATTCTCGATGCGGAGTTGACGCTCGAGACGCCCACCCGGCTCTGGTATCTCAACGTTGCCGACTTTCTGGATTAGTTTCTCATGAATTTTTCAGGGTCTCTACCGGAATACGTGCGGTGGACCACTGCGTCGGTGAGTACCCACACGGACCTCCCAGAGATTCTTCTTATCCAAGGCAGAAAACCTTTACCGCGAAGGCGTGAGCCCTCCCGCCAAGATCCTCTGCTACGCCGGGCTCGCAGACTTCTTCAAGTACCTTCCCATCTCACAAGCCGACCCGACCAACCTCGAAGCGCGACACAAGCTGCAGCTCGCGTCTTGGATGAGTCTATGGCCGGCCAAGTAAGCTCACCAGCGGGTCCCGGAGGATTCAGCTGACGAGACCATATGCAGACGCGACAAGTACAGCGCGCTTGGGCTGTCGCACTCTTTGGGGCACAAGCTCGGCGCGGCGTATAGCATTCCCCACGGAATCACATCCTGCTTGACGCTCGGCCCCGTCGTCGCATTCAAAGCGCGACATGCGTCCGCAGAGGACAAGGAGGCTCTGGCGCGTTGCTTGTTCTACCTCGGAGAGCCCAGCACTGGGTCGGTTGACGGGGACGTTCTGAAGCTTTCGGCGCTCATTAATGGGTTCGTCTCCTTTTATCGTTCTTGAAGTCTGGTTAAAGTATCTCTTCGTAATAGCTTGGTGGAGAAATTGGGGTTGAAGAGCACGTTGAGTCAGTACAAAGTGCCGAAGGAAGATTTTGCGAAGATTGCGGAGTTGGCTGCGCCGGGGCAGCAAGGGGTGGTTGAGTTGCTCGAGGGAATGTATTGAGTATAATTGCTAAGCTAGTTTTGGAGGTGGAGGTTAAGGTCCAAGTGACAGCCACGGGGTCACGTGTGTTGATATCAACTTCTGCCGCGACTCGACCCACTCAACCTTCGCGCCACCCCCGAACGCCACCTCGCCACGAACGCGTCCTCTAGCTCCCGACCGCGTCGGCGATGCCGGGCAAGAAACGCAAGTCCGAAGGCGACGCCGCCGCCTCGAAGCGGCCCGCCAAGCAGCCCCGCCGTACACTCGACTCGTTCTTCTCGCCGCAGGTCCTCGCGCCGGCGAGCTCCGCGCAGGACGACGACAGGCGCATGGTGTCGCTCAACTTTGAGCAGACGGCGATTCTGAGGCAGGTGGTCAATGAGGGGAAGAATGTGTTCTTTACGGGGAGTGCTGGTGCGTTTTTAAGTTGGCTATTTCCGTGTTGGTGGGAGGATCGTTGAATCGGATTTTTTCCAAGGGACGGGAAAGTCGTTGCTGCTGCGTGCCATAATCACCGCGCTGAAGAAGAAGCATGGCAAGACGAACGATTCGGTGTCGGTGACTGCGAGCACGGGGATGGCGGCGTCGAATATCGGAGGTGTGTGGCATGCATTCGTCCGTCGCATCTTGGACGGCTTCTCATGAGGCCTACAGGGATGACTCTTCACGCGTGGGGTGCCATCTCGCCTACGCCCACAAACTTTGAGCTGCAAGTGAGCTGCATACGAAAGTGTCGACCCGCCCTGCAACGGTGGCAGAAGACCAAAGTACTCATTATCGACGAAGGTGCGTCGTGGAGCCGTTTATTGGATGGAGAGCTAAAGAGGTTAATAGTGTCCATGGTCGACGGGCCGCTGTTCACTCGCATATGCAAACTTGCCGAAACACTCCGCAAGAGCGACGCGCCGTTTGGGGGAATTCAGCTCGTGATAACGGGGGATTTCTTCCAGCTGCCACCGGTGTCGAAGAACGGCGCGGCTGTGTTTGCGTTCGAGTCGGACGAGTGGAGACGTTGCATTCACCATACGCTGTCCCTTTCGCAAGTATTTCGTCAGAAGGACGACGGTACGCCTCTTATTCGTTCATTCACCCGTATTTCTGAACGAGAATTACAGAGTTTGCTACGCTGTTGAACGAACTTCGTCTGGGGAACATTACCCCTGCCGCAAGCGCCACCTTCCGATCTCTTTCGCGTCCTCTACCACCCGATCCAGCCGGCATTCTGCCAACGGAGCTCTTCCCGATGCGCAACGAAGTCGACCGCGCCAACTCGCTGCGTCTGTCTTGTCTTCCGGATGCGAAACACACGTTCGCGTCGCGCGACTCGGGGACCGCGCCGGACGAGAAGCGGAGCAAGCTGCTGGAGAGCATGATGGCGCCGCACGAGTTGGTGTTGAAGAAGGACGCGCAGGTTATGTTGATCAAGAACCTTGACGAGCGGCTTGTGAATGGGTCGGTGGGGAAGGTGGTTGGGTTTTATCGCGTTGGGGATGTGAGGGGGTGGGGCGGGGAATGGCCATGGGGCGGGGGCGAGGAATGGGACGGCGACGGCGCCGGTGCGGAATGTGATTATGCTGGATGGGAGGCCTGCGCCGAAGGTGGAGAGTGTCACGGTGGGGGTGTTGACGCCTTCGAGGAAGGCGAACGTGCCGGTCAAGTTGGAGAGCAAGCTTGGGCTAAAGCTCGAGAAGGACGTGAAGCCCAAGTCTGCTGCGACGGCGGCGTCGAAGGACGCCGAGCTGTACCCGCTCGTCGAATTTCCTGCGCTGGACGGGTCGGAGACGGAGGTTGTGTTGCTCGTTCGGGACGAGTTCCGGATCGAGGATTCGCAGGGCAAGGTGCTTGCGCGGCGGATGCAGGTGCCGTTGATCCTGGCGTGGGCGATTTCGATACACAAGAGTCAGGGACAGACGATTCGGAGGGTGAAGATTGATTTGGGGAGGGTGTTTGAGAAGGGTGCGTTTGCTGTGTTTTTTTGTTTTCGTCTTTTGTGTGGAGGAGGCTGATGAGGATCCCGATGTAGGACAGTCGTATGTTGCGCTTTCGAGAGCGGCGTCGATGAGTGGGTTGCAGGTGCTTCGGTTTGATGCGAATAAGGTGTGTTTTTGTGTGTTTTGTGGAGTGAGTGTGAGGCTCACGTGATCGTGAATGTAGGTGAAGGCGCATCCTAAGGTTGTTGAGTGGAGTAAAACGTTGGAGACGCGCTGTGAGCGAACTCAGCTGGAGGCGAAGCCGAAGCCTAATGCTGAGGCATCCTCGTCGTCCTTGCCTGCGGAGAAGGAGGAAGAGGAGACTCGGACATTGCCCTCGTCGTTGGAGGAGTCGTAGGTTGGGGTCTTTGTAGACAGAGTCGTAGGTTGGGGTCGTCGTGGACGGACGGATTTCCGCTTGTATTTCTACGTTTTTTTTTTTTTTGGTTTACTTTAGACTCTAGAGTCGTCGGTTGGACGATCGAAATTTAAAAGAAGTATAAGTACATGTAATCCGAGTCCTCACGCCACCACTGTGCCGTGCTCTGCCCGATCCTTCAAGAATGCGAGGTATTTTTCCTGGGCTTGAGGCCCCACCATGAGCGCCTGATAGTCTGCGACGAGTTGCGTTGCGAGCTGCCTCTGCTCAGTCTCCCGAGGGTCATCCTTGAGAAATTCGACCTCAAAAGCGCGGAGTCCCCGGATAGCGAGGATCCGTGTTGCCAAGTCCCCATCCAAAGTCATGAATTTCACGACGCCTTCGATGTGCCGGAGTCTGATGTGGAGTGTTTCGAGGCGCATCTCGTGCAGCAGCTCAACCGCTCGCTCCAAGGAGTCAGGCTCGACGTCTAGCTCGAGACAGAGATGCCGGATGTTGCTGATACAGTACATCCCGAGCCCGCCCAGGAAAAGCTGTGGAAAGTCGCTGATGTCGAAGTAGTACGTGTTTTTGCGGTGAAGGATGGGGAGACCCTCGAGGTAGAGCTGGCGGCAGGTCTTGATGACTGCAACATCATGGTGAAAAACGCACGCAGAGTGCATCTCGCAGGCAGTCATGCAGCCAATCTGGCGTGGTTTTGCCAACAATGGCCGCAGCCGTATTATGCGACCTCCAAGGAGGTCTTCCAGGATTATTAATCGCACTTCAAGAGGTAGATTGAGGATATGGCAGTGATCTGAGGGTGTCGCTGGAGGCGTTTTGCTAATATCGATGCGTTTTGTGGGCAATGGTGGCGGGTAGACGATTGGAGTTGACCCCGGGTGAGAGCCAGCCTTGTTGAGGCCATAGGCGATAAAGCATATGTATGGCCAGCAGCAGATGAGCGCAAGGGCGAATTGAAGGCCGTTTAGAGCGCGTCGCAAACTAGACCTGGACATGAGAGTTGCAGCCAACGTTTCACGAGCCGTGTGCTTGGGCACCTACTCGCCTCGTTGGCTCGGCCAGGCTGGTGCATGGAGGCGTCACCGTCGTAGGACGCCGTGACGGAGATTGCCGGGAGGATTTCCGGGATATCACGATGGGTTATTGCGTTCTCTCTCTCCGTACCGGCTAGGACAGTTATTTCTTCTAAGTACTTTATCTGTACGTATACCGCGTTCCATCGAGGACTCTGTGTCGTTGTCGAATTTAAAAGACACAGGGTTTGCAGAATTCAAGTCCTCACGCCAGGACTGCACCGTGCTTTGCCCGGTCCTTCAAGAACGCGAGGTATTTTTCCTGGGATTGAGGCCCGACCATGAGCGCGCAATACTCTGCAACCAGTTGAGTTGCGAGCTGCCTCTGCTCGGTCTCCCAAGGGTCGTGTTCGAGCGCTTTGGGCCGCTCGGGGAACTTGACCTTGAAGGCGCGGAGGCCCCGGATAGCGAGGATCCGTGGTGCCCATGCTCCATCCAGAGACAGGAAGTTCAGGACCTCGTCGAAACGGAAAAGGAGCTCGAAGTTGAGCTGGAGAGTCTCGAGGCGCATCATGTGCAGTAGCTCGACTACGCGCTCCGAGTCTTTCTCGTCGTGGATATCATCCAACTGGAGTGATAAAGAAAGATGGCGGATGTCGCTGATGCAGTACATCCCGAGCCCGCCCAGGAAAAGCCGTGGAAAGTCGCTGATGTCGAAGGCGTAGGTGTTTTTGCGGTGAAGGATGGGGAGACCCTCGAGGTAGAGATGGCGGCAGGTGTGGACGACGTCGATGCCTAGGTGTCTGACGCGAGCCAGGGAGGCGTCTGAGTCGGATGGGTCTTTGGTGTACCCGCCGGCGCCGATCCGACATGGTTTTGTGCTCGACCCGATTGGGATGGGGCGGAGTTGGAGGATGCGGCCAGCGAGGACGTTCTCCAAGATCATTAAGCGCAGTTCTTGAGGGAGATTGAGGATATGGCAGTCCTCTGCGGGTGTGGCTGGGGGCGTTTTGCTGATGTCGACGCGTTTTGTGGGGAGTGGGGGTGGGTAGACGAGTGGGAGAGGTTTGACGACGCAGCCGTGCCGTCTTGTCCGACGGACAGATTGGCATAGGATGCAGGGTCCACAGAGGGTGAATATCAGGACGAGCTGGAGCACTCGGAGAGCGCGTTGAGAGATGGATTCGGACATGATGAGGGTCGCAGCCAAGACTTTCGCGAGGCACGTGTTCGTGAGGCCTGCCTTCAACGGCCACGACTGTTTCTAACCTGCTCCATCGGAGTCTATGTGCTGCCGTGCAAAGCGCCGGTACTCCTCCCGGAACACCAGGAACAGAAGATGGACGCCTTCTCGAGCTCGCCACCCAGCTCAATGCGCCGGCGTTCGCAAAGACGCTCTTGTCGTTTACGAGTCATCTCCAGTCTGTTGCATAGAAGGCTTCATCGCGTTTTGCGCGCAATCATACACAAGGATACGACGCAAAGCAACATAGGTGGAAGCACTAGGTATATGGCCTGAACAAACAACCGGCCACACGCAGAACACGACTCGTTCTCTCGCTAGTCCTACGATCTTCGACTCGGTGCCGACAATGCAGCTTCAAGTCGACAAAACACGCGTACGGGCCACCGACGCGTCGCAAAACGACTTATGCTCTTCGTTTGCTGCGCTGCGCGGCGGAGGAGCCGAAGTGGACTTTGAATCGGCTGCAGCTTATATGTGCGCTTTTTTCGGAGATTTTTCTCCAGGAGAAGGCAGGCATGTGGTGGGGAGGTGGCGAGATGGTGCTTGGTATTCAAACTAAGTGCGCATAGTGTTTGATTGCAGATTGCTCATGGTAAACCAGGTAAAGTGGCCGCGGCCCCGACCTATGATCCGCCTCTGAAAGTCGGAGTGCATCCACGTCCCGTTACACAATTGTCGCAAAAAGTGCAATTGCTCTATAGCCCTCCATAGACAAAGTTCAAGTTCTATGGAGGCTGACTTTTCCCCATAGGTTTCCACTGCTTTCCATAGGCATCTATGGTGCCTGTGGATGCCTATGGAACCCGGTGGAGACCCTTCTATAAAGTCCGGAAATGTGAAAAAAATGACCCCTCTTCCATATATCTTGAACATTGACTATAGGCCCCCATAGACCATTTGCACTTTTTGAGACAATATTAAAGCGCCGATACAGGTAAGGATCGCACTTGAACCGGGAGTGGCAGCATGACGCGGGGCTACACGTCTATTTCCGAGGCAGACGCGTGTCCAGCTTCGTTCCAGAGGAAAAAAAAGAAAAAACACCATTGCGACGCGCGTATCTCGGTTACTGGCGCATGGGCTATGTGGACGGGATGCGGTGAAGATTGCTGTGTCGCAAAAAGTGCAATTGCTCTATAGCCCTCCATAGACAAAGTTCAAGTTCTATGGAGGCTGACTTTTCCCCATAGGTTTCCACTGCTTTCCATAGGCATCTATGGTGCCTGTGGATGCCTATGGAACCCGGTGGAGACCCTTCTATAAAGTCCGGAAATGTGAAAAAAATGACCCCTCTTCCATATATCTTGAACATTGACTATAGGCCCCCATAGACCATTTGCACTTTTTGAGACATGAGCAAGAGTAGACTGCTTCAGTTGCTTGCAAATAGAATAAAGCGCGATTCTTGAGTGGAGCTGCTGGGCCAGCTACAGTTTTTTATCAGCGCGTTCGCACTAACGGGGGAGATGATCCGCGTCGACGGCAATCTCGCGCCTTGAGTGCTGTCGACGGGATGCCGGCATGGTGCCAAGGAAGACAGGCGAGAAGCTGTCGGGGATTGCCCGAGCCGGGACTTTTTTTTACAGCGATTACGCGTCCTCGAGGACCGCCTACCATCCGGTTCGCCACCGATGCAGCACAGGGTGCATGAAATGGATGCAGGCCATGCATGTGAGTGGCGTTTCAGCCATTCTGGAACGTTCACTGAGATCGGCAACCGAACACGGGATCTAAAAGTAACTCTCTTCCCGACCGATGCCTACTCTGCGAAACGCCGCGGTTTGTCCAGGTTAGGCCAAGCTCGTTTCTGCCACTGTCCTCGGCCTCATCTTCTTCGGTCGTGCAGGCACCCGAGTGGCCTCAAAAGCTCCTGGATGCTCGATCTCGGTGCGGCTAGTACGACCGTCGACCACGGCGTCACCTACAGAATTAACGCAGCTCTCTTCAGCGTAACGCGGCTTGACGTCAGCCTCAATTCAAAGCTAGCTTGCCCGTTCCCGCGCTCCCAAAGAGGTTGCCAGATGGCTTGGTCAACACCTGCTTGTTCGGGCGAACGGGATGGCGTTGTTTGGTGCCCGAGGCGCTCTGGCTCCGATTGACAGCCGGTCTGTACGCAGGTATTAAAACCAGCGACCGTTGGCTGTTGACACTTCACTTTTGTCCCCCTTCCGTTCCGCATACCCAGTTGCAATGGCCGACCACGCGCCAGCGGACGACACACAAGTGCTCGGTGTAACCTCGGCCGCAACTCTAACAGAGCCTCCGGCAAACCTGGGAGACGCGCACTATGCGCCGGTGGCTGCAGGAAAAAAGAGTCGGGCCTTCTATTTGAGCTTCTTGGCCATCTGCACGACAACTTTCCTTTCTGCGATCGACCTGACTGCCGTCGCAACTGCGCTTCCGACCATCGCTCATGCTCTCAACGATACCAAGGGAGAGTTTACTTGGGTCGGCACGGCGTATGCGTTGGCTAGCACGACGTTCATCTTGTTGGGAGGAAGTTTGGCAGACGCGTTCGGACGGTGCGTTGTTCTTGAGCCTCGAGACTTTTCTGACGCGTTGGAATAGTCGTCCAGTGGTGTTGCTCAGCATCTCTTTGTTCGCGATTGGCAGTGCTCTCTCTGGCGCTTCTCAGAACATGGTGTGTGGCGAGCAGGCGTTGTCGTTTCATCGCTAACGTGTGCCTGCAGAACATGTTGGTAGCAGCCCGAACAGTCCAGGGTATGGGCGGTGGAGGCATTCTATCCCTGACCGAGATCCTCATCGGGGACTTGGTTCCGCTAGCTGAGCGGGGTGTCTACCAGGGTATGGTTGGTCTTACCTGGGCGTTCGCTGCTGTGAGTTCGCTTTCCTTCAAACGCGACACTGGTTTGACGAATTCCAATAGAGCATTGGCCCGCCGATCGGTGGCGCATTGGCCAACGTGAACGACAAGGCGTGGCGCTGGCTTTTCTGTAAGCTCGATAATCTCGTCTGGACAAGGGTCGCTTAGTCCGTTCTTTCAGTCTTGAACTTGCCCATCTGCGGACTCGCGATGCTACTGGTCTTCTTCTTCCTCCGAGTCAGGACGCCTCCGGGTACTATCAGCGAAAAACTCGGTCGCGTCGATTGGATGTACGTATTCGTGCGTTCTTACAACCTGCAGCTCACGATTTCTTGTAGTGGTAACTTTTTGGTTATCTGTGGCGCGGGACTTGCCATCGTCGGTCTGGCTTGGGCTGGTATTCGGTATCCCTGGAACTCGGCTCAGACTCTGGCGCCGCTCATCATCGGCTTCGTCATCCTCTTCTTCTTTGGCGTCTACGAATACTATGTGCCCAAGTACCCGGCGATTCCCTTGGACGTTATTGGCAACCGGACCTCGCTCGGAGGCTTGCTCGTTACTGCCGTACACGGAATGGCCAGCATATCGACGGTTTACTACCTCCCTGGTGCGCGCGGTCGTCTTTTTGGCGATCCTTTCAGCTAACTCCCTCGCAGTCTACTTCCAGGCTGCTCTCGGCGCGTCGCCGATCCGCTCCGCCGTGGAGAGTCTTTCTCAAGCCGCGTTCATCTCGCCCGCTGCCATGATGGGCGGCACGTCCGTCCGTATCTTCGGCAAATACAAGCCGCCGACCTTTGTCGCCTGGTGTGTCGTGCTCATCGGCTTCGGCCTGTTCACGACGTTCGACGCGCACACCCCGACACGGAACTGGGTCGGGTTCCAGATCGTCATCGCCCTCGGTATGGGTGCCCTCGTACGTCGTCTTCCTGACCCAAAAGAGGATGTGCTCACGTGACCTTAGTATCCACTCCCGACGTTCCCCATCCTCGCGCCGCTTGACCCAAGACGCTCCGGCTCCGCACTCGCGCTCTTCGTGTTCACGCGGTCGTTCTTCCAGAGCTGGGGCATCACCATCTCCTCCACGATCCTGCAGAACAAGCTCGAGAAGAACCTCCCGCAAGCCTTTGTCGACCAGTTCCCCAAGGGCTTCGAGATTGCGTACCTCGCGATCCCGGAGATCCGCGCGATGCCCGCGTCAGACCCGCTCAAGGGCGAGATCCAGGCTGCGTTTGCGACGAGCCTCAAGGCGGTGTGGCAGACGTGGTTGGGCATCTGTGGGATTGGGCTGTTTGCGACGCTTTTGATGAAGGAGATTCCGCTGCATCGTGTTGGGGATGCGACGTATGCGTTGGAGGAGAAGAAGAAGGCTGAGGCGGTTGCGGATGGAGAAAAGGGCGATGTGGCCGAGTGAGTGAGTGGTGGGTGCTGCTTCGCGTGCAGAGGAAGTTGGTGCCGGCTATAGATGATAATGGGAACCATTCGTCGGGAGCGAATGCCCTTCTCTTGTCCCATGTATCTCTCGAAGAATATAATACATCCATTTACTTTCTTGGAATTCAAGTACGAGGCTCAGGCTTGCATGAGGCCGTGTGATGCGTTGGCGGCAGCGCATCAGCAGCTGATGTCATGCAGAGCGGTCGCCGTTGCCTAGCCGCCGCCCAATGCCCTGGATGTTGAGGTGTCGAGTGTCTCAGCGTCTTTGAGGTCTTCTTCCTCTGTGCACCTGCAAAGTTTATATTGAACGCGAGGGGAGATTCGATTCAGGTTGCAGGCACCACCTCACGGTCAGATCAACCTGCAGCTGAGACAGCCAGCGGCCGACTGGCCGAAGTGGCTGACAATCACACTTGCCTTCCGCGCCGATGTGCATGCCTCCCCTCGCAATTGACATTTCTCCTGCGCATGCCCCCGTTCCTCGGAGCGGAGCAGGAGGCCATACCTTTTCCCTGTTAAAAGTCGGCTACTGGAGGCATGCAAGCCCTCAGTTTCGTCTGGCCACTCGATCGGAATAGCTCAGAAATTTCCGCCAATTGTGTGCAAGATGTTTCTCGCTCGTCTTTCTGCTGTCCTCCTCGTCGTATTCATCGCAGCCTTGTCTGCCTTGGCCGATGCCCCCGCGCCAGCTCCCTCCCCGGTGCCCTCCGACCCGAACTACTACTATCCGACCTACGCCTGCGCAGCGGGGACCGACACCGCTACCTGGACTGTAGACTCTGTCAACAACCCTTCGAACGGGACTGTCGAGTGCTACATCCCCGAGGCGGATTGTTATTACTACTTGGTGAGCTATTCGTTGCGGCTCGACGGGGGTAGTTGGCATGCTGATCCATATTCCTGTCTCGCGCAGAACGGCACATACGACGCGGACGACTCAAACGAGGCAAGGGCCGCCTGCCCACGGACGGCCACTCCCGCAAGCCAAAATCCCTCATGCAACTCGTTTCTCTGTCCCAAAACCAACCCCGACGGGTCTGTGTTGTCCAGTTTCGACTGGTACATATACGAGAGCGAGAGCTCTTGTAGCTACGATGATGGCAGCACCTGCGCCTACGATGTGAGTGCAGCCTGCCCCTCCCAAAATTTGCTCAATCGTATGCAGGTCAATGGCAACTTCATCACCTCCGAGAGCAATGGAGACTGCCCGACGACAGTGATTCCTGCGTCCTGCGCAAGTAACCCGAACCGCCGTCGCTATCGCAAAGAGGACAACTTTACGGCGATGTTGCGGAAGAAAGCGGTACCTGGAGAGGCGGTGCGCGTGCGCCAAGCAAGACCATCTTGAGGCTGAGGAGTCGTCGAGAATCTTGTCCGACAGAGGAAAAGGCGCAGTTTTCATCGCTTGACTAGCGCGGTTGCATGGCTTTGACAATGTACGCACTTCAAACCAACCATTAGCATTCTGTCTATCCGTGTGCTACATAGCGTAGTCCTCAGACGCAAATATTCATAACGATACAATCTCAAATCACTACAGTCCACAACTCCACCGATCTGTCATGAAGCAACCCCATATCGGAATCTCAAGTCGCCCATATGCCGCTTGATATCCTGCAAATCCAAGTGTTTGGGCAGTCCTGGGGTACCCGCCGACTCCGTCCTCGCGTCCATCCGCTCCAACACCAACTCGTTGCTATAAAACGCCGCCAACCACGAGTACAATCCGAACCCTCGCCGCGGGATGGCCAACGGCAGTCGGGGAACGAAGAAGCCCGCGAGCAATCCAAGGACGAGCAGGACGGCGAAGACCACTGCGGCTTCGACGGTGGAGAGGACGGCGTAAGATGTGACGCGGTCGGGATACGAACGCGCGAGGCTCGGCGCCGAGCCGGCGAGGTAGCTGAGCAGGTTCGTCGCGTCGGCCCGGGCACGTGCTTGTGCGAAATACGGCGCGGAGAGCTCGAGGTAGCCGTATGGCCCGTCTCCGCCGGTGAACGACACGATCGTCGGCGAGGGGACGTAGAACGAGTCCCGGCCGTTGTCCTTGAGGATCTGGTTCGCCGAGTTTCCGTGCGCGACTTCGTATGCCTGCCGCAGGTTAGTTGAGTTGAGCACGCGCTTGACGCTCGGGTCGTTGAGTGGGCGCGTGTCGACCTCGGTGTTGAGCAGGTCGACGATGGTGTTGCCTTTGCTCACGATGCGCGTCGAGGCGGGGTTGCCGATTGTGCTGTTGTAGACTTCGAGCACGTAGGATTCGTAGACTTCTAGGCAGACCGCGGCGTCGTACCCGATGAAGGTCTGCGTTCCTGTGACGATTGAGTTGCCATGAATCTGAATAGATGATTTCGAATTACCGTTCTGATTGGCGATACTCTCAGCGCTATATGTGAGGAATTTTCCGTCCGGCGCGTAGGTCGTGTTTAGTCGAATCTCGACGGATTTCAGCACGAAAGGTACATCTCTGAACAGAACAGCAAACCAGCAAAGACTCGATGGAGATGAACCCATTTCCGTCGTCGCCTACTATGCCTTAGTCGCGCTCACCCGAGATTTGAACAACCCACCTTCGGATATCGGGACGCTCTTGAAGCTATGCGCAACGCCGTTGTCATTAAACGCAGCTAGGATCCGTATAAGCCCAGTCCGCGAAGGCATAAGGAAGACGTGTACCAGCCATGGATATATTCGCGGGGTCCAAAGCAGCAGGAAATGTATCATTTGGCGAGAGCATCACCGCGCTGACGTTCAGCGGCGCCGCCAAGCTCGCTGGAAGAGCCATGCCAAAAGACGAGAACATTCCCTCGAGGATATCGCGCGGCGTAAAGGCGTAGGTGAATCCGGTGCCAGCGGCTCTCGGTAAACTGAGATGACGATCAGCCTGCCAGTGAGCTATCAGCCACTCAAGACTTACATGGTGTTAGGATCGGCAGATTTGGCGCACTGGATTCGAAGCCCCCACCGAGGGTAGCGCAGAGTCCAGCCTGGTTGGACCGTATCTCCCGAGGTTGCGACAAGCTGGGTCGAGTTCTGCTGGATGGACGCGGTGGTGGTGTTGGCATCGAAGGTCCCGAAACCCGTTCCGCCGGGAAGCAGCTGAGAGAGCGTTGTTTCCGCGAAATAGACTGTGTCGTTTTCCCAGATGAAGGAGACGGCGTTGGGGAGCGAGCTGTGAGCCGAGAACGGGGAGAGGGTCCACGTGATCGCGAAATTCTACAAGCAAAAGAGTCAGTAAATTCAGCAACACAGCGGGAAAAATGGGGATTTCACAGAGTCGAATGCTTCCGAGTTCAAAACCGCGGCTTTTGCGAGGTCCGCATCACTCAGGTCCCCCGCAATGGCGATCTCTTGGTAGTCGATAGTTTGGTGCTTTCGACGATATCAGCAACTAGGTCCACGGCCACGGATGGCCGCCAACACGAACCTCGATAGCGGCCTGGATGTCAACCACGCGTCCCAGAATGAATGAGATGCTGGCTGCGACGATGGCGATGAACAGAAAAGCAACGAGGTAGAGCGACCACGGCCGGGCGCTAATCATATATCGACGTTAGCACGCGCCCGCGGGCACAAGCAATGTATACGCCAAGGCAGGCAACGGAAGCGGGACGCTCACTTACTCGTAGTGCACGCGACTGCTGCGGAGCGTTCCCCCGTATCGCGTATGGCGGTTCCAGAGTAGCGTCAGGCCCGCCATGATGCTCGTTGCGGACTCGGAGCTCGAGGCAAAGTCGCGCATGCGGATGCCTGGTTTGGAGGGGTTGCGGGACTGGTGGATGAGCGTTGCCCATGCTGAGTAAAATGAGGGTCAATGAGGAAGATGGTGTAAAGCAGAATTCAGCGGAACGTACTTGCAGCCTCCAGGAATCTCTGTGCGAGACGCGCCAGTGTCGAGCCCAGCGCAACGCCCACTACGCTGCATCCCACCCCGACGATCAACCGACTCCAAAAGATCGGTCTGTCGGTCGCGATCGTCACAAAGGCGAACAGGACGGGGTAGCCCAGCGCGCAGAACGCGACGTGCGAGAGGATGAGCCACCATTCTGGCGGCTCGAAGCTATCCGCGAATGGGTGTCGTCGACGCGGATGGGGGCGCCCAGTAGGGAAGAGTGCCGATTGGGGCGTCCTGAGAAAGTCGGTTTCGGAGGTCGCGGTGTTAGGCGTCCGACTAGTGGGCTTGTACGGGTCGTACAGCAGCTCTTCGTCGTATGACGACCCAGATAAAGAGAGGTATTGCGGCCTGTGCGTGCGATTGAGTCTCTTGGGACTCAACTTCGGCGCTGCCGCATGCAACGAGTAAGGGTCGTAAACGCCATCGAAGGATGGCTGGAGGTCCGTGTCCTGCAACTCATAGGCGCTAGGAGCGGGTTTGTACATGAACGTCGCAGGAAGAGAGAGGGTATGGGTGGGCGCTTACCGCTGCTACTTGATTGTCGAGAAAAAGAGCGAGGCCTGAAAGAGACAAATGAACATGGCACATGGCACCATGCTGATCCACAGAAGTCCACAGATCGTCGCAGCCTTAGCTTGTCGCTCCCGCGGCCTCAAATCTATGCGAGGAAATCCTAGTGCGGAATACTTGGACTCCCAGGTCGTCATGATCAGGAGGGTTTACTTTTGAGTAAGTTGGACAAACTCGGACGCTTCTATGCGTATCGTATCGTGGCAGGTGTGTCCTTCGCGTCTCTGACCGCGTCTCCGCAGACCGGGCGCGAAAACAATTGCGGATGAGGATGGGGATGGGAGACGGAACTAACACATAAGCCCGCACGTGATCTGCATCACCTAATCCTCTGCAACCTGCCTCTCCTTCTTTTTCTTCTTCTTCTTTGTCTGCTCTCCCTCCTCTTCGACATCTTCCTCTGCCTCTGCCGCCTTCCGTTTCCGATGTCGTTTCTCTTCGACAGTCGGTGCGGCCTCCTCGGCTGGCGCGATGAACGCCTCGGCGCGTTCCGCGCGTTTCTTCGCAGTCGTTTCTGCTTGCTGTACGTGGGGGTCACATCTTAGTATTCAAAAAAAAAGCAGCAACAGCGCAGGTACCTTTTGTTTCCGCCGCTCGATCTCCTTGGCTTCCTTCTCGTGCGCCTTGAGGAAATACTCTCCGGACTCGAGTTGCAAGTCGATCTACAACCAAATAAATCCCCGGAAGTTGGAAGTAAGCAAATCTCTGCCATACCTTGCGAGGAAGCTGCGCAGGCGGGAACGGCGTGTACACTTTCTTCGCAGGCTTGGAGGACGGGCCGGCCTCGGGTAGCCCAGCCGCGACGCGCGCAGCGTTCTTTGCCTCGAGCGCGTCGTTCTTCTTGGCTGTCTTCTCCGAGGTTTTGAGATGGCGTTTGCGGAACTTGGGCAGGAAGCGGTCCCAAGACTCGTTAGCGAGCTTAGGGTCTTTTGCTAGTTCGCGCTTGATCATGAGTTCCTAAAGAGTGCAGTGCGTAAGTCGGAGGCAAAGAAAAAAGTGGAGGCTCAGCCAACTTTTATTCGATAGATGGGGTGGATGTTTCGCATGCAGTCGAGGACTATCCTCCGGACCTCCTTGAGCGATTTGTACGGGCCCATGGCGCTGACCGTGTTGCCCTGCACCAGTACGTAGCACTGGGTCAACAGTTCGATTGCCTGCACGGCTCAGAATCCTTTGCGAGGACAAGAGCAACACAACGCACCTTCAACGTGCTCCCATCCGGCCCTATAATCCGCTGCCTCCGCTTCACGAAGCGCTCCTTATTCCGCACAAGGTTGCCGATTTTGATAATATCGCATGCGACGGAATCTTCGAGGATGCGGACGGCTTGTGTTACGGGCACGCCGCGGGCAAGGAGTTTGAGCAGGTCGCGTCCTTTGAGGACGATGTACGGGTCGAATGTCTTGCGCGTCGTGCGCACAGACATGGAGCCGCTAACGAGGTCGAGGGTGCATGCGAGGTGCTGCAGGCAGGCAGGCGGCGTGAGTTGGGCTTGACTTTGGGAATTGCACTCACATGCGCGTCTAGAGCTTGAGTTACGGCGCTCCAGACCTCACGTAGGTATTTTTCGCGGTATTTAGGGAAGAGGGTTGCGAAGGAAGACTCTTCTGAGAAGGGGCGAGCGGCGATGTAGTCCTCGCGCGTGAATGGATCGACTTTCCACTATGGCACAATAAATGAGATGTGTTTTGGATGAAGGCTCGTACACTGTGGGGAGGTTCAGCACGAAGTGTTAGTGAGATTGCGGAAAACACGCACTGGTCAATGTCGTCCGTGTCCCATGCTAAGGCGGAGGGTGAAACGGTGGTCGTTCAGGACAGACAACGACGCACGCTTGTCCTTCCTATGAATCTTGTTCTTGTTTACGGCGGGCTGAGCCTCGTCGCCGCTCATTGTGTTGTGGTTGTTTTGGTCCAGGTGAAGCGCCGCTGTCAAACTTCAAAACGACTTTGACCCCGACTGCCACGATGGACTTTGGCGACTCCGCAGCCCTCTCGTACGAAGACACGGCTTACGAGACCCAGCTGCCCTCGGCTGAGGAGCAGGCTGCTGCGTCGCTGCGGGCCCGCATCGGGAACACCAAAGTCTACCTCCTCTCGGACACGCTCAGCACCACACGGGTCGGCAGCAAGGTGCGCTCGGCACCGAACGGGCCCTCCTAGCAAATCTTGTTCTCATTCGCGGTAAGCGCAAACACGACGACGTCGCGGCAGACGACGGGGAGGACATTGATGAAGGTGTGTGGCTCGTGCTCTTGGTCTTTTCCTTGGCTGAACGGGTTGTAGATGTTGGATACCGCGTCAACGCGCTGCTCCTGAGCGGCTCGCCTATCGGCAGTCTCCCAACTGCAAGTCTATTCGCCTATGCAACACACTTTGACGCGCACCCACTCGGTCTGGAATGGGTTCGTGCCTCCCAATCCTCACCATTTCCACACCATTCACACCGCCTAGGTCGACGACGAACGCTGCGTCTTCGTCTTCGACTCGAAAGCCGACGCTCGTGGCGCCTACCGCCTGCTTCAAAAGCACATCACGGAGGAGCCCGACGCGGACGGGTTCGTCACGGCCAAGCCCATCCCCGTCGCCATCTGGCCCGCCGAGGACCGCATTAATCGCAGCCTCGGCACTGGCGAGGGTCTGACGGGCCTCTTGAGGATGCGCTGGGCACGTGCCGAGGACGCGAAGCAGCGCGGGGCGCGTGAGCAGAGTCAGTTCTACAGAAAACACGGCTGGCGCGCGGGCAAGGAGTCGCAGCCTGACTCTGGGATTGACTATTCCGACCGCGACCGCGATCGTGACGGGGATATCCCCGCTGCGAAACGCCGTCGACGGGGCAGTAGTGCTGATGCGGACCGGGAACGTCAGCGGGCTGCTCTTGATGCGGAGTTGGACGCGTTCATCCAAGCGGACGACGACGATCAGCCAGTGCCAGAAGTGGTAGTGGAGGAGGAACCTACCTCGAAGATGCGCTCAGACTACATCGCGTCTGATGGCCGGACCTTGCTGGAGCGCACCTCTGCGATTCGAGTACACCCCAACCACAACACGCTCGAATCGCGGCTGACTGCACCTTTGCCGCGTCGGGCGAGAGGGTCGGGGATGTATGCAGATGGACTGGAGAACGGCGGTAGCAGTCGGACCGAGAACGGTCTGGATTGGGGACGACCAAGTCGGCCAGAGCAGGACTGGTCTGAGCGGAGGGACCGGGATCGGAACAAAGACCGAGATAGTCGGCCGCGGAGAGACCGGGACGGCCATCGTCGGAATGGGCACGGCGGACGCGAGCGGGAGCGCGAACCTTTGCCGCGGCGTGCGCGGAATGAGCGTCCGGCTGTGACAAGGGAGGATTTGGACGCCGAGTTGGACGCGTTCTTGGAGGCCAAGGATTAAGGGATGATTTCGCTGCGATTTTTTCTTCTTTTCTTGGTTATGTGGCTCTCTGTATTGTATTCGCAAACTACGCACCCCACTCCCTGGATAAATCACGGATTCAGATGGGTGTGGCTGAGTCTGGTCCATCGGCCCGCGGAAGTACAGCTGTGTTTATTGTTCGCTGGACAGAAGCTGGTGCGGCCGAACAGGTGGTGGGAGTTGGGACCCACAGTGAGGTCACGCCTGATGGTGTTGACCGAAACGCTCATGCTATCTCCGCCGTCGCGTTTTTCGCGCTGACTCCTCCAGTCTACTCTCGAAAAGGGACAAACCAACACGAGGGAGCCGCGTTTCTGCTGTTGCCGTCCTCCACGGCGTCAACCAACAAAGCGCTCGACATATCACGACGCGTCCCAACCCCAAATCAGCTTTCTCTCGGCATCCGCTATTCAGCTTAGACTGAGAATCGCCGCCGGTGGTCTTCTTCGCTCTCGATCTGGCTACATTTCGACCCCGCTCAACAGCATTTCCAGTCACCCACAAACAGAAGACGGACCACATGAGCCGCGCCCTTGTCCTGCTTTTGTCTTTCGCTTATCGGCAAGGCTGTGGGTGGCCGCGGGCGCTTGTTTGAAGCGTATAAAAGACGGCTGGGGACGTGTGGTGGCATTCAGCATCTTGCCCTCCACTCTCATGAGCGAAATCGCCTCGTCGCCTGACCGCGCTCAAGGCCGTTTGGTGCCTTCGAAGACTTGACGCTGTCTTCATCCTGGTTCGTCGTTCCCCTCCTCGACGACGTCCATGCTCACCGTTGATTAGCTGGCCTCGACATCGTCGACGTCACCGAAGCTGCGTTTTCTCGGTGGCGTGAGTGGACTCTGCTCGAGGGCTTTTCCTTCCTGACTCGTTCGTTTCCAGACAAACACTTCGCCACTGTCGCCAGCTACTGTCCACACCACTGGTGAGTAGGCAGCCAGCTATCAAACCCTTTCTCTTTCTTGCGCATCACACACTCCCACCTCCGACGTCCACACGATGTGTGCCTCAAGACCGACGACAACGGTCGCGAGCTCGCTAGTACTGCGCATATGGTCCGGGTCATCACGATTACCATCCGACGAACCCTTGACGAAAGTTCGGCTCTGGTTTTCTACGTGCCTTTGTCCCCGTTGACCGCGCACGAACACGAGCCACTCGCGTCGTTCAACATTTCGACAAGGGCCGACTGCCTTGGTGCGTTTTGCTGCGGCTTGCGGATCGGCGCTTCTGCGACCGTGTGAGCATCCAACGCTGCGTACGGGCGGGGCTCTGGACTGAAAACAAAATAAACTGTGGACGTCGGATGGTAACGACTCGGACCAAACCAAACACTATGCGTACTCGAGCTTGAATTCCAAGCACCATCCACCTTATTCTTCCATATCCACTTCACGAGATATGGGATGCTGGCTGACCTACTCACAGGTTCCATGCCCCAACAGCGCGCATTTCCCGCTCCTGCCTCCCCACCACACGCCTGTCTTATCCTCAAGGAAGATCTCGGTCAAGAAACGCACATAAGCCGGTTCAATGTCCATCGCGGTGCCTCCGACGCGCAGCGCAGCAAACGAAGAGCGTAACAGCCGGTCGAGTTCTCGCCTCTTGGTTGAATTCCTGGCCCGTGAGGACTCGTTTTGCGCCGCGTCGGTGGCCTGTTGTTTTGTCGACTTGACGCTGTGTTGTCGGCACCGAGTCGAAGATCGTAAGACTGGTGGGGACTCGGAGCGTAGTAGTCCGACCCGTGTTCCATGTCGTGCTTCATGCCCTAGAAATATATGGTCAATCGTTTTTCCTTACGACTTGCAAGTCCCAAGCGCTACCGGTTGGTTCATGAATTGGCGCCAGAAAATTTGGTAGAAGTGGAGGTATAGAGTCGACTTCACCTACTTTTGTATTCCATCTGGTCTCCCTCTTCGAGCCTCTCGCTTGCAGATTCAGGATCACGTGAGAACAGCTGGACAGACGACTGAATTTGCCGTACAGCCAGCGCGATTACAGCGAAAAAGGTCGTTGAGCCTCGATTTCCATCGCCTGCCGCTCATGAACCAGGCCCCGCTCGATCGCAGCCACCTTTTTCGCCCACAACAAGCCCACGTAGTCGCCTCCAGAATAGTGTCTCGCTGGATCTGGCACCGTCGCCGCCTCCAAGTTATACTCGTGCGTCCACTCGATCTCGGGATCGACCGACCATCCGGCCAGCAGCATTCTCGCTATGGAGTCCTGCAGTGGTTCCTCGATGACGAGGGGTTGCGCGGGCGGGAGTGGGGACGGTATGGGCGAGGAGGCAGGTAATATGACCGGGGGAGGCGACGGTGACATTGGGCGTGAGGTAGTGTGGGACTGCTTCTGAAGAGATTGCGCCGAGGACCACGACGGGCACCTGCACGAACAAGGGCATCGTCCATAATGTTCGTTCGCGCCTCTTCCCCACAGCGATGTTCGAGTCCCAGAGATCCTCTTCCCGCGCCAAATCCTCGTCGTCGTCGGGGATATCTTCCTCTGCGTTCACGTGATCCCAAGCAGCTGGACTAGCCATACATTGGGCGGCCTCACGCGAGTACGCCGCGTTCAGCTGGATCTCCAGTATGGCGCTTGAAGACCAGTAGTGCGACTCGAACTCCGGGAAGAACGAAGCGTGGATGTCGAGAGCAAAGTCGAAGGTCGGTCTGCGTTGGCTAACCGCGCCGCGGACCGACGGACGCGAACGGTGGTTAATGCTGGTGCGACACATGGTTTCGTCGTTGACGATCCACTGATACGAGTCGGTGGAGACCACAACGTGCCCTAGTCCATCGAACTGAGGGACTTTAGTCTCGTCCCCAGTATCCGCTTGTCTCTGAGCCCAGTGGTCGTTCATTATGGCTCTCAAAGTCACGGAAATAGTCGACATATTTGTGGATCCGCTAGTTGCGTCCACGGTTACTCTGCCTCGCAGCGTTTGGCCTATAGGAAAGCCAGATTAGTGGCAATGACACGTAGTAGAGGAACGAACGGACCGGTGTGGAAAACGCCGTTCTCTAGCTCAACATGAGCCGTGAACAAACTGCGCAGATCACGAGGCAGACAATCCTCTGTTCTGTCGACGAATCGCGAGGGAAGGCCGCCATCCATTGGTGGTGGGTCCACAAAGGTACCGTCCCAAATGAACGGTGCGGAGCTCAGCGGCGGGAGAGTGAACACGGGTCGGAAATTCGTGTGCCCAACGAAGACTTCCTGTGTACGACCATCCTGGAAGACTACGACCTAAGGCAAGTTACAACCCCCTTGTGCAGTTCGCTATGCACGTACCGCATGATAGTGATATCCAAGAGCGGTCCGCGTCGATTGGCCTGGATCTAGAACTGGAGCCCACGGCCGGGGGTACTCTTCTCGCGCAGGCGGGTAGTTGACCAAAGGAGAGACCACCACGAACGGGATAACTTGTGGTCGTGAAAAGTCCAATGTGGCCGACGAATTGTCGAACAAGATCATTTCGGTCACCCAGCCGCGTCGTTCCTCTGCTTTCACGACCCAATACGCGGGATCTGACAAGGCAGCGTCGTAGGCAGTATAGTTGTAAGTCACTCGAGTCGACTCCCAGGCATCGACAGACGCCGGACGCGTTGCATCGTCGTCTTGCACTTTGGTGATTTCAGGGAGGACTGTGGAGGGACGCAGATATTTCACTTCGGCGAACTCGTCGAGTTGAAGCCTTAATGACACTGACGCGACTTGAGTGCCGCATTCCGCGGGAAAGACCTTGACGCGAATGTCGCCTGTGGCATTTACTTAGGAAGCTGGTGAGCCAGTACATGCACTACACACCATTTGAGGTAGATCCCGGGGTTAGATCTTCGGCGCGAACCCATACTTTCACTCGGCATTCGCTAGAGTTGAAGCTGGCAGCGACATTGACGACGGACAAGGCAGCGACGGCAAGTCGTGTCCATCTGCTACTGCTGTTCATGAGCGTCGAAAAACAGCCAATACCCAGTCTGGCTAACGCAGTGAGACTGCAGCGGTTGTTGGCGACGTCGGTGTTGGCATCAAGCCGCGCAAGTGACCCTTTCATTTCTTCGGGAACCATCATGCGCGTAGGGTCGATGCTGGGGGCTCTCCGAGAGCTACCACTTTCTCTGCTGCTATTCGCACTTGCTTCATCTGCTCTGCCGGCCCAGAGCCAGTCAACACATACCCTCCCTCCACCACTCACTCCCGACAACTTCAAGTCGACAATCTCTAAAGATACCTGGCTCGTCGAATTCTTTTCGCCATGGTGCGGACATTGTCGCGGCTTTGCGCCGACATGGGAGAAGCTGGTCGAGATGAACTCGCACAAGGGCGTAGACGGGGTCCAGCTAGCGCAGGTTGACTGCTCGGTCAACGGAGGTGCGTGGCCCTGCCCTGGCACGCATCGCGGACGCCTTTCTAACGCATCATCCAGACCTGTGCAATGAGAATGGCGTCAAGGGTTATCCGCAGATGAACCTGTACCGCAGAGGCGAGATGGTCGAGAGATACAAGGGCAGCCGAGAACTCGATCTGCTCAACGAGTACCTCGACAAGAACGCACCGCCGCCCAGAGAGCCGCCGCCGCCCTCGACGCCTGCCGTCGTCCTGAACACAATCGGCGCGGTCACCGCTCTTACCCCGGACACGTTCTTCCCCACCGTCGGGCAGGGAGCAGCGTTCATCAAATTCTACGCTCCGTGGTGCGGCCACTGCAAGAAACTCGCGCCGATATGGAAGCAACTAGCCAAGATCATGCAGGAGCGCGTCACGATTGGGGAGGTCGACTGCGAGGCGCACGAGAAGTTCTGCAGGTCGCAGGGCGTCACCGGCTACCCCACGCTCATTTACTATCCTCCGGATGGCGAGAAATCAGAGTACAACGGTGGCCGGAAGCTTGAGCAGCTCAAGGCTTTTGTGGACAAGGCCAGCGCGTCGTACGTTCAGTCTCCGTTGGTTCCGCAGATGCTCATATTTCCGTAGGGCCACTCAGGCCATCAAGCCCGAGGAAATAGAGGCCTACGTGTCCGACAATGCTGTGATGTATCTACTGCTGCATTCTGCAAACGACCACCAGATTGTGGTAAGTGCTGTCTGCTCTCGTGGGCGCTTCTAACGGCCGGGGTAGAAAACGGTTTCTCGTCTGGCGGCTCCCTTGCTCGGCTCTCCTACCATCTTCACCGCCACCTCCGAAACACTCTTCGAGCGATACAAGGTGCCTGCTGGTACGCGCTGGGCCGTCCTCGCGCTGAAAGACCACGACCCGCACAATGTGGCCGCGATGTACCTCGGCCTCGAGGACGAGCCGACCGACCTCAGTCCGTGGCTGCTGGCGAACCGGCTGCCGACGTCCATGGAGCTCATGCAGGATACGTTCCAGAGCGTCATGAACGCGCCGCATGCGCCGCTGGTCGTCATCGCCGCCGTTACAAAGGAGACACGTGACAAAGTCACTGAGCGCTTCCGGGACATTGCCCTCAAATGGCGCGTCCACACGGCGGGCACCGGCATCTACGGCGGGCGCTCGGTCGTGTTCACCTGGATGGACGCGGACAAGTGGGCAAAGTGGCTCAAGGACATGTATGGGATGCGCGGCAGCAAGGAGGTCGAGGACGTGGAGATCGTCATCGCCGACCACCAGGTGCTCAAGTACTTTGACGCGGACCAGACCGGCGCGCCCATCAAGCTCACTTCGCCGAGCATCTTCTCGGCGCTGGAGGGTGCCGCCAACGGGGCCGTCCAACCCAAGAACTCGGAGAACTTCTTCGAGCGGCTCGCGCGTACGCTCAGCAAGAAGATGCTCAACTTTGAGAACTTCATCGTCGAGCAGCCGGTGTATGCCGTGTCCCTCATGGGCGTCGTCCTCCTGCTCATCTATCTGGCTCTGCGCAAGTGCGTTGGTGACGACATCGCATATGAGAGCCGCGAGTATGTTTCGTCGGATAAGACGGGACGTATAGACTGATCTACCGTCCTTTGCTGTGCTTGTACTATTATATGTATGCACTTTCTTTATTTCGCAGTCCTACCAGAAATTTTAAAGATTGATAGTCACGTGAATTTGTGGGCACAGTAAGGATAATTAATAAGTACGGTATCAGTAGACAGAAAGACCAAGAAAAACTACCCCAAGAACTAACGAGAATACGGGTGGAACGAATTATGTCCTCGGGTATTCGTCCGCGTCGGTCCCGTCCCGCCGCCATTCATCATCCCGCCCGCCGCCGTCCGACCAAAATTGATCCCCATCCCGCCGCGCAGCGGCATGCCCATCCCCATCCCAGCAGCACCCGTACCCGCACCACCGGCAGCAGCCATCATCGGGCCCATGCCCATGCGCATCGGGCCAGCCATGGCGCCCATCGGATTCATCCCCATCCCCATCCCCATCATGCCCATGCCGCCCATCGGGTTCATCCCGTTCATGCCCATACCCATCATCATCGGGCTCATCCCGTTCATCCCGTTCATGCCCATCCCCATTCCCATCCCCATCCCCATGTTCCCCATGTTCGCCATCGGGTTCATCCCCATCCCGCCCATGGGCCCCATCATCCCGCCTGCGTTGCCCATCATGCCTCCACCAGGCCGGAACATCTGCATCGGCTGCTGCTGCTGCTGTTGGTTTTGTTGGTTTTGCTGTTGTGGCGCGGTTTGTTGCGGTTGGCTGCTGTACGTCGGTATGGCGCTGCCCTGCGAGGACGACCCTCCGCCGCCGCCGCCGCCAGAGGCCCGTTCGCGGTCACGTTGGCTCCGCGGTTGTGCCATTTTTACTTCAATCTGCGCCAACCGTCTTCAGTGTCGTTTTCACCCTCGTGCCAAAGAACAGGACCGACCTCCTTATCGTCAATCTGAAGACCCAACTTGCCCACCAGCTGGTCCGCATTCGCCGCATCCTCGAATGTGACGAACCCAAAGCCTTTGCCGCGGCCTGTCTCGCGGTCGACCATCACAGTCGCGTCCACGACCTTGCCGACTACAATTTGTATTCGTCAACCACCAGTGCATCTCGTAGGAGCAGAAAGTCGCTCACACGCGCTGAAAAACGCCTTCATCGACTCGGACGTCGTCACGGGCGACAAGCCACCGACAAAGTAGCGTGTATTCCGGAGGTGCTCTTCCCGCGGTATTGCGCGTTTTGGGTCAATCTGCTGGTGCTCAGAATCTCATCATAAAAAGAAAGAACTTGTTGAAACACCCACCGACTTGCCGTCGAGCATGTGTTCCCGCCCAATGACCTGCGCCACAGACGCCGCGTCTTCAAACGTCATAAACGCAAAGCCGCGCGAAGTCCCTGACGGGTCGCGCATAATCGTGCACGCGTCGACCTTGAATGAGAGCGGTGCGTATTGGTTCAAAGATGATCAAGGTACAACGAGGTAGAAACGCGGACGCTACCTTGCCGAATTGCGAGAAATAGTTCCTCAGGCTTTCTACACGCGCAAAGCGAAGGGGGGAGAAAGCAATTTGTGATTAGCGCTACGGACGGCAAAAAGGCAAGAGGTGGAAAAGAATGCAAGTACCATCGGTAGTTTCCCAGTTAAGGCCGCCAACAAACATTTTGCTAAGTGCGTGGACCAGTAGGTGTGCAGAGACGTGGGCGAAGCAGAGGTAAGGCATAAGAGAGATAGGGCGACCAGAGAGAGGGTAGAGCATAGCAAGTCAGTATCGGCCGAAAGTATGCGCAAGCAAGGTAAAACGAGACGAAGCAAGCGAGGGGGTAACGTAAACGGATCGGTTTCCGGTTATACGTGGTAGAGGCCATAGCGAGTGCATGCAAGCAAGCAAAAGCGCCGAGCGCCAGAATTAGCGAAGCGGAGAGAGCTCAACAACTCACCCAGAGTCGTGCATCTCCGACGGCTTTTTCCCAAAGACCGTCTCGCCAGAAACATAGGTTTGCGTCCCATGCGTCGGTATAGGCGAAGTCTGGAGCGCATCGTGTCCTCCAGAGCCAGAACCACCACCGCTGGCCTCCGGCCGCTGCCGTTCCTGGTTCGGAGTTTGTTTGTATGCGCTTGAGAACTGCTGGGCAATTTGCGCCGAGTACGACAACGAATTCGACGCTGGCTGGGTCGAGGGTACAGGTTTTGCCGGAAGCGTGAGCAGCGATTCGGGCTTTACGATTGTCGACGTTGCCGGAGGGGGTGCTGGCGGTATTTCGGCCGCGAGGGAGTCTGCGGAGGCTTCTTCTTCAACCTCTGGAATTTCGAGGTCCTCGTCGCCATAGATGTCTGTTTCTGAGCTTCAGTAGACGAAACGCGTCAGAAAAGCGCCTCACCGCCGTAGAGGTCGTCCATCGGAGCTTTCGACATGGTGTGAGACGGCAAGCTGATGCCCGTAACGTGACATTTCTGTCAACCTCGTCCCGACCAAGAAACAGGTTCCTACACTTCTACAGCTCGTACAAGTTCAAAATGCTACAGTTGTCTAGTCTTACACTTCTCTTTTTCACAATCTACACTTCACAGAAAGACGAATAGCAGACAATTCGAGATGGAGGACAAAGTTCACGGAGGGCAGAAACCGAACGCGAACGCTTCAGATGCCAAGCACGGTTGTGTTTGTGCGGCGGATGATACGAGTCCTAGAAGCGAATCAGCTGGAAAAACAGCAAAGAAAAACGGAACCAAGAACCTGCCGCTGATGTTCCAACCACTCCAGACGGTCAAAAAGGTATCTGTCGGCCCATCCGCGAGCCTCTTCCTGGTAAACAATGCAATCCCGCGTGTACATCTCGTCGGCGTACACCCAAGCCATATCTTTCGCGTGATTTCTGAATGCGCGACCGCGACGGTGGCGCCGTTTTTCGTCAAGACGGTCGAGGTAGCGGTGCCAGTTTTGCCAATGGGAAAACTCCTCATTCTCGTAGAATGGATGGACGGTGCCTTGGTGCAGCGCCAGCCACGATTCGCGCGACTGCGGAGAGGTGTTAGAATCGATCCGAGACCAGTCTAAAAGCGGGGCGCGCCTTGGAATGCTCTCCGGACGCAATAGTGGGTGTCTCGGATGCACGACGCTCCCGCGTACTCAGTTCCAGCGTGTACTCCAGCCCGTACCACTCTTCTGCGTCGTCCGCCTCTGCGGTTGTTTTTGTAGCGCTCGGTTCTTCTTGGGTCGCAGGCGAAATGTCGTCTAGCAAAGTATCGTAGTCCTGTTCTTCATGAGTACACCAAGCGCGCAGGCAAAAAGAAATGCGCACTATAGTCCGCGCTGGTTTCTTCCCTTCCTTGATTTCTTGCGAATGTGGACGAACAAATGCAAAGTCGTTTTCCTCCTCAGCGCAGCTCTCATAACCCATTTCCATATCTCGCGACGAAGGCGACAGCGACCCAGCATCGGGCGACTCTGGCGTAAGCGGCGGCGTGTCGTCGAACGAAGACATCGACGAATCGTCGCGCATTGTGGCCGTTCTTCCTCCCCACATTGCCACACACTCCGAAACGACGGTCGGCGTCAACATCGACGCGTTTTCGTCCAGCAGGTCCTCCTCTGTCTGAAGTTGCCTCTGCACCTCGATGTGAACAGGTTTCTGCGTCCGACTCGCCCGCGACGAAATGCTGGTGATGATGCTTTTGACCGTCGGAAGGCGGTTTGGACGCGGTGTAGACGGGCGAGTGGGTGTTGGAGTTGGCACCAAGTCGTGAACATGCGTTTGTGGAGCCAAGGGGGTACAGTTGCTGGCCATGGGATCTTCGTGCAAAAGAGGACTGAATGCACTCGTGGACTGGGTGGTCGTGGTCGTGGTGGAGGGAAAGAAGGCAAGCGGATTGAAGTGCCGCAGCTGCGAGAACAGGGACGCCGAGCGAGCTGTCTCGGCGGCCATTGGGGGCATTGGTGAGAGCTCAGCGTCGTAAGGATTCATGCTGAAACGCTGAGAAGAGCTCGTAAGTATGGGAGGCGGAAGAGCATCCAAACTCACAGCGTCTGCGTCGTCTCAGCGTTGTGGTGGCCGTTGGAGGCAAACCAGCGGCATACTTGTTGACATCCGCTCCAGGGTCACATGTAAAGCCCCTGTCGACGACCAGACGCGTCGCAACTCTCCATTCGACGCGTTTAAGGCACCAGAAATTGTCCACACACAGAATGAATGACATTCATGAAATCCCAATGTGATTTCGGTAAGTAAAATCTCCTCTCCGTTTACTAGAAATATAAACGTTAACCCAGGTTCCCCAAAAGGTGCATCTAAAATCTAAACCCTACTCTCCTCGCTACTTCTCTCTGGGTCTGCCAAGGCATACTTCTCATCCACCACGGTCGCTAGCGGGATCTCCTTCATGAACAAGCTCGCAAGGAACCCAACCACAGCAATACCGACCATCACCTTCCACATCGTCGACAAACTGGCCGCAAAGCCCGCTTGCACTGCGCCCTTGAGCGGCTGCTCGAGCTTCGAGATGACCGGAATCGCGGCGTACGCAATCTCGTAGCCTTGCGGGAACTCGGCGAGAAACGCAATAGGGAGGTTGGTCTCGAGCTTGTTTTGCAGGATGGTGCTGGCGATGGTGATGCCCCAAGCCTGGAAGAAGGCGCGCGTGAACGTGAACAACGCGATAGCGGAGGGTGCGCGGTCGATAGGCAGCGGCGCGAGCACAGGGAAGATCGGCGCGGTAAACAGAACGCCCATTCCTGTTGAGAATAGGATCTGGAACCCGACCCAGTCGCCCTTCGGCGAATCGTCCTTGAGCAAGCTCAGCAGGCCCGCTCCGACGATCATAATGACCCAGCCGACCCAGTTCGCGAGTCGGTACCGCTGCGTGATCTTTATTGCCGCGCCCGCGATGAGGGCAGTGGGAGCGCTGAAGCCAGAACCAGGGAGGAAATCCACGGCGGATTGTAGTGGCGTTGCGCCTAAACAGGCTTGGAGATAGACCGGCATGAAGTAGATGGCAGTGATGCTGCAGATGGCGTGCGAGGCCGTAGCGATGAGCCCACTCAGCGAAGTTCGGTTCCCGATAATATCCAACGGAATCGTAGGGTTTGCAGGGCCACGTGCCTCGTACACACCGAAGCCGAAAAGCAAAGTAAACCCAAGAAGCAACGGCGCAAGAACGTTGATGGAAGACCACGAATAACGGATGCCGCCCCACGTAAGGCCAACGATTGCGAGACCAGAGCCGAAGAGGACGAGAATGTTACCGCTAAGGGCCGATCAGAATTTATCGAGAAAGGACTGAAAAGGCTCTCACATCCAGTCAATGGTCCTCAGCTTCTTCTTGATAGAGCCCTCGGGGCGGCGTACGTTCAAGAAGACGCAGATGAGGACGAACGCCAATGACGAAACGGGCAAATTCAAGTCTGGAAGGAGGGTATCAGCTTCCAAATCGACACGAGCGCAAACAAACACTCGCAGAAAAGCCAGCGCCAGCCCTTATCGCTGCCGTTCGCCAGCGCACCCCCGACAGGTGGCCCAATAACAGACGCGAACGACCACACAAGTCCCAGAAGACCGCGGTAAAGTCCCCTCTCAGAAAGTGGGACCAGATCTGCCGTAAGGATTTCCGCAAGCGCGAGGATGCCGCCGCCGCCGATGCCTTGAACGCCGCGGCCCGCAATCAACATCGGCTGGAGACAAAATTCACCTCAGCAAGACACAACAACGTATCGAAGAGCGACTCGCCATGTTCTTGGATGCACCCGCAATCGCGCTGCCGACAGCGAAGATTGTGACGGCAGCAAGGAAAATTGGCTTCCTCCCAAACGCATGCGAGAGATTTGCGCTGAGCGGAATGAATGCCGTGCTGGCAAGTGCGTAGGCCGACCCGATCCAAGTGAAGTCGCCGTGTGTGTCATCGAGGGCGCGGGCAATGGTCGGGAGGGCAGTGGCGACAGCCGTGAGATCAAGCGCACTTGCAATATTGAGAACGAACAAACCGCCAGAGAGAAGAATTTACCTCAAGAACGTCGCAACCATGATCGCCAAAAAGCTCAAGTAGAATGCGCGGCTCTTCTTGGACGTTTGCGGCGGCGAAGCCAACGTCGCATCGTCATCGTCCGTGTCCGAGCTTCTCCGAACAGGCGTCGTGGGCTTTTCGGTGGTCGGGCCCACGGCCATCGTCTACCTGCGGAAATAAGAGAGAAGAAGAAGAAGAAAGCGCGTAGGAAATTGGGACCCACCGTAGCGTTTAAAAAGCAACCAAAAAGCATGACGCTAAAGATAACGAAAGCTCCAGGATCGGTCCCTGGAGCATGAACGCGCGATTGGAGCCTGTCCACTTCCCGCAAACAAATTTACCTCCTGGGGCCGGTAAACAGAGCTCCGAGATGCCCACCGGCAAAACAAAGGTTGGTCTCTCGATTGTGGGCCGCAAACGAGCCCCTCACTGGCTAATGCGATATTCCGGCGGCTTTTTGGAGCCCCAGAGGGGCGTAGTTTCCACTTGCGGACAATTTCTAGCGTGTCTGCTCCCGGCGCGCGAGAGTCGGATGTGATTTGTTCGAGGCACGACGGAGCGAATGTTTTGGAGCTGCTAGTGGTTGGCCGTTCTTGGTCGACGTCGGGGGTTATTGTAAGGACTGGCTTGACTGGAAGGCCGGAGGCAAGACGCGTGAACGATGTTTGTTGTTGTCGAGCCAGCGTTGAGTCACCGTATGATGGCACATCACTTCCCTCAACCACCACGAACCGATGCACTCTGTCATGGATTGCGAGAATCCGCGATTGTACAAGCCAGACGGACTCCATCCCGTTCACATAGGCGACCGCTTCTCAGACGATCGCTACGAAGTCGTGCATAAACTCGGACACGGCTCTCGCTCAACGATTTGGCTCGTCCATGACTCGCAAACCAACACCTACGTCGCGCTCAAAATCATCGCTGCGTGGAAGACGAAGAAGATGACGGAATTGGCCGTGTTGCAGCACCTCCAAGCGACATACGAACCGGACGACGAGGGCAGCAAACACGTCGTGCGGATGCTAGACCATTTCGTTCACGACGGACCTAATGGCCAACACCAGTGCATTGTCACCGAGGCAATGGGGCCGAGCCTTGCGGAAGACATCTACTGGATCTGGGAATCTCTCCATTTACCCGTGCAGATCGCTCAGCGCGTCACTGGTCAACTTGCGCTCGCGGTTCAGTATCTCCATGCGAGAGGTGTCGCCCATGGCGATCTCTATCCCGCGAACATCCTCTACTGCCTGCCTACAACATGGTTCTCGCATGCAGACATGCAGTACGATCTCGGCGAGCCAGAACTCAACGAGTACGGCGCACCTGAAGATTCGCCACACGCGCCACAATATCTCGTTTCTGGACTCTCGGCCAACGTGGACCTTTTGGCTTCTTGTCTCCGCCGCGCGTCGGTCAAGATCGCGGATTTCAGCGAAGCGTCTCTTCAAGGAATGCCGGATCCGCCTATCCTCGCAACGCCCAAGTTGTACCGCCCTCCCGATGGCATCCTCTTGAACGAGCAGCACCCCGACGCGCATAAAGACATGTGGGCACTTGCCAACGTGATTTTTGGGCTTTTTGCAGAGCAGGGATCCACGCTCTTCCGCGGACTCAACGACGAGGCTATCTTGTACAGCATGACGCGCAAGCTGGGAAAGTTGCCTGAACCATGCTGGTCGCTCTGGGATACGCGAAGGGAGTTTTTCGACGACGATGGAATGCCTTTGGACCCGCGAGTGTCTACGGTTCTGATACCCCCCGGTCAGCTAGACGTTCCCCCCGGAGGTCCCGAGGATGCCGCAGGGCTCGAGGCATTGCTGCGCTCCATGCTCTACTTCGATCCACGCCTCGCAATCACGGCTAAGCAGCTCCTGGAGAGCGATTGGGTGCGGCGATATTGTCGCCCGTTCATGGCGGATGAACTAGCTTTTGACGTTGAATTTGGCTGCGATGAGGAGACTCTGGACGATTGGGAGGAAAACTGGGAGGAAGAAGAAGAAGAAGCTGTCTATGTAGAGGATTTGTGGCTCGAAGAGGGAGACCAGGTGGAGGACAACAATACATCGGGGAAGTCGTCTGCTCGCAACCAATCTAGACCTACACCTCTACCGATTTTTTCGAGTCCAGTTAATGAAACAAAAGATGGGGATTGAGAGTTGCAATTCGTAAAAGAACGATTAACCGTATTTCTACCCCTCCGGAATTGTAACTACGCCCCGAGTCCCGAGTCCCCACCAGTCTTACGATCTTCGACTCGATGCCGACGACACAGCGTCAAGTCGACAAAACAACAGGCCACCGACGCGGCGCAAAACGAGTCCTCACGGGCCGGGAATTCAACCAAGAGGCGAGAACTCGACCGGCTGTTACGCTCTTCGTTTGCTGCGCTGCGCGTCGGAGGCGCCGAGATGGACATTGAACCGGCTTATGTGCGTTTCTTGACCGAGATCTTTCTTGAGGATAAGACGGGTGTACGGTGGGGAGGCAGGAGCGGGAAATGCGCGGTGTTGGGGCATGGAACCTGTGAGTAGGTCAGCCAGCATCCCATATCTCGTGAAGTGGATATAAAATAATAAGGTGGATGGTGCTTGGAATTCAAGCTCGAGTGCGCATAGTGTTTGGTTTGGTCGTTACCATCCGACATCCACAATTTATTTTGTTTTCAGTCCAGAGCCCCGCCCGTACGCAGCGTTGGATGCTCACACGGTCGCTACGCGCCGACCCGCAAGCCGCAGCAAAACGCACCAAGGCAGTCGGCCCTTGTCGAAATGTTGAACGACGCGAGTGGCTCGTGTTCGTGCGCGGTCAACGGGGACAAAGGCACGTAGAAAACCAGAGCCGAACTTTCGTCAAGGGTTCGTCGGATGGTAATCGTGATGACCCGGACCATATGCGCAGTACTAGCGAGCTCGCGACCGTTGTCGTCGGTCTTGAGGCACACATCGTGTGGACGTCGGAGGTGGGAGTGTGTGATGCGCAAGAAAGAGAAAGGGTTTGATAGCTGGCTGCCTACTCACCAGTCATGTGGACGGTAGCTGGTGACAGTGGCGAAGTGTTTGTCTGGAAACGAACGAGTCAGGAAGGGAAAGCCCTCGAGCAGAGTCCACTCACGCCACGGAAGACACGCAGCTTCGTTGAGGTCGCCGATGTCGAGGCCAGCTGATCAACGGTGAGCATGGACGTCGTCGAGGAGGGTAACGACGAACCAGGACGAAGACATCATCAAGTCTTCGAAGCCAACAAACGGCCCTGAGCGCGGTCAGGCGACGAGGCGATTTCGCTCATGAGAGTGGAGGGCAAGATGCTGAATGCCACCACGCGCCCCCAGCCGCCTTTTATGCGCTTCAAACAAGCGCCCGCGGCCACTCACAGCCTTGCCGATGAGCGAAAGACAAAAGCAGGACAAGGGCGCGGCTCATGTGGTCCGTCTTCTGTTTGTGGGTGACTGGAAATGCTGTTGAGCGGGGTCGAAATGTAGCCAGATCGAGAGCGAAGAAGACCACCGGCGGCGATTCCCAGTCTAAGCTGAATAGCGGATGCCGAGAGGAGACTGATTTGGGGCGGCGACGCGTCGTGATATGTTGAGCGCTTTGTTGGTGCTGTGGAGGACGGCAACAGCAGAAACGCGGCTCCCTCGTGTTGGTTGGTCATGTATTTCCCCTTTGCGAGGAGAGAGTCGAGGATTTGGCGCTAAAAACAAGATGGCTGAGATAGGATGAGCGTTTTCGAGGACCTCAGCAGACGTGACGTCATTGTGGGTCCCAAGTCTCACCACCTGTTCGGCACCATGCGGTCTCGTTCGTTCTGGACAATAAGGAAGGTGCACACGCACGGGGGATATCGAAGCAGTTGTTTCTCTGTTGACGAGAATACTTGGTATCCTGGCTAGTTGTCCTGCTGCTGCGCCTGGTGTTCTCGTCGCCTCCGTTTGGACTCCGCATAGTACTCCTTCTCCATCTCCTGCAAACGCTCCAGCTGTTCGCCCTCCAAGTCGAAGCTGTCCTCACGCGCCAATCCTCGACCGCCATCACGCAGCTTGAAGCCCATTCTCTGCTTCATCATCCCAACGTAGCCCACCTCTCCAACGGCCCGCACAATCTTATCCCTGTGCCGCTGCGCAGGCGTCATCCGCGAAAGAAAATGCGGAGGAGGGCCTTGACGCTTGCGAGCAAGAGTCCGCTTGAGAATAACTCCGCGACGTTCACGAGCACGTTCACGCGTCTTGTTGGCAATCTTCTCGCGTCGAGCGTCCAACAGTATCTGGCGGAGCTCGGGAGAGACCGGACGATATTGTCGTTTCACGTCGTTGGTATTCCAAGAATCCACTTGTGCGATGGCCTTGAATATCGGCCCTCCTGGAAGTCTTGTCAGCTGCTGGCGGAACACTAGGGGAGAGCACGGACGCCATTCGTTCACATTACGGAAAACGGGCTCGAAATCTTCGCCCAAGTTCACAAGTCCGTCTTCGAATTTTGCTTCTTCTGCGAGGTCACGAAGATCTTCTACCATGAGTCCGCGTCGTGCCCATCGGCCTTCGCGCGCCTTGTAGCGTGCTCGGATTATGTCGGAGATCACCGTCGGCTGGGGCTTCATGCGAGGCAGCGGTGGGTTGTAGTAGGTTGCCTTCATGAGGGCGCCAGTGAGAATGGGTCTCGACTTGAGCCTCTCTTGCCATGCCTGCGAGACGGTGAGCATGAATTCGGATGGACACAGCTCATACGCACCAATTCCTGGCGTACGAGACCCTTCCAGTACCCTTTCCCGGCTCTAACTGCGAGCAGACGAGAATAACGAGCAAGAATCGCTTGTTGCTTTTCGTCGCCAGTTCGGGCAAGCTTGAAGGCGTCAAGCCACTTCCTGCATGGTCGGAATCGAGGATAACAACGAGGATTGAACACGAACCTTATACCCTTTCAAGAGCTCCCGTCGCGTCTTTTCAGTCCCCGTCGCATGGTGATGCTGTCGAAAAAGACTGGAGACCCTCCACCGAATCTACTGCCGTGCATTAGCGTGTCCCTGAGGTCGACTAACAACCTTACATCGTCGTCTGGGGCATTCCGGAGTAAATTCCGGTACAATGCTAGTGTTGGTGCCCGGTGAGCAGCGAGCTCCCAAAACGGCGCACGGGGCCGGACACGGCGCAGCGGAGACACAAGCTTCGCTAGATTCGCACGAAATGCGAGCGATGCAGCACTGGGCAACACTGAGGACGCGCTAGACATTCGCCATGAAGGTCAGGTTCAAGCGGGGGATCGATGTGACCCGTCTTGACTTGGTTCCTGCACCCATGCCGCCGCGGACCTGCGCGCTCTGCTCGACGAATCGGGCGATGCTGAAGCGTCCCAAGACTGGCCAGCAAATATGCAAAGACTGTTTCTTCAAGGTCTTCGAGACGGAGGTCCACAATACGATTACACAGGCGAAACTGTTCAAGCGGGGCGACAAGGTCGCTATCGGTGCATCTGGAGGCAAAGGTGTGTTGCCTTGAGATGATTTCGTTCGATCTCTGAGGACATAGACTCGACGGTGCTGGCGTATGTGATGAAGGAGCTGAACGAGAGATACGACTACGGGCTTGAACTGTTCCTGCTTTCCATCGACGAAGGTATCACAGGCTACAGGGACGACTCACTCGAGGTAAACAAAGACCCATAGTAGCCAGATTGGACTCATCCGTGAGCAGACGGTCAAACGGAATCAGCAGCAATATTCCCTGCCGCTCAAGATCCTATCCTACGACGAGCTATACGGCTGGACAATGGACGGAATCGTCGCTCAAGTCGGCCGCAAGAACAACTGCACCTTCTGTGGCGTGTTTCGGCGGCAGGCACTCGACCGCGGCGCGTCGATGCTCGGCGTCGACCACATCGTAACGGGACACAACGCAGATGACATCGCAGAGACAGTCCTCATGAACAGTAAGCCCACTCTGCTCCCCTCCAATTTCCTCGATGCCAACAACTTCTACAGTCATGCGAGGGGATATCGCGAGGCTAGGACGCTGCACGGCTATATGCACCCAAGGCGAAGACACCATCAAGCGGTCCAAGCCCTTCAAATACGCGTACGAGAAGGAGATCGTCATGTACGCCTACTTCAAGAAGCTCGACTACTTCTCGACCGAGTGCATCTACTCACCGGACGCGTATCGCGGGCACGCACGCGTCTTCCTCAAAGACCTAGAAGCAGCACGTCCGAGTGCTATCATCGATATCATCCATTCGGGCGAAGCGTTCGAGGTTCGCGAGGAAATCAAGGCGACGCAAAAGTCCCAGCGTGAGATCTTGCACACTCTGTGGTGTATCCGCATGCTAAATGGGACGTACAGAAACGTGTAAACGCTGCGGATACATCTCGAGCAACGACCTCTGCAAGGCATGCGTGCTGCTGGAGGGATTAGAGCGCGGAATGGCCACGGCTGGAATAGTACGACCTTCACTCTTTCCTGGTTCGTTCACTCATCCTGTCCAGACGGATCGCGGTATGAAGAAACTCGACGCAGAGGGACCACCACCCGACAACACTCGGACTATCCCGTTTTATATTCCTGGCGTCGCTGCTGTCGGCGTAGCAGCGGAACCATAATCTCGGATTATACCCGCAGTTAACGTTGTATTTCTAGCACAATTTGTAGCTCACAAAATTCTTCATGCACTCCGCGTTTGAACAACAAGAAGTTCCACCAAATACACAAACAACCAGCTAACCTACGCCCCCGGTGCCCCCGGAAACCCTCCCGGCCACTGAATATCATAATACCTCGCGTCGCACGGCTCCGTACACCCACACGGCCCACGACAAGTACGGAACAAATCCTCCTGCTCCGCCTCCCAGTCATTATCGACCAACTCCGCAAGACGCGCCTGAATCGACGGCAAAGTCATGCTCTCGGGCACAAAACGCTCGATTGGATTCGCGACGGCAGCCTTGACCGCGGCCATCAATCCCTTCTTGTCGCCTGCACGAACGTTGTAGACGTAGGGCGCGTCGAGGAGCGCGGCAATTGGGTGCTGCGTGCGCCACCACGTCCGGTCATTCGGGTGTGCGTGGTCCCAGCTGAGGATGACGTTGATGAACGGAACACCAAGGCAGAGAGCGTTCCACGGCGTCGGAGAGCTACAGGGTCGTCAGGATCCAGGCAAATAAAGGAAGGAAACTCACTTGACCGGGTTACCAATTCCAATTACCATTCGCGCCTGCGCCAGCTGCTCAAGCCACTCGGCCTGACGGAGAAAGTAGTGGTTGATGTAGTGCGACTCGTCGGGAAGATAAAGCGCCGCCTTTTCGACATCTTCAGGGGTCGGCGGATGGGGCGAGTGGTGGCTAGCCATGGTGTAGACAACGCCCGCCTCGACGGCAATCTCGTCGAGCATCTTCTTGGACCACACAAAGTCGCGCTCCGGGTAGAAATACGCGATGAGCTTGGCGAGTAACCACGCGTGGGATGGATCCAAAGGGCGCTCGTTCGCGGGAATGTACTTGGTCGCATTGCACGTCTTCTCGATCGAATACCCAATGTACCGGTTGTCTGAACGCATCTCTCCGGGGGTCTTGATTTCGTTGTACGGTTCAGGCGAGATGACCCAGCGGGGCCCAAGCGGATGGCGCGGCCACGTCCAGAAGCAGAAAGATATCAACTAAACGCGGTCAGCATCGCGAATGAACGAATAAAAACCTCGCACCTTGTACCCGGGAATACCGTTCGGGTTCTCGTCGCTCTGCAGACAGTTCTTCGTGTCCTTCCAGCAATCGAAAACTTCTCCGTCGCCGAGAATCGCGATCTTGACGAGCTGAGGGAAGAGCTGATACTTTTCGACCAATTGAGCAAGCGTCTCGACGTGGATGACGGTGTAGCCGGATTTCTCCAACGCTTCGGCCTGAATTGGGTGTGTCAGGGACGAAAAGGCATCTATGCCGAGTAAGACGAACCACTGAGACCGCCCTGGAGAAAATTGAGAAACCCAGAGAGCGCCAAAGTCGGTTGAGAAACACACCAAATTTCCTCGCCACCGACTTCTCCGCCAAGACCATGGCGAAAGTACATGCTCGCAACCAAGACGACTAAAACCGATATGAGTGGATAGAGAAAGGAAAGCCCACATAGCACACACCTTTCCGCCGATTCGGAGCGCTAACACAGTCGTCCGCCTGCAGACACTTGTACATCCGCGAATAATCCGCCTCTGACGGCTTCTTCCAGTGGTCCTCGTTCCACCCAATCACTTCCGGCGGGTACAGCGAGCTTGGCAGCTTGGCGAGATCGAGGTGCGAGGCCGGTTTGGGCACCAGCGGGGCTTGTTCTTCTGCTTGGACGGGCGGGGGCGCGGGTTCCTTGTGCTTCTGCTGCGGCTGCTGTTGCTGGGACAAAACGACAGCCGGAGGCGGCTCGGGAATCTCTGCGAGGACGGCGTAAGGATCGTCGAGCGGGTGCTGGCCGGGCTCGTAGCTGTATGCAGGCCCGTCTTGCGGCCCTTCGCGGAGGCGGACAACGAGATAGGCGATGGCGCAAAACCCGAGTAGTAGTGTCGGCCAGCGACGACGGCGGACCGCGAGCATCGAGGGTAGGTTGTGGTGGGCGGAAGAGGGTTCCATACAATGCTGTCCGAGGACAGACTGAGACTTTATACGCGCAGACAGGAGACCATCGTCGGAGCGTGTTTAGGGGAGTGTCCCAAGGTCTCCTCTGTTCATGTTTGCGCGACGCTGCTCGTCGCTCGAGGACAAGGTCCATGGATCTGATGGATCACGTGTACTTTGATCTAGGAAAGCTGACAAGCTGGTTCTCTGGTCAGAGCCTTATCGTTAAATCTAAAAAATGGTGTCTATAATGTAGGTAACTAAATACGCGAAGATAACTAAGTACACAAAGCAGTTGCTCCAAATCCAGGTCCAATTTTACACGCCCCCCACTTCTACATGCCACGGAATCCCCTGCGCCAGCACATCACAAGGCTCCGTACACCCACACGGCTCGCGGCACTCGCGCAGCAAAGCCCTTTCCTCCGCCTCCCAGTCGTTATCCACAAGCGCCGCCATCCGCGTCTCGATCGACGGCAGCGTCATTCGTTCCGGCACGAACGAGTCTATGGGGTTGTCGAGCGCTGCGCGCACGGCGTCTATCAGCCCTTGTTTGTCGCCTTTTCGTACCTGCATACCACAAACTATCAGCGCCGAACGAACAGCGGGAACGGCCCCAAGCACGAACGAACATTGTATACCATGGGTGGACCCAGGACGGCGGTGATCGGGTGCTGCGTCTTCCACTTGGTCTTATCATCAGGATGCTCGTCGTCAAACTCGGTCACCACGTTAATGAACGGAACGCCCAAGCAGAGCGCGTTCCACGGCGTTGGGGAACTACATACACGGCGTCAGGACTCGAAACATCAAAAGAACCAGACAAACTCACATCGTCGGCCTCCCAATGCCGATAACCACCCGACTCTGCGTGAGCTGATACAAAAAGTGCGCCTGGTCGAGCCGGTGGAGGTCGACATAATGCGCCTCCTCAGGAAGATACAGCGGTATCCGCTCCTTCTGCTCCTCCGTCATCGGCTCCGGCGGCTCACGTATCGCCATCCCGAACCTTACCCCCGTCGCCGCAGCGACGTCGTCCAGTATCTCCTTGGACCACGCAAAGTCCTTCTCGGGGAAGAAATACATAAAGTACTTCGCGAGGATCCACGCCTGCGGCGGGCTTGCGGGCCGTTCGTGTGCAGGAACGAACTTGGTGCTGCGGCAGGTCTTTTCGATCGAGTACCCCAGGTAGGTGTTGTTGGATGGGAATTCTCCGGGTAGTTGCAGTTGGTATGGCTCCGGGGAGATGATCCAGCGCGGACCGAGGGGATGCCGAGGGAACGTCTACATTTCTTCTTAGTGAACGCGAGAATGCAGACGCTAGACCGTACCCAGAAATAAAAGGAAATCAACTAAACGTAGATGAGCATCGTAGATTCGTCGACAAGCAACGCGTCGTACCTTGTATCCAGGAATACCAAACGGATTGTGCTCGCTCCGCAAACAGTTTTCCGTGTCTTTCCAACACGCGAATGCGTCCCAGTCGTTGACGATCGCGATCCTCACCAGCGACGGGAAGAACTGGTAGATGCGGACCATGTCTCTGAGGCTGTCGACATAGAGCACCGTGTAGCCCAGATTCGCCATGGCTTCGATCTATGTATATGAGCGGCGTAAGAACCCCTTCATTTTTCGACAGCGAGAACGAACCGCAGACATGGCCCTAGCCCGAGTATCAGCAAGTGCCGAGTAAAACGACGCGCAACGCACCAAATTTCCTCGCCGTCAAGGTCGCCCCGAAGCGCATTCCGAAAGTACATGCTCTGCACGAGCACCACTACACCCGAATAAGCACAGCGCAACGCGGCACGTACCACGCACCTTTCAGCTGGTTGGGCCCACACGTATTATGCAGCAAACACCGATGCAACCGCACCCAATCCGCCTCGCTCGGGTCCATCCACCTGCGCGTCTGCGCGTCGCCCACTTCAGGCGGGTACAGCGTGCTCGGGATCGACAGCTGCAGACTCGTGCTCTCCTCCACAGTCGGTTGGTGTTGCTGCTGCTCTTCTTCGGCGTCAGCATTGAGGTAGGGTAGTCGCGTCAGGGCGCGTTGCGTCTGTGCGCGAAAGTGGAATGCGACATAGACGAGCGTCGAGAGCGTAAAGAGAATGACGGCTTGGGATTTAAACGAGCGTCGTTTCTGGCCTGTGGGCGCCATGCATGTAGGGTGGTGGTGGTGGGGGAAGAAGAAGAGAGGGAGCCACAAATTTGATAGGCGCTTGTCTTCTCCTGGCATCCGCCGCAATATTATTGTGGCACACATTCTTCCTTTCCTTGTCGGCCAGGTACACGCAGAAATACAAAGGGGCGTAATACAACGTCGGTCCATTCCTATCTCCTACAAAATCTTCACGTACGACGCTGGGAACAACCCCGTTTTCCCTTCGAATTCACCCGTCCACCTGTGTTGAGCTTAGTCCGACGGATTCTTGGCCAACCAAATTCACGCACCAATCGTCCGATGTCCTCTCCGTCACCCACACGTTCTGGTTTGCGCGAATTTGCAGATCTCCGGGATCCTATACGCAGATAAACGCCAAGCAGCCGCAAGAGTGTTTGCCGTAAAACGCACCGCCGAGTCGTAATCATACAACGCCTCTGCCCACTCTCCCTGCGCTTCTTCTTCTTCTTCAGCTTCGGGCTCGGGTTCAGGAGTCGGCACAGTCGACGTTCTAGCTGGTGGCGCCCCCCATACGTTCTTACGCGGAGGAAAGGCCGCAGGGACAATCGGTGCAGCAGGCGGCGGCGCCTTGCCTGCGTGGCGAATCGAATTAAACATGTTCTTGCTCGACGTCGTATCGACATCGGAGCCAAATTTCTAGCGTTCATAATCAGTCCCTGCGGGATTTGCATCGGGAGCGATTCCACGCACCCGGACGGATTGCAGGCTGTTAACAGAGGATGGTTTCGGCGCCGCGGCTGGCGGTTGGCTCTGAGAAGACTCCGAGGTTGTTCTCCGAGGAAGGGCAGGCGGCGCCGGACTTGCAGACGACGACGTCGCTGTCCGCAAATTCGCAGCAAGAGCGCGTTGTGCAGCAGCGATGGAAGACGGAGTTGGCGCTGCAATCACTGGAGAACTTGGTTCAGGCGATCCGGACGCTTGCTTGTCGCCCTGCCCAAAGATCTCTGGACGCGATGCAAAGTATCTGCGTCGTATTAGTGGCTTCACTGTCTTTGTAAGAGTGTGGCTGACTCGTCGAGGAGAGAGAAGAACGCGGATTTCTCGTTTGGCGGGAGGTTAGCGAACACCATGGCGGTTGAGAGCAAGCTGTGATGGGACGTAACGTAGTGTGATACCCTTCTCTTCGACGACGATGAAGCTTTCTCAGTCTCTCCTACCTCGACCAATCCACCCATTTCTCTCTTCTGAACATTATCCGAACGCAGAACTCAGTCATTTTTGCCGTTGAATATGGTTTCACGTCTCCCGGCTGCTACGCGTAAAACTGGCCAAGTCTGGCATGACTTGACGAAGAAAAATAGGCTGTCCAAATTAGAAGACGACCTAACTTGGATAGAACTTTTCCCTTCAGGCTGGTCAGTCACTAGTATGACACCCGGCAGTGGATCCTTCAAGTTGAGGCTTCCTGGTGTGTTTATTTGGATTTATTTGCATTAGCCTGGACTGCAGCTCGAGTACTGGATATCGGATCTCGTTGCAGCTGGAAAGGCAGAAACGCGCTCATTGCAGGCGTTCAAAACGCGATCACATGACTAGTCCTTGGTATCCACGTGACAAGTCCATACTCTTTCCCCGGAAATCAGCTCACTTCTGCGTCTGCTCCCACTTCACAAACCACGCCGTCAACTCGTCCTTGGATCGCTATCACCACCACCACCATCAGCAAAACCATCCGGCACTCACGAAAACTGGAACGCACCTCGATAGTGACGACGTAAGACTCAATCGTCTCCAACACCTGCGCCAACACCATACTATACCGACTCGTATCCTTATCCTTGAAGAACGCCTCAATCTCATCATAATCCGACTGCGCCGTCATCCGACAGAAACATTCCTAAAACCCCCATCAGCGTTTGCCCCCTCAAACGGAAGGAAGGAAGCTTCGGCGCGGGCGCACCTCGACGAAATACTTCAACGTCGAATTCGTCCCAAACCGCTCCGCAAACACCGCATAATTCTCAAAACAAAACTTGGCAAGCGGGCGCCGCGCAGCGGGGTTGAGCTGCAGCCCCCGACAAAACGACGCCACGTCCTGATCTCGCGCTTTGGTGACCATGTATGCGAACAGCTCGTCCAGCAGCGCGGGGTCTTGTGTGTACCCGAGTCCGACGCTGTACGTGCGCGTAAGTGGAGCTGGAAACAAAAGGCTGATACGAACATGGCTCCAGTCTTGATGGCAGGCGTGCGCCCGTTCTCCACCAACCCAAGGAGCGCGTCGAACTCTCGACGACCACCATACTTCGCGGCCTGCAAAGCATATTCAGTAATCAACCGAAACCACACAACGCAGACGCAGACGCACAGCAGTAAACACATTCCGCAAGATCTCCGCCGGTATCACCGACTCGTCCCCAGTATCCATATACGCGATGAACTGGCCGTGCAGGTATTGCGCGACGCTGTCGTCCACAAACAACCGTCAACCCGAAGCTCAAAACGTCAGAATATAGAGACGAGGCGAACGAACCTCTCGACATTTCCCCGCAAACAAGCAGCAAGCGCGATCTTGCGCAGCTCAATCGTCGCGACCGCCTCGCCCTCGGGGAACTCGAACCCCAAGCGCGTAATCATCGGTTCGAAAAGCGTCTGCAGTCGGCGTCGCTCAATAAGGTACGTACTGGATAAAACAGAACAGGCGCACCCGTATGAGCTCCCTCAGCCCATCTATAATCGCCGGATACTCCCAGAACACGTGCCCGAGCCGAGCCAAGTTCGACCATGCAGTCGACCAGACCATGTCTGCGGCGCCGTCAGCATAGCTCTCCGCAAATGCAACGAAAATAATAATAGTAGAAAAAAAAGAACAAAAAACACGCACGGCTCTTCTCCTCGCGCCACTGATACACCATATCCAACAAGCTGCTAACAGGGAGGAACCCAGCGTTCGAAAGCGCTGCAACGTCGTAGAGCAGACCCATCCGATCCGACAACGAGAACATCGAGTCGGGCTTGGCTGCCTCCGCCGCGATCTTGGAAAGCCTCTCCGGCGTGTAGAGCACACGATCTGCCGTTCGTCAGGGACTCTTCAAAGAAGAACAAAAGAGACACCGAGCCACTCACAAACTCCAAACGCATCCGCATTCAACTTGAACGGCCTCCCGGTATCCACTTCAAACACCGCCTCGCGCGTACTCAACACCGCGCCATTATCCGTCCTCGCCTTCCCGTCGTCCCCCACCGAGCGGATCGCCAGCGGAATCGTCCAAATCGTCTCGTTCTCCTCCGGCGTGGGCTTCCCGTTGTCGAGGAACCGATTCTGCTGCACGGTGATCCCATTTGCGCTCTCGGTCACGGTGAGCACGGGGTATCCGATCTTCTTGACCCAGTTGGACATCATGCTGCCTACGTCGTAGCCTGGACCAGGTGAGGTGAGGTTTTAGAATGATAGGTCGGAGGCGTACCGGCGGCGGTGGAGATACCAGCCCAGAGATCCCCGCTGACGGTGTTGCCGTAGATGTGTTTCTTGAGGTAGATCGAAACACCCTCGAGGAACTTGTCTTCGCCCACAAAGTTGGACAGCATGCGGAGAACTTGGAAATGTTAGATTCGATCCAGATGTACGTGAAAATGTACCAGCAGCGGCTTTGGAGTACGATAGACCGTCGAAAATCTACAAGACCAGGATTAGTCACGTGGTCAGCCGAGTCAAAGCAGCGCGTACTTACCTGGTTTAAGAACGCGACATCCGGGCACGGAACCTCAATTGGGTGGCTCGAACGCTTCCCGTCGACGAACATCGCGTCACTGGTGCGTCGAATGAGGAACGCAGCTTCGGCGTCCCAGTCGGGGAAGATCCTGCGTGCGGTCAACATTCGTCCAATACCCGGGCGACAAAACTTACTTGTCGATTGAGATAACATCGCCCATCTGAACGCGCATGAACGAACAAATCAACAGATTCCGAGTCGAGGCACGCACCAAACTAGCAAACCCTTCGTTCAGATACAAATAATCCCACCACTCCATCGTCACCAGATTCCCAAACCACATATGCGAGATCTCGTGGCTCTGGATCTTCGCAATGAGCTTCTGTGAGCCAATATCATTCTTCTTGGGGTCTGCGAGGAAGGCACGCGTGCGACCCGTGATGAGACCAAAGTTCTCCATCCTGGCATACAGTTGTTAGCGTTGGTGGGAGACGAGAAGGACACCGCGACGCACGCGCCCATGTCAAAGTCGTGTGCCGCAAGTGTGTCGAGTTTGGGCAGTGGAAATTCCACTCTGAAGAGCTTCTCGTACAACGGGAGCACCTTTGCGCTCAAACTCAAGCAGAAACCAGCTTGGTGGATGATATCCGGCGTGGCTAAAGCTACCGTTAGCCAGGATTCAACTGAAAGAAACGACGCACCGTAGACACGCAAAGGAATCGTCCGCCCACTCAACGGCATCTGAACCTTCTCCTCCATAAACTCAAACGGCCCATTCGCAAACGCAACGATGTACGTGGACATCAACGGCGTCTCCTCGAACGTCGTGACCTTCCACTCGCCGGCTGGAACCTCAAGGAAGCCGTCACTGCTCGAAGCAGCATATGCGCCCTCCGACGCGACGGGCATGTTGCTTAGACTGACGGTCCCCGGCCGCGAGATCATCGTAATCGTGAACCGCGCCTTGAGCGCCGGCTCGTCGAAGCACGGGAACGCCGCGCGTGCGTCCGTGGGCTGAAACTGCGTGAGGGCGTAGTATTCGGTCTTGCCATCGTGCTTCCATGCGGATTTGTAGTAGCCGTTCATGCTCCCGCGAAGCGGGGCGTTGAACGCCACTTTCAGCTCGGCCTTCGTTTGCGGGGAAAGCAACGAGCCAGAGGGCAGACCGAGTGTGAGCCGCTCGGGGCCCTTGTCGACGACAGAGACGGGTGTGTGAGAAAGCCCTTCGCCCAGCGCGATCGAACTACATCGTGGTTCGGGTTCAAGTTGCGGGGATATCACAGGCACATCACTGACGCTTTGGAGACTTGGAGGTCGCTCGAGCAGTTGAGGACGACTACGGAGGTTTCTTCGACGACATCCAGCCTATTTTTTGTGTTGAGGATCGCGTCGGGGAACTGGGAGACGCGCCTACTTGATCAAGACGAAGCCGCCGAAGGTGGCGTTCTCGAGATCGGTCCACAAGGTGAGCTCGTACGCCCTGGGGCGCACGGCGGTCGGGAGGCGGTATTCAGACATCGTGGTGGCAGATGAACTCCCGGGGGATATTCGCCGCTTTTCTGTGGGGCTGTCTACGTTGATAGAATCACAAGATAATTGGATGGGAGCCTTGCGCGTATTTTCAAGCTATTTATTCTCCGCAAAGATTCAAACGCGTCCTAGCTTTTCGGAGAGACGGACACGTATTTTCTGCGGTACTTTTGCGGTACAGAACACCACAGCTGATGGGTTGAACCTCGGGCCGCAGCGGCAGTGCTCCGCACCTGATAAAAGGCTTGGCTGCGGGCTTACTCCTCGACCACAACTATGTCTGGACCCCCGCCATACGGTGGCGGACCACCCCGCAACCCAGACGCTCGTCCCCTCCCCCAAGGCTGGATTACCGAGTTCGATCCAAAGTGAGCCACTCGTCTGCCTCTCAGTCATCGATCGCGGAGCTAACCGCCCACAAATCGCGTCGCAGCTACAACGCCTGGTTTGTCTCTGAATAGTCCTCTCGTCGTCGTTCACCGATCTCGCGAATCCGCAGGTTTTACGTTAATACCCTCACTCAACCGCCTGTGACGACCTGGACGCACCCGCTCGGTGCCCCGCCTTCCCCCGGCCCACCTCAAGGCGGCTATGCACCACCGCCCGGCGGCCCTGAGAATCGCGGCCCCGGAGGCTATTATCCGCAGCAACAAGGCTATCCAGGGCAATACGGTGGAGGAAGTCCCTACCCGCCCCAAGGTGGCTACGGAGGCCCGGGATATCAGCAGAGCCCGCCTCCTGGCCAGTACGCGCCGTACAACCAGGGCTACCAGGGTGCTCCCCCGCAGGAAGGCAGAGGTGCGGTTACTCATCATTACACTCGATCCTAGCCTGTTTGCTCAACAAGCTCCGTTAGGCCTCTTCGGAGGGATGTTCGGCGGTGGTCGTCCCCAGCAGCCTATCATGGCATCGCCACCCCCTCAGACCGTCTATGTCGAAGAGCAGCCGAAGAAGAGCGGAATAGGAATGGGTGGTGCGCTGGCTTTGGGTGCTGGAGGTCTCCTTGGTGGTGCTTTGCTTGCGGATGCGTTCGATGGACACGATGGAGGTGACGATGGTCCGTTGGGTTCCTTCACATCGCGTTCTCGTTTCTGATAACGTCGCGTTCTGTAGGCGGCGACGATGGTGGACGCTGGGGTGGCGATGACGGGTGCGTGACCCTGATTGTCTTGTTGAGATCTCAACTAACTTGTCTTTGACCCATAGCGGAGGGGATGATGGAGGAGGAGACGATGGTTTGTCCATCTGTTCCTTCTTGGTTACAATTTCTCATCTGTTTATTCAGGCGGAGGAGACTGGTAATCGCGTCGGTTCAAGTTTACAACCTTTCAGTCCACTCTTATTTTCTGTATCTCGTGCATCCGAAATAAACGCGTTCTCGCAACAACACCTCCTCACGGAAATCACTGCTTCCATGCCGCAAGCTGACGCTGCTAGGGTTGGTCATATACTCCCGACGGGCCGACAAACGCGTACGCTGATGGCCGTGTCGGCGCCAATGTCTTAAAGAGCCCACGAGATTGTCTCTCTCTCCCTCCTCAGACTTGCACCATGCCCTTCGCCTTTAACCCAACGAAGGACATCCCTGACCTCACAGGAAAGGTCATCCTCGTTACAGGAGGCAAGTCGCACCAGATCTTAGCGTTAAGTCGTTCCAATGCTAACATTCCTCACTTAGGCACCGCCGGAATTGGCAAAGAAGCCATCCTCGAATACGCACGGCACAAACCCTCCAAGATCTTCTTTACTGGGCGAGACGCCGCGCGTGGCGCCTCCGTCGAGCAAGAAACCAACTCCATCGCGCGGTTCGTCGCGTGCGACATGACCTCCCTCGCCTCCGTGCAGACCGCCGCGCACACGATACTAGCAGAGACGGAGCGCCTCGATATCATGGTGTTCAATGCGGGGATCATGAACGTCCCGCCGGCGTTGACCAAGGAAGGCTACGAGGTGCATTTCGGGGTCAACCACGTCGCGCATGCGCTGCTCTTCAAGCTGCTGCTCCCGGTGCTGTTACGCACCGCCGAGCTGCCCGACGGGGAGGTCCGCATCGTGTCGCTTACATCTCTGGGCTACGGAATGCATCCCAGCGGCGGGATCCTGTACAAGAAAATCCGCACAACCCTCGGCTCGGGACTCGTCAGCCACCAGCGCTACGGCCAATCCAAACTCGCCAATATCTACCTTGCGATGGAGATCGCACGGCGGTACCCGCAATTCACCGCCGTCTCGGTCCACCCCGGCGTCGTCCAGACCGACCTGCTGACCAACCTGAGCTGGACGGTCCGCACCATGGCTTGGCTTTCTGTCGGCGGAAAGTATTTGACGCCGGCTGAGGGCGCGTATAACATGTTGTGGGCGACGACGGTGGATAAGAGTAAGCTTGAGGGCGGGGAATTTTATGTGCCCGTGGGAGTGAAGGAGAAGAGGATGCGTGAAGGTTCGAATGCGAAGGCTGCGGAGAAGCTCTGGGAATGGACGGACGAAGAGCTTAAACCTTTTAACTAACATTGTCGTGCTGTTGCTTCCTGTTTCCTCTCTCGTAGATATCACAACTTGACTTCATGAACTTGAACCAAGACTTGCATAACCAGCGGGGACCCGGAACGAAAATTGATCCTGCGGAAACGTCGTGCGATCCGCCGGAATACGAATATTGGCAAAGAAAAGCTACGGTTAGAAGACGGTATCGAAGATGTTTCTAGTAGCCACTGGTAAAATACTCGAACAGCTTGCGTGCCTGATCTACACCTTCATCGACCGCGCTCGCACCAAACTTCTTCGGCATATCGGGCAACTTGACGGGGTTGTTATTCCCGAAGAAGGCCTGCATCCAAACCTTCAAGATCTCGAAGTACCCCCTCTCGTCGTCCACAAAGCGCTTCCCGCCAAACAGGTACGACTCGGAGTCTAGCCAGCCCGCGTAATAACTGACCACCTCCTTCTGCCTCTTCGACGTCGGGAAAATCAACCACTTGCCGTACCCGCCTTGCTCCTTGACCCACTCGCGGTACTTGGCCCACATGGTCTCTCGACTCGGCAGACGCGCGGTCCCAGTCCACACTCGCGCAAGGGCGATGGCGAGGTTCTCGCCCCAGGTGAAGGTGACGACGTTCAAGCCTTGGTTGATGAACGCCAATGTCGGCTCGTCGATGTAAAAGAGGTCGAACCACAGCGAGCGGAAGTGCGTGCCGTCGGTCACAACGGGCTGGGGCTGGTCTTGAGGACCTTCGGCCCAAGGCCCTTTGATGGAGGAGTTGTGAACTTGCGGCAGGAAGGGGAAGGTGTATCGGTAACCGGTCGCAAAAATGATTTCGTCAATGTCGGAGAGGATCTGCGGATATGTGTTAACCAAACCTAGAGTATCGAAGGAGATACTAACCGTGCCGTCCGCGAGCTCAATGGTGCGGTTATCGGGATGGAATCGGTCGATGCCAACAACGACCTTGACACCTTGCGGGAGTAGGTTGAGGAACAGGGCTGGTGTATTAGAACCTAGTGGAATGTTCAACGACGGAGTTTGTAGTCAAGAGAAAACTCACGTTCACTTTGCCGCCAAGAGAGAAGGTTTCGCTTTACGAAAGGATTGAGGTCGGCAGAGATACCCGTCCCGCTGGTCTGTATACAAAATCTCAGGACCGCAGTCAAGTGGTGCAAGGAATCTTACACCGGCACCGACCACCAGCACCGAGTGGTTAGCGAACATCTCGGGTCGTCTATACTGCCGAGAATGCACAATGGTCTCCGGGTAGCGCTCCTTCCATTCGGCCAATCCAGGAATGTTCGGCATACTCGGGGCGTTGAAAGTGCCTGTTGCGACCACGACCGCATCGAAGTCCTATACCCGACGCACTTCAGCATCCGCGCTACACGAGCAAGAGCCGAGCTTACCTCGGTCCACCATTCCTCCCTACTCGCTTCATCCCCAACCATCTCCAACTTCTTCAACATCAATGTCCACCCGCGTTCCTTGCCCTGCGCATCGAATCGCTTCTGGATCAGCTCGACGCGCGTGTTGTACGACATGCAAGGGTTTTCGTCGTTGGCGTTGACTCCGTAAAACGAGTAGACTGAGCGGAGGTACCGCTGAAGACTTTGTTGAGGGATGCCTGCGACGTCAATTTAGGCAAGCTCGACCAGCGTTTGGGGTATTATTTACGCCAGGGAGTTCGTTCCGGCCAGTCGTGTTCATAGAACTGGATTCGATGTCGATACATGGCTTGAATTGAGCTGAGGGACGCGTACCTTCATGAGCGGCTACAAGCATTGTTCAGAAACCCAACAAATCCAAGAGAAAAGTAGGTAACTTACCGCAGGAACATTAGACGTTAGGGAGTTCCACACTCCATGCGGGGCCCGATGCTCCCTCCAGCGCTCAGCACTGGTCATACCAGTCTTTTCGTGGCGGTCGTTGTGATACACTACGTGCGGTAGAGACACGCCATGCGGGGGCAACGACGGCGCGTAGTCGGCTACGACAGGATCGACATTCGGAACCGGGGCTGGGCCTGCAAGGGCGGCGTCAAAAACTTAAGAAGGAATGCGAAGAAAAACAACCTTGAGAATCCTCTGTGTAATGCCACACTCCTCCGGGGACAGCATCCCGCTCGAAAACTCTGACTTCCAAACCTGCGTCGACGAGTTGGCGGTATGCGAGCAGGCCGCTGACGGAAGATGGGTTTGGGACCAGGCTTTGCAACAAGAAAAAAAAAATCGAACGGACCTTACACCAGCCCCGATAATGGCGACTTTTTGAATCGGCCACTTGAACTGGTAGTAGTCCGAGTCGTTGGCGTTGGTGGTCGGGCTCCCGAAAGCAGACGTGCCGAAGGGCGCTTGGAACGGGAACTGAGTAGACGCCAGGCAGGCTGTCGCAGCAGAAACAGCAAGGAGAGCTCGAAGCATGCTGGGCATGGTCGAGGGAGGCTAGCCAGCTAGTTTCCGGCACCTCGTCGCGGTTAAATAACAAACAAGTTTGGACTGCGATCGCGACGACAACTGCGCCATCACAAGAAACTTGGCAGAAAGACCGGTGGCTCCATGCTGGCAGTAGAGATGCGGCTTGCTGCGCGATTTGAGGACTGCGCGAGCGGAAACGCGCTTCCGGATTGCAGGAGCTCGTCAACAACTCTTGCGAGAGCGAGCGCGTGACCTTACGGTAAGCTTGCATCGAAGCGAGAATCCAGATCTAATCCGTTCATTTTTGCGCCAGGAACGGAGACAATAATGCACACAACCTTTGAGGGCATGACATATTCGCTTGGGGGCAACGAGCATACAGATTTTGTGCAAAAGAGGCGTAAAGACAAGCGACGACGAAACCACCCTATACCTCCTTGACGCTGACCGTACCACGCAGCAGACCAGTCCGGCGCGCGGCAATGAGACCGACTTTTTGACCGGGCACGGCGGAGCGGGCGATGGTGCTGGCCTTTCCGATGTGCTGGTGGTTACCACCACCGTGAGGATGGTCGACGGGGTTCATAGCCACACCACGAGTACGGGGCCAGCTGCAAGGAATGTCAGAATAGAAGAAAAGACAGTGTTTTGAAGACGCACTTGTAGCGCTTGGCCTTGAACTTGTGGTACGCGCGACCAGCCTTGAGCAAAGGCTTGTCGATCCTTCCACCACCGGCGACGATGCCGATCGTTGCGCGCGCGGAGCCGGAGATGGTCTTCTTGGCACCACTGGGGAGACGGATGCGGGTCTTGTTGTCGTCGGGCTGGTGGCCAATGACGGTAGCGTAGTTGCCCGATGTGCGAGCAAGAGCACCGCGGTCGCCGACTTTCTCCTCCACGTTGCAGACGATGGTACCCTCAGGGCAGAGACCGACGGGAAGGGTGTTTCCGACGGAGAGTGTGGCCTTCTTGCCGCAGTAGACAAATGCACCGGTGTGCAGGCCCTCGGTCGCGATGAACGTCTCCTTGCGCAGCTTGTAGCGGTACGGGTCGCGGAAAACGACGCGGGCAAGGGGGCTCCACGGCCGGCGTCGTGGATGATCTCCTTGACGATGCCGCGAATGTAGCCGTTGCGCTCTGCGTAGTCGAGGTTGCGCAACTTTGCGGGGTTTTTGTTGTGGTGCGTGTGCGCGTTGAAGATGGGGTGCGCACGACGCTGGGCTCGGATAACACGACCCACTGAAAAACACAGTTAGTGGATGCCGGCGACGACGGCGGCGACGCACTTGAAAATGTGGTGGCTTCAGGAAAGGATGATCACATCACTCGCTGGCCAGGATCACACTTGTGATTCCATCAAAGTCACATGACAGATGAGATAATCTACACAGAAAACGGCTGCTGCTCCCCCTCCTGCTCAACCTGTACCGGCTGCAGCAGTCCTCGTTCCATCGCCAACTTCTTCTTCTTCCACAACACGCCCACATAGCCGCCTTGCGAATATAATGTGGTAGGATTGGGTGCTCTCCAGCGTTTCCCGGACCATTCGCGATATTCCTTGGAGAGGATATCCCTCTGACGACTGCGTTCCATCGTTGGCAAGAGCATTCTGGCTGTCGTGTTTACCAACGGCTCCTCGATTATAGCAGGCTGCGCCGGTGGAAGAGGGAAGTGTATCTGCGTAGACGCAGGGAGGATAGTCGGAGATGCGGTACCGCGATCCAGATAGTGTTGAGGGTATCCCGAAGAGACCTCTCCAATGACGACGATCGGCACGCGCGCAGTGAGAAAGAGCGACCTGCCATAGGGCAGCCAGTGCCTCGGCTCGCCTACGGGTGTCGTCGTGTCCCAAAGGCCGTCCTCTGTGCGCGCAACGTCGTCCACGTTGACTCCCGCCTTGGCCTCTTCCTCGTCGTCGAAATAATCCGAATCCCAGATGTTCTTGCCCTGAATACATCGCTCGACTTCTTTCGAGTAGTGAACGGTCAACGAAAGTCGAAGTTCGGCGCTGGAAGATCGATAATACGATGAAAACTGCGGGTAGAACGAGTCTGGAATGACGATGGCGAAGTCAAACGACGGCCTCTCGTCGCTAAGCGCCCTGTCGACCGTGGTATGTTTGTCGGCCGAAGAAGAAGCTCCCCGTGTCTGACTCGGAAAACAGCCACGGGTAAAGGTCGGTCGAGACAACGTCCCGCGCCCAATCTCGAGGCTGGACGAACTCGCTATCACCGCCGAGAGCTGCCTGATCTATGGACCAGTGGTCCGTGAAGCGGGCTTGCAAGTTGACGGAGACGCGGGACATTGTTGTCGACCCGCTGGTCGAGTTGATGGTGATTCTTCCCCGCAGGGTTTGGCCTATGCGAATTAGATTGAGTGAGAGCGGTAATGAAACAGCGGCAGGATTAGCTTACCGATGCGGAATACACCACCATCTTCAAGCTCGACGTGAGCTGTGAAAACGCTTCGAGAAGCCACAGGTAGGCACTGTTCCGTCTTAATTTCGTGTGGTGCAGGCGGATTGTCATCAGTGCGATCGCGCTCTTCGAAACGAGCATCCCAAGTGAAAGCTTGCGGAGACGGAGGTGGCGGCATGAATCTGGGTCGGAAGTTCGTATAGCCGACTGGTAACTCCTCCTTCCGACCGTCGCTAAAAGTCACGATCTACAAACTATCAGTGCGAGCCAGGAATCAAGCAGTCGTGTTCACGTACCGCATGATAGCGATAGGCAAGCGCCGTCCTCGACAAGCGCCGGTCTAGTCCAAAACCGCTCCAGCCGTTAAACTCTTGCTGCGCGGGCGGATAGTTGACGAGTGGGGAAACAACGACAAACGGCACAACTTGAGGCTCCGAAAAGTCCATCCCGCGCGTGTTGGAGCCGAAGAGCACCGTCTCGGTGACCCATCCGCGCCGCTCTTCTGCTTTGACGACCCAGTATGCGGGGTCGGTCAACGCTTTGTCGTATGCGGTGTAGTTGTATATGATTTCATCCTCCTGCGTGCCGAAATCCCAGAGAGCTAAGGACTCAGGCCGAGTTTGGTTGTCGGCTTTCGTGATTTTGGGTAGAACCATGCCAGAACGGAGATATTTAACTTCGCCAAACTCGTCGAGCTGAAGCCGCAAGGACACCGAGGCGATTTGGGTTCCGCATTCGCTGGGCAGGACTTTGACGCGCAGATCGCCTACGAGACTTCAGCAAGAAATCGGCCGAATTGGAGGGTTTGCTTGCCGTTCGACGTGGCCCCCGGTGAAAGATCCTCGGCGCGGACCCATGCTTTGACGCGACATTCGCTCGAGTTGAAGCTGCTCGCCACGACACTGGCGACGGACAAGGCAAGGGAAGCGAGTCGCGCCCAGTTGCTAGTCATGGTGGATACGAGTAGACGAGAGACGGAGCGCCCGTCTAGGTGAACACATTGAAGTATAGCGGGATGAGATCAAGGCTGTGGCGATGGGATGGTGGGAAGGCGCAAGGCAGGATTGAGACGGTGTATGTGCCGTGTTGGGCGGACTACTGTCGCGGTCGTAGTTGTGGTTGAGTTGAGGACCGGAACGTCAGACATCATTCGCGGAACCTTGCTCCCGACTCTCATGTCCTTCGCTGACCGTGCTCTGCGTCTGCTTCGAGTTGTTTCCAATCGTCTACCCACCACCATTGCCCATAGAACGCATTGATATCAGCACAACTTCACCAGCTACACCCTCACAGGACTGCCATATCCTCAATATACCCCAAGAACTGCGGCTTGTGATTTTGGAGGAGCTCCTTGGAGGTCACTTGATAGAGCTAGGGCCGCTCGTAGACGGTCGAGAGCCGTGTTTGATTCGAGCCTTCATCTTGAAGAAGGACTGGATATCACTCAGAACTCATCTGGATGTCGCTGTTTTGCACACCTGCCGCCAGCTCTACCTCGACGGTCTACCCATCCTGCACCGCAAGAACACCTACGAGTTTCAGGTCGGCACCTTTTCACAACTTTATCTTGGCGCGCTCGGAGTCTACTGCATCTCCAACATTCGCCATATCTCATTCCACATACAAGTGCGCAACGACGAAGCTTCCTGGGAGCGCGCGTTTGACCTCCTGCGAATGATGCCGCTGGAGACGCTCTGTTTCCTCTTCGGGCCTTGTTACCCTCTCGAGCAACTCCTGAAACTCATCGCTCTGGATGGGCACTGGGCTTTACAGCTTCTCGCGATTCGCGGGCTCCGGGCTTTTGGGGTCAAGTTTCCAAACTTGATGATGGAATCTGAGCGCTGGGAAGCCGAGCAGTTGCAGCTCGCGAGGCAGCTGGTTGCGACCTATGGCGCTCTCCTGGTCGGTCCCGAGGCCGAAGGAAAGTATCTCGCATACTTGAAGGAGCGGTCAGAGCATGGTGTGGCCGCACCGCAAGGAAATCAGTTGGCTTCCATGACCTGCAATTAGCGTTATGCCCTACATAAAATGCAAACCAAGACGAAAGCTTTGTGGGTGAAAAGTCGTGACGAGATAGAGATAAGAGTAAATAAGAACACAACGCCGCCAGTCTACACCGCTGCTCGGACCATAAATAAAAGAAACCAGAGCGCTGGAAACGACTCGCGTACAAATTCAGCAGTCTCCAACCAGGCTGATTCGCACTTGAGAGGAAATCCCTCGTGTGTGGATAAATCTCAGGTCGGGACATGGGCGGCCGTTGAAGCCAAGCCTGGCGAGCACGTGCTTGTCACGTGTCTCGTAGAACCATGGCTCCGACTCTCAAATCAGTCTCGCAACGCGCTCTACGAGTGCTTCAAGTCGCTCTGGTGTTCACCATCCTCGGCCCATGCATTCTCTTCCAGTGGGGGGTCCGAGGAGGGCGGGGTTGCGTTCGCAAATCCCCTCCAATCGTCTACCCGCCACCGTTGCCCACAAAACGCGTCGATATCAGCAAAACTCCTCCAGCGACACCTGCAAAGGACTGCCACATCCTAAATCTACCTCAAGAACTGCGCTTAATGATCTTGGAAGACCTCCTTGGAGGTCGCATAATGGAGCTGTGGCCGGTCGCAAACGGCTCCAAGCCGTGTCGGATTAGCAGCGCCGGCCTCACCACGAACTCAGACGGCTCTTTGGCTCGCACCAAGTACCCTGGTATTGCGATCCTGAAGACCTGCCGCCAGCTCTACCTAGAGGGTCTCCCCATTTGGCACCGCAAAAACACGTACTATTTTGATATGAGCGACTTTCCGCAGCTTTTCCTGGCCGCACTCGGGCTGTACTGCATCAGCAACATCCGCCATCTCTATTTAGTCGTCTCGTCCGACTCTCTTCGGTACGACGGAGACCCGGAGCGCGCGGTCGGGCTGCTGCACATGATGCAGCTCGAGACCCTCCACATCAACTTCGAGCTTCTTTTCCGCTTCGACGAGGTCGTGAAATTCATGGCTTTGGATGGGGACTGGGCCCCGGGCATCCTCGCTATTCGGGGACTGCGCGCTTTTGAGGTCAGGCTCCCCGAGCGGGTTAGAGCGCTAGAGCAATACCCTTGGGAGACCGAGCAGGTGCAGCTCGCAACGCAGCTTGTCGCGGATTATCGCGCGCTCATGGTCGGGCCTAAAGCCGAAGAAAAATATCTCGCGTTCTTGAAGGACCGGGCTGAGCACGGCGCAGCAGCGTGAGGACCTCCGGGAGTTGCTTAGCTTCCGTGTCCCGCGAATGTGCGAATAGAGTCGCCCATGGATAGAACGACGTCACTGAGAATAGTACACCGTTTTTATTCCAACAGGTTCCTTCCGACCAAAGTCCGTATATGCAAGGATCCGTAAACAAGGTTCGTGAAAAAGTCGTGAGCGAGAAGGAGGAGAGAGCGAATTAAAGATATAGCACGAGCTATTCTGAGCATAGAACCAGAATGATTATATAGCATAAGGAAAATGCAAAGGAAGTGGGGGAGGGTATAGCATATGAATACACCGTTGGCGTGAGAGATTGTCAAATGCAGGAAAGTGGTGGGTAGATGCAATTGCAGTGGCGCCTTGAGAAGCGAATGCGTCCGAGAGAAGGAGGATCACGAGCACCAAAGCGAGAAGCGACGATTGGCGGGGTCCAGGGCTCGCCCAGAAACGAGACCGGTAAAGCCGTACCGGGCAGGATGAAGTTTGGCGCGGGGTAAATCAGCACACGACACAACAACAGCCACTGCCAGCGTCGTCTGCCGCGTCGCCGTCGGCTGGAACGCCCGGCCCGCCTTCACTAGCCGACGTCGCATTCCTCCTGGTCGATTTCCGTTTCTTGGGAGCATCATCGGCGGCAGGGGCGTGCATTCTGATTGCGAGATGCACAATCGTGGGAGGTGGCGGGGGTGTCTCGTCCGTCGGCGACGGTGTGAACGAGGGAAGGTTGAGCTCTGGACACATCCAGGCTCAGTTCCGTCTGGAGATGGGTGAAAGACGTACTAGCAAGAGTTTCCTCGTCTTGTAGAATCTTGCCCAGGTAGAGTACTCGTAGAAACGCCGGTGCTGGTGGTCTTTCATCGGACCACTCTGAGTTCTGGATGAGCCTGAGATCCCCCCGATGGAATGGGGACGCACCAGTGGGCCATGCATTCCAGATGAGCTCTTTAACGCGTCCAACGGTGGTCTCTGGGTCAAATGACATTGTTCGCCTCCTGCCAGAGACGAGGAGGAAAGTCAAGGTGGTCTGTGGAACCTGGGCAGGCTCGGGCTCTGCCGCAGAGGGCTCCGTCGTCTGCACAGGCTGGTCTTCTGCTTGAGGTGGTGGTGGATCGTCCATAGGTGGGTGACACTTGACAGGCCGGCTTACATGAGCAAAAGCTCATGAACGCCGCGCTCATATTCAACATCGGCCATCCTACGACGGTCCAGACCTCTCTCGTCGCCCTCGCTTCCTTTGCTCGCTTCGACCCCACCGGCCGCTATGTCGCTACAGGCAGAATCGACGGCAGTGCAGCAATCTGGGATCTCGAAACCCGTTCTGCGATCCGCATATTGGATGGCCACGTCAAGGCCGTCTCCAGTCTCGAGTACGCGTCGTGAGGGTGTTTAGACGCGTTCTGACTTGGTTGTAGCTGGTCCAGACACTCGCGATTCGTGCTGACTACCTCGAAGGACTGGAATGTCGTCGTTTGGGACCTTGCAGACACCTGCATTCCTGCTCAACGATACTGCACTATACGTTTCGACGCGCCGGTGGTCTCTGCTTCTTTCCATCCGCGAAACAGGTGCGCATCGAGCGCATAGATTCCGAGATATTAACCATTTCGCAGCCGAATCATACTGGCATTGTTGGCGACTGGCGAAGCGTTCGTAGTTGACCGACGAAAAGCGCATTTTTCGCGTATCGAGCTGATAGACGAGAGCGAGAGCGTGCGGTGCGTCATCCATCCCTCCAAGTTCGTTTCACCCATCGTGTCGCGTAGCTCGGGGTTCACCATCGCGCGTTTCGAGCCTTCCGGCAAACACATCTTCCTCGGGACGGGCAGCAGCCAAATCAGCGTCTTCAACACACGCACCAAAACCTTGGTTGCGCGCTTCAAGATTACTGGCGCTGGTGCCATCAAGGGTATCGAGTTCATGAAAAACGGCCGTTCGCTCGTGTCCAACTCGGCCGACCGCACCTTGCGCCAGTTTGCCCTCCCACAATTCCCCGCACCTGCACCCGACATGCAGGTCATCGAGCAGGAGCTCGAGCCGACGTACCGCTTCAATGATCCCATTAGCAAGACTGCGTGGCATGCAATGTCGTTCAGCCCCGACGGCGAGTGGCTTGCGGGAGGTATGCTGTTCTCAATCGAACTTCAGACGCGTGCTTACATGTTGCAACGGGCGCGGCCGACACTGCAAACCACAAAATATACATCTGGGATCTCTCCAATGCGGGGCAATTTGCCAGTACACTTGATGGCGGCCGCGAACCGCTCATGCACCTCCACTGGCACCCCTCAAAGTCGTCCATCGCGTCGACGACGAACCAGGGCAACATCTTGATCTGGCATAGACCACATCCGGAGCGTTGGGGCGCGTTTGCTGGCGGGTTTGAGGAACTGGACGAGAACGTCGAGTACGAGGAACGCGAAGACGAGTTCGATATCGAAGACGAGGCCGACATGATCCGTCGCAAGATGAAAGAAGAAGAGGAAGAGGTCGATGTGGACACGGTGCCGGCGCCACTGGCAAAAGCACGTGACGCCCCGATTCACGGTGTCGTGCTCGACGACGAAGACTTGGAATGGGCAGACGAGGAACCGGACGACGACCAGGAGGAATGGACGTTGCAGCCAGTGATGGAAGACGAATGGGAATCTTGAATCAAAGCTATCGATACAGTTGGTGTTTGTTATTGCTTTTACACTTTGCCCACCCAGATGCGCGACTTGAGCTCCCCGATTGCTCGAGTCAGGTTCTCCATGCGCACGGTATTGAGATTGACGTCCAGGACCGTGCTCCCATCCGCCAGTCTACCGGAGATGTACACCCCGTTGCCGTAGACGAGGCCGGTCGGCGTTGCGGAGAAGCGGTAACTGCATATCGTGCCCTCGGAGCCTGCTGGAGTCCAGTCCGTCTCGAGGATCCGCGACGCTGAGACGTTGGATACGACGAGCGTGTCCTGGGCGCCAGGGTGGACGGGCATCGTCAGAGCCTTGCTCATGAGGTGCTCCGCGGCTGCAACGTGAAGCAAAGACAACGAATGCCGGCTTTCACAGAGGTGCTGCGTGAGATCTGCGAGGTCCGTCGCGATGATGGTCTTCACCGTCATGGTCGGGTACGGAAGCGGCATGAATGCGTTGTGCGGGTACAAAGCGAGCGAATCGGAACCTGCTTTCTCTAGCAGTCCGCGGACGTTCGCGAAGTTGGAACAGTGAACGACGGTTTCCGGAGGCGTCCCGGTCGCATATAGCACCTTGAGAAACCAAGCCACTAGAACGTCGCCGGTCGTCACAGTGAGTCCCGGTGCCAGAGACCGGACAACGGTCTTGACGGGCTCTGCGAGCAAGCCGATGCATTCCTTGGGGACCACGAATATTCGATGCGTCGCTCCGCGCCAGAAGCGCTCACGCAGGTGCCAGCCGTAGAGCCACAACGAGCTCTTGACGCCTAGCGGCGAATACGGGACCTCTATTCCCGTGATGGGCAGCGCGGCAAGTTTCAGCGTTTCGACGATAGGGTTTGGGTTCCATCCCTCTGGCGGCGGCGCGGGGACTGTCCACTCGTTACCGCGCAGCTCGGCGACAACGGCGTTCATGACTGCTGCCGCCCCCATGCCGTCAAAGACGCCATGAGGTCGACCGAACCCGATGCATGTATGCGCCGGCTCTGCGGGGCTCCGCGAGGGGAAGTGCGTTATGTGCCAGCAGGTAAGGGGGTGGTCGCGCGTTGCCCACTCCATGCTCTGGCGCGGGGTGGCCGCATCGAGGAATAGGGTTTGCGGCAGCGATTCTGAGCTGGCTTCGAGTGGGAGGGCGATGTACGTCGAGAGTGGCACATCGGAGGTCGTTTCGGTGAGTACAAAGGTGCGGTAGCTCTCGGGCAATGCGCTCAATGGCACCGCGAGCTGGAACGTTTTCTTGTTGGGAACAGCCTCCAACCGGCCTGCGAGCACGCGCCATTTTTCGGTTACTCGTCGGAGTGCGCTCGAGAGAACCTGGGTGTCGATTGTCCCTTTGACGAGCCACCCAGTGAGGAACGTCGAGCGGTCGAACAGATTGTCGAAGGCGGTCAGGGGGTAGCGACCCCACCGGAGAGGCGTCTGGTAGAGGTTCGTTTCGGTCTCGCGCTCCGCATTTGGTCCAGCAGCGGCGGACATGGCGGGGAGAAGAGAGAGGCGTTGGCTACACTGCACTGTTAGGGCGGTGATCTATGTCTGTGCTGCTTTCCCACAGACAGAAGATCCCGCAAATTGGTCGCGATCGAGACAGGCACAAATGTCGTCAATGGCAACGAGCAGTGATGAGCAGAAGATAAGATAAGATCTACTCGGGATGCTCCTTCAAAAATGCCTGGTAATTTTCTTCCGCATCTGGGCCCACCATGAGCGCTTGATACTCCGCAGCGAGCTTCTTCGCAAGCCGAATGGGCACCTCATCGTCCGGATATCGCTCAGGATTGCCGAACCGCAGAGGCTCTGGCAGCTTGATGCTGAAATACTGTAGTCCACGGATGGCAAGGAGCCTCCGACCCCAGCGACTGTCGGGGGGCAGTGTCAACACGAGCGAGCCGACGTTGTATATGACCTCGCAGTCAATAATGAGACTCTCCAGCTTCATTGCAAGTAAGAGTTCAAAGATGTTTAACCAGGTCTTGTCATCGCTGGGGGGTGTGCATCGCAGGACCAAATGGCGGAAGTCGGCAACCCAATGGAGACCCACGCCTTCGGAGATGATTCTGACAAAGTAGCGGATGTCGAATTCGAGGGTGTTCTTCTGGAACACGAGAGGCATGCCCTCCAGGTAGAGTTGGCGGCACGTCTGAGTGATAGACGAGTCCAGGGATTCGGCGTCTGGCTCGACGTCGGGACTAGAAACAGTAGATCGAACACGCACCACGAATCCGGACCCAAGGCATTCTTCATGGGTTTGAGCCACAATTGAACCGTGTGGTGTGCAAGAACGAGCTCAAGAATGAGCAAACGCAGTTCTGTTGGAAGGTGCAATAGATGGCAGTTATCCGGGGGAATTCCGGGTGTAGTTGCCGCGATGTCGATGCGCGTTGTAGGTACGGCTACCACGGCTTGCATTGGAGGAACATTCGCGGTATTAGACGGTAGTTGGTAGCTCCGCGTTGTGGTGGTTCGAGACTATTCACGTTCAGCACTCGGGAAGTTAGTGGTCTTGGTGTAAAACCTACCCGACTGAACTGGAGGAAATTAAACGCAGAACACCACATCGCAGTCAGACGCAAGTGAGAGCGACGTGTGATGGATCAAGCAGCGGCGTTCCGTCGACGTCCATGTCCGCCTTGGGACAGACGGAGGCTTGGAACGACTTTAGGGCCGACGACGAACCGTTTGGCCCATTCCTTCGCGTTGTCCTTACCCCGGCTGGTACGGGACGAATCCACCTCAAATTGCCCGTCCGTCTACCCAAGGAAAACGCCGAGCCTGTCGCGCCAATGAAGTGGCTCAGAAACGCGGCCGTCTCCGTCATGGGCATGGATGGCCAGCTCAAGACCTCGCGAGACGCTGAAGGCGCTGTTCCTGATGATGAAGAGCCCGTCGAAGGGGCCGTCTACTATTTTGTTGCTGTGTCCGCCGCCCCTCGTGCGTACTGTTCCATCGCGACTCTCATTAGCCGACTCACATACCTCAGATCCCCTTGAATTCGCTGTCGACATGGAGATGGCACGCGCAAGGAGCCACCTGTCTGGATCCGACGCGTCTTCCAGACCCCGGCGTGAAGAGAGGCTCAAGAACGAACTTGTTTCTCGGCACATCCACTGTTGCCTCACCGACGTTCCGTCCAACATATGCAACCCCGTCCATATTATACCATTCCATAAAGGTGACGAGGTGCGTAGTCTATTTTGAACTACACACGTCCGCAAGCCAATACATTAATAGTGGCTCCAACTGCTCGTAGAAAGTCGGCCGCGCTCTTATGACCCCAATCTCGAGGATCTCACTGAGCTGGACACCATCAATGACATCCGGAATGCGTTTTTTGCCAGCCCAAACGTGCACGCATATCTGGGCAACCTTCAGTTGGTAATCATTAAGGTACGTTTTTTTTTTGCAATACCACCACAGATTTCCCAACTCTCCTAGACCCCAAACGGCATTCTGAGCACGACCGACATCCCACGGGACAACCGGATCCTCACGCCCGATGTCGAGTTTCCGAGCGATGTGCGATTCACTGCACAGTGGATCAAGGGCACTAACGCTGATCGTGCGGTCGTCCCAAACAACAGCGATATGTCCTTCGCCAAAGGGAATGGCGGCCAGCTGTCGAACCCCTCTCCTCTTCTGCTCGAGTACATGTTCGGCGTCGCCTTGGTCAAGCACTGGGGTTACGGGCAAGACTTTCTTGGACCGGAACATCGAACGAACGTCAGGCGCCCAGTCTCTGCGCCGCTTGACCCCACACTCAAGCGCAAGATGCGCGAACAGAAAGCGGCTGCTCGGGGTGGACGCACTGCGGAAGGGATGTCTCAGCTCGAGGCGGAGGAGTTGGTCTATCGTCTTTGGTGTGCGTCCGCGGAGGGTGTTGAGCGGCGCAAAGCTGCGATCGCAGAGGAGGAGGCACACGAGAACTTCCGACTGGACAGGTTGATGCAGTGGCGCGAGCGTACGTGTACGTGCTTGATTGCCCACTCAGTCGACATGTTCATGATTATTTTACAGTGCATAATAATGCGAGCGAGGACCGCCAGTCTCGATAAACCCAGCACGGACGTCCTGCGCTCTGAATCTGGCCTCATGGTCTACCCGTGCGTAGCTCCAGATTCTCGTGGCATCAAGACGATTCGGTCTACGCTGCGGAGTTCATGCTCCCAGTGAGAACGAGCGGAGCGTTTCCCTCGTCCTGGCTCGTCGGCTGCATTCTGGCTTGGCTCTCTTATGGTGGGAACGAACGGTATCGTCGAGCTTCCCCTTTCATAGACCAGATAAATCGATACAATCGAGCGGCATCGAGACGCGCTACAAGTTATCGCGGCTACTCTATTGCTACCTCCACAACCAACCGAACTAATAGTCCAAAAAATCGTCGATTATCCGGGACGCCTTTGCTTGTCCCTCCAATTCGTTAGATTTGGCTCCGTGGCTTGATTTCTCTCGAGTCTGGCAGTAGTCGTAGCTCGGATCACTGGCAGCGTGTCGCCGTGTGATCGACTGAGCCATCTTGGCCTCATCATCCATGGTTGGCGCGGATAGACGCCTGCTCTGGCACCCGCACGAGCAAACCAAATTCGTCGTTGGCGGGGGCTCACAGATCACCCTGTACGAGTGGGCCGCGGAGAAGCATGAAATCCGCCATGTTACGTCGCAGCAGGATTTGCAGTTCATGAAGGTGGGTAGCTGTTGTCTGGACGCGTTTTTCTGACGTTCACAGACGTTTGCGTGGTCGCCAGATCCGGCTTTCAATGACTTGTTCGCTGTTGGGCTGAGTACGGGGCGGATTGACTTGCTACGGCTTGAGGCGACGAGGCAGACCCGGCGGACATCTGGTGGGAGCAGCGTTCTGTCCAGTGGGCCGATTGTGTCCCTGACTGCTCGGAATTCGCGCGCATGCAACTCTTTGCAGTTCTGCCCGGCGGATCCCAACTACTTGGCGGTGGGTTTGGACAAAGCTCGCGGGGATTCAAGCTTGGTGTGTGTGCTTAAATACGTCTCGCAATTTGCGTTGACCAAAACACCAGGTCATCTACGACATCCTCAGCACCCGCTCCAAACTATCTCTTTCGCTCACGGAGGACGACGATCCCGCGCCTGCGCGTCCGGGTCCTGTGATCCCGCGCTCCGAAATCGTGTCCCGAGCGGCCGACCAGCGAACAGTGCAACATCATGCACCCACAGAGGTCGTTTCCGCCGTGGCCTACGCGTCGCATACGAACTATCTGGTCCTCGCAGGCATGTCTGCCCGCTGGCTAAGACTCTACGACATTCGCACCCCCGTGCCGCAGGTCACGAGCGTCGCAGCCAAAGTGCAAGGCATCACAAGCGACCCATTCGACACGCACCGAATCGCGACGTTCGGCGACGGATATGTTAGCGTGTGGGACGTACGGAAACTCAGCAGTGTCCCGCTGCTGACGTTCTCGGAGCGAGACGCGGCTGGCGACGGCACACCTCGTTTGCCGCTCGCAGCATCGATGTACAATGGGCTCGAGTTTTCGTCGACGAGGCGAGGCAGTTTGGCGGCACTGCACCGGGATTCGACGTTCGTGCGATTCTGGGACGTGCTGAGCTCGCGTCCGACCGACGGACAAACAACGACGAACGAAGGCTCGTCTGATGCTGGCGAAGGCTCGTCTTTGTCGAGTCGGTTGACGCGCAAGTCATGGACTGCGGGGCTACCTTGGGCTGCTGGTGGAACCACCACTCCTGTGGGTCATGGCACCAGTCAACCATCGCTAGTTTTGAGCGATACTCGACGAAGTAAGCAATCTCTGGACAGCCTCTCACTTTGCTCATTGACGTGTAGCCAAATTCTTCTCGAAACCTCTGTCATCGTTCGCCCTCGTTCCCCAGCCTTCTCTCTCGCTGACCTTGAACGTCATGGTCGTCAGCAAGGACGGAGATCTCGAGCTCTACGCGGTGCATGACACGCCCAAGCAAGCTGTTTGGAGTGGCCGCGGGGATTTAGTGGTCAGCGCTGGAGTCACGTGTCGGGTATTCTCCGGGGTCATGGCGGGCGAGGCAGACGTCGAGCGGGAATTTCGAGAGATGCAAGACTCGGCGCAGCAAAACCAGCAGCTGCAGCAGCAGCAACAAGAAGACGTCGAACGCTCCCAGTCAATTGCGACGGAATCGAGTGGACCGCCACGAGGGAGGTCTGTGACATCGCCTGCGTTGTTTGGACGGGGCGACGAGGAAGGGTTCCCTGCTCTGGGAAGCTCCGGCGGTGGTGCTTCTCCGGTGAAGACGAGGCAGGCATCCGGCGGCTCGTCTGTGCTCAGGACTGGACTCTCAGCAACGAGACCCAGCTCAGGGTCGGCATCGCGGACTTTTAGTCCCGCGAGCATGCGTCGCTATCCGCTCGAGATGGAGTCCACATTGCCGACGAGCAGTTCGAGGTCGCGCTCGCGAGCGCGGCCGGAGATCGTCCCGCCGTCTAAGCCGCCTAGTCGGAGTCCCGCCAGAGTGCGGAAACTGAGTCGTGGCGCCGTTCGGAGCGCGGAGCCGCAATACGCGGGGCGTCGAGCATGTCGTTGAGGACGACATATCCATGGTTATGCGACGAAGGTGTTTGCGCGGATACCGCGTTGGCAATGTGCGTGGTTTTTTTTTTTGCTTGAATATTCCAATTTAATATTTAATCTAGCCTTACCACAACGTCGCTGTTACGCGGGACGACGATGCGCCGGTGCCGCAAATGCTCTCAGATCTCTGGCAATGGCTAAATAGCACGTGACTTTGTGGTCCCCAAACACGACACTAATTTTTCCTCCAGCTTCGCAAGATTTCCTCTGTGTACCAACACCACGAATACACGGATACGACTTTGCGTACCGCGGTGTGGCTGCAATATGGGAAGGCTTTGATCCCATCGTTCCGACAAGTACAACCGCAACACCCAGCGCAGAGCCTTCCTTGCTGCTCCCCGATTTACTGAACTTCAAACCGCGTCCAAGCAGTGGATCTCGAAGCCAGTCTAGGACCAGACGGAGCCTAACGCGAAGCTACTCGCCTGCAGACGATCTGCATGGCAACTTCAACGCGGCGTTGGGGGCACTCGCAATGCGAAGCGGCGAGCGGGATGGCGGTGTGCTCACCAACTCTGGCAAGCTTGGGAGTCTCATGACCAACCGACCGCTACAAAGGCAGTTGGCGCTGCAGTTGTGCGGGTGGAGCTTGAAGGAGGAGGATCTGTGGACGAATGTGAAGCGCTGGGAGCGAGAGGGCAGTCATTCGCGTGCAGCTTGCTGGCTCGTGTTTGCTGGACATCACTCTAAAGCAGTGGAGGTGCTGATGCGTAGCAATGGTAAGCATTTCGAGGGCCGCTTATCTTATGCTCACGTGATCCAGACGAATCGCACCAAATCATGTCTGGCGTTCTGGCTGCTTTGACACCAGATACATCTACTCGCAATCCCAACCTCAGTCAGTACTACGAGCGGCTCATCATCAAACTTCAAGACCCATACTTCCGCGCTCTGCTTACGCATCTCTCCCTCGGCGATTGGTCTGAGGTACTCGACGAGGAAGTTATCCCATTCCGCGAACGCTTGTCGATCGCGTTCCAATTCCTCGACGACCAAACTCTCAGCGCCTATCTACACCGATGCACGCGAAACTCGGCCCAGCGGGGGGACATCGACGGGCTGATGGTCACGGGGCTGACGAAAGCGGGACTCGATATCCTCCAGAGCTACGTCAACCGCAGCGGCGACGTCCAAACTGCGGCGATAATCGCGTCGTACGTCGTCCCAGCCAAGTTCCGCGACGCGCGCGCGGAGCGTTGGATCGAGGCTTACCGCGATCTGCTGGATGGGTTCAAGCTACACCATAACCGGGTGTGGTTTGATATTGACCGGGGCGCGCTGGTCGCTGATGCGCTCGCGCAAGCTGCCGGGGTTGGTGCTTCGGAGCTAAAAGGCGTAGATTGGGCGCCGAAGCAGATTCTGATGCGCTGCAATTATTGCAACAAGCCTGTTGTGAACCCGAACGCGGCTACTGGGACGGTCGCCAAACACAAGGTCAGCTCAGCTCTCTCTTTGATACTCGCTTTTGCGCTATCTGACGATGTCGGATAGCCAACAGTTTGCGGTAACTGCTCACGGGCCCTCCCGCGCTGCTCGGTATGTTTGATGACGCTCAATATCGTCCCTGACCCGGTGCGCGATGCGGAGTTGATGTATTCACCTGGACGAGGTATGCGCCGTTCCGTTTTTTTTTAAAAAAACTAGAAACCCATCCAACTTTGTTCGCAGATACAATCGACGAGGCGATCTTGATTTGCCAGACATGTCGACACGGCGGACACGCTTCGCATATTGCGGAATGGTTCTTTGGCGAGGGTGGCGCGCGCTCGAGAGGCTTATGTCCAGTTAGCGGATGCGAGTGTCGCTGTGCTGAGGAATTCTGATTGGCCAGCCCATCGGCTCCGCGTTTGCTATCGAGATACTTTCTACCAGATGTCAGCCTGCGGGAACACCTTGCTGTGTGGTTTGTTCCGAACCCCCAGGATAGGTGCCAAATGCCGAAGAGGGTCGATATACAGTTTGGTCATGTTGCAAAGGCGGGATCACTCAATGATATTACACAATAAAGACTGAGGGGGACCTTGCCAAAGCAAGGTGACGATTTGAAACTGCGCTGGCACTGAAGCCCTTGAAAATTTGCGGAGACAACAGAATGAGAAGCGGATAACAGTAAACGCAAAGAAATACACGAATGAGAAATACAGCAGGATAGAAAAAAGTGGGAATAGGAAACAAAATCACGAAGCACCCCAGGAGAAACCAAAGTCATCATTTTGCGGCGGCATACCCATTCCCATACCACCACCAGGATTGGGCGACGAAAAGTCAAAGGGACTGCCGCCACCACTGCCCCAATTTTGTTGGCTTCCGCCAGTCCCCGGCGGTGATGGTGCGCCGCCGTACGCACTTCCGGGTCTTTGGATGCCGCCCATATTGCCCATCCCAGAGCCCATGCCCATGTTCATCATCCCGCCGCCGCCGCCTTGTTGGCCCCATCCGCTTTGACCCATCATCGGATTTTGGCCGCCACCACCCAGCATCGCTTGCGGGTTCATCCCGCCTCCACCTCCGCCCATCATCGCTTGTGGATTGATTCCAACGCCGGCTCCGCCCATCATGCTGCGCTGGAAGTCGTCCGGAACGCGCGCGTTGCCCATCCGTGGTGTTCCCATCGTGCTCGACCCGTCCGTCGGCGACCGACCTATCCGCGAGATCCCCGGCATATTGCCGCTGTTGGATCGCAGCGCAGACAAATCGGCGGGACTGGGCGTTCCGCCGCCGCCGCCACCACCACCAAGGCCAGCATGACCCATCATCGGCGACCCAGGCATGCCCATGCCGTTCATCGAGTTGTTCCTTGACGCGGCCATCCTCCGCGGGTCGACGGCGCCGCCCATTTGCTGCTGTTCTTGCTGCGCGCGCATGTAGCCTTGCATCATTCGCGACGGGTCGTTCGCCGGCGACATCCCCATCCCTCCTCCGGGTCCCATTCCCCCCACCGGGTCCACCCATCCCACCTCCGGGTCCCATTCCACCTCCGGGTCCCATTCCACCTCCGGGTCCCATTCCACCCCCAGGGCCCATCCCTCCACCCATCGGACTCGCCATCGGGCTCATCCCACCGCCGAAATTGCCACCCATGCCGCCTTGCATGCCGCCGGGCCCCATCATGCTGCCGCCAGCCTGCCGTTGTTGTTGCTGCATAAGCATCAACTGCCGGCCCTGCGGTGTCATCGGCCCGCCCGCCTGCCCGCCCATGCCGCCACCCATTTGCGGTCCTGGTGTCGAGCTCATCGCGCGCAGATCCATGCCATGGCTGCTCGCGCTCCCGCTGCTCATGCTGTTGCCGGGGAACATCATGTTCTGCGGAGACGTCGTGGGCCCGCTGCCGCCGCCGCCGCCACCCATTTGGCCCATGGGCGACATTGGGCTCATTTGCGTCGGAGATGCGTTGTTCTGCGCGGCTTGGAGGTGATTTCGGTCTTGCTGTAGTCGACTTGAGCGATACATTTCAATCAATGGCGAAGAGGAACGCACCGAGACTTTGTATAATATCTGCAATTGCGTTTGCAGTGGCTGCTGCAGGAACTGTTGATTTCTGCTGACGATATATTGGACGATGGGGTGGAAAGGTCGTTGGGAGAGGATATTGTACATTTGCTGCATCACAGGCGGGAGCGATGGCGGGAGCGCTGGACCAGGGATGTTGCCGCCAGCACCGGGCATGTTGTTCGCGGCCGCGCCTGGCATCATCGATGGGGGAGACATTTGCCTGTTGCTGTTCTGCTGCGCCAGCGCTTGCTGTGGTTGCAGCATTGCCTGCTGACGAGCACGCAACGCCATCTGGTCTGTTGCGCCCATGCCGTTGGTCATCAACCCAGCGTCCGCCCCCGGTGGCATCATTTTGGGGTCCCCGGTATTTTGCCTCTTGTTCATGCCGCCATCCAATACGGTATCCTCAGGCCGCTCGCGTTTGAGAGGCGACGTGCCCGTCGGCCGTCGCGCAATGTCCTTCGCGAACACGGTCGGAAGTTCCGCATATAGTGCTTGTATGCGCTCGGTACGTTGGTGAGGGTAGTTTTCGATTGGCGGTGGGGGATCCATTACGGGCAATTTCATGGGGAGCGGGCTCCGCTCCGCTGCGCGCGCGGCCCAGTTGAGGTTGGATTCCATTCGTCCAGCATATCTGGTCGATTTGTGGGTATAGCAGAGGCGAAAAACGCGTCCAGACTTACTGTCGGTGTATTTCCTCCGTGACTGGCACTTTCCGTGAATGAAGCTCCTGTAGGGCCCTGGAAAAAGTGAATATACACGATTGTTTGCAGCGGTATGAGCACGCACCGTAACAGCTCCTCGTTCAGCGCTAATATCGCCGTAATCTTCGCTTCGCCCGACTTTCCATCCGACGCGGGGGCCGCAGGCGGCACAGAGCCTTGTTTTGGATGATGTTGATCAGGGGACGAAGTCGGCGCCGCGTCTGGCTGTGATTGTGTATCCTTGCTGTCGCTGTCCTCCTTCTTAACAGCACCCTTCTCCTGCTCCTCTTCCTCGTCGTCATCCGGAGGTGGGGACAGCTCGCTGAGCGGCGTAGACTGCCTTGAAGCGGCAGCGTTCGGCGTCGGTGCGGGGGATAGCGACGAGCTGCGGTCGTCACTGTCCTGGGCGGCCTTTTTGGCGGTGTTGTTCTTCTTTGAATCCTTCTTCATAGCGGCCATAAATGCGTGCGCAGGGACGGCCAATCGGCAAGATAAGATGGTTCTGCGTGTGTCGTGGGGAGAGTCTGATGACTCGGGCCAACAACAACGACCGAATTGGACAGGGGGCGGTGTGGGTAGCGCCCGTCGGGTCTACGCGGGAGGAATGGGGGTAGGGAGGAGGCTAGCCTGGGGATGCGTGCGGTTCGTGGACGGTGGACGTCGAGGGTATGTGGTCGTATTTGGCAAGGGCTTGTGACGGCATCGCAGATGCAGAGCAGAGGCAAGCGGGGAGGCAAAACGCGAACCGCGGCCTTTTATAATCGCAAGCCCTCGCCAACTCTAGTCCGCGCCTCGCAATCTTGATCGGACTGGCCAAGTTGCGCGGACGGACCTGACAGAAACCTTCGGAGCGTGGTGCTACAAATACATCATCCCCAGTCCCACCGCCCTGAATCATCTCTGCCCCCTTCATAGTCATCTGCCCTCTCCGCGCTCCCGTTCCAGTGTCCTGGAAACCTCGACGCAATCCAAATCCGGCCGCTGTCAGAGCCAGAAGAACCATCACATCGGGCAGACGGTATGCCTCGACTCGTCCGCGGAAGCTCGCGTGGCTCTTGATCTCGGGTAATGAAATCGCACTTGCGTGGAAGCCAGGAACCAGCCAAGACGCTATCTGCGCTCCGATTTGGGCAAAACTCGAGCTGCTGACTTCGGTGTTCATTCCATAGATATCACGAGCAGTAACGTTAGAGCGGGTTTCCGGTGCGAGAGTACACTGGTCGAATAGAGTTTCGACGCGTCCAGCAAGCCAGTAGAGAGATTCTAATCGGCGGTCGTCGGATGCGTGGCCGGAGAAACGAAGAAATGGTCATCGCGAACACAGCCACACTTCACGCATTGTCTTTTCGAGATGCACGCGACGATCCACCTGAGGTCTCCCTGGATCTTGATCGTCTCTGGTTTCGACACCCAGGCACGGAGGATCGTTCGCTTATCCTCCGGAAGCGTCGCCGACTAGAAGCTTAAACGCACGGGCTGGATCAACTCGTCGCGAATTTGGCTCTCTCCCGTGAGAGCGCGCCAACGGCGGCTTTCATCTTCAGCGGCGTATCGACGGCTGTCGAGATCTCGCGCTGAATCCGCGCGTTGCATCAGCTACAACATCCCAGATCTCCGAACGCGTCTACGAGCATAGAAATGACTGAGAACGTCCATTGGACCGCCCCGCGGAGTCTCATGGAGTATGACTGTCAATCTCGGGATGAGATTAAAGAGTCCCGCTCCTTCCTCTCGCGCCGTCCAACGGCATGCCTCCCTCTCTCCTAGCTTGGGCCCTCTGTGGTCCATGCATGCTCACAGGTCGACGAAAACGCTCATCTCTATCCACCTTCGCCACGCATTGACGTCAGTGAAACGCCGGTCTCCCCTCAGCCAGAAGACTGCGACTTGCTGCAGCTGCCCTTGGAGCTGCGCCTTCTCATCCTGCAGCTGAGTCTCGGCAGTCGGCTCGTCCATCTTTGGTCGCTCCACAAACGCACGGCCGGGGGCTCCTGCGTTAAATCGTATGTGTATGCCGCAAATCTAGAAGAAGAGCTCAGGGATGAGTGGACACAAACCACTCCCCTTGATGTTGCGGTCCTCCAAACGTGTCGCCAACTCTACCTCGAGGGGCTGCAAATTTTGCACCACACCAACGTCTTCGAGTTCTCGACTCGCGACTTTCCGTGGCTCTTCCATCAGGGCCTCGGGCTGCATTGCGCACATTCCATTCGCCACATATCGCTTAGATATCGGCATACCTTTGACCACGACGGGACCTGGAGGCGGATATTCGACCTGCTGCATTTGATGCGGCTGGAAACACTGGCAATAGACTTCGAGAAGGTCGTTTACGTCGACGTGTTGGTGAGCCGCAACAGGCCTGAGAGTGTCTGGGGCCGGCAGTTGCTTGCCATTCGTGGACTGAAGGCGTTGGATCTCACGTTCTCTGCGACTGCGTCGCAGCTTGCGGGGAGCTCGAGGCGCGATTATGATCATGCTGCGGCGTTGGTTGTGGCGGATGAGCTGTTGGAGGAATATCGAGCGCTCATGGTGGGTTCGCAGGCGGACGCGAGGTATCAGGCGTTCTTGGAAGAGTACGGAGATGTGGAAGTAACCGGTTCTTGAGGAGTTTCCGGCGCATGTGTGCATATTATTCGGTGTTTCCGGTGCATATGGCGAGCACAGGTCACCGACAACTCGGTGGCGGACCAAGGTATATCACTGGTTTAGAGTCAGGTATTTCTTGAGACGGACACGGTCGTAGTCGAGCATGGAGGCTACTTGTATGCGCCTTTTGCAGTGGGTTTCATGGTGTATTCGCCGGCTGGATGTGGTCGAAAGCAAGTTGAGCGTCGGTGATCGGGCCTGTACGTCCGAACTCGTTGTTGATCCGAGAGCACAGCCTACCGGGAACCCTCATGGTTGCGCGAAACAACCACCAAACACAATGTCCGACTCGAGCTCTGGTCCCCTGAGGCGCAAGCAGAAAGCATGCGACCTCTGCCGCCAAAGGCGCCGTCAGTGTACCCAATTTGCGGACTGTGAGAGAACTGACTTTCGCATGCAGGAGCTTGTTGAGTTTTTCCTCGTCTCATGAATGGTGCCTCATTGCCGTGGTGGATAGGCGACGGCTCTAGGGCCTCCTCGACGCCCTGCAGCCTCTGTGCTGAGCTCGGAGTGGAATGCAAGTTCACTGGCGTAGTTGCCAAGCGGCGAACGTAAGTTGTGGTTCGAGTGGCCGTATTTGACCATTGAAATCTCGAACAGATACGTTGACCTACTAGAGGAACGCGTTGAACAAGCGGAGAGGAAGATGCAAGAGGTTGCAGCTCCGCGATCGCGAAGCGGCCTTGTCTAATCTGATTGTAGATCAAGGCTCGACCTGCACCCGCGTCCAGTAACACCCCATATCGTCCTAAATCCGAAGGACCCGGTCCTGGAGTCGAGATAGCAGCCCTCTCTATCCGGTCCATGAACGTCGCCGCGCCTTCTGCTCACCCCGACGACGTCGCAACCCTCGGCTTGATCCACAGCCTCCAAGCGCTCTCAATGAGCGATTATGACGACGAGCATTTTCACGGAGAACCGAGTGGGTTGTTGGTCATGAGAGGCGCCTTTGAGTTGCGAGAGAAGTATGAACAGAAGGAGATGAAGTGGACGGCAAGACGTGGCCAATATTGGCAGCGTTGGTTTGTGAGTCTTCCCGTCGGAATGCTTTCTGGGTCATTCCTTACCTTCAAATAGTCCCCGAGGACTATCAGGAATGGGTCATTCGTCTTTGCTCCGCCAACGTTGATGTTAGAGCTCGTCGAGCTATACTTCGAACACCACAATCCATACATCCCGCTCCTCCATCGCCCCACATTCGAACGAGACCTGCTTGCTGGTCTCCATCTACGGGACGAAATTTTCGGCGGCGTCGTTCAGATGGTTTGCGCGATCGCGTCTCGGTTTTCCGACAATCCCCAAGTCAGTCCACCAGGGGCAGACGAGTTGACCCGTGGATATGCGTTCTCGAGCCAAGTCACGTTGAGTCTTGAGCACATCTTTTCGCGGCCGACGTTACATCAGGTTCAGCTTCATTGTGTGAGTTAATCACCGTTGGGAGTGGCTTGCTGAATGTCCAGTAGCTTTGCGTCATGTTCTCCAATCTCACAAACCCCATGTCGCAATGGAGCATCGTTGGCGCTGCTTTCCGGATGATCCAAGACGTCGGGGCTCATCAACGTCCTCAAGTAGAGGCGCCGCCATCGGTATCTGCATTCTTTCTCGTTCAATTTTCTTCACTCACTCGGCGCTAGGTCGAATCTGAGCTCTGGAAGCGCGCCTTCTGGGTTTGCATGACGCTCGACCGGCAGCTCGGTATCACTGCTGGACGACCAAACATCATCCATTGGGAGGAGTTCGACGTAGACCTGCCTCTCGAAGTCGACGATGAGTACTGGGAGGACGGGTTTTCGCAGCCAGAGGGAACCACATCGTCGGTCGTATATTTCAATCAACATCTCAAGCTCGACATGATACTGGGATTGGCCCTCGAAACCCTGGTAATGTGCTTCAATCGGCCCGCATCTCCATCTAACATCGCTGTAGTACTCGCTACAGAAGTCCAAAGCGCTTTTGGCGCATCGTGATCCAGATTGGGCCTCGCGGATCGTCGCTGAGCTTGACTCCGCCCTCAACAACTGGCTCAGCAATGTACCAAAACATCGTAAGCGCCTTTCTTTCTCCGAAAAACGAGTGCTCACCGGAGATCTAAATCACAGTTCGTTGGGACGAAACGATGACCTCGCAGTTTGCCATCTCGAAACACGCTCAGATGCTGGTCAAGCAGTCCGCAAGTCTTCATTGCCACTACCACCTTATCCAAATTGTAGTCCATCGTCAGTTTATCCCGCAATTAAGACTGCGATTGCCTGGGGTAAGCCGTCTCTACGGGTTCTTTCGGTTCGTTCGGGTTTTCTAAATACATTGTAGAATCAGCCATCGCTCGCGGTTTGTACCAACGCAGCGCGCTCTTCCGCACATATTATCCACAAGCTGTCTGGCCTTGGTGTCCCGGTGTTTCCAAATGTGCTCGTGAGTCTACTTCCTCCGACTCCGCATGATAGCAACGTTAACCGACAGCGCGGATAGTACCCTGCGTTCCTCTCGGCTCTGATCCTCGCGCTCAACGTTTGGAGCGGACAACGGACGGGTTTGCCACCGCATATGAACAGTTCCTTGGCGGAGGTGCGGATGTGCATGGATTGTTTCAAGATACATGAACGACGGTACGTCGCGACACACTGGTTTATTGTGGGTTCTGATATCGTTGGCACAGATTTGGGGCTGCTGGTCTGATATGGTATGCGGCTCTATGTTTTTCTTACGATTTCTTTGGCTTGATCACGCGCCAGGGATCTTGTTTCGGGTCTAATCTCGATGGAGGACATGCCCGCGCCTTCTAACCCGATTACGACGACGGAGAAGGAATCGAACACGAGAAAGCGGCGCCGCCAAGAGGCTTACCCCGCCTCGCAGTCACCATTCATCTCGACACCTGATTCCGGGACTCCCTCAAGTGACGACTTGGACTGCATTCTCGAAGACCTCAACGTGTCGGGGTCTGGCGAGTGGTACCAAGGACCTGCGGAGGCGTTTGATTTTCCGGAATTTTCTTTGGACGAGGAGTTGACTCCGGTTGTTGAGAGCAAGATACTGGGTTTGTGGAGTGGCGCGCCGACGACTCTGGAGATGGAGGATTGGTCCGCGTACTTTGATTCGTTGAGAGCGGCGGAGGGTGTTGGCGGTCGGCCGCCATGAGGTCACAGGTTTTTTTTGTGAAATATATATCGTACATTTCCCAGGATTCTTCAACTCCTCGGTTTATCCTCTCCCAGCAAATGGCATATTGTGAGCCCTTTTGAGCGTCAGGAAGGAAAGTCGCCGACACCAGACAAGCGTCTTACATGATGGTGAAATGCGGGACGCTAACGTCCGGCGGGAGACCACCGAGGTACACGAGTGCTGCGCCGACTTGAGCGGCGTCGAAGGTCGCCTCGGGCATGAGCCGCCCGTCGGGCTGGAGCACGCCGGCTTGCATACGTTTAGTCAACACAGTGGCCGCATTGCCTGAAAATAAGTCTTATCAGATAATCTTCTGCTTGGTCCTTCCATGCACTGAAACGCACCGATATCGAGAGTCGTACAAGTGATGCCGAACGCGCGCCCATCCAGCGCGATGCATTTGGATAGACCGGTGATACCGTGCTTGGATGCGGTGTATGGGGCGGAGAGCGGGCGTGGCGTGCGTGCGGAGATGGAGCCGTTGTTGACGATGCGTCCGCCTTGCGGGGTCTGCGATTTGAAGACGCGGAAGGCCTCGCGGGCGCAAAGGAATGGGCCGACCAGGTTAACTGAGAGCACGTTTTGGAAGGTGGCTGGAGTGAGCCGAATGAGATTGGCCAATGAACGAAGGGGTTTTGGTCAGTACCCAGAGAGAGGTCCTCGAGAGGCGTTGCAGGCGCGTTGACGCCGGCGTTCTAGGATATCTGAGTAGAGAAAGGGCGTCAAACTGGAAAGCAGGCACGTTGAACAAGAGGTCGATCCGGCCTGGAAATGTCAAGAACAAACAAGCACAAAAAACAAACCCCGCACCAAATTGCTTCACCGACTCTTCAAACAGCTTCTTCACAAAGTCTTCGTCGGTAATGTTTCCAGACAACACAAGAACGCGTTCATCTTCGATAGAACACATCGATTTGGTCTCTTCCAACGCGTCCGCGCGACGCGCCGTGATAACGACATTCCAACCGGCTTTCGCAAGTGCAATTGCGCTCTCGCGTCCGATTCCTACGGTCTTTGTATTACTCCACGGCTACGAAAGAGAGTATGGAGGTGGCGCGCCTGAGGATGCGCCAGTGACGATGACGGTTCGTGGCATAGAGGGTGATCATGACGTGCTCCTCGAGAAAATAGGGGCGACTCCACACAAGGTTATAAAGAAAGCTCGGAGGGCGACGCCGAGTCCAATTTATAAACCCAACGACCACCCAGGAAAGCGCACGAAACCATGCCCAGAAACAATCTCTCCAAAGCCATCTACATGATGCTCAACACCCCGCTCGTGGATGAGTCCAAATCAGACACATATCGCGACGTGCCGATGCAGGACATGTCTTCTGCGCCCTCGTCTCGGTCGTCGAGCGGGTTCCTGGTAACACCGGTGCGTGAATTGGCTGCCCCAGAAGCGTCTTTAACCGAGAAATAGGCGTCCTCTCCGCCGACGAGCCAGCCAGGATCAAAGATCATGTCCCCGGTGCAACAAGCAAAGCCATAAAGTGACGACTAGCGACGATACCCAAAAATAACGATAGTCCACGAAATAATGCGTACTGTATATACCCGGGTTTCGGCCTGTTAGTTAGCTACGAGTAGAACGAAGAAAGCAAACTCTGTCATGGAAGCGTATAGCAGGAAACGCCGCTGGTGACGTTTGCGAAACGAGCACGCTGCATCATCGTTCTTTGCCTCCCGCCTCCACCACCACCAAGATGGCCCCAGAGGTCGACCTGGTTATCTGCTTTCGTGCCGCGCGTAGCCTGCTGAAGCGGCACGTTCTTGAGGAGTCAAAGAAGGCAGAGGAGCAGTACACGCGGTTGCTGCAAACTCTGACGTCGGCGGGGTTGCGTGCCGTGGGTCGCAGAGGCGATGGACTGGGACATCTTGTCGTGTTCGTCTATTGTCCGCCGAGCTTGCTCAAGACGCTGGTGAAGCGCGAGAGGTGAGTTGCACTTGACGCTGTCGTTGCTCGAGCTGAGCGGTATGCAGGCAATCCGACTTCGTTTCTGGGCTCGCAGTCTCGGACCCATCTCCGACCTTGGCTCCCGCAGATCGACTTCGCCTTGTCTACGAGTTTGTCGAGTCGAGCCCTGCCGACGGCGGTCTTGGGATCTCTCCGGACTCGCCTTCTTGGGACCGCGTCGAGTCTATTCTCACTTTACACGACAAGGACTTCAACCAACATTGGATCCACGCGTGGACCCACTCCAGCATCCTTTCCGTTCGCCAGGAACGCGTCAGGGAGCACTTCGGCGACAGCATAGCGCTGTATTTCTTCTACCTGCACTCCTACACCCATAGTCTGATCTTCCCTGCCGCGCTCGGCCTCGTATTCTTCCTGTTCGGAACACCCTACTCGCCAACGTATTCGATCCTGCTCGTTTTATGGTCGATCATCTACGTCGAATGGTGGCGGATCAGCGAGCGGGTGCTGGCGCTGCGACTGGGTACACTTGGCTCGGCTCGGGTTGAGCGCAGACGGGCGCAGTACACCGACGGGTTCCCGTGGTGGAAACGAGAACTCCGGATGCTCGTCGGCTTACCGGTCATTCTGTTCTTCGCCGCCATCCTCATCTCCATTTTAACCGGGATATTCGTGTTTGAGGCGTTCCTCACGCAGCTTTATACTGGCCCTGGCCACAAGTACATCGTGAGTGTCCTATGCGCCCACAACTACTTCGCTAATTATCTAGGCCTTCTCTCCGACGATATTATTCGTTGCTCTTGTGCCACAACTTCTGGCTATTTACCAAGCTATCGCGCGCAGAATCACGACTTGGGAGAATCACCCACACCAATCCTCGCACGCCGCATCCCTCGCACTCAAGACCTTCGCTCTCAGCGCCCTCGTCGCGTACATGGGTCTTGCGCTTAGCGCATTCGTCTACGTTCCCTTTGGCGAAGGCATCATGCAAACGGTGCAAGTCTGGTTATTCGAGCGTCACAACTCCGCTGCTGCGCTGGCCAGCGACCACAACTCGACAGCGCTCAACGCCACGGCAGAGAAAACCGCCAACGTGACCACGAGCATCTGGAACGTCGACACGTCCGTTGCGGGGCAGAAGCTCAACGCGGGGCGGCTGCGGGACCAGATGTTCGCGTATACGGTGACGAACCAGATCGTCAACACGTTCGTTGAGATTGGGCTGCCGTTCGTGCTGCGCAAGGTCAACTCGATCAAGGATAGTTTGTTGAAGAAACCTGCGAAGGGCACGAAGATCAATGGCAACAAGACTGCTGCCGCTGCCGCAGAACCTGCTTCGCCGACGCTCAAGAAACGTGTGGTGTTCGAGGACGAGCAGGAGCGCGGTGGGGCGGCGGAGCGCGAGTTTTTGGAGGAGGTGCGCAAGGAGGTTGCGTTGCCTGTATACGAGGAATTTGTGGACTATAGCGAGATGGTCACGCAGTTTGGCTATGTCGTGTTGTGGTCAACGATCTGGCCGTTGGCGCCGGGTGAGTATTCTGTTCAGTGATTTCGTAGTGGAATTTGCTCACGTAATCCAGTTATGGCGCTGGTGAACAACTTCTTTGAGCTGCGCTCTGACGCGTTCAAGCTCACTGTTCACGTTCGTCGACCGCTGCCTCTCCGAACGGATTCCATTGGCCCGTGGCTTGACGCGCTGGGGTTCCTCACGTGGCTCGGCGCCCTGACGAACTCGGCGCTCGTGTACCTCTTCTGCCCGCGGAACACTTGCAACGGGGTCACCTCCGAAACACCCATCGACCGCGTACACAAACACATCATGTCCATGACCGCGCAGAGCACCTCGCCGCAAGACGCCTCTACCGCCGCGCGCGAGTTGTTGCTTAAAGCGCTGCTGATCGCGTTGCTTGCGTCGCATGGGTACATTGCCGTGCGTGCGGTCGTGCGACATGTACTGGAGAAGCTGCTTTGGAGCGAGCGCGCGGAGGTGCAGCAGCGCGAGGAGAAGGTGCGGATGGCGCGCGGTGTGTTCCTTGCTGGGTTTGCGGAGGATGGGGAGGAGAAGGAGTTGATTTCGGAGGAGAAAGAGACCGTGGATGGGTTTTGGGAGCATGATGAGGGTGTGCAGGAGATTCAGCGGCTCACGAAGGAGGCGTAAGATGGACTACGTCAAACGAAACTTGAACTTGTGTGCGCGATCATATTTTGCTGTACTACTGTAGATTGGAGATAATCTCTCACGAACGGTTATGGGTACAGATTCATTTTTTCGTTATCGACAGTGACGCTCGCATACGCGCGAATAGTCTCCAACGTATCCGGCAACCCCCATCCGCTCAACTTGGCGCACAAATTATCTTGTGTGAAAAACCAATGGAAGGTTGTGATCCCAGCCAAGGCACGAGCGACCGCTTGCTGAGGCGCGGAGAGCGAGTCGAACGACGGAAAATTGGGAAGCGGACTGCCGTCGAATGCAGAGCTGAGTGCGATCTCAGTGCTGCCGCGCAGTCTGCTTGTCGCGGACTCCACTGAGAGAGTTGAAAGCGCAGCTGCGAGTGTTACCTGGATACATGTACAGGTTTCGAGCCCGAAAACGCACCTCTTAGACTGGCCCTGTTCCTCTTTGGCCTCCAACCTCCTCACGACGCGGCCGCCTCGAGATGTTCGTCAGCTCCCGAAGCCACGACGAGATCTTGCAATTCTGCACTCGGTACTACGATTATCTCCCCGCGATGGTTAGCGAAGTCCTCAGTGATTGGGTCGACTGTGAGCTTGAGCCTCCTGCGTACCAAGATATGATTGTTGTGACAACTAGTAATGTACAAAGTCTCTCTCTTTCTCTTCCCGAGTGACCCAAACCCAGGCCCATTCCTATCTTGCGTGTGTTTCTGATAGTTTGTGTCAGTGCGTCAACGCGGCAAGAAAGGGACCTAGACTTAAACAATTACTCTGCCTCGATTGCCCGCTTGCGTTTATTCGCCTTGCGCCGCGACGTCGGTCCGACTCCATTGCCGACGAAATATTTCAACAAGCATAGATGGAAATGCAAGTCAAAATAAATCTGACTGGGCCTTTCGTGGGTCTTTTCGCCGTGAAGGTCGAGGAACATGGGTTGGTATGGCTCAAAACCTCGGACATTCACAGCGTTGTTGAAGAGCGGGTATGCGACCACGCGTTGCGGCTGCGTCGGGTCCTACACGAGCAGTGAGAATAACGACTGTAACGATCAAAAAAACAAAGCTCACCAGATTAACATATCCGAAACGAAGTGCGTCGAAATTGAGATGGAGATGTGATTGAATCATAACCACGTTACGGACGGTGTCTCCGTACTTCGCCACGTTCTTGATGTCCTCTGGCGTCCATGGAGGTGTCCACGAAAAGGAGTTGGCTGCCCAGCGTTCCGCCCAGTCGGCCCCCTTGCGCAAACAATCATCAAGCATACAGTGAAAGATGTCCGATAAGACGTACATCGCGGATCTCTGCAAATGCCAACCCGTGCGCGGCCTCAAAGCTGACCTTGTCGGGCTCCCCGGTCTCCGGGTCGCGCAGAAACTCGAGGCCTTGAACAACACACCCTCCATCCCGCTCCGCGACGTAGACGGGAGTCTGTGTATTGCGGGCCTGTACGGAAGGATCCGAAACAATTGAGTGCCCGTTGAGTCTGAGCAGCATACAGGGAGGGTAAGAGCGGACCTCTTTGGGCACTTCATTGACCTCCGGGGTCGCAAACACGACGGCTGACGAGGACAAGTTCGTCGAAGACGTTGCTGGTAGCGGCTCCGACGCTCGCAGTTTCGCTATCTTCGGAGCTGTAGGCATCTTCCTACGCTGAGATCGTCGGTAGCCTATATCGGCGACGAAAGTGCAAGTCTTGAGAGACTCGCGGGAGCGAGGGTCTGCAATGAAGAGCACATATTGGCCGGGATGAAGGAGAATGTCGTGGAGGATGAGTGGTTGGTCATTGGCCCACGTAACACCCAGGGTAGGATCCCGAGCCGCGACCCGTTCGATTAGTGCAGCCACGAGAGACTTGAATTCAGTGACCTTGAGTTCACCGAGAAGCCGATGGCGCCCCGAGTATCCGGGGATAGGGCCCACGATCGCAAGACAGCTATTCGTCTGATCTACACGAGCAGGGTCAGTGAAGTATTGGCCTCTAGCCTTTAGCCGCAGTGACTTCGTCAAACGTACCATCACTAGCCGCGCGGACTGTACGGTGGAGGAAGTGAGCGACATTGTAGTGCGTGAGGGCGTTGGGAGTTTCCGCATTTGAGGACAGCCCTACGCAAAACACACCATGTAAAGAATAGGGTAAACATAGAGAAGCAACGTGCCTCCGACCAACACGATTTTATGGTCGTCAACTCGCGTTATACGCCGCGTACGCGTGGGCGGGCTTGCATCTTCAGATTTCTGGCTGGGAGCATCCGCCGAGTCCAGCAATGGAGAGGGAACAACCTGCGAACCCCACAGTTCGACGTCCCGGTAGGAGCGAAGATCGTAAGTGTCTCCAGGTGCCAGAGGCCAGTGTCCCAACGGCATTGGTGGTCGGAGTAGAAGAGGAATGGACAGGCGTGCTTGGCCAAACGCCTCGCGAGTTTCCATACCAGGCTTCTTGAATAGTCGTACCAGAATTTACGCAGGAGGCTACGCGCAAGAGGTAATATACACGTTGCAGGGACTTTCGAAGCTGAGTGGGCTTGAACACGCATACCACAAATAGCCCATTTGAGACAACGGCGGACTTGGATCGTGGAAGAGCCTCGAAGAGGACTGGCATGCGTGACACTGTCATGACAGGCTCTGTTCTGGTCTGTTAGCACCATCATCATGTTCGAGGTATCGCACCGACAGGAGGGGTCCGGGTCGTCCAAAACCACAGAGAGCTCCTCGACAGATATTGTCCCCAACTCGGAAGAAGACACGTGAGGGGTCCCTTCGTGTTTAAGGCGAAGGTTCTTATTGCATGACTCGAACAGGATGGACGTGGATGTCGCTCAAGCAGACCGCATTCTTGGAACAAGCGACGCCTTGGGCTCTTTTCTGCTGTCGAAATATGCATCTGACTTCGGCATAAATGTCGTATTCTGTACTATGCCCAACGGAGCCCCGGGGCCGGTTGTGGTGCACGGCGGTTCGCAAAATCATTCCCTTTCACGAGTATCTCGCTCATGTTTGTGCAAGTAGGTTTCCGAGTCGACAGCCAATTCATGGTGTCCGCCAGCAAGTTCATCCGCTGGTTGTGTCTGTATGATGGGCGAAAGACACCTCTACCCGAATCATCGCTTGCCCTTCGCAAAATCGAAATTGTTCCTTCCGATCCCTTTCAGTACTGGTTCGCACATCAGAGCGAGAGGGTGTTTGAGCACGACTCGAAGGTGCTCATCCAGCCAGGCATCTACGGCATCTACAATCCTGGACAGGGTACGTGATATATTCCTCGTCGCAAGGTCATTCATTCACGCTTGTAAAGACGGGAAGCCCTACCAAAAGGCATTCGAGCCCCCCGAGCCGATTACGCGCTCCTTTCGCGAGCTTGAAGACATCACTCTCCGAGAGCAGTTGGAGGATCAGGGCGTCTTGACCACAGCTGAACTCTCCGGAAGTCTCGCGGAGTCTTCCGTCGTGAGTACCATCAAGAAGGAACAGTTTCTCGGTGCGCCGGTGCGTTTGTGCCAGATTCATTTCAGCAGAATGACTGACTGCTGTGTCGACCCAGGCTGACCACCTCGTCGCGGATGCGCTCGTCAGATACGAACATCGTTGTCCTTTCACTGGGAGGACCGATAATCTTCTTGGAGTCCACATTTTTGCTCCAGTGGCTGGTGGCTATCAAGATAAGGTAACCACACATCGTTGGACTTTCTCTCACTCACTGACAAGTTCCAGCACGCCCATTCTAACCGGAAGACATTCGCGTCGCCCGAAAACACCATCATCATGTCGGCCGACATCGTAGACGCATTCTGGGAGAACTTTTTCAGCGTTGACATGGAGGTACCTGTCTGTTCATCGTCTGGCTTCGGCGCTCACCACCGCAAATAGGACGGCGCGCGAATCATTACCTTTCGTCCCCTGCCAGAGAACGCACCGAAGCTGTTCACTCACTTGTCGCGCAAAGCTCAGGAGATTGCGGACACGAACATCTGGACGCTGAACCTACGCTGGAGTCTACGAGTCAACTGGGATATCGGTGATGCAAAATTCGATTATCCAGACGAGGACATTGAGGACTACTTTCCTTTGGCGGAGAAGGATCCTTGGTTCACTCACGAGAGGTGGAAACAAGGAATTGCAAGACATTTTAGGGAGGTTATGGAGGTGTGGTAGTTAGTCCGTTAGATCTCGAAGTATCCGCATCCGGCACCATGGCCCTAGCGCCTGATGCAGGCAATTCATTCGTGGCTGAACAAAACGGTCCAGATTACCACTTGGCGTACGTGTGGGCTGGGATGAACTGTGCGTTGAAACCCGAAGGGAACCGCGACGTGGCAGTGATAACCATGTCGCCGTTTGATACCCAAACGGCGTTTCTTCCCCAGGTCGAGTTGAGCCAATACCAAGCCGCCCCGATCCAGCTGGGCGACAATTCTTACCCGCTCTTCCATACCAGCCTCCCGGGAACCGACACAACCGGGATCACTTCTCAAATACTCAAATCGCTTGTTCGGAATCGCACTGATGAAGAGCTCGAGCAAGGGCACATGCTCGCTTCGGGGAACGGCGTCATTCCCGTCGTGCCCAACCCGTGTTTTGCGCGACACAACGAGCAATACGTCGCTCTGGAGCCCGATGTGAAGGTGCTCCTAAAGGACGAGGACGCGCCGGCGAACGACCCAGTAGGGCCGTACATCATGAGCGGCAAAGGGCTCGCAGATTTCGAGCTCTGCGCGGAGTTGGTTGACGAACATATACGGCGCATTCCGCTGTTCAACGAAACCAAGGCGACGATCCCGCCCATCCCAGAGACTTCCCGCGTACTGCTTACTGGCGCTTTCAATGCGATTCTCGAGCCGGCGCTGCTGTCTCCCGAGACCTCATTGGATGGTTCGGAGCTGCATGTTACAACGGTTAGGAAGATTGCGGACCTGGCGCGTCTCTTTTGCCTCGGGGCAGCCGCTCGCAATTCGGGGTATACACAGTTCTTGAACGTGTATAATAAGCTTCCAGAAGAGAGAAAACCGTCGTGGTGTCTTGACCTGACGATTGTGCATCGGATACTTGTCTTGCGGTGTGTGTTTTTCTTCTCCAAAGTTTCAGAGCCGCTACATAACATGACCCGCTTCGTAGGTATGGATTGGACGATTCGCGAGAGGTCATGTTCGGGCAGAAGTTCAAGGGACTCGAGACGACGGATTGGACTCTCGGTGTGGCTCTCAAAGCGATTATGGATGAGCGCGTCGAGACGCGTCGAACTGGAATCAACGGCGTTAGGCGGAGCATGACGACGTTGATGGACTGATCTTCGCAGACTACAAAGAAGGCATCTCTTCATTAGTATTCTTTTTGCGATCTGAAGCACGACAAAGCGCGTCCAGCAGCACTTTCTAGACTGAGAGCAGGCTTCCAGCTCATGTCAACCAAGATTTTATGAATTTTTTTTTTTTTTTCTGCTGGGACAGGCACGCCACATCCTCTCAAATTCGGCACTTTCCAACGACCGACGGCATCCCCAAGGTAACCCTCCCGTCCCAAGGCCGAAACGGCTCACGGGGAGCATTCACCGTAAAACCGTCTACCGTCGATGGGAACTGTATAGAAAAACCCTAGATGGCGCGTTTTGAACGTTTGCTTGGCAAGCTTGCCAAGTTGTGCGCAGCGTGCGCAGTGTGTTGGGAACAAAGATGCGCTCTCATGCCTCCGGTCTCCGGTCCTTGCATCGTTGATCGTCTTCCCTTCTCCATGCCGTCTGTCTGTCCATCCTGAAAAACGCGTCGCCGCGGCCACAGCAGCCAGAGAAAGAAATCCATTTTCTCGTTATAAATCCGATCCGCGGGAGCTAGCCCAGATGCAAAGCAATGTAAACGCGCGCGCTGAGTGCAGAGCAGATACAGCGGCGACAAGACAGTGTGTGTGTGGGTGTGAGGTATGAGTGCGTACGACTATTTAGTGAGAAAACCCGCCGATTGCTGGTATAATGACCGCTGCCGAAACCAGTGGCAGCACTTATACCAACAACCAGTTACTTCGAAGACGCCGCCCGCCAATACTGAAGGAATAAAAAAAAAATGCTGGTAGTGATGAATGAGATGAGCCGCGGCCACTGGTATGTGGGGTGTGTGGGTAAACGGGAGTTTGGTGTAGTCGTGACTCGTATCTAGAGCGCCTGGAAGGCGAGGAGGGCGAGGACAGCGCCGGCTGCGGCCAGGGTGTTGACCTGGGCCGAGCCGAGGGCGCCGCTGCCGCTGCCGGCGAGGGCACCGGCAATACCGACGGTGGACGTGCTGTTGTCCACGGTGTCCGGAGCAGCCTGGCCACCGACGTTGGCCACACCGGTGTCGGGAGCATCGGTGGGTGTGGTCTCGGTGGAGGTAGACGACTTGGTCTCCGACTTGGACGCCGACTTGGAGACGGACGACGACGACGGCTTGGCAGACGACGAAGGCTTGGCAGAGCTGCTCGACGCCTTGGAGCTGGTCGTCGTGTGGTGGGTCGTCGTGGAAGTCGTCGTGGGCGTCGTGTGTGTGGTAGTGGTGTGGTGGGTCGTCGTCGTGGTGTGGTGAGTGGTCGTCGTGGTGTGGTGGGTCGACGTCGTAGTGTCGCCGTTGTCATCATCACCAATGAAGTACCTGGAGAATAATGGTGAGCTTCTCGCATTGTAGCAACAGGTAAAAACATACCAAGAAGAAGTGAACTCCCCAAGGCCGGAGTTACCGTTCGTCAATTGGTCGAAGAGACCTGTATGTCGACGTTAGCATTCGACGCTCGACATCCGACATTCGGCGCCGTGGAACAGACAGCAACGATCGTTGGATCAACCCGTTTCAGATCGTGGGTCCGTCATGCTCCACCTGCACACCCGACAGAGAGGAAGTGCACTCACCCTGCGTCAGGTCGATTTGGCCCGCAGAGTAGCAGGAAGCGCACTCATCGACGACGGTGCCGGTGACAGTGATGCCGTTGTACGAGATGGCGATCTTCTTGCCGCAGGATCCATCGAATTGGACGATGTTCATGGCAACGTAGGGGTCCGAGTCGGTGTGGTCCTTGCCCGTGCAAGCATCCGCTCCCTAGAGAGAAAAAAGAACAATGCTCTTTGAGCTCAAGGTCAAGAGAAGAATATGGTTGTGGCGCACAGTGTTGGTGGGATACCAGGTGGTGCGGCCCGAATAGCCACGCTTGCTGAGGGAGGTGTTGTTCTCTTCCATGCGGCGGGCAAGGGCGGCATGGTTGATATGGCTGGAGGCAAGAGCGCCAGTGGCAGCCAAGACGGAGAAGAGGGTGGCGGAGAACATGATATTTGGAGAGGACAGTGGGTGCAAGAGAGTGTGAGTTGCCCTTGAGTGGGAGGGAGGGGGAGGGGGAGACCTGTCGTCGAGGTGGTGGACGGAGGAAAGGGATATTAAAAAGGAAACCCTCATCTGCGGCATTGATTGGCCGTGGTCACACATGTCACACATCACCATTCAACTGTCCTGCGACGCTGCTGCAATGAGGTAGCCGCATTTCCTGGCTTCCATGGCAATCCGAAAACGAAACGCCGTCCTGTTGTCCATCCTCGTGGCCTTTGTCTTTGCAACAATTTTCCATTTCATCAAGAAACTTCCCGATGAACCACAGCAAACGCTCCGGTCGCCCTTGTTGTACCGAGCACGCGTCAAAGTCCTCAAACCACATGAAATATCAATTCCACCGAAACGCGCAACTGGGCCTGCTCCTGCTGGCTGGCGTTTATTCCACCCAACTCAACACTTCTTGGCAAACACGGCCCCTGTCGCGCCCACAGTCAGCGAACAGCTCCCTTGTCTCGAGCAATGGATCGCAGACGGTCTGCCCTGCAATGTCCAGCACGTTCCTGTCCGTCTTGACGCCGTTTGGACCTGGGTGAATGGCTCCGAGCCAATCATATCTGCCACGCGCGACATGCAAGTCGCGCTGGCAATGGAGGCCAGGAAACTCTCCGGCGTCCAACCTCCCTTCCCAGGCTCGCGCATTACGCATTTTCGCACTCACGATGAGATGATTAATTCGATGCGGTCTGTGTTCGATTCACTGCCACCCGACCTCGTTAGAAAGGTGTGTTTTTTGGTGCGGTGGTTTTTGCCAGTGGTGCTCATTCATTTCCAGTATATTCTCATTACTGCGGATGTACCCGCGGACGACACTGAACGCGCGCGGTTCGGGTCGGTTCCAACGTGGCTCGACTTGGGGTCGGACGTGCAAGTCCTGCATCACTCGGAGATTTTTCGCGTCCCGAAATCGGTCCTCGGCGACATGGAGGGGCGCCTTTGGCGCGATCAGGTCGTCCCCTCATTCAACAGTCTTTCCATCGAGAGCCAATTTATCCATATTCGTGAGGCGGCGCCGACCATGTTCTGTAAGTTTATGTACGCCGATGGCATCCTCAACAATCGCTGAAAGAAATCTCCGACAGACCTCAACGACGACTGCTTTCTCATGCGACCGCTCTCCGCTGCGGATTTCGAGAGCGCGCTGTATGGTCCGGTGTTCCGGATCCAGCTCGAGCTCAGCGTGCGGAGTCGGCCCCCGGAGCGGCCTCCTCGAGGCGTTGACAAAGAGGGTGAATGGCCGGGGCTTGAATACAGTACGTGCGGCTGTCTATTCTATCCAAACTGAGAATAACGCAACGCGGCAATAGCGAACTGGCTCTTGGACCAACGATTCGGCGCGCGGCCGCGTCGGTATCTGCACCACGTAGCGAAAGTGATCCCGACGCCGATCCTGCACGAGGTTGGCGCGATCTGGGCGGACGAGCTCGCGCAGACGGGTGCGGCGCGGTTCCGCGGTCACGGGAACCAGGTGAACGTGATGTACCTCGCGACGTGGTATACCGTCGAGAAGCACCGCGAGGCGCTTCTGTATGCGTTCGTCATGCTCAGGGTGGATGCGGACGCGGATGGGTGGATCGACGCGGACGAGCGGGAGACGCTGCTTGCGGGTTTGTCCGACTCTGGTGAGGTGCTCCTTCCAGGACGACGAATGGATGGGGAGGCCGTCAAACGGAACTTGGTGCTCGCGGGCCTCGTGCCGCCGAAAGAGACCGAATACACGTGGCTGGCGGCCGACGGGTACCCGCTCGTGCAGAGCGTCGAGCATCGCGGCACGCACTGTGTTATCGATGTGCGGAGGTGCCTCGCGCCGGGGACAGGCACCGCGCTGGAGGTGTTCAGACGGGTCGCGTTTGAGATGCCCGAGTGCGGAGATTGTCTGATCGCCCATGTTGTTGGGTTGAGTGGGGATGCGGGGTTGGGTGGGTTCCTCCCTTCGAAGGAACGTGTGGACGCTGTCGGGATGCAGCTGGAATATGCGAAACGTTGGGAGGACACGCAATTTCCTTCGGGACTTGGAAGGCGGGCGGCGACCAGAATGATGTGAGTGATTTTTCTGTTTGGAACGCAGGATTGCTGAGCACGTTTCTTCCAGCCAACGGTACTCATACGTCCTTGGTGAGTTCCCAGTGGCCTCTGCACGTGAATTTCACTCACCAACCTCATAGGAAAATCTCCAATCGAATTCCTCGCGATCAAGCGCAGCGGCGATATTAAGAAACTAGCCAACATCACGAAAAACAGCACTGCGTTCTTTGCGCTGAACGACGACCTGTACAACCCGACGCAGATTGACCAGCTGGATGCTGCGCTGGAGACGTGGTTTGAGGAGAGGTGGGGAGATGTGCGGCCGTGGTGGGAGAAGAAATGATGAGCGGGTTGGATGTTGCTCAGACCTTAGGCTGTACTTTAGCGAGGACGCTTTCGCGGCGACGAGCAGCACGGGCTGAGGTTATGCATTTGTATTTTCTCCTGGAAGTAGAACGACATCAAGTGTGACAGTCACAAATCAACAAATTCTCGACGCGCCTCCATGAACCGCCGTGGACACAAATCCAAGAAGGCAAGCATTCGCGTCTTTCGTCTCACCGACTCGCCCAACGACGCCTGCCAGGTCCCCAATGTCCGCCTACGACCAGCAGACCCCGAGGCCCTCCGCGCCCTCCGACCCGCGCCGTCGCCGGAGCCATCTGGGCTGTTCATCGAGGACAGCCAGATTATCGGCAGCGACGACACCGTGATGCTCCCCGGGACGTGTCCTCGCCCGTTCAAGAACGTCGTTCTCTGTGCCACGGGCGTTGCAGACAAGGTGCGTGGTGGTCCCGCTCTCGGACGCGTCGGTTGACGCGTGTCCAGACAGCGATATTCAAGCTGGCCATTGAGCTCGGCGCATCGCCGTACAGCGCGTTCACAGACCGCGTCACCCACCTCATTGCAGAGAACCACGGCGGGGCGAAGTATCAGGTACGTGGCATGCATGCTATTGTTCTGGCTCAAATACCGACCAGTGCGCGTTGGAGCGGAAGATCCCCATCCTCAAGCCGTCGTGGATAACAGAGAGCCATCGTGTGTGGCAGCATGGAGACGATGTTGACCTAGACGAGGTGTGTGCTAAACTCTACCCCAGACCTTTCTCATTCACCTCTCGCAGAGCATCAGCCAGCACCGCCTTCCCATCTTCTCCGGTGTAGTGCTCTGCATCTCCGGCCTGCCGCTCCACAAACGCGCCAAGATATCCAAGACGCTCGAGGCACACGGCGGACAGTATGCACCTGTGTTGGAGCGGCCCGTCAAAGTCACGCATCTGCTGTGTGCGGGCGACGAGCAGACGGACAAGATGCACTACGCGGACAAGTTCAATCGCGCCAAGGAAGCCAACCCGCCGATCCAGCTCGTCTGGGAAGAGTGGTTCTGGGACTGCATCGAGTTTGGCGGTGCGTGGGCGTAGACCTCGACGAGCCTGTTTCTAACGACGCGTAGGGAGGTTCGACGAGGCGCGCTACGATGTGCGGCAACCCCGCGTCCAGCGACCGAGTTTGTTGTCTCGTGTTTTGGTTTTTGTTCTGACGTTGTACAGCCACGGATCCGTCTCCCACCCACCCCGACGACGCTGCGCCGAGCACCGACGTCCCGAGCGTCTTCGACCCGGATGCAGACGAGATTGTCGCTGCGCCCCGCAAGCCGGCTATTACTCTGCAGCTCTGGGAGAGTCTGCTCAAGACGCGCGGCTACGAACTCAACCAGGGCGGGAACGTCATGCTGAGCCCGAAGAAGGCGAAGGAGATCAGGCAGTCTGGCGCGAAGCAGCAGGAGCATGTGCAGCAGGAGAAGGCGCCGAGCGTCATCTCGAGCTTTCGGAGGGCAAACTCGATTGCGGTGCCAGCTGCTGGACCGAGCAGGCTGCCGTTTGCAAGGGCAGCGACGATTGCCGATGCGGGGCCGTCGTTGCGGCAGGTGGAAGAGGATGTCCCGATGAAGCATGTCGACGAGTCGTCGTCGTCTTTGGTGTTTCTCGGTGTTGCGTTCTTGCTCAACGGAGAAACCGACACTGCGAACGTGCGGGAGGCTATTGTCATGGCTGGTGGGAGGGTGGTCAACGACGCTCACCAGGCCGACTATATTATCGTACGGCTCTCGGGGTGTGTGTTTTTCGTTTTGTTTCACTTGCGTCTGCTTATTAACGTTTCGTAGTGGCAGTAACCTCTACCAACGAGAAACCTCAGAACTGCGACCGCGCTATCGTACAGAATGTTGGCTGGAGCAGTGTCTTGCCCTCGAGCGGATCTGCGCACCAGACGACCACTTTACGTTCCTCCCGCTCAGCATCGCCCTCCCGGTGCCCAACGCCAGTAAAATCGTGCTCAGCTTCTCGGGTCTCGAGACCGCCGAGGCGTGCTGGGTGAAGCGGGTGTTGAAGGCGCTTGGGGTGACGCTTGCGACGGCGTTTTCGAGGCAGTCGACGCATTTGTTGTGTCCGGGTGGGGCTGGGGCGAAGTATGTGCATGCGCGCAAGTGGGGGACGCCGGTGGTGGGTATGGAGTGGTTGGCTGCGATGGCGAGGACTGGGGCGGTACCGGATGTTGGGTTGTTCTTGGTTGGCGCGGCTGAGGAGACCCCCGCTGCTTTCGCTCCAGAAATGCCGAAGTCGCGTAATGCGAAGGGCAAGCAAAAGGCAGAGATGCAGGATATAACCAACAGTGCGTCGAGTTTTGACTTTTTTTTCGTGTTCTGACGTGTTTATTAGATAGCCAAGAGGATGCTCCTCCTCCGCCGCCCGCGGACAAGGCGTTTTTCCTTCCTTCGCTGCCTCCTCTACGACCGTCCGCGGAATCCGAATCGAACTCGAACTTTGAAATCAAGTTTGGCCGCGCGAGTGGGATTCTTGGTGCACCGCCGCCGTCTCCCAGTCCTCCAAAGAGACAGCAAACGATCGGGCCGACGACGCCTCCGCATCCTCCGCAACTTTCGCGTTCGGAAGCGGCCGTCCGAACACCCACGCCTAGTCCTGCTGGGCTGAAACGAACAGCGACGGTTCTGCATGTCGCGGACGCTGCGACGATGTCACCCGTATCGCGCGATCGCGTGCCTTCGTCGAATTCGCCGTCGCCGCTGAAGCGCGGTGTGAGCATCACCCCGCCGAAGATCTCGGAACATCGGAAACGCGCGCTGGAGGAGAGCATCTCGTCGTTGCTCGGCAAGCATGCGCGCCCTGAGACGCCGGAGGATTTGAATTTGGTGGAGGGGCTCCCTGCGGGACGGGCGGGGAAGCGTGCGAGGGCGCAGCGCAAGGCGCAGACGAGGCAGCCTACTGCTGGCCGCTGCAGCTGCAGCTGCGGCTGCCGACCTACCGGTGGTCTTGGGCGGCGTCCGGTCTCAGAGTCCTGGGGCGACGCCGACGGAGGAGGGCTACGAGGGGTTGAGTCTGAGTGTGGGTGTGGACGAGCAGCAGGAACAGAGCATGCGTGTGATGTGGGCTGATCCGGGGCAGCGCGAGGAGAAGGAGCGGTTGGCGAACCTTGTTGGTTTGGATGGGCCGGAGTTGGAGTTGGGTGGTACTGGTGGTGCGCATGCTGGGAGGCGCGGGCCGACGCGGGCTGCGACGAGGAAGCAGCCACGCAGGTCGGGGACGAAGAAGCCTTGATTTTTTGTTGTTTGTGCTAATCTATACAGTGTATTTCGGTTTTGTGCCGCTGACGAGTAGCTGCACGTGATGTGACATAGCGTGTTGTTCGTTGATGCCAGCTCACGACGGCTGAAGGCGAATAGTGGAGAAGCGTACATCCGTCTTCTACTCGCGGAATCACCTCGATTGGATGTGCTGCCGCTCCGAGTCCGCTCATTACTCGATGCCGGTGAAACGGAGCCGTGTAGAGGTACGTTTTCTGGTGTGAGGAACTTCTGTCGACTGACTGCATATTGACTCATGAAAGAGTTTTTTAAAGAAAGACCGCGGATCCAGGGAAATGCCACTGTTTCATGCGCCGTCTCCGGTTCAGGCTGTCATCGACTTGGTGACGATGTGAAGCTTGAAGGGAGAACTAGGTGATTCGTGGTCATTGCCGACGAGGAAAGCCGCATATTGAGCTTGTCGGGGAAGCTAACACGAACCCCCATTTCTCAAGATTCACGTCAATTTGTTTGTATGCGCTCACTGCTGCCGTCCCTCGCGGAAGTTAGAGGGTTCTGATTACTCAAAGATGAAGAAACTCGTTGCTCAAAATGCTGCGGACGAAGCCGTCGACGTTCGGCAACGCTGTGGTAGAAGAGCTGGCCAGGGACTGTGGCGGCTTCGAGAATGGTTCGTGGCCTTAAAAATAACTTGTCCTACGTGCTCAAATACCAGCTAGCTAGCTGCAGAGAATGCCAGGTCGCTCTTGCCTCCCCCCGCCTTCCCATGTTCCTTTCCTTCTTGCATGTCCTCCTCGGAGTGTCTGTTGCCCTTGGCCGGGTCCCCGTTGTGCGCACTTTTGTTGGATCGTCTAATCCTTGCTGACGAGAATTCTCCCAGAAACCTCGCGCCACTTCCCCCATACCTTACTGTGCGCGTTGCTCCGAGCTTCGTTCCTCTGGCTTGCATATTCATGCCACTCAGACGACTGTATGAATGCGAACGACATAGCACTGACCTTCGTGAGTTCACTGTACTCGTACTGTCCGTTTTTGCGCTCAACGCCTTGCAGGACGACGGTTGGTCTGATTCTTTGGGCGCTCGACTTCTTCCTCAGTCCTCACTAGGTCCCTATATCTACCTGCGGGACATTTCGGACCAGTTCACCAATGCCAACGCCAAGGCAAGCGCGCGCGCTTCATCAGCTGATAAAAATTCTAACTCGGTATTTCAAGGCCACTTTCTTCATGAACGGCTACAACTGGTTTGTCTTTCACTTTCCTCCTTACTCGAAGACGATTTTGACGGTGCTGAAGGGACTGTATCTACGAGAGCGACCGGATGTCGGATGTAAAATACGCCTACGCTGCAGGCCACCAAATTTCCAGCCACACTTGGAGCCATGCGGACATCACCTCAAATGCCACAGATGACCAGATCAACGACGCGATGTTCCGCATGGAGGAAGCATTTTCTAGGTTACTCCTTTAACACATTCTTACTCGTTTCCTCACGCGTTCTTAGGATTCTAGGCATCAAGCCCGCTTATACTCGCCCGCCGTACGGAGGTATGTTACCTGCGTTTGCCTCATGGGGAGTTCCACGATGCTGAAATCCTTCCTAGACTATGACGAGAGGTTTCTGAACATCGCTGCCGCGCGAAATCAGGTACGAGGAGCCGTACCCCGTCTTGATCGGTTCTCAAACATCGCCTATCTTTCTCTTTCAGAGCCTCGTTCTCTGGGGCTGGGACACCGGCGATGCGGACGGCAACACCACCGCGCAATCGGAAGCCGTCTACAACGACGTCGCCAATGATAAAAAGACCAAGAGTCAGGGTGCGATCGTGCTGCAGCACGAGACTGAACGTACGTTTAATTTCTTCGATGGATCCATCTTTCACGGACTGAAAACTGTGTGTGTGCAGAAAGTACCGCGACGCAGTTGGTTCCTTACGCCATCCAACTCTTCCAGAGCCAAGGCTTCAATGTATGTTTTGATTTAGGGGACACGACTACGCGGAGCTGACCTTGAGGCACTTAGCTCGTTACGCTGGCAGAGTGCCTCGGCCTGCAACCGTACGCCGCAATCGGCGTCGCGCAACAACCCACAGTACGGAACCTCCAACCAGCCTTTGTCTTATGCCAGTGATTTAACCTGCGATCCCAGTCTGACTGGACTTGCGACGGGACGCCCGAGCCGGGTGATCTCTGTGGTGGGGATACCGACATCGCGTGCGAGACGGGCACGCCGCTCTTCATCAGCTCGACCGCGTCGCCGACGCCTGGTCCTACGCACCGGTAATGGCGGAAGATGAAACATCGTGTCTCGTGTCGACGAGTTGTGTTGTGTTGTGTGATGTGGATTGTCTCAAAATGCCTTTCTTGTGCCCTCCCTTCTTGCCGTAGAAAAATCTTTGTGTTATGCGGAATTGCCTTTTTGAGCGATGGGCGTTGAGTAGCGGATCACGTGGGACAACGTCACTTGCTCTCGCTCCACGATGGTGCAAAGCCTGAGTCTCGACCTCAACGTCTCAACTGGGCGCTACTGGAGCCCATCTGAACCTCGTTACCTCCGCAACCCCGTCGCGAACGTGACTTGATCTTGCTCCGACCCGCGTCATCATCCAATTTGGGGCCTTTTTTCGTCATACACGACGCAAAAATGAGATATGCCCAGCCCTCGCAATGCTCCAATTGGGTGACATCACGGCCCACAACACCAAGTCTTAAATACGACCGACTCAAAGTTCTCGACCCCCCAACACAACCATGGACTCTTTCGGAAACACCAACATGAACAACAACAACAACCGCGACTTTGCTGGCGCTGGTAATGGTGCGCTTGTCATTTACTCAAAGAAGAAACAAGTGCCTCAAACGGTTTTTCGGTAGACCAATTTAACACGACTGGCAACACCGACTTCAGCCAAGGTGGCCAGTTCGATTCTTCCAACGCTGGCATGGCCGGCCAGGGAGGCTTCGACAACACCAGCGGCATGGGAGGCGGTATGGGCGGTGGGATGGGTGGTGGGATGAACGACCCTTCGTTCACCTCTCAGTCTGGAGGCGGCATGGGCGACCCCAGCTACGGCTCGGGCGCCGGCGCCGGCGCCGGCGCCGGCGGGTTCGGCTCGGGCAACACGACGGATAACATCGATGGAGGCAACTACGGCGGGCACCACGCGTTCGACCAGGCCCCAGGCAACACTGGCCCGGGTGTCGGCGCTGGCGGAAAGCCGAGCAAGGGCGACAAGCTCATGGGTTCGTCACGGTTCTCTCCTTGAAAGCGCGAATGCCTGTCTAATGTATATACGCCAGGCGAGGCCGAGAAGCTTGCGGGCAAGATGCTGAAGAAGCCCGCGTTGGAGGAGCGTGGCCAGGAGCGCAAGATGGGTGAGATGGACCGCAACAACTTCTGAGCGCGTATAACGCCAGAAATGGACTTCAACCTAATGTACTTGTACATGTACCGCTAACATATATCGAACCTATTGCGCAAAAACTCGGTACTGTCAGTGGGCGAGTTGCCTCAGGCGTACAAGGCTGCCACGGCACGTTGAGATTGAGGTTGCGTTTTATTCTCAGAACCAGAAGTGGCGACGCACAAGACCGAAACGCGACCCGTCACACGTGACACTCCGTCTCAGCAACCACAATGGAGGCTCCGACCTACCCATACACCATTGTGGCTCCCGCCAACAAGATGCCCGGAATTCTGGCTGCGCACCATGTCGCCGCACACCCTGCACTGAGCACAGACCACGTTGAGGGTACCCCCTATTTGGCCGTCCACAAACGCGAAGCTTTGGACGCCCTCGAGTATATTCAAATGCAACTACACACGCCCGGAGGCAAGTGGTAATCCTTCTATGTCCCTGCTATCTCTCAGCAACAGAAAACCAGGTGGAATATCGAGCGCTACATACCGCGTCGTGGTCACTTGGTTCGACGAAATTACTGCGGTCGGTATGTCTGTACCATGTTCTCCAAGTGATTCTAAGACTCCGCTCCTCGCAGATATAGTGTCCACGAATCCGGCTACTGACCCTGTTTCCGTCCAACTTGGCATCCTCAGCGACCAGCTCGCCGCAATCGACGCGAGGCTCAAGCATAACATTGCGCTCCTTGCCCGCAGTGAGCAGATGTGCCGGAACTCTCACTACCTCAGAACCATGCAATGCGATATGGCAGCGTTCCCCGTCAAAACTGTGCGTACTCCTCATAATCTTCGTTGTCGGCGATTGAACCGGTGTAGGTGAATGGCTACGGCAACCTCCCCCCAGCCTGCCAACCCGCTTTTCCAGATCCCTGCTGGTGCCCCACATGTTCTCGTTGACACCCTCCCAGTATTTCTTGGAAATCCTATCCCGTCGCCACTGAACGAAGGGTTCGACGCAAGACAGCTCGCGGCACTGCGTGCTTTTTACAACGAGACTTTTGGCTTTGTCGCAGGCGACAGTCTCAAGATGCAAAATCGGAAATTGAAGAGTTGGGCAGTGGGCTTGGAACCGCGAAGCATGTAGAAGTACAAGTAACTTGCATGATGTGCCCCGGTGGGTGCTGGGATCGTTACCTTACCTTGAGAGAGAGAAGTCTAGAGGAGTGCGGGCCGGCGCGTCTTGAAGGTTTCAAAGAGATTTCATTTGTGTACAAGTACTTTTTTTTTTCCTTTGCCTAACACAAAGAGAGTATCAGAGAGGCGCATAGGTGCATACATGATTGGGACGGCCACCAGAACAAATTAAGATTAGCCACGCAGGGTATAAAGCGTCGATGGGGGTATCGTTTATGTTGTAGTGAATAATAAAAGCATGTGGGAGCGACTCAGCCTAGTGCTTGGTCGTTTTTTTTGTCCAGATTAAGGTGTGGTTTTTGGTTCATGGTTTTGTTGGTTGGTTGGCAACAAGGAGGGCGGCTCAATGCGCCTCGAGGTACGCACGCACGATCTCGGGCACCTTGACGCGCTCCCCATCGACGATGGTGGTGAGCGCGGTGCAATGCAGGACGTTCACTGCTCGACTGAACATCGCATCCGTGATGCCCACGCCGTTGGTTTGCGAGGCCGCGACGAGCGCCTTGATCTGCGCCTTCGGCACGCCTTCCGGCGTCCCAGCCAGCACGCGCAGGACGTCGAGCGCGGCGGGGCAGGCGCGCATACGAGGCGAGGTCAGCGCTGATGCGATCACGTGAGCGACGGGGTTCTCGTCGTCGAGCATGGAGAAGCCCTCCTCACGCCAGCGCTCAGCAAGAAAGTCAATCTGCTCGAACTGTGATTGTTGCGCGAGGGCAGCGATCGCGAGCGGGTGGTGCCCGACGAGGGAGAGCAGCTCCTCGAGTTGTTGAGTGTCGACGCAGTCTTCGTCGAGGCCTGATACCTCGAGGAAGAGTTGGCGCGCGCCAGTAATGGAGAGTCCGCAAAGCGGGGGAACACCAGGTGCGGCTTTGGTGTACGCAGGTCGTTGCGTGCCGCGGAGTGTTACCAGGACGGAGACGGAAGGGATGGCGGACATGTCTTCGAAGAGGTGCTCAACACCAAGTTTGAGGTCGGCGATGGGCGTGTCCCACGCGTCATCGAGGTTGTCGAAGACGACCAGAGTGGGTGCGTCGTGCGTTAGCGCGGAAAGAACGCTCTTCCGAACAGCACATGCCAGACCCAGGGCCTCCGCAAGTCGAGAAAACACGTCCTCGAGCCTCTCAACGCCTGCACAGTCGACCCATACTCTCCGATCCGCGAACCTGGTGACGATGTCTGGATGGTGTACGAGTTGGAGTGCAAGTGTCGATTTGCCCGACCCTGCTTGGCCGAGGAGCGCCGACGAGGCAGACTTGGTGGCGAAAAGATTCACGAGGACGGAAAGCTCGCTCTCGCGGACGCAGAAGAACTGAGAGGGCGGCGGGAGCTGTTCGTCGCTGTTGAACGCTTCCAAGGGTTCTTCACAGATCTGTGGTCACTTGAGCAAGATATTGAAAAAAAAGAAGGCCAACGCACTTCTTCCGGTTCCTCTACAAGCACTGATGTCTCCTTCAGCATCGCCTTTGCCGGTGCCAAAATATCCTCGGCTGCTTCGACGAATACCGTGTCCGCAGTCTCCCTGCGCGCAACAGCAGTCCGCAAAGAGATGTTGGAACGAAGGTGAAGCAGATCCAGACAATTCTGCAGCTCCTTGTCGCACTGCCTGAGCAATTCCCACTCGTTGGCCGCCTCGATGAACCTCCGTCCCTTGGACCGCCGCATCCATGTATCCAGTGCCTTCTCGATCCGTTCACAGGCCTGCTGGACGCTCGCCAGGCCCGACCGGTAGCGCTCCGATGCATCTCCGGAGTCAGGGCACTCGACCACCACCGCGTGAATCTCGAGGATTTTCGCGGTTAGACGCGCCAGCTCGACCCTGTTCTCCTCGCTTGCCTGGACAGCGTTGGAGATTTGCAGAATGAGGCCGGCGATGCCCTTTAGATACGGGATGTTCGATGCCTCGCCGACCACGACGCTCGCTTGCAGGATCGCGCCGAAGGCGTGCGTTGTGGCGGAGACGACCTTGCTCAGGCCCGAGCGAGGCACGTCGATCGGTGTGGGTGTGGATGGAAGGTGGACCGCGGAGAAGTACGGTTGTTTCTCCTTCCAGGTGCTGCATTCGTCCAATGGGAGTAATGTTTTTGCGGGGGACAGCGGACTGGGAGGGGGACTGTCGAAGATACTCGGTGGTGGGCTCGAGCAGCGTTTGCTGTTGCTTCCGAAGAACGACGAGCGTCGGGACGAGCATTCAGCTTCATCGTCGTTGACCAGAGTTGCGTTTGTGCTACTCCGACGCAATGGTCTGCGGAAGAAGCTGCCCGCGGTAGATGTTGTTGGCGGTTGCTGGTCTTTACCGCTGTTGCTGGATTGCCCCGCGTCGGGTTTTGCGACCTTCCGGCGCCGTGGACGGAGCCAGGACATCATGGCGGCAAGAGCAGAGAGCCCGCTGGGCAGATAGCATTATTTTGTAGATGACGGAGGAGAGGCAAGTCCGACATCAGTGCTCCCGTGTGGTACCTTGATATACGCCCTTGTCGCGAACGAATTAGAATGGGCCCAAGACGTGTTGTGGTGCTCATCTCGGGCTCAGGTACTCCGGTTGAGCTAGGCGCTCGCTTGCACAACGTGGTACCATACTGACAGTCTGAAAAACAGGCACCAATCTCCAAGCACTCATCGACGCGCAAGACACTCCTGCTCTCCCCGATGCACAAATAGTCCTCGTCTTCTCAAATAGAAAAGCCGCGTATGGGCTGAAAAGGGCAGAGGACGCAAAGATCCCGACAGGCTACCTCGCCCTCCAACCGTACCTCAAAACGAATCCCGGCAAAACGCGCGACGACTATGATGCCGAGGTCGCAAAGCGAATACTTGCAGCACAGCCGGACGTGGTGGTCCTTGCAGGCTGGATGCACGTCTTCGGGGACGGATTCCTCTCGCTGGTATCCGTGCCGGTGATCAACCTGCATCCAGCTCTACCTGGCGCGTTCGACGGCACGAACGCCATCGAACGGGCATACGACGCGTTCCAGAGAGGGGAGATCGAGCATTCGGGCGCGATGGTGCATCGGGTGGTCAAGGATGTCGACCGCGGGGAGCCGCTGGTCGTCCGAAATGTCCCGATTGAGAAGGGGGAATCGCTAGAGGATTTCGCCACGCGATTACATGCGACAGAGTGGCAGATTATCGTGGAGGCGACGAGGTTAGTGCTGTCGCAGCTGCAGCAGCCATAGCGCGTGTATTTCTACCGGAAGGCCGTTTTATTCCCATGACATCAATGCATCGATACTCCTTCTCTGACCACAACCACCACCACCATGGGCGTCCTCGATATCGTTCCTGTGCGTTTTCAAACTCTTCCTACGCGTCATCTAACGTGTTGCAGGCTGGAGTACTTACTGGCGATAACGTCCGCAAGCTCTTCGACTACGCGAAGGAGCAAAAGGTCCGCCGTGTTTTCGCACCTCCGATTCCGCCCGTACTCACCTCCAGCCTAGTTCGCTATCCCCGTACGTCTCCTCCCACTGTTTAGATCGCGTCCGATTGTATTTTCTAGGCCATTGTGAGTTGTGCTCCTACCTACTCCCGCACCCTATTGACAATGAACGCGTTTCCAGAACGTCACCTCGTCTTCGACCGCCAACGCCGTGCTCGAGGCCGCGCGCGACATCAAAGCGCCGATTATCATCCAGGTGTCGCAGGGCGGCAGCGCGTACTTTGCGGGCAAGGGTCTCGCGAACGACAAGCAGCAGGCCTCGATTGCCGGTGCCGTCGCTGCGGCTCACCACGTTCGCACCGTCGCCAAGGCCTACGGCGTGTGCGTGCTCTACTCGTCGTTTGTGAACAGTAAATAACGCGAATCTGCAGGCCCGTCGTCCTGCACAGCGACCACTGCGCCAAGAAGCTGCTCCCATGGTTCGACGGCATGCTGGAAGCCGATGAGGCTTATTTCAAAGAACACCAAGAGCCGCTCTTCTCTTCGCACATGCTCGATCTCTCCGAGGATTCCAAGGAGGAGAACATCGAAATCTGCGAGAAATACTTCAAGCGCATGGTACCCATCGGACTGTGGCTCGAGATGGAGATTGGCATTACTGGAGGCGAGGAGGACGGTGTGGACAATAGCGACGTCGACAACGCCAGTCTGTACACGCAGCCGGAGGACGTGTGGGACGTGTACGAGGCGCTCAACAAGATTGGCCCCAACTTTTCGATCGCGGCGGCGTTTGGGAATGTGCATGGCGTGTACAAGCCCGGCAATGTGAAGCTCCATCCCGAACTGCTAGGCAAGCACCAGGCGTATGGGAAGGAGAAGCTTGGTGGGAAGGTCGAGCAGCCGCTGTGAGTCCAAGCCTGTTTCTTGTGCTTTCATGTGCTGATCTTTGTGGAGTTACCTCGTCTTCCACGGTGGTTCGGGCTCGACCAAGGAGGAGATCAAGACTGCCGTCGGCAACGGCGTGGTCAAGATGAACGTCGACACGGACACGCAGTTTGCGTACCTCGTCGGCATCCGGGTGCGCTATCGTTCTCCTTCGGTCTCAGTCCATTGAGCAGCTTGCGCAGGACTTTGTTTTCAAGAAGAAAGACTATTTGCTGACGCAGGTGGGCAACCCCGAGGGTGCGGACAAGCCTAACAAGAAGTTTTATGACCCGCGGGTGTGGGTGCGCGAGGGCGAGAAGACGCTCGTGGAGCGCGTCAAGGAGGCGTGTGCGGACTTGGGCAATGTTGGCCGGTTGTAGATCGGGGACCGCGCAAAAGTAGCAGACGAACAAATTGTACATCTTGAACATAGATTGGGTCCGTGATCAGCGCCGAGTGAACGTTAACATTGACTATTGCCCTGCGGCGATAACGCTTAAAAGACGCGTACGGACATCGATTGCGGGCGTCTCCGATTCGCCGCTATCCTGGCGGGGATCACAGAAGCCGATGTGCGGGAGATAAAGGAAACAAAAGTGGCACGATCTGAATCGTCCGACTAGTCTCTTGTTTCTCTTCTTCCATGTCGGACAAGGCTGCACGACGCGCAAAGTTCGAAGGCGCATGGACGCGCATCCGGGACGAACTGGTGGGGTACCTGGCTGGGGAGGACATGCCAAAGGAGGCACTTGAGTGGTTCACCAAGGTGCGCGATTATTTCAATTGGATTCGCGCTTTTTTCGCGCCCACTAAAAAGATCGCTCACAGAACTTGGACCACAACGTCCCTGGCGGCAAGTTGAACCGCGGGATGTCCGTCGTGGACACGGCAGAGATCATCAAGGGCGCGAAGCTCGATGAGGACGAGTACTACAAGGCCGCGGTGCTCGGATGGGGCGTCGAGCTGCTGCAGGCGTTCTTCCTCGTCGCGGACGACATCATGGACAATTCCATTACGCGTCGCGGTCAACCGTGCTGGTATCGGGCGCCGGGAGTCGGGATGGTCGCGGTCAACGACGGGATCATGCTCGAGGCGAGCATTTACTACCTCCTCCGGAAGCACTTCCGGTCGGAGCCTTACTACGTCGACCTGCTCGAGCTCTTCCTCGAAACGACGTTCCAGACCGAGATGGGCCAGCTCATCGATCTCATCACCGCACCAGAGGACCACGTCGACCTTTCGAAATTCTCGCTCGCGAAGCACTCCAAGATCGTCATCTACAAAACCGCGTACTACTCGTTCTACCTCCCCGTCGCGCTGGCCATGTACATGACCCGTGTCCCCGCGAGCTACGTCCTCGACGGCAAAACCGTTGAGCCATACAAGGCCGCAATGGACATCCTCATCCCCCTCGGCGAGTATTTCCAAATCCAGGACGACTTTCTCGACTTTTCCGCGCCTCCCGAAATTCTAGGCAAGATCGGGACGGATATTGTCGACAACAAGTGCTCGTGGTGCATCAACATGGCCCTCGCGGTTGTCACCCCCGAGCAGCGCGCCGTTCTCGACGCCAACTACGGGAAAAAGGACGCCGCGGCAGAGGCGCGCGTCAAGGAGGTGTTTGAGGCTGCGGATCTGCGCGGCCGGTATGCCAAGTACGAGTCGGAGGTGTATGGAAGGTTGAACGAGCTCATTGCGGGTATCCCTGAGGGCCCGCAGCCTGCGACGCTCAAGCGCGCGGTGTTTACGAGTTTCCTGGAGAAGATCTACAAGCGCAGCAAATAGACGAAGTAAAATAGTAACTTGCTTTTCTCTGCTTTGAAGGAGACCAAACACTGGAGGCATTCAATATTCAATGTGCAGGTATACGCGCGGCTGCATGGGTTGCTGAACTGCTGGTTTTCGAGACGGCACACCAAGAGAAGACGAAATGGCTTGTGGACATGTTGCTGCGTTGGGTTTAGTCTGCCGTCGCGTGTCGCCAACAGACACCAGCGTCTCGAGCGCGTCTCGAACATTGCACGCGTGAACCTTGAGCCGTCGAGAAATATTTGATTGCAGTAAGGACGCTTTGCGGGGTTGAGTACTCTATTTGTGTGTGACGAAGCCCGGGCCCTTGTATCCCTCGGACGCGATACCTGCAAACGAGTGAGTGGAGCACGGGATAACGACGGCAACGGACCGGTGATGGGGTTCATTTTTTGCTCCAGGGCGCGCTCGTTCATGGCCTCTTGCCATTCCTTAGACATGGTCTGGGGTGGCGGTGGGGCTGCACACGACACGACGTCAAACAACGAACGAACGACAGACGGAGGCAAAAACACGGACAGGCATGGCGGATTGCGTAGAAGAGGACACCGGAGACGCCGACGGCGCCCATGACGGACAAGAGGATCTTGAAGCCGTCGCCCTTTTCGTGGATGGGCTTGCGGCGGCCGTGGGGGCCAAAGGCGACGTAGTAGGCTGCGCGTGGATAAGGACCAGTGCGCCATTTTGGCGTTGTTGCTGCTGTATGGACGCACCGGCTTTCTTCTCGTCCTGGCTGAGGGACTTCCAGTCGCGCTTCTGGAGCTCCTCGAGCTGCTCTGCAACGGAGGACTTCTCGTCTGGCGAGAGGAGGGCCCACTGTGCCTCCAGATTGGACAGCGGGATGGCGGCTGTTGCCCGTTTGGCCTCGGCAGCAGGCGCAGATGGCGCGTGGTGGCCGGCGGTGGCGGTTGCGAGGGTGCGGCGGGCGCGCAGGAGGGGGCGCAGGGCGACACGAGACGTCGACTGCATGAGCGAGGGAGGGAGCGGAAACGAACGGCACTGGGCGTCACGAGCCGAGTTCAGCCGACTTGACCCAATCAGCGGCTCTGAATTTCCTGGGGCTGGTTCGTTCTAGCCGCCATTGCCATGTCCTCGACCACCACGTTCAGCGTCGACTCGCTCTTTGCGTTTGTGGCGTACGCGCTGCACAATGCGCAAATTGCGTTCAACAAAATACCCGGCTCGGCGGTGTTTGTCCGCTATGTCAAGAGTTCGCACCAGAACGACCCCGGACGGACCGTGCTCGAGCTGATACTGGCTGCGTTTGCGATATACACGCTGCTCCAGTCGCGGACTCGTGCTGAGAGGCCAGGAAAGCATTTTATTCAGTTCACGGAGAAGGTCAGTTCAGTTGGTGGCGGTTTTTCTCCTGAGCCCGCGCTCACGCACGCACGAACCTGCGCTAGGAAATCGACGAGCTGGTGGACGAATGGACACCCGAACCCCTCGCTGCGCCGCTCACCGCCATTGAGACCGCAGACCTCGCGAAAGTGCCTATCGTCGTCGGACATAATGGTCCGAAGCCGACCTTGGCGCAGCTTCCGAACACCAAGGTCATTGCCAACTTGGCCAGCTACAACTTTACTGGCCTTGCGGGCAAGGAGGTCATCAAGGACCGTGCCATTGAGACGCTGCGCAAGTACGGTTTGGGCAGCTGCGGTCCACCGGGCTTCTACGGAACTCTCGGTGAGTCCCAACGAATTTCTTGTTCTGGCTATTGAACGCGCTACAGACGTGCATATGACGTTGGAACGCGATATTGCGGACTTTCTCGGCGCAGAGGCTGCTATCATCTACTCGCAAGGCTTTTCTACCATTTCCTCGGTCATCCCCGCGTTCTGCAAGCGTGGCGACATCATCGTTGCGGACCGCGGCGTGAACTTTGCCATCCAGAAGGGTCTCCAGATTTCTCGCTCCACTATCCGGTGGTACGACCACAACGACCTCAAGTCGCTCGAGGAGGTGCTCGACAGCGTTGACAAGGAGCGCAAGAAGCGTCGCGGGCCGCTGACACGTCGATTCATCGTCACCGAGGGCATTTTCGAAAAGGACGGCGCTATGACGGACCTGCCCAAGCTCATCGACATCAAATTCAAGCGCAAGTACCGCCTTATCCTCGACGAGAGCATTTCGTTTGGCACCGTCGGCCGTACCGGTCGGGGCCTGACCGAACTGTACAACGTACCCGCGGAAAAGGTCGACATGATCATTGGCTCGATGGCCAACGGGCTCTGTGCTGCGGGTGGATTCTGCGCAGGCTCCAAGACGGTGGTGGACCACCAGCGGATTAACGGGTCGTCGTTTGTGTTTTCTGCGTCGATGCCGGCGCTGCTTGCTGTTAGCGCGTCCGAGGGCATTGATATCCTGCGGTCGACGCCGTCCATCTTGACGAGGCTGCAACAAAATGTACGCGTTGCGCGGTCGATTTTGGACGACCTCGAGTTTATCTCGGTGCCTTCGCACCCTGCGTCGCCCATCATCCACATCCAGGCGCGCTCCAAGCCTGCTGCTGTCTCTGGCCTGCACCCGTCCTCAGCCGCCCACTCATCGTCGTCCAAGCCCTCGAACCCGACGTCGATTCTACCACGTGATGCGCCGAGCTGGGACTGGGACCTGGAGGCCGAGGAGCGGGCGCTGCAGGCCGTGGTCGACGAGTGTCTGCGCAAAGGCGTGATGATCACACGCGCTAAGCGGCTGCTCGACCAGGAGATGGTGCAGGCACGGCCGAGCATCCGGCTTGCGATGACGAGCGAGCTGACGCAGGACGAGGTGAAGAAGGCGGTCAAGATTATTGCGGGTGCGCTCAAGGACGTGCTCAGAAAGTAGATTAGAGTTGCTTTTAATGTCGTTTTGCGTATAGAGAAACCTAGATATAATCCTTGGTCGGAGTCGGGGTACACGTGACCCGATCAGCCTTGCGCCAACGCCCTCATGTCTGGATTCATCCCGTCCCTCGAGACGTTCGCAAAGGTCTCGACGAGCCTGAAAGCACTCCCGAAATACTCATGCTACTCTCAGGGAACGCTCGCGACCGCCGGGGCACTCTCCACCGTCGGCCTGGGACTGCTCTACTACGGCCAAAGCTACCTCATCTATCCCTCTGCTTTCCCCCCCGGCTCGCGCACAGGTGGGTACCCCCGACCAGCCTTTTAATCTATGTGTGAATTTGCGCCGACGGTGGCAGAAGACGTCCCGGTACCGACACAGTTCGGGCTGCCATACGAAGACTTGGAGCTCAAGACGCCGGACGGGGTGACGCTGCGGTGTTATCTGCTTGTGCAGACGCGCGGGATGCCGGATAAGATGACTGCGGCGCAGGAGGTGCCCGGGGAGATGGTGGTGGATGAGGATACGGTGAGTCTGCTGCGTCCCTTCTCGCGAAGTGAAGTGGAGTGACGCCGCCGGGTAGTTCATCTCCAGTCGACCGACAGTCATTATGTGCCACGGGAACGGCGGCAACGTGGGCCACCGCATTCCGCTCGCGAAGGTGTTCTACCTCAAGATGAGGTGCAATGTCTTGATGGTTTCGTACCGCGGATACGGTTTGTCGGAGGGCTCTCCATCCGAGAAGGGTACGTGGCTTGTGTGCGTGCGTGCGTGTAGGCGCATGCTAATGTGAAGTCTACGTAGGCCTGCAAATAGACGCCCAAACGTGTCTTGACTACCTGCTCGCGGACCCATGTTTGTCCAAGACGCCCATCGTACGTGTCGTGATGTTCATTTCCGAATTACCTACCCAAAATTTAGATACTATACGGCCAATCCATCGGCGGCGCTGTCTCCATCGACCTCGCAAGCCGGAATCCCTCCAAGATCGCCGCCCTCGTCCTCGAAAACACATTCACCTCCCTCCCCGCGCTCGTCCCGCAGGTCCTCCCCCTCCTCGGACCGTTTTCGTTCCTGTGCCACCAAAAGTGGGATTCTGCATCGAAAGTACCGCTCATACCCGCGTCGACGCCGATTCTGATGATGAGTGGGCTGTTGGACGAGGTGGTGCCCAAGGAGCACATGCGTGCGCTGTTTGAGATTGTTGCGCGGCGCGGGGAGACCAAGACGCCTGGTGGGGTTGAGTTTTCGAATGGGCTCGAGAGGGCGAAGTTCATGCAGTTCGAGAAGGGCACACATAGTGAGTGAAACGACTCGCACCTCATGGCGTTTACTGACGGCACGCATAGACGACACCTGCGTTCAACCGGGATACTGGTCCGCGATTGCGGATTTCATCGCGGAGCTGAGCGGCACCCCGCTACACGAGGAGAGCAAGCCATAGCAGAGCAATAATGTGTATTACATTTTTCTATTCTGCAGTTCGTATATATTGACGTGTATAGACGACTATTACTGCACTGTCTTTATCTCCGTTGCGCCAGCGATCGTCCTCGCGAACTCATCAAGCACGCGGATCCGCCCCTGGTGCCCACTAGGCAGGCGTTTCTGGATATCGGCCCTCGAAACTGCACGGTCGAGACGGCCCCACCGGTCCTCGGACGCGTACCGGCTCAGCGCCGCGCGATGGCTCGCGTCCCACCAAGCAGGCAACACGCGGGCGTGCTCGACGCGTGCCATCCATTCTGCGAAACTCAGCTCTTTGTGTGGCTCCTTCTCACGTGATCGCATCACGCAGAGGCGGAACGCGTCGACGAGGTCTGCGTACACGCGTTTGCGGCCCTCAGGGTCGTTTGTGTACCCCAGGAAGGAAGGGAAGAGACCTGAGGGCGAGGAGGAGAGCGGTTCTGCGAGTCCGGAGACGCTTGTGAGGACTTGGTTGGCGCGCCGACCTTGACCTGGGGGGGGACGTCCGCGGGTCGCGGAACGTGAATTGGTTGTTGAGGATGCCAGTAGGGATGGGCGACCTTGGGGCTTTGGGCGTTGGGGTGTCTTCGAGGGAGTGTGGGGGAGAGTTCTCCGAGCCTGACCCAGCCGAGGCTGAGCGCGACGTTCGTCGCGCGCGTTTTCGCGGAGGCTCCGAGTCCGGATCGGCTCCGCCTGCGCTTGCAGTTGCGGTTGCGATTGACTCGCTGCGGTCACGGTGGCGTTTGCCACCAACGGTAGTCGCCGTGTTCGTGTTCGCGCCAGTGTTCGTGTCCGAGGCTGTGGGTGTGGCGGATTCGGTCTGGGTCTGGGCCTGCTCCGCCTCTCTCTCCCGCTCTTTCTCTTTCTGTCGTGCGCGCGTATTCGGCCTATCGCATGGCGAGGGTGGCGCGCCGACCTTGGATCGCGAGCATGTGTGTACGTGGAATTGCCAGTCCTGCCAGTGGCCCCGCAAAAATTCACCAGTTGAATGGGATGGAATGGACGTAAAGCGTACCAGCGTCTGGTGTTCGGAGCTGCAGTAGCCTTGTTGCGTGCATGAGCGGCAGTGGAATTCTTTCTTGGCTGTTCGTGGAGTTGTTGAGGTTTCTCTGACTCGAAATTTATAAAACGCGCACCTCGTTTGCCGCAGGTACACTGGCGGCCCATCTTCAGAATCTCATCGAAATCTAGTCGTTGTCGTCGTTGTCGTCGTGTGGTTAAACCGGTGGCAGTGGCAAGGGATGGAGTTGGACTTGGATGAAGGACTGAGAGAAACGGTAGAAGTGAAAGCGAAAGCGAAAGCACCCAATGTCGAGCGTCTGTCTTTTATACGTGACGCGGGGCTCGGATCGACGCGAGCACGGCAGGGCCCCGCTCCCGTCCGTCCGTCCGTGCGAAGGGACAAAGGCGTGGATTCAAGGGGGATCACGTCGCGTCGCGTTTGATTAACTTGCATTGTGCAGTCTACGAGAAACAGCTACAGTAATGGTGGCGTCCTAGCCGCCATTGGGTTTGTGGGCATCCCAGTAGAGAATTGCAGAGGTTATAATTTTAGTGATCAAGGCATCAGTTGCTTTGTCCTGTGAGGAATGTAGAAGCAGACGCGGTATACACGTCTCTCACGCATGCATAGTACTTGGGTACAAAAAAAGCAAATAAATACACAAATAAACAAAGGCTTTCCACACAAATACAATGAATGCTTTGACGACAGGATCTCTCACTATACTTTGCCATTCGACGCCTGCGACGATACCATCGAGGCCTTGTCGTTGGCCGCACCCTCCATCGGCGGGGTACGCCAGAATGTCCACACGGAGAGCAGGTCCGCCTGGGTGCCGAAGATGAGGATGAGGCCCGTCGGGAGAGTGGACATGATGACGTCGAAAGACGCGCCAGGGATCGAGTAGAGCACGTATGCGATACCGATTCTGCGTTATCGTGTTAGCTTTGTGTGAACGCACGAAAGGTGTCGTAGACGCACCCGAGCCCAACGGCGCCGAAGATACTGAAGACCATGACACGGACAGCCATGCGGATGAGCTTGTTGTCCTTGTTGAGCACTCTGCGGTTCTTAATGATGCGGGCTGTGATGTAGCCTGGAAGTTGCCGATCAGTGGATGGGGACAAAGAATGAGTGGGAAGGCAGACAGACGTGCCTTCGATGATGAGCAGCACGAAGGTCAGAATGACGGTGAGGCCACTGCTGACTTTGGATCTGGCAAGTAGATGGATCAGTGGGAGCAGACTGGGGGCAAGGGAGGGCGTACGGGGTGTCGGCTTCGAGGTCGCAGTATGTCCCATTGGGACCTTTGCGGACCTCCTTTGGGTTTTCTCCTCCGTACTGCATGCGAAGTTGTTGATCGGCGAAGCAGCGGTTGACAACGGAGCGCGCTTACCACAAGCAACGAAATGACGATACCCAGCCATACGAGATACGGCATGACGAGAAGCTGCAAAGTCAAGTGAGCCGTCGGAATAACAGTAGGCAGCGTATGGCGCACGAGGATTGTGAGATATCGACGACGGTGTTGTGAGCGCTGCGGGGCGGATGCGGCGAGGATGTTCAAGAGCATCTACATTCGGGACGATGTCGGTTCAATGAATTCGCGGCGGCGAACAACGGGTTTCATACGTCAATTGCGAACGCGAGCGTTACGCTGCTCGTCCTTGAGGCATGGCATGAGCACAACAAGAAAGCATGCTGCCGCTGCGACGACTCACAGTACCGGTGCCCCGTAAATCAAAGACTCCTGGAACAAGCACGGTCCAAATTGCGGGTCTTCTTGCTGGCCAATGATGAAGATGAAGGAGTAGGAGATGCAGGAGATGATCCACGAAACGACGAAGTTGTACCACGTCGGATTGCGCTTGACGCGCTTGGACAGCGCCGCGGTGAGGACGAGGAGGATGAGCCCAGAGAGGCCGATGAGTTGGAACGTGAGGAAGACGCTGACGAGCGGCGCGCTCTCATGCGAGTCGGAGTGGTCTCACAAGACAAAATGAGCTTGGCCGGATGTGCGGAACGGTACTAGGCGCACCTTGGACGGCAGTCATTGCAGTTCGTGAAGGGAAAAAGAGCTACGACCGGCGATTCGAAAGGGCAAAGATCGCTGCTGCCGGCGCGAGCTTGTGGAAGGAAAAAGTGAAGGGGCAAATGGGGCACGCGCGGGTGCGGAGTCGGGCGCTATATAAGGGCGTCGTCGTTGATAGCTATGATAACATCTGTCGATCCGCCTCAGATCGGCGCCGCCGCGGCACAGCGTTTCTCGGCTTGACGTGAAATTTGAAGTCCCGAAACCAGTGGAATTGCGATGAACAGGCTGGGGAGGGTGCAAGCAAGCTGCTTGGAGGGTCGACAGTGCAGAAAAACGAGCCAGCGTAGACAGAAACTGCATTGTATGCCCCTTGATGTTGTCGGCCTGGGTCGTCGGGGTTACGACGGGTAACGCTTCCAGCCTTTGTCTCTGTGGCAGACGTTTCATCGCCGGCTGTCGACCTCCGTGCAATCTCTGGTCCGCAGCTGTCCTTGGCAGCAGGTTATCGAGCCTGGGGCGGATGAAAGACGCGTCGAACTTGGTGTCAGCCGCTGTGGCAGTGATGATCACGCCTTCCGACTGCTTCTGACTCTCATCCACCACCACCAAAACTCGCAACGATGGCCGACATGGATGTAGACACGCCCGAGGTCAAGGCCGAAGGAGGCAAGGGAAAGGAAGGCAAAGTCCGGTTCGAAGTTAAGAAGGTGCGTCGCCACTGCCGGCCCAAGCTCAGCTGTAACACGAGGCACAGTGGAACGCCGTCTCCCTCTGGGCATGGGGTTTGTTCTGCTCTGCTCAGCCCTCATCCAACCGTTGAGCTTTCGCGTCCAGACATCGTCGTCGACAACTGCGCCATCTGCAGGAACCATATCATGGATCTCTGTGGGTTTTCCCGAGTTGGGCAAGCATTCAGCTGACGATCGCCGTAGGCATCGATTGCCAGGCAAACCAAGTCTCCGCGACCTCGGAGGAGTGCAACGCTGCCTGGGGTATCTGCAATGTGCGTCCCAATATTCCATCAGTAGGATGCCGACTGACTCCTGCGCAAAACAGCATGCTTTCCACTTCCACTGCATCTCCCGATGGCTCAAGACGCGTAACGTTTGCCCTCTCGACAATCGCGAGTGGGAGCTGCAAAAGTGCGTGGCCCGTGCCATGTTGTCCCTGTTTTCGTGATACTGACCATTCGTATAGGTACGGCCGGTAGACGATTCGCATTTCTGTATCCTAGATCCCTCTCGACAACGTGTATTCGCTCCAAATCCATTTGCTCTCTTTATTCAATCCTGCCTGTTGTTGGGGCCGCATTCACTTCATGAATCATCCAGCAAAAACGCAAGCAGCAGCTCCTCGCTCGAATAGTAATGGTATCTCGAATGTGACCCTAACCGTCTAAGAACCTACAACAGTTTATCTATTATAAAACCGCCCGCCCTGGTACTCCATCCACGTCGACTGAACCTCCATCGGAGCGTCCTGGATGTACTCGACGCCATAATACCCCTGCTCAGGATATTGCGACGAAAGCTGCTCTGGAGGAAGATGTTGGGTTTGCAGGTACTGCGAATCTGCGCTCCATTGCGGCTGGAGTGTGATTCCGTATCTGTATCGTTGTTGTGGGTACGCGGTGTGTTGCGCAGTGGGGTATGATACTGTCGCCGACCCAAACGCGCTCCATGAACCCGCATCGGCAGGATGCAACAATTGCCAACCACGCCCCGGATCCGAAGATCGACGACTCCGCCGGAAATCCGGCCCCGGTGGCTGGACTTGCAACTGCTCCGATTCACCGTCATTAGCCTCATCCCACTGGCTGGGATCTGGAGTCGGCCACCCACTCTCCCGCGTCAGACTCCGCGCGCGTTTTCTGCGTTGCTGCTCGAGAAGCGCGCTGCTCGGCACGATACGCGTATGGCCTGCGAAGATCTCTAGCTCGTTGCTCGACTGTGGGTCGACCACTGGCGGTGTCGGTTCCTTGGTGCTGGCGGTTCCGCTCGAGGCGGTATCGTCCCCTTGTTGCGCGGCCAGAGCTTTCTCTTGGAGACGGTGAAGGATGGGCTGCGCGAAATATGTGGACAAGGCAGAGTTGATTGTGGGGGTACGCACCAGACCATCTTTCGCGCGTCCAGCTGACAAGGCTCCAAACTCAAGCAACTCGACGCCCTTGTGGAGCTCTTTCAGCGCTCCCGCTACCATTTGCAGATGCGGATACGTCGCGGCGACCGTACCCACCACAACCGCCGCAGTGAAGACTGACACACACCCAAGTCAGCCCATTGGGTCTTTATGGAACGGAAAGACGCACGGCTCTTCCAAAGAATCCACCATCGAGAAAATAGATCGGGATAGCGCCTTACACACTCGGCGGCGATGTTGATCCCTTCGGAGGCGCCGCGATACGCAGCGAGGAATGACGGGGCTAGTGGGCTGCTGAGTGGGTCGGGTGGGTTTTGCTGTATGAGGTCTACGAAGCTGGGGTTATGAAGGAGCATCACAACTGAAACGGCGCTCAGCACTGATATCAAGGAGAGTAAAGAAAGAGACGCACAAAATTTGCAGTACATCGGGATCACGTGCCGCTGGGCAAAGTCGCTGGCGCCGACTCCGCGTGCGTTTCCCCGTGCATTGGGATGCACTTCAGGTGGATCAGGGAATGTGCCAAAGGCCGCCGAGGAGTAGAAGCTGCGACTTCGGCGGTCACTTTCTAGGATCTGCGCGTAGTTTGGTTTGCCTGTTCTTGCCATAGTAAAGGCTTCGAGGGTGGGGGCGATGACTTCAGTTGTGAAGCCCCATCGGCCCGGGAAGTCTGCAAAACGACATTAGAGGTGTTAATCGAGGATGTATGCAACCCACAGCCGTGATGAAACACCGTGAAGCGAGTCGAACGAAACGGGTGACCCTCCTCGTCTGAATCCTCCGGTGGTAGCACGGTTATGTCCTGCGATCGCGTGTTTGGCGGACGACCGAGAGTTAAGCTCTGCAATCAATGAGCCCAGAGAAGAAATCAAGGGGTGGTTCCGACCAAAATAATTTCAAGCCCATATACTTCCCACCACAGGGATTTGAGATGGTAGGCTTTCTTGGATTCCATTTTTGCGTAGGTCGAGCCTCGATCTATGGGGGTGTCGGTACGCAAGCTACAGAGATACGAAGATTATCGTACGGAGTCCTAGCTGCAGACGATCCCTTCAGCCACAAGTCCGAAAAAAGCGCACAAAAACATACCATTTTCGCAGCACTATCAGCCATGCAGATAAGTGCCCAGCCGGTTTCCACGGAGAATTGCTTGCCGCCTTGAACGTGGATAGTAGCTAGCAGCGCGAGTGCTTGAATGAACGCGACGGATGGCTGCGAGTAGAGAAACCCTCCACCGGCATCGGCCCGAGAGGTGGTCGGCATCGCATCACAACCACGCTCAAAGTAGAAGTCGGCTTCGCGCGGGTACGGGGGCTGGTCAAAGTCGACGAGGGCGCCGAGCGTCAGAAGGAAGAACGCGCAGGCAAAGTGGTGGTTTGTTGCTGCTGGTGACGACGCGGATTTCGATGTCGTTGCGTGACTATATGCGTACACGAGGTCGAAGAGCTCCACGACTTCGTCTTGTGTCATAACGATTGCGGCGAACGCTCCGTGTTGGAAGTAGAATCCACAGAGCATGTCGGCGCGCGCACGGAGAGGGAGGCTGGCGCGGAGATGCTCGAGTGTGACGGCTTGAGTTGGGGACGAAAAGCTCTTCCAGCCTGAGCTGGAATTGTAACGAGCGGAACCTTCAATCTGAAACGGCGCTAAATGAACCCCGTTTATTCAGGGACGTATAACGTACCGATAAAAGTGCCTATTTCTGAGGTCAACGAGAGAACCATCTGAGTATCTCAAAAACAGACCTCGGGACCGCCAGTTACACCGAAATACACGGAGTTGCCGTCTGCATTCATGCTCAAGGCACCAAGTTTGTCCGATATGGCGTCAATGGCATTGGCCACTTGTGTACTGTCCTGGGCGCGCTGAGAGAGCAGTACATGTCGCGAAGCCCCGTGCTCTTCAATTGCACGCTCGAGCTCAAAGATACGGTCGGTCATTCGGGAAACAAACGCAGTGAGCGCAGGTACGTCCGCGGTAACAGAACTGGGAGAGCGATTCAAGATGCGCGCAGTCAAGAGAGGTGGTTGGCTTGCCGTTTGCCGCGCCCGATGGAAACAAGAGTTCCTGAGTGTGTTTGTCAGAAACTAAGCATGTCGAAGCAACTCTCAAACCTTCGGGGCAGAGGTCCGCGCAGCCTCTCAGAACTATCGCCGCCGTGAGCATAACAAAGTTGGCAGAGCAGTCGACGCACCGCAAGACTCGCATGGGATCTGCTTGTTGCATCGCAGCTTGCAGCGATAGCATTCCGCGCAGACATCCTGACGCGCGTTTGTCACTCGACTTGCGCCGTGGCTGGTCGCGCACCTTCCTCTTGCCGGGGACGAGTCGTTTCTTCTTGGGCTTGTTCTCGTCCGTAGTCATTATCCTGTCTGCGACGCGCCGTTTCGAGCGCCGTGGGCGCTAGGGCCCCGCAGGTTAAAAGGAAGCAACAGAGTTTTACGGCAAGTTTTGCCCCATGATGGTGTTAGAGAAACAACAACAATCAACTGTTAGCACGCTAACAGTCCAACTCTATCATGAGGGACCTCCCGGACCACGTCTCTGGACTCTGTCCACTCCTTCTTGTTGAGGATGCGCTCACAAAAAGCAGCTTCGCATCGGACTCCGGAGATTTTTCGGATCAACGAAGTGACTTCGGAATCCGGATTCCGGACTCACTTTGCTTCCGTCGATCATGGCTTCCACGTTGTTCGCGTGGGCGCTCTGCTGGAAGCGACCAAGGCCACACTGCGATGAAGTCAGAGACCCCATCCCAACACAACGCCTCGACATGACCGCAACTGCACCTGCAACAGCACCAGAGTGCTGTTATCTACTCCAGTTGCCCACAGAACTTCGTCTCGTCATTTTCGACGTCCTCCTCGCCAACCATACGATCCAAGTCTGGCCCAGCGAGACCGAGTTATGTGGCGTCGAACCGGCCGTCTTTGCGCCAGATCCAAACAAACCGCGGAGGTTGCTTCGCGTCCCATACCTCGGCGTCGCCGTCCTCGAGACCTGCCGCCAACTGTACCTCGAAGGATTGCCCGTCTTTCATCAAAGGAATATCTTCCAATTCGATATTAGGCACTTTGCAAAGTTGTTTCCTTGCGCCCCGGGGCTTCACTGCGTCGGCACCGTCCGACACGTGTCGCTTCTCTACAGCCGTTGGGCAGATTCCGAACTGTGGACTCTCACTTTCGACCTGCTCCGCATGATGCAACTTGAAACTCTGAGCATCATCTCCGGCATCTCGTACAATGTCCGACCGCTGGTCGAATCCTTCGCCCTCAATAAGCGATGGGGTCGGCAACTGCTGGCGATTCGTGGTTTGCGGGCTCTCGATATCACGCTATCGGAAGTGTGGTTGCAGTCCCATTCATCCCGCGTCAAGCAAGTCGACTCGGACGGCCGCGAGGTCGATGGACTGTTGCCGCTCAAGCAGCTCGTGGACGAATATCGCACGTTGATGGTCGGACCCAAAGCAGATGAGCGGTATTTGGCATTCCTGGCAGAGCAGACTGACGGCCCTCTGTCGGTGGCTTGAAGACGTCTTGTGTGGAGCAAACCATGGCCAGAAATTTGCTACCGCCAGGACGACCATGTTCTCCTCGAACAGCCGCGACCCACCGCACCGTATCCAGGCCCAAATTCAATTTGCCAGCAGAAAAATCATACTGCGACGAAATATTGGAAGCCGTTCACGGCTACCTGCGTTTGATTTCCGTGTCAAGAACAGGAAGTGGACGGAGCTGCAATACCGAGAGAGCGATATGGGAGATGGATTCTCTCGTTGGTGCCGTATGACTGGGTCGTTTGTAGATTATCTCAGATTGTCATCAGCTGCAGTGGGCGTCACGAAGGCTTTGTGTACCAACTCTCATGTCGACCTTCAACCTGCAAGGGTACTACAACGTGCGCCGCTTCCTGCGTTTTCATCGCCAGAACTAATCCCCATGCAGATGTCGGTCCCCTTCATCGGGGTTCCGCTGAACCAAGCGACGCCGAAACAAATCGAGGAGCTCATGCACAATGTTCCGTTCCTGACTCTGATGAACGAACGCACGCATGGGCCGAATGCAACTTCTGCGACGATATTCATCCCGACCGCTACCAACGTGGCTTGCGTGCGTTCCGTTGCCACCCAGTTTCGTTCGCTCAACCTGTGTTCACCGTAGCTCCCATGGCGCCGTGACGTCGACAAACACAAGTCCTTCCCTATCCCCGGCACAAACATCCTCTTCCTCACCTGGAGCGCCCCGTGGGCTCCGAACAACCACTTCCACGCACAGCTCGTCTACCCCGACGCGCTCGACAAGCCGCTCGATATCGCCAAACAAAACATCTCGGCCGAGTACATGGACCGCGCTGCGCCGGTGCAAGAGTGGAAGCCCGTTCCTTCTCTCCGCAATGTCTACCACTTTATCCGCGATGGCACGCTTCGAATCCGCGTCGTTGGGAGCCCGCAATGGCTGTTCTTGAAGTATCGGGCGCGGGATTGGGTCGAGCCCCTGACTGAAGGTCTGCCCAGAGGCCCAGGCTGGGACGATGAAGCACCCCTTGTTTTCCTAGCGGAGTCCCCGTAACACGAGAAACACCGAATTTTACAATACAAGAGACTATCCAAACGTCTGACTAGACCTCGCACTACTCCTCACCCCGCCGAGCTTCACGAGTCGTTCCGTCGTCGTTTGAATCCCCCGGAATCCATCCCAAAGGATTTTGACCAAGCCGCGCATGCGCGGACGACGGCGGCGGCGAACGCCATACCCGCGAAGACAACAGACCACACGGCCGAGCAATTCTTCTCTACGCCCGTGCACGAGGATGACGTCGAGGAGGTCAAGTCAAAGCTGAGAAAGAAGTCGTACCGGAGCGCCCGGGGTATCGACGACGTGTCGTACCAGCAAATCCGCTCCATCCCGGACTCGGCCCTTGTCGAGTTGTTCAACACCTGCATCGACCAGTGCGACGCGCCGCAGACTTGGCTCGTGACGATCCTCGTGGGCATCCTGAAGGAAGGGAAGTCGGCGACAGACCCGGAGAGCTATCGGGTTGTGGGTCTGGAGTGCTGCCTGCTGAAGGTCCTGACGCTCCTTTTCGATGCGCGGATCCGGGCTTGGGCGGAGGCAAACAACATGGTCCCAGAGTCGCAGGGCGGGTTCCGGCCAACACGGAGGACGGAAGATAACGTCTTCATCCTGAACGCAGCGGTGGCGCGTGCCCGGGCAGAGGGTAAAACGGTGTACGTCTTCTTCGGTGACCTCACCAACGCGTTCCCATACACCGACATGGCGACTCTGTGGGTGGACCTGTACGCGGCGGGGGTGGGTGGACCCTGGTTCGACTGGATGCGAATGCTATACGCGCGGATGGAGTACGCGACTCGCGACGCCGGCGACCAGACGTTCCAGTCCTTAGTAGGACTGATGACAGGGGACTCTGCTTCCCCAGGTCTTTGGAACTTGTTCTTTGCCGACTTCACGCTCCCGCAATCCACAGCCGACATTCGTCTAGACGGAATCATCGTCTCAGACGCCCAACTCGCGGACGACCACGCAAACTGGACCACCGAGTTTATCGCCTTCCAACGCCAGGTCCCGGCCTGGTACGGGCATGCGGTGCGCAAGAGGACATACGTGAGCGGGCCCAAGTCAAAGTGGATGATCCTCGGCCCGCTCCCTCGTGTTCTCCCAACTCTGTACCTCGCGGAACGGCCAGTGGAGCTCGTACCAGAGTTCAAGTACTCGGGTATCTGGCTTTCCTCCCACACACCAAATATCTTCGCCCAGAACTACTCGCATTACGCGTCTAAGGCACGGAAAGCCGCCGATGCGCTGTTCTCACTGAAGCACATGGTCGGTTCAATGCCAGTGGATGTCGGGATTCGCCTCTACATGGCCCGAGTTGACTGTTACTTGATTCGCGCGGCCGACATCTCCGTGGACGTCGACAATCTCGTGGAAGAGTTGCAGGAAATTCAGGTCGATTTTTTGCGTCGGCTGTTGGGCTTGGGCGATCGCTCTATGAAGGCGCCACTCTTCACGGAAACAGGTCTGATGCCGATACGACCGCGTCGTCTCATCCACGCCCTTAAAAGGGCGCGGTACATGTCGTTACTGGGCCCGTCTCGGACATTGTATCGAGCCCTTCGGGACAACCTCGACCTCTGGCGCAACGGCCACCCATCATGGGCTAGCGATATCGCACACGCGCTGCGGGCCTTGCCGGATCCGGTCCACATATCGCCCGACGTGTTTCTCGATGACGAACGGCTGGCTGACATTATTGGCCAAGTGGAGCGGTCGGTGGATGCGGGCCTACAGAGGGAGGTGGACGAGAGTCCAAAGTGTTTGTTCCTTCGCGATCGTCGTGAGATGGATGACGAGGGCGCGCTGCGGCATGTGGCTCGTAAGCGTCGGCACTACTTGACCCTGGTGTCGGTCCCCAACCACCGGAAGGCGCTCACTCGTCTCGTGTTCTCAAATCACTGCCTCGGTGTGGAGACACTAAGGTACGAGACGCGAACGCGATTTCCGATTCCGCGTCATCGGCGGGTGTGCCGCATCTGCGTAACTGGCGTGGAAAACGAAGCACATGCGCTGCTCCAATGTGATGGGAACGACGACTTGTTGGCGCTTCGCGACGCATTCTTGGGGGATGTCTTTGCGCGCGACCGGGATCTGCGCCATATTTTTATATGGAGGTCGGACTGGGAGTTTCTGCGCGCGGTTCTGGCGTCAAGGAAGGCCGTGGCTTCGTTGGCGAAGTACGCCTACCAAGTGTTTGATATGTTCCGCGGGATCCCTCAAGTGATACCTGACGGGTTTGTTAAACCACAGAATTAATTTAACAGCTGTTCGGATAGGCCTGTGTACGGGTCGCTTTGGGAGACGTCGGCGTCATGGGCGTCGAAAGGTTCGCAACGAAGCCGCTCGTACATACTCGTAGCGTACATGAGATCAGCGCATGTGCGTAGGTACGGGACCTGCGTGTTCCTCATTGGGACGAGAGCAGTATTAATTATTCTATTCTATTCTATTCTATTCCTCAACCGCCACTCGTCCGGCTTCTCGTACTTGTTAAACAGCGGCTCGATCTTCTCCTGGATCCGGAGCAGGGGTTTCTGGGGAGAATGCCGGTGGGCTAGAGCCATTTGTGCTCTTGGCTCTTGGTGCCAAAGTCATGAAATTTGTGGACCAACAAAGGTCTGTTTCCGTGTTGAACGTTGAACTTGACTGTGTGTGTCGTTAATTCATTTACTAGTACAGGACTTATGAACGCGACTCTCGGGACCGTACTCGATGTCATCTGGCCACTTGGTTCCGCCCGTTCCGACCTTCCACTGGCCATTCTGGTTGCATATACGGGGCCAACACGCTGGCACACCGCCAGCGACATTCCAATCGTGCCGATTCTGCCCGTCAAATCGACGTTCGAACATGGCGGCAAGTCAATCTCGCGCACACAAATTCCCCTTCGTCTCGCATAGGACATCACCGTTCACAAGTAGCAAGGGCTTACATTAGGAAAGGTCAAGCTTGGTCTCGGGAAGAGGGAGTTTGCCACTGGGTTGACTTTTGCGGGACTGTCGCGCGTAAAGACTCTGGACTCGCTCATGATTGTGGGACCATTTGACTTTACGCGCGTTCAGCGGCTCGGAGGTACAAATTACGATGCGCGCTTGTCAGATTTTGCAACTAGATACCACTAGACTTGGAATCCGATTGAAACTCGAACTCGGACTCTCCGCGAGCAAACCCTGCCGGTCTGGCGGATACATATCAGATTATCTCAGCCTGTCATCAGTGCTTTGTGTACTAACCCTCATGTCGACCTTCAATTTGCAGGAATACTACAACGTGCAACGCTTCGTGCGTTTTCATCGCCAGAACTAATCCCCATGCAGATATCGGTCCCCTTCATCGGGGTTCCGCTGAACCAGGCGACGCCGAAACAAATCGAGGAGCTCATGCACAATGTTCCGTTCCTGACTCTGATGAACGAACGCACGCATGGGCCGAATGCAACTTCTGCGACGATATTCATCCCGACCGCTACCAACGTAGCTTGCGTGCGTTCCGTTGCCACCCAGTTTCGTTCGCTCAACCTGTGTTCACCGTAGCTCCCATGGCGCCGTGACGTCGACAAACACAAGTCCTTCCCTATCCCCGGCACAAACATCCTCTTCCTCACCTGGAGCGCTCCGTGGGCTCCAAAGGACGACTTCCACGCACAGCTCGTCTACCCCGACGCGCTCGACAAGCCGCTCGATATCGCCAAACAAAACATCTCGGCCGAGTACATGGACCGCGCTGCGCCGGTGCTAGAGTGGAAGCCCGTTCCTTCTCTCCGCAATGTGTATCACTTTATCCGCGATGGCACGCTTCGAATCCACGTCGTTGGGAGCCCGCAATGGCTGTTCTTGAAGTATCGGGCGCGGGATTGGGTCGAGCCCCTGACTGAAGGTCTGCCCAGAGGCCTAGGCTGGGACGATGAAGCACCCCTTGTTTTTCTAGCCGAGTCCGAGTAACCACGAGAAACACCGACTCGATTGTATAATAGAAGAGACTATCCAAACGTCTGACTAGACCTCGCACTACTCCTCGCTTTGGACAACCGCCATTCGTCCGGCTTCTCATACTTGTTAAACAGCGGCTCGATCTTCTCCTGCTTCTTGCGCTTGCTGATCTTGTTCGCATCCGCGACCTTGAAGAACTGCGGCGCAACCTCGACGAGCCACTTTGGCTCGATCGCCGTCACGTTATGGCAGTACTCGCGTGTCGTGAGGACCAGCTCGTGGTAGACGACCCACTCGGGGTTGCGGTTGAACAGCGCCGACGACGGGTGGATGTACACCGGCGTGCCCTCGACGAGCGTCTTGTACCCCTCCTGCGGGTCCTTCTTCGCTGCGTTCCGGAAGAACCCAGAACAAATCGCGCGTCGCACGACATTGTAGTCGCGCCCCGCCGAGAGGATCTCGTGCTTGTAGCGGTCCATGATGCCCAGCAGCTGCTTACGCACATCCTGCGCCCGCCGCATACTTCGCGCCTGGATGAAGTTCTCGTAGCACCACGGGTTAGAAAAGTTGGCTGCTTTCCAGCCGTTGTAGACCGTCAGCAAAGTCAGGTGATCGCCCTCTGGCTGATGGAACTTGGCCTTCTTCTGGTCGGCCTGCCCTTGCTTCTCCTTGGGTCGGTAGAACACCGTCTGCACAGACAGCATCGCGACGATGGACAGGATCTCCTCCGAGCACCCCAGGTCGACAGAGGCGATCAACATCTTGGCTTGCGACGGGTCCATCGGGAAGTCGGCCATTTTGCGCCCGAGACGCGTCAACAACCCCTCATCGTCGAGCGCCGACAGCGCATACAGCGCTTCCAGCGCCGTCAACATCGTCTCGGGTGGCGGCGGGTCCATAAAGTCGAAACTCAGCAAGTCGTTGATACCCATCGCCTTGAGCTGCAGGATCGTCGACGACAAGTTCGTGCGCTGGATTTCTGGAACCGAGTTGGGCAACATCTCGTTCCGGAAGGCTGCCTCGGTGTAGAGACGGTAGCATTTCCCCGGTCCAGTACGTCCTGCACGACCCGAACGCTGCCGAGCCTGCGCCTGCGAGATGGGCATGACGACGAGTGAGTCCATGCCCAATTTCGGGTCGTAAGCGCTCTGCTTGACGAACCCAGGGTCGACGACGTAGTAGATCCCCGGAATCGTCAAACTTGTCTCGGCGACATTGGTCGCGATGACGACTTTGCGTGCACCAGGCGGCGTCGGCTCGAAAACACGTGACTGGACCTCGGAGGGTAGCGCCGAGTAAATGGGCAGGATGATCAGTTCGGGGACTTTGGGACCAAGCGCCTTCATCCGCTCGAACAAGATCTCGCACGCCGTGTCGATTTCCTCCTGCCCAGTAAGGAACAGAAGGATGTCGCCGGGCGGCTCCGAGAGGTGTATTTGCATCACGGTGATGAGCGACGCGTCCAGGTAGTCCGTTTCGGGGTCCTTGGTGTACAGGATCTCGACGGGGAACGTTCGCCCGGGGATGGTGAAGATGGGGCAGCCAAAGAAGTACTTTGAGAACTTTTCGGCGTCGAGGGTGGCGGACGTGACGATGAGCTTCAGGTCAGGACGGCGTTTGATGGTTTCTGAAGAAGATAAGATGCAGTTCATGCAAAACAAGAAAAACACGCACTTTTGAGCAAACCGAACAGCACGTCGGTGGCGATTGTCCGTTCGTGAGCCTCATCCAACATGATCACCGAGTACGAGCTGCACATCGGGTCGATGAGCAACTCTCGTTGCAGCATACCGTCCGTCATGTACTTGATGCGCGTCTCGGGGCTCGTGCAATCCTCAAAACGGATCAAGTACCCGACCTCCTGCCCTAACCGGCACCCAACCTCCTCCGCAACACGTTTGGCGACCGACATGGCCGCAACACGACGCGGTTGCGTACAGCCAATGCGACCCTTCTCCGCATATCCCGACTCGGCGAGATATTGGACCATTTGGGTCGTTTTACCAGATCCAGTGTCGCCGATGACGATGAGGACCTGGTGTTCCGCGATGGCCGCCAGCAACGGGTCGCGGAGCTTATAGATGGGCAGACTCTTGCGCTGGTCTTGGATGCTGAGAGTCGTGACCTGACCAAAGGAGACCGCCTTGTTGTCTTTCCACTGTGGCGTCTCGCCTGCCCGCTGGCCCTTGTAGTTGCCGCGCATGTCTTGCGCAAAGACCCTGTCCGCGTCGGAGGACATGGGGTCAAGCCAAGGCTGCGCAAAGTCGCGCGTTTGCGAGTCGGCCTGGTCGTTGGCCTCCTGCTGCCGCAACTCTCTCCGTTCCTTCGCCAGAGACGCTCCGCTGAGAGCTGCTCGGTTGAGAGACCCATCCGGAGCCTTGACGATCTTGACGGGGCTCAATTCGAGAGTACGTTTCGTTTGGCCGGCGAGGAACGGCGGCTCGTCTTCGCGAATCTCGATATCCATGTCCTCCTCGACCTCGGCGCGAGCGACGGGATTGTTGAAGTCCTCGTCGAGGTCGGGGTACTCGGAGGCGTCCAAGGCCCCGGATGAAATGAGTTGCTTTATTTCCCAGCGCTCGGGCGATGTGAGGCGCTTCGCGGAGCGAACGGGTGCGTTGTTGGCCATGGAGGTGTCTCGTCCGCGCAAAGGCACAGCGTTGGCTCCAGAGGATGCAAACGAGGCGCGGGCTCGTTCCTGCTCCAGCATTTCTGCCTCCGACTGAATGCGAAGATGTGGAGAGAGGTCACGTCCATTGACTTGGTCGACATCCTTCATGGAAAGACTGATTCTAGTGCCTGCGACGCTCATGACTTTGACCTTGACTGGTTGGTTCCGACTGAGGACTTCCGAAGCAGAGTTGACTCGTCCTATTTGGATGTTGGAGACATGGACCATGCCTATGAGCGACGAGTCAGTTTAGTGTGTACCGGTGGAGTGAACGCTACGCACCTTCGGCCCGTCCAGCAACACCCTCAAGCGTCACGAACGCTCCGAAATCCTTCAACCCCGACACCCGCCCGTTGTAAATCTTGAACAACACTGGTCGGTCATCCATAACAGGCCGACCGCCGTTGCGACCATATCGTGGCGGACTGGGATCGCGTCGCCTCGGAGGAGACGGGGACCATCTCCGTTGCCGTTTTGGGGACCGTTCGTCGTTGGTAGGTGGTGGCCGAAACGTCTTCTTTCCGGACACCAAGTCGCCCAACTCCTTCAAGAACACGTCGTCCGACACCGGCTCCGTGTCTTTCATCGCCAACCCCGGGAGAATCCGCTTCTTCTTCTCCTGCTCCGACAGCTCGCTCTCCGCCACCTGCTTCGCCTTGCCCTTCTTGCTGGCTTTCTTCTTGTGCCGCGGATGCATGTTCAGAATCAGGCGGTCCACGTTCTCCACGAACGAGTCGGGAAAGTCAGCCCCATTCTCCTTGAGCTTGGCCTTGAATGCGGGCAGACTTTTGTTGGATTGGTCGTGCAGGGAGATAATGAACTCGGCGAGTGTTTTGTCGTTTATGCCCGTGTAGTTGTCGATTTCCTGGACAATCCGGTTGACCAGAGAGAGGTACTCCAGGTTCACGAGATCGTCCATCGTGAAGGAGGGTGAAACGGTGGTGGTGGAAGAGCGCAAGGCTCTGGCTGCGTGACCAAGTTCACGTGATTTGCCTACTCAACGCCGGTGGCTCAGAAAGGCAACTTCACTGCGTCGTCGTGCACACCATTCACTGGATGTAGATTCAAACTCGTAAATGCCCATTTTTTGTGCGTAAAAACGTCCAAACATTGAGTGTGTCCAAGAATTGTCCAAGAATTATCAGAAAAAGTTCAGTACGACAAAGTCCAGGCTCATTCGAGAGCCCCCTCAGCTGAAGTTCCAAATTTGGTTTGCGTATGGTGTCGAAGTGCCGGAGCAGCTCCAGATTTGGACCTAAATCGAGCGTTTTGAGCATGAAAATGCCGACACTGCATGCAAGACTTACCTGATTTCCGGCTGTGAGGACTCCGTCTAGAGCAAAAGGTCAGCCGATTCAAGATGGAGGAAACACTCGAGAATGAATTACTCGTGAGATCGACGCAGAAGTCACCCCCAGCCCACTCAATCGTGTCGGAGCCGACAGTCCACTGCTGGTTTGCGTTGCCTCCCTCACCCGGGGTGCAGGACCATATCTGGAGGAGAGTCCCAGAAGCGGCGTCGCCGTTCGTCAGATCCAAACAGTAGGCGCCATAGATGACGAGCGTGTTCTTGTCGTGGGTCCACAGTTGACTTGCTGAGCCAGAAGCGCAAGGCTCCACGACAACCGCTGCGCCATTCGCCGCTGTGGGAGCGGAGAGACATGTCGAGCTGCTTGCGCCGGGAGTGATTGTCTCGCCGCTGCCGCTTGAGACCCCAGGGCCGGTCGTACGCGTCCAAGCTTGATTCGGGCCGCCCGTGCAGCCCCAGATTTGAGCCTGAAATTGTCTGTCAAGCCGCGAACTGAGACCTGTTTTACGAAAGAACCCACCGGGTTCCCGTCCGTGGTCACTCCTCCGGTGTTATCGACACAGCTGTCCTCAACGGTCCACTGAATAGTGCTCGAGCCGATGGTCCACTCCTGGTTCGCGTTATTGCTCGTGCAGGTCGAAATCTCAAGCCAGATCAGCATCACGTGAACCGTAGAACCCCATCGAAAAGGACCCACCTGCAGCTGTGTCCCATCCGCCGTATTTCCGCCGGGGACCGTCAAGCACTGGCTCGTGCCGTAGACTTGCAAAGCATTTCCAGAGACGGTCCAGCTCTGCCCAGTCGACCCAGCAGCAACACAGTCCTCGAGCTCAACGGCTGCACCACTTGCATCGGACGCGGCCGTCAAGCACTTGGTCGAATCCGCGCTCGGGTGGAAGTATTGGCTTGGCGTCGGCGTCGGCGTCCCAGTTGTCGTGCTGAGGAAGGTGGGAGTACCAGTTTCGCAGGTGATGCCGCTGGAGCCGCCGCAAACGTCCCCGGGATCAGGCGTTCCGTCGCATGTCCAGGATGACTGTGAACCGCGTCAGAAATGTTAAGGGTACGGAATATAGACGCACTGTCTGGGTTTGGGGAATACCGATCGCCTGGTACGGTTCGACGCCGAGGCACTGAGCCATCGTAACGAGCTGTTCCGTGGTCAGTGAAAGACAAGACGCGTTAGACTGCTGTCGCACATTATAGCCGTGGCTCTGGAAGAGGTTGATCGCGTAGGGGACGAGCGTCGTGGCGGTCGTTTCTACAGTTCATAAGCAAGGATTTACAAAGGAGACAAGCGATGCGCACCTTCGGTTTCGTGCTCCAGAATCAACGCGTTCTTGACCTTGGCGCTAATAACGTCGTTGTAGAGAGCTTCAGACTGTGCCGTCGTGTTGCCGTCTGCATCTCCAGTGTCCCAATCCCACATGGCCAAACTCTGGGGAGGAATGCGTTCGAGCATCTCGAACCACAAGTGAGTTTCGTACCTGACCCCGACCACCCGCAATGTTCTCGATGTTCGTGTTGTAGTCTACAGAGACGATTAGCACTGTTGCCGCAGAAAGGATCAAGCAAGCGCATACCTCCGTACGGCGGACGCACGAAGGCGGGAAGCACTCCCAGAATTCTGAAAACCGAGCGTAAAGATGAAGATATTGTATGTTTGTAGCACGGCATACCTCGAAAACGCCTCCTCCATACGATACATCGCGTCCTCGATCTGCGCGTTGGTGAGACCCGAAGTGAGGTCTGCATGGCTCCAAGTGTGGCTGCTGATCTGGTGGCCGGCAGCGTACGCGTATTTCACGTCCGAGATACGATCTGAGTTGTAGATGCAGTCCCTTCCCGCTGCATTAGGATCATCGGGTCGGAAATGAAGATAGACGAACCAGTTGTTGCCGTTCATGAAGAAAGTGGCCTGGAAATTCTCAGCAAGGAAGCGACGCTATTGGGGTGACCGCACCTTCGCTCCAGCCGCCGTAAACTGGTCCGAAATACTCCGGAGGTAGATGTATGGGCCATCATCCTACGACGCATTAGCTCCGACTCGAGAGACAAGTAAAACGCGCGCGTACAAAAGTCAAAGCAATATCGTTGCTGTTCTTGCACGAGTCTAGGAAACACTTCAGCTTCTCGGCCCGACAGTGTAGGAACGGTGCAGACCATAGACCATCGGCGTAGACCGGCTTTTCTGCGAGACTGCATTAGCGTCATGCCCACGAACGCGACAAAACAAGGCACTAGGAGCGCTTGGCCTTGAGCCAGAGACGCGCCCAAGAGGGCAAACATTAAGGTAGAGGAAGGTGACATGGGGGGCGGGGAGGCAAGAGCGACCTGCGTTGGCCGCGGCTGGCCCGCCGGTATTTAAGCCTCGCGTCGCGCTAAATGCACGACATAAATCAGCTCCGAAGCCGTCGCTGTGCCTGACATTCAAATGATCAGTCTTCTGCTTTGCCGAACTCCAACGTTCCGCGCCTACTAGAGGGAACGTGCCGCGCTCCGACCAAGAAGACAGAGCATAAAGTTTGATTTTGTGTTTTGCATTCCACTTCCCGAGCCTAGAGCCGTGCGCGCCTGGAGACGGGTAAGAGGTCTCATAATTCCGGGGAATAAGAGCGGACCTTGGGCGCCACGGGATCTGTACCTTCACAAATTACCGAGACTTGACGTCCGTAGACAGTTCGCACTATTTGGTTTCATGCCGAGACAGACCTTTGCGAGCGTCGAGTCTCGTCGGGAGCATCGACTTTGGTAGCCAGAGGACACGAGGCGCGCCTCACCTCGTTTTTTTCGGGCGCCGGAACCGTCCGAAGTGGCGGTTCTCTCGAAGGATCGTTGTGACAAGAATCTTCCGAGTTCCGTTCCTCACGCGCCGAGGTCATTTGAGTTGCCTCCATCTGTCTAGGATGACGGGCACGAGTCCAGTGCGGGGCCGGAACCGCAAGGAGATTCACAGCGCGGCTGAAGAAGGCCGCATGGCGAGGTCTTGGCTGCAGGCGGCGTCTGTCGGTGTCCAAATTGAGCGAAGCTGAGCCTAGTTCCTGAGCCATCGGTGTTCAAAATGAAGTGGTGAGTTCACACGTGACTCGGCCGCGACCTACTCGCCGAGGCCAAAATATCGCACCTCGAACGTTCGACGTCGCCGGAGGCAAACATCCTCAGCGCTCAATGCTCAGTACTAGCTAGCGCTCAGTGCTCATTGACACTGTCACTTGCGGCTGAAGCTGAACCCCGGGAAGCGGATCGGCCATCATTGATCCGGTGATTAAATCACTGAACGCGTCCCATGCATTATTTCGCTGCCAGTCCCAAATATCTTCAGTGTCCATCGACCCAAGCCATCTGAAGCTCAGCCCGCTCCCAGATATCTTCGGAATGCTGCAGATCCTTCCAAAATCTCATCCCGCGATACTCGACTGCCGAACCCGCGAGACAATACACCAAGACGCCTTCGTCCTTTGCCCTCTGCACGAGCTGGTCCAGCGACGGACGGCAAGCGTACCAGCGCAACACCACAGCCGCGACGACCTGCCTCCCCGAACCGAACACACGGTTCAGCCCCTGCATGGCCCTCCCCAAACCGCTTATCTGGTGCAACGCCAACTCGCGCTGCACGCCGTCGGGGTACCAGGCCACGTCGCGGCTCGGCGTTATAGCCAGGTGCGTCAGCCGCGGAAACTCCTTCGCAGGGAACTCGGCAAAGTAAATCCAGTAGACGTAGTTGTTCAGATAAAGGTGCGTAACGTTCCCCAGAACCATCCCGGTGTTAGTCCGTGAGGGATCCAGGAGGGTTGGCGCCGGGGGCGACATGATGGGCGGCCGCCGGGACGGAGGACGTTCGAGCCAGCCGGGCAACGTCAGATGAAACCGCGTCGCAGCCGAGCCAAGTTGCCACGACTCCGAAGCAGGGTCATCGCAGAGGCCAATCAGCGCGGTAGTTTGACAAACGAGCGACGCGAGGTGCGTGCAAGCGCGAACTATCCGCGGGATGTAGGTTTGTTCGTGATGTTCGCCGGCATTGGTCAGGATCCAGAGACTCTGGACTGCTTCCGCCGCAAGAGGGTAATCGACCACAAAGTTTGCGAATGCCCGCAGAGCGCTGTCCGTGCGTACGACGACGCAACGCAGGCGAATGTGACGCGTGATGTTGGCAATCCAAGAACTAGTGAGGGCTATTGCCGGGGCGGTTGAAGGGTGATTCGCAGCGATTTGGATGATTTGAATGATAAGTTCCGTCGGCAGGTTAGGCAAAACGACAGTGCCTTCGGGTTTTGATGAAGGTTCTATAGGTAGGCGCATGCATCTCGTCTGCGCTAGACCCCAGTCTGGGATATCTGCATCTGAAATGGAGTGAGTTCCAAAATGTGGGGGTAAAAGAAGAAATGGGACCAAGGAAGGGTAAAGCTTCATCCATGGTGGGCGCAAGAAGCAAGAACGAGGTGTGTGAGAAACGAAGACGCGCCGATCGCGATTATCTCCTTCGTCAAGATCCCATAGACCGTTGTGCGCTCCGGCATCCTAGCCCTAGTCTGTACATTTCGACACCCTTAAACAAAACAAGCACCATCCCGCCGCTCTAATAAGGCACCTCGTGGAACAACTGCGACACCGATTCTCCGTAGTGTGATCTCCGTATTACTTCGCCTGCACCAAATAAGCCCGCGGGCTCAGGAAGATGTTTTCGAAAACGCACCGAGTACCGTACCAATATCAATCACCTCAATCTTACTGCACTTCGCTTGATTCTCCGTCTGTGGAAGCGTGTTGGTGACGATGAGCTTCTCGAGGTGGCTCTCCATGACGGCATTGAGCGCATTCCCGCTGAGGATTCCATGTGTGACGATCGCAAACACGGACTTGGCGCCCGCTTCGGCTAGATGCGATGCAGCGAGGACGAGGGTACCACAGGTGTCGGCCATGTCGTCGACCAGGATGGCGACCTTGCCGCTGACATGTCCGACAAGGACCATGCGCGAGACCTCATTGGCTTTTTTGCGTTCCTTGTGGAAGAGCGCAAAGTCGACGCCGAGGCGATCTGCCATGGAGGTTGCGCTGCGTACTGCTCAGCGGAACAAACTTCGGGAAAGGGCGGGACTACACACCGCTTAGCACCGCCGGCGTCGGGAGATACAATTACGACGTCATTGAGGTCGAAGTGGGTGCGGATGTAGAGGATAGCAGAGGGCTCGGCATAGAGCTGCCCAGTATTAGATGAGAGCACTATCGACGCAATGGTCTTACACTGGGATTGTGAGCGGCTGTTCGGATTGCACATACGGCGACTCACTTGTCCACTGGGACGTCGAAGAATCCTTGTATTTGGGAGGCATGCAGGTCCATTGTCTGCAGACGATGAGTTGAAGCCCGGCCAGAGTGGTCTCGACGCACGATAACATGGTCGCAGCCAGAGCGCTGCAGCATATTTGCGACAAGTTTGGCGGTAATGGGAGCGCGACTCTTGTCTTTTTTGTCTTGGCGGGCGTAGGGGAAGAGTGGGATGACGGCGGTAATGCGCTTAGCACTGGCGATCTTGCAGGCGTGGATCATAATACAGAGCTCCATGAGCGAGGTATTCACGGCGCCACATCCGGTGTTGACGATGTAGACGTCGTCTTCACGGACAGACTCTGGTTGTGGAGCAAGTCAGCGACCTCGGAGACTGCGGAACGGGCGCACGCACCTTCAATCCGGATATCGTTCTCGCCGATGCTGTTTTTCGCGATGTCTGCACGCGACAGAGGCAGACCGATGCTTGGGCCCCGTTGAGTCGGTGCACATAGGTCGTTGAAAAAGACAGGTACCGCTGGGCGATGCGCTCGGCGAGCTCGGGATGGCTGGTGCCTGCAGGGAGTCAGTCGCACGACCACTCAACGAAAGACACGAGGACGTACCAGAGAAGATTTTGATACCAGCTCCGCTCAGCATGAGTGCAGGAAAAAGAAATCGCGAATCGATCGAGGAACGTGCGTGCTCGTCATCACGTCGGTCCCAACATGCCCACCACCGCCGGCCCAAGCAAGTTCAACAGCGACCCCATTCACACTACGTTCGTATCTCTGCGTACAGCGAGACCACTCCAATCGACCACAAGAGTTCTCTTCCAAGCTGGGTCGTCCACGTGCTTTTTCCCTCCTTGATCCCAACTTCAACATGGACCCGCTGCCGTTCTTTTGTTTAAGCCCTGTTCTCTCGGAGATTACCTGTGGCTGAACCCTCTCAGCTGAAGACATCGAATGGGGGCTCGAGCACGCAAGACGTCCACCCACATTGAACTCAACGACTCTGGCTGTTGTGCCCAATTTACCCGCCGAAATCACCATAGAAATTCTCCAAATACTCGCTGGCTTTCCCTCTGAAGCTCCCTCAGTCGCACTCACAGCTATGTGGATCGCCAATGTCACCCGCTCCGTTCGTCTCCGCTGCGTCGTCGTCCGAACTCAACTACGTTCATTCTGGCGATTTGTGGACAAATATCCTCAAGCAGCCGAAGCAATCCAGAATCTCTGGATAGCAACCAACGCCGGTGCTTACCTCGAAGCGCGATACATCCCGCGAATAATCCACGCATGTACGCGCCTCGAATCGCTTGTTTGTCAAACTGGTGCTTTATTGCGCCTCTGCGAACACCCGCAATCCGGATCCTTCCCGAATCGGCTTGGCTCGTCCCAATGGAGAGCATTTGGGAAATGAATCCTCCCAAGTTCCAATCGTTCCATCAGTTCCATCAGTCCCATCGGAACTCTGACACTGAGCGCCGACAGTGCAGCCGACAGCTGTCTGACACCCGGCATGGGAGGGCCGAGATTCAGAGACACAGATCCGCCTTGGATCCGCCGACCTGAGAGCAAATCTGAGTAATGTCATCCCTTACCCCCTAGGGCCCTGGCCAGGGGCCACACCATGGGGGGTCCGGGGTGCATGAACAACGAGTCTACCAACGACAGCCTGTAGTCTACGTTAAACATGAGCTAGGCGAGTCATTGCGCGTGAGGTTTGAGATCACGCGTAGCCGCGCCTCAGGAGAATTTACGCAGACGGCGGCTCATTCAGCACACGCCGATGTTAGGCATGGTTGATGGAGTACAGTAAATTCTGCAGCTGCGAGCCCGAATAAGAGCAATCCAGCAGCAAGCTGAGTCGCCCTGAGAGCAACCTGCCTGACGGCGGGTCAGAGTCTGAGCGCCGGCGGTGACACCGCCGTTGACGCGATCGATGCCAAATGCCTTGATGGAACTGATGGGACACTCCGCTCTTGGGACGATTCAAATCCCGAATTCTGACTCTCAACGGCCCTTCCAATTCACCCTTCCCGATTGTATGCAGACTCCGACTGTGCGTGGCTACTCCAAACCTTGGCGAGCGCATCTCGACGCGCTGCACGCTGGAGCGGTCCTCGGCTCGATCACACACCTGCACCTGACCAACTACTACATCACCCATCTCGACGAGCTTCCCGCTGGGGCGTTTTCGCACCTCACGCATCTAGCTGTAAACCCGACGCGCTACCGCGCGGGGTCTCAGCCGCCTGCGCATTTGGACCACATCACCCAGCTGGCCGAGGCATTGGAGAAGCTCAAGTTCGGGTCGGGCCGGATTACGGCGCTGGTGGTGTTTCGGCCTCATCATCGTTGCCCGCCGTTGCGAGAGTTGGTGCAAAAAGCAAGGCAGGAACGGATTTTGGTGTACCGCATGGCGGACGAACACTATCGAGAGTTGGCTTTCTGGAAGGATCGGCAGTATGTTGGCGAGGATGTTTGGACGTTAGCAGCTCGACAAATGGCTTCGATACACGATGAGTAGTTTTACAGGAACAGGGTACACGATACGAAATATTTTACACTGACACTGTTACATTGGCTCTTCGTCGGTCTTCAACACCCACCACCCTGCGCAAGGCTGCAACGTACTCCCCGCAGCTCCCACAGACGCACCTACATGGCCCGCAACGAGTTCCGTGAGCACCTTCTTTCTTCGCCCATAATCGAGATACGTCATCTCGACCTTTGCGGCGGTCGAGGGTACCTTGTTAGGCAGGATGAGCGGAAACTGGACACCGTCGAGAACCAGGGGGACTTGGTCGGGTCCAAGGATATCACGGAGATAGTTAGACGCGTCGGGGCTGGCTAGGTCTGGAATACGGCACCCCTCGTCATCCCAGAAGCACAGCGCCGTGAGCCAGCCGGAGAGCGATTCGATGGTGTTGCCCGACCCCATCTCGCCGGCTTCGTGAACGGCGGACATCCAGAATGATTTGGCTGCGTCGGAGTCAGGGTCGTCGAAGCAGCCGAGGATGCGCTGCACGATGACCGTAAGGAGGGCGGCCCACGTAGCTGGCTCCGCGCCATACTGAGGCAGCTTGCCGATGCGGCGCAGGATGTCTTCCCAGTCTGCGCGCTCGCCGAGGAGCGTGACCGAAGGGAAACCACAGCCGCCGAGCAGGATGTACTTGAAGTACTGTTTCATGGTGGCCATCATCGTGATCGAGGCGGTCGCAACGTCGGTTTGGGTGGTGGTGGTGAAGCTCGGGAGGAACCAGTCAGAGAGGTCCGGGTCCAGCAACTTCTTTTGCATTTCCTTGACCATGAGCCGTGCAAAGAGCCCAGGCGGCAGGTCTTCCAACGACAGTGGGCGGAGATCGACCACGACTTCCTCTTGCCCTTGGTGAGCAACAAACTTTTTTATAGTCGTAAGTAAAGATTGAACCGAAGAAGACGAGAGCTTACCTGGTGTCGCAATTCCTCTGCATGCCCAACAACAAAGAAGCTAAACTGGGTCAAGATTGCCTGCCAGAAGTCTTCTGGACTGCCCAAAGATGAGTTTCACGAGCCTTCGCGGGAACTTTCATTTGAGAACTCACCGAATAACGAGATGGAGATCCTGCTGGAACGCGCGAGTTACACAGTGGACGAAGCCGCCTCCGTACGGCGCGACTGGACCGTCGTTGCCCGTAAACGACGACGACATGATGGGCCGCCGCTCCTTCGCGATCGGTTCGTGGAGGCCGGCTAGCAGCGCGCTGCCGCTCCCATAGGGCGACTTCTCAAAGTAGCCCTTTGTAACAGACACCTTGCTGTGGGCCCATGCGGTTGAGGCGGCACTAAGGATATCGCGCGCGGAGGTGAAGGTGATATCAGTGTTGGTCCCAACGACCTCAGGTTTCGGTTTGACCACGACGGGCATTATTTCCGCCAGGCGCAAAGCAGGGATGGAGTCAAGTTGGAGCGTAAACGATGATGCTGGAACACGTGACTATCTGGATTTTACAACGGTTCTTCTTTGTTCTTCGGCATCCACCATCCCGTACACGGCTGTAACGTGTCTCCCGCATCTCCCGACACAATCGCGCCAACATGGCCCGAAATGAGTTCGGTATAAACGTTGACATTCCTCGCTTCATCCAGATACGTCATCTCGACTTTGGCGGCGGTCGGGGGTACCGTGTTCGACAGGATGAGCGGAAACTGTGCGCCCCTGATGACCAGCGGCACCTGATCTGGGCCTAGGATTTCACGGAGAGACCGGGACGTGTTTGGGCCCCCGAGATCTGCGATACGGCGGCCGTCTTCGTCCCAGAAACAGAATGCGGTGAGCCAGCCCGAGATGGTCTCGATAGCGTCACCGGACCCCAACCTCCCACCCTGATGGACGGCACGCATCCAGAACGATTTGGCTCTGTCGGAATCTGGATGGTCGAAGCAAAAGAGAATTTCTAGCAGGACTACTGCTAAAAGCACGGCCCACTCCGCCGGCTCCGAGCCATATTCGTGCAAATTGCAAACGCGCCGAAGTATGTCTTCCCAGTCTGCACGCACTCCAAGGAGAGTGACTGAAGGAAACCCGCATCCGCCACGTAGCTTGAACGCGAAGTACTGCTTCATCGTCGCCATCATCGTGATCGAGGCCGTCGCGACGTCGGTCTGCGTGGTGGTGGTGAAGCTCGGGAGGAACCAGTCGGAGAGGTCTGGATCGAGAAGCTTATTTTGCATCTCTCTGACCATCAGGCGTGCGAAGAGGCCGGGAGGTAGATCGTGCATCCCAAGGGGGCGAATGTCCACCGCTATTTGCTCTTGACCTTTATGGGCGACAAACTAGGGATTTCATCAGCGAGCGTATCGCGCAGCGTGAGTTCAAACCTACATGGTGTCGCAGCTCTTCTGCGTGCCCGACGACGAAGAAGCTGAATTGCGTCAAAATCGCTTGCCAAACATCTTCAGGACTGCGTGTGCTGGGTTATGTCTTTGTTCTTCCGGATTTGGCAGATACTCACCGAATAACGAGATGAAGATCTTGCTGAAAAGCACGCAGTACGGCGGTGACAACTCCCCCGCCATACGCGGCAACCTGACTGTTGTTGGATGTGAACGACGAAGAGAGGATCGTCCGCTTTTCGTAGGTGATCCAAGCATCATGGCTTTCAAAATAGCCCTTTGCTAGAATGTCCTTGTGGCTTGCCCAGGCGGTCGAAGCCGCGCTGAGGATGTCGCCTGCAGAGGTGAATGTGGCGTCGTTGTTGGTCCCGACGACCTCAGGCTGTGGTCTGACAACGACAGGCATGTATTCGTGTGTTGTTATCGATCGGTGGTATCGAGTTGGTGGTCGTGGAAGAGAGCAAGTCTTAACGCCGCGATGTCCGCAACGCCTGCAGCAACACGCCGTGCATAGTGTTGATGACTAGGACGCAAAACCAAAAAAAATCCAGGCAGTTCTGGCGGATTCAAGGTCTGGAGATATGAGGAGCCGATAAAGGACCACAAGATGGTTGTTGAAAGAGAGACTGGGTGTCACACGTGACGATCCACGCTTCCCTTTCGCCGTCATGGCGCTCAGTTTCATTGGGTACACAACGCGCCTGGCCACTCACTCTGCGTCGCTAAACCTTCGCCAGAAAACCGATTTCGCTCATTTCTCACTCTGATGTACGCTACCGTGGTATTTTGGCGGGCATCGACCCTGCCGCGTCCACCATCCAGCTCTCCAATGGTGCGTCTTTCATCCCGTGGAGTAACACTGCTCAGATTTTCTACTTAGTGTTCTCGATGGGCACTGAGTCTCGTCGCCCGATGAACGAGTACATTCCGCCCGTGCAAGAACCCTACCAATATATCATTTTCCGCGCGTCCGAAGTCAAAGACCTGTCGGTGGACGAGCCCCCGTCGACGCACAGGAACATCCACGACGATCCTGCGGTTCTTGGGGTGCGTGTCCTCTCGTTTTTCGTGGCTCTTTTTTTGATTCCACAAACAAGGCGTCGCAAGGTCCCCCAGTCGCACCAGCTGCGGCTCCAGCCGCTGCGCCCACGTATGCGCAGCAGACGGCCGGTCGGCAGGGCCAGCAGGGCGCCCAGACGCAGCAGCAGCAGCAGCAGCAAGGCCGCGCCCCTCCTCCTCGCCAAAACAACACCCAAAACCAGACGACGCCTGCCATCTCGAGCGCGGCAGCGTCTCTCGAGACCGTCGAGCGCGCCCTCGGCGATCTCCGCGTGTCCAACAACAACAACAACAACGGACGCCGACAGCGCAACCGCCGGAACGACGGTGGTGGCGGGCCAGCCACTGTGACCAGCGGGGGCGTCACCGTCCCTGCGGCGGACTTTGACTTTGCGAGCATGAACGCAAAGTTCGACAAGGCTGCGCTGGCTGCGCGGTCCAACAATGTGCGCTCGGACGGGGCGGGGAGCGACCGGACCAACCCCAGCGACGACGACGAGAAGGAGAGCAACAAGGGCGCGTATAACCCGCAAAAGTCGTTCTTTGACTCGCTGTCGGCGGCGCCGGTGCCCCAGCGCGGACACGGTGGTGGATCTGGTGGTCGGGGGCGTGGACGCGGGAGAGGTGGGTTTAACAGGCGGGAGGAGGAGCGGGAGCGGAATGTCGCGACGTTTGGGGAGCCGGGGGGTGTGGGGCTGCTTGGGCCGGGTGGGTATGTTGGTGGTTGGGGCGGGCATGGTGGACGACGCGGTGGGGGCAGAAGGCGCGGCCCTGGCCGCTCGCAGCAGCAACAGCAACAACAGGCGTAAGAGGGAGAGGTTGATTTCGGGAATTAGTGCTATCGCCGTGTTTATGCTTGGGGACGCTCTTTCGTTGCAATGCGTTCTTTTTTTCTGTTTCACGCATTATCTATCGAGCCTACAACCCTCTAAATACGTAGGCGCGCAAGTACGATAATTTTTTCGTGGTGCTCGTTCAAAGAATGAGCTCGGGCTCCTTGTCGAGCTTGACGTGGATGCCAGCGTGGTTGTACGCGCCGAGCATGCGGTGGTAGGCGTTGAGGTTCTTGTGCATCGTGATTTGGAACACGGACGCGGTGCCTTGTCTGCGTACGCATGTTCAGCGGAGGAGCAAACACGGGAACAAGCACCAGGACGTACCGGCTGGCAATCGTCGACCATGCAAGGAAGAACGCCCAGGTGCGGAACCACTTCTCGCCGTACTTTTCGACGACCTTGTCCTTGTTCGACAACCAGTTGAGGTACCAGCGCCAGAGAGTCGCCGAATAGTGTACGCCCAGGACGTCGATGGACTTGATTTCAAAGTTGGCTTGTTCGAGCTGCCGACAAAGTCGCGTGAGTGATGATGAGAGAGAGAGAGAAAGACGGGACAACAGACCTTGTTGACGACCCAGGCAAGCGAGGCAGACGCATCGGCACCGGGGAAGACGTACTTGTTCATGAACAAGCCCCAAACGAGGTCCTCGAACTGCCAGCCCTGGCGCAGACCCGCGACCTGGAACACAAACAACCCATCATCCGCGAGGAGCTCGTACATCTGCGCGAGGAAGGCCGAGTAGCGGCGGACGCCGACGTGCTCGGCCATCTCGAGGCTGACGATCTTGTCGTAGATGCCGACGCCGTGCGGGATCTCGCGGTAGTCGCAGCACAGGATGCGCGCGCGGTCCGCGGGGACGCCGTTGTCCGCGATCCGCTTGGTGCCGAACTTGGCTTGGTTCTTGCCGAGGGTGACGCCCGTTGCGTCGCAGCCAAAGTTCTTTGCGGCGTATGCGACGAGGGTGCCCCAGCCGCAGCCGACGTCGAGGAGACGGTCGGTAGGCTTGAGGTCGAGCTTGTTGCATACGACGGCGAGTTTGTTGTCCTGGAGCGTCTCGAGGGACTCAAATGTGTCGGGGGAGAGGACGATGCCGGAGGTGTAGACCATACGGGGTCCGAGGAACCTGAGACGCGTCAGCAAGATAGAACAAAAGGCAAGGACGACTTGCCATTCATAAAAGTCGTCGCCTCTGTCATAGTGGTCCCGGACCTGCTCCTCGTCCTGGCTCTGGGAGTGGACGATGACCTCGGGGATGAAGTTCATAAAGACATAGCGGAAAAGCTCGGGCGTAAAGTTGAACGTTGTCCAGTCGTGTCGCTGCTCGAGAATATCGAGCACGTCGCCTGCAACGCGTTATGTGAGTGACGAGACGCGACGCGTAAAAGCACATGGCGCACCGTTAAAGTCGATTTTCCCGTCAAAGTACGCGTCGTGGAAGACCTGCATGGGGATCTTGTTCTTGCCGGCGTAGAGCTTCTTCAGCTCGGGGTCCTTAATGGTGATGTACGTCTCGATGTCCTTGCCGGGCAGCTGGACCTTGCTGTTTTTGCGCGCGCCGTAGTTGGACATGAGGGCCCAGTAGGCAATGGTGGCAGGTACGCCGGTAAGGAGGAGCATGAAGATGTAGGTCTTGAAGCCGCCGCGGTTGACGAGCGGGAGCATGCTCTTGACGAGCCACGGGACGCCGAGGACGACTGCCGCCAGCTGGTAGTTGGAGAACTGGGCATTGCCCTCGGCAAGGCCGAGAAGGGGGGCATTTTTTATGGCGGCAAGCGTCGTAGGTTTTGGTGTGGACGAGGACATGACGGGCAAGAGCAAGAGTCGAGCCACGTACAATTTCGCAAATTTATCCTAGCCGGATACGTAACAACAGAATTCTACCCCAAAACTCGTGGCGCGTCCACACTCCCTAGTCGGCAACGTCGCGGTTGGTTCGGTCGGTGCGCTGGCGCGTCGGCGGTCGCGTTACACGCTTAGTCACAACGCTGCTGAACTTGCTCACAACACTCATGAAGAACAAGAACAAGCAGACAAAGTTCCCCGTGGTGCGCAACAAGCATGACTCCACAAGCTCCCGTCCTGAACAAGTTATAGGCTCGGATAAAGAAGATCATGCAGAAAGACGAGGAGGTGGGCAAGGTGGCACAGGCAACACCCATAGTCATCTGTGCGTTGCGCGTACATCTATGCCGGACGAATGGGCTCAGGGCTTCTGTTGCGCAGCGAAGGCACTGGAACTGTTTCTCGGCCTCATCATCGACGAAGCAAGCAAGGTCACAGTAGAACGCGGCTCGAAAAAGGTCGAGGCGTATCATCTGTGCGTGCCTTGCTCTCTCCGGAGACTTGGAGCTCAACTACGAACAGGAAACACGCGGTGGTAACGACCGAGATGCTGGATTTTCTGAAAGAGCTAGTGGAAGCTGTACCGGACCCGTCCAATGGTGGGACAATTGACCTGGAAGAGGTCGCGGCAGAAAAGAAGAGGCGCGGTAAGGGGAAGAAGCCTGCTCCAGCCAGCAACGGCAACGAGGAGCCACCGGCACGCAAGCGTAGGAAAGTGCGCAAGAGCGACGAGGAGGTCAAGAGTGACCTCGACGAAGACGCGAATATGGACGATGGAGAGGAGCAGGAACCAGCTCCGAAGGACGACGACGACAGCGACTGGGATCAGTAGCAGCGCAGAATGTATATTTCCTGTATTATGTCCTTTGTATACTACACCAACTCGACCCTGCCGCTCGATATCTCGTCTGCTACCGCAGAGAACGGGAGTAGCGTTAAACCACCCTTGGAGAGATCGAACGTCTTTCCTCTGGCTTGCGTCAGTAAAGCCCAAGTCTCGACTGTGGAAACGCACTGGTCTGTTCGAACAGTCGTGGCTTTGCGCGCATGTGCAAACACCGGTCTTGTTGTGTCCGGTTCGGTCACTGAACGATGGTCTGGGCATCGGAGTGAAAAGCGCAGAGACGACGCACCCATTGGCGGCATTATAAAGTTGGGGATATCGTCGAGGCCCGTCTGCGACTCGGGCAGGCTCTGCAGCACCGACGAGTGGAAATGGCGGTCGAGGAGGTGCGCATGGCGACTGGCATAGTCGCGTTCCGCCGCAGTTATGCGTGTCTGGACCTCCTCATTCGCAATAATGTGTCGCGCGTACTTTTCGATCTGGCTGGCCGATGACGATGAAAGGACTCGAGATGCGGAGCTACCGGAGACGCACTTTGTACAGACGCGTGCGCACGTACGACCGGACGATGAACTTGACGCGTTCGACCTCAGTCTGTGCGAGCATTATACGCATGTGCTCTTCTTCAGACGTGGATGGGTCGCCGCGGAGCAGTTGTATTGTATCCGACTGCGAGACTGGTCAGAAGCGCGTCGGGACACCAGAGAGCGCCGGACCTGTCGTCGGAGATGGTCGAGGATGGTGCCAAGGAGGACGTCTTGTGCGGGGAGAATGTCTGGCGCGTGGCGCTCGTTCATCCAATGGCGCGTGAGTTTCTCGAGCGGTGTCTCCTCATCGTCGAGATCGATTTCTGGCATGGGCACGTCGTCGTCGTCGTCCATGGCGGCGGCATTCTTGTTGCGCTGGAACTCGGCCTCCCAGTTGCTCATGGGCGTTTCGGTTTGTGTGTGATGGCTGATCAGTCACTGCAGGGTTTGCTTCTTCCCACTTCGTTTCTGAGGCGTGAAAAACATGTCCGACGCTACCGAGCAGCCCATGGAGGATGTTGGGGCCCCGATGCCCGCCGACGAGCTCGATGCGGCTCTGACTCGTTTGCAAGAGTCGCCACACGACACCGAGGGCTGGAAGCGTGCCGTTGACCTTGCAGAATCCAGCCACGACCTGTCCCGCATTCGAAAGGCGTACGATGCACTGCTCAAACAGTACCCAAACAACCCGTCCGCGCAGGCTGCGTATGTTAGTCACTTCCTCGTCGGCAACAACAAGGCCACGTCCAGCGAAGCAGAAGAGCTGCTCAACAAGTTCCTCCGCACGTCCCCCGCCGTCGATCTCTGGCGGGCGTATCTCAATTATGTACAAGGCACCAACCCGAAGGGCACCAGTACGCTCGAAACCGTCCGCAAGGCGTTCGAGTTTGCGCTCAACCACATCGGCCAGGACCGTGACAGCGGCTTCATCCACGCGGCGTACATTAAGTTCCTCACCGACGCAGACTGGGACCCGCAACAAAAGATGGACACGCTCCGCAAGGCGTACCACCGCGCCGTGCAGATCCCGCTCGACAACGTCGAGAAGCTCTGGTCCGACCTCGAGGCGTTCGAGATGGGCCTGAACAAGATCACCGCCAAAAAATTCATGCAGGACCTCAACCCGGGGTACATGCAGGCCCGCACCGTCCTCCGCCAGCTTTCGAACCATCTGAGTGGTCTGAATCTCACCAACCCCAACGGCGGCCTTGCGCTCCCGTCCCCGCCGACTTTCACCCCGGCCGAGCGCCATCTCGTCGGCCGCTGGAAGGCGTATCTCAAGTGGGAGGAAAGCAATCCGTTGGAGATCGAGGACAAGGACAAGGCCATCTTGATCACGCGTGTGCAGCTCATGTACCGCAAAGCCCTCGTGCGAATGCGATACTATCCCGAAATTTGGTGTGTGTTGCGAGTGTGATGTGTGTGATTTCTTATGCGGGTGTTTTGTTTTTTTCTTACAGGTTCATGGCGTATTCATGGAACCTGAGCGTCGGGAATACCTCCGAGGCTATCTCGATCCTCAAACAAGGGCTCGAGGCGAACCCTGAAAGCCATGCGCTCACGTACGCATACGCCGAACAGCTCGAGCTCGCCGAGCTCAAGAAGCATTCGGAGCAGCGCGACTTTGCGGAGATCCACACCGTCTACGAGCGGTTCTTTGGCCTGTTGCGGACGGAGTTGACGCGCCTGAAGCAAGCCGTGGACGCGGCGCCGGCGGCAACCGACACGTCGGGCGACGACCCTATGCCTGATGCCAACGGCAACGGCAACGCGAATGGCCCCGCCAACGGCGACGCTCCTGCTGATGGTGCTGCTGCGCCGCCCAACCCGCTCGCGGACGAACTCGTCGAGCGCCAGAAGCACTACTCGAACGCATGGATCAACTACATGCGGTTCGCGCGGCGAGCGCAGGGTCCTAAAGCGGGGCGGGATGTGTTTGGTAAAAGCGCGGCGCGACGAGTTTACGGGCTGGGAAGTGTTCGAGTCGGCGGGTACGTTTTTTCAATCCTCGATTTCTTTTGGGATGCTGACGTGATCGAAGCGCTCACCGAGTATCGCTACTCGCGCAACGACAGCAAAGAGAAGAAGGAAAATGACGGCAAGGATGTGGCCGCGCGCATCTTTGAGATGGGGATGAAGAAGTATGCTGAGAACCCGCAATACGTGCTGAGCCACCTCAGCTTCTTGCTTACGATCAACGACGAAAATAGTATTTTTCTCTCTTGCGTTTTTCTTCGATATGTTCACGATTTCGCAGATGCTCGCGCGCTTTTTGAACGTGTTATCAACACGTTCACGCCTCAGCAAGCGAAACCCAACTGAGAGCAATGGTCTCGATCGCAGTACATGTATGACGACCTGCAGGCGGTGCTAAACCTCGAACGGCGAATGGCGCAGGTCTACCCCAATGGTGCGTTGTTTTTGGTACAGCGACGAGATTGCTCATACAGTGACTAGACGCGCCGATCAAGCGGTTCGCTCAGCGGCACACATACCAGGAGAGCGACCTTGGATTCTTCCAAGACCAAGAAACAAAATACCGGATCCATCTCGCCTCATGCGACGTTCTTAAACGGGAACGGCAGCGGCACCAATGCGCTTGGGCCCAGCACCTCGATGCGCAACATCAACAACAACAACAACTCGAATCCGACGGATCATAAACCGCAGGACTTTGAGCGCGCGCGGAACGACGACCGGGACCGCGAACGCGAACGCGGACAGAGGCACCCTTCGCCTTCGAGGCGCGACGTGTCTGCGGGCCCATCACGTAGAGAACCGCTGGTGCTCAAGCCCATTTTGCAGCGGTTCATGGCGCAGCTTCCGCCGGCGGACCGTTGGGACGGGCCGATGCTGCACACCAAGAACCTCATCGAAAGTCTGCGCGATACAGTCATCATTAGTGGTAACAAGTCGCGCAACTCGCCGCCGCCGCCTCTGCAGTCTGCTCCTTTACCTGCTTTGCCGCCTACGCGATCTGGTTCGTTTCTCCCGACCCTCAGCAAGCGCGATTTTTGTTGATTGTGTTTCCAGCAGGACGTCCGTCACCCGACTATGGTCCGTACCAAGGTCCAAACAGCATGCGGCCGCACGGAAACAGACGTCGCTACTGAAGAAAAGGAAGTGACTACATATTACGATCGCGGGAAGGCCCCAGGAATCGTTGGCCCACGGCGCTCTGGGTGATGGAAGTACGTGGAATATCGTGAAAGACGTGAAGGAGAGGCTGTCACTGGCCATGGGCTCGAGCTGACCGCTTGTTGTCGTTGCCGTTTTGTGCACCACCACCGTTCTTGGCATCCAAGTCGGCAAGTGACCCGACCGAGTTGTCGAGTCCGCCAGTTTGCACGCCGTAGTCCTCCTCATCACTGTCGTCTCCGTCGTGCAACCATTCCCCGTCGTCGTCGGGGAGGTTGATCACGCCCGAGGCGGGATCGAAGCTCAGCCTGTGGTTGAGCGGCGCAGAGGATGCACGGCGTGGCTCGTGCTGCCATGGATTGCTGCTCGTCGACGCGTTGTCGGGCACATCCGCTGGTGCTGTTGGGGCGGACGGGGATGGGCCAATGGGGATTATCTCGGTTTGCGTCCGTCTCCTTGATGAAGGGCGTTTGCGCAGAGTAAGAACAACGGCTTGACCGTTGGAGTTGTTCGAGAGACGCGGAGAGGCGCGATGCTCGTTGTTGGAAAGGATTTGACCTTTCTTGAGCGGTAGCCATGGCTGTGGTAGCACACCATTGAGTGCGGGATGGCCGTAGCGTCGCTTCCCGGTATTGAGAACGCCGATGTACCAATTCCGCATGGGCGGTTGAGACTATAATGAATTCGTCAGTTGACGACCAAACTGCACGAAAACGTTGTTGCTCACGTAGTCCGTTCGCTCATCCTCCGGAGCGACATAGAGCGTGTCATCATTTTGAGCATAACGTCGGCGGTTTAAATTACTGGATCTGAATGAGCAAGCAGCAACAAGAGGTTTTCGCAAGCCTACCTTTGTGACCACGTGACCGGATGCTCAGCCTGCAAACGGACGACCTCTGAAGTTTCCTCGCCCCGCTCGACCTCGTGTACCGAGCTCAGGCTGACAAAGTCGCTCAAAGGCTGCAGCGTGCGATACACGTACCACGACCACAGCACGGTGCCCATGATGAGAGGCACCAGCATGATCGTGAGCACGTACGAGAGACCCGAGCTCGCATATGTGTTTTGTAGGATGAAAAAGCCCGTCATAAAGAGGAGGAATATGATTACGCCCCAGATGAGCCGGACGAAGGTGATGGGCCATGCTTGGCCTTGCGACTCGTACGGTTTGTAGAACACTGTCCAGGCGGTTAGCTTGGGGCGACTTCAAGGAAGCAGTACACACCGAAAAGCAGCTTGTATTTGTAGACCACGTACGCGTTGCCAAAGTAGATGGCCCCGAAGATCAGGATGAGAGGCTGGGTGACACTGTAGAGCATCGTGATGACGAACATCAGGATAGACTGCGGGTAGACTATCCCGTAGTTGATCATCGGGGGCGCGTTCAACTCGGCAAAGTCTGCAGACAGATTTTGAGCGGACAAGAAATGCATAGACGAAAGGCGTACCACGCGGAGTCCGGGTGACGAACAGTTGGAAGAACCGCGGAAGGGTCACCCCGAGATTGAGTAGTTGCAGCGGCATAATGCCCAGAGCTAGACGAGCAATAAGCGGGAGCGACAAGGTAAGTGGGAAATGTACCTTGAAGGATAACGTAGGACAGGAAGAAGTTGCGCGCTTTACCGGCTTGTAGAGCCTTGGCTAGCTTCTCGGGGATTTTTGCGGGGAAGTTGGCTAGCTCGTACAGCAGCTCGAGATACGTCGACGCCAGGAGGAAGATGAAAACGACGTTGATGAGTAGGAAGAGGAAGTATCTGTATCCCAGTCAGCACGTGACGAAAGTGAATGGTAAACGCACTTCTTGAGTAGTGAGTATTCGACCCAGCTCCGGGCCCGGTATCCTTGTTGGTAGGTCAAGGCTAAAGAGTATCAGCGATCGCTTCTGACGAAGCAGTACGCGGCGAACCTTCGAGCAGGAAAGGTAACATGGCGTTGAGTGAAATCATGGCCACAGACGGCAACGAATTCTGCACAATGGCGCGAATCTTGTCGTTGGAGTCAATGAGCCTCGCCAGCCAAGGCAGGGTCTTCTGGATCTCGGTATAACTGAGCAGACCAGCGAGGGTGGTAATGGGAATCAACCAGAACAGGAAGAGAATCGCAATCATGCAGAAGACCAGTACGTCGCGCGTCTGGATGTTGAGTTGCGACGGGGTCATGTTGCTCCAGACGATGTCTCGCGGCTCCGGCGCAGGATACGTCTTGCATTGCAAGGGAATCGGCGCGTGAGCGACCTGGCATGCAACCTGGGCCGAGGACATCTTCTCGAAGGTGACAAACGCGGTCTTCGTTGCTTTGAATTTCGCCATTCGTTTTTTGCGGACTTTCTCGTCGATTTCTTTGAACTGCGCGTCAAGATATTCCAGCGCGTCGACCTTGGGACCGAACCAGGTGGGCCGAATGGTGGGACGGGCGCGATGAGGGATTACGAGGCGCTGAGGCTGCCCGCCTCCCGACTCGATATCCACAAGGGGACCGACGCCGCTCGTCTCTGGGTCGTAGTCCTCCACCGTGCTTGGGTTGCCGACATAGCTTGTCCAAGCGGCCTCCAACTCCAACAACGCTTTCGTCCGCTCGTCGATGAGCTTCTTGAGTGACCCGACCTCTCGGCAGAGCGTAACACTCTCGACGGGCAGGTCCATGTTCTCGAAATATTCTGCGAGCGGTCGCTCGCCCATCAAATGGCGCGGCAGGTTGGTGACCATGACGGTACGCGCCGGAATTGAGTGGACGAGTTCGAGAGAGAAGAGCTGGCGGGAGCGAATGAAGCGCCGGTAGTTCTTGTATGTGAAGTAGAGCGCGAGGATTGTGAACAGGTATGTAAACACCCAGTATAGCGACAGGAATGCATTGGCTTCGGTGATGAGGTCGAGCCAGTCGGAGCCGGGGAGGGTCGAGTTTACCGTCCCGTTGACTGCTGCAACGGTCCGCAGTCGAATGGGCCGACTGCCAAGCAGAGCCGGCCAGTCGTCGTCGTCGTCTGGCCAGTCGTCGTCATCGCCGAGTTTCTTGTTGTGCTACACGGGGTTAGTAACAAACAACGCACGACGGATTGGCCACGCACCCTCCAGTTAATGGGCATGAGGATTGTTATCGCAAAGAAAGCGCAGAGGGAGAAGAGTTTGAACGCCATTTTGTAGAAACCGAGCAGAACCGCGGCGTCCAGCCCGACAATTTGTAGCACCGTGAACTCGGACGTGCGGATTGTCGGTAGGATCCATCCGAAGAATGCCTGGTGGGCATGGGCTTCGTGGGGCGAAAATCCTGCAGGAAAGAATTAGGAGTGACGCGGTTGGCGCAGGCAACGGCGCACCTTTGAGTTTGGTGCGCGGTGCAAAGAGAATAGGCCACCGGGTGCGAGAATACGAGAAGACCAGGAATGAGAAGAGCCCGATGCCACCAGACAATATAAGTTGCGTTGTAAACCACGGTCCCTCGAACCGCACTGCGGGGTGCTTCAGCGGCGAAAGTAGCGGCGGGTTCAGTACGCACTCATTGGCGGTGAGCCCGGGGGTGGGCCTCCGCCCTCGTCGTCATCCGGGTCGAAGAACCGTCGCAGAATGGTCGAGTACATCGTCCCGGTCAACCCGTGTCGAGCGCGTGATAAGCTGATGCGCAACCTGCTCTTGCCCACAACATGCACCTCAGGAAACGACGATTGCTCACTGGCTGCGGGAACAGACTACTATTTAAACATACTTCAACGGTCACCGACCTGTCCTCGAACTTCGTTCAAGACCTCTAGGACCGCCATAACGATCGATCTCTGCTAGCAATGTTGGCGCCCATCGCGGCCACCACATCCGCATCCTTCACGCCTTTCAATTCATCCAGCCCTCTGTCCACTTGCACCTCCAGCTTTGCCACTCGTGCCCAAGTCACTCGGAATGCTGCGCAAGTCCGCACCCAGACCTGCTCCGACGTCGTAGCGTCGGACCAATAACGCGACCGTCGTCTGGAAACTATCCTCGCGCGTGGCCGGCCGCGAATTAAAGTAGCACGATGTGCGTGTGGCTGATGATTTCGATTGTGGTTGGATGTAGATTGGGAGCGGGAGGGCAGGCACGTCGAAAGAAAAGTCGGTTACTTGCCCTCGAAGAACAACGACGGGAAGAGGGATATCCGGAAGAAACACGGCGAGAAGAGTGATTATTCCTGGAGCGAGTCCGAGATGAACTCGTCCTGGAGCAGTTGTTTCAACAACATGCTTGCGACGTGACGAGTCGCTGGTTGGTGAAGTGCCGTAGTGAGCTGCGTTTTCAACGCCGTACTATGGCTCGAGGCCTTGCTGAGAGCTTGGGAGGCAATCCAGGTTGAAACAAAGTGCACCGCGAATGTATCGCGCGCGATAACCAACTGGTCGTCCTCTTCGTTGACCACGAGAGGAGGGGAAACGAGGAAAAGTCGATGGGTGGACTGAAACTGCAGTTTCCGAGTCGTCCTAATAGTAATGCCATCGAAATGTCGTTCTCAATGGCGAACGTACTCGGCAGTGGTTGTTTACCGAAAACGTATCGGGGGACAGGACCGTACACCCGAATACGATGCTGGAGATCTTCTAGCGGCATCTCGTAGAGTTGTCTGGTTGGATGCGTTAGACGACGAGCAACATGCGAAAGTAGGGAGACGCACGCAACCGCGAGGAGCTCTCGCGGTGCCCAAGGGAGCATAAACCATTGGGACGCTTCAAACTTCTTGAGAAACGACGGATTGCCGCTTCCGTTGGGCGACGAGAACCGGAAAGCGCGTTTAGCAAGGGTTAAGCATGGGTGTATAGCATCCGCATCGACATCGATGAAGAGAAAGCTCTCCTCAAAAATGGCCAACGTTCGCGCAGAGGTGATTTCTAATGAATTCAAGGAGTTGGCGGTTTGAACCCCGTGCTCAGAGAAGTGCACGATATGGGAAGGATGGTCCATGAAGAAGAAGGGTTGACCGGCAGCGAGACAGTTGTAGGCGAGGTAAGGTGCGCAAAAACTCTTCCCTGTCATCTTCAGGCTAATATTGGGACCAGAGATAAATTTAAAGAGCGCACCTATTCCCGATGAGCCGGTGATGAGCAGGCTACCGTCTTCAGACTCCGTTGGATTGGCCAGCTTCTCGAGGACAGCACGGTACTCGTCCCGGATGACGAGAGCCGTGTTGCTTTTCCACTTCTTCAATTCCTTCATGAGTCTGTGGAAGCCGACGAGCTGTGGATGCTTCTCGAAAGCAATGCAGCGGACAGTACAGACGTTGGTTGGCGGAGCAACATCGATTTCCATGAGGTCCACGATGGCCTCAATGTGAGACGGAGAGAAAGCCGTTGGCGAGAAATCTTCGATATATTTGGTCACTCGAGGATGTTCTTCGCCAGACAATGGTCCCGTCGGGTTTCCCCCACAACTCGGAATACATGGAGACGGCGGGATGTTTGGGGTTGTCTTTCCAAGTGAAGCCTGGTATGAGAGCGTCTGCTGTCCGCTGAGTGTTGCAGACGGCAGGCAAGGCAGTGGGTGCCGTTTCCGCGGCGTTGGGTACGGTAGACATGGTGGTTTCGGCAAGAGATGTCAGTCACATGCTTATCTTATCTTATCCGAGTACAGCGCTCATGAACAACCATAGCTTTCGACCGTCCTCCGTCATCTTCGCCCAGCAACCCGTTTGCTCTTCCCAAGCCTCCGTGTGCCGCCTCCTCGCCCACCACGCATTCCACCACGACCGAACCCGCCCCGGCCACCACGCTTGCCAACGCTACCGCTAAAATCATCGGTTGACTCGCGGGTGTTGGATTTTGAGCGCTTCCCCGCGCCGCCGAAGCCGAATTTCTGGTCCCGGCCGCGTCTGCTCATTTTAGAACCGCCTCTTCCGCCAGGAGCAGCACCGCGACCGCGTTTTGACGGTCGGTCGGCGATGGCATCCTCGACGGCAATGTCGAAGCCATCGTCGTCGTCGGCGGAGGGCTTGTCCAACATGTCGCCGCGTTCTACAACCGCGTTCAACTGCCTAAAAAGTCAAATGGAGCGAAAAACGTACTCCGTTTGAGGCCCTTTAAACGCTCCTCCATGTCCTTCTTGCTTCGCTCGCGTTCCTTGAGCTTTTCGATCTGGACTTGCTTGCCAAACTTTTTGCCCTCTCGTTCGCGGCGCTTATCCTCGCTCTTTTTGATCCCGGCGCGCTCATCGAGCAGACGCTGTCGAATCCGCTCCATGTGAGAGTCGGATTTGACCATCTCTGCGAAATAGTCCGAGGGACGCGTGAACGGGAGGTCGTGTTTGTTTGCAAGTGCGCGCGCGGCGTTGGCGCTATGTAAGGCTTGTTTGTAGCTGGAAAAATGACGAAAAAGCCTCGAAGAACTAAAGGAGACGACGTACAAGGCAAGTTCGCGGTTGAGGTCGTCGTCGACATCAACGTTGATGGTTTCGGGGTACGAAAGTACGAGGGTTTCTGTCCAGGGGAGGGACGGGTCGAGTTGGATGGTTTCCCGAATGCGAGCGAGGGCTGCGGTGTTGTCGACTTCGATTTTTTGGCGCGGGACAGCATCTGCGTCGACGGACTCGACTTCATCCAAAGGGACGTCTTCGCCTTCGTCGTCCACGTCGTCTTCATCTTCATCGTCGTCGTCTTCGGCATTTTGCTCTTCACCGTCTTCTGAGACTGATTCCGCGCCGCTTCCATCCTCTTGTTCGTCTCCTTCGTCCTCATCGTCCTCTGAACCGTCTCCACCGAGTGCAAGGTGGAGTTGCATGCGGTCAAAGTCGTCTAGACCGTCATCTCCGAGAGCGTTCATGAGCCGCTCCATGCCCTCTTCGTCAACGCCTCCATTTTCCTCGTCGCTGTCTGAGCCAGACCCATCTTGTTCGCCAACCTCCTCTTCCTCAGATGACTGTGGTTCAGGTTCTGGCGGCGGCGGGGCCTTTGAAGGGCCAGCAACAGGTGCTGCAGCCTTTTTCGAGTTTTTGCCCATCGACGGATCCGGAAAAGATGGAAAAGTCACAGGCTCGCGTTCCCCTCACGCACTCATGGCGTCGGGCTCAGGCTCAAACCGCCTCTCGTCGGCCACCTTTGGCGAATTCAACACCGCAGTCCAGAGTGCCGCACTCAATGCTACTCGCAGTGCAGCTGGCCTTCCCGCCGATATCAAATTCCACCGGTCCATTGACGCGGGCCTGGCGGACGACCTCGACGCGTTCTCTGCGCGTGTTCTTTCGTTAACCAACAACTTGCTAGTACTGGCATCAACCTCAGACTCTTCTCGGCGGAAAGGAAAAGGAAAGTTGCAGACTCAGGACGATGTGGTCGACGATTTTCATTCTCTGGTTGTCGACTCCATGGACCAGTTGTTGGAGCGCACGGTGCGTGGCGTTTTGCTCAGTTTTCTTCATCTCAACAACCTTTTTTTTTTGTAGGACATGTGTCTCGACGAATTCCAGGGCAAAAACAAAGCGCCGCAGGTCGCAATAAACCTCGATGCGCTCCGGAAAGCCAATAAACCAAGCAACGCTCCGAAGGGACAGCTGGACGCTGCAGTCCAGCATGCCGCAAATCTCGCCAAGCCACAGTTGCGCTTCAAACAACCGATAGACAACAGCAACGATGCGCCGTGGTACCCTACTTTGTCCCATAAATTCAACGCCCAAGTTCCGCTCGGTCATGTCTTCCGCGACACGGAAGGAGATGCTCTAATGTGAGTTTTCAGTCTCTTTATACGCTTCGTGAGCTCAATAGTCGTGGAAAGACGACATCCATATCGCTACGAAATAAAGCACATCGCTTACCCTGCACGAATGTTCGTTGCCGCGGACCCTATTCCACCGGCACCGTTTGAAACCACTGTCGGGACATGGGTGTCGACGCCCGAAGCGTTGGAGGCAATGTCCAACGAGCTGCAACAGGCGCAAGAGATTGCGATCGACCTGGAGCACAATAACTATCGCTCTTTCGCTGGGATCGTATGCTTGATGCAGATTAGCACGCGGGCGAAGGACTGGATCGTGGACACGCTGGCGTTGAGAGCAGAGCTTGCGAGGGGGGCCTTGAATGAAGTTTTCACCGATCCAAGCATTGTGAAGGTGCGACTACAATTATGCAAACTGCCATTGAGTCCTGAATGCGCGTCTAGGTGTTCCATGGTGCAGAAAGCGACATTGTATGGCTTCAGCAAGACTTCAATCTCTACATCGTGAACCTATTCGACACGTTCCATGCCTCGAAGTTGCTTGAATTCCCGCGTCACGGCCTGGCGAACCTGCTGGAGATGTACTGCGATTTCCTGCCCGACAAGCGGTACCAGCTCGCGGACTGGCGCATTCGGTAAGAAAATCCCCGCAACAAAGTAGCTGGCGCCGATTCGGATTGATCATGCAGACCACTGCCGCAAGACATGCTCAACTACGCGCGATCCGACACGCATTTCCTGCTCTACATCTACGACAACCTGCGCAATGCACTCCTGGACCGTGCGATGTCCAAGTCCCGCTCACCATCCCCTTCCGGTGTCGCGTCCGGCGTTGGCGGCGACTGGCCGCTGCAACAAAATCTCATCCGACAAGCTCTTGCGCGATCAGAAGAGACGGCGCTACGAACGTACGAGAAAGAGGTGTACGATGCCGAGCGAGGTGTGGGCCCTGGTGGATGGGACACATTAGCGAGGAAGTGGAACAAAGGCGGATTGGTCGCTACTGCCGAGCTTGCGGACGGCAAGGAGACGCTTCAGCGCGCCGTGTACCGATGTGTGCATCAGTGGCGCGACACGGTTGCTCGGAGAGAGGACGAGAGCACGCGCTATATTCTTCCGAACCACTTTCTTTTCCAGCTGGCGGAGCAGCCGCCGGCGGATATGGCTGCGCTGCTCAAAACGTTCTCGTCGGTGCCCCAGGCTGTGAGGAGGCATGCGAAGGAGCTGTTGGATGCGATCAGGGCGTGTGTGCAGGCGCAGTTGGCTCAGCCAAAGGAGATGAAGGTGGTAGAGGTACCGACGGAGTTGGCTCCGCCCGTTGCGGAAATGGATCTTGATCGAGAGACTAAATCCACAGATGCGCCGAACATGTGGGCTTCCAGTGAGTTGGCCAGTCTGGCTCTCGCATTTTATTACTCACGTGATCCTAGATCCATTGTCATCGTCTCTCGCGGGCAAGTCATCGCTTTTTGGTGGCGCACTACCGAAGGACACGGATAGCGCCAAGTCGCGGGCAGTTCACAGTACCCTCTTTGGGGCCAAGACCCGCGCATCAAAGTTTAGTTCCGGTTTCCAGGACGTCGTTGCGCGTATTCACAGTGCGCTCGTCGTTGTTCCGACCTTGCCTGGAGGTATTTGCTCTCATTTGTTTGATTTCTCGATCTGATTCTTTCTCTAGATTGCGTCGCCCTCGAAAGCCGTTTCGGAACCTGCTCCGGTACTCGAAGAAACGAGCGGGATGCAAGTCGAAATCCCATTCGTACCAGCCGCGCAACGGAGTACAAAACCTGTCATCGAGGTGCTGGACGATTCTATCGTCGTGGTCGGACAGCCGCGCGCGAAAAAGCGGAAACGCGTCAAGTCAGAGGGTGCAGACGGCGAGGGCTCGAGCTCTAAGCCCACGAAAAAGCCTTCGCCGCAGGCTCAGACGGAGGATCCCGAGCCGTTCGACTTTTCCAGCGTTCCGAATATACTGGACGACGCGCCGAAGGGGGACGAGGACACGAGGGTGAAGAAGAAGCGGAAAGGGAAGAAGGACAAGGGTGGGGAGGCGAAACCGATGTACGGAGACTTCCCTGCGCCGCCGAGGGCATATCGGGAGGTGAAGCAGGGGAACCAGTCGCGTACATTCAAGTAAAATAAAGTGTCGCTGATTATCCACGTGACGATTCATAATCTGGCCTTGAAAAATTGACTACAGTACAACGCTCGAAACCAGCTTGCTACATGTACTATACGGAATCGAATCCGGTCAGGTATGAGTACGTGTAGCCAACGACTTTGAATTTGTTCAGCAGGAGACGCTCCGAACTTGGCAAACCTGTTGTTGCCAACCAGTCGTTCGTCGGCAAACCCTTCAGCTGAGACAACGTCGACGCCGCCTGCTTCACCAGTCCTCGGACTGCAGGAGCTTCGAGACCAACAAGAGCATAAAGGACGACCGGGATTGTTGTGAGATCATAGCCGGACGGAGTTGCAAGAGTGGTAAGGCGCTGCACCAACTGGAGCATGGTTGTATAGTCGCGACTGTGAGTTCTACCCACAGAGACCTGAAGGAGGACAACGTGCTCAGACGTCAGGAGAATCGAGTCGACGGCAGCAAAAGTCAAGGAACTTGGTCGAAAATATGCGGGGAGCTGGAAGATGGGTGGATGGAGCGAGAAGTTCTGAGCCTTGCCCCGCATTTCGATGACAGAGGGGGCCGTCTTCGAGATAACATTGGGCCACTCGAGCTCCGCTGAAGAGAGCTGCTCGTGGACCAGCGCTTCCAAAAGCCGGCCGGCAACAGCGCGAGTAGCGTCTTGGTTGAGGGCAGACGTGAGCTGGGCTTGTAGCGGACCAATGTAGCTGGCAGCCCTTTGCGCAGCTATCTGGGCACTACGCCCAGAGAGGAACTGCACGAAGAACGCGTCTCGTATGAGCGAGCCATCCTGTGAGCGGACCGGTGAGACTAAAAAGACTCGGTGCATGGCTTGAGTACTACTGCCGCCGCTCGAAAGGAGGTCCTTGACGAATTCCACGAAGTAAGAGTGCAGGGCTATATCGACGAGACTGTTGACAGCACTCTCAGAGGGGATGCGGCGTAAAAAAGATGTCGCGAGGGATGGGTCCAAAAGCTGAGATCAGCTTAAAACATTCGTCGTCAGGAATTCCAAAGTGGCGCCTAAAAGCACGTTAAAGCATGAAAGCAGAGAGACATATCAAACGTACGCGACGCTGAGCGTCTCCGCTCCCGGCCATGGCTGCATGTACCAATGCACGGCCTTGAACTCCTTGACATATGGACGCAGGCCATCCCCAGGGGATGATGTCCACAAAGCCAATTTCGTGTTGATGAACGCAGGCGGGATGCCCCATCTAGCGTTCGGCTCGACGTCGACAAGCAGCCAACTGGTGTGCAACAGCCCGGTTGTTGCTTCTCTACCGCCGAGAGTATCGATGACACGGTTGGCTGGGTCACCGAATTGGACGCCGTGTTCGGAAAAGTGATACATGGTGGTGCGATGGCCGATGAAGAAGAAGGGCTGACCAGAAGCGAGAAGGAACAGAATCAAGTAGGTGCAGGCAAAGCTTAGCCCTGCGTAATCGTTAGCCCAAGTGGTTGACCGCCAAAAAGAGCAACTTACCGATCCCGGGCTGCCCAGTAACGAGCAAGTTGGCCTTCTGGCGAAGGTTTGTTGCTTGGCTGTCCAGAGCCGTCTTGAGAAGTTCTCGATATTCGTCACGAACGAGAAAGATAGCCTTCTCGCCCCAGGCACTTCTCATTGCTTGGACCTTGTGCGTAGCGCAGAGTAGAGGGTTTTTGTCGAGGTTGATGTAGCGGATAGGCGCCCTGGCGCCATAATCGTCGTCAAGATCTATTGGATTCGGCGATGGTTCGATTGGGGGGAACTCGGAGATGAACTTGGCGAGATGAGGAGGCTCATCAGCCGACAAGGGTTGCTGAGCGTCGCGCCACAGAGTCGCGTACAATTCGCCCAAGTGTGCCGTGGGCGCAAGCCAAGTGAACCCGGGAAAGAGAAATTCGGACTGTGGCTCGGACATCCCTTTCCATATCAGCCTGAGCCTGACGATGTGCAAGAAGAGGAAGTGTCACAGCGTTACGTTACGATCAAGGCTGCGGCTTCTCCCTTGTTCCTCCAATGATTGGAGTATAGGCTGACTTCCGCGGCGTAGCATAAACAGTCGCTGGCTGTTTTTGTAAATTGAGCAATACTAGTAGTTTATACATAGTACATTCTGCATTAAATGTACACTACATCTCTGGTCAACTTTACATTAGACAGTGACTAGAAAATCATATCAAGTATGAGTATACAAACTAACAACTTCAAGCGGCCATCATAGCATACGAGATATGGCAGCAAACTACATAGAAAAAAAAAAAAAAACTGGCCCACGGGTTGAATGACGCTGTCGTGGAAAATGAGTGTGTTCACTGGTTGGACGAGGTTGGAGTTGGGAGTTCAAGTTGAAGCCACGATTGAGAGAATGTCGATGGTCGCTCTAGAGGGGTGACGGAAGGTGAAAATGTGGCGAGGGACGGGGTAATCCGTTGGAGAGACTCTTTAGTGTCGGAAATCCCGTAGTGGCGCCTGGGGAGTGTCAAAGCAAGGAGGGGGGACAGTAATGTCGAGACGTACGCAACACTGAGCGCCTCTGTCCTTGACCATGGCCGCATATGCCAATAGAGAGCTTTGAACTCCTTGACATAGTAGCGCATGCCATCCTCAGGGGACGTGCATAAAGCAAACTTGGTGAATAGGAATGCAGGCGGGATTTCCCAGCCTTGACCAACATCAATGAGGAGCCAACTCGCGCGCAATAGTTGGTCCGCTGCTTCTCCCTCGTCGAGGTCCCAGACATTGGTTGGGTTACCGCATTGGACACCGTGTGTGGAAAAGTGATGGATGGTGGAGGTATGCTCAATGTAGAAAAAGGGCTGGCCAGCAGCGAGAAGAACGAGGATGAGGAATGCGCAAGCGAAGCCTTTCCCTGCGTGATCGTTAGCCCGAAGTGGTTGACCGGCAACCAGAACGACTGACCGATACGAGAGTGCCCAGTAACGAGCAAGTTGGCTGGTGGACTCTCCAAAGCTGCCTTCAGGAGTTCTCGATATTCGTCGCGAACGAGAAATACAGCCTTCTCGCGCCAGTCTCTTTGCACCGTTCGGACGTTGTGCGTAGCGGCGAGTAGCGGGTGTTTTTCGAGGTCGATGTAGCGGATAGGCGCGGCGGCGGCAGGAGCGCCGTCTGGGGGGAACTCGGAGATGAACTTGGCGAGGTGAGGAGGCTCATCGGCCGACAAGGGTTGCTGAGCGTCGCGCCACAGAGCCTGATGCAATTTTCTAAAGTGTGTCTGAGGTCCAAGCCAAGCGAATCCGGGGAAGAGAGGATGAGTCCATGAGAGACGCGTCCAGTGTTATTCCACGTGATTTGTCACTGCTTCGTGCCACCGACCACCATGTCCACAAAAGTGAAAGCCTCGCAGTCGAAAGCGGCCAAACCTGGTGGACCCGACATTCGCTCTTTCTTCGGAGGCAGCCAGTCTCTGCCTACTCCGGTGCGACTTGCCGCGTTTATGATTCGTTTCCGCAAATTGACTTGTCCACAAGCCTGCGACGGCGAAGCCTCCAGTCATCGATCTCATTAGTGAACTTGTCTCTTACCGCGTTGGTCCTTGCGCTGACCCCCAGCAAAATCAGGCGACGACGACGAGAAGATGATGCCCGCTCCCGAGCCCAAGAAGCGCAAAGTGGCCGCGTTGCTGTCCAGCGACTCGGAGGAGGAAGAGAAAAAGTCGCCGCCCAAGAAAAAGCCTGCAGCAAAACCGGCCGCGAAACCGGCCGCCAAGCCACGGGCCTCGACGTCGAAGGCGGTTGAGGTATCGGATGACGACAGTGACGCGCCGAAGGCGCCTCGGAAACGCGTTGTTGTTGTAGAGTCGTCGGACGAGGATGACGAGCCGCCGAAGAAGGTCGCGAGAGGGAGCAAACCGAAACCGCGTCGGTCCAAGGGCAAGGAGGACGACGAGTTTATTGACGATGAAGAGGAGGTGGAGAAACCCAAGAAGGCGGTGGCGGCGAAGTCTAAAGCTGCTGCGTCCAAGCAGTCGAACGCGAAGAACGCAGATGAGAAACCCAAGTTCAAGTGCGCCGTGTTCTCCTGCTGCTCGATATCGTACTCATTCGTATTGCTCAGCTGGGCCGCTGCGAAAGCAGCCAAGCTGGCAGGCCCGGTCGCGGCTGGCTCCAAGGCCATTCCTGATGGAGATGCGGACGCGCTAGCCGGCCTTTCCTTCGTTTTCACCGGAGAGCTCAGCAGTTTCTCGCGCGAGGAAATCCAAGAAGCCGCGAAACGATACGGAGGGCGAGTTGCGTTCCCACAGCCTGGTATTGCGTCTGACCGCATGCCAGACGCGTCGTGCTCCAACCGTCGGGCAAGACGGACTACGTCGTGCTCGGCGAGAATGCTGGGCCTTCCAAGTTGAACGTTATCAAAAAGCACGGCTTGAAGACACTGAACGAGGACGAATTCTTGAACCTGATTGCGACCCGCAAGGGCAGCGGCAAACTCGACGAGAAAGCGGTTAAGAAGCTGGAGAAAGAACAGAAGGCTATCAAGGACGCGGCCAAGGAGATGGAAAAACGCGAAAAAGGGTTCGTCGCATTTTGAAGCGCCAGGTCTTCTAGTAACTGTTTTTCAGCGCAACGGCAGTCGAGCCTTCGTCACAACTCTGGACGACAAGATATGCCCCGCAAACGTTGAAAGAGATCTGCGGGAACAAGGGACAAATCGAGAAACTCCAACAGTGGCTTCACGACTGGTTCGTTCTTATATCACGCGAAGCAAAGTTTTTGACGTTCTCGCAGGTCCAACAGCCTCAAGAGCGGTTTCAAGAAGCCTGGTAAAAACGCGATGGGTGTTTTCCGCGCCGTTCTCATAACTGGTCCCCCTGGAATCGGCAAGACGACCAGTGCGCACTTGGTCGCTAAACTCGAGGGCTACACTCCGATTGAGCTCAACGCGAGTGATGCACGGAGTAAGAAACTCGTTGAGGTGCGTTCGTGATAACATATCTGAGGAAAGACATCTAAACTTCGCGCTATAGAACGGAATGAACATCAACAACAAGTCCTTGGATGGGTACATCGCTGGCGCTCGGGTGTGCACTTTCGCAGCACGAATGCTTCTCACTCAAAGACCGCGGTAGGACAACGACGGTGTCACCATCACCGACCGCACGTGTCTCATCATGGACGAAGTGGACGGAATGTCTGCGGGCGACCGTGGAGGTGTGGGTGCGCTGAACGCACTGATTAAGAAGACCAAGGTATGCATCGTCTCCGTCGTCTATTTCCATCTCATTCCGCAATAGGTCCCAATCATCTGTATTGCAAATGACCGCAACGCGCAGAAACTCAAGCCTTTGGTCAACACGACATTCGGGCTTACTTTCCAGCGGTTCGTCCTCTGACGTCCCCTTCAGGCGAGTTATTGACGCGTATTCAGCCCTGCTGCGAGCATGATTCGTTCTCGCCTCATGACGATTGCGTTCAAGTGAGCAAGCGAGTCACATTTCGGAGCACAGTTTGACGACAGCATAGAGAAAAGTTGACACTGCCGGCAAATGTTCTCGATCAGCTTGTTGCGGGCTCGCAGTCAGACATTCGTCAAGTGCTGAACATGCTCTCGACCTGGCGGTTGTCTAGCCAGACCATCGACTTCGACCAGGGCAAGGCGCTGTAAGTTTAATCGTTCATAACCAAGTCGCAGCGCTGATTCGACTGCATCAGCGTCAAGATGAACGAGAAATACACCATCATGAGTCCGTTCGACATTACCTCGAAGATTCTGGGCCCGTACATGTTCTCGGCCACTGCGCGGGAAACGCTGAACGAGAAAATGGAGCTCTATTTCCAGGACCATTCCTTTGTGCCGCTGTTTATCCAGGTCCGGGATGCACTGTTCCCTGGATCTCAATCTCTAACAAAAAACCTAGGAAAATTACCTCAAGACTGATTCTGCTCGATTGCGCAACCACGACGGGCCGATGAAGCAGCTCAAGCAGCTCGAACTCATGGATAAAGCGGCGTCGTCGATCTCCGGACGGCGACCTCGTTGACGCGATGATTCACGGCCCGGAGCAGCACTGGAGTCTCATGCCGCTGCATGCCGTTTGCTCTACTGTGCGGCCTGCGTCGTTCGTCTACGGACAAGGAGCGCATTATGGCGGAGCCAACTCGATGTCGTTCCCTCAGTGCGTTTTTTTTTTTTCGCGTGATGATATGTCGCTGCTGAGGTTCGCTGCGCCAGATGGCTCGGACAAAACTCGAAGCAGACGAAACTCAGTCGTCAGCTCGGTGACATCCAGGTCCGCATGCGCCTGAAGGTGTCGGGCGACAAGTCAGAAATCCGGCAATCGTATATTCCTGCCATGTATCCGCACCTCGTCGCCCCACTAACGGAGCCTGGAACCGTGCGTTGATTTGACTCGGTTTCTTGGCCTTCTCACATTTTATAGGCCGGTGTTGACGATGTGATTCGACATATGGACGAGTACTTCCTCAGCAAAGAGGAGTGGGACACCATCATCGAACTTGGTGTCGACGAGCGCAAGGATGAAGTCGTGTTGAAGAAGATATCCACTGCTACCAAGACCGCGTTGACGAGAAAGTGGGTGTTTCTGTCGTTCTAGCCAGAAGTAGCGGTACTGAGGTTGCTGGCCAGATATAACAGCACCGAGCATCCGATTCCGTTCTACAAGGCGACTGACCTCGGGAAGGCGCCGAAGAAGCTGGCCAACAGCGGGCCTGCGCCAGATCTCGAGGACGTATTTGAGGTGAGCGGCGTTTTGTCGTTTGGAACGCGTTCGCTAAGCAGCACAGGTGGACGACGTCGTTGAAGAGGCTTCAGAGGACGAGAAACCCAAGACGAAAGACGCGGATGATGAGCTTAGCAAGGACAAACTCATCAAGGCGCCGAAAAAGAAGGGCGTTGCAGCAGCGAAAACGGCCAAGCCAAAGAAAGCCAAGTAGATTATTGGGATTGTTCTGTTCTCGCTCTGCATTTGTACTCTACTTTTGAGATGGACGTTTTTTCTTCCTGTTCGAGCGGCTACCATATGCCGAAAAAGACTTTCCACCACGGTCGCTTGATGCCCTGCATGCTCTTCTCGACACCTTCGACTAGTTTTTCGTAGTGGAGCGGTACAGAGGCTGGTCTCAGGATGCGCTCGGACAACGCGTACTAGCACCGGAGGAGTTGAGCATGGAAGAGACGCGCGAAACATTCCACGCACTTTCTGCTGCATTTCATTGCGTTCCAGCCTTTGCGCTGCATTCACGGCGCCAGGTGTCAGACGCGGGTGCGCAGCCAGAGAGTTGAGCAAGGTTTTGAGCTGGATGTGGGGGCGCAACGGGTCGACGGGACACGCGCTTGCTATGCGGGCCATTTCGACGGCCAACTTGGTGGTCATGGTTCAAGCACGCGTCCCATCACCTGATAAAATGCCCATTAACTATTTACGGTAATGCATGTACACGACAAGGAAACGGAGGATGGTTGTGGTACAGTGGGATGAGTTATGTTATCATGTCGAAAGCGAGCGAGTAATTTCAAACTGGGTAGAGTAAACGATAGCATGCAGCAACACCGAGCGGCGCAGGCGAGTTACCAGCCGCTGCGGTGGAAATCAGAATTATCATAGCTGTAATTCCGCAAGAGTCTCGGAGCCTCCCGAGTCGGCTGCTGCTGCTGGTCGAGCAGCGGGTCGGCGTATCCGGGGTCACTAGGATCGCGCGGGGTCAAACGGACGAGATTTCTTTCGGCGGGAACGTTGGCGGTGCTCTTGGTGCGACGGGGAGTTGGGCCAGTGAACTCGGCCTTGGTCTGTCTGCGCAACCAGACGAGATTGTGGCGAAGACTCTCCGACAGTTCGTTGCGGAGCATGCGCGTGCGGGTCGTCTTCGGAGACGAAGGCGGCATGGGCGGAGGCAAATAGTAAGGATATTGGACTGGTGCGGTTGGTTGAGCCACAGCGGAAACTTGCGGAGGCTCCTCCGGCTCAAGCGGACGAGACGAAGAGTTGGCGGGGACCCACTCAGGAACGCCGGCAGCCTCAAATTGGCGTCGACGCTCCTCTGCAATGTCGGTCGAACTCCCGCTCCCGTTCTTGGCTCGCGAAATGTCACTGCGTTCGGCTAAGATTCGGAGCTTCTCGTGCGCCGCGCTCTTGGACAGCTGCAAACCATCGTCCGAAGCACGATCCTTGCCTTTGCCACGGCCATCGGCGTCAGACTCGTCGTCGTCGGTGAACTCGGCTTCCGCAGGCGGTCCCCTTCGGACGGTAGCCAGTCCGGCTCGTTGGCGTGGTCACGACGGGGTTGGCAGCGGGACTCTTGCCTAGTGAACCGTTGAGGGGCGGCAGAGCGGTAGTCGACTTGACGCGCGGCACGTTATTGGGCCGACTTGGCAGCGGGGCAGATGCTTTGCGCTGTGGGGCAGGGCGGTCGAGAGCCGTGGCCGGGGTAGGCGGGACTGGTGATAACTGGGCACCACTTGTAGGTGGGCCTGTGGTCATGGCGAGCCCCAATCCGCCGAATCCACCCACTGGTCGCTGTCGCTGACGCGGCATGGCTGGAGCTTCTGCGAAGCGGCCACTCAAGAGCAGCGTGAGGCCACTAGGACCACGTTTCGCAAGCTGAGGCAGGTTTTCATAGCTGACCCGTGGCATCTTTGCGAACAAGTTCGGCTCCGGTTGCGGGTCGCTGGGGATCGACCGCTCCGACAAGTGCCGCTGGTGACCTCGTTGCTGCTGCGGCTTGGCCAAACTTGGGAGATGCCCGGCTGAACGATGTGTGGGCCGTGTGGGGAGGTGGCGCAACTCCGACGGTCCGTTAGGTCGCTGTTGAAGCGAAGGTGGCGGGGTTTTGGGGCTGCGAGGGACTTGCACTCTCGTCCTCCCAGTCCTGCTCCTCGTCCTCCTCGGCGCCATCATCCTTGTCCTGGTTATCATCTTCGTCGTCGCTCCACTCACTGTCCTCGTCACTTGTAGCCAATACAACCGTCGTCCGCCGTTTCCCTTGCTCCACAAACGCAACTGCAGCCGCAAGATTAGAGGGCAACCCAAGGTCGTTTGCCGCGCCGTTCTTGCTGCTGCCCTTACTGATTCGGCGACCGCGAACGCGAGCTGCCCGCACGAGCGTGGCCTGGCCGTGATGTGCTCGCACGTGGCTGCTTTGCGCGTGTATTGCGGATCTTGGCGTTCGAGGAAGACGTCGCATGTGAGCTGACCGAGCGCGAGTCCTCCAAATCGGCCAGCGGACGAGAGGCGGCCTACGGGGTTACTAAGTACTTGTGTGTGTACCCAGATGGACGCTATGACGCACCTGGGCCGCAAGGAACGGCGTCGAGACGGTTCTGGTTGACAGGCCCAACTTCCTGGCCTTCGTGTTTAGCGGCGGGTTGGTGGGTTGCGCTGGCGGGGCCTGCATTTTCGCTGCCATCTGAGCGAGATCGGAAGCTTCGCTACGTGGCGGCGTGGTCCGAACACGACCCCGCGCATCCCCGGCGTACGCCTGACGTTGCGCCATTTCTCGCTCCCCTTGCCCGGATCTCTTCTTCCCTCCGTTCACGCTCTCGTTCTTGAGAGCTATCGCTGCTACTGCTGTTGCTGGAACGCTGACTAGAATGCGATGGGGACGAGCTCGGCGAGCTGTTGCTTCTGCCTGCATGCAGGAAGAAAGTCGGCTTCGTCGTCAGTCGACCACCGCCGAGAGGAAGGGATGTGCGTGGACTGTGCCTGGGCCGGGAACTGCGAATGTTGTGGAGCAGGACTAAGATGGGGATGTGTTGTTGATGCCGGGGCCATAGCGGGAGATGACAAGACAGTTACCGCGCTCGCAGGTGGAACGCCGCGGGTCGCGGATCGTGACGAAACAGCTGGATTGGGGTCTGGGGGTGGCGCCAGCGATATCGGAGATGGGATGCGTGTCGGCGAGGCGGCGGGTAACTGAGGTGTTGCGGGAGGTGTTGGATGTGGGCTTAAATTTGGCGTCGGTGCTACGAGGATGAGGCGCGGAACGGCCATCGGGGTCCCGTGTGGCCTGAACGGCGATGGACACCGTGGACGAAGCACAGGAACTGCTGCTTGACCCGGGGGTGGCGTATCCGGCCTTGGTCGGCGCAAGCTTCTTCGCCGGGATGATGTCGTAGATGACCTTGCCGGGAGTTGCTGGACACACAGAGATGAGCGCGACAAAGCCGGAGAAGAGCGAATGAAAGCCTACTCACGCCGAGGTCGCGGGGACGCCAGCTCTTTCGAGTCGTCGTCGCTGGACAAGGGACTCTGGAGTCGGCGGCCAGGGCTGGGCTGGGCGGAATTTCAAAGAGGGTGCGAGACGCCAGGCCAAGTTCTGGAGCCTGTGGCCTTCCTGGACGGCATCGGGACACTTTGAGAAAACTGTGGGGTATTAACACCGCGTGAGAGCGAGGCAAGGGAGGCGGACTTGCCTGAGAGCAGCCTGAGGACGTCTGTGGCGTCCTGGACGGGGGCAGCCACGGCCAGAAAGGACAGGGACGGGCTGTTGCCCTCATGCATGGGGGCTGGTGGATGGTTGGTCACGCGTGAAAACTCGTGTCGTCCTCCACCAACGCCTTCGGGCCAGAGATCCCGGTCGATATGGCGTCGTTGCTCCAGCGATACACAAACGCTACCCCCGACACCCGTCGCACCCGTCCTCGCCGACGTTGCAAACGGTAGGCGTTGCTCAACTGCCCATCCTTGCCGACTCACGATTGCCACAGCAACCCCGTTCACCTTCGATCCTCCCGCGCTGCATTCATCCAGGCACTGCTCACGGATTTAGAGACCCTCGACGGTCGCATATTGCCCAAAGGTCAGTCTACCGGCATTCTTTCGCCACGCGGGATCATCAATTCTATATTGCAGATGCAGCCGCAGCGCTCTTCGCACTCAAGACTCTCGGAAAAAATCCCACAGGGTCAGAGTCCCTCGGCACTGCGCCCACACTCTCCGCGTTGCTGCGAATCGTTGCAAGACTCAAGGACGACACTGAGGCAGCCGGCGAAGCTCTCCGATGCATCGCTAATGCCCTCCTGCTGTTCGACCAGGCTCGATCCATCTTTGTGCGCAAGGACGTCAATGGCGGTGAAGCTTGCATCGATTTGTTGCAGGCGCGTAGATCCTCTTTGCCGACGCGTTCCTCATTTTGTTTTCAGAAGTCGACCATCCCGGATCAAATATTCATCCTCTCGCGTATCCTGTTCCTCTCGACTGTTCACCCCTCTTCCTTTATCACGGTCCTGGTTGAGGACAAACACGTCGTCGACATTGTATCCATCAAACTCGACTTGCTCGTCAGCAGCCTCCTGGTCGGCACAAAAATGTCCAAAGAGGCAATGGTTGACGTGCTCAAATTCACCTTCAATATCTTGATGCACTACCCCAAATCGCTCGATGGTGGGCCAGAAGGCAAGATTATCGGGGACAGCTGGAGTCCTAAGCTGGATGGGTACGTGCCCTTGGTATCGGTAACGGTAACGACGGAACGCTGATTTTGTTTATCCAGCATTTTACCGCCCTTGCTACGCGTCTTCCATGCCCTCCCGCCCACATTCCCCCGCTCCCATCGCTGCCCCACTTACGCCGTTATCCATTCACTCATCGTCGTACCCATAACGCCGACATTGCGGGTCGAGTGGTTCGGAGCCAGTGCATCATCTTCGCCAAAGTCGAACCCTCCGGTTTCCCTACCCCGTCCAAGGAGAACGGACTCGTCTTCGTCGAGCCGCACGCATTCTCCGGTTCGCTCAGGCACACCTGCATCGTCTCCCAAGAGTAGTACGCTCGACCGCGCCTTGTCGGTCCTTTCGGCCGGTCGGCGATCATTGTCACGATCACCGTCTCCCATTCCGCCTTCACCGCCTTCCAGGCAGAACAGTAATAAGCTCCCAGTCGATACCCTTCTCCGAGCCCACTCTCTTCTCGAGGTCGCCTTCACGCATTACTTCCCCGACATGACCGAGCCAGACGACGCGTCTGTGCGCGAAAGATCAAGAGCGAATCAACGCTGATGCCTCCCGCCGACTCCTTGGACGACGACCTGTCCCCCGCTAGTGGTGCTCATTACGCGTTTGTGCTCTGCAGACGAGCAGTCTCGGACGCGGACGCGTGAGTGGTTGTGCCCGGCCGATCTCGATCGTAGCGCTGCGGCCGGCAGCCTCGAAAGCCGCGCAGACATGCTTGGGCGCTGTCTACGCTTACTTGGCAGTGTTTACCATGCGCGCCTCAAAGACTCCGTGGGCGAGATGCTGTTCGCCATGTGCGATTCCGACGCGTCAACAATGTCTACGCTCCTGGGCTACGGAAACGTCGCGGGCTTCCTGTTTAACAAGGGCATTATGTCCGCCCCACCGCCCCCGACATCATCCACAGGCGCTACCTCGACCGCAGCCGCGTTGGCCGCGGCGTCAGGATCGAACATCAACCCCATAACGGGCACGACGAATGCGCCAAGGGAGCCCGAGGCCCGAGATGACGCAGGAGGAGAAGGAGCGCGAGATGGAGAAGCTCTTCGTGCTCTTTTGACCGGTTGGAACGCACGGGTGCCTACCGAAGGAGCAAAATCCGATACGCAAGGCGATGGAGAAGGCTGCAACGGACCACCTCCCCGCCTACCAACGACGACGACGATAGTTAGGATGGGGGACCTGATGATTTGTGCCATGCTGGGCATGGCTTAATGTTATTCTCTCTTGGCTTATTGGTGATTCCCTCAGTGCTAGCTATTAACATAGTTACTACCAGCTTTAATGCTTAATAATGCTTTGAATTTTGCGTTGACCTAATCTTGAGTGAAGGAGGTGTGCTCACTGCACTCCGGCAGTTAGTTTAAAAAATGGTTTTTTTAGCATCATTAAATGAGCCCAAAAATGAACACCTCTTTTAGGTCATAGATCTTGACCAGAAGTTAGTGCATCATAGTGTTCAGATTAGTTGAGATCTTGGTAAGAAGCAGACTTTTGATTTAATCCGCATTTCGGCCCTAAGAGTTTTTTTTTTAGATTTATAATGTACAGAATAAACACAGAAGAAATGGCCTGGGCAACCCCTGTGACGCGGTGTGACCCGACAATCTGGCAGGGGGGGATCCAAAGGTCAATAACGCCTAACTAGTACAAGGAGCGCACCTGGCAGGGGGATCCAAAGAGAAGAAACTCTGGAGACCCCGACAGGTGGCCAACTATTTAAGAGCGCTGGCGGCGCCATGTGCAGTAATCACGAGCTCGATCACACGCGCGGGTCCCATCTTGATGGGTTGCGAGGGCAAACGCCGATCCGGCAAATTGATTACCTGAACTCCGGAGTTGCCGGAGTTCCCGGAGTTGCCGGAGTTGGACTCGGAGTGAGAGGAGCGCACCGGAGGAGTGGGGGGTGGAACTGGAGGGTTCCGGGGACGCCTCCGAGGTGCGGAGATGGGATCGGAGGGTTCCGGAGATGCCTCCGGAGGTGCGGAGATGGGATCGGAGGTGGGATCAGTGATGAAATTGATCCGAACGGGCGTTCCCTGACATCACCCCCCTGGAATGCGGCGTCTCGACGCATAGGCTCAGAGAGGGTTCGGAAGGGGATGGCGTCAAAGAGGGCAGCGCCGATGACCCGGGAGCGTTTGGGTGGCTCGGTAGTACTCCGCGATGTGCTCCGGAGCGTGAAGTCGATCGTGCCGGACCCATTGGTCATGGTCCGGACCGTATCCCCTTGTAGCGCACGAGGAAGTTGAGCTTCCGGTAGCGCACACGCGTCCAAAATCTCCTCCACCTCCCAGACCTCGTGACCCTCGTCGTCGAGCTCCGGAGGGGGTTTGTCGTAGCCCGGACGTCCCGGAAATGGCTCTTCCTGCGCAAGCTCGAGTTTGACAACCGGAAATACTGGGTGGAGACGCGAATACTTGGTGGGCAGTTCAAGCTTGAACGCACCCTTCCCGACCACCTGGATAACCTTGAACGGACCGAGGCGTCGATGCGAGAACTTCTCCAGGGACGAGTCGTGCGGATGTCTGAGGCGTCCAGCCAAACCCGGTCGCCGACCTTGATGTCCGGGGCGTCCAGCCGTCGTCGGTCGTAGTACCGCTTCTGCTCTTCCTTAGCCTTGACCAGAGCGGCCTTGGCTTCCGAGACTCCGCTAGCAATCCGGTCCCGGAACTCGTTCACCGACTCCACCTTCGACCGGAGTCCTCCGGGCTCAAAGCCCATCCTCGGAATCCTTCCGGTGTCCGTCATGAACGGCACCTGTTGCGTCGAAGAGTGGATGTGGTTGTTGTGCGAGAACTCCGCGGTCGGAAGCAGCTCGTCCCAGTCGTTTTGGGCGTAGTTGGTGAAGATCCGGATGTACTGCTCGAGTTCTTGATTGACGCGTTCGGTCTGTCCGTCGGTCTGCGGCTGGTACGCGGTTGACGTAGCAGGTTCAATCCCGACGAGGCGCCATAGCTCGCGGGTAAACTCCGCGACAAACTGCGGACCCCGGTCGGAGATGTACCGCTCCGGCAAACCATGGTGTCGCCAAACATTCCGGTAGTACAGGCGTGCGGCTCCGACTGCGTCGAGAGTTGTATGACACTCCGGAAGTGTGCCCGCTTTCGAGAACGTCGACAACGACCATGACCGCGTCGTACCCGTGGGCCTCCGGGAGCTCGACAATAAAGTCTACCGACACCGTATGCCAGCGCTCCGGGAGGGACTTCCGTGGGGTGGAGCTCTCCGATCGGAAGCTTCCGGAGGACCTTAGTCCCGGCAGCATAAATCGCACGTAGCAACGTGGCGACCTACGTGCCGGGACATCTGGGGCCACCAGTAGTTCCGGGAGATGAGCTCCAGCGTCTTGAAACGCCCCGCATGCCCTGCGACACGAGTGTCGTGGTGCTGCTCAATGATCCGGCGGCGAAGGTCTTTGTCCTTGGGGACGACGATCCGACCCCCGGAAGTACAGAAGTCCGTCGGAGACGTGCCATTCCGACGACCGGGTGGACTTCGCTCCGCGAGCCTTGAGCAGGTCCCGGGCAGCAAGTGCAACTGGCTCCTCCAAGTCCGGGTCTCCGGAGAGGGCGTCTCGGACGTCCCGGAGGATAGGACCCTCCGGACCGCCGACCCGGATGGCCTCCAACGCACGGACCTGGAACAACTCCGGACGGAGCAAGGTCACGTCGGAGTTGTCGGAAGCAACTCCGTGGTCCGGACGTCGGGACAGCGCATCCGGACGACCCATCCGGTTACCCGGAACATGGTGGAGCGTGAAGTCGAACCGGGACAAGTACAGGGACCATCGTGCCTGCCTCCGGTTCAACTGCTGCGACTTGCGGAAGTATTCCAGGTTCTTATGGTCGGTCCAGATCTCGACCGGATGCTCCGCGCCTTCGAGGAAGTGTCGCCACTCCTCGAGAGCACGGATTATCGCGAGCATCTCCTTGTCGTGAATCTCGTAGTTGCGCTGGACGTCATTTAAGCTCTTGGAATAGAACGCAACTGGAAGCCACTTCCCATCCGGGCGGATTGTTGTGAAAGTACCGCCCCGTCGCAAAGTCCGAGCTGTCCGCTCGAGCCGGAAAGGTTTGAGTCGTCCGGGAGGAGAAGTGCGGGCTCCGAGGTTACGGCGGATTTGAGTCCGTCATATGCGGCGGCCTCGGAGGCGCCCCAGACCCAAGAGACACCCTTCTTGGTGAGGTCGAAGAGGGGACGGGCAATACCGGAGAACCCCGGATGAATCGGCGGTAGAAGTTCGTGAAGCCGAGGAACTGCTGCACGTCCTTCTTGTTCCGTGGGGGGCCAGGCGGAGACTCCGGAGACCTTGACCGGATCCATCTCGACGCGGCTCTCGGAGATGATAACTCCGAGGTACTCGATCGACGTCTTCTCGAACTCGCACTTCTCCAACCGGAGGTAGAGCTTGTACCGCTGTAGGCGCCGGAGCACTTCCCGGACGATCTCCCGATGCTTCCGGAGGTCGGAGTGAGCAACGAGGATGTCGTCGAGGTAGATCATGACGTCGCCGGAGAGGATGAGGTCCTGGAAGATGTCGTTCATCATGGTCTGGAACGTGGAGGGGAGTTCGTCATGCCGGGTACATCACCAAGGGTTCGAAGAGTCCGCGGTTACACCGAACGCGGCCTTCCACTCGTCACCTTCCTTAATGCGCACGTTGTTGAAGCCCCAGCGGACGTCCAACTTGGTGAAGTAACGCGCTTTCCGGAGACGGTTGACGAGGTCGTTGATGAGGGGCAATGGATACCGGTTCTTAATGGTCATCGCGTTGAGAACACGGTAGTCCTGGAGAAACCGGAGTCGACCGTCCTTCTTCTTGATGAAGAATACCGGTGAAGCCATAGGCGACTTCGAAGGGCGAATATGTCCGGTGGCTAGGCCTTCCTCAATGAACACATCGAGCTCCTTCTGTTTGAGCGGCAAGATCAGATAGACCTTGCAGTTCGCGGGCTTGGCATCCAGAACGAGCTCAATGGCGTAGTCCCAGGGACGGCGCTCGGGGAGGGTATTGAACGACTCTTCTGCGAAGACATCGGAGAACTCCGTAGCCCAGTCCGGAATCTCCGAGCTTGGCGGTGCAGAGTTGCGTGCGAATGCCTCTGCGAGGTGCTGAGAGACCGTGGTGCTGGCGCGTATCTCCTCGCGGAGCTCATCCGGAGGCCGGAACGTCGTATAGAAGACTCGATCACCGTCCTCAAGGTCATCGTCGGAGTCCTCGTTGTCGTCGTCCGGGTCCGGCATAAGCCCAGGTAGGTCCGAGGTTCGAGCTCCGAGTCCTCCGGGAGGTCCGGAATCCGGGAACGGATCGGAACGAAGTCTCCGGAGTGCTGCGGCAGCGGAACGTGCGGCCTTTTTCTCGGAGCGTTGCTCGTCGCGGCAGGTAGAGCAGGAGGCAGGGCAACGGCTCATCTTGACCTCATGTCTCCCAGTTGATCTCCGGGTTGTGGCGGCGGAGCCAGGAGTGTCCGAGGATAACATCCTGCTTCCCCAACCCGGTGACCGCGAGTTGCATGCGCTCGGAGTGGCCCTTGTAGTGAACTACGAGGTCCGCCATCTTCCGGATTGCTCCAGCGTCGTTTGGCGTTGAGAAGGGGCGCTCGAGAGCTCGACCGGACGGAGAGAGAGAAGACTGCAGAACCGCACAGAAGACAACACCACCAAAACCCCAACGCCTTTCAGAGTGAAGACGAGTGGAAAGGATGTATCTTCCGCGCAAAACCCCACAGAACAACTCTCAAGCCAAGCCGCGTCCCCAAGCGAGTTCAAGCTCTAGGTACAGAGCCTGTAAACAGGTTGTAGGGCAGGAACGATGAAGTGTGGATAGGAAAGGGTCAGAAGAGCAAGTCTTCCGACGTGTGCGTCCGCGTACTACCGGGTGTTTCCCTCTCGAGTGGACCGACCCAATCAGATGCTCGCGCAAGGATAAACCCCCAGAACCCAATGTCGCTGGTTGAAGATCCGATATCGCTGCCGAAACCAATAACGCTGCCGAGAATACGCTGCCGAAACCCCTGATACGCTGCCGAAACCCTTATTCGCTGCCGAGACTACGCTGCCGAGACCACAATGACGCTGCCGAGACCGAATTAGTCCAACCGAGTGCAATACCCGCGAAGAGACCCCTAATGCCCGTAGTCGACGGCGACACTAGATTGTCTTCTTCTACATCCCCCCAAGTCCTTATATACGCCGTCTTCCATCACTTCTCATCATCTCCCATCATCTTCCAGTCCCTCGGTTCCCTCTGAAGTCGTTCCAGACCGTTCCAACTGCCGCGTTGCTTGACGATAGCGCCACTCGAATATACTTGCGATCGAGTTTGTTGTGTAGGACGAGCGGAAGTGCCCGTCCGGGTGTTCTGGTCGATCCTCCTAAGGTATCTCCGATATCTCCGTGTGCCTTCCCCTCCAGGGACAGCCTTCCACCATCTTCAGCTCCTTCCTAGCTTTCTCCCGGTGGTTGAATCATCTCAATCCGTGAAGTATAGCCAGAGCTATGCCCGAATCAATCTCCTGGTCTGGAAATCACCCGGCCCGCCAAGCCGATCGTTGTCCTGGCCTAAGTCATCAAGCCGATGTCAACGGAAGATCTTGGATCCTGACTTCCGGTCGCTATCCGGTTCCCTCGATAGCCGAAGACGCGGTCACGTGGTTCCCGCTTGCAGATCCTTTTAGGATCGACGCCCCTGAGTTGGCTGCCACGCCGTACTTCTATCTTCCACCCCTTCTGGTGTTTCTCCGAGTTTGGATTACCTCGGAAGATGGGCTCTGCTTTGACCATGTTTACCCAGTACCCGCATTTTCCTTAGGCAGAGTGTGAACTCCCTCCAGACGCGTAATACCTTCGCAGATATCTCCCCTACTAGCCGCTCGGGGTATAACGCTAGCCTTGAAGATGTGCGGAGAAGTCAAAACGCGCAAAATGTTGCCATTCCACACGTGTTTCCGTAACCGGCTTATCAGCGTGCCGTCGGCGTTGAAGACAGGGATGGGCCGGGACAGGTCGCATACGGGGATCCCATTCCGTGCGACGTGGTCCGAGTCGATGAAGTCGGAAGTCGCCCCACAATCCTGAGACCTCGGACCGAAAGCTTCAGAGCGTTCTCCGTCGACTCGATCTCAAGAGGGAGGTGGAGTGAGTTCGGACCAGGGGCAGCGGAGACCTGGTACGACTCGGAAGGCGTCTCTCCCATTTGGGTTGCTTAGGGAGAACGCGGGTGAGGACGATCTGGACAGTCTCCGGGCTCGGAGTTGAGTCCGGAGTGGCCGGAGGAGGTGAAGGAAGGTCGGGAGGAGTTGGTACGTCTATCGCTCGTCTGGTGCACTGGATGTATTGTCTTGGGGGTACAAACAGGCGAAACGATTATACGACGCGGACAAGGGCGTACTGCTCACTTGCCGCGGGAGAGAAAATCCTCCTGGACCTCCGCTTCGTGTTCGGCAACGTCCTCGGCGTCCTGGAAGCGAGCTACGAGCTCCTCCGAGAGGTCCGGCCCGAGCTGGCGTATGACCTCGTCGAGGAAGTCGACACCACGGACGTCCGCGGGCTCCGGGCACTGGTTGGCTAAGTGGCCGGGCTTGCCGCAGCGGAAGCAAGTGCGAATTCGCCCTCCGGTGGTCCGAGTGCGATCCACGTCCATGGGCACCGGGGCAGGGATGGCGGCCGGAGCGGCCGGAGCGTTACGAGGGCGGGGCGGAGCAGGAGCGAAGGCCGGAGCAAGGCGGAAGGGGGTTAGCCGCGCCACGGTTTGCACCCCGAGCGATGTGGTCGCCTTGGACGTTGGCCTCGTACTGCTGGTGCGTGCGGTTGCGCCACTCGTCGTAGTCCGCTGCAGCCGGAGCGCTTCCGGAGGTCGTTATAGCGTGGTTGATACGCGACTCGACCCCGGAGCGGAACTTGGTCGTTTTGACGAGCGGGTCGGTGAAGCCGGAGGCGGCCCAGAGCTCTTCAAACTCATCGGTGTAGTCGTAGACGTCCTTCTTGCCCATGAAGTACGCCGTGGACTCGAGCTTGGCGATAGCGCTCCTGGGTGTTGGGCTCCATGAACCGGAGCGCGAAGTCCGCAACAAACGCGTCGAAGTCGGCCCAAGGGAGAACCGGAGCATTCGCCCTGCGTTCCGCCCACTTCTGCGCCTGTCCGAGGGACATGTACGAGAGCGCAAAGTGGATGACCTTGGTGTCCCGAGACCTGTCCGTTGGACGTAAAAGCCTCCGGAACAAGTCCGACGTAGGTCCGGACGGCATGGAGGAAGGCCTTGCCCTTTGCGCGGTCGCCGTCGTGGAGCCGGCGGGGGGTTCGCACGGATCTGCGGGGCACGGACAGCTCCGGGTTGCGCCGGAGCGTTCCCGGGGAACCGGAGGTGGAATGGGGGCAGGAGGAGGTGGCGCGGGTGGCGCGTTAGCGAGACCAGTTATTTGTTGTAGGATTTGGTCGAGAGCATTCTCCATGTTGGTCATGCGCGTTGCTAAGTCGTTCGGAGCGGCCGGAGGAACTCCGGCGGCCGGAGCGGCTTGCTGGACGCCGTCCATGACCGTTGATGGTTCAGGAGAGGAGGGGGGCAAGTTGCGACGAAGCCTCGGAGTACTCGGACGAAACGTCGGAGTCGCTCGGAGCGCGGAAGGTCGCAATCTTGACCGGTTATCCCTTAGAGAGTTTCTTCTGCTGTAAGGGCAACCCCTGTGACGTGGTGTGACCCAACAATCTGGCAGGGGGGATCCAAAGTCAATAACGCTCTAACTAGTACAAGGAGCGCACCTGGCAGGGGGGATCTAAAGAGAAGAAACTCTGGAGACCCCTGACAGGCGGCCAACTATTTAAGAGCGCTGCGGCGCCATGTGCAGTAGGCACGAGCTCGATCACATGCGTGATCCCATCTTGATGGTTGCGAGGGCGGACGCCGATCCGGCAAATCGATTACCCGAACTCCGGAGTTGCCGGAGTTCCCGGAGTTGCCGGAGTTGGACTCGAGCGAGAGGAGCGCACCGGAGGAACGGGGGTGGGACTGGACGGTTCCGGAGACGCCTTCGGAGGTGCGGAGATGGGATCGGAGGTCGGATCAGTGATGAAATTGATCCGAGCGGGTTCCCTGACATGTGCGACCTAACACTATCAGGACAGCGGGCTGTAAAGCCGCAGTTCAAGTTTGCGCAACCAAAACAGTGCCAGGTAGAGTTTCATCCCGGGATGGCCGGGATCGGTTCCACTAGCGGAGCCACCACAATTTTTTCCATTTTTCTGGATGACGAGGTCATTGGCGGCGAAGTACTTCTTCAGCGCCGTCACGTGATCCGCAAGTTTGAGTCGCTTAGACCAAGTATGGCTGTGCTCCTTCTGGATATGTGAGCGCCACAAGATTGCATGTAACTCCACATCCAGGACGGCGGTGAGTTGGGGTTCGTCCCAACACGGTGGTGTGAATGCGGGGCCAATTTGGGTTAGACAGAGGGTAGTTGCCGATGGAGTCTCGTCTCCGCTGTCGCGGTCACTGTCCATGTCGATGTCGATGTCCAGGCCGACTTCGAACGACGACGGCAGGGTCGTCGGGGTCGCTGGCAATGCCGGTCGTGGTCGTTGTCACTGTCGCTGTCGTTAAGGTTGCTGTCGTCGACGATGGTGGCGGGCAATCTGTCCGCATTATTTCCGCTCAGGACCTGCACCCAGGTTTGCATGCAAAACCCTGGATTTTGCCAAAGAGCTGTGTGTACAAAATCATGGATTTATCACCCATTCAGTTCTGAGCCCTGGCTTGAGAAAAAAAGCCGATCTCTGCTTAGAAACTCCCAAAAAGGAAGTGAAATCAACCAATGTAGCCCAGAACATGACATAGGTGACCTATTACCCAAAAAGGAAATTTTCCATAGGATATCATGATTTTAAGATCCCATTACTACCAACCAAAAAAGGCAATTTGTGCAGGTGACTATATACAGTTGGTCACATCATCACGGAGTTGATGGAGATCAAAGTTGTAGAGATTTGTAATCTGAACAATGTTTCTCTTTTGACTTTTGCCTGATTCTTGCTAGTTATAGCGCTATTCAGAAAATGATGTGCCGATTTAGCTGATCTTGGTCTGATTACCATATATGTTGGCTTGCAATAGGCTGTTTGAGCTGATCTTGGTACTCTTGGAAGGCAATTATTTTTCCTGATGAAATGACATACTGGCATCACACATAGTATGATGTTGATCAAGGATCAAAAATAGAGATTAGGTGAGATCTTGTGCAAATCTTGGTGCATTTCGGTACTTAGTAGCTTAATATATGCCAGAGTACCGCTCCGTTCACTTTACAATGGATTCCTACCTCTAGCATATCAATATGCATCTCTAAAACCAGAATAACCACAAAAAGCTTGAAAAGATCTTGATCCATTCATGATTGCGTACTATCATTGTCAGTTCTGTTCTGAGTGCATTGATCTTTGTAATTTCAAGCAGTGCTATAGCCTGACCTTTAGAAATGTCACCAAGTCTATTTTTAAACCCTTTATCTACTACATAAATCACGGATTACCTAGGGAGCAAACTAAATTCACTGTGCATTCAATTCTGAATGAATTCCCATGAAGCTTGGGTGACACACAATATATAGTGCTACACTATCCTGTCTCAAAATATGACACCGTTATCTGCCCTGAAAGCCCGGAAAAGCAGCTTGAAAATATTGGATAAAAAGAGCTGCAGTGTAAGGGCAACCTCTGATGATAGGAGGCAGTGCTAGGCACAAGCAACACACTGGCAGGGGGGGATCCAAAGGTCAATACTGAGCTAGCTGGTACAAGGGAGCATACCTGGCAGGGGGGGATCCAAAGAGAAGAAACTCTGGAGACCCCAACAGGTGGCAACTATTTAAGGGCCCTGCTGCGGCACTGCTGGCAATATTTCCGTGCTATGTCGCATGACAGATCCCATCTAGATCTCTTGATAATCCGATGTGGGGATACTGAGTCATCTTGACTGGCCTGCCATGATGACTCAGCTTGACTGGTCTGCCATGATCACTCAGGAGGGCTCTGTCCCAGGTATTGCCGCAGGAGTATTGGGGTTTGGGTCAGCAATAAAGTTGATCCAAGTGAAGGTTCCCCTGACATGCAGTATTTTCTATGGATATGGAGCAAATGAAGATGGATAATAATTCTGGGGACGCTGAGTAGTGCAGAAGAGTCCTATATAGCTTCTGACCCTAGTTGTAGGAAGATCGGATTAGGGTCCTGACACGCTGCTCGAGCGCCGACGACGCGGGCGAGAAGGATCATCACCAAGCAGCGAAGAACTAGAAAAACAATGAAAAAGTTAGCTGCTCGTCGATGACGATGCACCTTGGACCTTATTTCCGCCGGCTCCCGCTGCTGCAGCGCCCCCGCCCCGCCCAGCCCAGCCCCGCCCACTCCCGCTCCCCCAGCGCCAGCCGCGCTCGCGTTGTTGTTCGTCGACATTGGTAGTGGTGGTGGTGGTTGGTAGTTAAGAGCGATTTACGTGACGAGCGGCCTGGAGCCACCTTTTAAAGGGTCGTTTTCGTCGGCTTTTGAGCCAGATTGAGACGTGAATGTGTACTAATGACGTTTGGACCTCGTCGTCATCTTTTTAGGGACGAGAAAAAGCTGAAAAGCGCCTTTCCGCTGCGAAACTCGCGCGGAAATGGCAGCTCTTTGAATTCCGCAGGCTTCCGCAGGCCTGCCGGCCCGTAGCCAGCCCAAAATGGGCCAGCCGGCGTGCGCAACTCCTGCGGAACTGGCTTTGGCTGGTGTTTCGGCCCGCAACCAGCCCAAAATGGGTCGAGAATTGACGGCTGGAGCTAGGCTGGGCTGAAGCTCGGCCTCCGGGAGCCTGCCGGCGTGCGGCCAGCCTCCGGAAGGTCCGGCTGGGCCATGGCCAGCCTCCCGAATGGTCCGGCTGAGCTCGGCTGACCTCGGCTGGCTCCCGGAAGGGCCGGCTGGGCCACGGCTGGCTCTGGTGAATGGCCGGCTGGGGCTCGGCTGGCCTGCGCTGCGCTGCGGAATGCATTTCTGAGGCAGGCTGGCTGGCCCTGAGCCCTCCGGCGCAGAACCAGCCCAAGTCCATGATTTGGTGCGGAAGAGGTCCCAGCAGACGCGCTGGGCGCTCGCTGGCCTCCCCCGCAGCGCGTTTGGTGCAGACGGCCCAATTGGGCAACTCAATGCCCATATTGGGCCAAAACCGCCCCAAGCTTCATTTTTTGAAGGAAGCCAAAAAATGAAGTATTTTTTGGGGACCTCCTAATGAAGTTTTTGATTTGATCTTTTTGTACTGAACAAGAAAATGAAGGATTGTTGTTTGATACTTCTTAATGAACATTAATTGGTAGTCAACAAGACAATGAAGGATTTCCAATACTTCATATTTTTGTGCTCAACAAGAAAGTGCAACCTGGTCAATGGAAGCGGCCCTACAGTCTACAGTATGTATTACGTAAGCAGCGGGAGGACTGGGCGGAGCTCCAAATGAAATGGAGGAACTTCCATGGAGCGATTGTAGGACTTCATGGAAGGGAGGACTTCACTCGCAGAAGAAGGGGGAAACTTCATGGAAGGAGTGTTTTGATAAAATAGCCATGTATAGGCAAAACTGATGATCTTATCAACTTTTTTTTGATGGCTTTGAACATTTTTGGGTTTGTACTGTACAGGTGTCACAGGTGTCACAAAAGCCTTTCTGCCAACTTTCATTTTTTTCATCCCATGAAGAAAAGCAACATTTGGCTTTTCCGCCTGGCGCTGCGCTCCGCGCCGCTCCCACTGCAAAAGTGACCTGCTTTCAGCTCGGACTGAAATACCACCAAAAATATTTGTTTTTTGTAGGCAATTTAGATCTGGACAAAATCAGTAGTTCTTGTTAGTCTGAAATGGTGCCTAAAAGGGCTGTTTTTAGCGCACCTTTTCATGTGCACTGAAATTCCTCATTTTAGCAGGCATCTGAAATGTCTGCTGAAACAAGGTGTTTTAGCTTGGCCAGAATGCAAACCAAAAATAGCCCTGTCAGAGTTTCCAAAAGGCTGGCTGAAAGCTTGGATTTTTGCTGGCGGTTCTGCAAATCAGAAATGACTGCTTTCAATCCCGCTGAAATTTCCCTTTGTTCAAACAAAGGGAAATTTCAGCCAGACAAAAACCTTTGCTTTCTCTGCCAACTGAATTGCCATCAGATATCCATTATTTCAGTTGCTCTTTCAGGCATGCTGAAAGAGCTACTTTCAGCTCACATTTCAGCAAGGCAAAAACTCAAGATTTTAGTGGCTCTTTCAGCTAGCCGCTGAAACCAGAAATTTCAGCACCGGTGAAAATGCCCACTAAAAATAGCTGTTTTAAGGAGCAATTCAGCCTTGTAAAAAGTTCTGATTTTAGCTCTGGTGAACATGGCTACAAAAAACATCTGTTTTAGGCAAGCTTTCAGCTCGAGCTGAAAGTGGGTCACAATCGCAGTGTCCGCCATAGCGGGCAGGACTTGTTCTGCAAGGGAGACTGATTAATTTTTTTTTTTTTTGGAGGGGAGGAGGCAGCGGGGCGGGGCGGGGAGGGCAGCGTGCGGGACTTTTTGGTGGGAGGGAGGGGAGGCTTTTTTGGGTGCGGAAGCCATCACTGATGGCGCCACTATTGGCCCTGAGACCTCCAACATTTGCGCGGATCCTCCAGTATTCGCCCGGATCCTCCACTTTTGCCTGCGGAACCTCCACTTTTGCCTGCGGAAGCCCCACTTTTGGGCCCCAAACTGTCCCGATTGGGCGCCCAAATGGAGCCATATCCGGGGATTAGAATACTAGGGTACTAACCCCATCCTCTAGTCTACTATTTGGAAAGCAATGCAAGTGTAGAAAATTGCAATCTATATTGATGGCAGAGGTTGAAGTACACTCATCTACACTTGTAGCATCCTTCTAACAAGCCTCTAGAGTACTTACTGACTTTGTATCTGGTGGATGTCTATTTGAGAATTTCGGAGTTTTACCTCTTTTTTAAGTATATAGGAAGATGAAAGGCCTCCAAGTTCTGAGTAGGAATGTTGGAACTGTAAGGGCGACCCTACAGTGCCTGTGTGCCCAGGACGACACAGACAAGACTGGCAGAGGAATCCAAAGTATATTAGCCCTAGCTAGCGTGTACAGAGGTGCTAGACACATACCTGGCAGAGGAATCCAAAGAGAACAAGTCTAAGGAGCCTTGCCAGGGGGTGTCACAGGTATAAGTGATGCGTGTGACAAAGCCACTGATAAATAAGAGCAAACAAGAATGAGAGGAGAGGAGATAAAGAGAGATAAGAGTGAGAGAGAAGAGGAGACAACAGGGGAAAGGGTATATAGTAAGGAAAAAGGTTGAAAAGTAAATGGAAAAGAATGGAAAAGAATAGGACGTCCCCTTACAGGAACATGTACACATATGTCCAGTAGATCTATAGTCTCAGTTTTCTTATCACATCCCAGATCCTCTATATCAAGCCTGATCAATTTGAGATTTTAGACATTTTCATACTTGAATATCCACTAGGTAATATGCATGAGAGTCAGCAGAGCTCAGGAGGGTGACTAGTAGACCATGGGCCCTTGCTTCCCATCCAAACTCTGACAATATTGACTCACATCTGAGTGAGATACAGTATTTTGGCTATGGAGTAGTATGTTTGATACAAGGCCAGTAATGTGAAAGCTAAAAATATGAACTGAGTTAGAGGTCCAGGGTAACATCTCTATCTTCCTATTACTTATTAAAGTAGGAGGATCGGCCAAGGTATGGATGAGATATCAAGAAATCAAGCAGGACATCAGGCTCTGTTATGCTACAAGCACAGCATTTGCAGAGGATTTGCTAGGAAGTATTGAGTGAATGTACTATACAGAATGACAGCACTCTGCATAGTACCTACCTAGGTGCTCAGCTACTAGAAGCGGGTAATAATAACAATACTTGTTATACCTAATCTGAGAGTATAATGGACCATACAATGTTTTCAATACTTTCTGTATAAAATGAGGAGTTTGCTCATAGTTCTAGCAGCTGGCTAGCTGGAGATAGAGCATGATCAGTGCTTATATCACAGATCAGTAGAGTATAATACCTGTTTAGCACAACAATAGTTGTGATGCTGGCTTAGATCAATTGATGAAAGTTGTTTGAAATGATGAAATCTACAACCTTCATTTTAAGTCACATCTATGACATTTGTCAGCTTCTAGCAAGCCGGTGAGATGAGTGCTCGAGAAACAGACTGGGAAAAACCCCAAAACAAAACCACACACAAAACACACAAAAACCTCTTCTCCGGGTGGAGACGAGGGCTGCGGGTCAAGTGGATAGCTTCTCCGGGATCTCCGTGCGCTGCTGCACACCGAGCGAGTTCTGGCTCTAGGGACAGAGCCTTTTGTGGTAAAGGTTGTAGAGGCTGAATACGGTTTTTGAGTTTCGCAGATAGGTTGTATTGGTGGTTTGTTGATTTGTAACGTAAGCGTACTGCCCAATGTCTCCTTCAGGCGGAGTGAAAGACCAGACCCGATGTAAAGCCTCTCGACTATAGCCCCAGATCCCAAATTGACAAAGTCAAATAACGTGTAAAAGACGCTTCTCCGACTTGTCCGACTTCTCCGAGTTCCCACGTGGAACGCTAAACGCTGCCGAGACTGTGCGCTGCCGAAACACTCTCGCTGCCGAAACCAGAAGATGCTGCCGAGACCACTGAACGCTGCCGGGACAATAGACACTGCCGAAACCCAAAATGCGATTGTAACCGACAAGGCTGTAGCAATTCCCAACACCCACACGAGTACAAGTGAGAGACCCCTAATGCCCGCAGCACTCCGGGCGCGATAGGATGCCTCTCCAAGTCCCCCCCACTATCTACTTTATACCCTAATCCGTCTGCTGCCGCTCCCAAGCCGATTGTTCCGTTATCCTGGCTCGTGTCCAACCCTTGCTTATCCAAGTCCGGCTTCTCCAGCTTCTCCAGGTTTGGTGTGTGTGTTGCAAAGTGCAATCGACAGGACTTGTCCAATCACATCCGCCAGTGTTACCCATCCAGGTGTACTGTTGAGGCCACTCGGCACGAGTCTTCTGCCCGTTCGGGCCGTTCCCTTTCCCAGGAACTCTTCTCCTACTTCTCCGCGACTCTCGTGCCGGCCTGCTCTATGTCCAAACATCCCAGTTGGCCCAGTACTTGACGGAATTGTCCTCGTCAGGCCTTAGACAACCCTCCTAACACCGTCTGGAGCCCATCCGATCCTCGCCTTGGCTCTCCGATCAGGCCCGCGTCATGCGGATAACCCGGAGATTTGGGTTGCAACGTCGTCATGTCCCACGCGATGCCCAAGGTACGGTCACATGCCTATTGCTATGCGCAGATCCCCCTGTCGGTGTTCTCCCTTCGAGTCTGGGCTGCCACCCCTTCTCCTGGTTCTCAGGGTTCTCCGGTGATACACCGGAAAATGAAATACGCCTGAAATCGAGTGATTTTGGCAAATATTTACTCCGTGGAATCATCTCGAATAGGGCTAATCAGCGCTGGATCCAAATGTTGAATTAGGCTTGAGTGAAAGGTGGATTAGCAGCCCTAACACGTTTCATAGTACTTAGGGCCAGCTAAAACATAAGTAGAATCCTAATCAGTTCCGCCTGACCAAATGATGAGTGGCCAATAGCCTTGCTGGACACCAAGCACACCAAAAGGGAAGAAACAGATTAAGGCCTATCCATAGGAAACGAATGGTTTGGCTGTTCAGGAAGTCCGCCATCTGTGATTAGCCGCGTTAGGGCTTAGACACTGGAGTCTCGTGACCGCGAAACCTCGGATTAGCCGGCTCGGCCTAATCGGAGACTCGGCAGCTTAGTCCGATCCGATGGACTAATCGACGACGACTAATCGGGCTAAGATTCTCCGGACATGAGGATCTGTCAAGAATCGACAACCGGTTTCAGGAACCTCTTTCGGGACGGCATTCCTCCTACATACACAACATGGGGGGCACCATTGGAATCGGCTTACCCGTGGCTATCGACTACTGGCCAGGGAGGACCGCCGGGCAAGCGGGGCAAGACTGCCAAGCTATCCGGCAGCAGTTCAGTCAAGATTGACACTCGGCAATTGATTGGATTAGCGGCATGACGACGCCGGACAAGGATTTGCGCCTGCAGCCAATGAGAGGAAACGCTTACGGATTATCTGGATGTGTTTTGTTTGTTTGGTTGTGTTTGTACGCTACTCAGAGATGTATTTAACCAGCGTTTGGGGCCCTAGGTCCCCACGCAAACAGTACCCATCATATTTTGATTGCCATTTTGCGGGGCTGTGGGGCAGACGGCGGATCGCCAGAAGTTGCAAATCCTAAGTTGGATTGACGGATCGGGATAAGAATCATTGAATTAAGCGATCGGACTTAGGTCTTCGTCTTGGTTACGGTGATTAACTGAGGTTGAGCGTGCTCGATGCTCCCTCTAAGTGGACTCGGCAGATCGGATTAAGGAAGTTGAGCTAGCTTCGGCGCTCCTTGGATAAGGATTGGGACTTGGTCGAGCGTACTACGGTGCTCTCCGGTGTTAACTAAACGAGATCGAGCGTACTCCGGTGCTCTCTTGGGTTCAGTGTTTTGTGCGTGAGGATTAGATTAAGGGAACGACCCTTGAGTTTTTGGCTTTGTTGGTTGGGTTCGGACAAACCGTCTGGGTCTGGTCGATCGAGTTGGGAAAAGCTCTCAAATCGAACTACACAAGACGTTAATCACTCCGTGATTATCCTTGAATCAAACACTCGGATTAGCATCGGCTTTCGGTCTATCCAAGACCGAACCCGCTTAATCGGTTTCCCTGAAACATTGATTAGTGAAAATCTCTGATTAAGGAGTTTCCCAACTTCTGGATTAGTGTTCAAAATCTCCACAAACCCCACAACTCAACCCTTGTTGGCTCTGAACCTTGGGGCCGATACTCGTATTGGTGATAGCTGCTAGGAACGCTTTTGGTGGTCTTTTGCTTGGTTGGTTTCTTTTGCTATTCAGCAAAAGTCTCTTTTCCGGGTGTTGGCGTTTTTCCCGCTGCTAGCCGATAGCTCGTCTATCACCGGGTTCCTAGGTTGCTCCCCTTCTTGGTGTTTTGCTAGGTCTTGGACTGGACCCAACTTGGACTCTGCTTTGACAAGGTTTACCCAGTGTTAGCAATGCCTCGAAGAGCGGTGTGCCCTTCTCCTACACGCACAACACCTTCGCAGATAAGTCCACTAGCCGCGCAGGGAAACACGCTAGTTCCAGATGTGCGCAAATGTCAAGACGCGCAAAAATGTTGCCATTCTACATGTGTTTTCAAAAGCGGCTTATCACTGGTTAAGAAAATTTCCTCTTTAGGATGAAGTCACTTATGTCACACTTATGAGAAAGTCAGCGGCCTGGTAATTTGAGAGATGATTTGATGATAGTTTGTCTATTTCTTGTCCTAGTTGTAAATGTGTTCACATCTAGCCTAGCCATCACTCAAGTTGCCTTTTATATCACAGATGTATCAAAAGGCATCAGTTCTATCATAGCATTATGATAGCATTGACCTTGAGACTTATGTCTGTACAAACTCCTGCCTTTGGCTGTTTATTGCAGCATTTATTCTGTATTTACTGCAGCAATGGGGAATCAGGGAGATCCCTTCTAGTTAGAAAGACTAGCATGAGGGTATAGTCCTTCTAATTAGAGGGAATATGTAGGCTTAAGAGGTGGGTACAAAGACGCCTCATTGTAGAGTGTCTATGGATGTTCGCTGAATAGAAGACGGAACTAGAGCACATTGAGACAGAATCAAAAAATATTCAGCAAAATCACCTGTCGCCATGACGTGTTTCAGGTCCAGTCAATCTCGTACTTGTCGCAAATCTTGAGCTTGTCAAACAGCCAGTGAAGATAGATGGAAATAGAGACCAGTGAGCACTTGACCAGCTTGCAGTGTGCAATAAAGACTGTGTAGACCAGAATGCATGTCTGGGAAACAGATTGGCACACGTGATCCAAGGAACAAACTCGGCTCACTGTATTCATGCCGCGCTTCCCTGCTTTCTCTTTGCCCTAGCAGGCAAGCACCGCGTAAATGGTGCCCGATGATCTGGATGCAGGTATACAAACGGCTGAAGTTTGTATAGCTTCAGCGCTCGGAGATTGTCACCACGGTTGCCGCTCTGGAACTGACAGTTCCAGGCGAGCAGACCAAATACAGCTTGTCAAACTGTATTACAATGAGAAACGAGACACCGCATTTGCAGAAAGACTTACAGTTGCGTTGTCAGGGGAACACCCGTTTGGATCAATTTCATCACTGATCCGACCTTCGATCCCATCTCCACACCTCCGGAAGCATCTCCGGAACCCTCCGGTTCCGCTCTTCGTCCTCTGGTGCGCTCCTCTCACTCCGAGTCCAATTCCGGTAACTCCGGCAACTCGGAGTTCGGGTAATCAATTTGCCGGATTGGCGTTTGCCCTTGCAACTATCAAGACGGGATCATGCATGTGATCGAGCCCGTGATTACTGCGCATGGCGCCCGCAGCGCTTTTAAATAGTTGCCACCTGTCAGGGGGTCTCCAGAGTTTCTTCTCTTTGGATCCCCCTGCCAGGTGCGCTCCTTATACTAGTTAGAGGGTTATTGACTTTGGATCCCCCCCTGCCAGATTGTTGGGTCACACCACGTCACAGGGGTTGCCCTTACATGCGGTGCAAGATTAGCCGGATACAGATATTGTCAAGTACGTCCTCAAGCACTGTCAAAAGCATCATGTTTGCAACAATGTCTGGCGCATCATCTGGACCAGTATCGCCGTTGTGTTGACGATTCAGTGCCTCGTCCATGTAGGTGGTGAGAATATTGAGTACTTGGCCGCTGCTGCATGGCCAAGTGATCTTTAGCTAGAGGTCGTTTGCTTCTTGTCCCACGCAAATTTGGAGCACACCAAAGTAGCATTTCTTAAGCTGTGAATGTAAATCATTGGGGGGTTAGGTGGGAGAGGACCAAGGAGAGTTAGAATGTACTGCTCCGACACGCATGTTCGGCAACCAATTGCCCTTGCAGTCCATCTTGCACCGCTCGGCCAAATACTTCAGATAGACCATCATTGAATGGTCTTCAATGATGGTCATCCACAATTCTGTCGCATCAAAGAGCCCAATAGCAAGCCAACACTGTTGTCGGTATCAGTGAGCTGAATATGGAAAGTCATATGCAGGCGTACCTCCCAATCCCGTTAACAAATGCCTGTGCAGGTTGTTCTCAAAACATTGAGAAGCCTCAACACAAATCTGACGCTAGAAATCCGCAAAATGGTCAGGGTTGTCGCTGATCCTCTCTGCGCTAATAGCCTGTCTACTCAGCGGCTGACTTGACTGGTCAGCCACAGCACTCCCACCACCTTCCGCACCATCCCAATAGTCCTTGTCCTCCTCGTTATCATTGTCATTGTCGTCTTCGGGAATTGAGAGCAGCTTCTGCGCTGTATCAACATTGCTAGGCACAAACCCGTGCAGTAGCTCATGCACCAACATAATGTCGGGATTAGTACGACATTGAGGAGCAAGGCCAAGGTTATCCCCTCCTTGTAGTCTGTCGTGTGTATCTGCATTTGCAACCTGGTTCTGGATGATGGCGGCAGCAACAAATAGGTCGTCGTCACCAACAAATGGGTCATCGCTAGGCAGCGGCACGGGTTGGCCCTACCCGCTGGTACCCGCGGGTTTGACCCGCGCGGTGCGGGTGCGGGTAGCCAGCTCGGCTACCCGTGATCCGCGGGTCAGACAGCCACCTCCGCATAGCGTGCCTAAATCCGCTCCAGCGGGCGTTCCGTGTCAATCTGCCATGTACAATGCCGTACATGGCAGATTGACCAAAGGTGGGAGCCGTGCTGGCTGTCACCCGGCTCCACCGGCACGTACCCGTGCGGTACCGTACCCGTACCCGTGCCCGCGGGTACACAGCCACCGCGGGTGCGGGTGCGGATCGGGGCCAGGACACCCGCGGGTTTACCCGTGCCGGTGCCTAGTCATCGCTGGCTCCGGCGTCAACAAGAGAACCCAATGGGTGCGAGTTGAGGTGTTGGAATTAGACGGTCAACCCGTTGCAAATGCGCAACAGGCCGCTATGCATTGTCCGATATATAAGTAGTACATCTATGTATAAAGGGACTGCTCAATAGAGAACAACAAGAGAAGGGAAAAGGTAAGTTCCATACTTGGTATAATGGTGCGTCGGGCTTGATTTCCCAACATGAGGAACAGACGCGAGAGTGGGGTTGGTGACTGGATGAGAGAGCTAGCTGAATGGCTCGCCGTCAACTCAGCTGTTGATGAGCCGGACACAACCACAGCAGCGGCGGAGCTATTCGATGGATACACAAAACTGGGCTAGGCCATAAAGGTGAACAGTTGTTGCGTTGACACAGCAGAGAGATGGCCGGTTGGCGTTCTGGTAAATTGCGAAGATGGGCCAGCAACGTTGGCAGTTCATTTCGCTGCTGGTTCTGCTGGTCTCGGTTGATACCTGAGCAAAACGCCTGAGAATTGTAAAACAAATCAGCCACCAGACGCACCAATGGTCTGTAATCTAGTCAATTAGCTTCCCCTTCATTGTACTCTGGTCATACGAGATGCCAAGCTCGTTGCAGATGCTATGGAAATCAGCCTTGCTCCCCACATTTCTGCACAGAAGATGGTATGAGAAGATTGAATGTGTTCAGTGCAACATACAAAGGAGTGCCATTCTCCGAGCGAGGAGATGTTGAAAGCCACATGCTGCTGCTTGAGAAGGTGGGTGGTAGACTCTGAGACGGCGGAATGAAGAGGATGGTGACGGCCTCCTGAACTGTAACATGATCAGTCGTCCGTCAGTGCAAAAGCACATAAAGAGCAAAGCACGTACCTTGAGCATTTGCCTACTTTGAATGCATGCAGGGTCGGAGCTTGTTTCTTTGTGTTGAGGGTTGCAGCAAGAGACCGCTGAACCAGGTGCGTTAGAAATCAAGAAAATATTGGTCTTGTTAACGAGAAAATACGTACTAGGCATGGTCCGAGCGGTGTTCAGGTTTGCAGATGAATCTCTAGTGTTTCAGAGTCGCGAGGGTCCACGAGGACATGCAGAACCAACAAAAGTTGGTGCACTTCTGCGTTCCGCTATGCCACAAGTCCGAAGCTCAAGGCCTGAGTCAAGTTGGCCAGCATTCGGCCAGTCCAGCTAGGGACATGCCCCCAGACGTGGGATCCAAGGCAAGTCAGCCAAGTGGGTGTTTGCAGCGCTCACGACAAGCAGTGTGGTTGGCGGTAAACTGCCAGGTGTGTGGCATCACGTGGCAAAATTCTGTCATGCAAAAATGCACTCAATCAATCGCGATTAAATGCTCAACTACACTACTTGGAAGATACAGCAACTCTACTTGAGTCCAGCACAGAAGGACATAGCAGTCTTCCTGCATAGGCCGACTAAATTGGTCCTCACAGACCGTCTTTGTGTTGTGTCTAGAGTAGAGTTAGTTTGTGTTGTTGCGTAAAATGGGATGGATGAGAAATATGACGTGCTGTCTGCCGAGCGCCGCTCTTTGGGAGCAACTACGCTCTTTGGAAGCAACTACGGAGGAAATGGGGGTGTGAATACAAATATATGCACCGCTGCTACTGCTCTCCCGCCTGACTTGCGCCAGTCTTCTTGAGGCGGGACAGTGGGAGCAAAAGCAGATACGACATGAGATCTGCCTGGCACGAGAGTTTGTGCCCAAAGGTTGTGTGTTGGTCCAGGGACTACCAGCTGACCATACACAAAGTGGGTTGAGGACAGGTCTTCCTGCGCTGGGGACCACACGTGAAGTGGGTTGCCAGGACGCGGGGTCAGGTCTGCGTTTGGTAGTGGCGGCGGTGTCCGGACGGAGCAGGGCAATGAGCACCACGATGGGCAGTGCTGGGAAGAAGTGGGTTGGTGAAGCCGGGGCGGTCCTCCATCAACAAGCAGCGAGGTTGTTGAGCTGGTTGAAGAAGACAGAGACGGAGGAACGAGCAGAGAAGATGAGCAGCCTGTCCTTAAACGGAAGGTGGCTGGGGACGTGGCGACATAGCAAGGTCACCAAGTCGTGGTGACCGCACCGGAGAAATGGCTGATGGTCACAATCGTTTGGTGACCCCGTCTGTCAGAAGGCTTGTGGTGTCTCCTTGGTCTGTGTCATGTCGGTGGCAAAAGCCAAGAAAAACACAAAGAAACTTGGATGTGTCGAGTACGGAAAGATCTAAGCAGTCTGTCCTGTGATGCCACTTACCACTTGTCCCTCGGGTCAGCGGCATCTGGGAGTGTAATGGGGCAGATTACTTGGTGTTATTCGTGTGTTGTGAGGTTTCGATCATCTGCGCACCCTAATTTCTATGCACAGAACACCGGACAAGAGTTTTATAGATCGGATTCTGGTGTTCATCCCGAAGGAAGCTCCAGCCAAGGGTTGTCTGGAAGATATGATTGTTGAGACCCAAAACTACCAATTTCCTTGTCCGAAAATTGGCTTTTTCAGGCGAAATTGGTCGAACCCTTGTCCGAAATTGGATATTTGAGGCCAATTCTCGGGCTCGTCGAGGTGCTATCCATCATAAATCTGGACTGACAGGTCACAGTGGGGAATTCTAAGCTGAAAATAGCATATTCTAAGCCGAAAATATTGTATTTGGGGTGATCAGGAACATTCTCATTTTGCCACTAACTTCACCCAGTTAGCGTCGAATTTGGTGAGTCACACATTGTGATATGTCACAGCCGTTTTCCAAAATTGGCTTTTTGAGGCCCAGAAATCTTTTTTAGGCCAAAATCCAGGATTTTCTGATTCAGACAACGCTTCCCGGGGCCTCGTCCCGACGAGGCCGTGTCCTGGGGCAAAATCCAGGCTGGGGCAGAGGCAGTCGAGGGACGGTTCCTCAATTGCAAGAGCTCCATGCATAAACTCGCACTAGGTCTTCGCTGATGCAACACTCGTGTTCCCGATGCTGGTCGCCGCAACGTTTGCCCAGGACGTTCAGCAACTGTAGATTAGATAGAACCTCCTCATATAGATAGCATATATTCCCCTGTAAATCTAGTCTACGCCGACATGAACTCGCGCAAAACCCGGCCGAAAATAGTCGTAGCCTTCTTGAAGTCCTCTTTCTGCGAAACTCATTCAGTAATGACCAACAAACTAGTGAGGGGCCGTACCTCGCCGTTGCTGAAGCTCACACGGAAATGCCCTGAGGTCACATCCGACCAATCGTCCGTCGGGTTGAACATGAAGCCTGGGCCCATAACGACACCAGCCTCAGCCAACTCGATGAAGAGCTTCGACTCGAGCTCCTTGACGCCGACAGTCTCGTAGTCAGGGTGATCCGCAAGGTGGACCTTCAGCCAGACGAACATGCCACTCGTCGGCGGCACGAAAGAAAAGAGCGGTTTGGCGACTGGCATCTTCTCGTTGAAGAAGCTGCTGGGACGCGTGCGCGGAGAGGCGTTGTAGACTTGGCAGCCGGTCCAGAGGCCCGAGCCAGCAGCCGACGTCAGTTGGAACTCCTCTGAGAAGCAGTCGACGAGGAAGTCGCGGCGGAGCGTGTACTGGACGCGCAGGCCTTTGAGCCATCGCATGAAGCCGGGTTCGCCCCACTGGATAAGCGTGCTCGCGACCAGAGACTGAGAGAAACCGCATGGCGCTTGGGTGGAAGTCTCCGCAGCGCGTTCAATGCGCTCCGCAAACATCTCATTGCAGGTGTACCAGCCCAAGCGACAGCCGGGTGCCATGGTCTGAACGATCAGCGTCATCACATGATGATTGGATAAGCACCCACCTTCGAAAACGTATCCAAACGAATAACGCGACCCTGGTAGTCGATCCTTGCCCAACGTCAGCCGGTTCAGAGGAGTTTGAGAGAGCGGTATACTTGAGGTAGCTGGGCTCCAAAGACGCAATGAACTCTTCGTCGGTTTCCGAGGCTCGTACTTCACGCTGCGCCTTGGGGATGTAGGTGCCTTCTTGCTATGAGGAGATCAGCGCTTGAAAGGGCCCTTCTTACGGTTGGAACGAACTAAGACGTAGTACGGGTCGTCGCAGACGATTATCCTATTGGGCAAGCAAACGGTCAGCGCTCGGTCTGAGAGCAGAGAAATCAAACGGACACATCGAATTCGACGCAAATCTGGTAAATATCCTTCTTGCGCTGGAGCCCCGTCGTCTGGAAAGGGTTAGTCGAAGAAGAAGCTGTTCAGAGCTGAATGCCCACAGTCCCAGTCGGGTTCTCGCCAATCGGCACGGTATAGAGAACGTGAGGACTGCACATGGGGTTCAGGGATATATCTTCAGGGAGCGCCATGGCACGCACCGAGGCATTCCACGAGCAGCTTCATCCCAGTTGGCAAGTACCTCGCGCAGAGCATCAGCCCTCATTCCCTGAGCGTCGATATCGACCGTAACTGGATATTTTGAGCCTTCGATTACACTAGTGCCTATGGTCACGCACCCGGCTGAATGTCGTAGGGCTTCATCGTAGCCATGGCGCTTTACCCAGTCAGACCTTGTGTGGGCACATCAAACGGCGACAAACCTCGGGTACGTCCATCTCGAGACCAGCACACCCTCTCCAGGGTTGCAGAGGGTGAGAACGACCTTGTTCCACGCGTCTGGGAGAATATGAATGACAAACCGCCATCAGACGAGGCGGAATGCCGACCCACCGGTATTTCCAGCATGCAATAACGTTGTCCAGTTTTCGTACGCAGGCTGGTACACCTTCTTGGAGAAGTCTTTGACGAGCTTGTTGAGCTGAGGAAGGCCAGACGATAAACCTATCACACAGATTTGAGAAAGCAGTTGGAAAGCTGGAAGTCAAAGCTCACCGTATTGCAGCGCCTGGTCCCAGTTTCGAGAACTCAGGTTCGGGGAGCCGTCATAAAGGGTAGGATCTCACCGTAGCGAGATTTATGTCTTCGGGGCGCGTCGCGAACTTGGGAACGCTGATAGACGTTGTCTTCTCTTTGGCACCTAAGAGCTTCCAAAGCCACGAGAAGGTGGACTCGGGTGACGTCGAGGACGGGAATGAATTGTGAACGAGTATGTTGGAACTGATATCGGTGAAAGGAAAGTAGGCTGGGGCCGGAAGACCTGCAAGTCCCGTCAGGAACAAGGATTACAGCTGAAGAGGGACTTGACGGACCTCCAGCGAGCCCAATGAGCCCCGGTTTGTTGAAATATTTCTGGAGAATGGAAAGTAAGATCCAGCAACAAGGCGCACAAGAAAATACCTGGAAAAGCTTGAGGGGAGACGTCTCGCGAGCCCGAGAGACATCACTGAAGTTTTGTTGGAAGATGCTGTGGGTTGAGCGCAAGACCCACCTGAGATGGTGGCTCAAGTCAATGGCCGGCGCGTGTGCGCCCTGCGCCGGCGCAGATGCACGCGCTAAGAGAGCTTCGAAGCCTTCGGAGTTCATGGAAGCTCGTGAGAAGGATACGACCTTAGTCAGACATCGAAATCTCTACCGAAACCATCACCTTCGCAGCGGAGCGCGGTTGGGGTGAAGCGAGGTGCGTCGTCGCGTCTCCTGGCCCGTCCTTCACGTCTAATGGTGTCCAGGAGGCTACTACTCAACGATGGCGTCGCGAAAGAGCTCTTGCTACAAATGCGGCAACCGTTCGTCTCCAATTGCTGGTCTTCAAAATCTCATCGCAACCCTAGTCGGCCACATCGCCGAGAACTGCTCGTCGGCCGAGCGCCTCTGTTACAACTGTCGCCAGGTCTGCTCCGTTCTTGCGCCCATTGCCGCCAGTTACCGATTTCCTCGTCATATCGTCATAGCCCGGCCACGAATCGGCTGCTTGCCCATCCCCGCGCACCGTCGCCGCTAAGCAGTGCTATAGTTGTGGAGGTGTAGGGCATATCATCGGAAAGCCCAGTCACCTCGTCTCTGCTCTAGGGCTTACGCACTATTACAGCCGATTGCCCAACTCTTCGCATCCAGCAAAGCGGAGGACAGCGGTGCTACAACTGCGGCAAGTACGGTCATATTAGCAAAGTCTGCCCTGCCGGCTCCTTGGGCTTCGCTGCTCGTCCTGCTCCATCTGGTCGGGCCCTCAACACGGCGACGCTCCCTCCGGTCAAGTGTTATCGGTGCGGCCAAATGAATCATTACGCCAGGTCTGAACGGCCTCTTTAATCACCCAGTCTAGTACTGATTCTCCGCCTTTCAGGGACTGCCTTGCACCTCCTGGAACCGAAGGCGGTTATGTCAGGCCGAAGACTTGTTACAGATGCCAGCAGGTGTGTACGCTTCAATTGTTATAGTGTCTTCTCACTCTGGTTGTGCAGGAGGGCCACGTATGTTTGCCTCTTGACCGTGTGGAGACCCCGGATAACACTTTGTTGACAGATCGCGCGCGACTGCCCTGAAGTTAACCAAGAATACTTGGGCTGACCATAGTGTACACTGTATGCTACCTTGTAACCCCTTGAAGTCACATGCTTAGCATTTCGTGCTTACCTCGAGCGTCGCGTCGATACTTTTTCTCTTTTCCTCAGCTCCAAACATATACGGAGCGCAAACATCTCCCGTGCGTTCTCAGTCAACCGTCCAAACCCGCTGCTCAACAAGCAACCAGATATACGCGCCAGCAACTCTACGATGTTGTCTCCGACGTAGCGTCCTACCGGCACTTCATTCCATACTGCTCGGCCTCGCGCATCTTGAGCTCCAGCGACCCGACCAAATCTCCACTACTTCTTGAGGCCGAGTTGACAGTCCAGTTCCTCGCATTCAAAGAGAGCTATGTCAGCCAAGTAACCTGCATTCCGCTGGAGTCCGTCGAGGCAAGCACGCTTTTCGAAACAAAGGGACGCGTCTGACGCGTCGTCAGGCCATAGCTGCTTCTACGACGCCTCTTTTCAAGGAACTCAAGACGACCTGGCGCTTCCGAGAGGACGCACCACCTCCTTCGCCATCGACACTCGTCAGTCTGGACCTGGCGTATGCATTCGCCAATCCGCTTCACGGAGCCATCTCCGCCTCTTTCTTTGGGCAGGTTTCGAAAATGATGGTGCAGGCGTTCGAGGAGAGATGTGCAGAGGTTTACGGACGGAATTCATAGAAATACAGTACTCTCAGCTCTGCTCTGGTTTCGGTTCTGTGTCCACTTCCGGCGGTCTGGCTTGCACCTGCGGTAAACTCCATCTCCAGGCTTTTGGATTGTCCGCTCGATACATCCTCAACCTCTCCACTGGGCTCATTTCGTCCAGTGGAACCGGTATAAGTCGTTTCGCAATGACGTTCTCAGACTTGAGGTCCTTGAGCAGCTTTTTGAGGTGGCTGACCAGACGTTATGAGCCCTTGTACATATAATACGGATGGGACGCACTTTATTGAGTGGATTTGCTTGTCCTGCTCCAATGTCTCCGCTTGCACGATGCGGTCAAACAATTGCCGCGAAGTTAAGGGACCCGGTGCCGTCTTCAGTGCGTTCAGCACAAGACGCGTTTTTTCGGGCGCGGGTCCGCGATAGATGCGAAGTGGGTCCACTCTGACTCGAACTCCGGGAGGCATATCGGGGAAGAGGATTTTCGGGAGCGGGGGTATGAGGGTTCGTTTGTACAAAAAAAGAAATCACGCGCGCACAGCCTGATTTCCGCGCGCGCACAGACGACTTGGCGCGCGCACACATAATTCATCATATATACTAAGCACACAACCACCAAGTACTACAAAGTGAAGGGGGCTCGGCGTCGGAGGTTTTGGGCGTGCCGAGTAGTGACTCGAGCTCGACGACGAGAAGGAGGGTGAATCTACTCCACAGACACCAATCCGGTGCCCTCCGAGGGCACGCTCACAGTGGCCGATCTCTTTTGGCCGGCAGCGAGCGGACGGTCTCCAAGAAGTTGAACCCGCAGATGAGAGATGGGAGGGATGCCCTGCAGGGGCAGAGGAAGGACGCTGCTGTCGTCCTCGATAGATGGTGCCACACATGGTGCGGGTGGGCCGACGAGAGGACAGGGTCCATTGTTGTTGGTTCGTCGTTGGCAGCTGGAGCATCCAGACTGCCGGAGCTGCTGAGTAAAGCTTCGAGCGCGAGTTCTGCGGGAGTCGTGGGTATGGTACGGGCGTCGAACACTGCAACTTGTCCCAATCGAGGTCTTGGTTCTCGTAGTTGAGCGGCGAGGAAGAGTGTGTTGAGACGTGGGATAGTGGGCCGTGGGAGGCGGAGGCATGAGTGCAAGTCGGGTCGGTATGCGCAACTTGGGTCGCTGACCATTGACGCCCTCCCAGCATCCGGCGGGTGCGAGGCACGCCAGACACAAGCAGAGGTGAACACCCTGTTCTCGCCGGTACGAGACGGGCTGCCCGGGGTGCTACGTCAGGATGTGGTCTGAAGCCAAGAGCAATCATCATCACGTGCACTACTCGATTGACCCTCCATGAACTCATGCGTCTTCAGCGACGCGTCTCATGCGTAGTCACTGTTCCCTTGCTTTTTCCTCCGCGATGAAAGTCGTAACTAGATGATTCAAGTTTTCCTAAACTCCCTAGCCCCTTCACCTGAACCTTTTTTAAACTCCAAGCTGCTTCACCCAATCCTTCAACTCCTTCAACGCCGTTGACTTGAAAATAGCTTCGATTTCGAGTGTGTCGTTGTTGAAGCCGGTCTCAACGAGGTCGTGGACCGTGAGCTCAAAGCAGCGCAGAGGCATCTGCGAGAGAATGCCCTTCGAGGGGGTCTGCTTTGCGCAGGATCTGCGCAAGCGAGTGCTTGTTGTCCTTGTGGAGGAGCTGTTTGGCAACACCGAGCCACCAGAACGTCTCCCACAGCTTGGAGCACTCAGGGTTGTCTGTGCAGGTGTATGAGTGGGACACCGCCGGCGGGTTGTATGCAATGCTGCGGCGGAATTCGAGAATCTCGAATTTGAGACTGAGGACCTTGTGCAAGGTCACGACGCCCATGGTGTCTGCATCCTCGAGGGTGATGTCCTCGATAGCAGTCGCGTGAACTCGCTGAACGCAGAGTCAAACCAGTCAGGAATATCGTACTGGCGCGCAAGTTGGATTTTGAGGGCGGCAGTGAAACCAGGGTGCAACGGGAGCTCTCGGGTCGCGTACTTCATGGCGCTGGGGATATTCCACATGTGTGCGACACGTATAAGCGCGACATAGTAGTCGAGAGTTGGTTGGTCTACGTCGTCCCTGCCCAAAGGTTCAATGGGTGAAGAAGTGAAGAAGCAGAGAGAAGGAAACCATACCTTTCGTAGAGAAAGACACAGAGAAACTCGAAAACGTCCAGCCGGATATCGGCCCCATTGAGGTTGATAGCGTGCTGGTGGTCAAACCCGTCGAGTGGCTTGGTTTGCTCTGCCATACTGAACATGTCGTTGAAAAATCCGATCTTGTTGGCTAAGATACTTTTATGCAGCCTGAAGACAATGTTCTTGACCTGTCCGAAGGTTTTTGTGTTGGTAAACACATCTTAGCTGAGACGCGAAGAATTTACCAGAAAGTAGATGTTTCCGTCAGTGAGGTAGAAGCGAGGATGGGCAACGGCATCCGCTGGGGTCAGCTCAACTTGGGATAACATGGACGTCCGGAGGAGAGAGAGAGAACTTGATGGCCTCGCTTAGCATTTTGACACTTGCTTTATCCGACCATGGAGGAACTCCCGGCGCAATTCCCGGACTTGCCGTCCCATTTCGATAATGGGCTATGGCCATCGACAGTTATGCAAGCTCACCAAATCGCGTCTGACGCGTACCGATACGCGTTCAAGCTCTGAATGCAAGCGATAACGATGCACATCGGCTGCGACTCCATGCGGACAAGTTGCTTGGTCGCATTCTGCCAATTGTTCAAGCCATGGAACTTGAGGTCTTGAACTCCGAGTGGATCGAAGAGGCTTCAGTGCTTATTGCTGGCCTTGGACTTGGCTTGGAGACGGCAGCAGCAGCAGTGGAGAAAGTGTACGGGGATTTTGTTGTTTTCCGCAGTGCTGTGTTGCTTATTTCCGATCCAAAGCCATACAAGCGACCTGAAGAAGCCAGTCTTGCTCAATATTCGACGCAGCGGGAAGCGAGGGCGACCACGAAAGATGATCTCGAAAGAGTGGCTTACCGCAGCCGTTGCGCCTGGTCGACGGATCACGCTGAGCAAGCTCGCGGAGCTCGCTGGTGTTCATCGGCACACACTCCGAGCCTATCTAAAGCAATATGGCGTCTATGAGCGCTTTACTTCGCTTTCCGACCGCGATCTAGACCTTCTGGTCCGCACGTTCAAATCGAAGAAACCAACTTCCGGGCTGAGCTATATCGTGGGCTTCTTGCGCTCCCATGGCCTCAAGATCCAACGTCGACGTGTCCGCGCTTCTATAAAGCGCATCGACCCACTTGGGACCGCGATCCGACGTCACCAAGCTACCGATCGCCAAAAGTACAGCGTCCCTCACTCCAATTATCTCTGGCATCTCGATGGCCACCACAAGCTGATCCGCTGGGGAGTTGTTATCCATGGAATTGTCGATGGATATTGCCGTACTGTGCGCATGTTTATATTCTGAAAGAATTTTTAACCCTCCTACTTGCAGATCACTGCCCTTCGTGCCAGCACTAACAACGAAGCACTGACGGTCCTTAACCTCTTTCGAGAGGCGGTCCGCAAGTTCAACGTTGTCCCATCACGTATGCGTGGAGATCGCGGCGGAGAGAATATCGAGGTTGCGGTCTGGATGATCAAGCACCGGGGTGCACGTCGAGCGTCATTTATGTGGGGCTCGTATGTCCGATTCCAATTTTACGCTCTGCTTCTTGACTTCTTTGTTCCAGATCCACGCGAAATACACGAATTGAGCGTCTGTGGGTTGAAGTTGGCACGCAGTTCACTCGCCGTTGGCGCGCATTCTTTACGCGTCTCGAGCGAAAGTGCAATCTTGACCATACATCGCCCCAGCACCTCTGGCTACTGCATCGTCTATTTCTCGACGCGATCAACAGCGACTGCAATGACTTTGTGGCAGAATGGAATGTTCATCCTCTAAAAGGCGGCGACAATAAGGGAAGGTCCCCATTGGTACGATTTCAGACTTGATGATGTGCATGCTTCATACAGGCACACAGGACATTCGTTTTGTCAGCGAAACCGAGCATGGTGTCGAAGAAGACCAGCCTGGGGTCCATCCCAACATTCTCGAAGAGTTCTATGGGACCATCGATGACCTGGATGACGCTGAATGGGAGGACGTGGAGGACATGATAGCGGCGGACCAGCAGCCCGATATCCGGCATGACCCTGTTGAAGTCCCTGCGCACCACTCTCCATTCGACCGCGAAACAGAACTATTGTTCTTTCAGGCACTGGAGCTGGCTAAAGAGACCATTCCGCTGTCTTTTGACTCTGATCCTGAGAATTATCAGCCTCAGGAGGCAATTCGGCTTGGTCGAGCTGGCAAGCGCGTTCTGATCCAGCTTCCGATTGCAGTATGGTGGGAGCGGGAGCTGGTTTGGGTGCAAGCCCTTGAGTTAATGTCGCGCTTTTGTATCGAGCTTGGGGCATAAAGAAAGACACAATCAGTTTATTAACAATAGATCAATGATTGCATTTTTGAGAATGATCAGGCATTCTCGGGTAAAATAGCTGTCATTTTTTTCTCTTCTCTCTCCACCATGTCCATGTCGGCTTCGGACCGTGTCTGCTTCGGTACAGAGGCAGACGGCAGCCCTTGCACCTGCCAGACACCTATTCCCGACCCCAAGCAGTCTCCCGAGGACGTGCAGCTCTGTCGAGACTGTCGACATCGTATCGGCACTCACCGCGTTGCCCCACAGCCCGCTGCACAAAACAAGCTCAGTGACATACTGGCTGGTGTTGCCGCTGCACGCAAACAGCGCGTTGACGACGCGGAAGCTCGTGAGGAGGCAAATGCCGGCTTCAAAAAGGTCGGCGCCAGTCGGGGTGGTGATACCAAGTACAAGGTCAGTTAAGAAGGCTGAGTTCGAGCTTGTTTTGACCTGCGTTTGACAGAGAAAGAAGGGCAAGGAAGCGGTCAAAGATTCGCCGCCGGCAGATGGATCGGAAAAACCCTCGACAGTGGGTCGCATTGTTTTGGTGGCCGGCTGCGAGTCTGTGGGTGTGTTTTTTGCGGTAGCGACACATTCCTGATCAAGACCTAGGTTCCTGTGTTTTCGGACGACGAAGCAGACGACGAGGATGACGACGACTGCCCGACGTTGCTCCGAGCGACGTTGCCAGACGCACAGAAACTCCAGACCCTCAAAGATGCACAGCTTGTGTACCAGCCCATCGACGAAAAGGCCTTCTTCAAGTACAAGGGCGAGTGGTCGAGGGGCAGGATTGACGAAGAAGTTCGTGCCGCGTTCAAAAAAGAGCCAGTGTTCTACTTCTTGGATGACGAGTATCCGCTCGACGAGGGAGAAGTGCACTGGGTTCTCATGACAGTACGTGGGAAGACGGTGGTCGAATTCAACAAGAAGGGCGAGATTACGGGCGAGGATCTTGAGGCATGTAAATCGGGCAAAGGCAAGACACCGAAGAATCAGACGCTCTATTTCGGTAAGCGCATCACGTGTACACTTTTCTGCTTGTTCTTGACGGCGATACAGGGCTGCGCAGTGGTTCTGACGACAAGATCCTGCGCACCGGAAAATGGCCCAAGGAGTACATCGACGCCGCCGAGAGCGGTGGGACTTCTCGCATCAGCAAACCTGCATCGCGCGCGAAACGCGTCATCTTGAAGTTATCGGTGAAGGAAAAGGACGAGGTTATCGAAGTCTCCGACGGGGAGAAAGGTGAGTTCCAGTGCTTCTATCGTTTTATTATTGCATTAACTGGAATACCGTAGAGACTGTGCCCCGTAAGCAGGACAAGACGAAAATCAAGAAAGAGGAGAACGGTACGCAAATGCACGCTATTCAAGCATCCAACTCACACACTCTCAGAACCTGGTCCCAGCACTCAGCTCTTCCTCCCAAGCGACTCCGATGGCGAAAGCGAGCTGCCGGAACGCATCTTGCTTGCGGGTCGAGCCGTTTCCGTCGCGCCACAGGCTCCACGCTCAGTGCTGCCGGTCTCGGGTCTTCCTGTCCTCCCGTCGGCCGCCGCCACCAATCCGTCGACATCAGCCATGGTTTTTCCATCGACGACCTCGTCGTCGTCGCTCCCAGTCCCATCGCTCGCCCCCGCACCATTCCCGTTGCTCCCGTCACCAGGCCCAAGTGCCTCTGCTTCCGGTTCCTATACCGCCTCTACCTCTCGCTCCGCTCCCCGCACGCCGAGCCCAGGTCCTTTCGATGATCGCTGGAATAGTTATTACACCGAGACGGAGGCCATGCAAGCGTACGCCATCCATGGCGACTACCGGGAGCCCACGGCCGAGTCGCGCAAGCGATCGCATTTGGCGAGCTTGATGACCGACACGGGTCTCGACTCGCCGGAACGCCGCTCTGAGGGCAGCAACATCTGGAAGCGTCTTCGCAAGGGCTACTAGGCAATCGGGCGGTCCACGCAACAACGGTCAGCCACCTCCTTCATCTCTCACTGGTATTTTCATGTATATATCAATCCCCCGCCGTGCTCCGCACCGTCATCTATCTCTACGCTTCGTCTTAATGCCGCTAAATGCTTCGTGACACTATCATCTCTCCGTACTGTACATATCGCCGCCCCCGTTCTTGCTCTCTTACCGTAATATATACCCATCTAATGCTCTTGGTCTACGCTGCCTATGCACACACACACTCATTTGTTTCCTCGTCATTCGTTTTCACCCCGTCTCACTTGTCTCGTTTAAAATACATCTGATTTTTAATGATTTGGCTTCGGTCGGTGGTCTACCGTGCCTCCGTGCACTTGACCGTGCAGCTCCTGCGTCGGCCTCTGTGCGCGCGCCAAGTCGTCTGTGCGCGCGCGGAAATCAGGCTGTGCGCGCGTGATTTCTTTTTTTGTACAAACGAACCCTCATAGGGGGTGGATGGCAATTGACTAGACCGGCTGGTCACGCCCTAAAAAGCTCTCGAGATCGCACTGTGCGAGCTCAACTTTCCGCGACGATGAGCAAACTCAACGCATCTGCATTCGAATTCGTGCCAGGCAGGAGCTTTGCGCCGCCCACCCAGAATGCGCAGCCGCCCCCACCGCCCGTTGAGCGGCCCGAGCAAGTGGAGGCACCCCGTCCCCCGCCTACAATCTCTCTCAACATCGGAGGTGCTCCCAAGCCCGCACCGGCCCCAGCACCCGCCGCCCAGCCTGCTGCCAAACCTCCTCCTGCCGCCGCTGCCCCGCCCAAGCCGGCAGCACCGGCAGCACCAGCACAGTCGTCTGCACCTACCCAGTCCAAGACCTTCTCGATGGATAGGTCCAAGACGGACACAAACGCAATCGCCAACGAAGTCCGCAGCGCTGCAGACGAGGCTGTCCTCGAAGATCTCTACGGCGATGGTAGGTCGCTGCATCCCTACCCCATGACGATCCTCGTTAATTTTTGCGGCCAGCCAAGGAACATCTCAACATCGTCTTCATCGGCCACGTCGATGCAGGCAAGAGCACAATGGGCGGCAATCTGCTTTTCATCACAGGCATGGTCGACAAGCGCACGATGGAGAAATACGAGCGCGAGGCCAAGGAGGTGGGGCGGGAGACCTGGTATTTGAGCTGGGCACTTGATTCGACGCCGCAAGAGCGGCTCAAGGGCAAGACCGTCGAGGTTGGACGGGCATACTTCGAAACTACCTTCCGCCGATACACGATCCTCGATGCGCCGGGCCACAAGACGTTCGTTCCCTCCATGATCTCAGGTGCGGCACAGGCCGACATTGCCATCCTCGTCATCTCCGCTCGCAAGGGTGAATTCGAGACCGGGTTCGAGAAGGGTGGTCAGACGCGCGAGCATATCATGCTCGTGAAGACGGCCGGCGTCTCTAAACTCATCATCGTCATAAACAAGATGGACGACTCGACCGTCAACTGGGAGAAGGCCCGCTACGAGGAGATTCGCGACAAGCTCATCCCCTTCGTTCGTGGCTCGGGCTTCAACCCCAAGACAGACGTGACCTTCATTCCTGTGTCCGCCTACACTGGCGTCAACCTCAAAGATCGCGTTAGCGAGTCTGTCGCGCCGTGGTACAAGTGCGTCTCTCGTTCCTTCGCTGCTCTCTTTCTCATGTTATCCGCAGAGGACCCTCCTTCCTGGAACACCTCGACCATATGCCGATGGTGGATCGCAAAATCAACGCGCCGCTCATGATACCTGTGGCCGAGAAATACAAGGACATGGGCACCATAATCGTCGGCAAGGTTGAGTCGGGTCACGCTCGCAAGGGCGACAACCTCATCCTCATGCCGAACAAGTCACCAGTCGAAGTCGCGGCCATCTACAACGAGCTCGAGGAGGAAGTCAACGCAGCGCTCTGCGGCGACAACGTTCGCATCCGGCTCCGCGGCATCGACGACGAGGAGATCAGCCCCGGGTTCATGTTGACCAGCCCGCAAAAGCCGATTCACGCAGTACGGCAGTTCCAGGCCGAGTTGGCGATTCTGGAGCACAAGAACATCATCTGTGCGGGATACTCGGCCGTTATGCACATCCATACGCTGTCAGAGGAGGTCACTCTTTCGGCGCTGCTGCATTATTTTGACAAGGCAACGGGCCGCAAGTCGCGCAAACCCCCGCAGTTTGCCAAGCGGGGCCAGAAAATTGTTGCGCTCATCGAGACGAGTGCGCTCATTTGTGTGGAGCGCTTTGCGGATTACCCGCAGCTCGGCCGATTCACTCTACGAGACGAAGGTGGGCCTTTGTCGTTGACTCTTCGTTTCAATGGTTGAGCACATGCACAGGTCGAACCATCGCTATCGGAAAAGTCACCAAGCTCATCGACCACGTCATGGAGGACGCCGCGGAGGGCGTCTCCAACATGTCCATTAACGCCTAATCATGTAGCATATACCACCAGTACATAGAGTACCAAGCTCGCAACAGTGCCATTTGTAGCACAAGAATTGTATCCAGAAATGTTTCTTTTGCACTTGTTGAAAAGGTTGCTCAGAGAAGCGTTGAGTTCCCGGCTTGATTCGTCTTCATGCTCTTGCCGATTTGCTAGAGAGGCCGTTGAGGCGAGGTGTCGAGGTGTTACCGTTGAGGCAGTAGAGGTTGCCGTTGAAGCAATAGAGGTTGCCGTTGAGGCAGCGGGTAGAACGATCAATGACTGTAGTCGTATCTGCGGCTAGTCAGAGGGCGTTCCAGCATCGACGGATCGGACACGAACTTGCGGTAGAAGGTTTCGGAGTCGTCTGGCACAGTTTGGTCTCGACGAGCACCACGAAGTTTCAAGCCAGTGGCCTCGAGCTCGCGGCGATATTCGCGGTCTTCTTTGAGCCTGCACCGTTATCGTGAGCTGGCAAAGAATTTCGTTCGAAGATCATACCACTGTAGCGCAACCTGATAAAGCGAGGCAGATCCAAATTTCAGGCCGAGCTCGGAGTTTGGTTCAAGAGGCCACTGAGTGGGCGGAGAGACGAGACGTCCGAACGACATGTGCGCGATATGGGTGGGAAAGAAATTGAGGCCGTCGTCGAAGATGTGCGTTGCGTCTAAGATGGATTGAGGTTAGTAATGGGGCAAGACCAAAGTGTGTCAACGAACAAAGGATGGTCGCGCCCCGTGCTTCACTGTCGGCTTTGAGAAATTTGAGGAGGTCGTCGCGAACTAGGACATCCAGATCGACGGTGACTTCATCGAGGAGAAGGACGTCGTAGGGGACCATGAGGCCGAAAACAAGTTGAATCTTGAATGAGGGATATTAGTGTCCGAGTGCTTTGTAAAGACCTCACTCTGCGTCTTTCGCCGTCAGAAACACAATTCATGCGCCATGTAAGATCCACGTCCAGAATGTCGAGCAGAGTATCTCTTCTCTCCTTGTGTCGATAACCGCCGACAGAATCGAGAAACGCCGAGACCACGATATCTCCGCGAACCTAAATAGATGGCCGGTCACTCTTCATTCCGTGGCGGGAGTTTGAGCAACTTGCGACCGGATTCATGGCCCACTCGGTGCCCAGATAGGTCGCACCAGTCCCGGCGGTGTTGCGAAAGACATCATGGCCGTTGATCCTGAGGTCGGCGTTTGAGATGAGACGTTTGCCGGCGAGCAGTGCGAGCAGAGAAGATTTGCCTGGCAGGTCAGTTGGACAAGCGATGGGCGCGTACAGGCTGGGACAAACCAGCGCCATTTGGACCGATTATGACTGTTCGGGTACCAGGAGCGAGATCGAAGGAAACATCCTGGAGGGCAGGTTGTGCTAGATGTGTGTGAGGGATGGTGCTGGGTGTTCTCGATGCTCCTACAGGCGTCTCTGTGGGTGAAGCTGACGTGGCGGGCTGAGACGGACATGGTGGCGGGAATGAAGGCGGTTGTGCGCATGGAGATCAGGATGGGCCATCAGATTCACGTGGGCCTCGCTCATCGTCCTTCCCGCTCTCGTCGACCGCCGCCTGTCCAGCTCCTCACACTCCTTCACGTCCCTCGACTGGCTTACCAGTCAACATGAGGCTGGAGGCTCTCCTTCCGCGCCAAAGTCAGGGCAGCCCTTGTATCCAATGTGCGTCCACCCCCCGCTGCTTCCCACTACCAACTCACCTCACGTCCACAGGCGGCTCGACGCCATCCTGCAACTGCGCCCCAGGCCAGCAATGCTTCCTTGTCAACAGGTCCGTGGCCTCGTTTTCGTGCCTTGCCTCTCTCACGCTGCGCAGGTCCTGCAACCAATGTGCATACGCCAGTTGCGTCTCGTCTTCTAGCGGCAGCTCGTCCAAGGGTGGGGTTAGCAAGGGCGCACTTGCTGGCGCCATCATTGGTGTCCTCATTTTCCTTGCGCTGGCCATCTGTGCCTTCCTTTGGTACCGTCGGCGCCAGAGCGCTCTCAAGTCCACTGCTTTCGATGTCAAGCCGGACATTCCAGCTAGTGCAGAGACTGTCCTTGGCCGGGCCGATCCCAACGAGAAGCCTGCAACGCCATCCGTTCACGAGCCCAGCCAAGTCGTCCGTGTCTTCGCTACGGCCAACCAGACCATCGACCTGGACCCTCAATCGCAAAACTCTCCCCTCCATACCTCTTCACGACAATCCACGCAATCCAACCCCTTCTCGGACAGCCATTCGATACAGACAGCGGGCACGGAGAGCACCAACGTGATCCCCATTGCCTTGGTGGCGCCTGAACACCACTCGACTTCCGATACAATCCCCACTACCTCCACCGGCCCAATCCGTCCGCCGCGCTCTCCCGACCTCAATCTCGAGCATGCCAATGTGTCCCTGGACTCGGTTCGCCCATCCGGTCACTTGGCTGCTCCCTCGCAACGGTCGGGTGTCTCCGGCGTATCGTCGCGCAACTCGTACATGTCCAATGCCAGCTTCGCCAGCGACTTCCTCAACGAGGCACCTATGATTATTACACCAGTCAAGGGCAATGTGCGCGTCGTCAAGGCCGAGGTCATCAATGCTGGGTCACTCTCTTCGCCCGTGACCTCCGAGGGCCCCCGGGCGTCGAGGCCGCCGATTACCTCTCCGCTTGCATCCAGGTCCTTTGGACCTGACGACGCGGTTGCTGAGGAAGACGAGTCCGCAGTCGATCCCTTCCAAGACCGCCCTGCGTCGCCAGCCTCGGTCAGCACATTCGGTCATCCGTCGATGAGCTCGAGCTGGGTCGCAGAGCAGCCCAACCTTCCGTGGGCACACTCCGGTGGCAGTCGTCCGACCAGTCTCAGCACACAGGCTGGTTCGGTCATGGACATTGGAAATGTCGGAAGCGCGACCCGAGTCAACGTCGGGCTGTTGACACCAGGCTCACCCGGTGCATTCCCCCGTTCTCCGTACAGAACGACCATGGGCCGCCTTGTAACGCCCAACACGGCCAACACCGACAGTCTGGAGGAACAGCAGCAACGCGCCCTTGACCATGCACAGGCACGGGCTCAGGCGGCCGAGCCTAGCCGTCGCATTTCCAACTCGTCCGTCATGACCTCCGCATCACGAGCAGACTCGATTCTCGAATCCTTCCCCTTCGTCCCTCCCTCCCCCATCTCTGATAGACCGATGCGGTCCCCGCCCGTATCCCCGCTCGCCAAACAGTCGTTTAGCGTAGTGCCGCCAGCGGACAAAGAACCCGAGCTCCCTCCTCCCAATCGGAAGATGCTTGGGATGTCAACCGCCTCGCAGTTCTCGACAGCGTCGTCGGGACTGGGCTCGTTCCCCTTCCAAATCGACCCGGGAACCATGCCCGACTCGATTCCGCCGACACCGTTCAGTGGTCGCCAACGCGCCAGTCTAGATACGCTGGCAATCACGGCGGACTTGTCGTCGTATCCTCTGGGTTTTGACCGGGACAGCAGTGTACCAGTCGTCCCACGGCGGGACAATAACCAGCTATGATTTCCTCCCTTCCCCTGGCATTTTCCCTGGTCGGCAGCCTCGCAGCTGCGCTCGCACATTCCTTATTGTTCAATATTATATAGTCTCTGCTCGCTTGCAGCGAGTTGCAGCCTGCGACGAGTATTTATCCATACCCAATGTACTTCAAGCACTGCAGCGACGATGTTGTGACTCTTCTGTGACCCCCTTGCCTCCTACCACACGGTCGCTGCTGACGGCGGCGATGCAGGATGAAATCAAGCAGTTGACGGAGATGGGCGCGACGGTCGCGCAAGCCAAAGCGGCATTGGCAAAGTACAAAGATGTCATGCAGGCCGCTGAGCGTATATTCGACGGCCAATTCGACGATGTCGTTGAGGACGACGACGGCGACGTGCCCATGCCCTCGGTTTCTGCGTCGACACGACCAGCTGCGCGCCCGATGGTATTAGCGGCTTTGAGAGGGCTCATGAAACGATGAATGCTGATTATGGTGTTTACAAGTCTCCCGATGAAGACGACGAGGACGCGCCGGCACATAACGACTCGGATGAAGAAGTTGAGGACGATGGTGAGTTGTGCTTTGTTTATATTGTCCGAACTGCTGTTGAAATAAATGCAGGCGAGGAAGACTTTATCGACTATGACTCGGACGACGATGCGCCTGCCCCGGAATCGCACGCGAAAGCGGATGCAGACCCATATGCTCGTGCGCCTCTGTTCATGTTGTTATTTGGTCAACAAACGAGCTCATGCTGGGGATTTGAAGGAATCTTTTTCTCCAAAGACCACCGCGAAGAGGTCATCGAGATCGAGGAGGAGCCTGAAACCGTCCAAATCACTCTCCCTGGCGGTGCAACTGAGCTCGTCAAGATCCTGCCGCAGGGCGAGTGGATGAAGGGGTGTCCGCCTCCGACTGGTGGGGAACAGGGTTTCCTCTTCACCCAGTATACCCAACTGAGTGACGGGAAATGCGCGTGCCCTCATGGTTGCGGTGCCTCTATTCCGCGCCAACCCAGCGATTTCTTCCCCATTTTCGTACGCCTTCCGTGCTTCCACCTCGCGGATTGCATTGATGCGGGAAACAAAGGCCGAATTTTCATCGTACATCAAGCACCTGCAAGGCATTATCCAGAAGACGTGCCCACGATGCCAATCCGAGTTTTGCTTCGCGTGTGGTGAACCCATCACCGAAAAGGTTCAGCGGCCTGGTGCTGCTCCAGGCGACCCTCTCTTTCACTGCGCCGACGTGCAGGGTGTCATTGTCGGCATGGGCTTGTACATGCTGCTTGACCAGCTCGTCTCGTCCCAGTCTGGCTCGTCATCTGATTCGAAAAGTCGCAATGCCAAGCGAAGAAAGACAACTGGAAACAAGGCTCAACCCAAGGAATTTGACGATGACGACGAGGAGCCGTATTTCAACGTTCAAGGCACCGGCAAGCGGGCCAAGGGCGGAACGGGATACGCTGGTGATCAGAAGGAGGACGTATGTCATGTTTACTTGCGTTCGTTTCTCGTTCTAACGTTCGTACAGCACACGGGTCAAGTGCGTTTGCGTGCAGCGCGTTCACATCGGATCCTGACAGCCAGTAGCTCGAAGCCGAAGCTCAGCAAAAAGCGCACGATATACTCTTGGGCAATCTTTTGACAGAACTAGGCATTTATCTCCCGTCCCTGCATCGCGAGGGCACACACCCTAGTGATTTCTTGCCCCATCCCACGACTCTTGCTCATCTAAGGCGACGATTTAATTACCTTTGCTCGACGTTGCTCCGGAACGACTCCTTAGCGGACATGTCGGACCGATCGGTGCTTTACTTCAAGCTTCTGGAATGGCTCGAGGTGAGTGCTAGCCGGTGTGACGTTGACTAGATCTGACGAGAGTGAAGACCATCTCCTCGCACGAAACACTCGCGTCGCTTATGGGCCAGCCTATTATGGCCGTCGCGTCGGTCAAGTCGACGGCCACGCGAAAATCGCCCAACAATAAGCCCATTCGTGAGCGAACGGTCATCTATGAGGGCAGCGCTGGTCCTCGAGAAGTAACCAATCTTTCTGATGATCGCGACCCTCCCACTGATTTTGGCATAGCTACTTGAAGCTATTTGCATCCAAGCGCAAGCCGCTCTCAAGGCTCTCGAAGGGAACAAAGCGCCGGAACAACCTCCGGAAGAACTCACTGAGGAACAGAAGCGAATGACCGTGGACATCAAGGGCAAAGCCAAGGAGGAGACCATAATCGCTCACCCAGATGAGAACCAGAAGTTGCTGAGCTTTTGTCAACGGATGATCAACACGGCCCACGCCATCGACCGTTCTCTGCGCGAGACCAAGGGCGATGCATTTGTTGAGCGTCTGCATGCGTCGCTGCCCAAGGTCACAACGTCATCATCTTCGAACGAGGGCGCGCTCGTCGATGCGGGGTCGACGGACGAGAGCGCTCGCAAGGCGTATGTCGAGTTCGCGACCAGGGTCCGGTTCGAGTACTGCGATTTGACCATTCCGCCAACGGCACCACCACCCGGAAACGACACCGAGGCGCAGGTCCCGCATTACAAGTCGTATTTCAACAACGAGATTCGGATGCTAGCGCTGTCGGACCTGCCGAAAAGGTCACTGGCGATTGCGAAGGAGGTGCGCGTGATTTTCTGTGACCGATGTGACGCTCACCACCGGATAGCTTTCCATCCTAACCTCGAACCTTCCCGTTGCTTGGGACTCGTCCGTATTCCTGCGCATCGACGAGACACGCGTGGACGTCCTCAAGGCGTTGATCACTGGGCCGGAATCGACACCGTATCACAACGGATGGTTCGGCGTCTGGCTCATCTTTTTTCGTTTCTGACACTTTTTGAAGCTATCTATTTGACATCTTCTTGGGTCCTAGCTATAATCAGATGCCACCGAATGGTAAGGTACCTTCAGACGCCGTTCCAGAGATTTGCTGACGAGGGACAGTCAAATATATGACAGTGAGTTAACCCGATGGTTGTTCAGCCAATTCTGAGCGTTTGCGAGACCAACGGGGGCAAATTCCGCTTCAACCCCAATCTCTATGCAGTGCGTTTCTTGTTGGGTGCTGCTCTATGATATTAAAGGTTCCTAGGACGGGAAAGTCTGTCTGTCGCTGCTCGGAACTTGGAGTGGGCCAGGATGGGTCGCAGGGAAGTCGACGCTCTTACAGGTGGACCTGCCTATCGTATGCCTCTGATCGCTATTAACCTCTGCTTTAGGTCCTCATCTCGATCCAGAGTATGATTCTTTGCGAAGAACCGTACCTGAATGAGCCCGGATGGGCAAGTAGCGGTGGAACGCCGCAGTCTAAGGCCTGTTCGTACTCTATCGCCTCTCTGGGTTTTGTCGCTGATCACCGTAGACTCTGCTAACGTTCGGCGGATGGTGGTCAAGACTGCGATGCTGGGGAACCTGCAAAATCCTCCTGAGCCTTGGGCAGACATCATTCGGACACACTAGTGAGCTGCACTCACTCTTTCGGAAGTTAGCTCACTTGGAAATCAGTCGTCTGAAAGCCAAGGAGATATCCGCACAGCTAGATCACTGGCTCTCGCTAGATGACGGCCGGGCGACGCAGAGCGACGGAGCTGCCTACTCAGACGGTCGGGGGCCAGGTGCAAGCACAAATAACGACTTTGCGGCGGACGTGGCGGAGTTGAAGAGGCTTCTGAAGGACCTACAAACCAATAAGACTCTTGTGTAAATGTATCACACGATCACGTGTCCGCTCGGCCATGTGATTTCCCAATCTCATTCCCCGCCTCCATCTTCCCGGTCTCAACATGTCGGACTCTGTTATTCATGCCGCCGCTGGAGGCGTCGCTGGCATCTTCGCCATGTCTCTCACCTAGTCCGTCCTTCTGCGACGCGCCAAAGCACACAACTCACCATAACTATAGCCCTCTCATCTTCATCTCGACGCGCGCCGCTGTTGAAACGTCCTCTAAGAACGACAAGAAGTCGATCTACGAGGCAATTGTCGACGTTATCAAGCGCGACGGGTTGGCTGGGATCTACAGTGGTCTTGGATCTAGCGTTCGTTGCCCCCCCCTTTTGTGCTCGCGCTGAGGGCTAACCCAGTGCTCAGCTGCTTGGAATCGCTGTGACCAATACGTTGCGTACCACTTTTGCGGCACTGCCTGAGTACGACACTGAACGCGATGCAGCTCGTACTACTACTTCTATGAGCGCTCTCGACCGCTTGTACAGAAAGGCAAGGCGGCTACGACGGCGGAATCGATGCTGCTTGGCCTCATTGCTGGTAGGTTTCCTCACATCTCTGGTTTTGGTTTGACAACGGCGAATAGGGAGCGCAACGTCGATAATCTCCAACCCTCTCTGGGTCATTCAAACCTCGCAAGCTGTCGAATCCATGGATTCGCACGCGGATTTATCGTCGCCTGACCCGTCGAAAGGCAAGGTTATCAAGAAACTCTCCATACTCGCCACTGTCCGCAAACTGCTCGCGCAAGAAGGCATTGGAGCGTTTTGGCGTGGCATCGGGCCAGCGCTCGTGCTCGTCATCAACCCAATTCTGCAATACACCGTCTTTGAGCAGCTCAAGAACATCTTAATAGCGCGCCGCACGAACAAGCTGCGTGCTGCTGGTGCTAGTGCTGCTATCGTCGCTGCGCTGACCAGCCGTGATATCTTCTTCCTTGGTATCTACTCGCCTCGTCAAAATGCTCTGAATGCTCATCTTTTGAACAGGTGCATTGGCCAAGCTAGGTGCGCGCATCTTCCAAATGATTTCATTCTTGTCTAAGAACATTTCTAGTCGCCACCTCTGCAACGTATCCATACATGTACGCCAAAGTCCGAGTTCTTAAACGTTCTCTGATCTTTCTTTCGCCTCAGCGTTGTCAAGAGCCGTCTGCAGGCCGGAGTCAAGAATGCCAAGTACAAGTCGTCTTTGGATGGCTTGACGACGATTCTACAGGCCGAAGGTGTAGCCGGACTGTACAAAGGTAGAGCTCCACCTTATGACTCCAGTTCATCGTTGATTCCGACGTAGGTATGGGGAGCAAGTTGGCTCAGAGCGTCTTGACTGCTGCGATCTTGTTCGCTGCGCAAGCCCGCATATACACGATGACGAAGACGGCATTGGGAGCTTAGCTGTGTTATGTATACACGACCACAACAACTTATAAAAACAAATGAACAGTGCTACAGAGATGCTACTGGCTACATTAGGTCCGCGTACAGGGGATAGATTCAAATACAGTCACCGCATGCCCCACATCTTGCCCCGCACCGTCAGCCCAGCATCCCACTGCCCAACTATCCACCCATTCTCCTCTAAAGATTTACGTACAGCGGGCTTAAGCACGCTGATATTACCTGCTGAGTGTGAGCCACGCCCGGTTATTATTTTCAGCGGTTTGTCTAGGCGAATGTGAGATTTGGGGTCACGTGAGAATACGAGTCGTTTACCTGGCGTCCATATCTTTTCCTCCAATATTTCGTTTACAATAACAACGGCCTCTGCGGTTGTGAGGCCGTGTAGATCCACCGTATCATGGTTGCGAGACGAATATCGCTTAGATTGAACCAAATCCCTGGCCCCGTCTAGCGCTTCTCGTCGGGCAATCTCCTGGTATTCGCGTGCCTGCAGACACTGAGCACAGCAACAGAAAGGAGAAGAAGAAAGAACCCACTCGCTCCGCGAAATATAACGCAACCTCACCACCTCTTCCCTTCTTGTTCCCCTTACCGCGCTGCCACATCCTCGCCGCCTCTCTCAACAACTCATCCCGCTTCCTTACCGCCTCCCCTACGCGGCGCTGATACCCTCCAAGCTCTCCGACATCGCCCTTCCCGCCTTTCCCATCTGCATTCCCGCCGGCACGTGGCCGCACCTTGTGGCCATTCACATCCGTTTTGTACGTGGGGATGTGCATCGCATGCGGGTACGGTGCGTCTTTCTGCGTTATTCGGCGGCGTGGGTGAACCGCCTGCCATTGATACGGACTCGGTTTGTTGCCACTGGTACTCGCTACAGGCGCAGTGGTAGCACGAGCCAGCTTCGGCGGTGGTGGTGGAGTCGGCGCTGGACCATCAGGAAGCGTAGATGTGCGCAGTTTCTGAGAAAACTTGACTTGGGTTACGGGTGAGTGGTAGACGCCCATCTCGTAATGTCCCTCTGCAGCATCGAAGTCAAGGTCCCGCAGAACCTTGACGAGTTCAAACGCGTCTTCGCCGCGGCCTTGGGCAGCGGCTAGCGCAAGCTCGATGTCGCCGAAGAGTCGCGTCCGGCCATCCTCGTCGAGATCATCGTACGAGGGCAGCAAGAGGTCAAGGAGGTTGAACAGCGTTGCCGTGTGTTCGCCTTCCTTTATCGGAGAAGAAAGCGCGGTCAGTGCCGCGCAAAGCGCATTGTACGGCGTCGACGCGTGTTGGGGAGAGTGGAAATAGGACTGGAAAAAGGCCGGCTGGTGCGGAGGCAAGAATTGCGCGACGTGGGTGGAAATCGACGTCAGCCGAGCCCATGGATCGGCGTCGTCCGTGCGTGCAGCTTTGGTTGGCCTCGCGTGCTGCTGCTGGCGCACATCTGACAGGGTTATTTTGTTCCCTTTGTTAGTGCCTTTCCTCTTGCGCGCCTTTTTAGGCTCAGCGACGGGCAGCACCATCTCGTTCTCGTCCAAATCCCGCTCGCGCATCTCGTTCGCTGTTTCCTCTGACAACAACCGCTCCACGATTTCCCACATGTCCAGCTCCTCTGCGTTCGGGTCTGCTAATGCTTGTCTCAAGCGCAGTTCGGGAATATGTGGCATAGTAGCCATAAGGAATCCGAGGGGTGAGTTGAATGAAGTAGAGTCTGCAGATGATGTGGTCGTAGTAGTCGTCGTGCAGAAATCACGGAGACTGGTGTCGGACGATGCAGAAAAATCGAACTCGAGGTCGTCCAGGGCAGCGTACTGTGCGGCTTCGGAATCGGCCTGTTCGGCGAGTAAAAGTAGGTTCTTGCGGAGTTCTGCGAGTGCAGCGGGTGTGGGGTCTATGTCTGCGAGCATGGCCGCGAGTAAAGACGAGTCGAGAGGCGGGCAGAACTCTTTCTGCGCAGAGAAATGTAAGATCGGCCGGCGATGCTGCAGGCTACGCACCTGGAAGATTTCGAATGTTGTTTGTTCCATGGCGTCGAGAGTGTGGAATCCCAGGTTGAGGATGATAAATGTGCTGCCCGACTTATATCGAGTCGGGATGATGGTCAAAGGAGAAACGTGTTGGTGCATAGCCACATTACTACTCCTCCTCCCCTGCGTCGGTCCGTCATGCTTTACCTCTTCTCCGCCGCAGCCTGCCTTTTCCTGCTCGTCTTGTGTGCGTCCCCATCGCTCTCGGACGAGGCAAAGCAAGCTCAATGTCCGCAGTAACCCTCAGATATCGAGAGTCTCTCCTGGCCCGTGTTCCTGAACCCATACGCCGGCTGCTCCCTGCGACCTTTAACAACTACCAGCCTCTCGCAACATGGCAGGACCAGATGGAGGCTGGGCTCTCAAGCAACGACTTCGATCTTGCCGGTAATCTTGCCGGCGATTCGCGTGCTGGGCTTGATGAGGCCGCTACGCGCGAAGTGCACGAGATTATGAGGCGAGAGCGCGTCAAGTGCGTTTGCTCGTTGTAGCTTCACCAAGCCCATTGTGCTTAATCGTCCCTCAGCTTCGACGAGGCGCGCTTGATTCGACACAAGCGCGTGCTGCGTGCCAACGGAATCGACCCCGAAACTGGTTCGTCAGCTAGCTATCCCTTGAACATGGCTCATTGTGCTCCGCAGGCATGCCTATGGACGCAAAGGCGGTGACTCGTCTCTAAATCAAATCTCACTCCGCTCCCTGTATCTACCATGCCCTCTTGCTTTCTGTATATTCTCCAGGACACTGTATCCACTCTCTTAGCTTACAATCCCACTCTGCTGCATTCCCAAGTTGGTGGGCGCGTTCGGAGGGCGCAGGAAACATCACACGCTCGGTTGCATCATCAACACGTCTTCTTTGGTTTCTATCAACCTCTTTCTTGCTGCGCTCATGGTGGTCCAACGCAAGGCGCCTGTTGCGCCAGTACCGCCCACATCTCGACACAACTCGTCCCATGCTGTGCCCCGCGCCAGCAAACCTAAACAACCCTCTGCGCTCGCAAACGGCTCCACTACTCCAAAGGAGCCCCAACCACCACCAGTCGCTCAGAATGTGCCTTTTCTGCTCTCCACCGTGTCCTTGTGCTCAGTTCCCGCAGGGTACCACGCCCAACGCTACGACAACAACAAAACATTCGAAACACAAACATAAAAAGAATCAACCAAAGAAACCGCCAAAGGTGCGTACCCTTCGCTCATTGTTGACAAAGATTTGACCCTTTCTGCAGTCCCGAAGTATCCTCGACCGCCTCGGACTGTTGGCGCTGACCGCTTTCGTCGTCTATGCATTCACGACCTGCCCACACGACACCTCCCTGTCCAATCCCGTTTGCCGATCCCTCTCCCAATACCGGACACATGTTCTCGAACCTTATGTCCTCCCCCAACTCTACCGAGTCGCATCACACCCCACCGTATATCCGTATATCGAGCAGGCGGAGCGGCTCGAGCGCGAGACCATCCGACCAGTCATCACCAAGACCCTCGACGTCTCTGGTCCCTACGCCGCGTTCGCCAAACGCGCTGTTTGGGACAAGACCCTCGTGCCGACATTCAACAACTACGTTGTCCCACAATATCACGCCTATGTTGTTCCGCAGTGGGAACGGCACGTCGTTGCGCAATGGGACAAGCACGTCGTACCGCAATGGAACACACATGTGGCGCCCCAGATCGCTCTCGCTGCCCCGCATGTCGTACGTGCCCAGACCGCGGCCCACAGCGCAGCGACGGGAAGCTACAAGTTCTACAACGAGCAAGTGCAACCGGTTTTGGTTCAGTCGTACACCATCGCAAAGCCGTATGCGGTCAAGACGTACGTCACAGTCAAGCCAAGGGCACTTGCGCTTTACGGGACGGTATCCGCACAGGCTGGTGCCGCACGGAGAGCCTACGTCGACCCTCATGTCGTCAAGATCTGGGAGAAGGTGCTCGAGCTGAGCGGTGCTGGACCAGTCGGGAGCCCGGTGACGCCTGCTGTGTCTCCGGTCGCGAGTAATGCTGCTGAGACGACCACCGATACGACCATTGAGCAGGAGTCAACGCCGGTCCCTGTCATTCCGGAGCCTGAGGAAGAGCCCGTTCCGACCTCGACCGCTGCGACTAGTTCTTCCTCTGCCGCTGTGGTCGAAATTACCCCTTCGGCGGAAGCGACCACGATTTCTGTCGCTGAAGTGGTTTCGGAAACTGTCGCTCCAGTTGAAGCCGAGTCGGAAACCGCCATTCCTTCCATCGTTCAAGAGATCACCGTCGAGGTCACTTCGTCTGTTGCCGAGTCCGTTCCGACGCCTGCAGAAACCGACCTTGCTGCTGCTTCCGTCGCAAGTGTGTCCGCGCATGGCATGGAGTCGGCCGTCGTCGAGGAAATTCTCGCAGATGCTACCGAGGAATACGATCTTCTCGGAGATCTCGGAATTACGCCGGACGCGTCTCCAGAACCAGTGGTCGCCGACGTTGCGAGTGAACCCACTACCACGGAGAAGCGCGCGGATCTCGAGGCACGGATGGCCAAGAGCAACAAGGAGCTGACCGCGTTGGCCAAGGAGAAGACCGAGCTACTCCACAAGACGCTTGTTGCGCTACGCAAAGCAGCGGCGGCCAAGCTTGAAGACGACGATTCGACGGTTGGAAAGGCTGTCCCCGAACTTGAGAAAGAGGCGGAGAAGCTGCTCAAAGGGCTCGACTCTTATCTGAAGAAGGATGCTAAGAGCACGAAGACCGTCTCGGAGAGAGTCGACAAGTGGAACCAGGTCGCGTCCAAGGTGGAAGATAGGTTGGCCGAGAAGATCAATACGGTGCAAGGCACGCTGCAGCATTTCGCGACGGACTTGAAGACGCGCGAGGCGTCTGATGTGAGTGTTTTCTGCATTCTCTCCCCGGCTTGCGGCTGACTTCGCTATGTAGGGAATGGATATCATCCGGGAACTCAAAGATGCCTGTGCTAAGGCGCAATCGGACATCGGCCTCGAGCTTTCGCAGCTACACGATGTGAACTATATGGACTGGCAAGTCTACCATGCCCTTGCCCAAAGTATGCATTTTCCTGTTCCGTGAGCTCAATCTCATGTACTTTTCCCAGTTGGCGACGACTTTCAAGTTGAGGCATCCGAGATCCAAGCCGGCACGCACGCGCACCCGCCGGCCGATCCATTCACCAAGAAGCTCAAGGAGGTGGAGACGGTGCTCGCGGCCGTCATCGAGACCGTTATCGACCGAATAAGTGCGCTTCGTCGCGAGGCCGACACCATGTTTGCCAAGGCTGCGGTACCGCCAGAACCGGAGGTTTCGATTTTACCTGTACCCGTGGACGACGAACCGGTCCCGGTGCAAAGCGAGGATGACGCCTTCGACGCGGGCAAGGTCATCATTGGGAAGTCCGCAGAACAGGTCGAGCAGGTGCTGAACATGGCTGCTGCTGCTGCGTCTCGAGAGGTACACGAAGAGCTTTGAAGCATATGCAACTTTTTTTTATTCCATCCACTGTATGCTACGCCGCACTAGTCACATACCTTTGCTGTCGAACTCGTATAGCTAAGTTATTCGCTTAGGTTTCTTCTTTGTAGGATGTAGGGCGATAGTGAATAGACTTGAACAGGAGGAGGTCGACGCATGTCAATATCTGCGGCCATCATCATTTTTTCCCCAGCTTTGATCCCTGCCAACGTTCAACACAAGTTCCATCCGTGCCGCGACCTTGAAATGACCGACGCCGAGCTCCAAGTGCCCATTCGACCGTTCACTTCGCGCGCGGAGAGCAACAAGAGCGTTCGTTCGTTCAACTCACGCAACGGAGCAAGTGGAGCCAACTCGAACCCACCATCCATTAGCGGAGAGTCGGGCAAGTCAGCGTTCGGGAAGAGGGTAAAGGCGACACCCAGGTCTCCGCCAATGCTCGTGAATGCGTCTCGGTTCGTATGTTGGTTTCGTCGGTTCTGCTTAGTGTTGAACGTCGGTTTGCCCCAGTGCCTCAGAAAACATAAACCCTCAGCAGGATACAGGGGCGAAGGGAACTCCTCGGTGTGCCACACGAAAAATTAAGATTTAGCTCCCTGCTAATCGCCGAATAGGGCATCACGCCCACAAACGGCTCCAATCCAACCAACCCTGTCCTCTGCCTCTGACTCGTCGGGCAACATGTTTCGACGCCTCACCAAGAAGTTCAAGCCCACGAATGCTGCTTCGTCGTCTCCGGTACCCGCAGCATCCAACCCTCGAACGTCGATGGACAACGCCCGTGCTGCAGCACTACGAGCACGCGGGCTATTGCCCGCGCTGCCGTTGAGTGTCCAAGAGGCTCAGCAAGACAGCAGGATTGCTGTCGTCGCTTCGCCAGAACCGGATATGGAACCAGGAGGCTCAGGGCTAGTACGACGTCCAACGGAGGCCAGCCGCATTAAAGAACAGTGGGAGGCAAAGAACAAGGACGCCAAGGAAGAGCAAGCTGAGAGGGAGGCCGGGGTCAAAACCCGTCTGACCGAGTTTCGCTTTGGCGGAAACTCGCCCGTCAGCGAGTCGTTTGTCGGGGCTGGTGGATTGGGAACGGTGGCTGAGGTCGATACGCCTCCGGAAGACGACAAAGGCTACGACTCCTTTTCCGGCAAGGTCCCAAAGGCTCCACCGCCAACATTGAGCCTCTCTCGAGGTCGCAACCTGTCTCCACCTCTTCTGCAGCCTTGGTCAGACGACCTACCTCTCGACCCTACTCCATTGCCCCTCCCTGGCTCACCAGCCGATTCCAATTCGCTGCAGCTGCCATCCCTGATCTCTGCGTTTGCAACCGACGCGGGGTTGACCCCTGTTACCCCGGGATTCGCGCTTGAGGATGATGCAACGCCACGCGAGCTGTCTCCGCCGCGAGGTGGCGGCCTTGGTTTCGACGGCAGCGCCTCCGAGAGCGGCGAGTCGCTAGCCGTACCGTCACTGGCGCTCGACTCTGGGTCGGAATCGGCAACAACTTTGGCGAGTACTGCCGAGAGTAGCAATGTTGGAAGAATGCGGAGCGTCAAAGCGAAGCGCAATAGTGTCCTTGAAGAGCGGGAACACCACGCTATTCAGGTCATCGTCGAAACACCATTCGAGCGCAGCACGAGTCCCGAAACGGACGTGACGGCAAAACAACCCTCACCTGCGGCGACCCCGACTACATCGTTACGCGCTCCGCAACGACGAGGAACTGCCCCAGTTGCGGGAGGTGTGCGCAAGAGCATCCTGGGTAGTATCCGACGCACAGTTGGTCTTGGACGTGCGAATTCGTCGGCTACTAAAAGTCGTTTGGGCGTGGCTCCGCCCAGTGCTTTGGCCACCTCGCACGCGTCCATGTCGCCTACGCAGCCGTCTGCACTGGCTTCGCAGCAACAACAGCAACGCAAACACGAACGACGAACTAGCATTAACCCGACCATGCATAACACAGGCAGCATCATGTCGGAGACGAACCGCATCGAGGACGAGGAGACGCGGAGGATGACAGAGCTGGCATTCATGTGACAGGCTTTGTTGAACTTTTTCTCGGTCGGATATCTGCACTCACCGTATCACACACACACTCTCTCAGCGTTTCCAATACTGTATTCCTAGGGACACCAAAGCACGTTACATCCACTCTGCATTACACTCACTATCGCTTTCTTTCTTACATCGTTTGAAGCACGTGACTAAGATGTGACGTCACATCTCGACGCGTCCACCACCTTGCTATGGACGACGTTGATCGTCCACTGCTTCATGTGGACCCAGATGCCGCCTTTGGTGGCAAGTTTGCGCGGCAAGAGCTCGAACAACAACTGGTCTGGAAGCTCGACAAGCGCTGCTCGATTCTCGTGGTCATCTACGTGCTCAACTGTCCGTATATCTCCTAGTCGAGCCACCCACTCACTGAAACACCCAGATATCGACAGGAATAACGCCAGCGCCGCGCGACTCAACGGCTTTGAACGAGATTTGCACTTGACAGACAACCAATTCGCGCGCGTGCTCGCTATCCTCTACGTTGGCTATCTCGGTGGGTATCAGAACATACGAATGAGGATGTCGTGAATGACTCCGCGCAAAGTCATGCAAATACCGTCGAACATGTTTCTCGTCTTCATGGGCAGACCGTCCGTCTATCTACCCAGTAAGTGTGCATGTCGCCAAATTCTGTCCATATTCTGACTATGGAAGGTTGCATGATCATCTGGTGCGCGTACTTCAGGCCTGAACCCAGACATGCTAAAGCTGCGTGCCAGGGGCGCCTTGAGTGCTTGCACCGGCCTTGCGACGAAGTTCGTCATCTCTCGCCACGTATCATCTTCATCCTGAAGCATCATAGCTTCTTCACAGTCATGTGCATGCGCTTTGGGATTGGTACTGTCGGCTTTTGTGTGTTTTTATCGCTAAGATTGGTCCAGGCTTCTTCGAGGCGGCCTTCTTCCCGTGCGTTGTTACACTTACATCCAGTAAATTCTGACGCGTCGCAGCGGAGCTTTGGTATGTCAGGGCGTCCTCTCGTCGTCGTTTGTTTACCCCAATTGCAGTTCCTGTTGTCTAAATGGTACACCAGACGAGAGCTATCGCAACGGTACGTCTAGCATGTCGACACATACTTGGCTCATAAAGGCATAGAATGGCTCTTCTCTCGTCCGGGTCGCTCATAAGCAACGCTTTTGGGGTTGCTTCTCTCTGTCGTGTCTTCAACCGGGCTGTCTAACGGCCTCTAGTCGCTTATTGCGTCGTCTATCCTCGAATCTATGGATGGCGCGTTTGGTTTTGCTGCTTGGCGGTCCGTTCTACGAACCTAGTTCCATATAAACTCTTAAATCTGTGTTTCAGGTGGCTTTTCTTTCTCGAAGGTGGGCTACTTCCGGCCCCGAAACTCTTCCACAAGCTAACAGAACATGAGGCGGCCTCACCGTCGCGATTGCGATTCTCGCAATATTCATCTTGCCAGATTTTCCGGAATCTTCGTCCGCATGGTTATCTGTCGCAGAGCAAACGCTTGCGCGACGCCGAATGGCTGAAGACGCGGGACTAGAAGCCGATTCATTGACGCCGAATATTAGTGCTATTACCGAGGGCCTAAAATCGGCCATTTGGGACTGGCAAGTTTGGTGTGAGTGACCTGCAGCGCGTTCTCCGTCCGGCAACTGACCTCATTACAGGGCTTGCTATTGCCCTGACCTTTGTTGTAATGTCTCTCAGCTTCAATGCGTGCGTTGAGACCAGTGGATTGCCAGCCATGCTTATGATTTCAGATACTTCCCCACACTTGCTGAGACGATGGGATACGGTCGGACGCTGACTCTGCTGCTGTGCGCCCCGCCGTGGTTTGTCGCGACGTTTGTGGCGTTCACAAATTCGAGGCACTCTGATCAGCACGGAGAACGCTTTTGGCATATCACGTGGCCCTTGATTGTCGGAATACTGGGCTTTCTGCTCGCTATGGCCACGATGAACGCTGCTGTTCGATATCTCTCTCTGTGAGTACTCGGGTGTCTTTTTGAATCATACTTGACTCGCCACGTTAGATTCTTCATGGCCAGTTCGTACGCCGGCTTCATCTGTTTCTTGGCTTGGATCTCCGGGACCATACGAGATTCGTCGAAACGCGCGGTGTCTCTTGCTCTCATCAACACGATATCCTCAGTTGGCAACGTGCTTGGGTCATTCTTCTTCCCCAGCGCGTGGGGCCCGAGGTATGCCACCAGTTTCTCCATCTGTGCATGCACGAGTGCGATTGGGATTTTACTTTGTCTGGTTTTCCGCCGTCATCTTGCACATTTGAATGCGGAGCAAGGTCGAAGAGAGTTGGAAGAGGACGAGCCTAGAGGATATAGATACATGCTATAGAACGGAAATTCCCGGATTCGGCGATGGGCGTTGAATAGTCGGAGTGGCGTGAATATTCCCACATATGCAGGGAGGTGTAGCCTATGCACCGTGAATGTAGGAACGGGTTTTGCGAAGGTGCTGCCGGAGGACTCTTTCAGGAAGCTCAGTTTACCGCAAGATAGCTCGGATCAGACGCGGTCCGGCTCGTCACGAGTCGCGATCCCCTGCTCCGAACGCTCATGAAGCAGCTCCTTGAGCGTTGGGAATTCACGCAAATCGGTGGCGGCGAGGGCACCAAGGACAACGAGTGGCTACCCGTCTCGACTTTCCCAACCACCGTCCACGTTGAGCTTCTCGCGCTCAAAAAAATCCCCGATCCCGTTCGATGGTCCCGCGTTGGTTCTTACGTTCCCTGACGATGGCTAGTTTCTGGGACTTGCAGAATGGGATGTCCAATGTCCGTTTCATTCCTCCTTTCCGGGATGCATCTTCACGGGTGGCAGGGGTCGGCGAAGCCGCTTGGGCATTCCGGACGACGTTCGTGGTTGAACAGCAGAAGACTCACACCGACCTTGTCTTCGATGGCCTCGACACTTTTGCCAATGTCACTCTCAATGGGACAGAGATTTTGAGAACCGAAAATCAATTCGTCTCCCATCGCGTACCAGTCAAGCAACACTTGAAAGACGGCCCTAACGAGCTCGTCATCCATTTCGACAGTGCATTCGCCAAGGTAATCTCGTCCTCGGGATGTGATGAGGCTTATCCGCCTTGAGGGACGAGAACTCGAAAAACAAAACGGGAAACTCAATCTCTGGAACGGCGACTCGAGCCGTTTGCATGTCCGCAAGGCGCAATACAAGTCAGCTCTCTCGCATTTGCTCTGCGTCACCATAATTCACCTGAAAACAGCTATGGCTGGGATTGGGGTCCGGTTCTCATGGTTCGTTTCCCCAACCATTCTACCTGGGCATCAACTCACCGGCCATGCAGACCACTGGTCCCTGGAAGCCAATAGTCGTCGAGTCCTACGACAATCGCGTGAATGATGTCGACATTCGAACCAGAGTCTCGGATTCATTCTCTGCGAGCCTCTCTGCGAACTTCAACTTCACCAAACAACGCGGCCGCGCGTCTTTTGTCTTGAAACGTCCAGATGGAACTACCGAATTCGCCGTGGAAGAAATTCCTATGGATGACGGACGCGCGGTCGTGTCCCGAGACTTTGCAGAAGGGGCAATTCAGCTTTGGTATCCAGTGCATTACGGGGCACAGCCAATGTATACCGCTGAGATCAGGATTGTGGACGAGGTATCAATGTATTTATCCAGCGAGTCCGTCTTGACCGTTGCAGGATGGAAATGTCCTCGACTCGGTCTCCCAGAAGATCGCGTTTCGACGCGTTGTCGTCGTTCAGGAACCACTGGTGGATCAACCTGGGCTAACCTTCCTCTTCGAAGTCAACGGCGTTCGGGTGTTTTGCGGAGGTATCTTTTAGCCGTCGTTTGTCCGGACTGACGCTGAGTTACACGCCTAGGATCCAACTGGATTCCGGCCGATTCGTTCTTGACGACGTGCGCGGAATGCAATCTCCTGCCGTCGACATCTAACGTCGTCTCGTAGGGTTGCAGGCCAGCGTTATCGCGACTGGCTACAGCTGCTTGTCAATGGGAATCAGAACATGATCAGAGTTTGGGGAGGTGGGATCTATGAGGCCGATGTGTTCTACGATACCTGCGATGGTCGGTCATTGCAGCGTCTACTGAGTTCATCGCTTATTCGCAATAGAGCTGGGCATCTTAGTGTGGCAAGACTTCATGTTCGGATGCGGCCAAGTAGACCATATAGCTCATCTCTGACGGCTCTGACGATATGCAAGTATCCTGCCTATGACCGTTTCCTCGACTCGGTGCAAGCTGAGGCCCAACACAACGTTCGACGGCTTCGCCACCACCCCAGTGTTGTGATCTTCGGTGAGATTTTCGTTGTGGCTTCCAGTTGAAGGCTAACCCGCCCTTAGCCGGAAATAATGAAGGTACCAGTACAACTAAACCTTCGATCCCCTCGTCAATGCCTCTCAGATTACCAAATTGCTGAATCTCTCAACTTGGAGTTGGACTACAATGACGAGAAATCGGATTTCCGCAAGACTAACTTTCCCGCGCGCCACATCTACGAGCGCGTCCTCCCAGCGATCGTCGAGGATCTCTCCGACATCTACTACCATCGAGGGTCTCCGTACAGGTGCGCATCAAGGAGCATGACCGTTCTCAGCTCAACCTGTTTCAGCGGACATGGAAAGGTCACAACTGATAAGTTGGCTAATTTCGCCGTTGCTGTCGTTCTGCTCTCAATTTTGTTACGAGAACCCTGGGCGATCTTCATCAAGTGCGTTGCGTTTCTGCGCGCATTCTTTGGCTGATTTTTTGGCCCTGGCGCAGTGGAATGTGTGGCACGGGTGAGAGCTTTGTTCGACTCGCCGCCTACCTCTAACCGGGTAAAAGAACTCAAGAGCCCTGGCATAATTGGGACCAATTAGCGGGACGATTTGTGGGTCCGATCAGGTAAACAGCACGTTTTCTGAACATTTGACAGGTCTCTGAGTTTGGTATGGAAGCGTACCCCAACATTCGAACCGTAGATTACTGGCTCGACGGCAACACCTCCGAGCGATTCCCCCAGTCGCGCACGAATGTAAACCATAACAAGGCTGATGGGTTCGAGCGCAGGCTCGAGGTATGTCTTCTCTTATACCGATCTATGCAATGACCCTCACGCACTTGCAGCTGTACCTCGTTGAAAACTTCAGGCACTCATTTGACATGGAGAGGTACCGATTATCTACGACAAGATCTTATCTAATCAAATCTAGTTATGTTTACTTCACCCAGATCATGCAAGCTGAGTGCTTGGCTGCGGCGTATCGTCTTTGGCGCCGCAATTGGGCTGGACCGGGCCGACAGTATACGGCTGGGGCTCTCGTCTGGCAGGTTTTTGGCGTACTTTCCTACATATGCAATCTGCTCAATATTTTCTTCAAGATCAATGACTGCTGGCCTGTGGTTTCATGGAGTATCTGCGACTATTTCCTCCGTCCTAAGCCGGCGTACTTTTCCATCGCCCGCGAGTTGCGTCCCTTCACAGTCGGGATGACGCGCAAGGACAGCACCACGTTCCCGGACGAACTCTCCGCCGCCAAATTCACCATAGACTCTGTCCTGGAGATCTGGGGCACCAACAGCACGCTCGTGGAGAAGCAGATTACGCTGGAAGTTACCTCGTTCGACCTCGACAGCGACTGTTGGCGCGATCAGTGGACCAAATCCGCCGTGCTCCAGCCAAACTCCAGTACCGAGCTGTTCAAAGGCCCGCTTCCCGGGCAGCCTGTGCGGACGAAGAAGAGCGATGTTCCCAAGCCTATTGTGGTCTCAGCGCGGCTGCTCGACGCCAGTGGTGAGGTTCTTGCGAGATATAGCAACTGGTGCGCGACGGGCAACGACAATTAGAGCGTGTCTTGACCGCAGTTCGTAGGCCCGAGCCATTCAAGTTCCTCAATTTTGGCGATCCGGCGATTGAGGTCAAAGTGGACGGCGAACAAGTTACTTTGTCGACCAACAGACCCGTCAAAGGCAAACATGGGACGTCTTCGAAACCACGTTCTGACCTTTTGCAGGTTTGGTGCTCGATGTTGAAGGCGAGGACGTGAAATGGAGCGACCAGGCGCTAGATCTTGTGCCGGATGATGCGCAAACGATTCGGGCCGAAGGACTGGCCGGGCGCAAGGTGCTCTTGAGGTATCTTGGGGACGGGACGGCTTGAACCAAGAAGGAAATGAAGTTCGAAGTTGTACAATTATACACAACTTGTGTGAGACCGCGAAGGAAACCAGAGAGTAAAATCAGATAGTCCCGCAATTCGTCTATGGTGGTGTGGATGCCTTGCTATGTCACATTATCCAGCACTTGCTGGCGGGCGGCTCGGCCTCGTTGTTTGGAACTCGTTTTTCGATTTCTTCTAAGCATTCCTCGAAAACCTTGGCTGAGGCACCATCAAATAGAGCGTGCGGAAAGGTTCCAAATACACGCACCAACGTTCTCGTTCAATTTCGCGCTCGTCTCCACGAAGGCGGTGTGGTTCTCGCCCGCAAGCCGCTTCCCTTCCTCCGAGTTGACTTGTCGACTATGTCCGTTGTGAGAAAAGGCGACGAATCGCCGAGGTATACCACGTACCTTGCCTCGAGGTCGCTCTTGGAACCGACAATGACGCAGGGGATGCTGGCCACTCCGCAGAAGCTAATGATCTTGTCGTAGATTATTTGTATCATGTCGAATGAGTTCCGCGAGTTGACCGAGTAGACCTGAGGCAGCGCAACCATTGGTGAGCGTGTGTGTGTGGAGCGAACAACCCGACAGCGTACAAGGACATAGCCGTGAATCCCAATAGCGTGCTTGGAGTTCAACAACGAGAATTCATCCTAAGCACAGTGAGCTTGCTGGTTGGCGTCTTGGAGTGAGGCGGGTGACCTGGCCAGCAGTGTCGATGATGTCGACATCGTACTCTACGTTCTTGAATTTAACCGTCTTTGCAAAGGTCGACTCGATGGTCGGGTAGTAGGAGTCGATGAATTCGTTCTGGCAGTACTGTATTATTAGGGACGATTTCCCTGTTGGAATGCAGCTGAGGTTTTGTCGAGTGTGTGGCGGTGGGATTGCGCACCGACTGAGCGCGACCCGAGGACGGCAATTCTGCGCTTATTAGAAGACATAGCGATAGTCAAGCAGGGGCGTGGTGGACGGTGGCGGCAAAGAGCATCTGGTGGGTCACGCGTTTCGCTGGTCTCGATTACCTGGATGCGGCGACGATGCACGCTGGGGATGGGGTTCCCAAGGTGTATTCCCGCTCAAGGGGCCTCATCGTTGTCCGCAAACTCGTAGCGCGCGGCGCAAACGCGGTCGTCTTCCTTGCCGAGCAGCAGAACGACCATGCCCAGTATGCGCTCAAGCAGATTGCACGAAACAACAAGGCCACCGAGAACATGCAGCGTCTCCGCGCCAACAACCCGGCCCGTCTGCCCCGCACGTCCGGGCCCTCGCCGCTGGTCGACCGCAAGGGAACCGAGGAGGCCAAGATTCGCAAGGAAATTGCGATTATGATGCAGTGCAACCACCCAAACATCGTCAAAATCGAGCATTTCTTCGACGACGCGACAAACGACTACATCTATCTCCGTGCGTAATCCTAGTTGTCCGGTGTTCACCAGTTATTTGAATCTGCGTAGTTTTGGAATACATGGGCGGCGGAGAACTGCAATGGCGCTCCGGGGACACCGACGCCCCGTATCTCACCATGCACCAGACACGCAGAGTTATGCGCGACATTGTCCTCGGTCTTGGGTATCTCCACTCGCAAGGCATCATCCACCGCGACATCAAGCCGGCCAATATTTTGTGGACCACAGACCGCTCCCAAGTCAAAATCGGCGACTTCGGGACTGCGTTGCGCGTTGCCGAGGCAGAGTCTGCGCCTTCGGACGGGACCCCTTCGTTTCTTGCCCCCGAGATCGCTCCTGGCGGAGACGGCCCTGTCTCTATCACGGTTGCCGTCGACCTATGGGCTCTTGGCGTCACCCTGTACGCATTGCTGTTTGGCTCGCTGCCCTTTGTAGCGCCCGACTCGGATTATGGGCCGTCTGCTGCGATGCATATTCTTTTCCGTGTCATTCGCGATGAAGAATGGGCCACTCCTAGTCAAACTATGTCTTCCGACCAAATCCACGTCTCCGACGCCGACTGGAGCGACGACGGCGTGCTGTATCTGCTCAAAGGTCTGTTGACCAAGCCGCCAGAGCACCGGTTCAACGACGAGATGCTCAAGGTACGCGTCTTGTTGAGAGTCCAGTGCTTGGCTTGAACTTTCTACAGTCCAATGGGTGGCTTTTCGCCGACATTCAGCAGCCGGAGCAGTGGAGACGGGATTTAATCCATCCTCCGCTGGTCCTTCCGCCGTCCCCCATGCTCTCCTCAGTCGACCTTCCTTCCTCGACGAAGCCAACGACTTCGAAATATGGTTCGACAACAGCCATCCCAGAGACCAAGACGAAGTGGACCACCGCGTTGAGCCGGCGTGTGAGCAACCTGTTTAGGTCTCCGCGCCAGTCCGAAGCAGATGCTGCTGCTGAGGGCCGCGGTCCCGTTCGAAGCGACCCAGAAAGCACGGCTCGGATCCCAAGCTCAGCCAAGGGCAAAGGCAAAGCCGTCGAACCACCGCTGCTGCCTGTAGCAGATTCGGCTCATCGACGCAAAGGGTTCTTCGGGACCTTGCGCGGCGACATGAAGCCGACGAGTGCCGCCAGACACAGTGTCGAGGCACTCGGTAATCCGCGTGTTGCTGCAGCGAACGGAGCGGCCTCTGGCGGCGTCGTCGTTACAGCTGTCGGCGAGGACAACGCGCGGCCCAAGTACATCAAGTTCTTTGACGAGCGCAATGGAGACGCGCAGCCTCTCAGCGTCGGCAAGGTTCTCGCGATCGATGACGGTATTTCAACGACGATTGTGATGCCGCAAAATTTTGGCGACGAAGATGGGTCTGGCTCTTCAGGCGTTTCGTATGCAAGCGGTCCTGAGGACTCGGATGTCTGCGAGGAAGATCCACGTTCTTCGAGCAGGTCGTTTCCTAGCGGTCTAGAAGACTCCGACTACGGGGACCAACCTACGAATGTGTATGGGGACACGAGCAGCGGGGAGGATGAGCCCGTCGAGTTCAGGCGTCGCGTGCGGCCTGAGCCCCGAGGGCCCGGACATGGTGGATGAACAATACCCTTGTTTCTTTGATAGAACGGACACTCTAGACACACACCCTATGTACAGTTCTAGATTCTGTTGTTGTACTTGAACACCAGCTGGGGACGTTCACGTGACTCTATGTGACCACCATGTCCTCCTCGTCGAGACACACATCCTCATCGCGTCGCTGGGGCTACTTCCGCGACGCACTGCATACCGCCTCCCAGAACGTCGCGCACAAGTGGAAGTTAGCCAACCCGGTCCCGGCGTTGGTCGCGTCTTACCGACCTCCAGGTTTCAGGACTTTGCCGAATGCTTCCCGCAGTACGCAGAAGAAGATCCAGACAATGCACTGCAGACGTTCAATCAGATCTCGGCCTACATAGAAAACACGAACATCGTGCGTCGCAGCCAAATGCACCTCTGCAGACTATTGAAACCACTTTCTGTCTCTTAGCGCGACATGGACGCGTTGTTGACCCTCTACAAGGCGCAAGAGAACATCGACGCGCTAGATCTCATCGTTAAGGACGCCAAGGCGCGCAAGGCCGCGGGCACCAGTGCACCGGACGTGTCGACTCCGGGACTGCCTGCGGCGTCCGCAGCGGGTGGAAAGACCTACCCCATTCTCAGAGCACAAGCCGACCGGCTGCGCGAAACGTTGGATAAGGTGCGAGAATTCACCTGCTGTGCCACGCAGTTTCTCAACTGCGTTCTAGATCAAGGCGGAGAATGAGGCGCTAACAGCTGAGTTGGAGAACAACATCGCAGAAGGAAAGAAGGCACAGGAGCGTGTGGTCGGCATAGTGGATAAGATTGAAACGGTGCGTATCCATTACAACCCAAAGCCCAGCTGAATCGGCCACAGGCATACGATGCATGGGCTAGTATGCCAATGGAAGATGTCGAGCAATGGACAGCCCAGATTTCGGCGTCGACACGACAAGGGATTCAATCATAGCGAGGACGATTGGATATTCTTTGTTGAGAAAGCAAGATACGAGTACATGGATTATTAGCGACAGCGATGCGATAGTTGGTTTAAGTTACGAGTGCGAAGAGACGGGCCCCAAATACCAATAACTCTAGGTCGGCGCGAGTGTGCTATGACAGTCCTCCAGCCGTCCGCAGGCCCAACACCCGACGGACGTCGGAGGTGAATCGCAAAGAGTCCAAGAACGGTAGAAGGTCTAGCAGGGCTTCGTCTGAAGGATCATGTGTCCACCCTTCTATCGGAATACCGTTGGCTGCGGAGGAAAGCGTAAGAACGCGCGGAATAAGAGTCTTTGGGTGGTTGTACGTACCTTCATTGACACGGTAGCTTATGGGTGAGTTGTCGATGAGGCAAACACGCGACAGATCCGAATCGACGACAGACAAGTCCTTGGTGTAGGAGCCGTTGGGGAGCTGTGTACACGACTAGAGGACAAAACATTAGGAAGTAAGCAAGCAGGTGGTCGGGACAACTCACATCGCGAAACAAACGATGGGCAAGAATACCGCGACCAGCGTCGAGCCAGTCGATTATAGGATCAGCGTATTCCTGCATCGATGCAGTAAAGATAACGAGCGTATACCAGCCAGAGACCTGTACGGCATTTAGTCAAAAGCGGAAAACATAGCTAGTCGATGGCGCACCGTCCGCAGAAAGAAGTCGGTGAACGGGCGCTTGTAGACGTGATAAAGTGTACTGTGGCCTCCAAGGACAACCTCGACCATCCGCCCGGAGCTCTGGTTTCCGCCGAGGCCAAAGAAGCCGGAGCTTGCGCTCGGCAGCGGCCTGGAAGTGGAATGGATGAGGGTCTCATCGAGGTCCAGGACCAGCGTCTTGGGCATGTGAAATGGACTTCTACGCGTCGTCGGTGTTGTTGACGAGCGAGACGCGTTCGAATCAGTGGCGATGGACGGCGGAGAAGGCGATGTTATTGGAGTAGGAATTGGGATCGGTTCCGGTGGCGAGTCGGCTGAGTTGACGAGCAGTGGCTCGCTAGTGGCTGCCACTGCTACTGTGCCGCGCGACAACGACACCCATGCCGCACGCAGCGTATTCCAAGCCAGCACCAGTATCCGCATGAGGAAGGTCCGGTGCAATGGCTCTCGACCAGCGGGGCCAGCAGCCGTCTCGAGCGAAAGCGACGGCGATGGGCTCGGTGGCGGGACGGAAACGGGAGCCGGCCGCTGGATGGCCGCGAGGGTAATGAGGTCTGCTGGGACCGACACAGACCTCTTGGGTCGTGAAGAGATGGAGCTGCTGGGCCGCGATGCAAACAAGAAGGACTTTGTGGACCAGCTCTGTACGCGAGGGAGCGCAGTAGATGTTGCAGACGACGACGAGCTGCGTCGCCGTTGAATGGAGGGCGCGAACTCGGAGGTGGGTGTGCTGGGTGGCGTGCGCGAGGCAGCCAAGGCGTCGAACTGCCTCGACAGGAAGTTGAGCGAGTTCATCGTCGTCTTGGCCCACACTTCCAAAATCATGTGACCCCACAGATCGCTAACCACTCCCCGAGAAACCCCAAAAAGACCTCGACGGCCATCGCAGCGCATCAAATGTGCCTCAGCGGCAGCTTACATTTCATTACAGGACGTATCGGAATCCAGGCGTTTTCACATCTTCCTCCTCCTCCTTCCGCTCAAGCTTCTGATTCTCCCTCTTCAGCACCTCTCGGAAGATCAGCACCATGACCACGGAGAGTCCGCTGCAGCTTATGGTAATCGCTGAAAGGGGTTTCAGAGTACTGAGAGCATTCGACGGCCGAATGGCTCACCATAGCTGTTGCGATACGTGGGTCCCCAGTTGCTCGGCCAGACGTACGACCCTGAACGCCATTAATTTTCAACATTCAAAACGGAAAAGAAAACGTACCTGCAATGTTGCCCAGCTGGCTGAACGCGTTCGTCAACGCTAGTGCAACAGCACGCTTCGATGGCGGACGCGGGAACGAGTTGTTGATCCAAGCGAACAGAATAACGAAGCCCGCGTAGGATTGAGCCATCATGAACAGCGAGATGTAGCGAGCCGCCGTGTTCATGGTCGAAATCGCGATGACGAAGCCGATAATACCAACAGCGAAGGAGGCGATCATATGCAAGGATCGCTCGGCAGCTTTGTCGGAATGGCGCGCCAGGAAGAAAGTGACCAGGGCGGAGAAAGCGAAAGGCGGCGCACACTAGATGGAAATTCAGCATGCGACACCCGAGCAAACGTCCAAACGAACCAGTAGCAGTGTTACAGTGGGATTATATCCCAGAGTTGCAGTCAAGGTCGGGAAGAACGCGTTGAACGACAAAGCGATAACTTGTGCAGTCAACGCAAACGCCAGCCCTGCAGGATGGCTGAGTATCTCGCATCGTCGCATTAGAAAATCATGCATACACCAGACTTTCCAATCCGTGATCGCGAGCATGAGCCCATGCAGCGGACCGCCAGTCTCGGTCTCCCCTTGGTCTCCCACTCCGACATCCTCCTGCATCCGTAGAAGCGCGAGTTCGCGCTCTTCGGGAGACAGCCACTTGGAGGTGGTCGGAAAATCGGGAAGGACGAAAATTGCGACGACAGCGATGAAGATCGTCAGCGCTCCCTCTGCAACTCTTTAGCCAGACCGCGACGATTCGAGGAAAGCAGACACGCTACCGATGTAGAACAACCATCTGCACAAGTAGCTCAGTTACCAGAATAGAGTTTGCGCGCATGCCTAGCACTTACCGCCAAGCTGCGTGCCCGAGTTTCCCGTTCATCCCCGCCAGAATACCTGAAGCCATCAAGGATCCGAACGCGTTGCTGAACGAGGCGATTAGCGCGTGTCGGAAAGTTTGCGGTTTGGGGAATTTGCCTAATGATGCTGCCGCAGTAAAGAATACCAGTGCGGAGGCCGATTTCACGCCTTGTGTACCACTGTTGGATGTATTAGCTCCGGAAACCACTTGGCGTGATGAGCGGACCTTGGAGAGCAGGAAGAGCGCTCCGCTGAGAAAATCTCGTCAAGTTTACAGTCTAAACCGCACAGTGCAACTAACGCTAAGGAAGGTCAACTCAAAGTACGAACTATAGCGTCCAACTCACGGAAGAATACAGCCTCCACGAAACCCAAGAAGAATCGCGTGAGCAGCGCGCCGACAAAGCTAAAGTGCCGATAAATGACCGAACAGACCCAAAACTGGCGACGAACTTTGTCGTGATTCCTGTTCTGAAATGAGCCGCTACACGCGGGATACGGAGAGAAACCCACCGGTGAGGGCGGATATCATTCCCCAAACAATCATACTGCAGCCTTGTGAGGACAATCGAGACTTTTAGAGCCGAAGGCACAGTACCCGCAAGGAATATACAGCGACGGCTTCCCAATGTAATTGAGGAGCATGTTGCTCGGGATTTGCATCAGAATGTAGCCGACATAGAGAATGCTGAGCAGCGTGGGGTATTCCTGTCCCTTGAGATGGAGGTCGGCGGTTAGACCTCGGCTCCGAGCGGCGCTACGACGGAGGTCAAGCGAGAGAAGAAGCGGAAACAAAAGACCTCACGAAGCGTTGTTTCTGTCGACTGCCGCGAAAATTAGCACAAAACACGCAACAGGAAATCTTGCGTCCCGTAGTTGAGGATATAGATGATCACGAAAGCAGAGTTCAGAGATAAAAAGCCGGGATGCGCCTCAGAAACTCACCTAGAACACCTCGAATGAGAAATGTAGCAGAAGGAAGCATAAAAACGCACCGAGAATGCTCATCCGCGCGTCTATCTTCCAGACGAGCCGCCTCTCAAGGGCAATACGCTCTGGGGAATGCTCCTTGAGGTAGGCAGGTGCCGAGACCTCCGAGGCCTGGTCGGGTTGGGCTTTCTCGATGTCGGACATGGGGAGAGAGGAAGAGCCAAGCCCGGGGCCTCGCGGATCGCTAGCCCAACTTAAATCTTGGCGGGCTGGCGTCGCGTAAAGATGGTCCCATGTCCTGCCAAACGCGGCCGACACGGGCCGTCATCCGACCTGTTCAATCGCCGCGGATGGGGCTAAAAGCCGTGCAGTGGCCTGCATGGGCACGTCGCGGCGGAGGCGGGATGCGGTGGCTGGCAAGAGGGCGCAAGGTGGTGGTTGAGGACAAGAGTGGATGTGACACGTGAGCGCGACATCGACGCGTTTTGATGGATTTGTGATTGTTGACAATGGACCACGACGTCCTGCAGACGATTCAAGAATTCTGGCAGTCTCTGCCCTGCGTCGATCCGTCCTCGCTCAATGACGACGAGAGCGGCTGTCCCATCTGTCTCGTCGACTGGCCCCTCGTCGAATCCGGTATCACCAAGCTTCAATGCGGTCACATTTTCTGCCGCAACGAGTATGTTTACCTCGTCGTCTATCCCAACTAACGCGCTTTTAGCCTCAGCGCATGGATACGCAACCTACGCGGCAGTTGTCCCACTTGCAGAGCAGTCTTCCTCGACATCCGCCCCCCGTCGTCCGACGATGAGTCTTCCGACGGCGGCGAGTACGTCCCACCAGACGAGATAGAGGAGGAGGAAGAAGACTCGTTTGTGTTTACGTCGGACGGGTTTACGGATGCAGAGTCGAATGCGGACGAGGTCGACATGGAAGACGACTCGGAATGGGACCGGAGCAGCATGGCAGACACAGGTCCGGAGGATGAGGACACCGACGGCGAGGACCAGCTTGCTTCAGGTAGGTTTCTTGTTGATCGCTGCTTCTCTGCTTATTCGTCCAGATGCATTTGCAGAGATGGTGGATGTGCCCACGGGGACCGACGACCAGGAGGTCGAGTTGGACGATTCCCAATCTTCCGATGACCAGGAGCTCAAATAGACGACGACTCGCAGCATTATTATTTCCTTGGCATCTCCATGTTGTACATCCTTACAGTTCTACGAAACAGTTGCAAGTACTTGCTCTACACCCGCGTCTTCCTTCGTTTTCCAAGTTCCGATGACTTTGCCGCTCCACTTCAAGCCCCGACCACCTCCTTTGATACCGACTGTCGCTTTCAAGCCGTCACCGAGCGCCTTGACTCGAGCGTCGTCGGACCCAGCGACGAAGACGACGTTCGTGTTTGTCGCAGCCTGGGCAGTTGGGCTCGAGGAGAACACCAACGCATACGATCGCTTCTCCTGCAACTTGCTTGAACCGTCGGCGACGGCAGACGCGATTGCAGTCAAGAAGGTGAGTGCAGTCGACGAGTCGTCCTGCCGATGAATGTGTTTCTTGAACAAACTGTCGACCGGTGCCTTTTCCATCTCGGTGAGCAAGTCAGCAGCGATGTATTTCGCCAGCTCGCTTTCAATGTCCTCGACACGCTTTGTGGCGGCTTTGCGATCGTCAACAACCTGACCAACGCGCTCGGGAACTTGCGGCAATCCGCAAGAGAGCAGCGCTGCCGTGGACGACAAGTGGTTGTGTGTCGACGTCAGGTGCAGCATCAACCGCGGACCAGCCAAGAAATACAGACGGGCGACCGTGGTTGCCGACCGAGAGAGGGCGTCAGTGTGAGGCAACAGGAACAATTGCAAGTTGTTCAGGCTTGGGAGGTGGGTTCCGCAACATCTGGCGAAGAACTTGAGTCAAAGTTAAACGAGAACAGCGCACGAACGGGTTCTTATCAACACCGTCGATGAAGACGACCCGGTGAACGCCACCCTGCGCAACGATGTTGAGCAAGAAGCCTACGCAAGCGCCAAAATGTTACCGTGTAATCGTCGGGCAATCCTCTGCCAACTGCACGGCCCGCCTCCGTCTTCTCCACGGGCGCAAGTGACTCGCGATCCAGCTCTTGCGCCTCGATGTGGACCTTCCTCCCTTCGAACACAAGATTATTCGCCTCGCGCTGAATCATGGCAATCTCGTCCACGGTCATGCCTCGTGGGACCTCGACATAGCACGGGCTAGGATAGCTCGTCAAGGACCAGGATAATGTTGGGAGCTGCAATTTCGTCTCCAATAGAGCTGAGAGCAAGTGCTGGGACGTGTGCAGCGTCATCTGGCATATATGTTCAGCTGTATGTACGACCCGATTGGCGACGAGCATACATGGTCCACTCGTCGCTCCCATCCTGCATCGTCGAGTTCGGCCTCGACCTGCGCGCCAGTGGAAAAGAACTGCAAAGCTTCCTCTGCAGTCCGTTCACCGACAACCTGAACGTAGTGAACTGCCGAGCCCCCATGGCGCAAGACTTTCAAGACGGGCCAAGTGATTCCTATGCGCGGTCAGAAATTTTAAACGGCCTGCAAGATCTCACCATCGGCATGAATAACGCCCGTATCTGTGGGCTGCCTGTCTTCATTGAGTAACAAGGAGCAAAGACTAACGCATTAGCTGACCCTCCACCTTCGGGGAACAAGCAAGTATCGCTCAAGATGACTTCTAGAATGACCGCATTGGACGGCAAAGTGGGTGCGATGACAGATTTCTTGGCCGGTTTTCCCTTTAGTTGGGGAGGCGGAGCGGAAATTGAACTAGAGACGACGAATGCGCGATGGCGGCGCAGAAGGGGATCGCGTTGGCAAGCAAGCAAGCCCACGGGGGTGCTGTATTTGTCTGAATGCGATATCCAGCCACGCAAGGCATCTGAGCCGGGGAGGATGCGGTGGTAGTCTGAGTCGGCGACCATGCTGCTGGTCCATGTGACCGAGTCGCTTCTCCTCCCCGACATGCCGAAAATCAACGCAGTGGCCTTCATTAGCCCATCGTCCAACCCTGTCCTCGTCCGTTCTTATGCTGCAGATGCAGAGAACATAAAATACCACTACCTGGCACACACAAGGTTTGCATAACTAAACGCATCCACCACGCACCCACTTCCTCCAGTTTGGATGTAATCGAGGAGAGGGTTGCCGAGGCGAACAGCTCCAGTTATCTAGGTGTGTATCTCCCTGCTTTTCACCTACAAATACTTATCCCGAAAAGGCCTTCTGTATTCGATTGAGGACGTTGCAGGTGCGCTTCGCAGGTTCTCTTCTCTTCATCTCCGCTTCACAGACTCGCAGTCTACGGCTACCAAACGCCGCTGAAGCTCAAAATCGTCATTGCATTTGCCCTCTCGGATACCGTTGTTCGCGATGCTGAGGTCAACGCGGTGCGTTTTGAGCGCCTCATTCTCGTGGTCCATACCAACCCTCCCCGCAGATCTTCAAAGCCCTCCACATGGCCTACTACTACTCCGCCATATCCAACCCGTTCCTCAAGCTCGACGCCTCTCCAGAGGCCACGAACGACCCATCCCCGTACCTTCTTGTCGGTAGCTCCAAGTGGAAGAACTTCCGCCGCCGAATAGACGACATTTGTAGCGTGGTCAGCAATCCATCTTCGTCGGCTGGCTCCTCTTAATCCATACGCGCCCGGTTTTTCCTGTCTTGTCTGGCCCGGCTCCCCACGCGCCGACGAGTCGCAGGTCACCTCGGTGAACCCCAAAAAACCAACATGAATATTTCGCCTTATTTTGACTCAGTTGACACGAGCCCTCCGCTTCTGAGACAGATACGGGGCTTACATGCCTTCTAGAGCTCTAGAGTCTGGTCTCTACCAACTCTGAGATAGTTTCCACCACTTCTCGCGCCATCGTCCTCACCACAGCATCCGCATCTGTACCAGAAATATACGCAAGCGTTGTCCTCGTCCTTCTCAACACAGCACCAGAAAACTCGGGCCTTCTCGCCGAGACCATCTCCCGGCCTGTTTCTCGAATTAACAAAGCTAGAAAATGTAGGGCCGCGCGACGGAATGCGGGTTGCTTGGGACTTTTCAGTGTTGGGTTGGCGTCTTCTGATTCTGCGGGAGGCAGGGACGTGGTTTCGATTTGCACGAGGTCGACCATTGCCTCTGCCAGATCCGCAGTGTACTGTATCAATGCGAGTGGGCAGGTATTCTCGCACTCGGCCAGGAGTGCGAGGCACGAGGTGCGCAGCGTTGTGGGGACTTGTGGTGAACGAACAACCTGGAATAGTGGCGGCACCAAAAGATCCGCTGGAAACAAACTCAGCGCACAAACTTGCCGCTTCAAAAGACGGCGCTCACCATATGCTGGTAACGCCGAGCCACACTTTTTGATCACGGACGCGAGAGCTTCCCCGATTCTCGTCCGTACATCGAGATCATGTGTAGAGATATTTCCGGCACCCAACCCATCGAGTCTTTGCGTGTATACCTTCACGAGTCCTTTCAGCACGTCTTTCCCGTACGAATCGACCATCGCGGCGAGCCCCTGGACCGCGTTGAGGAACATGTACGAGTCGTCGTCTTGCACCGACTGCAAAAAGATCGACAGGATGGCTGGGACGAGAGCGGGTTCGGGTTGTTGCGACGGGTTTGAGCTCACAAGCTGGCGTAACAGCAAAAGTCCGTGTGCGCGGACGGGCAAGATGGGGTCTTGCAAGAGTTTCAGAGCCTTTTGGTATATGGCCTGCGATTCGTTGGGCTCTTGGACGTTGCCATGCGCGGCAGATGTCGACGCCAAGCGCGCTGTGATGACCATTCTTGCCTCGCGCGCGAGCGGTTGCAGGGACGGTGATCCTGATAACGCGTACGGTTCTAAAAGGCTGAAAATGTCGTTGAGCTCCGGTGCCGTTCGAGCAGAAAGATCCTCGTTGGCTGAATGATTCTAAGACAGGCACTGCTGGGAAACGGATTAGCTGACCTTCGAGAACCGCGAGCAAGAGGCTGATCGACGTTTCGACCATCTCATCGTCGGGACCCTCAGCACCATCCTCGTCGTCGCTGTCCCCATCCTCCGATTCCAATTGTGGCGCGAGCCCGAAATCAAACAGACTCGATTTTGGTGGACTAGTGTCGGCTTTCTCGTTTTCAGCGGGCTTCTCCAACGCCTGCCGGATGAATGACAACATGTGTGCAGGTTTACCGAGGATCGTCGAAGGTCCGTCAGCCAACTGCTGCTGCATCTGGACAACAAGCTGGAGGTAAAGCAGTGTTTTGGTCGGATCGTCCTCATCGCGCGTTCGCTTTGACCGGCGATATTCGTCCAATAACCGGAGGAAGAAGTCGGATGATACGTCTGCTCGTTGAAGCGTCTTCAAGAAGCCAACGAAGTGGACAGGATCAGGGTAAAGCCCGAGAATGTTCGTGTCGATATCGATATCCTCGTCGGATGGGGTGAGCAAATCCAGTGTTGCCGGCTTCTCGGGTCTGCTACTGCGTTAGCTTGACCCTGGGGTCGAGGATAAATCGTACTCCTCGCTACGGAATATCCGATCCTCGAGAGTTATGCGCCAGTGGCCTCGTTCGCCAGCGACGATCGACCAGAGAACGGCCAACGCCTCTGTCGTTCCGGCCACACGACCCCAAGTGGCCACGAGCCCCCGGACCGTCTCTCTGACGTTTGGGTCTGTGGTCTTGGCGTTATCCAAACTGTACAGCAGCGAGTAGAGTGCGGATATGATGGGGGATAGAAGAGACGAGATCAGAGTAGGAGATGGATCGGTGTTGGTGACCAGCGTCGTTAAAGTCGCCAGTGCTTTCCGTGCATCGGTGGATGAGTTGCTTGACATGAAAGGCGCATGAAGTAAGCTCAAGACCGCTGGGCGCACCGGCATCGCGAGCATACGGGAGATCGCGAAGGCTGCAGCTCTGCGGTAGGCCGGTGGTGCCCGCTCTGAAAGCAGTTCAAGGATACGCGGAAGGATCGCTGAGAAATATTCCTGAGACCGGTTCGGACGGATTTCTACTGTTTGGCAGTACTCACCTCGGAGGGAAGAGCGGCAGGAGCTGTTGTGAGAACCCGAGAGACGTGTTCGAGTGCGTCCAACGGCGCTTCTTCTGCGTTTTCTCCGAATATTGCAGCGCAAAGCCCTCGAACACCTTCTGGCCGCAAGAGCTGCTTGCTGAGATGGGCAGAGCATGTTTTACGAACGTATGTCGGGCAGGGTTTGACGGAGAGGGCGGCGCCTAGCGCGGCAATTGTCTGCGAGGGTGGTAGACTGCGAGTTCGTGAATTAAGATGGGGCCAAGTGAGATCACAACACACCTGTCGAGTATGCGAGTGACTTGAGACCCAATTGACTCGTCCCGCCAGCCCACTGCGATTCCGGCCCTCAAAAGCTCATCCAAGTGACGGTTTAACAAAGTCGTGGACACGAAGGTCACGGTCTCGGATGCGAGCCCAATGTTGAGCAGGCGCAACACTGTGCCCTTTAATTGTCTAAAATCGTTGGACGCCACGGAGGGTTTCGTCGCTCCCGGAGGGATGGCGCGAGTTAGCAATGGCTGGACACCCCATTTGAATGTTATGGCCAGCAGTGTCCGAAGTTCGGCAAGATCTCGCGTCCCAATGGGTAGGTCTTCCTTGAGTAAACAGTCGTGAACGCCCTCGACGGTGTTGAGTGATTCTAACGCAGTTTTGAGCTGAATGTTGTCGAGTGATTCGGATGGGTCGAGTGGGACGTCAGCTTCCAGGGAGTGGTAGTAGCTTGTGAGACGATTGAGAAGCACAGTATTGAGGTCGCTCTTCGCGTCTGTGGCAGACTCGATGAGACAGAGACCGGCGCGTAGTAGGCGTTCCATGCAAAGACAGGCCGGGTCACGTGTGTCCGCCGCTTCTTGGCTTGAATGAGCACCTCGCGCACAGAGGTCATCGACCTCACCGTCGACGACACGCCCCCGCCATCAAACAAACGCAAACGAAAAGACAGCGAGCACAAGCGCAGCCGCGACCGCGATTCCGACAAACGAGATGACACCCATCCTCGGAGCCGCAAACAAAAACGCGAATCGTCGCCGAGGGACACTCACCGGGACAAGAAGACGGCAAACGGCCACAGCGTTGCCGACGAGCAGCTTTTTGTGGTTGACTGCACCCCCGCAGAACTGCCGGATGTTCTCGCAACAACATCTACGGTTCCGGTACCACCTACGAACGGCTTGATACTCCCCGCACACGTCAGCGTGTTTGGAGTTGCCGCAGAACTTATACTGCCGTCTGCGGACAGCGATTCCGAGGCGGACTCGGATTATATCGAGTATTTGGATTACGACAGCCGCAAGGTGCGTGGACTTGCCATTTTCCCTGGATTCGCCCTCAGACAGCGCAGAAATTCGTTCGCTATTATGAGGAAGAGGAGGCGGAGGAGAAAAAGAGCACGAAAGTCTGCAAACGGTGTGGGGAGACTGGTCATGTCAAGGATAAATGTCCTGTTATCATCGTGCGTTCCACTCTCGTCGCGATATTCTCCACTCAAAGTCAGCCGTTAGTGCCAAACGTGCGGTGCTCGCGATGAGCATTCGACGCGTTCCTGTAACGTTTCGAAGCATTGCTTCAACTGCGGCATGCGAGGTACTCGCCTTGTCGTCGTCACCTAAGAGCAATAACTGACGAATGTAGGCCACCTGCGACAAGATTGTCCTAACCGGACCGCGCAGTACGAACGAATGCAAGACTGCGAGCGATGCGGTGCTCCCTCGCATCTCACAAGAGTATGTCCTACGCGTTCCACTATTCCGATGGCCTCTCATTTCGGCAGGAATGTCCGACTTTATGGCGACTGTACGTGTACCTGGATGACGCAGAACACAAGCAGGTCCTCCAAGCGCGTCAGGACAAGAAGGGCTTGCCGATGGGACAGGGCGGCGAAGGCTACATCGCCGAGGATGCTTGGTGCTATGCTTGCGGGAAGCGAGGCCACTTTGGTGATGTACGATTCGCCTACCGTCTTCAAGTCCCTCTCGCTCATATGAACAGGACTGCCATAGTCACATCCAGCCCCCGGCCGAAAGCTCCGCTTTCAGCCACCGCATGCTTTCGCAAGGTCCATTCGCGGTTCCCGACCCAGAACCCGGCAGTCCAACTCTCGATGATGATTTAGTCGACGTCCCTCTCCCTGGCGGCGTGCAGAACGTCGGCAAGCAAGGACGCAATAAGGAGAAGGAAAGGCTAGCGCGTCGTGCGAAGCAAGAAGAAGAGGACGATGCAGAAGATTGGTTCCAGAGCGGACGCGGCGGCGGCGGGATGAGTATCCGCGGCGCAGCGGCTCGGGAGAAGAATAGACCTCCTAGTGGGCCTCGGAAAATGGTCCTTGCCACGAAATCGCTGGGGGAACGACTGGGCGAGCCCATGTCACAGCCACGGCACGACAACCGCGGTTCCTCGTCGAGATATGACTATGAACGGCACGACTCTTCAAGGAATGGCGACAGAAATCGGCGCAGAGATGATCGCAGAGACGACCGTAGAGACGACCGTAGGGATAACCGTCGAGATCGCGACTGGGACCGCCAGCGCGAACGCCCCGGTCCTCGTTATAAAGGTGGCTACGCGCGTTAATTTAGACTGAACTACTGTTGTTTGTTTCGCTATCTACATTGCTATCGAAGGAGACGAGATTTTATTCAGTAAACGTGGTTCTGAACCAGCATAGGAAGAGTGTACTAGGCAGCCAGTTGGTACGTTTGACGAAAACCAAGTAACTTCTGAAATCACGTGACGAGCCGATAATGCCTTCCTCCGCGTTCGAATGGCCAAATATGTTTAGTGTGGAAATACAAGGAGTTACAAGCACTCCGGCGGCGCCATCGGACTCGGATCCAATTCCCTGTGTCCGTTTCTCGTTCCCAGCGCTCCAGGTCGTCACAGCTCGTCGTGGACCGGTTCTGGTTCGGAATTTCCTCCACCAGCTTGCAATTTCTCCCACTCGTCGTCATCAATTGGTTCCATCTCTATTTGCACCTGGTCCTTGAGGTGAGGAGGAAGGTGGATGCCCGGTTCCTCGGTGCCTGGCGGGTACTCGAACTCGGCAGGGTAGCCTTCTTCAGGTAGTTCTGGGTCAACGGGCGGGGCGGGCTTGACCGTCGTATCCGTTGGCGCAAGCTCGTCAACGCCTAGTGAACGTCGCAGAACCCGGTCGACGCGGGTGAAGAACCTAAATGCTCCCATCAGCAGTTGGTCTCAAAACTGATCGTCGACCGTACAGGTTGGTGTTGGGCACCTCGAACCCAGAGCGAACGAGAGCACCATCGACGAGAATCGACGCAACCTCGCGGAGCTCAGCCTCAGCCTCTTCATCAGGTTCCTCGTCCTCAGCCGGAAGACGCTCGACGCGCTTCAGCATGCCCTCAATGAGCGGCGAACGCGGGTTGATCTCCAGAACCTTGGCTTTCGCGGCGAATTCTTGCATGTAGTTTGGTGCGCTATCCTTCTTGTTCGATGCGCCTGCACATATCATTTAGTCCGAGAAACAGACCACGAAGTAGATGGGACACACTCATCATCCTTTGGACGTTGGCGGTGTAGCCGTAGGTGTCCGCGACGACAGCGCAAGGGCTGGCGACGAGGCGGTTGGAGATAACGACATCACGAACAACATCCTTTGAGTGCTCTTTCAGGTACACGAGCAGCGGAGCGTAACGCTCGGTGGCCAACTCTTTCTCCTCCTTCTCCTCTTTCTCGACGTCTGCCGCTCGTTAGCCAAATGCAGTGACAGTCAGTGGATCACGAACCCTCGTCGCCGAACTTCAGACCGGCCTTGGCGACGTCCTGGAAAGGAACGTTTCTGCGAGAATTCAGCTCAAGGATGAAAGAGGGCAGATAAACACACTTGTATTGGCGGAGGTTACCAACGAAAATCTCATCGAGCGGTTCGTTGAGCAGCAAGACTTCATAACCACGGGCGTGGAGCTTCTCAACGAAGACGCTCTGAGCGAGGTCCTCCGTTGACTTGCCCATCTCCGACAGATAGAAGATCTGTTTCTGGCCCTGCTTCTTGTTTTCGAGGTACTGGCGCTTGTTAGTTACGGTCACGTGCAGCTTGGACCACACGCACTTGGTCGAGCGAAGTGTAGTTCCTTTGGTTTGTCGTGAAGCGGATAAGGCTCATGAGCTTGTCGCGGTTCTTAAGGTCCTCAACGGCGCCGAGCTTGAAGATAGATCCGTAGACGTCAATGACCTCTTTGAACTTCTCGTTGTCCTCATCCACGAGCTTGTTAAAGAGCTGGAGAATGCGCTTGGTGATGATGGATTTGAGCTGACGCAGGAAGCGAGTGGACTGAAGGGTCTCGCGAGAAACGTTGAGAGGGAGGTCCTCGGCTGCATGCATGTATTAGTGGTGGTCACTCGGAGTCTAAAGAGAGCACCAACCATCAACAACTGCCTTGACCCAGGCCGCCCACTTGGGCAGAACGTCTTCGCCGAGGTCGGAGGTGATAAAGACACGTTTGACCATAAGCTTGACGTCGTCTGACTTGTATGCCAGCGGTTGTTTCCAGTACTCCTCGTCCCTGTCCCCCGTGAGCACATAGCGGCGTGATTTCGAAGCCACGTACATCTTGCTAGGAAGGTAAATGATGGCCTTGAAAGAGGTACCCGATTCGGAGTCGCCAGAGAAATGAGTCCACGACAAAGGCTTGTTGTAATCCTTCCAGAACGCGGTGTAGAACAGCTCGTAGTCCTCTGTAAACGCCATGAGCGACGGACACTCCGCTGTGTAGTACAAACACACCGTCGGTAGCATCCTTGGGATCCCTGGAGCAGGGTGAGAGCGAGAAAATATACACGAGAATGAGTACGAACCGCATCCACAACGGGGGGAGCGCATTGAGGTGAATCCAATCATCGACAGTGACGAACTTGGTCAACGGCTGTTCAGGTGCCTTTGGAGTTTCCGGCTCGACCTCTTCATCTTCGACAATAGCCTCGTCAGCGTCCTGTTCCTCGGCGGATTTAGCAGCTTTTGCGGCGGCAGCTTCGGCCTCCGCGGCAGCAGCAGCCTCAGCCGCGGCAACAATCGCCTCTTCATCAGGGACTTCCTCGGTCGTCTGACTGAACAAGTAGACAGGGAACGCAGTCGAGTACGACGAGTGCTTGTTCCTGTACACTTCTTAACAAACAGTTCAAGTCCTAAGCATGAACAAGCACTTACACCAATGCCTTGATCTTCTCATTATCCAAGTAGTCGATCGAGTCGTCCTTCAGGAAGAGCGTAATCTCCGTCCCATGCGAACCGAGCGTGTTCCCCCGCGGGTCGGGGAAAATTTCGAACGAGCTATCGTCGGCGTTGGAACTGAACACGTTCTGCACGGGATTGGGGTTCTTGGCGGACTTCGGGGGTATGGAGGCGACGTAGACACGGTCTGCGACGAGGAAACTGCTGTAGAATCCAAGACCGAACGCGCCGATGAGGTTCCCGGTGCCGGTGCCGTCTACGGCAGAATTTTCTGCTTGGGCAAGGAAGTCGGAGGTTCCAGACTTTGCAAGCGTGCCCTACGAACGGATGTTAGCGCTACGAGCATGGTCCAGTGGAGAGACGCACCAAGTTAGTAGAGAGCTCGTCGGCAGACATGCCAATGCCCGTGTCTGCGCCGTATATTAGCCGCCGCAACGAGCGACATATCCCGCAGTCGCGCACCAGAAATAATAAGCCGTGCGCCCTTGCCATCCTCGTCCGCAACAGTCTTAATAGTAATATTCAGAGGCTCGCCTCCGTCCCAGATAGCCTTGTCCGTCAGCGCCGTCAACCGCAGTTTCTCGATTGCGTCCTAGAAACCCAGTGAGCGGCGAACTTGGGCACACTAGCAGGCGTCCATACATTCGCATTGGAGATCAACTCCCGGAGGAAGATATCCCTAGAGTCGGGTGGTCGGTGGGAGCAGTGCGGAGGCCCGGCAGCACTCACTTGTGCGAGTAGAGACTGGGTATAATGTGAGGTGAAGGTTACAGAAGGGAATACGCGTCGACGGACCTGTTGATGACGATTTTGCGCAGGCGGGCAACATCGCTCTAAGCACAGAGTAAGCTCGTGCGCTGTACGGCGCGTCGGAGATGGGGAATGACCTGGTAGCTGTGTTTCTCCTTGTGCAGACCAGGAGCATCAAAGTCCTGGGCCGCTGCAAGGAGCGAAAGCGAGAGGACGAATCCACCGAGGACACGCATCGCAGTGTCTCGACCACTGGTGCAGGCGCAAAGTTAAAAGACGCAGTGCCACGTCTTGCCACGTTGGCTGACGCGGTCACCCGACACGCGCATCAATTCTCGGTAATCTACTCTCGTCCTAAATGTGCACAGAAAACTTGGGTGGAGGCAGCTCAGAAAGATACAGCTATCCATGAGTGTGAGCATTGTATTGAGAGTGAGGAAGCCGGGCTCACTCGAATCCACTGCGTCCGCTGCTCAGGAATATGAGCGAACATCTCGTACCGTTTGTCGTTCTGCTGGGCGTGAGGGAAAGGAAGCACAGAAACACGCTATACGGACCTTTAATACCCGCTCAATTTCTCCGACATCAACTTTGCTGGCAAGCGTCTTCATGTCCACTTTTCCACCTCCTGCCTCTCCTTCGTCTTCTGCCCTACCCTCGTCGTCTGCTTTTACTCCGCCGTCGACCTTGAACATTTCAGAGACATCGCAAGATGGAAAAGCGGACCTACTCCTTCACCACCGATTTTCCGCAATTTACCCCAGAACTCGATAAAGGCATTCTCGGCCAACATCTCATCGAACGCCTTGCGACAATTCGTGGACCGCTCCCGTTGCCATCGTTCAAACTCGCGTTCGAGAGAGCGGATATCGTAGCCCAACCTCGTCACAGGCATCGAAGTCAGCATGGACTCCAGTGGCAACGAGTCAAACGTCGAGGTCAGCTTGGGAGCATTTGTCTCGAAAAGGGCATGGAGAGCATCCATGTGTTTGGCTCGGAGATGGTCTACATGCGCTTGGAAGAGCGCAATCTGCATCTTCTGCGGTAAACGCGAGTTTTGGAAGCGAGGATCGGCGGATAGCAGAGGCACCACTATCTGCCACGTGACCTGGATTTCTATCCTTAGCCACTGCTCGCCCATAACACAACGCGTACCTGTGGATCTCGGACAGCGTCGACAAGCATCGTCCTGAGGCCTATCGTCAGCGCCAACCACGTTCCGAAGACAGACGGCGCACTTGAACAAAACCTCTCCCTCTTCCTTCTGTCCAACCTCGCGTGTTCGGCCAATTTCCGACTCCACGCGCTCCATATCGGCGCGGACTTTGTTTTCCCGCTCTTGAACCGCTTGCTGGGCACGCTCTTTGCGGCGCTTTTGTTGTTCTTCGTACGATGCTTCGGTCACAGGCGCCGATGCTACTGGTGTAGAGACTTCGGCCTGGGACGTTGTCGTTGTGCCTTTGAGGAAGGTGTTGAAGAGCTCCTCGCGGAGCGAAGAAGATCCAACAGCATCGTATCGAGGATCGTTAACGAGGCCTTTTTTAACCTAAGCCCTGTTAGCCTCCTTCTGCGTTGAAGCCTCAATGCGTACATCTTTCCAGGCCTGTCCATCTTGCCCCACATTGTGCTCTCGAAGGAGTGCAAAGAAGTCGGCTTCGGCTTTTTGAGCAGCAGCCCGTTTCTCTGAAGCGCCTAGTCAGAAACAAGCACCATCCGATCGAAAGCCATACTTTCACCGAGCTCGCGAATCCACTCCTTGAATTTCTTCTCCCGCTCTCGGTCGTCCCGACCCCAGCCGTAAAACCTGCGGTCCTTCTTCCATGTTCGACGAAAGTCAGACCATGATGTTCGAGTGCTTTTAACCTCAGCCTGCAAGAACCGCTCGAACTCTTCCTTCGGGTCAAGAGTTTCCTTCTTGACAGTTTCTTGACGTAATTCTCGAGACCGTTCGCGACAATACTCGTCAAATGCCTCTCGGCGCGCAGACACGGATGCGAGGAGAACATAGCGAGGGTCGTTGACGAATTTGGGGAGTGCAATGTCCCAAGGATGGAGCGGGTTGATATCCTTCTCGCGAAGCAGCGTCTGTGCGGTCGTGTTAGTCGAGAAAGCGACCACGAGCCTGCCCACCTTGAACATAGCTCTTGCTTCTTCAACCGAGAGATCTGCGCGCAACCGCTGCTCTTCTGCTTTTGCCTCCTGAACCTTTCTCTTCTCTTCTTCGACTCTGCGTTTCTCTTGTTCTGCCTCTGCCGCCAACTGCGCCGCGGCCTCCTTCTGCCACTCCTCTTCTTCTTCTTCCTCCTCCTCCTCGTCACTCTCTTTCTCCGCCTCTGTTTTTGCCTTCTTGCTCGTCGTTGGCAACGTGTCCTCCGCTTTGCGCTTGACTGCCTCTGCAACCTCGTTCTTCACGCGGTCGATCTCCATCGCAATATCCGGCGGTGCTTGTGCTTCCTGCCTCTCCAACTCTTCCACCGCGTCCTTGATCTCCGCCGGTACCACCCACACGCTCTGCTTGTTGACTTTGTGCGAGTAGAAAACGTTCCCTTCGGTCGTCTTGACGCGTATCCACTCTGTCCCCGGTATTTGTATCTTCACAAGAGGCTTCTCTTTCTTCTGTTTCGGAGCCGGCGCTCGGGGGCGGAAGGGGCCGCGTATATGTCGATTCCTGCAACGACGTCAGTGCGAATGAGCGCGCGACGAATATTGCTTGCTTTTGTGTTGACGTTGTAATAATACGGCTGGCCATTGGGACCTGAAAGAGTGAGGTAAGACTGGGAACGAGCTGGCTGGCGCACTGATATGCTCCGTCCAGCCGTACGGAAGAGGCGCAGACATGGTCGGGACTAAGTTCGGAGACAGCACGCGGTCACGGCGAACACCTTTCATTCACTCGGCCAACACCAACTCTGCTCACAACGCAGCTCCGATTTCCGCTCGGGCTTAGGCCGAGAGACCTTCTCAGCTTCATACGGGCGTGCCTTCTGATATCGACAGAAATGTTGAACCGAAGGGTCAGCTGAGCGCCCACGCTGCCCCGCATTAATAGAGCGGCCCTCCAGCCCGGCATCAGACGCGCCCCAGGGCTCCTTGGGTCTTGCTTTCACCGCGCGTCGACACCATGACCCAGTCGCAGCTCTCCGATGCAGCCATGGAACGTCGAGTCCTCCGCAAACTCGACTTGCATATCCTGCCACCGTTGGCGCTTCTCTGGTGCATCTACTCCAGATTCTCCTCAAACCAAGCTAACTGTATCAAGGCTCTGCAACTTTATAGATCGCAGCAACATTGGGGCAGGCCGTGCAGCTCGTAGATCTCGACGATACGCTCGCTCACTACATATACTAGACGCGAAGTACGCACCGAAAGACGCACAGCGATTGGTCATTTCATCTGCGTCAGGATTGTGGGGCTTACAGCGGATACACACCTTGTCGGAAACCAGTTCAATGTTGCGCTCTCCGGTGCGCACAAATATTCTCCTCCTTGCACCCCAGGCAACTTGAATGCTAAATTTCTGCTAGTGTTCTATGTCAGCTACATATTGGTTGAGGTCCCTTCGAACCTCGTTATGAAACACATGAAGCCCGCCGTGCGGCGACAACCTTGTCCAAACAATTCCGAGCTTAATATTTTCGCAGCGCTGGCTCCTGTATCCTCGTTTTCGCGTGGGGTGGCGTAACGACTCTCACCTGCCTTGTTCACAATTTTGCGGGACTCGTTCTTATTCGACTTGCTCTCGGTTTCGCGAAGGTGCTCGGGCTCTTAGACTTTCGCGGCCATTCTCTAATTTGGGTAGGCGGACTGCTGCCAGGAATCATTTTGTACCTGAGTACAATTTACAAGCCTCACGAGCTTCAGCGCTTCGGTACGCCTGCAACTTACTCAGATGTGATGAGGCTTACAATCCTCCATTAGCGTTGGTCTTTTTATGCCAGTGCATCGCTCTCAGGTGCCTTTGGAGGTCTGCTCGCGACGGGAATTCTAAACATGGATGGCGTCGGTAATCTGGCCGGCTGGAGATGGATCTTCGCCCTGGAGGGTGAGATACCAGTGGCGCGAGTGCTCAAACCTGATCAATGCCCGACCTAGGATTGGCCACAGTTGTGTCCAGCCTGATCGCAGCATGTTTCCTACCTCGACTCGCGGAGGCCAAGTTTTTTGAGTGAAGAAGAACGACAATTTGCTCGTGAGCTTGGCTGCGTCGCTCGCATCAATTTCTGATCCCGTATCAGTCCATCGTTTTCACAGCGCGTCGAAGGCGCGCCTCGGCGCGAGAGCCCAGAGGTTTCCCAGTGGAGCAGGGCGAGGGAGAGAGAGGGTTCGGTCGTGGAAGCTGAATCCGGCAACCCCTGACGAACCCACGCGCTTCATGGACGAACACTTCGAAATGGGCGAGTTATCCGAGGTACCCTTCCGCTTGGAGGTTCTTTGTCCCACGACGATAGTTAAAACTGACTAGGGCCTCACGGATTTCCAAGCATGGGTTACCGCCATCTCGTATCTGGGTTGATCGTGCGTGCCAGTTTCTTGTTTGTAGTTCAACGGGAAAAGCTCACTTTGCCCAGGTCTCTTTGTATTCCTTTTTTCTTTTGCCTGACCATCGTCGCGGATCTGGGGTACAGCGGCAGGGTTGCAGAGCCGGAGAACTGTCCCACCTTACGTTCCGGCCACGGTCCTCACCGGTCCTCACACATTCTCTCAGCTTCATTTCGACTACTCCCGTTTTGCAGTCGTTGTCGCGTATCGTCAGCGACCGCCTAAGTGGCGCGGGCCGTTCATCCTTTGATCTGCCTGCCGCTCGCCATCGAAAGCCACGTTTCTGTTCAGCCCAGCAGCCATGCTTAACATCCAGTTCAGGTCGGATACATCATTTCCATCGCCGCCAAGACGAACGAACTGAGATATGCGGGCTACGTTCCTCATCGCGACGGGG